>CM073505.1:15000-2515000 GCA_037074495.1 Acacia confusa
CACTTTTCTGAAAGAATTCTTCATCGTTTTTATTAAATATATAGCGTAGAGTATTTTGCATACATATATATATATATATAATATCTTTATTTAATTATGTTGATTTGCAGCATAGGCAGTATTTACTCCTTTATCCCCTACTATTAATCTAGGGTATTACATTAAGGGTCAAAATAAATCTTTTAAATAATGGGGGTAATATTGCACCATTTTTTAAACTTTTGTGGTGAAATTTCCCATTAAAAAACTTACAAACACCCAATATTCAATAGTGAATAATTTTGGGGAATTTTTTTCCCTTTAACCCAACAAAATTCTATCATTTCTACTATCTTAATGTAATACTTAATTTATATTTTAATTCAATGGTTAAAATAGGTCTTGAACAAAATTATGCTTCCTTCTATATACAAAATAGTAGGGGGGAAAAAAGAAAAGAATTCTAGGAACAAGGGTTAGGATTTTGGGGGTCCGTCGTTTCGGGCTCAGGGTTTAGGGCTTTGGTTTTGGGGTTTGGGGTTTAACGGGTTTAAGGTTTAGGGTTGTGTAATGTGTTGTCGCTAAATTTTCTACTTACAATGGAGGAAAGCATGCATCTCGTCACCATGTCCTATGTTGGTGATTTTGTCAGGTTTTAAAATGGTTAGTTGGCTACAGTATTTAAACAGCGACATAAATACCAAATTTTTATTGAAGCAGTAAGACATGAAAGTTTATTAGGGAATCCAAGTGGAGGGGTCAAGATGAAATTTGGCATGTTATTAGGTCTCATGTAGAGGTTCTCACATACCAAAGTTGGCGGGAATCCAAGTAGGAAAAGTTCCCCTGTCGACTACCCAAAATTTAGCTTAGAATCTGAACATCAGAAAATGTGTTGCTGCTGTCATTTTCACTTTAGGAAGATGAACTTGTGCTCTAATTCTTTTCTTCTATTGGTTCCAATTTAATCTTTTTAGCTAATGTTATGAATTTCCCAAGTTAAATTGAATTATCAGAACTTTTACTTCAGACAGCTTAATAGCTAACTTTGATTAATTTTTTTTACTAGTGTTAAATTTGGTGAATTTTATAGTTTATTAGGTTAGGTAATAATCGGGATCTCCAGAGTATGCTCAAAAGTTGGTGATATGATAGATGCTTATGATGCTGTTTGTGGTGGGATTTGGTGTTCTTAGTGCCTTCATGTATGAGAATGCTGCTCAGAAATTAGGACATCTATGTAGTTTTGGTTCTTCAGTGACCTTGAACTAATTCCATGAAAATTTGTTCATTGTAGAACTTCACGCAGTCCAGCTTTTGATGAAGTATTTGCACTTGAGATGTTTTTCTTTGAATATTTATGTATTATTTGTGCCTTTTCTCGTGTATGGGAGGTGGTTTGCTTGACATCTAATGTTTGGATATTTATTTGTAAGAATTCATAGCTTCTCACATGCTTTAATTAAAATTTGAGTGGTTTGTAATTCTTACCATACTATAAGTTCTTGCAAAAAGATAAAGCAGTACAAGACAAAGGGTTTTCTAGTTTTAGTCAGGTTGACAACAAACAGGGTGTAATTTGAACTTTGAAGTTGATTTAGCAAACTAAATTTTTAGGTTGGCAGTTACCTATATAAGACGTTTTGCTACATGTTAATAAAGGAGATGGAGGCCAAAGCAGCGTCTTCATTTCAATATACAGGCGAGATAAGATTTGTGTCATTTTTTTCTTTTTGTCTGGTCATTTAAATATAATAATCTTATGGCTAAAGGGACTAGGATTTTGCCCCTTGGGTGAATTCAAAGGCACTACAAATTGTGTTAATTGTGTTAGAAATGCAAAAGTTTTTATAGCTTCCAAGTTATTTCAAAGCTAACAGGATTTGGCAGAGGCAGATTGCATGTTAAGACTAATTGTTGGTCGAGAGGCAGCAAATTCCTTTAGTGTAGAAATGGAACAAAAATTATTGAGTGTGGGTTTATTTGTCAGGGATCCTAATATGACTATGTATTAATATTTTGTTGCTAACAAAAGGCCGATATTACTAGGTGGTCCTTAAAAAAAAAAGAATCAATTTGGATTGAATGATCAATTTTGACTTATTATTATAGATTATTATTTAGATTTTTATCCCTCAAATTTTTTGTTCCAGATGTTGTATGATCCAACTGTCTCAAACTAATTTATCAAAAATCAAGAAATCTTGCCGAGGATTTGGAGTTGCTTATACTATTATTCTCTTTTTCTTATTTTGTAGTGCATCTGTTAGTAAGTAACTTGCTTCTGCTAAATTTTAGAAGTTGATAGCTGGCAATGACAATGGTATGGTTGCAATCGGTCAGCATAGGATGGTTCCCATCCTTTTGTGTGTTTGTGTTAGTATTATCACTGAATGAGTTAGTACTTCTGAAAAATTTTGTGCCTCCAATAGTTAGTATATTTTTGAAAAAATAGTGAAATACCTGAGTTTCATATATAGTTCCTTATATATTATCAATCTAAAATTAAAAATCCAAATTGCTATGTTAGATAGATGAAAGAATTTTCTTAATCGATCAATATATCAATAAAAAATAGAATGGTTGGTCTGTAGAGTTATAGTTGATTTAATTTTTTTTTTTTTTTAACTTGCTTAATTTTCTTGGTCCAGACTGTAAGTGTATATCATTCGACAATGCAGGGTTTGAATTAATTGCATGTGAAGAATAAAAGTGACAACCTAGCCGCTAGTGTGACGCCACTTGCTCCTCACGTCATCTTTTTAAGTCTGAAGCCACCTTTCCTCGCAGGGAAAATCTCCCAATTATCCAGTATTGCAAAGTTAGGGAGACCCTTGTTATAGCAATATAAAAAGAATCAAAATGGGAATTGTGGATGAAGCTCACAACGTGAAGATTGTGGGATCAGGTACGCGTTACATAGTTTTGGCTCATGGGTTTGGCACTGACCAATCAGTGTGGAAACACCTTGTACCTCACCTTCTTAACAATTTTTGAGTTGTCCTCTATGATAACATGGGAACCGGCACCACTAACCTTGACCATTTTGATTTTGAACGCTACTTAACTCTTGAAGGCCACGTACATGATTTGCTGGCCATTTTGAAGGAGCTACAAATCAATTCCTGCATCTTTGTTGGTCACTCTGTTTCTGCCATGATTGGTCTTATTGCTTCTATTTATTGCCCGGATGTCTTTTTTAAGATCATCATGCTTTCTGCATCCCCTAGGTGATCAAATCTAAATATACTAGCTTGCTTATTGACGCTTAACATTTGAATGAAATCACTATTGAGAATTGTGTATTTATTGTCTGAGCAAGGTATTTGAACGATGCAGATTATTACGGAGGATTTGAGCAAGAGGCTTTTGACCAATTATTCAATGCAATGAGGTCCAACTACAAAGCATGGTGCTCGGGGTGGGCCCCGTTTTGCGTGGGCGGGGACATGGAATCTGTGGCAGTACAAGAGTTTAGTCGTACCTTGTTCAATATGAGGCCCGACATAGCACTAAGCGTTTTGCATACAATTTTTCATTGTGATATGAGGCAAATTTTGAGTTTTGTCACGGTACTATGCCATATTATACAAAGTATAAAGGATATGGCGGTTCCGGTGGTGGTTTCAGAGTATCTTCACCTTCACCTCGGCTGCCAGTCCATTGTGGAGGTGATGTCATCATACGGCCATTTACCGCAGTTGAGCTCGCCTGAGATTGTTATTCCCGTGCTTCTCAAACACATTTAACATGACATTTCAACAGGATTATAACAAATGGTTTTGTTGCAAGATTATTGCATCTGTGGGAATTTATCCTTAATGATTGGAATTAGGGAGCATACGCATTGAATTTTAAATATTAGCGTCTTGTGATGAATTAATAATTATGTCATGAAGAGTCCTTTGGACTTAATAATGATTGAAGACTGCTTTGTTTTGTTAAGCAATGGGACATTATTAGGCCTTTAGACTCTATTATGAGCCACAAGAATTATTTGCCTAAGTAGATTAGCTAAATTAGATTTATTTGTTATATTAGATAGTAAATGCTACTATTCTCATTCATCAACAACAATGATTACAATAAAGCCTTATCCTAATAAATGAGGTTAGCTACATGAATCACTTGATATTATTGTACTATATCGATGACCAAATTATCAAATAGATTGTACATGAATATTGAATATTCTTTTCGGTCTTTCCCTATCATTTTTAGATGATTATAAATTACTTGAGTCACCCTTAGCACTAACCTTTTTGTAGGATAGAATATGAATTAGACGGGCTTCTTGCATGTCCCATCTCAAATAAGGAGACTAAATGTAACATCTCAGCACCTCGCTCTTGATATTGTCTGCTTTGGGGCATATCGCCCCTCAACTTTAAAACGTGTCAAGAAGGGGGTATCCAGACCCTTATAAGGCGTCTTTCATTCCCCTCTCCGGCCGATGTGGGACATCACACTCCACCTACCTTTGGGCCCAGCGTCCTCACTGGCACATCAACCCACATCGACCCGAGCCTAGCTATGATACCAATTGTAACATCCCATCACCTCGCTGTTGATATTATCCGCTTTGGGGCCCATCCTTAACAGTTATAAAATATAAATTTTCGCTGGTGTTTATAAATAATAACTAAAATTCAAAATAGTCAAAATACGAGAAGTGTTACTGCCGCACTTGTGTGGGAGAAGTGCAAGGCTACTAATTTCATTAAATAAATGTAAACCTAAACAAAAAGTTTTATTCAGGATCTGAACTAAAAGAAAAATAAATAACAAGAATTTATTGAACGTCTTCCTCACTTCTCACTGCTAGCCCCAATCTTTGAAACCTGTTTCATTGAAATTTTGCTCCCCCGAAAAATCATCGCAGCCCAAGAACACAAACATCAGCAAAGTTGGTAGTCCTAATTAAATAAATATAAAATTAATTAATTAAGGTAAAATAAAATAATTACAAGATAAAAAAAATAAAAATATCCTATATATGTATAATCAAAAGGTGTCCTTATTTATAAAGTTTACTAGTGGGAAGAGAACCCTGTGACCCGGAAACTTGTCAGTCACAAATCATCAATTGGCCATAAATCATTTCTTTGTAGTGTGCACACTTCTTCCCAAAGTTGCTACTAGTGCCCCAGATATCCTGTCAAACACCACTTTGTGAAGAACGGATACTATCGGTTCACATCAAATAATGTTTCAAAGGCATAAAGCCTAAAGCCTAAGGGTGTGTTCATCACTTTGGGAGGTACCATCCCAAAACTATCCTCCCACAATTAAGTTATGCAATCATACACAAAATGGATTTCTCAATATATATATATTGATAAGTATATATTTTATAATTAAATAAGTATAGATTTTGAAATATTTTAGATTGAATTTATTAATACTTTATACTTATTTAATTATATTTTATATATTTATCTATCCGTTAATTAATTTTAGGATAAAAAGATATTTTTGAAATAAAACCTACTCATATCCTAACTTATCATGCAAGGGGATATTATCATGCTTTATATATAATTATATATATAATAATTAACCCTGTTTGAGTCATTGTATGCAAGATTTTATATATATATTCTAAGAGGTTATGAACTTAGGAATACTACGCAAGATTTGATATAATTATATATATATATATATATATATATATATATATATATATATATATATATTATCATAGCGTGGACCCTGCAGCAATTCAAAAAAAAAACTTAAAGAAATATCCATTAAAATGCTGGACGAATGGAATAAAGGGATGGGGGAGTTGGCAATTAGAAGAAATCTAATAGAAAAGGAAGAATGCTATCTTGTTGCGGTCAAAGAGCTAAAAATAAAGGTTGTGTCTATCATATAATTTCATAGTAGGCTCTTTTGCAACTGAAAATGTAACACCCCCGAATTTCTAAAGTTGAAATAACATAAAACTTCGATACTTTTCATAAGTAATAACTAAGTTCAAAATAATCAACTTCGGGAAGTGTCACCGCCACACTTGTGTGGGACAAGTGCAAGGCTACTCCATTAAATAAATCTAAAAATCGAAATAGAATTGTTTTACGCAAAACCAAAACAAAATAAAATGAAATAATTAAATGAAATCAAAATTTAAAATTGGACATCTTCCTCACTTCTCACTGCTAGCCCCAGCCGTTGGCACCTGTTTCACTGAAAATCTACTCCTCCGAAGGATCATCGTAGCCCAACAATGCAAACATCAGCAACAGGTAGTAATCTTAATTAAGTAAAGATAATATACAATAAAATAAAGTAATTAAATAAATAAATAATTTTAAAATAAATTGAAATAAAACAAATAATTTTAAAATTAAAATAAAATAATTACAAAATGAAACAAAATAAAAACACCATATATATGTGTAATAGAAAGGTGTCTTTGTTTATTAAGGTTTCTAGTGGGAAGAGAACCATTGTAAACCTGGGAAACCCTGTCAGTTTACCCTGTGACCCAGGAAACCCTGTCAATCACAAATCATCAAAATTGGTCATATCATAATTTCTTCCCAGTGTGCACACCTCTTCCCAAAGTTGCTACTAGTGTCTCGAGAAACCCTGTCAGACATCACTTTAGGAAGAAGAAATATATCGATTCATATCAAATAAATTTTTGAAGGTATAAAGCCTTAAAAGTGCGTTTATCACTTTAGGAGGTACTATCCCAAAGTTATCCTCCCACTGCTAAATAATTTTAAACTCATAATAAAATTCCTAAATTATTTTTATTATGTGTAATCAGATATTTATAATAATAATAATAATAATAAAACCCTTAACTCTACAAGAAAGTGTGGATCTTAACTTCCATACTTAAATAAGTCTAGATTTCGAGAACTATTAGATTGAACTTATTAATATTTTATACTTATTTAATTATATTTTTATATATTTTTCTATTAATTATAGGATATAAGGAAAGTTTAATACAAAATCTATCAATATCCTATTTTTATTTTGTAGGAGAGATTATGAGATCTAAAAGCTTCGTCAAAAGGTCAAATTAAGAAAAGAAAGAAGTGGACCCCACGTGAATAGACATATTTCTATCAAAATCCCAAAGCAATTCGGATGAGCACTTGTGTGTGGACCCTGCAACAATTCAAGTTCAAATAGCTTTAGCAAAGTTTTTGGATCAAGAATAAAAAAAGACGCGGGGACCCCACACAAAACCCTAACCAAAAGCAAACCAAAAAGGAACAAATTGAAGTCAAAAACACATATATTTGAATCAAAGAATGGTGTTGAATAATACATGCGTGGACCCCGCGGCAATTAAGAATTGGATAGGTGGTTTCGGATTGAATTCCTTACGTGAACCCCGCACAAAACATGAAACCCTAAATTTAATATCCTAATAAAGGAGGCGGTTGGAGAAAAAGAAACAGAACACATATACAGACAGAAATCAATAACAAAGAGAGAACACGGATTGCTGCGGCAAAAAAAAAACAACAAATTAAATATACAGTTGATGATAAGGCAAAGTTCTATGATGACGTATATGAAAATTTATTTAACAATTTAGTTGACATACATGGATAATGTTTCGGTTAACAAAGGAGATACTGAAAAAAAAGAATTTATGAATAAGGACATAAGGACCCCACCACAAAAGGAACCCTAAGGTGTTTATATGTGAAAAGGCTGCATACACAGAAGGAACAGTGACTCACGCAAAACGAGGGAAAGATATATGTGAATACAAGAGATCATATCATAATCATATAATAACTCAAGCATTCAGGTTCAGTCGAAAGGGAAAGATTTTCTAGGGATTAGGATTACCTGGTCTTCGTGTTTGCTAAGCTCCTAGAAGAGAAATTCTGGTGCAAAGAATTTTTCAGAGAGAGAACTAATGAGCGATGTCTAGGGTTAGATGGCTAGACCTAGGTTTATAGTTGAAATTAGGGTTTAGCTATGGGTTGAGCTCTGTGAATTGGACTTTTAACTATTGCTAATCTAATGAAGAAAAATGATAAGTCATTTATTAAATTCTAATTTAATTTTTTTGTATTTTTTTATTATCACTACATTATTAATTTTAAATTTTAATATCAATATTATTATTATTATTATTATTTAAAATAAAAATCTAGGGTATGACAAAAAATTCAGAATAAGAATAAATTTTATACTATAAAAATTTAAGAAACTGATTTTGCGATCAACCTCATGCAATGGGCTTCCTGTAAAAATATCAAACAAAAGGAAAAATACATAGCAGTTATTCATAGTTGGAGCCAAAGCAAAATTGTTGTCAAATCACGTGCCTATATCCCTCATGCAATGGGCTTCCTGTAAAAATATCAAACAAAAGGAAAAATACATAGCAGTTATTCATAGTTGGAGCCAAAGCAAAATTGTTGTCAAATCAATTGCCTATATCCCTCTATATAAACGCCTTTGCAACTAAGGTTAAGAACAACCGCACAAAAGTTTGTCTTGATTAACTCGTTAGCATTATTTGCTGTTTCTACTTGTCATTGAAGCAAATTTTGTCACTATTCTGATTAAATATCACTTTTTACCAACAAGAAGTCCTAATAATTTCAGTGTTGCTATTTCTATCGCATAATGTATCGTTCAATCATGTTTCTAATGGATGTTCAAGGGGGATTAGGATTACCTAGTCCCGTGTTTGCTAGACTCATAGGAGAGCCGTTTTTCACAGAGTTTACAGAGAAAGAAGTAAGGAGAAGGAAAAATAATGAGCGATGGTTAAGGTTAGACGGCTAGACCTAAACTTATAATTAAACTTTAGGGTTTAGCCATGGGCTGGGCTCTGTAGGTTGGGCTCTTTAGCTATTGTTAATTAATGAATAAAAATAATAATAAATCATTTATTAAATTCTAAATTTTTTTATTATAAAAAATAATAAATCATTTATTAAATTTTATTTTTTTACTATATTATTAATTTTAATTTTAATATTAATTCAATATTATTATTATTAGTATTAATAATAATAATAATAATAATAATAATAATATGGGGTATTACAATATGTATATAATAAGTTAATATTATAATTATATAATCTATTAATCGTGATTTGTTTTAATTTTTAAATCTTAAAATTTGTGTAATTTTGACATGAAAACGTGTTTAGTGCAAAATGGGACGCCAGTTGGAGAAACTGTTTTTTGGGCATGTCCAAAAACAGTTTTTGGACATGTCCAAAAACAGTTTTTGGACATGTTCTGGAAAAATATAGTGCTGGCCTGCAGCCGTTGGGAAAAAGGAAGAATCGCCCGGCGCCAGATGGCCGAATCCGGCGCGTCAACCAGGGTAAACCCACGCTTTCTTTTTGTTGTCTTACATACATAATGCAAGCGGAGGCTTTTTCTTTGGTCACGCAAGCCGAGCCTTGAGAGTTGAGAGTTAAAAAATATGTTTGCAAAATAAATAAATAAAAACTGCACTGTCCCGCCGCAAAGTGTGTAAACCCACGCATTCGAAAAATGGCTGAGACGAACTCGCCGTGCTCCACAGTTTCTAGAGATGAATCTTCATCACCTTCAAAACTAGAATCGTCGGAATCGTTGTCGTCGATTGCACAGAATCTTCAACTTTCGGTCCTTCAATCCTCTGCGATTCGCGCTGCTCGTTCTTTGAGACATAATTCTTCCACCCATATCCGATCCTTGCAGGTTTGCTTATCTTGTCTTTTCGTTTTTTGTTCGTTTTTCTTTCTCTCCATGTACATATAACTCCATATTCTTTCCGGATGATCTTGTGTAGGTTTCTGACCACATCCTTTAGGGCACCGGTTTTATATATTCCGTTGGCTATGCCCAATATAGTTTTTTACGTTATCAATAATTGTAGTGTTTCGATTCTATTGGGATTTTCCCTGTTAGACATGGAATAATATAAGGCAACGTAACCTATTAGCATTAGGTCTATTTTATTCCTCCCTAACGAATGAGGAAATAGATGGGTAGTGATCATAGTGATAGTATCTTGTTCAGTCATACATTGGATCATTTTCCATCTAAATTTCATGAAGGATGATGGATTTTAAGGATTTTGTCTTTGATATTTCATTGATGGTTTGATATATTTCATTATTGGTGACCGATACATGTGAACCAAGCAGTGACCTCTCCACTCCCCAACCACCCCCGGGGCACCATGGGGTGATTTGTTGTGGATGTAGCAAGTCAATTACTTTACCGCTCAATGGTGTGGGGCAGTGATACATATTCTTAAATATTTAAAGGGGCACCTGGGTTGCTGCATGAAGATCACAAACACTTCCAATTGAGATAGTGGAGACAATCGTAGGATGAATTGGTGTGGATGAATGTAACTAGTCAATGCCTATGATTCTCACATGCTAGTATTGAGCAGTGATGCATTTCCTTGGATATTTCAATCGGGCACTTGACAGAGGCTTGCTACCTTAAGATCTCAAACACTCCCAAGAGATGGGTATCTGATGTAACTCTATTGTAAAACAGAGATGAATTAGTGTAGAATTAGGAAAGAAGAGACAGAAGGGAAAGAAACAGAGATAGAGAGACAGTTACAGAGAAGAAGAAGAAGAAGAAGAAGAGTGATGAGAGAACTAGAGAAGAGCAGAAGAACACAGGATATCCTGAATAGTCCGTCTTACTGTCAATACGATCAACAACAGAGGAATTTACAATAGGGTATCCTTTATATAGGCAGAGGGGATAAGGGGGTCGTCATCATCGGAGTTAGTCCAAATCAGTAAGTTAAGTAATACAGCTAGTGCTGTTCAATCTAATGTCGCTCTATAACGGCTTATGATCTACGGCTAGTGTTGCTCCTTGCTACTAACTAATATTTAAACGAAAATATTAATAATACAACAGTATCCTTGGTAAATCCCAACAATTATTAGCCATCATTTTGCAATGATCCTGTAATCCTCACCCCGCCTACCTACAACAGCCATGACTCACATACCCCTTTATTGTTTTCCTGATTTGGCCTAACAGTGACCCAAGGAATGCATATCCTTGGTAAATTCCAACCATCATTTTGCAGATAATGTTCTCACCAATGCTGTAAAAGGACTTGTATTTTCTAGTTTGCAACAAGCTTCACACATATGACTTATATGTTTCTAGCTTTACGAAGAGTATTGATTATGTTATGTTTATTGATCTTAGGGTTAAGAAATTAGATGTAGAAGAGACACAAGAAAGGAGATTATAAGAGAGATAGAGAAGAGAGCTTGAAAGGCTCTCACAAATCTATATTCTGCAAGGTTATAACTAACATGATTGTACAAATAAAAGGATTGGGCTATTTATAATATGATAGCCTCCTTCAAGTCCTAATCTAATAGTTTGTAGGATAATTAACTAATTATCCTACTAATTATGTATTTTTCACTTAAGTTCCCAAAAGCTTTACAATTAGGTTCCTAAGTACACAACTATAGATTCTATATCAATGCCCTCTCTTGAAACAACGTTTGTCCTCAAGGGTTTGGCAATGGAAATTCGAGAAATTAGTGTTTCAAATTGAATAAGGAAACCCATGTAGCCTCTTCCTCCGGGTATCCTTGACATTGCACCAATACTTTTGTAATTATCCTTCTCTTTTTCCTACCAACACACTGAGACAATATTTGTTGAGGATAAAGGGAATTCGGAACTGCCTGCCAATCTCTTGGTGGATGCCTTTACTTAACACTTGGATCAAAACATAACTTCAGCAAAGAAACATGGAAAGTAGAGTGAATCCTTGTTTCTGGAGGCAATTCCAACTTTTTTTGCTACTGGACCTATTCTGTCCAGCACCTTGTAAGGACCAAGGAAGCGAGGAGTTAATTTCTGATTGCTTCTCGTTGCTGCAGAAATCTATCGATAGGGCTGCAACTTCAAAAACACCCACCGACCAATCTCAAAACTCCTATCCAAGCGCTTCTCATCAGCTTTCTGCCTTGTATGGGCTGATCTGTGAAGGTGATGCTTCAAAACAGCAATCATTCTTTCCCTTGCTTCAAAACTTTGTTCGACCACCTCCACTATGGCTGACCGTGAGATATAAAGAACATATACCGATGGTTTGTGCCCATATAAAAGCTCATGAGGAGTAGCTTTGGTGGAGGTATGATAATTAGTGTTATACCTCGATTTAGTTAGGGCCAACCATTAGTCCCACTCATTGGAACTTCCAAACACATGCATCTCAAATAGCACTCCAAACACCTATTAAGTACCTCTAACCATCACTTTGAGGATGGAAGGTTGAAGATAAGCTTTGCTGAACCTTGAGAATCTTTAGAAATTCCTTCCAAAAATTACTAAGGAATAATGGATCCCTATGACTCACAATTTCAGCTAAAGCACCATGTAATATGTAAATCTGATCTAGAAATGCTTGTGCCAAAGTTGAGGCTGAATAGGGATGAGAAAGTGAAATAAAACATGCATATTTAATCATTCTATCAACAATGATTCATATCACTTCCTTAACCCTTGATTTATGCAAGCCTTCAATGAAGTGCATGGAGATACTTTCCTAAACTTTATTCAGAATTGGAAGTGGATGTAATAACCCCGATGCTGCAACTGTTTCATATTTACATCTAGCACACGTATCACAACCCTTAATGAAATCCTCAACATCCTTGTGTAATTTTTTCCATTTAAACAAACCTATGACTTTATAATAAGTACCTTGGTTGCCTGAATGGCCTCCTTGGAGACTAGAGTGCAACCATTCGAGCAATTTAGTTTTTAGGACAGGGACATTTCCCACAACCAACCGATTATTCTTCCTCAAGTAAGAGTCATCCCAAGAATAAGATTGAAAGACTCCATTCTTTTCATTTACTTGAGCAAGGACAACAGCTATATCTAAATCTAAATTCCAACTTTACTGGATTTCTTCCATTAATTCAGGTGAAGTAGTATCCAAAGAGATCTACAAAATCTAAGAACCATGCAACCTAGACAATGCATCAGCCACCGTATTATCATTTCCTTTCTTGTATTGAATCTCATAGTCATACCCTAAGTGTTTTGCTATCCAATTCATTTGAAATGGTGTTTTAATTTTTGTCCCAAGAGATATTTGAGACTTTGTTGGTCAGTCCTAATAACAAACTTGCTCCTTTCTAAATATTGGTGCCAATATTCCACCACTTGCACAACAATCAATAATTCTTTTTCATAGATAGAGAGGTTTACATGTTTAGGAGCCTAAGCCTTGCTAAAATAAGCCAAGGGCTTACCTTCTTGCATCATCACAACACCTATTCCTCCTCCACCTACATTTGTTTCAACCACAAAGTCCTTGGAGAAGTCCAGTAATGCCAAGACAAGTGCTGAAATCAAAGCATATTGCAATTCCCAGAGCGATACAGCTACTGTTTCTGACCGTTTAAACCCCTCTTTATGTAACAAAAGTGTAAGAGGCTTAGCTATCGAACTATACCCTTATATAAACCTTCGGTAGTACCTAGCCAAGCCAAGGTAAGCCCTCAACTACTTAGCTGTTTTTTGGTTCAGGTCAATCAGCAAATGCTTGAATCTTTTTGGGATCCGTACCCACTATACCTCCACTAATTATGTGACCCAAATACTCCACACTTTTAGTAGCAAAGGTGCACTTACTTTTTCTGACAAAATATTGATGATTTTGCAATATCCCCAATACTTGCTCAAGATGTTGCCCATGTTCTTGTATATCATCACTATAAACCAAAATATCATCAAAGAGAACAATAACTAATTTCCTTAATAGAGGTCTAAAAATATCATTCATTGCACCTTGTAAAGTAGCCGGATGGTCAATCCAAAGGGCGTAACTAGCCACTCAAAGTGTGTAACACCCCATTGTTCTGTACCCAGAACATAGTGACGTTTTCCTAAACTTGGTTTAATGCATTATTTAATAAAGAATTTAAACCACTGGGTCAGGTTTGATCCTGAAATGAAATCCCGTTTTAATAAGAGTTCAAAATAATATTATAGTTCAAATGGGCTTTTCTAAAATATTTAAAACATTTGAAAAATATTTTATTAGTGGTTCAAACTTATCATTATAAATGCATCATACTTGAAACCTTGTTAGGTTTTATCATAGTATTTCCTTATTTCTCCATTTAACCTAGTGCTTTGCTAAATCATTCACCATGTTTTAGGGCTTGTATATACATGCTCATCCCTGCAACAATAGTAAGCAAGACACACACACACCATCTATTTCTACGTAATCATATGTATCTAATTAAATATACATCCAGTAGCTACATTGGACTATCTCAAAATATTATCTAAGTCTAAATATTAACTAAGTCAAGAATATATATACAGAAAGTGAAACAAAATAAAGTAAGCTGCACTATTAGTTCCATCACCTTCTAGCCTAAAGAAATAACTACGCCCTTGCCTCTTCCTCCTTGCTTACTAGATTGCCAACGTCCTGGATTATCGGAAGGTTTTGAGATTCAAATGAATGAATCCCAAAGTAACAGGTTAATCTTAAATTCATGATCAATATATGTAAATCAACCAAAACAAAGTATTCCACACAGCATATAAAGCAAATAGATTTCATATAACAAGTATTACACTCCATATGTAGCTTGTAATACAAGTAATCGTTAAATGATTTCAAATACCTTAGTGCTAGGAAATACATTTGGGTAAATTAATACCAAAATAACTGGATGCACTAAGTTTGCCTAGCCACCGGGAAGTTGGCCCTATGATCAGCCCTTCCGCTCAATCGAGTCACGATGGTACTGGCCCCATATAGGCAGGGCATATAAACATAGTATACACAAACATATATAGCTATTCAAAGAATGTGAAATTAAAGTTACTATATGTTGGTCTTACTGACAAAGCACTTTCCATAAGATTCTTTTCAATTTGCTTGTCCTTGAAGTTTGGGCAATTATCACTCCCTATAATTAGCATTTGTATGTAGAATGGGTCATTAATCATTCTAATCTTAATATCATGATTATGTCTATTCTAGACACACCCCAAAATACTTATCCTTTTATATTCTTATGATTACAGATGTATACCAATTGGAACTTATTTAATTAGATACTATATACTATAAATAAACATCATCTCAGCCAATTAACTTTTCAATTTATCTCAAGAAACCTTTACTTTGAAGATTAAGCACAATTAACAACTTATGTGCTTAATTTTAAGACTTATCAGAAATTCAGCTTTTTCTGGGAATTTGGAAAATTCATAAATTGGTCCATATAACTCTGAATTGAGTGATTCCAATTCCTACTCAAATTTTGATAAGTCTATTTTCATAAATTAAAATCACTAAGTTAATTTATAGATGATAAAATTCTCAAATTTAAAAAATATAAGCATTGCGCAAATTTCATTAAAAATTCATAAATCCTTCAATACCTATTCAAATTAGGTGGGGGGGCCTATCAAATTAAAGCTTAACATGTGACCTTTATTTTTGGAAAATATCAGGGCAAATGGATATTAAATACCCAACCAAAGTTCCACATGAAACATGACTGCCGAATTTGGGAACAAAAACTTACTACTTTTCATAGTTCAACTTCAAAAATTTATATTTTGAGTTCTAGGCATCCAATTTCGGTGGTTCAAAAACCTATGAACTTTTTATTAAGTCTAGTTTCTAGGAAAATTAATTTCAGCATTTTATCACATGTCATTCATTCCTAAATTTAAAAAATGTAACCATTGTTCAGAAAAAATTCCTGAACTGTAACCCATTTTCCAAAATTCATAACTTTTTATGTATTTATCGAAATGTGATCAATTACCTATCAAATTAAAGTTCTATATATTTACTACATATCTGGAAAATTTCACAATTGTTGGACTACCTCCAGAATGATACCAAAACATTTCCAGATTCATATCTCAACTTCCAAAAATCATAATTGGAGTTATAGACCTCCGTTTTATGTAATTCAAAGCTCATTTTAAAACTTAAGGAGAGTATTATCTCCTGTAAAATTTTCAGAGAAAAACTCGGTAACATCATAGTATTTCGCTCTTGATATTATCCGCTTGGCTGTCCATCGCCCCTGACTCTTATAAGGAGTCTTTCGTTCACCTCCCCAATCAATGTGGGACATAACATTCAACCCACCTTTGGGCCCAAGCTGGCACATCAACTCATATCGACTCGAGCCTGACTCTAATACCAATGTTGGGATCCGTACACGCAGCAAAAAGATTTTATTCATTAAAATTTTACAAATCGCATGAAGAGGATCTATCAACGGCGTTTAAATTAGGTTAGTAATTAGAACCGTACCTTTTGAATGCTCATGTGCGTCTATTCGATCAGTTAGAAGCTAACTCTACAAATCCACTCCCTCTATCGGAATCCACACCGAACAACGCTCCAACACAGACGGTAGTATGCTGTCGCCTTCAAGCTTTGCGTCTCACGTGTCTCTTCTAGAGTTTCTTTTATGGTTGTTTACTCATTTTTAATACGGCTAGATCATTATCTTATAGGGTTTCTAAAACCATGAAGGCTTATATTAAAATATTCAAAATTAAATTTAATTAATTTTGAAATTCAAATTTGGATTTAAAATAAAATTAATTAAATCTGTCCAACAGATCTAATATAAGTTATTTATTTTATCTGAATTAAAAGCCAACACATTTGATTTATCTTTATAAATTAAATCTGAGATATTATATCTATCTATTTAATTAAATCCGGTATACAATATCTCAATTTAAATTAAATCTAAGATTTGATATCTCTATTCGAAATTTAAATATAAGATGCAATATCTCTATCTGTTTTTGTTATTTAATTTATTTGATAAATTAAATACAAAACAAATATTATATAATAATATGATAATCTATATTAAATAATACTATTATATTATTTTTGAATTTGAATTTATATAATATATATACATCCTAGATTAAACATTACATTCATTAAATCTTAGACATTTTTAAGATTGCATGAATCTAAACATCATTGCTCTTTTTGGGCTATTATTATGGGTGACCCTGCAGGCTCACATGAGATTGGCAAGGAGCCAATATTGTATCAGTCCACAAGTCGCAAGCGGCCTCTAGCAAGACATTGCAACTACCCAATTCATATAAGGATTGATAATACGATACAACCTATCATAGAACCATGGCATATCCCTTTTGTCATGCGATATTTGGTCAAGGATGGAGCATAGATAATGTCATCCTCCTATTCTTGACCATTACTTTTTCGATTCTTGAGTAGTCTAACAATTGAAATGGAAACTCTTTTCCATCATAGTATAGTCATACATTTCTCAAACTCACTCATCGAGGGGCCTTGTATTATCTCTCTACAAATGTAAGAGACACATCTCATTTTGACTATTCACATTCCTCTACATGAAAAACCACTAATCCCGGTCGAATCCTTTATCATCATCTGGTAAAGGTAACTTTTGACTAGGTCAAAGATCAACGACTCTCATGTAGAAATCCATGATGATCTCAAGTCAAAGAGCATTATGACATGGTTATACATAAGAAAAGCTTATAACTTAATCCAACAGCTTTCTCATAGTGGGTTGATCCAGTACCTTGTACTCTTACAAGTGTCTATGACTTTGATTTGTATCTTCATACCTCATCAAAGTCATATTGGTCTTATTTCATCTTCACTCCCACGTAGATGACTGTCCAAGAACATTTAGGATAATCTTTATGATATAGCCAAGGATACAATTATCATAATAAGCATGCAAATGATATGATAACTAAACGGAGAAATATTTTAAATGATGTTGATGTTTAAAGTATAATGACTTGCCCATATGACATAATTTCCAACAAACTCAACATTTAACCCCTGCAAACAACCCGAAGATTATCCTTTATTTTTAGGCTAAAATCCAGTGGTAAGAAAAACAACTTGCATGCTCATCTTGTTGTTTAAACCTCTTGGAACTTAGACCCTACAGACATGTATGGACTTTAAGCTTACTTTCAGAGACAAAAGAGTCCAAAGATCAATTTAAAAACGACATGCATGCAGCTACATTCACCACCATAAGCTCTCTCTCTCTCTCTAAAACCATGATTTTAATCTTCCAAAAACTCAACAAATCCCAGAAACCAAATGAGAATGTGTTTAGAGAACTCACCTAATCTCATAAACTAGTTTGCATGTGGATTTCCGGCTTCTTCCTTCCTCATTTCAGTGAAGCTTTCTTTGCCTCTTACTCTTGATCACTCTTTTCTGTTTTCAATGTTGACTGAAATGGGAGAATGAACAAATGAAGAAATGATGGTTGATCTGTTGGTGTTCTACTCTTCAATCTCTCCCTCCATCTCCTCCATTCTCAAATCGATTTCATCCCTCTTCGACTCTCACAATGCTCTCGGTTTCTCTGGTTGATGAGGAATAGAGAATGAGAATTGAATAAAGGAAGGAAGGAGGGGTATCGTATAAATGAAAAAAAAAAAAACGCTGGACTGCTGGATGTTGGGCTTGTGTGTTGGGCCCAAATAAATCAAATATTGCATATGGGCTGAAGGGAATCTTGAATGAGGGATATATGTATAGTCCAATGCTTCTTGCTTCTACCCGAAAGGCTCCATTATTGGAAGTGAATAGTATTGCATGTGGTTAAGTGATACATGACATGCACTTGCACAAGAGTGTGTGTGTGTACACATATACATATATGAATGCTCATTTCCAACTCTTATATACCTTTTTCCAATTTAATTGCAACGTTAAATAAGTGATGGAAGCTAATCCTTATTTCTATTTAAGGATTTTTCTTTCACAATTTATTTCCTTAGGCCATAAAACATCATCTCCCAAAATATTTAGGCCAATTATTATTCCTCAATTATTTGTCCTTAATTTATGGGAAAATATGCCTTAAATTTCCAAATATTACTTATAAAATAATTAAGGCCAATTTTCCATAAGTAATCTTATATTTTATTTTAAATTCCTAATTTCTAATTTTAGGATGTTACAAAGTGTGCCGAATGGGTCTTAAATTATGTTTTGTAGCAATCTTTCGGTTGCATTCTGATCTGATGATAACCAATCCTCAAATCAAGCTTGGTGAACCAATTAGCCACATGTAACTCATCCAAAAGATTTTCCACTAGAAGCATTGGGTATTGATTCTTCACCGTCGTCTTATTTAACTCACGAAAATCAATACACATCCTCCAAGACCCATCTTTCTTTTTAACCAACACAATAGGAGCTGAAAAAGGAGAGGAACTTTCCTATATCACTCTAATTTGAAGCAAGTCAGCAACTTGTTTCTCAATCACATCCTTTTGAACCGTTGAATAACAATAAGGCTTGAGACTTATTGGATTAGTACCTTCATGGAGCACAATAGGATGTTTATGGCCTTGCCTAAGAGGAGGGAGGCCTTTAGGCTCATCAAATAACCCTTCAAACCTTCCTAGTGACCTCTGGATTTCTTCCGGCAGATCTAGACTTTTTGGGGTTTGAGTCATATTGATATTGTAACATGCTGAAATTTTGGGTATGGGTTGCAACATCTTTACTAAATACATTTGAGGGCCTTGCAACTTGTTAAAACTCAATTTTGAAGAAGGAATCATCGTAAGAGAGTTAGTGGGATTAGCTTGCAATTCACACAACTTACCCCTGTACCAGAATTGCATGGAGAGCTTCTCATAATCCCATAAGGCACTCTTAATCATTTTCAGCCACGTTAACCCTAGAACAATGTCAAATGTATTCAGCTAGATAATTTGAAGGTCTTACACAAACTCTAACCCCTGCATTTTCCATCCAAAACCATGCCACACATCAAATACCTGTAATTTTTTGCCTCCAACCACCTAAACAGTAGCTAAAGGAGGTGTTGATGATTCCCATCCTAATTTGACAGCAAGGATGCAATCCATGAAATCATGGGTGCTACCATTATTGATTAAAATCTAGATAATCCTTTTTCCCACATGGCCTTGAATATGCATGGACTCACGGTATCCACCCCATCGATAGCATGAAGTGAAATAAGAGGTGCAAATTGATCCTCTTGTTCAGTCTCAGGTTCAAGTCTTGCACAATTATTATCAACACCTTCAATAAGCTCCATAAATTGCAACCTCATTCTCTGTCTTTGGGGACATCTGTGGTTTCTGGAAAAAGGCTTATGGCAGTAAAAGCACAGATTTTTAGTCCTATGCTTTGCCTCATCTTCAGCCGAAAGAATCTTTGAATTCCTCCAGGATTTTGTTACTATTTTATCGGTAGAATTGGAGGTTCTGGGTAATGGGTTTGTTGTATGACTGGTTAACATTTCTGTATTGCTCATGTATTTCTGTTGGGACCCACTACGCTAGCCCCCCCCCCCCGCCCCAAATTTATTAATTCCCGTCGTGGCAATAGCTAGAGAAGACACCGATGTATTGTTTGATGCATGCCAAAGGGGAATATTAGACGCGTAGCGACTCAAACGGGCACCCACAGCCTTCGATTCTTTTCGATTAAGAGATAGCTCCTAGATTCAAGCCAATCGGCGAGCCTTGGTCAGCATTGTTGGGTCAAACATAAGCACCAAGTCGGCTATTTCATTCTTGAGGCGTGAGACGTAAATTTCAACCAGGTATTCTTCAATTAAGTCTAATTTCGCAGAGATGGAGTCAAATTTGGTAATAAACTCTGCCAAAGATCCCTTTTGTCTCAACCTTGTCAACTCCCCTATTAGTTTGTCCACCAAAAGCCCAAATGTGTCTCTCAATAGTACCACATAATCATCCCTCGTTGGTGTGCATTTCCAATGTCATTCAGCTGCTGCATGCCACGAGAACCATTCACACTTCAATATTCAATTATCAAGTTTTTGTCCATGGAACTTTGGGAATTTCATTTTTGTGTATTATGTGGGCTAGTGATGCCCAACACCATTTCTGTTGCCATGCCCCTGTTGGTCATGTTGCCAATCCCAGTGAGGGTGCACTTCTTGACCCTATGCAGCTTGTTGTTGGGCAGCTATAGCCAACGGTCTAAACTCATCCCTCAATGCCAAGACCATATCTTGTAAACCATTGCTATGCTTCTCTAGTTTTTCTTCAAGAGCCATTACCTGTTCTTCCATTTTTCTTGATTTTCTTGATCTAGTCTGGACTATTCACCACCTTTCCAATGGTTCTTAAATGGAACAGGACCAAAAATCAGAAGAACAAATGGTAGAATGTGGTTGTTTGTTCCCTTCTTGATGTGTTCTTGCTGGTTCTTGAACAAGACATTCTACACAGATAAGCACAAGCACTAGCATCGAATATGGACAGATAGCCAAAACCCATATGAGCACAATACAAGAAATCAAACAAAGCCAGATTCTAATGTATCATAACTAAAATGACGGTGTACAGTAAGAAGTCCGAATTTACAGTACAGAAGTAGCCAAGGAAGGTCAGCTCTAATACCACTGTTATGTTTATTGATCTTAGGGTTAAGAAATTAAATGTAGAAGAGACACAAGAAAGGAGATTAAAAGAGAGATAGAGAAGAGAGCTCCAAAGGCTCTCACAAATCTGTATTCTGCAAGGTCATGACTAACATAATTGTACAAATGAGAGGATTAGGCTATTTATAACATGATAGCCTCCCTCAAGTCTTAATCTATTAGTTAGTAGGATAATTAACTAATTATCCTACTAATTATGTATTTTCACTTAAGTCCCTAAAGAAAGCTTTACAATTAGGTCCCTAAGTAAACAATGATAGATTTTAGGGAGAATTACATTTGGGTCCCAAGGAACAAAGTCTAAGAATTCCAATATAAAAAAAGTCCTAGTTGTAAATGACATTTTCAGTTGTTAAAATTTCTGTAATTACTTGGACTTTTTTGTAATTAATTCTGGTCTTTGGGACCTAAATGTAATTCTCCCTAGATTTTATATCAGATTATGATTGATTTAGTATTGATTAGGGTTGATTTGATTATGTAATTAACAAGGAGATTTCAATATAACTATTTGTCATTACTACATTGTCTTGTTCCCTCTATTCATACGAGGCTCAAGTAAGTTATGATGAATTGATTACATTTCACATTTTCCTTTTACTCTTTCTCTTCAGCCTACAATAAAGCTTAATCACCTGGTACTTGTGTCATTTGTTCCAAAAGATTAGAGATAGCTATTCATCTTTCTTTACACCATAAAAGTGGCTTGGCTTATTTGGAATTGGCTCCAGTGTTCAATCATCAATTCCTTTTACCTTTTTTTTAAAAAAAATTTGGGAGAGAATTCTATATTCATGACCTCATTGTAGGTTTCTGCAAATGACTACTTTAGAGGGGATGCTAATCTTCAAAGTTTAATTTAATGCTGGGCTGTTGCATTAAGAATTGAATGGGAATGCCTTATCTATGAATTTTTAAATTTCATGTATTATTATTTCTTAATTGAAGAATTCTTTTTTCATTCAAAAAAACGATATGATCATCTTGCAGGATTTTTTTCCAGAAATTATATCACAGTACAAAACTTATGAAGATGCTTTCATCAATAAAGTCAAAGGTGATTAGTCAAGTCTAATGCTATTATTTTTCATTCTAATATGAATAATTCACTGAATGGTGTAGTTCATTAAAGTTAGGATTTTTGTGGTAATTATATTATTTTGTAAATAGTATTATTATTATTATTATTAGTGAGATTATAAAGGAGTAAGTTAGATCAATGAGATAATATAAGAGTTAGATTAGATTTTAATTCTTGAATTTTAAATTCCCTAGAATTCCTCAATCTGTTATAAGAGATTGCACTACCTTGTAATCTATATATTTGCATGAATATGCAAGGCAAATGAAGTCAGACTTCATAAGTTAAAGTCCCAATATGTATCAAAGTACTGTAGCTCCGATAGTATTGGCGAGATCAATCTGCCTGAGAACTTTGCATCAATGAAGTCATCATCTAATATCCCGTCGCCTCCCAAACCAAGCGACAATTCAACCCCTCTTCATTCGACTGACAATCACCTGGTGTCAGACAAATTAAATCATCATAATTATCATGACTGGGCACAGGCCGTTTTACTGGCTGTCAGAGGATGTGGCAAAAGAAAAGTTTTGACTGGCGAGATTACGCCGTCGGCCGACCAGAACTCACTGGCCTGGGTTCAATGGGAAACTAATAACTCCCTTGTTTGTTCCTAGCTTATCAATGCCATGTCTCCACAAATCAAACATAGCTTTATGTACCTTCTGACGGCTAAGGATATCTGGGAGGTTATTCATGATTCATAGTTGATGCCAAGGGCTTTTCTCAATTGTTCAACCTTCGCCATCGCCACTGGAAGTCATCCCAAGGCTCTCGATGCATTGCAAAATTCTGGTTCGAGCTCATCGCACTCTAGCAAGAAGATCAAATGGCGGAAAATGAATGGACATCACCCATTGATGCTACTCGACATCAACGAAATGTCAACATCAACCGGGTACTAATATTTCTCGATGGCCTTAACCCAGAATTTGATGATGCTTGTGCAAGGATATTAAGCCACTCTTCTCTTCCTCCGCTACGGGAAGTTTATTCGCAAATAAGCCAAGAGGAGTCACGACGACACACTATGCTTCTTAAGGCTACATCTCCAGGTCTAGAAACATCCAACTTTATCAGTGAGCATATCTCCTCTAGTCCTACCTCCAATAAGCCTCGTCCAACATGTGATCATTGTAAAAAAGTAGGTCATGCCAAAGATAAATGTTGGCTATTACATGGTAAGCCACCTGATTGGAAGCCTCGCAAACTAAATTCACTCTCTGTCCATCAGACAATCACCGACACTGAGAATACATCTAAAGCCGTGACTCCTTCATTCAACAATGAACAGATAAGTCAACTCTTAGAGGTGCTGAAAAATTTAAAATCCTCTCAAGGACCAATTGCATCCATTGCCAAACAAGGTAGTGATTTTCTTACTCTTATATCATCATCCTCTATGCCAAAATGGATAGTAGACACCGGTGCCTTTGATCACATGACCTCATAATCAAGAAACTTTACATCTTATTCTCCTTTAGCTGGTTAATCGAATTCGCACAGCCACCAATACTAGTGCTCCCTTTGCTGGTACTGGTACCATTCCTCTTACAGACACCTTAAAACTTGATTCGGTTCTCATTGTCCCTCATTTGGCATATAATCTTCTTTCCATTAGCAAGTTGACTAAACATACAAACTGTTCCGCTCACTTTTTTGCCACTCATTGTATATTTCAAGATCTCTCCTTGAGGAAGATGATTGGCACAACTAAAGAGCATGATGGTCTCTACTATCTTCATGATTCCTTGGCAAATGCCTTGTCATCACAAATAAAGACCTTTGCCTCCTGTACTTTAGATAATAATTTGATTTTATGGCATAGAAGGAAGGGTCATCCAAGTTTTCAATATTTACAAAAGATGTTTCCTCATTTTTCATTCAATAAAGATGCTATTTTTCATTATGATACGCGTGTGAATTAGCAAAACATCATCGTACTGCCTTTCCCCCCACTGCATATCACTCTACTCGTCCCTTCCCCATCATCCACAATGATGTATGGGGACCCTCTAGAATACCTAATCACCCATGTTCCAAATACTTAGTCACTTTCATAGATGATCACACTCGCATGTGTTGGGTGTACCTCCTAAAAGACAAGTCTGATGAATTCAATATCTTTGCAAAATTTTTTCACTATGTTCAAAACCAATTCAACTCCACCATTCAAGTCTTACATTATGACAATGGTACTAAATACTTCAACCATACTTTCAGTCATTTCCTAAAATCTCACGAAATCATTCACAAAAGCAGTTGTCTTAACACTCCTTAGCAAAATGGTATTGCAAAACGTAAAAATATCATCTTCTTGATATTGCTAGAGCTCTTATGTTCACTCATAATGTCTCAATATTTCTGGGGTAATGCAATCCTTACTGCTACTCACCTTATTAATAGACTCCCTAATCACATCCCTTCCTACATCTCACCCCTAGATAAACTACGTTCCACCCGTAATACCTCCCACCTAGATCATTCCCTTCTTCTCCGTGTCTTTGGCTGCACGGTCTATGTCCATGTTCATCACCCTCCTTCTAAGTTTAATCCTAGGTCTATCCCTTGTATCTTTCTTTGCTACTCCAATTGCCAAAAAGGATATCGATGTTATGACCCTCAATCCAAACGAATGTTCATTAGCCGAGATGTCACATTTGCTGAAAACAAACCCTTTTATTCATCACCTTCAACTCAGGGGGAGAGTTAGAGTGACTCCCAGCCTAATCTTTTTGTACCTGGACCTATACCACCTTCCTATCCCCTGCTGATATACCCTACCTCAGATCCACCAACTATGCCATCACAAACAGGGGGAGACAAACATACAAAACAATATGACAAGGTTTACTTTAGGAGGAACAAAAAGCTAGGAGAAACGATTATGCCTGCAGCTTAGCCATTCTCCCAACCGAGAGAGTCTCCTTAATTATTAGACATGCCTATTGCATTGAGGAAGAAGGCACGTTCTTGTACACAGCACCCTATTCAAAATTATGTCATATGGTAATCTTTCCCAAAAATACTGCCATTTTGTAACTAATCTTGATCAAATTCAGATTCCCACGAATGTCCATGAGGCAGTACAAATTCCTTAATGGAAAAATGCTATGTTGGAAAAAATAAATGCTTTTGAAAGAAATCATACTTGGGATATTACTGATTTACCCCAAGACAAGAAGGTAGTAGGGTGCAAATGGGTATTTACTCCCAAGTACAATGCTGATGGAACTTTGAACAAGTATAAGGCCGGACTAGTTGCCAAGGGCTTTACACAAATCTATGGTTTGGATTACAATGAAACCTTTGCCCCTATAGCAAAGCTAGACACTATTCGAATTCTCATTTCCATTGCTGTGAATCTCGATTGGTCTTTACGACAGTTAGACATCAAAAATGCTTTCCTCAATGGGGAACTAAAAGAAGTATATATGACACTACCACCTGACTTTTAAAATGGTCATAGCAAGCAGGTATGCAAGCTGTACAAATCCATATATGGACTAAAACAGTCCCTTAGAGCTTGATTTGATAGATTCTCACATGTCCTAAAGGCTAAGGATACAACAAATGTCTCTCTAATCACACTATGTTCACTATGAACAAAGAAGGTATGATTACTATCCTAATAGTATATGTAGATGACATAATACTTATACGAAACAATCCTCAAGAAATGAGCAAAATCAAGGTGGCTTTAAACAAAGAATTTGAAGTCAAAGACCTTGGTAACTTGAAATACTTTTTAGGGATGGAAGTGGCCAGATCAAAAGAAGGAATTCACATTTCACAAAGAAAGTATATCCTTGACTTATTAAAGGAAACAGGTATGCTTGGGTGTAAGCCAAGCAAGACACCTATTACTGTCAAGAAGAAAAAGAAGAACAAAGAGGAACATCCAACAAGTGAACAAGAAGTTGCAGAAAAGAAGAAACAAGAACAAGATGAAAAACCAGCTGACATAGGCTGTTATCAGAGATTAGTTGGAAAGCTCATCTATCTTTCCCATACTCGGCCTGACATTGGTTTTGTAGTAAGTGTTGCAAGCCAATAGATGCACTAACCAAAGCAAAAACACATAAATGCTTCATATAAAATCTTGAAGTACCTCAAGGGAACTCCTGGCCGAGGACTTTTCTTCAAAAAAAACTAATCTAAGGACTATTGAGATATATACAGATGCAGATTGGGCAAGAGATCAAGAGAATAGCATATCTACTTCAGGCTATTGCACATTTTTATGGGGAAATCTGGTAACTTGGCAAAGTCAAAAGTAACGAGTGGTATCTAAGAGCAATGCAGAATCTGAATTGAGGTCACTATCACAAGGAGTTATAGAAGCAATATGGCTAAAGAGAGTAGCTGATGAGACCTACACCAAGATAGAATCTCCACTAAAACTATACTGTGACAACAAGGCAGCCTTGAGCATGGCATTGAACCCGGTACAACACAGAATTAAGAATGTTGATGTTGATCGCCACTTTATCAAGGAAAAGGTTGAAGAAGGGATTATTTGTCTCTCTTACATGCCTACACAATTACAACTTGCAGACATACTCACAAAAGGATTACCCGAGGACATCTTTGAAGGCTTTATAGGCAAGTTGATATGATAAGTATCTATGATCCAACTTGAGAGGGAGTGTGGTAATTATATTATTATTATTATTATTATTATTATTATTAGTGAGATTATAAAGGAGTAAGTTAGATCAGTGAGATAATATAGGAGTAAGTTAGATTAGATTATAATTCTTGAATTTTAAATTCCCTAAAATTCCTCAATCTGTTATAACATACTACCTTGTAATCTATATATATGCATGAATACGCAAGGCATATGAAATTAGACTTCATCAATTAAAGTCCCAATATGCTATAGTTTCCCATAGATCAGTGTAGTTTGTAAGATCTTGCATTTATTGTACTTAGTATTTAAGTGGCATTCATTTGTGATCTCCCCCTTTTGCAGATGCGTTGATGGTTGCTAGGGAAAGGCCAGCCATATTTATTGTGTTTGCAATTTCTTCTACCATTGTTATGCGAGGTACTATATTTTCCAATATGTTGTACATAAAACAAATATATTTAGTTTTTAATGTAATAATTAGTAGTTCTCTTTAAATTTTTCAAACAGTATGATAGCTCATAGCTATTTTCTTTTAAGAGAACAGAAATAAATGATAAAGAAAACTCTCTCCTACTTCTCTCACAATAAGAATCTCACTGTTAAGAGAATTAGAAGCCTAGGAGAATCTCCAAATATCTGAAATATTGTTTATTCACTTATATTTTATCTTTGGGAATGACTAAGATATTTATAAAAAAAAAGAATTACAATTGAAATATTGGCTCTTCCTACTTTCTTGGGAATTCAAATGCATAACAAACCTAATTTGACTCAAAGGACTTATAACTGAATAGTGATCCTATTATTCAGCTAACAAACTCAAGAACAAACTTGCAAATATTAAATAATTATTAAAAGAAATCAAATTTGACTAATTCAAACACAAGGACTGATTCTAATTCGTTCGCCTCTGATAAGTGAGGCGGTACATATCATCACTCTCCCCTTTGAAAACCAACTTGTCCTTAAGGGGGAAGTCTAGATATTGCTTCTGTAGTAGGTCATATTCTTCCCAACTAGCTTCTTTAGTTGGCCAAGCTTTCCATTGAATCAAGAGCTCCAAATGTGGCCCCTTCCAGTGATGAAATAGTACTTTAGCAAGTTCTAGCATCAGTTTGAAGTCAGCTAAGATGGGTAGTACAACTAATGGATTAGAAGGAGCTACCCCATGTGTCGATCTTAAGAGGGATACATGGAATACCGGATGTATCCTTGCTGTTGGGGGTAATTCTAATTCATAGGCAACCAGCCTAACCTTCCTCTTTGATTGTGTGGGGACCAAAAAATCGGGGAGAGAGCTTAGCATATTTCCTTTGTCAGAGGGAATTTTGTCTAAAAGGCTAAAAACGTAAAAAGACAACATCCCCTATTTCAAACGTAACCTCCGGATGGTGTTGGTCAACATAGAACTTCATCCTATCTTGAGATTTTTTTAGATTGTCCTTAAGTAGCTTTAACATGTCATCCCTGGTTTCCAATTGTTCTACTAATTCGGGAATGTGGGTTTCACCCTTAATGAAAGGATAAAGAGGAAGAGGGTCTCTACCATAGACTACTTTGAAAGGGTTAGTATGGGTTGAAGTATAATATCCAGAGTTGAAGGAGTATTCTGCCTAACATAAAAATTTACTTCAAGTTCGGGGTTGCTCATGTGCAAAACATTGTAAATATGCTTTAAGAGAGCAATTGACAACCTCTGTTTGGCCATCTGTTTAAGGATGATATGATGTACTCATCCTTAAATGTGTTTGGCCTAACTTGAACAGTTCCTACCAAAAAGCACTCAAAAAGTTAGGGTCTCTATCTGAAATGATAGATCGGGGCTTACCATGTAGGTGGACAATTTCCTCACAAAAGCGTGCAGTCACTGATTTTGCAGTGTAAGGATTGCATAGAAGGATGAAATGACAATACTTGCTAAGCCTATCCACCACAACTAGGATTGTAGCATAACTTCCAGATTTAGGCAGCCGAACAATAAAGTCAATGGAGATATCATCCCAAATCTGTTCAAAGGTAGGAATGGGTTGCAGCAAGCCAGCAAGATATAAAGTCTCATTTGTTTTTTTGACATGTAAAACACTGTTGAATGAAAGTTTTCACATCAGACTTCATTTGAGGCCAATAGCAAATACCTATGAGCCTTTTTAAGGCTTTCAAATAACCACCATGACCTCCAGAAGGTGCAACATGCACTTCTTCGAGTAGTTTACCTCGAATAGGTGAGTTTCGTGGAATTACTAAGCGCCCTTGGTAATAAAGTTTTTGCTTGACTAGAGAATACCCAAGTTTAGAGCTGGAATCTTCTTTTAAGGCGGCTATAATAGGTGCTGTGAATTGATCATTCAATAGTGCTTCATCAAATTCCAAGAAATCTATTGGGTAAGGTACTACCAAATAAGGAAATTAACTTTGTGGGGTCTTTTGGAAAGTGCATCAGTGCCAACATTCTCTTTTCCATCCTTGTAAACAGTGCTGAAATCAAAAGGAAGGAGCTTGAGCATTGAGCATTGCTGATTATTAGTGAGCACTTGCTAGTCAAGGAGGTGCTTGAGGCTGTGATGATCCATCTATACTATGAATTGACGTCCTAGAAGGTAGTAACACCATTTTTGCAATGCCAACACTTGAGCTAATAGTTCACGATCATAGGCTGATTTGTACCTACTAGAAAATGAAATTCCTTGCTATAGAAAGCAACGGGGTGTTCTTACTGCAATAAAATGGCACCAATTCCCTCCTTAGAGGAATCACATTCAACATTAAATTCAAAGTTGAAATCAGGTAGTTTTAAGACAGGTGCAAAAATTAGAGCTAATTTAAGCTTTTCAAACCCCTTTTGGTGGTAACCGGAAACTAGCGAAAAGAGTTCTTCTTAGTGAGTTCAGTTAAGGCCGAGCAATCATACCATAATCCTTCACAAAGCAGCGGTAATAACTTGTGAGGGCCAAGAATCCTCGGAGTTCAATGACATCAGTTGGAGTTGGCCATTCCTGAACTGCATTAATCTTTTCGTAATCTGTTTTCACCCCACGAGCAGATATCCAATGGCCTAGAAATGCACTTGGGATTGCCCAAACTCATTTTGTGAAGTTAGCAAAATAAGAGTGTTGTTGTAATGTCTGAAACACAGCCCTCAAATGACATTCATGTTGTTGGGGAGCGGGGCTGTACACCAAAATGTCATCAAAGAATACGACCTAAAGAGATCATTCATTGTAGCTTGGAATGTTGTTGGTGCGTTAGTGAGACCGAAGGGCATTACGATATATTCATAGTGATCACTATGAGTCTGAGTTCGGTTTTTGGAATGTCCTCGATCAATACCCTGATTTGGTGATATTCAGAATGGAGGTCAATTTTGGAGAAATAAGCTACTCCATATAACTCATCAAGTAACTCATCAATATTAGGAATGGGGTATTTGTTAGGCACTGTAATTTTATTAAGGGCTCGATAGTCAAGATACATGTGTCAAGAGTCGTCTTTTTTAACAAAAGGACCGGGCTAGCAAAGGGGCTAAAGCTAGGCTGAATAAACCCCTTTTTAAGGAGTTCTTCAACTAGTCACTCAATTTCATTTTTTTGGAAGTAAGGGTATCGATAAGGCCATAAATTGGGTGGTGGTGTTTTGGGTAGGAGGGGAATGATATGAGTATGCTGTCTAGTAGGTGGCAATTCAGTGGGTCATCAAACACAGCAAAGAAATTAGTCAAAATGTCATCCAGGTTTGAAGGTCCTCAGACCTGCAGACAAAGAAATTAGCCCCCAGAACCCATCTGCAACTTGTGCAAGGACAGAGTGTAAACTAGCACTTTGATCAGCATGTGGAACTCCCTGCAACTTATACCTTTTTTTCGTTAACCTAGAAAGTTAGGAACATTTGATTCCAATTTTCTTGAATAGTGCTGAGAGAGGCAAGCCATTTAATACCAAGAACCAAATCTGAACCAGTGAGAAGGGATAAAAATCTTGTTGAATAATCAAATTTGGTTGTTGAATTTTGACTGCCTTACAGACTTGATTGAAACGTATGACGCTGCCATCCCCAAACATAAACACCGATATAGTAGGTAAACCCAATTCACATACCAGTGACTCAGCGATGAAGTTGTGCGTCAAACCGCTATCAATCAGTAATAGAACATCTCGCCCTTAAAGAGAACCACTTAATTTTATGGTTGTTGCCGTGGGTTTCCAAGGATTGCATTAAAGGAAATTTTTGCCGCTTTGGGTGCTTCCTCCTCAATCACCGGTACTAGTCCGTCTTCCTAATGAATCAAAACTCCCTCGTCGTTGACCTCGAGCAAAGTGAAGAAGGAAGAGTTGTAGTGATGCCCTGGTCGAAAGTGCTCCCCACATCGGAAACAAAGACCTTTCTCAGGCATCTCTGTCTCTCAGCTTCTACGGGTGTTGTTCGAGATTGGTTCAGGAGTGAAGTGGCAAATGTGGATGTGATTATGGGATTCGAATTTGTTACCTTGGATAACGTTGTTGTGTTTTCGCATGTGGAATAGTTCTAGGTATATCCCATGTTGGACCGGTTATGTCGCCTAGGAAAGATTGGTCCTGGGCTCTCGGGTGGTTATTAATTTTTTTTCTCAAATTCTAGGGCTAGAGTAGATGCACAGTAGATTGTTCGCGGCTTATGAATGTGAACTTTATATCATAATTCCTCCTTTAAATAAACAAAGAAGGCAATGGTCTAGCCAATTCTTCACACATGCCATTCTTCTTGCCCATTCTTGTTGACACTCATGTATGCTTCTTGTTTGTCTGATGCTGCAAAGATGCTCATCCAAGTTTTGATATTTTGGAGGTCCATAATGTTCTTGCATAATTTTTACTAGTTCATCCCAATACAACATAGTACATTTTGTGTTCATCCATGAGAACAGATCCAAAGCGTCTCCTTCCAAGTACCTGGCACCGATCTCCACCTTGTCATCATCCGGTGTTTCATAATACCGGAAAATTTTCTTTGCTTCAAGGGTCCATCCCCACGGCTCACCTCCATTGAATTTTGGGAATTCAATCTTTGGAAATGGAAGCCTTGGATGCCGATGGGAAGGTTTGGATTCCTCAACACTATCTCGGCACCAGTGACCTTTTCCTTGGTTATGGCGTGTGGATTGGAATTCTAAAGTTGTGACCTTCTCTTTCAGCTCGTCAAGTTTGTCTAGTTTTGCAACAATTGCAGCTAAGGGATCAGCGCCAAATGGGTTTTCTTTTGGATTTTGAGTTACATGTGAAGATCGGTGCAGTTCTAATACCAAATGATAGCTCATAGGTTTTTTCTTTTAAGAGAGCAGAAATAAATGATAAAGAGCACTCTCTCCTACTTCTCTCACAGTAAGAATCCCACTATTAAGAGAGTTAGGAGTCCAGGAGAATTTCCAAATATCCGAAATATTGTTTATTTACTCATATCTTAGCTTTGGGAATGACTAAGATACTTATAAAAAAGGAATTTAAATGAATAACAAACCTAATTTAACTTAAAGGACTCACAACTGAGTAGTGATCCTATTATTCAACTAACAAACTCAAAAACAGACTTGCAAATATTAAATCATTATTAAAAGAAATCAGATTTGACTAATTCAAACACAAGGACTGATTCTGATTCTTTCACCTCTGATAAGTGAGGCGGTACCTATCACAATATTAGTGCATCTTCTTGATGTTAGGTTATTGTCAGGTTTTTGACAATAGTCAAGGGGTTTTAAACCTATTTGAATGAATCAACTTGCTATTTTGAACGAAAAATTCCCTATTAGTAAATTCTTCTATTATGGGATTAGTTACTAGTTTTCGTTAAAGGTTTTCCAAGCAAGATTGGTACATCTTTATGTTGTCAGGTTTTCTGGCAGTAGTCAAATGAGTTCTATTCTTATCTGCACTAGTCAAAATTAGAATATTATGAACGTATGTCTAATAGTAATCTGTTAGAATATTAGGAAATAAATTAGGAAATTAGGTTTAGGATCCCTTGACTTTTGCTCTCCTTAATTATAACAGATCTGATTTCCTATTTATTAGTCATAACTGTAATCCCTGATATTCCTCCTCTAATCTCTCATTCTTAGGCTATATATTGTAAGTTCTATTCATCTAAATAATACGCAAGATACAGAGTGTGTTTATGCCTCTAAATAGCAATTTAATCTCTCGTGCTTTTGCATATGTGACTAGTAGTGCAGCAAGGATGGTGATAGACTTGCTAGTGCAAGTAGTTGAATAAAGCTTTGTTTCTATACATTGTTGGGGAAACACAGAAATTTAATAGTATGCTCTATTGGTTATTTTCATCAATTGTGTAGAAATAATTTTTTAAATGGGAGTGGAAGTATGTGATATGTAAGCTAGAAAGGGGCACAGCATTAGCTCTCATCTATAGGTTCTAGAGCCCCACCTGAAATTCTGCTTTTTATTTTCTTCACCTTCGCGAAAACAAGGGCTGACCGCTCTCAGCATTCTGGTGGTAGACCCTAGGTTTGGTCGAAGCTGATCTTAATCCATTAGGGGTCAGGTGTCATCTTCTAGATCTCGATGAGAAGTTGTAAATATATTAATTAGTTAGTTAGGGAATTAGTTAGTTGTTAGTAAGCCTTGAGATTGGGTCTTAAGGTGTTGCCTATATAAGGCATATAACTCTTCATTGTATCTCTATGCTTTTTTTTTTTTTTTGGGTCAACTATCTCTATGCTTTATGATGAATGAATAAGAGTATCGCCAGATTTTCTCTCCTTCCCCTTTGTTTCTTTTCTCCTTTCTTCTCTAATTCTGTTATAACCCTTTGTTCTTCCTATTCTTCTCCTTCCTCCTCTCTTCTCTTCCCAAATCCTCTAATTCTTTTACAACATCTATAATAGTGGTATCAGAGATGTCATTCCTCGGCATGCTTTTGTACGATTTCTGAAAAATTCTTGATTTCACTTTTAGACCATTCTTGTTCCTCATGGTTCAGACCTGTTTTCAAGAACAAATCAAAAACTAAAAAATAGATATCCAAGAGCCATCAAAAAGATTGAAGAATGTCAGTTTTGTATAAGCCGTATCTTCAAGCACGATCAAAGATTTGCAAGAGTCATCCAAGAACAATCATGAATGGGAACGCTTGCGTTGCTGGTGTCTAGGCAGTGTGAAATCAACGCTAGGCCGTCGGATTTTGTGTCATCAGAATTCTGAGTGTTCGGACTGCATCGATGGAGTTATGGGTTCTGTTCATTGATTCTGGGCTCTGCTCATTTGGATTCTGAAACCATTCTGGTTCGTTGGGGTCAGAATTGTTGTCAGCCTTTAGGCAAGTCACACTCTGTTCGACTGGTTCAAGGTATAATTTTGTTCGACAAGGTCTGTGATTCTATGCATTGCATCGGGGGATTTGCGTCTGGTTCTGGTATTCATTTTCTCACCAGATTCTGTGCACCATCTACTCTGGTTTCTATTTGAATTCTGTGTATATTATCGTCTGTTCTAGCTTCACGTCGAATGCTTCTGGGTTTGCGTCACAAGAACGGTTTGATCTTTTTCATTGGATTCTAGGTTGTCGGATTCTGAGGCTGATTCTGGAAATGTCATCGACTGATTGCATTGATAATTTTGAGTTCTTCATCTGCATTAAACATTTCTAGAGGGCTACCTATGCAGGAAAACCAAGAAACTATCCATCAATGGTGTTGTCATTGAGAGACGGCCAACTAGAGAGGGCTACCTATGAAGGGTTTTGACGAGAGGGGTTAACCAGCAAGTGGCTGAGTGAAGCGCTGAGTAAAGTATCCTAGAGTGGAGTTGTCGGGACATGGGCTCTTGAGGGGCATGCATTCTAATGAGTACCAGTTTTCTTCAATAACAAGCAAAAGTTTCTAGTTTCAAGTCTATGTTTTTGTTGATTTCATATTTGTATTTTGTTGTCAACCATCCTTGAGGGTAAGGATGTTTTTGGGAAGGGGGTATTGATACGCAAGCTATAAATATGTTAGTTAGTCAGGGAATTAGTTAGTTAGTTGTTGATTAGTTGTTAATGAGTCTTGAGATTGGATCTTAAGGTGTTGCCTATATAAGGCATATAACTCTTTATTGTATTTCTATGCTTTTACGATGAATGAATAAGAGCATCACCAGATTTTCTCTCCTTTCTTCCCTGTTTCTCTTCTCCGATTCTATTCTAATCCTCTGTTTTTCCTGTTCTTCTTCCTCCTCCTTTCCTCCCAAATCCTCTAATTCTTTATTACAGCATGACATAAAAGTGATAAGATTTTTTCATGTAGCCTTTCAAGTGTTTTCAATTGTGTAGAAAATGCATGTGGATGTCCCCACAGCCAATCTTCCCTATACCATTGCCACTAATCATTGCTCCTATCTCATGAAATTGGAGGATAAATTATGTGGAAGTGTGTAAAAAATGAAAAGTGTTCTTTCTCTGTCAAACTTGCTGCGCTAGTTTTAGTCTTGTTTGTAAAACCTCATACTCTCGAATTACGCTCTCAAGTTGGTGCTTTTTTTTTTATTGGGAATAATGTTAATTAAGTTCAGAAAGATTTGAATGAAAGCTCTATCATCTGTCTAATCTTTAAATCAGTCATATATTTAGTTTAGAGCTTGAACTTTTTTCACTTTAAAGGCCAACTTAACTTTAGTTATGGTATCGGGATAGTAGTAGGATGCAGAATAAGAGTGGAAAGTTTGTAGGATAAAAATGTAAATTGGAAGCATTAAGCTTTTCTAATTGGGGTCATTGAATTAGGTGTTGTATATAACCATATATGAGCAATCCCAGATTTAGGATTTTTCTCTTATTGACATTAGAAAATGCCATCATAATATTTGTCAACACTTCTTCTTTCAACGGTTATTACCATGCTGCCTTTTGAATTGATTCTTAGCTTGTTCCTTTAAAATTTATTCATCCATTTGTGTTTTGGCAGCTCCCAGAAGGTTTCTGTTTCGTCATACATTAGGTCGACTCCAAAGTGAAGAGGTATTTCTTCAATTGAGCAACCAAAATGATTATCCGTACCAATTAACTTGTGATTCTCAATGTCTTTGATCTTTGATCTTACAACCTGCTCTTTCTTTAACTAGCAGTTTGAGAGCTAGGATTATATTTTGATAGATGTTATGAACTACAATGTTTAAATATTTCTCCGATGCATTGTCTGTGTTTGATCCTTCACCTATATTTGCTTGAATTCATGTAAAGGCACGGTATGCCAGTGCTGAGAAGAATGTGAGGGACTTAAACCTATCAGTAGATTTAATGAGGAAGGAGGGCAAAAAATTGCTTGAAAGGACAGCTCTTGCTGAGAAGGATATGAGATATGGGCATAATGAACTCGTGTATGCGTTATTTATTATGGGAAGAACATTTGGGTTATTTGATTATATCTGAGATAGTTTTAATATTGTATTTGAATAAAATTTAGGAGCTCGGGAGCCCAAATTCATTATCTTGCAAAATCAATTTACAAGTTTGAAGCCCAAGCTGCGGGTATGCTTTGTCTTTATCATTCTTTTTCTCCCTGCAACTTACTGTCGTGCGTAATATTAGCTTTGACATTGTAATGCTCTGCCTTGCTTGTTCCATTTTTAGATCTGACTGATGGGCTGCGGCATATACCAAGTCGGGAAGCTCTGGCACTTCGAGCAGAGGTATGTCCATGAATATGCATGTCTCCCTGAAACCTAGCCAACCAAATGATGTTTCTTAAGTATTGTCTTCTTTCTTTCAAAATTGCGCCCTTGCTTAGGTTGCTTCCTTAGCATCGATTTTGAAGCGGCAGGGACTTGTGCTTCACAGAAGGGTAATGAAGATCTCCGAGTTAGGGGTTGCTGTGTGAATTGACAGATTAGTGTATTGGACCGTTGCTTGTTGACATCCATCTTCTTTTTGGACTTTTCATCATTGACTAATATATTCTCCCTTTTTGGACGTGCATTACCATAACAAGGGAGATCTTCGGAAATTTATCGTGGCTGTAACGATGCAACAATTTAGTCTTGTTCGATTACAGTTATCAATACCTGATTTTGTTTTTCCTTAATAAAAAATCGGTTGAATGGATGTTTTTATTTTCTCATTCTCAAAACATGTTTTTATTTTTTAGAATTTAAAGAGAATAAGTTGAAGTTTTTTTTTCACCTTTGTCATTCTTTGTTAATTTGTTAGACCATCACCAACTACCCCAATTGTTAATATCAAAAAACTACCAGTATTGTTGATTGTTGTCGGCCTTTGTTTTGTTGGTTTTCTTTGATTCTCAACCGCTATCGACCATCAACAATGTTTGAGTGTTGTTGACCATTACTGATCATTGTTGGCTGTTAGAGATGTTGATTTTTTCCCCCTCGAGTCTTTTAAAACAAAGGGAAAATCCCAAAAAAATATTAGTTCAACTTTGAAATCTTAAATAAGTAATCTTTCAATAAAATGAGTTGTCGATTGTATTACTATAGTTAATTTCATTACTCTTATGGGTAACAAAATTTTGAACTCTAAATGGCATTTTTCTGTCATTTTCCTAAAACAGATCCAAATATATATTTTTTTTATTTTTCTACATTTATTTTGGGAAAAAAAGTGTTTGGAAGATAAAAAGTGGAAATAAGGGAGGGTAAATATGGTAGCGGACTGGCTTGCACAGCATCCTTCATTTCAAAAATTATTCAATTGCTATTTGAACCTCATGACAGTTTGGACAGCGGGTTCTATAGGGACATGATGGGCATTCCTTGCTGAACATGTAACCTCCTCCATTTTTAAGCATTTATGAATTAATTAATAATAATATTAAAACATGCATCAATATGTTTTATGCCAATAGTTGTGTTTTGGGCTTTATCAAGTCCAAACCCTTTAACTCTTTTCAGAATTAATTGAAATAATCAAAATACATTAGAGTACGGTCAAATGAGCCCTAAGATAGCAATATACAATAATCCAACATATACTAAAAAGATGGAAGCACTAGCATTAACAAAAGTAGCTTAAGCTTCTCAAGTCTTCCCTAATAGATCAACACGAGACCTATCACCTGAAAAATATTGGTAATCATTAATCCAGCTCGTTATAAATGCTAATATGTACAGTAGAACATTTTATATGACAAAGTATTATATATATATATATATATATATATATATATATATATATATATATATATATTTACAAAATTCCCAAAACACTGTATTGAAAATTTCCATATCTTAAATGACATATATAACATGCCAAGCAAAAGATTGACGCCCCGACCATCCTTATCACCCCCCACCTTTATAATCGCTGAAGAACCCATGGGCTATAACATAATAGGTTTAGTCTCTTTGACAATACTGTACTAAGCTCTCCAATGATAAGGTATAGCCTGGCCAAAATTTATAGAACTCATATCAAACCATAGGTTCCCTTTCCTTTGAATAAAGAAAAATGTCACTATCCCAAGGGCTAACCCTTAACCCGACTATAAGAAAAGGGTGATAGCAAGGGCTCTTAAAATGTCAAAGCCATTTATTGTGCACCGAATGGTGGCATACCACGTGGTATTTATACATAATAACTCATACTTCACATCCATCGCCACTCCGCACCCATCCATATAAACAATCATAATTCTTGGCATGTATATAAAAGTTCCAAACGATATTTATAAAAGTAATGCATTGTTTCAATAATCATTAAGATAACAATATTATTTCAATTCACAAAATTATAACAAAAGTGCATTATCCAAAACATGTAATATCATAATTTTTTGTCTCAATAACCATTTCAAAAATACGCATAACATATTAACATATAAACAAGTGGAAAGTGATTACCTCAAGTTATTGACACAAAAGCTAAGCGTAAGAGAAATCAAGTCCACTCTAAAAATAAATATATAATTATATGTTTGTAACACCCCCGAATTTCTAGAGTTAAAATAATATAAAACTTCGATAGTTTTCATAAATAATAACTAAAAATCCAAAATAATCAACTTCGGGAAGTGTTACCGCCGCACTTACGTGAGACAAATGCAAAGCTTCTTATTACATTAAATAAATCTAAATATAGGTAGAAAATGTTTTTCGCAAAACAAAACAAAACAAAATAAAATAAAATAAAATAAAAATAATTAAATAAAATCAAGATTAAAATTTGCACGTCTTCCTCATTTCTCACTGTTAGCCCCAGTCTTTGGCACCTGTTTCACTGAAATTCTGCTCCCCCGAAGGATCATCGCAGCCCAAAAATATAAACATCAGTAAAAGCTGGTAATCCTAATTAAATAGAGATAAAATAAAATAAAATAAAAATAGAAATAAATAAATAGATAAATAATTTTGATATGAATTGAAATGAAATAAATTAGTTACAAAATAAAATAAAATAATTGTAAAATAAAATAAATTAATTCCAAAATAAAATAATTATAAAATAAGATAAATTAATTACAAAACAAAATTAAATAATTGTAAAATAAATAAGTTAATTCCAACATAAAATAAAATAATTATAAAATGAAAATAAATTAAATTTCAAAATAAAATAAAATAATTGTAAAATAAATTAAATTAATTCCAAAATAAAATAAAATTAATTAATTACAAAATAAAATAAAATAAAGACATTATATGTGTATATGTATAAATTAAAAGGTGTCATTGTTTTTAGAATTTTCTAGTGGGAAGACAACCATAATAGACCCGGGAAACCCTGTCAGTCTACCCTTTGACCCGGAAACTCTGCCAGTCACAAATCATCAAAATTGGCCATATCATAATTTCTTCCTAGTGCGCACACCTCTTCCCAAAGTTGCTACTAGTGTCCCGGAAACCCTGCCAGACACCACTTTTGGAAGAATGGATATATCGGTTCACATCAAATAAAATTTCGAAGACATAAAGCCTTAAAAGTGTATTCATCACTTTAGGAGGTACCATCCCAAAGTTATCCTCCCACTGTTAAATTATCTTTTATATACTTTTCTATCTTTTAATTTAATATAGGATAAAAGAATCAATTTTTTTAAAATGAAAATAAGGAAAAAAAAAATCTATCATAATCTATCTTGTTATGCAACAATAATTTACGAAGAAAAGAGAAAAATAATAATGATAATAATAATAGGATAGCATCGGGAATCAATATACAAAGACAATATTAGATGAGTTAATGCATGCAAAACGAAAAGTTATATATATATATATATATATATATATATATATATATATATATACATTAATGAAAACAAGAGACATTCATACACATCAATTCAATATTCATGACATTGCACAGGAAACCGTTGTACAGAGAAAAGCAAAACGAAGGAGTAGTGTGTGTGTGTGTGTGTTTGTGATATTATATATATATCTAAACATATAAAGGCATAAAGAAACGCACAGACAAAACCGAAGGTCATAGCCTTGATCCTAGATCATTATTCAGGCACGTAATTCGAGGACAAGCATAAGACCCAAATAATCGGTGGCTAAAATGATGTGTTATTTAGTCCATTATATATATATATATATATATATATATATATATATATATATGTATGTATGTATGTATTCCCAATATGCAAGAGATCTTCCCTAAAATATGTATACAAGAAATAGGTGTAGGTGTATAGGTGTATACAAGGGACACAGAAGAAAAATTGGGACTCACGCAAACCAAGGAAGGAAGGAGATATAAGTGGATACAATAAATTATAATTAACCTATGTTCAGTCGAAAGGAAAAAAAAAAAGTTTGTTCTAGGGATTAGGATTACAATCAATCAATTCCAATCAATTTTCTAACACTACCAACAATTAATTCTTATTGTTCAAGGGATTAGGATTACAATCAATCAATTCCAATCAATTTTCTAACACTACCAACAATTAATTCTTATTGCTCAAGGGATTAGGATTACCTGGTCTCCGTGTTTGCTAAATTCCTAAAAGAGCAATTTGCCGCAGAATTTACAGAGAAAGGAGTAAGGAGAAGAGAAATATAAGCAAAAACTAAGGTTAGGCAGCTAGAGTTAATATTTATAGTTAGAGCTAAACTTGTAGTCAAAGTTAGGATTTAACTTTGGGTTGGGCTCTTTAGCTATTGTCAATTAATGAATTATAAAATATTACCAAAATTATTAAATTCGATCAAATCAATCAATCTAAATTAATAAAATCAAATTCATCTAAACTAATTAAATCTATCTAAACTAATAGAATTAGATAATACTATACTATTATTATTATCATTATTATTTTTATTTTTATTTTTATTATTACTACTACTACTACCACCATTATTTATTTATTATTATTATTATTATTATTATTATTATTATTATTAATCCGGGGTATTACAATGTTAATATAACTAACCAATAATACTAACTAATGCAATAACAAATTAATTAAACTATAATTGTTTTACTTTAGTTTTCTTAAAAAATGATAATTTATCTATTCCTCAAATTATTATCACAATTTCATTTTCTTCCTTCATAAATTATTTCTTATTGATTATGATTATCAAAATACCAATCACCATATCCTTAATGTAACCAAAATACTCAATTTCCTATAATAAAAGCTTCACCTAAAAATTTCAAATATTCATATTTATTTATAAACCTCAAATCTAACCAATCTAATCCTCAATATAACCTTCAATTGTAACACTCCCGAATTTCTAGAGTTAAAATAACATAAAATTCTGATGGTTTTTCATAAATAATAACTAAAAATCCAAAATAATCAACTTCGGGAAATGCTACCGCTGCACTTGTATGGTACAAGTGTAAGGCTGCTTATTAAATAAATCTAAACTTAAGTAGAAATGTTATTCGCAAAACAAAACAAAACAAAGCAAAATAAAATAATAAAATAAAATAATGAAATTTAAAATTGGTCATTTTCCTCACTTCTCACTGCTAGCCTCAGCCCTTGGCACCTGCTTCACTGAAATTCTGCTCCCCCAAAAGATCATCGCAGCCCAGAAACACAAACATCAGCAACAGCTGGTAATCCTAATAAATAGGGATAATATAAAATAAAATAACAATTAAATTAATTAATTAATTAAGTTAGAATAAAATAATATAAAACAAAATAATTACAAAGTAAAATAAATAATTACAAAATAAAATAAAATAAAAAATTTTTATATTTGTACAAAAAAGTGTCGTTGTTCATAAAAATTTTCTAGTGGGAAGAGAACCATAGTAGACCCGGGAAACCCTGCCAGTCACAAATCATCAAAATTGATCATATCATAATTTCTTCCTAGTGCGCACACCTCTTCCCAAAGTTGCTACTAGTGTCTCGGGAAACCCTGCTAGACACCACTTTGGGAAGAACGGATATATCGGTTCACATCAAAAAAATTCAAAGGCATAAAGCCTTAAAAGTGTGTTCATCACTTTATGAGGTACCATCCCAAAGCTATCCTCCCATAGCTAAATAATTTTAAACTCATAATAAAATTCCTAAATTATTTTTATTATGTGTAATAGATAATAATAATAATAATAATAATAATAATAAAACCCTTAACTCTACAACAAAGTGTGGATCTTAACTTCCACACTTAAATAAGTATAGATTTCGAGAAATATTAGATTGAACTTATTAATATTTTATACTTATTTAATTATATTTTATATATTTTCATATCATTTAAATTAATTATAGGATATAAGGAGAGTTTAATACAAAATCTATCAATATCCTATTTTTATTTTGTAGGAGAGATTATGAGATCTAAAAGCTTGGTCAAAAGGTCAAATTAAAAAAAGAAAGAAGTGGACCCCACATGAATAGGCATATTTTTATCAAAATCTCCAAGCATTTCGGATGAGCAATTGTGTGTGGACCCCGCAGCAATTCAAAAGCAAAGATGTTAGATCAAGAATAAAAAAACACGTGAACCCCACACAAACCCTAACCAAAAGCAAAACGAAAGGAACAAATTAAAGTAAAAAACACATACATATTTGAATCAAAGAATGGTGTTGAATAAAAGATGAGTGGACCCCGCGGCAATTAAAGATTGGATAGGAGGTTCATATATTAATGAAAGCAAAAGCACGGCTCGCACAGGTACAGAGAAAGGCAAAACAAAAAAAAAAGTAATAAATATATGTGACATTATATATTTATAAACCTGCGCATGTACAGAGAAAGGAAAAACGGAAAAATCTAATATATGTGTGTGTTATTATATAAGCCTATGTAGCAATCAGGTCTGCAGCAATTTGTAAAAAAAAAAAAAAAAAACGAACTTGCAGGCATACTCATCCAATCACGTGAATCGAGAAGGAGGAAGGTATATATGAATACAAGAGATCAGATCGTATCATAATCAACAGATGCGAATTAATTCATACCATAATAAATCAAGCATTTGGGGTTCAGTCGAAAAGGGAAACGAGTTTCTGGGATTAGGATTACCTAGTCTCTATGTTTTTTAAGCTCCTATAAGAGAAATTATGCCGCAAGGATTTTCAGAGAGAAAACTTATGAGTGACGGCTAGGGTTAGATGGCAAGGCCTAAGTTTATAGTTGAAATTAGGGTTTAGCTATGGGCTGGGCTCTATGGGTTGGGCTCTTTAGTTATTACTAGTTTAATGAATAAAATAATAACAAATCATTTATTAAATTCTAATTTAATTAATTATTTTTTATCATTACTATATTATTAATTTTTAAATATTAATATCTATATTATTGTTGTTGTTGTTGTTATTAACAATAATAATATAATAATAACAATAATCTGGGGTATTACATCAATAAATTAAAAATGAATTATAGATTTAGATATAAGAGACGTATTATCACAAATCCTCAATTTTTAAACCTAATACCAACTTATATATGTATAACCAAATTTATTAAACAAATCTTCAAATCTCCACTTAATAAAAATCTTATCAAACTTTAATTTAAATTCCAAATCCCAACTCATAATTTTATACAATTCAAGACCTAGCAAAACTAAACCAATTAAAACGACAATAATTGTAATACCCCAGATTAATAATAAGAACAACAACAACAACAACAATAATATAGTAATAATAAATTTAGAACTTTGATAATATTGTTATTGTTGTGTAACCTATTAATGAATTGACAATAATAAAAGAGCCCAGCCCATAGCTAATATAATACCCCAGATTATTATTATTTTTGTTGTTAATAATAATAATAATAATAATAATAATAATAATAAAAGTAATAATATAGTATTAGTTTAATTTTATTAATTTAGATTAATTTGATTAGTTTGTTAGTTTAGATAGATTGGATTTTATTAAGTATAGATTGATTGATTGATTTAATAGAATTTAATAATGTTTGTATTGTTTTATGATTTTTTTTTTAAACAAACAAATACTTATCTCTATATACAATATTTTTTTTTAAAAAAAACTAAACTATACAATTAATCAAAATAAAAACTATTCAAACTTGTATATATCCTATATGATTACAACAAATATTTTTATCCCGCAAGGATATTTTATGAATATAAAAACATATCTGTATGTGCGATATAATTTTTTTAAAATAGTTGTACTATTTATCGATATAAAAATATTTAAATTTGTATATATCTTATATAATAATAACAAATATTTTTGTTCAATCAATATATTATATAACTATAAGAATATAATGTGCAAATTCATTCTTTTGTTTCGTGAAAAACCTTGGAATTAAAGTGTTTATCTATATACAGGACAAAATCTATAATTATTTATTAATTGTCGATAACTAAAGAGCCCAGAGCTCAACCCATAACTAAACCCTAAGAGTCTAATTATAAGTTAGGTTTAGCGGCCTAACTTTAATCATCGTTCCTTAGCTCTTTCTTTGGAACATTATTTGCGGCAGAGTTTCTCTTCTAGGAGCTTAGCAAACACAGAGACCAGGTAATCCTAATCCCCTTGAACATCCATTAGAAACATGACTGAACGGTACATTATGCGATAGAAATAACAACACTGAAATTATTAGGACTTCTTGTTGGTAAAAAGCGACGCATGATTTGATAGAGTGATTGCCTTGTAGGGTTATATGTATAAAGATTATGTTTTTGTTTTGTTTGAATTCGTTGCAGTCTGTACAAAACTATGGAGAATATGTATTCATTTGACCTCCTCGAATTTCGTGCGTGAATAAAAGATTTACCCCATATGCCTTCGGTTTTGTCTGTACGCTTCTTTTATGTTTGATTGGAAAATATATATAAACATTTGTCTTTTTGTGAATCATCTCGTGACCTGATTGCTTCATAACTTTTTGTGAATCAAGATTATGAATCATCTAAAGGTTTACTTTTGTCTCGATATAGGAACCATGAGTATTTATTTTATAGTTCAAAAAAAAAAAGGATGATGAGTAGAAGTTGAGTTTAAATGATAATCTTGGGAATTTCCCATGAACATCTTATAGGAATCCATGAGTATTTACTTTATAGTTCCAAATTGGGAAATCTTATAATAAAATAGAGTCAATATTTTAATGATTATATTTGATAAAGCTCACGAGTGCTCGTAAAGAGTTATAACTCTTGGGTTTGTGAAATTAAGATCAACCCTTTCTTGTAGGAATAAAGGATTTTATTATTATTGTTACAAATATCTGAATACACCTAATAAAAAAATAATTTAGGAACTGTATGAGTCTAAACTGCTTAAAAATAAATTACCAAGTGGGAGGATAGTTTTGGGATGATACCTCCTAAAGTGATGAACACACATTTAAGGCTTTATGCCTTCGAGAATTTATTTGATGTGAACCGATATATCCGCTCTTCCCAAAGTGGTGTCTGACAGGGTTTCCCGGGACGCTAGTAGCAACTTTGGGAAGAGGTGTGCACACTAGGAAGAAATTATGATATGGCCAATTTTGATGATTTGTGACTGGCAGGGTTTCCCGGGTCTACCATGGTTCTCTTCCCACTAAATAAGACTGGCAGAGTTTTTCAGGTCTAAACAAATGCAAAAAGATAATGATTAATATCTAATGCAATTTTATAAACAATGACACCTTTTAATTATACATATCATGATATTTTTATTTTTTTTTATTTTTTAATTATCTTATTATAATTTTTATAATTATTTTATTTCATTTAAATTTATTTTAAAATCATTTATTTATTTAATTATTTTATTTTACTTTATTTCATATTATCTCTTCTTAATTAGGACTACCAGCGTTTGCTGATGTGTGTATTATTGGGCTGCGATGATCCATCGGGGGAGCAGAGTTTCAGTGAAACAGGTGCCAAGGGTGAGGCTAGCAGTGAGAAGTGAGGAAGACATCAAATTTTAATTTCGATTTCATTTAGTCATTTTATTTTATTATCTTATTTTATTTTGTTTTGGTGTTGCGTAAAACTATTTAGATTTAGATTTATTTAATGTAGTTTGTAGCCTTACACTTGTCCCAGTACAAGTGCGGTGGTGACACCTTCCGAATTTGGCAATTTTGGATTTTTAGTTATTAAACCATCAGAATTTTATGTTATTTTAACTCTATAAATTCGGGGGTGTTACAGCTAAACTCTAATTTTAAGTTATAAATAGAGGTCTAACCTAACCCTGGCTAACCCTGAATACTCCTCTTCTCGTCTACTACTTCCTCCATTCTTATTCTGCATCATCAAGGAAATTAGCAAAAATGGAGACCAGGTAATCCTAAAACCACTAATGTATTTTAATAAGTAGATCGTGGAAATTTCTCATGACCACCTTATAGGAACCCATGAGTATTTACTTTATAGTTTAATTTGGGAAATCTTATCATAAAATAGAGACAAATTTTCAATGATTACATTTGGGAAAACTCATGAGCACTTGTAAAGAGTTATAGCTCTTCAGTTTATAAAATTAAGATCTATGCTCTCCTGTAGGAGTTATGGATTCTTATTATTATATATATTTCATTACACATACTAGAAATAGTTTGTGAATTTTATTATGCATGTATTTGAAATAATTCAACAATGGGAGGATAGCTTTGGGATAGTACCTCCTAAAGTGATAAACACAACCTTTGGACTTTATACCACCAATAACCTTATATGATGTGAACAAATGTTATCCGTTCTTCCCAAAGTGGTGTCTAGCAAGGTTTCCCAAGACATTAGTAGCAATTTTGAAAAGAGGTGTGCACACTAGGAAGAGATGTTTTATGGCCAATTTAATTATTTATGACTGGTAGGGTTTTCCGGGTCACAAGGTAGACTGGCAGGGTTTCCCAGGTCTACCATAGTTCTCTTCCCACTAATTAAACTTAATAAAGAATAAGAAAATTAACATATTTCTTTTGATTATATATGAATGCGATTTTTATGTAAATATTTTATTTTCACTATATTATCTTTGTCTTGATTAGGATTACCAACTTTCCTGATTGTTGAGCCTATGTGGTTGCGATGATCCTTGGGGAGAGCATATTTTCAGTAAAACAAGCTCCAAAAGTTGGGGCTAGTAATGAGAAGTGATGAAAAACATTCAGTTAATTCTAGCTAATTGTTTTATTCTTTTTATGCTCCGAATAAAACATATTTATTAAAGTTTTGGATTTATGTTAATGTAATAAGTTAGCGTTGCACTTATCCTAGTACAAATGCGGCGGTAACACTTCCCAAATTTAGTTATTTTGAATTTCAGTAATTATTTATGTTGATATAATTGTTAGAAATTTGGAGGTGTTACAACAATATCTCCAGTAATCCAAATAAATGCTTTCAACCATATTTAATCAGTAGAAATATCCTATAAAACATAAAACATAAATCCTAAATTGTTTTAGATAGAAAAGTTACATTAAAATTCCCACAACAACCAACTAATAAATTTAAACTAATTAAAATTATCTATTAATCATGCTTTTACAAATATACAGTCATCTATTATCAAAACTCAAAACTTGGCCAAAGTTATAGTCTCAAAATTTTTACTAATCAGTACTATATTACCTTCATTATAAAGAAAAAAATACGTAGAATAACTTTTATGAAAAAATTTTATTGAAAAGAAATTAATTTAACTATATAAATAACCTTATAAAATAAATAATTTACTTTAAAAATTCAAATAGACTCTCATTTCTTCTCTTTTTCTCCTTCTTTTCTCGTCTCACTCTTTCTCTTTCTCATGCTTTTCCGGCTCTCTCTCGGTCACAACACACTCACCCACACAACACCACACACACATAGATAGATCAGGAGGAGAGGCAGTGGGAGACCCAACTTTTTTTTTTTGAGTAAATTATATTTAGGTCCCAAGTACTAGAATTAATTATAAAAAAGACCCACACCAAAATCCCATTACAAAAAAAGTCCCTTGGGACTTTTTTGTAATTAATTGCCAAGATGACAAAAGCCTTTAACAATTAAAAATGCTATATTAACAACTAAAAATGTTATATTAACAACAAAAATTATCACAATTTGAAAAGTTGTATTAACAATTGAAAATGCTATATTAACAACTTAAAATATCATATTAACAATTGAGAATTTTTGTTGTTAATATAGTATTTTCAGTTGTAAATACGAATTTTCAAGTTAGACAATTAATTACAAAAAAGTCCCAATGACTTTTTTGGGATTTTTTTTGTAATAGAATTCTGGTACGAGACTTTTTTGTAATTAATTCTGGTCTTTGGGACCAGAATGTAATTTTCCCCTTTTTTTCCTCTTCACTTCTCTCTCTCTCTCTCCTTGTTTTTTTTAATTAATTAAATATTATTATTTCAATTAATTTCTTTTACTATCATTACTGATATTTTATATAACAACCATTATTTCGATAATGACATAATAAATTCATGTATCATGATTAATTAATTTTTCTTACTTGTAATTAAATCCTAATATAAAAATTAGAATGTTACACAAGACATAGCATGTTATAATTTTGTTTGGGCTCTCGCCCTATTATACAATTAAAAAAATGAAAACAAAATTAAACAAGCTTTTTAAGTGCTAAGTTTTAACAGAATGTTATAACCAAATTAAAGCATTTTGTTAAAAAAGATTATACATAACAAAAATAGAACTTTAGGTTCCTAAAGTCATAGCAAGCCTTGAATTAGGTCCTTGCACTGTTTTCTTCTTGAAGAGTGTGTTTGGTAAAAGGGGTTTAGAGGGGAATTGAGGAAAATTTTTATGAGTTGGATTTAAGAAAATTGAAGAAGTGAAGTTACAAACTTTTAATAAAGAGAACATGTAAGATAAAAGAGTAAGAAAAATTAATTAAAAACTTTTAACATAAGAAAATTAATAAAAAAACTTGTAACCCCACTTCTCCCATCATCTTAAATCCAACTCAAAAAAGAATTCCCTCCACTCATTTTTCCTCCCCTCCGTTTAGTTTAAGCCGCTAGTAACATTCATCCCTCAGTTTTCAAAACTGTCATAAGAAGGTCAATTCAGACCAAACTGCGTTACCACTTACCATTGCTGTACTGGATGACGATTCATTGATTGGCAAATGAGGTATATCCATGCTAAGTCCATATAGGATCTTTGCAGGAATATTTTCCACCTAGATCAAACATGTTAAAGCAATTTTGATGATGAGGAGCGAAGGGAGCGATGAGGCACGTTGAAGGGTCGTCGAAGCTGCCCAATAAGGGCATATTTGAAACTGTCCATTCAAGAAAGGTCGTCCCTAGATCGGAATTTTATACGACTTGCTGGGGAAATGTAAATGTAAACAATATACATGGAGGGAGAGGGGAGAGAACACAGCCATAGTTGAAGTAGCTTGATTCGATTGAGAACCTTGTGTAGATAGTTACAAAGAGTTACTTTACAATAGATCAAACTTGTTTAACAACTGTTCCAGTTCTAGTAAAGCAATCATGTAATGCTCTTGCGACTGTGCCCCTTCTTCTAGCACTGGAAGAGCATTATGAAAAAGTTGTTTTTGCCAGGCAACAGGGTTGTATGTATCAGCGTTACCAGAGACATGGTCTTGAATAGACCTTTGTTTGAAATCTTTCTTCCAACGTTGCAGAATGAACCGAGATGGGACTTCCTCCACACCATTATAATTGAGAACATTCAGAGCATGCCTACAAAGATAACCTTTGAAATTGAACAAACCGCAAATACATCGTATGTCCAGTTCATTTGCCTCATACAAGACTTCAAATTTTTTGATGTCCTTCTCATTTCCCTCATTTTCAACTCGTTCTTTCACTATATATGTTATTATAGATCCATTAACATTTACCTGTCTTGTATTGAAGCAGGAGTACATACCGTCAACCTCAGACTGGAATTTTTTAAAGATTTCTTTTGTGTACAACTTTGATAACTGCAGTTCAAAATTACACCTTGTATTCAATACAACACTTGATTTCCTTGACTCCAACTCTGCCATGGCTTCTTTCAAGTTCTTCCTATGCAGAGCTAGATCATACTTGTCAATGAATTCCTTGAAGGAGGTGTGCTTGTGCACATATCCATCAAAATATGCAATCAGGCCCTCGTTCTCTTTTGTAGGGACCGTTCCTGCGAAAAAAGTGTCTTTGAGGTAAACTGGAACCCACAGATGCCTATCCTTATACAATGTTTGAAGCCATTTGTTATCCCCCAATCCATGCTGCTTGATCATATCAGCCCAATAATTTTCAAACTCGACTATCTTGAAGGACTCATAAACTGCTCTGTTCAATTGCTTTCTGATTGTTTCATATCCCTTCAACCCTCCCAACTTTTCTGGAACTCTGTGCATGATATATTGCAAAGAATAACAATGACGAGCATGAGGAAAAACCTGAGCCACTGCAGTTTGCAAGGGCTTGCACTGGTCAGTAATAACAACATGTGGCGGACAACCAAGCATACATTTTAGCCATGCATTAAAAATCCAAACAAAATTATCAACATTTTCATACCCAAGAAAGCCACAGCCCAGTAGCACCAACTGTCCGTGGTTGTTTACACCACCAAATGATATCAGAGGGATCTCATATTTGTTTGTCAAACAAGTTGTATCTATAATAACAGTGTCATTAAAATAACTGTAAGACACCCTCGACCTGGCATCAGCCCAAAACACATTTCTTAGGCGCCCATCATCATCAATGTCAAATAAGTAAAAGAAATTTGGGTTTGTCAATTTCATTCGACAAAAATAATTATAAATAGTATGGCCATCCCCTTCTTTAAGTTCCAAATATCTCAAATTTCCAAAGTTGGTCTCCTGTCCATCAACCAAATAGGAGAATCCATTATAACCAGCATCCATGACAGCTGTTCGATACAATTTAATAGCATGTATTTCAGTAATAGGATCTGGTGGTGGTTGTGCCTCTCTGGCTGCAAGTATCATTTTCTTATGTGACTTATAGAACCGTTTAATTCCTGGATTCACCTGATGATTGTGTTGCAGTTCAACTTCCACTATCCTCCATATTTTGGAATCCACCATCCTAATGACTATCATTGCTGGGCAGCCAGTTCTTGTTTCTGGTCTTGGATTATGGGCATCACTCTTTTTCTTGAATCCAGCACTGCTGCAGCTGAGTTTTGCTCTATAACGCTCTTTTCTCCTTGATCTAAACCATGAGTTGCTCACTCTAATGCCAAAACCTTGTTCTTTAGCATAAACGTTGTAAAAGCTATAAGCTTCTTCAAATGAATCAAACTCCAGGCCCACAGTTGGAGGTGGATGGTTCTTTGATATTGAGCCCAAAAATTCCTGATCATGCTCTGATACAGAAGAGTTCTCAACATCAAACTCATCACACTCATAAAAAACTGGCTCACTATTTGGACAAACTTCTTCCATCTGAAACAAAAATCAAACATAACTCTTAGAACACAACACGACAAATTATAGCTTACCATCTCCAAACTTTTGCAATGAATGCCTTCAAAAATACAAGAATTCATACATCATGTTGTTTGGCCTCAGAACATCCATGGTTGCCTGTTAAGATTCTTGTAGAGAAGAAGAGAGGTAGAGAGGAGAGGGAGACTTGACAGAACTGCTGTCCTTGTCTATTCTTTCATACACAATAATTCTGATCATACATGCCTTTCTTAGTTCAGCCCTTTAGATATATATATATATAGGCTGACTCCCGAGCAATATAACAAACAACATATATCAGCTAACAAACAGAAGTATCTCACGCTATACTTAACTAACTACCCCTTGGCCTTATAGGATTAGTATTATGCCGTTAATACCCTTCACTATATTCTATTATGCTTAATTAGTCCTAAGGCCTCATAGAATTAGTTTAGTGCCATACAAGCAAACTATCACTACTCTAATAATATTTCATGCTCTATATAACATTGCCAGATTTAATGGTTAAGCGATAAAGTTTAAAATACAAATGGGATTATTATAAAGGCATGCATGGAGCTTACCATCCTTGTTGTTTGCCACAATAATGAGATATTTGGAGTCAAAATGTCAGTTATTCAATAAGCTAATGGTATATCAAAAAAAAAGAAAGAAAGAAAGAAAGAAAGAAAGAAAACCAGGGGGGAAGAGATGATGATATTGATGATAATATGGAATTGTAGACAATTATTGAGCAGTCAAGGCAGGTGAGGTGGAATAAACAAAGAAATACCGAATGAGCAGAAATTCTTTGCAATACAATTAGCCCCCCTAATTACTTTTTTTTGTTTTTTTGCCGAAGCCCCCTGTTGAATATCTTTATGCAATGCACGGGAAGGCTTCAAGTTGTCTGTGATTTACGAAATTTTATTTTCCTGTGCCAGGTTCATCCCATCACAAAAATTATTTGCTACTTAACGAAAGATAAACAACCTAAACAAGAGGATGTTAACTCCCTTTTTCCAAGTCGTATCTATAAGGAGAAAATGAGCAAAAATTGTAAGACAATTTGTAATTTTGTAATGAGATAATGTTCCTAACTTGAAATATTTTCAAAGAAACCACTTTCCTCCAATATCAACGAGTCTTGATTTAAACGTATTTCACTGATCCTTCAGTGCAAATGACAATATATATATATATATATATATATATATATATATATATATATTGAATTATTGTTTGTTTTAGTTCCAATTCCCGAATAACAGAAGGCATCAACAATTCATCCCAACTCCTCCAAAATTACAACTTCTCAATTCTTTATTAGATAGATTAAAGGATTACAAAAAGCATCATCTCATAAAGATGGAGAACGAATAAACTTAGTACAAGAGAGCTAGATCCAGGACAAATCTACAAAAAATTCAACTTTCCCTCAAATGAAAGCATTATAACGTCCAAAATGTACATACCAACAATTGAAGGCCCTCGGATACTTGGGAGTGAAATTAGCAATGAGAAAGAAAGAAAGTTGAAAAGACTGTAGGAACCATAATTGAAACAGAAATGAATCAAAGCAATCGAGGGAAGACGTAGGTCCAAAAATTGTGGCAAGTATCGAACGTCAGAAATGCAAGAACTTGAATTGTCTTACCTGCGGCAGCAGCAGTAAGCTGGGTTGTTGGTTCTGCGATTGTCGTAACTCCTAGATAGTGGTCGTTTGTTTTGCAATTTCCAAAGACGAAACGGTTGCGAACGTTTCAGTTTCAGCTGGGAAAACCTCGCCCAGTCTCCCCTCTCATCTCTCCTGCCGCCCGCGTCCGAGGATTAGGTAGAGCTCGCCCCTCTCAAATGACTTGTCACTTTCCAGCCCCCCTCCTCTGTTCTTTTTATTCTTCTTTTGGCAAAATAACGCCCAGAGACAGCAACAACAAAAATGAGAAATTTCCATTTAAATACTCCAATGGCTTACCGAATTTGTTAAAGTATTGAGAAGGGAGGTGGGGGCAATGAAGAATATGTAAATTCGGGTGAGAGGACAACATTGCCCCTTAAGTAACTTAACGTTATGAAGACACTGGAGGGAGGAAGCTCGCATTCTTCATTTGCTCATTCTCATTCGAAATTACTTCGTTCATTCAATTGCCCTAGCGCGCGTTCTTCATCTTCATTGCGACACTGTAAATGAGCGAGTCAGGACAGAAATTGCTCCGACCAGCAGGTAGGCACACGTTCTTCATCTTCATCGCTCATTCGAAATTGCTGGTTCTTCATCTTCATCTCCACGAAGTCAATCCGCGAGTTGGGTTGGAAATCTCATTGGCCAACAGTCGTTCCCCCACTCACTTGGGAGCCACTCTATGCTTCTGTCATTGTTTCCAGTCATCGTCTGCTAAGGTTGTTGAAAAATAAATAATCTTACGCCCAAATGGAATATACATGGAATATACAGAATCAGCCAACCAGCCTCTGGTTGGTTGGTGTTATCTCTTATTTATAACAAAAATCTATGTACATTTGCCTAAATGGGCCAGGGCCAAACCATATGCCCAAACTATACATGAGCAATACCTAATACACCATACTAATATTCTAACACCCTCCTGGGAGACTAAACAAATTTGTAGTTCCCAACTTGCGAACACAATAATCATGACTTTTTCTACCAAGCGGCTTTGTTAAAACATCTGCCAATTGATTCTTAGAAGCCACATGCAATAGATCAATAATACCCTCCTACAATTTTTCACGTATAAAGTGACAATCAATCTCGATGTGCTTTGTACTCTCATGAAACACAGGGTTGGTAGCAATGTGTATGGCTGCCTTATTATCACAATGAACCTTAACCGGTTCCAACCCTCTTACACCAAGGTCCTGTTGTTTCTAATATATGGAGTAGGTAGAAATTGAATATGAAGTAAACAAAACAGTATAACAACAATCTGTGTTTAACAAAGTATAACATATAGAGAGCATACAACAAGTCTGTATCATATGAAAAAGCTATAAACGAACTCACAAGACTGCCGAATATGGTTATGAACTATGCAAAAATCCGGGCCCAACTTTCGTTGTCTCCTTAAGACAATTTTGCTCCCTCTACGGATGCCACAGGTTTCTGAGCAATTGCCTCCCAAGATAGAGCGGATTGTTCGTCTCCAGAAAGGTGGCTCTGTCTGTTTGAAGCCCAAGCGAATCCAACAAGTCTGCTTTCGGAACGCACAAAATGTGTATGCAGGAAGAGTGTATGTAGAGAGAAAAGAACGTTTTAAAATTCTGTGACTAGGGGCCCCTATTTATAGACTCCAGAAAAACACGATCAGATGGACTCGTCTGTTGCACGAACTGGTACGTTGTGCGAAAAGACACACCAGAACGGAACGAACAGAGGCGACCTGCGTTTGTTGCCGGCGAACTGGTGCGTCTCACGAACAGACGCACCAGACGGAGCTAAACGGGTCGGGTCGTACGAACAGACGCGAACAGACGGGGCTGAACAAGTCGTACGTAGCCGCTGGAAAAAATCAGAGAGGCACAACGGAAATAAAAATAAAAGGATTATTTTATTCAAAAAATAATTTAATAAAAAATTATTATTTTATTTCACACGAGCGGACCAGACTGAGCGAGCGGCGCGCGCGACCGACTGAACCGAACCGAGCAGAGCCGGCCGGACGGACGGCGGCGGCCGCGCGCGCGTGTGTGGTGGACCAAGGGTTGCCTAAGTCCTCACCCCTTCACAAAAGTGGGTAGGCCCAAGGGCCCAACTAGTAGGAGCCAAGTTGGGGCTTATATACCCTCCAACTTTCCTTCACCTAACTAATGTGAGTATTAGTACCACACACACAATCCTTCTTATTTTTCCTCTTCTTTTCCATCCTTCTTCTTATTCATAAACTATGGGATTTCTTCCTAAATTCCAACAGGTCCTTCAACAACCTGGTAAGCCAAACTATCTCCGACACCGTTGTCCCAAGTGCTCTGTATTCTGCTTCAACTAATGATTTAGAGACGATGTGCTGCTTCTTTGATTTCCAACACACCAAAGACTCTCCCAACTTAATGGCATACCCGGTGACCGACCTCCTGGTGTGATGACATGCTACCCAGTCTGAATCTACATAGCACTCCATGCTGAATTGACCTTTTGAAGCAAGAAGAATACCAAGTCCTGGACAACTCTTGAGGTATCTCACAACACGAACAACCGCTACCATATGTGACTTCCTTGGGGCACTCATGTATTGGCTCAAAGTCTGCACAACATAGCTAATATCAGGTTTGGTGTTAGTAAGATAACATAACCTACCAATCAAATGTCGGTAACGCTCTGGATCTGTCAACAATGGATCAAACTTGCCCCTTCGCTTCTATTTTGCACGAGCATACTTGTTTGTATCACGTTTTACATCTCCTTCAAGAGTCAACCGTGTGCCCCTTTCCATGGGAATAGACAATGGCTTCGCCCCACTCAACCCCATATCACAAATGAGATTGAGTGTGTATTTTCTTTGGCTAAGCACTATTCCCTTTTCTGACCGAGCCAATCCTAATCCAAGGAAATATCTCAAATGCCCTAGATCCTTGATTTTGAATTGACGATGCAGGTAAGCTTTAACGTCCTCTATTCCCTGCATATTGTCTCATGTAATAAGCAAATCATCTACATATGCCAAAACAAGGGTTATTCCACAACCATTTGATTTAATGAATAAAGAATAGTCATACTTGATTTTTCTAAACCCCCCTTGAATCAATGCATTAGTGAGGTTTACATTCCATTGCCTCGAGGCTTGTTTCAACCCATACAAGGATTTACGAAGTTTACAAACTTTATTTTCACCAAAATTATCAAATCCTTGTGGGATGCGCATGTAAACCTCTTCATCTAAGTCCCCTTGCAAAAAGGCATTGTTGACATCCATTTGAAAGAGATGCCAACCATGCATTGATGCAAGAGTAAGGATGGTCCTTACTGTGACCATTTTTACAACCGGGGAGAAGGTCTCAAAATGATCAATCCCCTCTTGTTGACTGTATCCCTTAGCCACTAACCTTGCTTTATACCTTTCAACATTACCAGAAGAGTCATATTTAATTTTATAGACCCATTTACAACCGATGGCCCATTTACCTTTGGGAAGAGACACGATGTCCCATGTTTGATTATCTTCTAATGCAGCCATTTCCTCATGCATGGCCTTCATCCACTTTGGATCCTTAAAGGCTTCTTGAAAAACAGAGGGCTCAACGAGCTTATCAGTGGTCAACAGATAATGTTTATAATCCTTTATAACATTGGCATATGAGATACTTTCATGAATAGGATACTTACAACCTGTTTTAGGTGCCTCACCATTGTGAACCTCTCCAAGACAAATATATTCATTCAACCATGCTGGAGCTCGTTTATCTCTTGTTGGTCGAGCCTCCCTATGAATCGGCTGTTCTGCATCAACAAATGACTCATTCCCAAGTGGATCATGACCATGAGGCAAGGGTGTGTTCCCAAGTTCCTCATGAGCAGAATCAGACCTTGGAAGATCTTGTAGATCATGAGTATCATATAGAAACGGATTTAAATCAGAGGGAAAAGAGCTTTGTTGTACCGTAGGCGTATGATCTTTAAAAGGGAAGCGAGCTTCATCAAACGTAACATGTCGACTAACCATCATAGTTCGTGTAAGCAAATTATATAGCAAATAACCCTTTTGATTAGGTGGATATCCCATAAAAATACAAGCATTAGAACAAGGCTGAAACTTATCAGTACTATTTTGGAGTGTCATAAAGGCTAAACAACCAAAAATTTTAAGATGAGAGAGATCAGGTTGTTTTTCATACAATATTTCATAAGGGGTTTTATAATTCAATGATTTGGAGGGAGTGCGATTAATTAGAAAAGCAGTTGTTTTAATGCTTTCTCCCCAAAATTGAATTGGCACATGAGATGATATGATAAGACTACGTGCAACATTTAAGAGATGTCTATGTTTTCGCTCCACCACACCATTTTGTTGAGGTGTGTATGGACAACTTGTTTCATGCACAATACCTTGACTATGGAAAAAATCAGCAAGCTCAGCATTCACAAACTCAAGCCCATTATCACTACGAACCTTCTTAACATTGGTTGAAAATTGATTTTGAGCATATGCGATGAAATTTTTTGAGACAGGAAGCACTTTCATGTTTATTACGCATCAAAAAAAATCCATGTACACTTAGAGAAGTCATCAACAATAGCAAGAAAATATCTATGACCAGAATGGGTAGGTACCCTATATGGTCCCCAAGTGTCAACATGTATCAACTCAAAAATACAATGAGTAACAGAAGTAATACAAGGAAAAGGTAAACGAGTTTGCTTGGCCTGAGAGCATATATCACAACTTGCCATAGACGAACGAACAACATCCTTATTCAAAGAATCCAAATGTTTGAGAACATCTAAAGGGGCATGACCCATCCTATGATGTCATAACATAGAAAAGTCTTTAGTGTGATGAGTAGAATGCACGTGCATGATTCCCTAAAATGGTAGGGTCTCCTTAACTAAGTACAATCCATCAGAGACCTTACCAATCACATGGGATTTCCCAATGAACTTCTCCTGCAAAGTGCAGAAGTCAGGATGAAATGATACAATGCATTGCATTTGCCCAGTGAGCCTAGAAATGGAGACCAAATTGAAACAACACTGGGCAGTAAATATACATCATGCAACATTATATCATCAAATAATCTTACTATCCCTATATGAGTAATAGTTATTTTATCTCCATTTGGCATTTTGATTTTTCTAAGTAGGCCAAGATAAGGTGCAACAATGTCAAAAATTGCAATATCACTAACAATATGACATGTAGCACCTGAATCTAATATCCAATGTGATTTAGTTAAAGTATAAGGCAATGCACTAATCAAACTTGAGATGCTTTCCTCAACACATCCAGCAACTCCAACCGCCACCTCATCTGAATTTTTATGGAGGAGTTGAAGGAGCTGATTATACTGCTCATGAGTTAACGTAGGAGGAGAGGAGATAATCTGGGAAATATTTTGTAACACCCTCGAATTTCTAGGAGTTATAAAACATAAAATTTTGCTGGTTTTCATAGATAATAACAAAAATCCAAAATAATCTACTTCAGGGAGTGTCACCACCGCACTTGTATGGGACAAGTGCAAGGCTACTTATTATATCACAATAAATCTAAACCAAAACAAAGTGTCTTGTGCGAAATATAGAAATAAAAAGGGAGATAATTAAAATTAATTGGACGTCCTTCCTCACTTCTCATTGCCAGCCCCAGTCCTTGGCACCTGTTTCACTGAAATTCTGCTCCCCCGAAGGATCATCACAGCCCAAGAACACAAACATCAGCAAAGATTGTAATCCTAATTAAGTAAAGATAATATAAAATAAAGTAAATAAACAAATAAATAGAGTTAAAATAAATTGAGATAAATAAGGTAATTATAAAATAAAATAATTACATATTAAAATAAAATATCATGTATGTGTATAATTAAAAAGCGTCATTACTTATAAAGTTCATTAGTGGGAAGAGAACCATGGTAGATTCGGAAACCTGCCAGTCTACCCTGTGACCCGGAAGCCTACCAGTCACAATTCATCAAATTTGGTCATAAAAATATTTCTTCCTAGTGTGCACACCTCTTCCCAAAGTTGCTACTAGTATCTCGGAAACCTGCCAGACACCACTTTGGGAAGAACGGATACAATTGGTTCACATCAAATATTATTTCAAGGGCATAAAGCCTAAGGGTTGTGTTCATCACTTTAGGAGGTATCATCCCAAAGTTATCCTCCCACAATTAAATTATTCAAATGCACTTAGAATAAAATTACTAAATTATTTCTATGCAACTGAACTTATTAATATTCAAACATCATTAATATCAAAATCAAACTCACAAAAATCAAAGGTCGTTCATTACCTTGTAATCAAACATCAAAATGTATGTGTTCAATTCAATTCAATAATATATATATATATATATATATATATATATATAAAATAGAACCGAAGAGCTGAACCGAAGACACACAGCATTAAACAATATATATATATATATATTTTCAATTTATCAAAATACACACACACACACACACAAAATTCATTAATATATATATAAAAAAGGAAACAAAAAGTCGATTAAAATAGCATCAGGAACTAATGCAATGACTAGATCGAAATATGCCCTGGCTTGTGTGAATGAAAGAAAAGATCAGAGTCTCAAAGGTCGTGCCACACTACAAATATACATACAATTCACTTATGCATGACGTATTGGATGAATGAGGAATAAAAAGAGTTGACAATGAATAATGAAAAAAAGGTCAGAGCCTTAAAAGTCGTGCCACACTTCAAATATACATACAGTTCACTTATGCATGACGTATTGGGTGAATGAGAAAGAAAAATGGACCAATGATTTTATGTAATAAAAAAAAACATTGTTCTAGGGTTTAGGATTACAATCAATCAATTTTCTAACACTACCAACAATTAATTCTTATTGCTCTAGGGATTAGGATTACCTGGTCTCCGTATTTGCTAAATTCCTAAAAGAGCAATTTGCAGTAGAGTTTTCAAAGAAAGGAGTAAGGAGAAGAGAAATATGAGCGAAGACTAAGGTTAGACAGCTAAAGCTAATATTTATAGTTAAAGCTAAACTTGTAGTCAAAGTTAAAGCTAAACTTGTAGTGAAAGTTAGGGTTTAGCTATGGGTTGAGCTCTTTAGCTATTGTCAATTAATGAATTATAAAATATTACCAAAATTATTAATTCGATCAAATCAATCAATCTAAATTAATAAAATCAAATTCATCTAAACTAATCAAATCAATCTAAACTATTAACATTAAACTAATCAATCTAAACTACTAAAATTAAACTAATACTATATCATTATTATTATTATTATAAATATGAATAATAATAATCTTGGGTATTACATATTTGCTTCACCCACAATTGGATTGACATGATTATCTTGATTGCTGCGATTAAAGTGAGGTGGATATCCAACAAGTTGATAGCAAGTGTCTCTCTTGTGACCTTTCTTGTTACAATGGCTACATGTATCTTGAGAATGTCCTCTGCCTCCCCTGCCACGGCCCTATCTACCGCCTCTACTAGTCAAGGCACTGCCATCAAGAGGACTAAGGGAAGAGGGAATAGTAAGGTTACCCTGGTCCTCTTCCTGAACAATCATGGAGTAAGCCTGATTCACTGTGGGAAGTGGAGACATGAGCAAAATTTGGGACCTAACATGCTGATACGTCTCATTAAGTCCCATAAGAAACTGAAACAAATGTTGTTGCTGACTGATGTTAACAAAATCCTGAGAAGTGGTGCATTTGCAGGATGGTAAGGGTACTAATACATCATATTCATCTCATAACTCCTTCAATTTGGTGAAATATGCAGTAATGGACAGTCCGTTCTGAGTAGTAGAAGCAATAGAGCGATGTAAGGAATAAATTTGAGCACCATCTACCTTGTTAAATCACTCCTAGAGGTCCTGCCATACACGATGGGAAGACTTAGTGAAAACAATTCCAGTAGCAATGTCTTTGGCTACAGACTGAATAATCCAAGACAAAACCACTGCATCACAACGTTCCCATAAATCCTTGTGCTCATGGACTTGTGTATTGGTAAAAGTTCCATCGATGAATCCCAATTTGTTCTTGCCACAAAGATCAAGGCGCATTGCTCTGCTCTACATGACATAATTGTTGGAACCAGTGAGAACTTGTGGCACCAAAGAAGTTATCTGAGTATCTGAAGGGTGCAAGTAGAGAGGATGATTAACATCAATAGGATTCTTGTTGCTATCCATGAGGCACGAACAAGAATGAGTGAGGAGATCAGGGACACAAAACAAAACCAAGAGCTTGGAGTCACAAAGCGCAGGACAAAAGAATCTTGAATTAGAAGGAAATTCAAATCTCAGATCGGCAAATCACACTCAGCGATGATCGAGTTTGCAAGTCTCAGATCGACGATCAACACTCAGCAATGATCTTAAAGCTTTAGGATTTCAGATGGACGAATCACCCTCAGCAATGATCGTGTCTTGAATCTAGAGAAAATATCAGCGTGGACCAGGCAAGAAAAATCAACGGCAAATCCACAGAGACCTCACCATCAAAACCAAACTGACTGGAAATGAGTAATTTGCTGGCTCAAATGCATGAAGTGATCGAGTTCCCTTGGTTGAGACTCGGAGCGAAGAGGAACGATGAGCTGAGGCAAGCAATTAGACTGGGTTGGAGGTCTTTTGGTGGGCCTTCTTGAAATTGAGGCCTGGGTTCTTGAAAATAAACCAACAGCTGATGAAAGTTGGGTTGCAGGCTGTTCGGTAGGCTGTCTTGAGTGCTTTCTTGAGTTGAGACCTTGAGTCTTGAAAATCAGGTGATTGGATCTTGGAAATTTTTGCCTCTGATACCATGAAAACTAAATAATCTTATGCCCAAAATGGAATATATAAAATCAGCCAACCAACCAATCTGGTTGGTGTTGTCTCTTATTTATAACAAAAATCTATGTACATTTGCCTAAATGGGCCATGGCCAAACCATAGGCCCAAACTATACATAAGCAATACCTGATACAACCATACTAATATTCTAACAGTTGTCTTCGTGGATCAACGTCTTTGAGGTTGTTGTTGGCAGTCATCGTCTTCATCAATTTATGGATCGATTTCTCTCTAACAGTATGATTTCAAACATTTATTTTTTACTACATATTTTAGATTCGCTTAGCATTACTATGATTTGAAGAAGAATAATATGAAATTAGGGTTCGAATCTTCCTCTCAAGTTATCATTGCTATCTTTGTTGTTTTTAGTGTGTGTGATGGTAGGGTTTCTCTGGAACCACTTCTGCTCGTCGATTTGATTATGTATTACAGTGGATATGTATATAATAAAAAACACTCAATATTTCTCCTAAACTTGCGTGGCTGCTACGTATGTAGATTGAAGGTGCCCCATTCTTTTTTCCTTACTGCCTATGTGTATGTTTAGTGTGGGTGGTGTTAAATTTATTTTTTCCTACCTTCCGGTGGGTGTGGGTGAGAATAGAAGGGTGAGTATGATTCAAAATAAGCTGAAATATGAAGTTATAGAGTCCACTTTAGATAAATGAGTCTTCATAATTTTTCAGTTGTTATATTATGAAGGAGATGAGTTTATGTTATGCTCTTCTTAGATAAATGAGTCTTCATCAATTTTTTAGTCGTTATGCTTTTCTTGGATAAAGCTTTAATTATGAAGGAGACGAGTTTATGTTTGCCTTTGTTGAAAATGGAAGAAATCACCAAGAGGGGGGGTGAATTGGGGACTTCAAAAATTCTTTTGAAAGATGTCTGAATTCTTTTTCAAAGCTTAAAAAACAGATAACGAAAGGGTAAGAGAAGAAAAGCTGGACACAAAGGATTTATACTGGTTCGGTCTTAAACTTGACCTACGTCTAGTCCCCAGACATCTTCTGGGTATTTCCAGTAGTTCAACAGGCTTTAATTACAACAATGTAAACCACATGCAATCCTATTCACCTAGGACTTGCTCCCCCTTACACTATGTAATTAAACAACCCAACTCACAGGTTCCACAACCTTGAGTTCTCACAAAACAACTAATCAGAAATGATTTTCAAAATCACACTCTCTTAAAGAGTAAATAAGCTTAAACACTGAAGTTCAGAAAATACTTTCGCAGAACAGAGCAAGAAATAAAAAATACAATCAATTGCGATTTAGCTGTATATCTTGCACTGTGTCTTCATAGGTATTTGTAGGGTAACTCGTGAAACTAGCCATTGCATTTTCTTCTCTAAAGTTCAGCTGTAAATCTGGAGAATGACTGTTGCATATTTTTTTCCGTTCTTTCAATTCTCAACTGGAATCCTGGAATTTGTTGATGTAGATGGTTTTCCAGATATTCTGTCATTCCATAACCTTTATTTGACCGTTGGAGAGTGATTTAATTGATCCATAACGGTCTATACTGAACCATTGGGATAGAGGAGAAGTTTCAGCCTGGTTTTTGGTCCTGCATTAAATGCTCTTAACCCAGATCTGATTTGTTGTAATCTGAAGCTTGAAACGTGTTAATGTAGTCTGTAACTCATGAACAAACTTATCAAACATATATGATGATTTGTAATTTCATTTAAGTGCAAAACAAATCATGAGAGTGAATCAGAAAGATGAAAAAACGCGAAGTGTGAAACAGGGATTTGTTAGCTCGAGTCTGAGTTCATTAGGCTCGAGTTTGTTCATGAACTCTCAAGCATAAAATAAGTAAGCTTGAGTTTATCCTTTAGAGATCAGAGTTTATCGTGATGAGTTTTTGAAATCATTTTGATAGAGTGCACAAACTCGAGTCTATAAGTGACAGGCTCAAGTCTGGAACTGTTTGGAATGAAAATAGGCTTTGGTCCAAAGGCGTAGGCTCAAGTTTGAGAACTTATGCTCGAGTCTGATCAGGCTATGAAATTTGGTAGCTCTCTGTCTGAGCCAAACTCGAGTTTGTAAGTGTTAGGCTCGAGTTTGCTTCAGCCAAACGCTTTTGAGATTTCTCTCAATCTGAAATAGGCTTGAGTTAACAAAGTTATGCTTGAGCCTGTTTTTGAGTAAATCTTTGTTTGCTCTCTGGAAGAGACAGGCTTGAGTCTAGGTTCATAGGCTCGAGTCTATTCATATGAAAGTTTGTTGGAAGAGCTCTCTGTAAGACTTAGGCTTGAGTTAAGAAATGTATGCTCAAGTTTAAAATCATGAAAAATGCGACATGCTCTCTGTAAGGCACAGGCTCGAGTTTATTTAGGTAGGCTTGAGTCTAACTGAGAGCCAATACCTTAATTTGCTCTCTGTAAGACGTAGGCTCGAGTTTACCATAACAGGCTCAAGTCTGCCTTAGTTATAAAATATGAAACTTGCTCTCTGTCACGAATAGGCTCGAGTCTATTAAGTTAGGCTCGAGTTTGCCTAAGTTAAAAAATGCTTATTTTGCTTTCTATTAAGTGTAAACTTGAGTTTATCAAAACTAAACTCGAGTTTAACTTACATCATAAGATTTAAATCAGTTTTAACCATCTTTAAGCATGTTTGAACTTTAGCAACAATAAAAAAAACTTTTTAGTTCACACTGGTCTGTTATCATCAAAACGCATAGAGAACTAACATTTGTTTCCTTGATTGATCTGTCATCTTGCATAACAAATATTCTGTTGAGCTTAATGCTCCTTATACTTTTATTTTGATTGAAAAGATGCCTAAGATTCCAAGTGCTTAGTAGGAATTAAATAAAGATGAAGTGTCATTGAAAACCTTATAGGAAGTTCATATTCTATACTGTAGGAATTGTTGATTTCTTAATAAGTATGTGGTTGTTTGGGTGTTCTCAAGAGGTTTATGACAAGTTTGAATTGGTTGCTTCTCGAATTTTTTTGCTTGGGAATGAAATGTGTTCTTTGCCTAAATTATAGGAAAATGTGCTTTATGCTATATCTACCTAAAGTCCATGGATTGGTTGTGGCATGAATTGTGATAGTCTTTTAATGGAAAATATCACCTAATTATTTTGTCTAATCTCTGTTGTTAATATTTTGAGAAATTGGTTCTGTTTTGCGGTGAAATACTCAAATCTTTGTAGTAACTTGTTTTGTGGATAGTTTGGGAGTTGAGTGAATAGCTTGAATTTGATTGCTTCTAATTGTAATTTTGTTGTAAATATCCCATGGACATAATCTGCCATTAACGTTGTTTGAATTTTGCTATGGATGCCAAGTATTATGCTAAAAACTTGTCCATTGAGTTAAGAAATGTCTTGCAGTAATTGGTGTTAAAAAATGGAACTTGGTGGGAGTTTCAATTGTAATTGTTGTTGGAACCCAGTGTTGGATTGCTGGTTTTGGGTGCTGTCCATTGTGTTTCATCATAGAAATATTGAATCATTTGTTGTTGCTAGTGCAAACTGTAATTTCTATGCAAACTTGAGTTATGAATATCAAATCCATCCTTTGACTTTTTCATATCTGTTTGCTACTAAGATATCAACTTGCAACTTGACTTTGATTTCTATGCAAACTTGAGTTATAGAAATATTGTATCTGTTTGCTGTCATTATAATATTTGCTATTGAAATCTTGGACTTTTTGGATAATTGCAATATGGAATTGCTTGAAAGTTGCATGTGCAGACTTGGATTCCATATCAGTTATAGGTTGGGAGTTGTATTGCAAAATTTGAGTTGTGCTTTTGAATGAGATTTTGAAAGAAATTGGGAAGTATAAAACCTTAAACTTTTGTTGAGATTTTTGTGCAATAGTCGTTGATGCCATTATATGTTGTCACTTATGTGGAAATTATTGGATTTGAATTGCTATCATTTTAAAAAGCCTCTACTGTCATATCTTAACTAATAGTCAAAAGAATAATTGTGAGGTATTGTTGGACTTAAATGTTGACTCGATATAGTTTAGAGGAATTTAGCAGTAGGTTTGAGTGATTTTGCTCTAAAATTTCTTAGTTGTTTTGCTCATAAACTTGTTGATTCATTTGCTGAATTTTATTGTGGTTGGAGTTAGTTATTGAAGCATCGTAGTGAGTTTTGAGCTTGCTAATTATGGATTTAATTGCTGCTAGTTGTGTGTATGTAATACTTTCCTTATGTAAATTCCGTGAAATATTGGTTTTGTGTGAGTTGTTGGAAGAGTTGGAAATTGTTGTTGTATCAACTAACAAGGTTGTTTCTATCAGTTGACATTGACAATTTAGACTAAAACTTTGTGGTATTTGAACTTGATGCCCTCATGTGTGTTGACATTGGATCATTCTATGTGAATTATATGGTGTGAGATTAATTTTACTTTCATAGTGAGGAAATTATCGAGTTTTGTTGTCACTAATTGAGGGTTGGTTTAGTCACATGTGTGATGATCTTTAGGATAATATCTACATTGGGTTGGAAAGTTTCTAAATGGAAACACATACTACTGCCTGAAAAAGTGGGTTACAACATTACTGATTGTGATTTGATAATAGGCCCAACGTTGGTTGATGAGCACTAGTTTTGTATGGCCCTTGAACGAAGGACGATGATTTTTTATGTCCTGGATTCACTGAAGACAAAGGTGTATATGAGCTAGAGTGCAAGCTAGAAGAAGAAAAGAGCTAATGCAAATCCCCAGGCAACGGCCATAAATAAGATCGTAAATTACAGACTTTCAAGGTTTAGTTATGATTGAGTCAAGTATTTGGATATTGAATGCATGTATGTTGTTTGCAGAGGGATCAGTTTGAAGACATCATTGATCTTGTCAAACTAAATCATTTAGGCAAGAGGCCAAAAACTGATATTATTTGGGCACCCATTCCACAACAATTGAATTTGTGAGTGCCATTATATGGCAACATCATTAATGTTAGGTTAATGTATATTTGTTAAACTGTGTGTTTTTGCGTTATGTAGGTGAGACTGTGGCGTCCATGTAATGATTTGGTTGCACAATTGAACTCTTGGTGCAAGTATGCAGTACGAGGATGATGGGGTGCTTGAATATAGGTGTAACCTCATGTGATGGCTTGTCAACCATGAATTGAATAAGAGTTGCATTGGGACTCCTTCATACGCAAATGACCTACGTGAAGAGAAGAAAGACATGATCATTATTATTAAAGGCATATTATGTTAATTATTTTGTCATTAAGCACTTAGGATTGTTGCCAATTTGTGTACATATCTAGTGATCTTCATAAATGGATGGATAGTAATCATTTTTGTTGTGCATGGTGTTTGTAAATGAGGAATGTTATTGTTAATACAGTATATGGTATTAACAAAAAGTAAATGATTTATAACAAATTTCATAATGGTAATTACCAATTCGTTAAGGATATTTACAAGTTAAGTAATGGTAATTACCAGTGCTTTCATTAGGTTAACCACGTGTCTCTCATGAAACATCATTAATGTTGGCCAATGGGAATTACCAATTCTTTAATGGTGTTTATTAGTTCCGTAATGGTAATTACCAATGCGTTCTTCAGTTTACCACTTGAGTCTCTTATGAAAGAACAAATAAAGGTCAATTACAATAAATCATTTTCCCACAAAATTACCAGCAATTAACCCCTCTATACATAAAATTGGCACAAAATCGTTTGATGTCCGGGCCAACACCATATTTCTAGTTACTCATTGTCATGCTTCTGCATACATCTTCTTTGCAACTTTCTCATGATGCTCATGTATAAGCTGGGTAACATTATGACGTCTCTCCTTTACCAACTAAGCATTGAAAGACTCAACAAGGTTTGTGGTAATTTTATCCCAAAGTTTAAATAGGAACTTGCTCATGGCCCATCTGTCAATATCACCATGATTGATCAGCCATTCATATGCTTCCTGATTGAAAAGCCTCATTTGTTCCATTGCAAAATCGAAGTCACAATCAAGTCTTGCATATGCAATTGCATCAAGTAAGTAAAGTCTGGTTTGCCTTGCTTGCCCACTTATCATCCTCTTACCTCTATCCAATTTAATCTGTTGGGCGCTAAAGTTCTCCTTGATGTGCCTACAGCAGTGCATGTCTCTCAGACCTGAAAACTCCTTGGATAGCAACGATTATTGCATTGTGTCGGTCAAACACAATTGTATTTGTAATCCACCAACTATCTTCTTCACCATTTCAAGGAACCATGTCCATTCCTCAATTGTCTCTCCATGGACAATAGCAATGGCAAATGACAACAATTCATTGTCTGCATTGAAGGTAGAAGCTGACAGCAAAGTCCCTTTGTACGATTCACTTAAATGGCTTCCATCAATATACAGAACAGGTCTAGCACTAGCAATGAACCCCTCTATACAACAACCATATATTATAAATACATGCTCAAATGTGTTGCTCCCACTAGCCACCCATTCAGCCATAGTCTTGTTATCAGTTTCCTTCAACCTATCACATATCCATGTTATTAACATATATGTCTGTTTGGGTCTACCATGAATTTCTTCCATGGTCTTTTCCCTTTGCCTGATTTGCCTACTTATAAGTCAAATGCACACTGTAGTCTTTTGCCAAACTCTTCATTATATCACTTGAACACTTGTATGTGTGATTTCTAACCTCTTCAATAATAATTGATGATGTCAAGGCAGAACTTTAAGCATGTGTCACCTCAAGATTGTCTTGGGCTGTATGATCGTGTATCTTATCACATGTACGAAATTATTGCTCTTCCTAATTGCTTTTACAGTTATCTTCCATGGACAATCTTCAATCTTACATTTAACATACACATACTCCCTTGAATTATTCACATATGTGTACTCAAATTTGTGGGCAATACTAAACTTGTGTAGCACCTTCTTGAACTCATCCGCATTTGCAAATGTTTGATTCACTCTTACCAACAAGTCCTTCACTTCTTAAAGTTCATCTCCGGCTTGGGTGTTGGTGCACTCTAACTTGCACATGGAAGGTTTAAGAGGAGGTCTTCCATTGCACTCATTTGTTACATAATCATTACTCATTTCATAACACACCGGCTCCTCAATGTAAGCCGTTTGCTCTGTAAGAACCATGAATTGATCAACCCTACATAGATAATGACAAGTTTTATCAAAATATTACCAACAACCCTATATGACATTATTACTTAAGTAACCAAACTAATTGTGACATGCCTTGATCATCCATTTCCCTTCCTGCAATATCAGTACCTTTGCATCCTACATACACATGTGCACTTATTTCATTATAATTAAACAAATTTTCCATTTCATAACCATCAATCATGTCTGCTAAAATCTTTTCATCAAAGCTTAAAGTGTATTTAATTCCACACCATAACCATCTATATTAAACCATTGCCTTATCATTACCCTCATTTCTTCAACTTTCATCCCCTCCTTTATTGATTTTACCTTTATACTCCTACCATTATATTTAACTTCACCTTCACCATTGGTTACAAACTCCCCCTTCCCCGACATGGAAAAAACAAATAAGTGACTTTGAAAAAGGTATTGCCCCCATATTTGATGTCATCTTGCATTCTAACCTGCAACCAAAAAAGAATATTTCATCTCAATGTTACACCATGTATAGATAATATTTTATAAGTGAAAAATATAGTAATGATAATTACAAGTTCAATAATAACTACTTCCTCTAATATTAATGGTTTTCACAAATTTCATAATGATTTTCACAAATTCTATAATGATAATTACAAATATAATAATGGTAATTACAAGTTTAATAATGGAGTTTACCAAAGACCATAACTATTAATGACAACAACTATAATAAATATGTTGATATGCCTTTTCAACATCATCATCCCACATTCACGTCATGGCTACATGCTTATACCTGATCAAGCTCACAAAACATTTCCATTTACATTACTAAAGAACCCTAATATCCTTGTACATCACTTCGTAGCAATTCAATATCCTCTTCATTATACTCCCTCTCCCAACTAACACTAACAAATAAATTAATAACGAACCCTACAACGTCAATGGCATAGGACTTATGTAAAACAACAATGATTATTGGAGAAGACAATTTGCTGCCTAGAAGCTCTAGGGGTTCTAAGTCATACAAGCTTAGTAAACGTGTATGCAAAGTCAGACTTCCTAGAATTTTTTTTGCTTACAAGCTTTATGGGTAAGTATCTAAGTTCCTTAAAATCCCATTGGACTTCCTTTGCTTCATCTCAATTTTTTTTAGGTCTCGCCTTTAATCAACACAATAAAAGAATGAAAGATACTTACCCTTAATCTTTCCTTGGCTTTCCTTTCTTTGCATATAATTCTCCGAAGCTCACCTTTCACTTCATCCTCTACCCACCGTGTATTCCTTTTGCTCGAAGCCCTACTCTGTTTTTTCTACGTCTGACTAAACAAGGAAGTGAGATATAATCTATTTATTTTGTTGGGGGCACTGTCGTCTTTTCACCCGAATTTGCATATCCCTCACTTGTCCCACCTCCCTTCTCAGTCCTCTAACAAAATTCTGTAGGCTTTTAGAGGTTTAGTAAATTCAGCTGGTATTTAAATGAAATTTTTCCAAAAAAAATAGGGTTAATGTAATATTTAGTTATTTAAATTTTCCCTCATTTTAGTTTTGGTTTGTTAAACGCAAAATAGTTCTAGTTTTTATTGAATTATGAAGATCAATATTTTAAATGGAATAAAGCTTGAGGGATTAAAACCTATAGTTTTTTTCTTACCAAACTACAACTTATAGTTTAAAACCTTAGGAATTAAGATTAAAATAAGAACAAATTTGAGAACCTAAGATTGTATTAATTCAAAAAAGTATAAGTAGTAACCTACAATGTGTCAATTTAGTCATTGAAATATTTGATTCACAACTCTTTACAAATGAGAGGTCATGAGTTAAATACCAATTAGTCAAATGGTTAGCTTGCTTCGGTAACAATAAATAGCCTTTTTTGAATAAGAAAATAGCCTTCTAACCTATTAGTGGCGTGAATGTTTTTCTAATTTGATCCTGCTTATAACTTCGTAACACTAATTATCCTTTCGATGCTAATATTCTTAGATTTGACATTAAAGATTTGAATTAAAATTCGACATTGATTCATGTTTGAAAATTTTATTAACGAAAATGTTCTATATTCGAGTAGATATGGAACCATATAGAACACTAGACATTTCAAGAATTTTTCGTATTTTTACTAAAAGACCTTCCTTGTTTAGTTAGCACTAAAAATATTTAATTCTTTTTTACCTCAATGACAAAATTAAGATGTGAAATTATATCTATATAATTATTTTTATTGCTACTTAATAATAAATGTTTATTTTATTCTTTATCTTTATTTCATGATACACTCTCCTCTAATCTTAATTATAAAATAAAGAGGGTATGTGTATTTTGATCAATGATCATATTTATTCCAAAGCTGTTATTATGAAATTTTAGAATATTGATCCCAAGTTCCACAATATCAATATCAAATCACTTACTTATGCCATGTTTGATAAGCAACCTATTACTCTGAAACTCTGATGAATAATAAACCTAGACAATCCAAATTTAAAATTTGTAATTTTTGAATTTTTAAATAATAAATTTATTTTTATGAAAAGTGATGGCATGAAATCACCTTTATTTTAAATTTTACATATATTTAAATAAACATTAAAATATTAAAATTAACTTAAATTATATTTAAATCGTCCAATAGGTATATATATTGATGATCACTACATTTATGCTCATCAAAGTGTTGAGTACAAAATGTGCTCCCTATGCCCCATGGATCATTGTTGCCCTTTTCAGCATGAAAATAGAACTTCTATCTGAATATTAACGAGAAGCGTCCCTCACGCTAAAATATCCGTCGCATTAGAAAAACATCTTTGAAATTGTTCCAGTAGATGCGATATTTAAATCCCTGAAGTTGAGCGGCAACGTCTACTCAATAGACAAATTTTCTAGTAATCACGAGTTTTCAATCTTCAATGGATTAATTTCGTTTCTTGTAAAACTAAAAATATAGCAAAACCATAACAAAATGAAAGCAGCTCAATGTAAAAGGGTCTCTCAAATACATGATTAGTAGAGACGACCGTAGCAAGCAGCTTACCAAGACATCACTTCAGTTGCTCCAACTCTTCAAGCTACTTGCTCGTATCAGGATTTCAGTCACAAGAATGTGCTTCACGTTGACCAGTAAGCTGACTGATTATTTTCATCCCCTATAAATCACAGCTCATCATGGCTTTGAGGTTGTTCCTTATTCATCGAGTCCAGCTTGTGTTGTAGCTCCTACAAAATTTTCCCATTAATTCAAGAATGTCGGAAAATTTAAAGCGAGAAACCAAGTGGCAGGTACCAAGTTCTTATCACGAAATAAAAGAATTACCTTGAGCTTTTCCTCACGGCAAACAGCTGGGGTAGACAAGAATGCTACGTACCTGCCATGAAAGCCATGGCAACCCACCCAACAATAAGAAAATGAAACAAAAAGAAAAGAATGTATGAGGGGGAAGCAGAAAATGATTGAAGAAAACAAAACAAAAAAAATCTTTACTCGCAACGGCTTGGCTCATCTACATCAGTAATCCCATTTGTCAGCCCACATCTTAGCCTGACCTGTACAAAATACACCACTAATCACATAAGGGTCCACAAATGTGAAGCATCCAAGTTGCTCAAGTCGCTTTCTTTAACGTGGAAGCACTACTGAGACTTGCCCCACTACTGCGCAAGGATCAGCACAATAACAACTTCCAAAATGCACCTCCCAAACCCAGGAGGTACTAAATTATCATAATAATATTAATGTTGTGCACGATCACACAGAAGGGACAAAAAGTTTTTTGTAAACATTGAAATGAAAGAAAACGAATTTTAAAATAAAAATGAGAAAATTTATCAAGTAAGAGGAGTACTGCACAAGTAAATACCTTCAAACTCCTATCAGGCCCATTCCAGCATTTATCACCATTAGAAAAAACCATAACTCTGTATGAGTCTTCAAATTTGTTCCACCGTCTGTTAAACATAGATACATCATTGCTGTATTCACCATAGTCGTCAAGTTTAGGTTCATATTATGAAATATAATGCCTCATTCCGAATCATGGATGTATCATTCATAAGATACGATAACAAATTGATAATTTTCTTATAAAACTATAACATAAAATATGATGTGCTATAACATTAAAATACTCAAGATAGTAAATTTAACCTGGTCAACAAAGGCTAGTTCTGTACAAAAAGATTCTCTGTAGTTTTGATGATTAAAATATAACAATAAAAGCGACAATAGATCTTTAATTGATGACATAAGTTCAATTAAAAGAGTACAGGAAGATGGAAAATAAGAAATCCTCAAGCAGAAACAAAAGCAATGTGAAAACAGAACCACAGAAATCCTAAATAAGACAACTGAACAAAGCAGTAGAGCTTTCCCATACCTTTGCATGTCAGACTTAGCAAATCCCTTAAAAAGACAACAAGCAGAACAGCATAGAGAAATCGAGGGAGAGACTAGATATTGCCAATACTCTGAATTTTATTTAGTGGCAAAAGTTACGTACTTGCCTGCACTCCCCCTCAATGTAGAGAACATATGTTTGACATTCCCAACTTGCCACTAAGCTTTAAAAACCAGATCCCTAAGAGTGCCTCAGCGGGGAGATTAGCCACATGAGTGTTTGAACTTTGATAATGTGTAGGAGAGTCAATAATGCCCAAGCCCTTTTTTCCTTCGATGAAGTGACAATTTGATAGGAGCCAGCCATTATTTGCATTTTATGTTTTATCATGTGTCGTGTTAAATGTTACAAGTGTCTAGTGTTGGTTATTGTCAGTTTTATATGGATAAGATAAGATAGTTATTTTCAGTTTGTGTTAACCTATAAATATCATATATGTGTTCTACCAAAATATGGATGAATAAAATTATTATTGAGATGTTTATCTATTCTCTTTCCCTAAAACTCAGATTCTGGTTCTAGTCTCTCCCGTCTCCTCTCATGACTAGAGTTTCAGATTTTGGCTCTAGTTTCCTTTTTTCTTTCTTAATTTCCTTAAGTTCTATCATTTTGGTATCAAAGCAATTCTTTCCAAACCTGTTGGGTACAAGGGTTACCACATGCATCTGTGCTTATGATAAATATCTCCTTCCAAACCTCAACCAAAATCTTACCATAATTCTCCTCCACCCAATAATTCTCCATGTTAACTCCTTTTCTACTGTACAACTTTCACAACAATTATCTTCCATCATATTTAAGTCAGGTTGTTTGGATGCTGATATGACAGAACTGAAGAAGAACAGTGGGCAGCCTTCTTCTAGACGTTTTACACAGAGGAATATGTGGCCACGTGTTGCAGAAAGCAACCATAGTTCTATGGGAAATAAAGATAATTTACAAGAATTTAGCTGGGCTACAAAAAAATAAAAAAGAGCCAAATTGAACCATTGGGACAGACCTGGTTTCAAGCTAGAACTCAAGATTGAATATACCAGCCCAATCCGGTATATATATCAATACCTAATTATATCACACAAATTCCTTCTCCTTTTCAGATTTTCTACCATGAGTTCACCTCTAAGATCCTCTTCGATCAACTTCATTATTCCAATCAGCATTGCCCTTGGGTGCAATGTATCTATCACAATTGGCTGGATCTACCACAATTGTTCCCTTATCTGCATCAAGTTCTCGAAGGCTCGTAATTTGTGTCTCTCTCCAGCTGGCCACTCTCCCTCTCTTCCTCTTCCTCTTCCTCTTCCTCTATTGCCTTTCTTGCATGTTGTTCCTCGAGTTAGAGAAGTTTCGTGACTTAAAGGTTTAGTTCTCAAGGTTGCTATAACTCAAACAAGTGAGAGGTGAAATTTGGTTGGTGTAGTAGTGGGAAAACTGAAAAAGTTAAGATAGAAGAAGCATTAATGTGAATAAAAGGAGAGAGAATGGGAAGTTGTGAACGAGGCAACATGCTTTATGATAAAAACTGTTAACCTAGCATAGCCTTTTACTTTTTAAGTAAAGTTTTGAACAGTGTTTTGTTACTGGACTTGTCATCTATAGCTCCAAAGTCAACAATCCACGTGTCTTCACTAGTCATCACATCATTGAGGGCTATAATTGAATTACCTAAATGTACCAGATTGATGGTAGGCATAAAGTTTGACTAATTCTGCTTTTCAAGGATCCTGTGAAGCACTTGCTGTTCTTTCCTTGCTTAGGTAGTCATCATCTTCTTTTTGTTCAGCTGTGGTAAGATGGCTCTGTTGGAATTTCTGTTTTCATTCAATGGCCTTCCAAATAGCTTACAGCATTCTTCTCTGCTATGACCCTTATTGCTGCAATGGTTGCACCATTTGTTGGTCCTCCATTCACCTTGTAGTCCTCTTGTAAGGGCTGACCCCTCAACTTGACTTAGGCCACTTTGATTAAGTATTTTTCTGCTTTCCTCAATGTCTTTCCATGGATGGACCTCAAACAAGTCCAGTTATTGCCATATTTTTTAACAAGGCATTGTAGTATAGAGTCACTTCATGCTTCCTTGCCTCCAATCACAGAGTTGCCACTTTAGATGAATTAAGCCTACTGTATTATCAAGAGTAGGTTCTCTTGGATGCATCCCGAATTTCTTTTGCCATGTTTGCAAGAAGATAGTCCCCACTGATTTCGAGAGTCATTGAATTACATATTTAAGTCATTGCCTGGTTGTCTCGCAGAATTCTCCATTGATATACTTATCCTTTCTCCTGCCTCATATATCTTAGCATATTCTCCATTGATATACTTATCCTTTCTCCTACCTCATATATCTTAGCATACTTTGACACCACTGAACATAGTTACTCCTGTCAAATTTATGGTTAATGACCATAACTTATTTTCAGTAAGGGAGGAGAATTCTGGCACCATCTCTAAGTGCTTTGGAGGTATGTTTGCAGAAGAAGTGCTACTTTTGAGTTTGAGGATTGGTACCCGACATGAGAGCCATTGAACTGACTCCCAAGCTATGTTTTGAATAGCGGATAGCGGCCGACCCCAAAAACAGTATAGCGGTATAGTGGGTAGCGGTAAAGCCACTACTGTGAAGTTCATATAAATACTTGTAATAAATTATACCACATATTAAATGCAATATAAGATAAGAAATCACCCAAAATATTACACATTCAAAATAAGGATTCAAGGAACATAAAGGAAGCCACATATTTAATTGAATATTATTAAAAAGATTGTTGAATATTAAATCCAATTTACTATCAATGACTAATGAGAACAAAACTTTTCACAAAAGCAACATTTCGCATAAATTTTTGCTCGGAAATGATACTTGCATTACCATAAAGTCAATATTACAACAATACATGACAGCAAACCAGAAAGAGCTAGACACCGAAACAAATCTGAAACAACCACAATACAAATAGAATCGATAGCAACTAACAGCAAACAAACAGATAATACAAATAACCAACAGCAACAGCAGAAAAACAAGGACCAAACAGAGACAACCGACAGCCTAAAGAAAGAAAATTAAAACCCCTCAAACACAGGATCAGAGGGAACAGGACCATCTGTATCATTTCGCATAAATCAAATATATACAAATCAAAGAAATGATAGAGTTAAAAAAGACAACTGTACAGGGAGAAGAAATAGACTTATAGGGACGCGGGAAAGAGACAGGGACGCGAACATGCTTTGGTTGATCAGAATGGGGATTGAGTTTCAAGAAAAAAGGAAAAGAGCCTTTTTTGCCGGAGCGGACGAACGAGCGAGCCGAAGACTTTATTCCAATAAAAAGCAAAGCTTTAGGATTGAGCTCGAGCCATGCAAGAGGAATAGGACTCGACCGATAGTGATAGGGAAGGAGATGCTCGACCGAAGTGAGAGGTTTGAAGAAGCTCTGCCGATAGGGAGAAATAGAGAAGAGGAGGGAAAGAAATCGGAATCAAAAGCAGCGATTGAAGAGGGAAATCAACTTTTATTTCCCTCGTTTTTTTTCCAGACAAAACACAAGGTTAAATGGCATATTTAGCCTTCATTAAGTTGGTCTTTTCCCCATTTTAACCCTCATTGCAGTCATATTTTCAAAGCCATGCCCCGCGTCCTGTTTTTGCAGAAAACCATTCGACATTCCCAATTGCGGCACGATACGCCACCACCCGCTACCGGAAACTATAGTATTGCAAAGCGGAAGTTGCGTTTAGGTCCCGCAACCCACATCAGGACCGGAATTGCGAGCTATAGCGCCGCGATTTCAATCCAAGCTCCCAAGGTAGCTGAACTTTGTGGAATAGATCCAAAAAGAGGAGGAAAATCTTATCTTTTCTTGTATAACCACACATCCATCTCAACATCCTCATCTCAGCTACCCCTATTTTATGTTCATATTGTCTCATTAACACCAACATTCACTACCATATGACATTGTTGGTCTTGTAACAATGTGATAAAACTTCCTATTACATTATTAGGTACTTTCCTATCACAAATAACTCTAGTAGCTTTTCTCCATTTATACCATCCAGATTGAATTGTATGATTAACATCTCAATCAATTTCACCATCTTGTTGTATTATTGATCCCAAATATCTAAACATTGTCAATTGCGCAATAGCTCCCCCCCCCCCCCAAAAAAAAAAAAAACAAAACAAATTTAACTTACACTTCACTTCTAACTTGTCTCTTATCAAAATTGCAATGCATATATTCATTTTTACTCTGACTCAGACAAAAGCCTTTCAACTCTAGAGTCCCTCCCCATACCTCAAGTTTAGAATTAATTTCCTCCCCGGATTCAACTAACAGAACTATACCATCAGCAAAACGCATGCAATTAGGGATCTCCTCTTTGATATGCTCAGTTAGAATGACTACCACTAGGTTAAACAAATAAGGGCTTAAAGCTGATAAATGGTGTAGGTCAATCCTTGTAGGTAAGTCCTTTGTCTCACCTCCAGGCATTGTAACATTGGTTGTTACTCTCTCATATATGTCTTGAATGGCATTGATATATGCAGCAAGCACCTCCAGTCATATGCTTTTTCCAAATCAATGAAAACCATATGCAAATCCCTTATTTAGCTCTGATACTTATCCATTAGCCCCTTTAGTAAATAACTCACTTTTATTGTGGATCTTCCTGGCATAAATCCAAATTGATTATCAGAAATACTAGTCTCCAACCTCAGCCTATGTTCAATCACCTTTTCTCACAGTTTCATTGTATGACTCAAGCTTAATTCCTTTGTAGTTTGCACATTTCTGAATATCCCCTTTATTCTTATAAATAGGAATGGCATTTTCTTGGATCATAAAATCTCATTAAATAACTTAGTAAACCACAACAAACCCTCTTCAGCCAAACATTTCCAAACTTCAATAGGAATACCACCAGGTCCAACAGCTTTACCATTTTCGATTTTCTTAAGAACTTCCTTAACCTTGCCAACTTAAATCCTACGATAAAATAACAAATTGAGCTCACCTTCTCTAGTTGTCAAACCTTCCAACTCACAAGTCAACCCTCCCCCCTCTATTGAACAGCATGTAAAAGCATGCTTCCCACCTATTCTTAATATCTCCATCAGTAACCAAAACTTTGCCTTCTTTGTCTTTTAAACACCTCACTTTGTCCAAGTCTCTTGATTTTCTCTACTTGTTCTTTGCAATCTTGTAAATATTATGCTCTCCAGCCTTTGTCCTAACTCCTTATAAAACTCCTTATACGCTTTATCACGAGCTACAGTCAATGCCTTCTTAGTCTCCTTTTTAGCTAAACAATACCTTTCCCAATTTTCAACATGAAACTATAGTATTGTATGACATTTTTCTTCCCTTGTCTGAGTTTATGCAACATACCCTAAAAGATTTTATATATTCTCCATTAATGAATATGTTCTTCTAGCACCCCAGATGTAGAGTCATAGAGTTACAGAGCCATGATGTTAAAAGTGTGAACAGTACAGCTCAAACTAATAACAATCGTGGCCTTTACCATTTGATAATTGCATTCTTCTTAATGAGAGAAAAAGAAAAGCAGTTCAGCAAAAATGACTGATTCTTATTGATGTGATAAACTAGTAAACTTCCTACCCATATCAAAGAGTACAAAGAAAAACTATAACAAACTGCTAGTACAAAAAGAAGGAACCTGCAAGGTTAAAAATATGCAGCAAGGTGCAATATAAACCTACCCCAACCGTGTGGTGCTATGGCCTTCCTCCTGAGAGGCCTCTTTATAGGGGCAGACTTTGTAAGTGTACCTGAACCAAAATTTTCATCACCCAAAAGTGAGAAAAACTGAAACAATCATAATTGAAGCAGCATAAAATTACTGAATGCAGTAAAAACAGAAAATAAAGCAGTAGGGGACAGATAATGTAACTTGTTCTGCTTGCTCTCAAAACAACGATCATAGCATGAATAGAACTCCTTCTCAGGACCTGTAATACTCAAATTCAGCATTTTTCAAACCAATTCAAACTAACTCATTACACTCTAATTCAATTGCTACAATAATGACAAATGCTATCAACACATACTGACCAAAATCATGCTTTAGCTTTTGCTTCAAACTTGATATTCTTGACTGTAATTTAGATAATTTGGTACTTGACTCATCATACTCCTTGCGCACTCGAGCAGCATCTAAAGAAGACAATGACAATGGCATAAGATGTGTGTGTGTGTGTGTGTGTGTGTGTGTTGCGTATCAGAGCATTGATGCATACCTGACTGGTTCACTGGAGTCTTAAAAAAATTAACAGCCTGAAAAATGTTTCGTGCAGTTTTCTGTATTTTCTCTAACCAAGAAGGATTGTTTGCTGTAATTTCATCTGGAATTAAAGTAAGTTATCTTATCACAAGACCAGCTGTACAACAATATTTACATAACAAATCTGAATCTTCCGCTGATACAAACCTGACAAATCAGGAGAAATATCATTGTCAGATTTGTAGGAGCTAAGGTCGTCATGCTCCTCATGAAAGTCTTCATCCATTTCATCTTCTACATCAATATCATCATATTTGTGGCTGTCATCATCTGTTTCAGACACATAACTTTCATATTCCTCAAGATTTGTCTCCTGTGGAAGATCTTCACTATCTTCATCAGCCTTATTAACTGTTGCATCAGCTTCACCACTTTGCTTGGCAGGATTTTCTCCTGTCCAACGGGAAGCAACAAGCCTACCCAACTCTTCTTTTGACAATCCCTCAGTACTTTCAGGCAAATCATTTCCCTACAGATGTGGCACGAAGGGAACAGTAGTGAAAAGAGTTAAGAGCAAGCAGACAAGTCAAGTGAGGGACAAATGCAGAGTTTAAGACATGTCAGAATTAAGAATCTTGAAAGGAAAATACATGGGACTACAAGAAATTTACCATTTCATACAAGAAAAAGCAATATAAATTGTTATGGCTTCTAAAATGTAAGTGTAGAAACATCAGTTCAAGATCACCCCAAGTGCAATGGATAAATATATTTGCTGTCATGCACAATCTTCCTAAGTCAAGAATCTGCTTGCCGTGTGCCCAACCCTTTGTTATTAAGAAATTGTTGGCTACATCATATGACATACGTCATTAATCCAATCTACCCCACGCACTGCTTCTAATCCAATATTTAATGAAAAGCCCAAATACATTGAAATTGGTTGCCATTCCATCAGAGAAAATATCTTTTCTATAACTATTCCCACTAAGCCACGTTAACTCCAATGTTTTTGTACCCTGCATTTCCTACATTTCCAACAAACTTGGTGCAGATTCCATATATTGTATGTATTATATATTGATTGATGATTGATGATAAATTGATCATACTTGTTTTTAAATTGCAAATTTTACTATTCAGTTAAATTAAACAATTTAAAACAACGCTTATTTTATTTATAAGTTTCAACCCCCCATAAAAAGATTTTTGGTTCCATATCTATATATGTCAGGAGATGCCACTTCAGTTAACATGAAATTAGAATAAAAGAAAATCACAATCTGCATAATTTTCATTCACCTCTTCTGCTCGTATATGTGTAGATCCCTCATTTCCAGGACTATTTGGGGCTCCATTATCATTATCAAGCACACCTGCCAACTTCTGATCCTCTTCCACATCCTACATAAATGGAAGTAAAAGTAATATAATATACCAGCAAACCTTGACCAGAGAAAGAAAAGTTGGTAAATAAATGAAGTGGATGAATCAAGGAAACAATCAAGAACCACACTGAAGGGGAAAAAGAAAGTACCACAATCAGATGGTTGAAAATGATCCATATTAATTTTCAAAAACACTTTGGGCAAGCTAAGATGTTTGTGAAAGATCATGATGATCTATATGCATAGTGCATACTCTTGTTGACACACTAATTTCCAAATTAATCTGTTCATAAGTAAGATGTACTTCTCATAATGCCAGATTCTGGGGGGGAAAAAATCAACCTCATTTATAGGAGAATCATTGATAGATCCACTTCTATCATGGTTACTAACCACAGCTTCATTTCTTTGCTGTGTATCTTCTCCATCCAGTTTAGGGTTCTCCTCATTAGCTTTCCTCTCAGCCTCCCTTTTCTGCTCCTCTTCTTTTTCCTTCAGCAATCTTTCCTTCTCCTCTGCCTTCTCTATCTGTTCTTTATGCTCTGCAAAGGAGGTGTTAGGAGCAACATACTTAATATATATTGCCAAAGAACCATCTCACATAAAGACATTAAAATAAGCTAACATTTAATCTTAAATAAAAGAACAAATCGGTGCTGTGCCTCACTTTCCACTGTTTGTTATGCAGTACTCATGAAATGTTAGTCATTATCTTTATGAATTAGTTCAGTAAATAATACTTAAATTCCTGGTATAGGAAAATTTAATTAAAAGGCAACAAAAAAACTCTCCTCACATAATGGATAAAAATTTCATGTGAGAAAATCAGAATTTTCTCAAAACCAGTACAACCCTAAAATTTGTGAATACAGTACACTTGCACAAAGTTTTTACACCTTTCTGGTATGAATAAAAGGGGATCAACTAACATTAGGCTAGTTACTTGGAGGGAAAGGGAGTTGGGTTAGTTGGGAACAGATAATGGCCCTAGTTCACCTCTTTTACAACGTTCACTCGATGAATAAATTCCCATTTTATTTTTCCCTTGTCAAACCAGTATCAAAGCCATTCTCCAACTTGATGGCTCCGAAGACCCGCACGAGAGGGGCCTGTAGACCTCAAGCAGTGATTACAGTTTCAACTCTCGAGCAGCATTAGTCAAGAGCAGTCATACTTGTTTGGAGTAAAATACCAATGAAAATCAGTGAGTTGAAGCAATCCAGCACAAGGAATGAAGCATTTATGGAAAATGATGTATCAATGTAATGGAGTTAAAAATTAGTTAGTTTGTTAGTTGTTGGTATATAGCTGTTAGGCTAATGACAGTTGTTAGAGTTGTTAGTTAGGGCATTAGAATGATGGCTGTTAAATTAGTTAGAAGGGCTGTGTATAAGCCAATAAATAAGAGAGTCTGTTCCCGATTGTATATTCTCTTCAAACTAGTGATGATGGAATAACAGTGTTACTCTCAATTTCTCTTTGCCTCTCTGTTCTTCTCTCTCTAATCTCTCTGCTTTTCTTCTGCTTCTTCAAATCCTCTATGCACTTCTCTATTTTCTCTCTTTCCCTCTCTATTTCAATACAGAATTATGATTCTGTAACAGCAAATATAGTGACAAAGTTCACAATGTTGGCAACAAACAATAGCACAAACATTAGCATAGGGGAGCTAGGTGCATCATTGAGCACCAATTGGCCTCCAGCAATGCCACAATTAAGTACATACATAGGTTCATAGAATGGTCAAAATAATTATAGCATGCCAATGAGCTCAATGGAGTCAAATGTCCAAAACTCAACGGATCCAATTTCAAATGATTAAATGTCTTCAAGCCTTCATGTTGGTTAACATCATATTTATGGCTTGAATGCAGGAACCTTTGATTCAAGCATTGAATGAACATGCATCAATGTTGATTATCTTTTATTTCATGACCAAACATCCATTTTAATGTTCTCATATCTGCTACCACTATTTTTGATCTTGTTGTCCTTCAATGTCTAGCATTCACAGCCATATAATACCACCAATATTATATTAGATCACTAAAGTTCTAATATAAGATTGGTGGTGTTACCACTATTTCATGACCAGATATCCATTTTAATGTTCTCATATCTGCTACCACTATTTTTTATCTTGTTGTCCTTCAATGTCTAACATTCACAACCATATAATACCACCAATCTTATATTAGAACGGTAAAGTTCTAATATAAGATTGGTGGTGTTATAAATTTCTAATATAAGTTGAGTCTTTTTACAAGACCTGCACGCATCTTGGTACTCTCGAGCTGCTTCTCCTAACATGTCTTATTAAGTTTCATAAACATAATGAAACAAAAAATGTGCCGTTATGCCATATATGGGACAAGCAATGCCTGCCTCTTAAGGCCATATCTTCAACTTTAAATAGTTCATGATATAGACTTGTGCATATGACTTCCCATCTGATGCTCATATTGCGGATTTTTTAAGGGAATTGCTACATCTAATATGAAAAGAGATTGGACGGCTCTATAAGAATGTTCTGTTCTGTTTAGCAATCTTTTTTGTAGTTCTGGTTCAAGGATATGTTCTGCTCCAACAAGCAGTAAATTCTTCTCTTTCTATAAGCTTTGCTTTTTATATCCAAAAAAAAAAAAATTATAACACAAAATTAGCTGTTGAAGTAAAGCTTTAGGTTCAGTTGTCCACTTGGTGTCAAACCACTGTCAAGGAAGAATGACATCTATGCAGCCATAACTAACTCAACAATTGTTCTTAAATTTGAGCATGATGACATGAAAATGTATCCCCTCAGGGGCAGGCGGGAGCACCCATTTCTCACATCCTCACCGACCTCAGTAGCAACAAGTCTAGTGTCTACAATATTCCTTCCAAAAGTGGCTAAACCAAGCCTGAATCCTCATTCCTACTATCTACAAATTGCATCACTGTAATACTATAAACCTCCAATCAACAACTCCTCTACCCTTGAATCATCTTACAAACCCAACTTTGTCATGTAAGATAGGAACAAATTCAAAGAACAATTGCTAAAAGCACTTGAATATTGTTATTCAAATTCAATGAGGAAGGGTACCCTGCCTATGGCAGATGAGAAGCATTACAAAGGTGACACCCTAATTGAGTTTCTTCGCACAGATGGTATATGCCAAAAACATAGCAAAAGAATCTCCGTACAACATATAATGTTACTTTATTTTAAAAAATGGATATATTTCTAATACTGTGTTTCCATATTCTTCAGTCAAGGTGATCATAATGATCAAATTCCAATACCAAAACCATTTATTAAGTAACACCAAAACCATTTATTAAGTAACAACAAGAAGCTATCCATGCAACAGTAAGATAATCCTTTTTAATATGCCTTGGTATCAATTACACCATATTCAAGCTTTTGTCTGACATAACAATCAAAATACCTTAAATATATAAACAGAAGATGGAAAAAGGTAGAGTTTTGGAATTATTTGCCTACAGGTTTGAAGACATTGGCATAAAAACACGCCCAAATATAATTTGGGATCAAGAAAATACAATTTAAGTTCCAGAGGTGACACATTCCTCCTGTTACCCAACCCAATACCACTGTGAAAAAGAAACTTTAAGATGTAAAAATTATACAATAAAAAGCATTCACAAGAACAGGAGGGAGCAGGTAAGCAATACCCTTCAGCTGTTGCACAATCCCTTTAAGCATACTTTCTTCTTTGCTTAACTTAGAAAGTTCTGCCTCATCTCTTGCTAGGGCTAGTTGTGCCTGTTCAACTTCTTGCTTTCGCAACAAGATACCTTCTTCGTATGTGACAATCTTTCTTTTCAGTTTATCACGAGCAACTGTTCCAGCCTCCCAGCAATTATTTGGGCATTTTACTTTGCTATCATATTCATCACTTCCATCACAGCAATCTGCAAATTGCAACAAGCAAATCAAATTACTATAGGATTAATAATATCCAGCCAACAGAGGCATCCAAATTATAACATAGTGTAATTTATCAGATAAAAATTCACATGCACTGTATTTTTATAGAGGATTAATCCTTTAAATTCCGAACAAGAACCCACTCACAATATTGAGTTTGGATATTTTTTATCATTAATCTAGGTCTTTGTTATTCTTATTTTATGGGTTTGAGGGTTGTCGTGCATGTCATATAGCTTAGTTAAATAACCAAAAGATTGGTTTGCACGCAATTTCAGATTCTTCATAACCAAGCCAGAATAAAAGATCAAAAAAGAATCATCTGTACAAAAATTTAGGAGGGTTCATCCAGCTCAACAGCCCAACCAACCTATTACTGTCAGGCCAGTTTTTTTTTTTTAGTTTGGGTGGGGGTTGCATGATGCATCTACTAACTAGGCCAGGCCAGGCACAAGGCTGGCCGTCCAACCAATTTAGCTCAACCGATCCCAGAATAAGAGGGATCAAAATGAAGCAAAACATTTTTTAGAAGCCATTTTTCTAGAAAACATTTATTTCTAAGATTAAATGAAAAGGTCAACATGCATAATTGGGTGAAACTAGGTCAGTCCCCATACAATGCTCAATTTGAGAAATGGGTCACATTATTCATGCCATATGAACAGGCCGAATAAAAAAGTAAGGCTCACACGGACCTCTTCATGTATGCAACAAAAACTTCCTTAAAAGAAGTCATAGGCTGATATGTAAACTATAAATAACTAATTAGGTTAGTTAGTTAGGAAGGGATTAGTTAGTTGGTTAGTTGTTACTAACTAATGGTAGTTAGTTGAGATTAGGAACAACTACCTAATTAGTTATTTATAGTTTACATATCATAGGCCGTGTTAACACACAGAGTCACACACTAATAAAAAAGCATAGGCAGAATACCAAGGGGGGCCATAAAGAAAATCCTAGCCCACAGAAACTGAGGTTAGGAAGGAGCCCTTAAATTTTCAAGCATTTCTTTCCGGTTAAATTCACCAAAAAACATCATAGATTGAACATTGCTATGCCACATTTATTTATCTGAAGAAGGGAAATTACTCTCATATTTCTCGACAATAACATGTTCAAGACAAGTATCTTGAGTTTTTTGGATAGTTTAATTAAGCATGTCTACAACATTTGCACGCGTTCTCTCTACTCATTCAAAAATTATAGTAATCCAAAGAAATTGCCAAAAGAAAAGGCCAATAACAATTAGTTCACCAAAACCCATCATATAATGCATGGTAATTCTACTCACCACATATTCCATCATTCACTCTAGATGAGTATAGGAAACGGGAAACATGTCCTGCATTCCGACAAAAAAACTTTCCACTTGGACATGCTGAAGTACCTGCATTACATTTAAAAGATAATTAAAAAAATAATCATTGAAGAAGAAAATAAGCTTCGTTTAAATGTGAAGACCAGAAGAAACAACGTTGGAGTTGTGGCTGGTCTCATGAACAGCCGTGATCCAGCATTTTAATGGGTGGACAGACGAGCTAAAAGGAATCGGGCCAAAGAAAAATAGAACAGATGTAAAGCAGAGACCTGGCTCATCGGTGCCATCGGGGCAGTCACAGAAATCGTCATTGAGCTGAGCTTTGGTGAATTCCTTGGATCCATCTTTACATGGTATTACAGCTGACGACTTGTAATACTTATCATCTACGTGTTCAAACATTATATGAGAAAGACCCCCATTTAGATACAATATCAAAAGCTCAAAATAAAATGCGTAGATGAGGTCAAGGCGAACCTTCAGGAGCAACTCCAAGGTACGGGTCTCTGGGTTTTGAAGAATAAACTGATTTAGCTATCAACCCGCAAAATATAAAAGAAAAGAGGACAAATCCCAGCTTCATCTTCCGCCAAACACAATGAAATGAATTTAGTTCTCGACGTACTTGAACACGTCAATCCTGCGTCGACTGTTTTGAGTGTTTTGAACACATCCGCGCAATTAGGCCGATAGAAAGGCCGCAACCTCCTTTGCCTGGTTACCCCCGGGGCCTGACGGCAGTGAGCGGCTGTGCGCCCTTTTTTACCTTCTTTTTCTTTTTTGTAAAACGACAATTTTATTTAGGGGTGTTTGTTTTGGGAATAATCAAAAGATTACCCGGGAAAATATCATCATGTAATTCATGAATACCTCATTTGTAAAGTATATTGACAAAAATTACCGAGTAATTTGAGATTACTCAGTAATATCTCTCTGTGTAAATTTGATAAATATGATTTCCCCAAAAATGTGTTATTCCTCGATTAACCGGAAATGGAAAAAAGTAATAAATATTGCGGACAATCCTACCATTCGCTCTATGTATATAATCCACTAACACCCATTCCCGCACTTCTTGCCTCTATCATTCTCTTAGCTCATCTTTCCCAAAACTCCAAAGCTCTAGCTTGCAGACAGGTTGCTTGTTTTTTGTGAGTAATGTTTTTGTGTTTTTCTTTCACTCAAACAACATGTGTATCATCAATTTTTTTTTCCCCTGTTGACAAGGACGACATCCTGCCCCTAATAACTTGTGTTTTCTTCTCTCTTTTTTGGCTGGATGTTCTTCACTCTTTCAGTCAAAAATATTATTTTTTGCTAATAAACATTGCAACTTGTTAGATCTGATGGTTCGGATGTCGTCTCCACTCATGCCGTCTCTGTGACCTAATTTTTTGTTATCAAGTCGTTAGGGTAACAAAGGACCATCAGCAATTTACCCACTTAGCAAATTTTTCCTCTGACCAGGCAAAACTCGTGGCAACGGCACAACATTGGGTCATCAATTTTTCTTCTCACAGCAGCCCAAGTGCATATCTATTCTACCACCACAACAGGGTACTCCTACCTCACAGAAGGTAGAAGAAAGAAGAAAAAACACCAACGAGGGCAGGGGTTACATGAGACAAAGATCAACACTTACACGAAGATGAAGACACTTACGTTTGAAGACCAATTTGTTCTCCACAATTTCGTCTGGGCAATGGCGTTCTTGAGGTGCTTTTCCCAAATCAAGTTTTCATCTGAAAATGGTATATAAAATGAGTTCTGAGGGCAATTTTGTACATTAGACACAGTTTCCTAATGTTACCTAATATTTATCCAAACATAAATTCAGTAATACCAAACAACTTTTTTATAATTACTAGTAATCTTATTTTACTCAGAAATTACTAAGAATCATGATTCCTCATTAATCATAAATTACCCAGTTGAAACAAATACCCCCTTAGGGAAAATTGGGTGACAGTCCCAAACTCTCAATTAAAGCTTTATTGCTGAGATTGAAGTGAAAATTTTGTATACATAAATTGCTCTGACTTATGTTTTTCTTACGAAAAAAAAATTAAGGAAAAATTCTATTTAAATATCAGTTGAATTTGTAAAAACTCCTAGAAGAACTGAGAACACAAGTGAGGCAATAAGAGATATGTAAATTTGGGTGAAAAGACCTCACTGCCCCTTAAGTTTCTAACGTTATGAAGATAGTGAAGGGAGTAAAGCATGTGTTCTTCATTCTAGGATTCACTCATTCTCATTTCAAAATTAATTCGATCATTCAAATGTGCTAGCGTTCTTCTTTTGCCTCGCAATGCCGTGATTCAGGGAGTTGTGATGGAATTTGCTCTGGCCAGCAGGTAGCCACACATTATTCATCTTCATCAATCATTCAAAATCGCTAGTTCTTCCTCTCCATCTCCATCTCCATGGCATCAATCCGCAAGTTGGGCTAAAAATCTCGCCAGCCAACAGTGTTACACCCCTATCGGCCTAGCTGTAACACCCCCAAATTTCTAGCAGTTATGATAACATAAAATTTCAATAATTTTAATAAATAATAACTAAAATTCAAAATACCTAAATTCAGGAAGTGTTATCGACGCACTTGTATTGGAACAAGTGCAAGGCTACGAACTACATTAAATAAATCTAAACCTACTCAGAAAGTTTTACTCGAAATATAAAATAAAAGAAAATAAACAACTAGAATTCATTGCACGTCTTCCTCACTTCTCACTACTAGCCCCAACCTTCAAAAACCTGTTTCATTGAAACTCTACTCCCCCGAAGGATCATCACAGCCACATAAAACAACCATCAGCAAAGCTGGTAATCCTAAAATAAGGTAACAGAATAAAATAAAATAAAATAAAATAAAATAAAATAAAATTATTTTGTAATAAAAATATCATATAAATGCATAACAAAAAAAAAGTTATCAGTTTTGTTATTCTTCATGAAATATACTTAATAGGAAGAGAACCATGGTAGACCTGGATATCCTGTCAGTCTACCCTGTGACCCGGAAACCTGTCAATCACAATTCATCAAATTGGCCATAAGAATATAATCATTTCTTCCTAGTGTGCACACCTCTTCCCAAAGTTGCTACTAGTGCCCCGGATATCCTGTCAGACATCACTTTGAGAAGAACGGATATATCGGTTCACATCAAATAAATTTTCGAAGGCATAAAGCCTTAAAAGTGTGTTCATCACTTTAGGAGGTATCATCCCAAAGCTATCCTCCCACTTGCTAATTTATTATAAGCAATTTAGACTCATAAAGTTCCTAAATTATTTTTATTAGATGTATTCAGATATTTGTAACAATAATAATAAAATCCTTTACTCCTACAAAAAAGGGTTGATCTTAATTTCACAAACCCAAGAGCTATAGCTCTTTTATGAGAGCTTGTTAGTTTTCCCAAATTAAACTATTGATATGTATGCTGCTAACCAAAGAAAATCAAGAAAGAGGCATATAATATTTATATGTCTGTATGTGTGTGTGTGTGTGTGTGTGTGTGTAAATGATAATATACATTATATAATTTGTATCAATCAAAGTCATAATCATCAGAAAATGCAAAACCCCCTTCACGGCTTATACCATATATATATATATACACACACACACACACACACACATATATATATATATATATATGCAAGCATGGCATGTAATTCTTCAATTGCACAAAACGAGACGGAGGAATGTACAAGTATCTCGATTTATAATGTTCAATTTGGCAAACCGATATGGATGAATATATACATGTAACCGTATGCAAGACGGCACATAATCTGCAACCGAGCAAATCGAGATGGGGAGGAATGTACATAGATTGTTATGCAAGAAGGTAAGTAATTCACATTGCAACAAATTAATTCTCTAACTTGAGACTGACATAACACATCTTAAATTCTTATGTCTTAGGGATTAGGATTATCTGATCTCCGTGTTTGCTAAACTCCTAGGAAAAAAATTCTGCCGCAAAGAATTTTCAAAAAGAAAACTAATGAATAATGGCTAGAGTTAGGTAGCTAGACCTAAATTTATAGTTAAACTTTAGGGTTTAGCTATGGGCTGGGCTCTTTAACTATTAACAATTAATAATTTATAAAACAATACAAACATTATTAAATTATATTAAATCAATCAATCTAAACTTTAATAAGATCAAATCTATCTAAACTAACTAAACTAATCAAATCAATATAAAAATAATAAAATTAGATAATACTATTTTATCATCATCATCATCATCATTATTATTAACAATAATAATAATAATCTGGGGTATTACACTAGCCCTCTCGGGTGGCAAATAGAGGGTTTCTCTCTTATTTGCTACCTTACCTTAATGAATTATTACTTATTATCATATATCAAAGTGATTCACAACAGAGTATATAATCGGTTTGGACAACTACTTAATACCGGTAAAAGTATAAATTATGAATATAGTAAAGTCCCTAAAAGGTTAAGATACAGTCATCCTGTAATACACCAGATTATTATTATTATTATTGTTGTTAATAATAATAAAAAAATTGATAATATAGTAATAATTAAAAAATTAGAATTTAATAAATGATTTGTTATTATTTTCATTAATTAACAATAGATAAAGAGTCCAACCCACAAAGCTCAGCCCATAGCTAAACCCTAATTTCAATTATAAACTTAGGATTAGTTACCTAATCCTAGCCATCGCTCATTAGTTCTCTCTTTGAAAATTCCTTGCGGCAGAATTTCTCTTCTAGGAGCTTAGTAAATACGGAGACCAAGTAATCTTAATCCCTAGAACAATAGGAATTAATTGTTACATGACCTTTTGTGTTTAAATGTGTCGCTCCATTTAAATATTGATTTGGGTGATTAACCTTCTTGATCAATCAACATAGGTGAGGTGTATCATTTGATGCATGATTAACCTTCTTATTTCAAATTGTGTGGTTATATTCTTGCGTAAATTGTGTGATTACCTACCTATACAATTGCTTTTCGTTAATGAATAAACATCAAACCATTTATATGTACATACATACATACATACATACATACATACATACATATATATATATATATATATATATATATGATTTCATTACCTTTTTGCTTTCATTAGTGTGTGTGTGTGAATATTAAACCATTTATATATAAATGATGCCATTACCTGTACGAGACTCAAGACCATTTATAATTGCTTTCCCTTGTTGAATATGCCGAGGTGTAATCATGAGGTTTTGGTGTGCTGTTGATTTTGTTGATAATGCTAAGCAGATTATGAGTTATTATGAGGATTTGTTGTATTGTTCTACTATAAGATGGATTTAGTTTGTACTATATGCGATTTAACTTCTAATCTTATTGATAAAATTTTCTTTATAACCGGAAGAATTAAGGTTGTAAAATAGTTGTCTAATCTCAAAGATCAAATATATATATATATATATATATATATATATATATATATATATATCTAATTGAATCAGATTGTAATCTATTCTTTTATTCCTAAAAGCATGGGGAAATTAAATCATAATAAAATAGGATATGATAGATTGTCTTTTTTTTATTCTTTTAACCTATCTTTAATTAAATAATAAAAAAGTGTAGGCAAGATAATTAAATAAGCATAAGATATTAATAAATTCAATCTGGGACATAGAGTAATTTAGAAATTGTTATTATGAGTATATCTAAAATAATTAAGCAGTGGGAGGATAGCTTTAGGATGGTACCTCCTAAAGTGATGAACACACACTTTTAAAGCTTTATGCCTTCAAAAAATTATTTGATATGAATCGATATATCCGTTCTTCCCAAAGTGATGTCTGGCAGGATATCCGGGGCACTAGTAGCAACTTTGGAAAGAGGTGTGCACACTAGAAAAAAAATTATTTATGGCCAATTGATTATTTGTGACTGGCAGGTTTCCGGGTCACAGGGTAGACTGGCAGGATATCAGGGTCTTCCACGGTTTTCTTCCCACTAGAAACTTTTTAAACAATGACACCTTTTCAATTGTACAAATATAAGATATTTTTATTTTATTTTATTTTTAATTATTTATTTTATTTTGTAATTATTTTGTTTTATTCTAACTTAATTAATTAATTTATTTAATTGTTATTTTATTTTATATTATCCTTATTTAGTTAGGATTACCAACTGTTGCTGATGTTTGTGTTCTTGGGCTGCGATGATCCTTCGGGGGAGCAGAATTTCAATGAAACAGGTTTCAAAGGTTGGAGCTATCAGTGAGAAGTGAGGAAAACATTCAATAAATTCTCGTTATTTATTTTCTTTCAGTTCATATTCTGAGTAAAACTTCTTGTTTAGGTTTAAATTTATTTAATGTAATTAGTAGCCTTGCACTTGTCCCACACAAGTGCAGCAATAACACTTCCCATATTTTGACTATTTTGAATTTCAATTATTTTTTATGAAAACCATAGAAATTTTATGTTTTATAACTTGTAGAAATATGGGGGTGTTACACATCCAAAATATAAATGCGGGGCGATAAGTAAAATATACAGTAATCCTGCGAAATATAAAGTACAAAATATGATAGGGCATTTCCTATTTCTTCAACCTCCAACTCCATGCCCTTACCTTTACCCTTGATCAGCTCAGCTACTATCACCTATATCTTTAATTAATCTAGGACCCAAATTTGAATCCTAAAGTAACTGTCAAACTCTTATACAAATGTATGCAATGCATGTATACAACCATAATCAGGAAAAACATATCAAAGTGGTAACACATACCACATGTATTCAGTATCATGAGCAGTAACATATCAAGAGCATATCACACATGCACATGTTCACTGCGTAAAGACCCAATCCTCATAAACACCAAACAACCTACCAAAGTAAGCCCGGTTCCACAGCTGGGAAAACAACAACTGTAGCCAAGCCTTGAACTCTAACTACACTAAATGCATCATCGGCTCTATAGTGACCCAAGGACACATAGTCTACTAGGCCCTACAGCTTTAAACACATATAACGCCAGACAACCTACAGTAGTAAGCCCAGTTTCACAATCATGGAAAACAAGCATACAAGAGCCACACAAAGTATATAAGTAAACAGTTACTACCTGACAGCTGATCAGTCTTAATAAAATTTCTCCAACATCCAAAAGTTACTTTAGATATGGAACTACCCTAAAATAAAGCAAATATATTCCACTTCATACATTATGCAAACTTGCCTCTTAATTTCATTAAATTCGACTATATTTCAGAAATTCCAAAAAACATATCCTAACTTCAAAATTTCATAACTAATTCTAGACAAATCCAATTAATGTTTTGACCCTTAACATGTCTAGCTTTGACCAAAAATATATCTAGAGGCTATAAAAATACGTACGATTTTACTGTGTTAAAACATCACCCTCTAGTCAAAGTCAAAGTCCAGACTCCTGAGCTATTTTCAAAAATTCGTATTTGCCAGTAGACATCTTGAAAAATTACAAATAATATACCAAATTAAAGCTTGAGATGTCTAATTTAAGCTTGTAAAATTTCAAGGCAATTGGACTTCATTTACTATTTTAAAATCATTTCTTAAACATGTATGCCCATAAATCCTTAAAGCTGGCAAATTTACTAATTTCTTTGTTGACTTAACTTTTGAGTTCTAAAATTATTTTCCTTACTTGTTCCCATAAAAATTTTTGTTCCAGATCCTTTGGCATCATCAAAAACACCAAAATCGTATCACAACTTCAAATATATGGAGTTGGCCGAAAATCACACTAAGCAAGCAATAACAACAATTTCCATTTCACTTTTATATATTGCTTAGTTCTTGGTTATTTTCCTTTTTAAGACCATGATCTTAACTTCAATCTTATGATAATTCATTTAAGTGCCTAGGGCAGAGCCTTTCCTTAAAAAAAAAATATTATTCATCCATTATCTTGCAAATAACTCAAGAAATCAAAGCACAAAGTTACAAACAAGCTTAGTTTAGTAGCTTACTTTAATCGTGACTTGTTTTCCTTGATTCTCCTCCTCCTTGAACCTTGTTGTATCCTTTGACCTTGAGCATGGAAACACCATACAAGAAGAGTTTAATAAGATCTTGAAGCCATTTGTGAAGATTAAAGAAGATAGAAGCCTATTCTAACATAATCCTAGAAGTTGCTTACCTTAAGCTTCAAGTTATGTGCTTCCTCTTCAACTTGACTTTGTAAACTCTCTTTCCTTCTCCTAGAGCACGAAATGGCAGCCCAAAATAGAGGCTTGGGAATCTTTAAATAAAAGCTTATTATCATGCAAAAATATCTCCTCAACTTAATTTCTATTGGTTCTTGTTTTGACTTCTTCACCTTTCTCTTTCTCTAGATTTTTCTCTACTTTTCTTGCCTCCTTCTCTTTAGCCAAAATATGCCACCTTCTAGGCGTAATATTGGTTTGTCTTATGTGCTCAATTGCTCTTGCTCCAGGTCCTATGCTTGGTTCTTTCCTATTGGTTATAAACTCAAGCCTTTTTTACTTTGGTTCCTATTATTATTACTTGTCTTTGTCTTGCTTTCCTTATCCATTTCTTAGATGAATTTGGGGCTCCAAAAAGGGAAATATATTTTTCTTCAAATGTCGCAAAAAGTCATCTTTAATTCTTCCCTTTTATTCCTTTTTCCATTGGTCAATTTTTCCTTAGGCTTGTTGACTCCCTTTTATATTGTTATTCCTTACAAGCCACTTCCTTTTCTCTTTGTCTCTTGTTTTGGCCGAAATCTTATGACTTGTAGGAGAAGAAATTTGACTTTCAATGACCCTTAATTAGCTTGTACAAATTGTCTCCATTTGGTCAACTATAATTCCCAAGTTGACACTTGTCAAACTAGGGATTTCGCTTTTGAATTTTACTTCTAACATGTGATTTTTGTGCTTCTCCCTCTTGTCTTCATCTTGGCGACTTCTTGGCTTATTGAGGAAGCTAATTTTTTTTCCCTCTAGAAGCCTTATCCAAATGTCATGTTATTCTTCTTCAAAAATTTATTAATAGAATTTCTATTGACTAAACAAAATATCTCAAAATCCAACATAGTCTAATTTTTGTCATTTTTGTTTTTGCCAGGTCTAATTTTTGTTATTGCAAGTGTTTTTCCCTTTACTACATACTAGTATTTTATTTGAGCCAATACTTTTAATATAGGGTTAAGAAGCAATTTGGCCAATGAACTTTTACCTCAAAAACGCTCTACATAAATAACTTTTAAGTAGACCAAAAATACCAAAAAACTCTTAAAAATGTGCAGTCAGCACAACGCCGTTAGAAAAAGATAACATCCGTTATCTAAGGTGCAGATTGGCCAATGAACTTTTACTCCAAGAGCGCCTAACACAAAAAAGTTTTACTCCAGAAGCGCTAAGCATAAAAAAATCCATGTGCAATCCACTTGAAAATTGACTATTTTAAATCCTTGCTTGGACCCCTAACCATGTGTATTGGGGTTAAAAAGAGTGAATGTAACAAAAAAAAATCAGAAATTATTTTAATTATTATTATAAGTTATTTTATGCAATTATTGATTATAATATTGTATTATTTACTCTTAAAATTAAATTTTTGTTATTGTAATTCTATTCAATCTTTTAAAAATATCACATATTTATACGTGTATAAATATGTGTAAAAATTGATATATGACTGATGAGATTTTTTAGTTATTGATATAAGTGCATATAATGTGAGTAATTTTTTAGTTTCATTTATCATCAATTTAGAATAGTTAATGCAATGGGATCTTTCTGTTGCCTAAAAAAAATTCAAAAGCCTTTGTCCCATTTTTAAAAATAATACTTATAGAATACCTACTTAACCGATAACAAGATTTGAATCCATAATATGTTAATCTCATCAGTCAATTTTTATTTATAAAAATATTATATTTATACACATAAATATAAATGAATTCGATCCCTTTATCAGTAAAGACAAGAGACAAGGAGTCAATGAAATACCCAAATAAATAAAGGTGACCTATAAATTATGTGATATTTTTACGCACGTAAATATCAATTTCTACGCATATTATACGCATGTAAATATGTGATATTTTTAAAAAATTGAAAGAATTACAACAACAAAAATTTAATTTAAAGAGTCAATAATACAATATTATAGTCAATAATTACATAAGATAACTTATAATAATAATTAATATAACTTGTTTTGTTACATTCACTTTTTCTAACCCAAATGCAAATGGTTGGGGTTTGGGTAAGGATTTACAACAGTCAGATTTTTTATAGATTGCACATTCACTTTTTTGTGCTGAGGGCTCTTGAAGTAAAACTTTTTTATGTTGGGCGATTATTGAGTAAAAGTTTGTTGGCCAATTTACACCTTAAATAAAGAACGTTATCTTTTCCTAACAGTGTTGTGTAGATTACATATTTTTTAAAAAAAATTAGTATTTTTTATCTATTTAAAAGTTATTTGTGCTACATGAGTTAAAAATTTATTGGTCAAATACATCATTTACTTCTTATGGTATAATTTTGCTATTTTATCAAAGTAATTCCTCCCTTCGTGGCACGACGCAGAAAATCGGACTGGCTACTTTTCATTTGGATCGACCGCAGTAACTATCCGATAATGAACAATTATCTCACTATTTTCGTTTGAACGCTCGAGCAAGGCGAGGAGTTGAACCTCTAGCTCAGTCAGTTCGGCAAATGGATAGAAGCTCGCTCCTCAGTTCGTTATCTTCACTGTCATCCTCTGCAAGTCACACTAACTTTAAGCCTCAGTTCTTTCTCAGCTCCCAACCCCTTTCTTCATCTTCAGCATTCATCCCGCAATTCCTATATAAATCCAACAATTCTTTGCCCAAGAACACTGCAACCGTCTCCCCTCGACCCTCTCTCCGCAGTTCGGCGTTTGCGCTCGAAGAAGCTCTTGTCAAAACCAATGATTCTTCATCGAAAATATATGCTCGAGAAATGCTGCCGAAGATTGATAAAAGTGGGAGGTTTTGCAGTCCTAGAGCCGCCAGAGAACTTGCTCTGTAAATTCTTCATTCCAACTTTTTTTTAATGAAACGTCCCGATATATAAGCATTCACGGGCATTCGCTTAGGTAATGTAGTTTGTTAAGCTGAAGTTTCGGGTGCACAGGTCCATAATTTACGCCGCCTGTTTAGAAGGGTCGGATCCAGTTCGGCTATTTGAGAAACGGATGAACGCGCGTCGAGGTAACCGTCCTTATTTGATCTCTTTGGTTTTTCCATATAATATCTGAATTCTGGGTTCAAGATCGGTGATAATCTACCTGACTTTGTAGAACTCGGCTATGATTTTGACAAGGAGAAGCTACTGGAATATAATCACATGAGCTTTGGAGGACCGCCTGTTACTGTTGAATCGATTGAAGAAGCTAATGAACTTCTGCAAAAAAATGAAAAGGAGTCTGCCATTGGTAATAGACCACTCATTTTTTCAATTAAAAATGGTTGTAATTTCTGAAATTTACTAGAAAGTCAAAAGCGGACTCAGACAAGATTACAATTGCTTGGTGAATCTCCTACTAGTTTCTCACCTCTTCATTGTCATTTATAAGCATTGCGCATCCAGTAGGATATCCTTAAATTTAATATGCCAGCAGCATAATTTCATGACACAATATATTCTGTTAATTCTGATCTGCTGGTCAAGTTACAGTTGCATCAGCTGATTAGCCAGTCATCTGGATGGTTTTTCCCTACCTGTTTTAAAGCTAGCCACAGTAGCAACAATATTGAAATTTCATGATGTTTCGAGCTTAAAAGTCCTGGCATGCTCATATTATTAGGTCTCAGGATAGCAATATCAAATTTATGATCTATTGATCTTATAAAGGCACTAAAAGATGGTTGTTTAAGTGTAATCAATTTTTTGATTCAGTTCAGGATGTTGTTATATGATGTTCTAAATTGGCCTTGTCTTGACCTTTCTTTAGGCACCTTGTATAATTGAAAAACCCATTATCTTTTTTTTTTTTTAATTATTATTTTGCCTATTATAAGTATGAGAAATGTAGTTCAGTTTCTACATTATGTCATTTTTTGGTTACAGGAGATGTCCCTGTGGTTTCACTAGCCTAGTTGCCTAAATCAAAATTTCTCTTTTCTTATAAATATGCATTAATAATTTGATTACTTTCTTTGTTCCTTCGGTAAGTACTCTCTTTAGACTGGTTTTAATCTGTTATTTTCTGTATAATCAGAAGCAGAAGTCCTTGCAGCTCCTCCAAAACTAGTATATAGCAAACTTATTTTGAGGTAACACATTAACCAATACTTTTAACAAAAACTTTTCATCCCTACCCCTCATCTCTGCAAATTTACATGTCTTTGTGTGCTAGTGAATGAAAGGAGAATCATGCTTTATCTGTAGGTTTGCAAGGAAACTATTGGTTGCTGTTATGGATAAATGGGACAGTCATGTCCTTGCTATTAACAAAGTCATTCCAGAAAATTGGAAGGTCTCGCAAATATGATAGAACATGTGCTCAATATTTAAATTCTCTTGCAAAAACTCCATTCATGCAATTTATGAGCCTCAATTTTTACTTTTAGATGGAAGACATCTGACTTATTAATTTTGCTAAGCCACAGTTTTTTTTTTCTTTTTCTTTTTTTTTGGGGGGGGGGGGCTGCTGCCCCTTATTTTTTACCCCACTTACCAAATGTTTTTTTCCTTGTTTCTTAGAATCATTAGATTCTACATAAAATGAATGACAATTTGATATCTTATGGGCAAAAAATATTGTTGTTTTCAATTTTTTTTATTATTCGAGGTCTTTTCAAAGATTTACATAAGAAATTGTGTAGTTTCTTTTTTATTTGAAGTATGAAATCTTTGATAAATCATAGAAAATTGAAAATAACACTATTTTTTTGCTTATAAGATATTAAAATGTCACTCATTTTATGTAGATTCTAACTATCCAAACAAACAAAAAAGAAACATATGGGAAGTGTGGTAAGAATAAGGGGCAGCAGGGGCACATTAGGGAGCGGGCTGCAAACTCCTAGTTCCCGTTGAAATTCCTTAGCTAGATGCCCACAAAAGAAGACAATGCTTTTGTCCCCATATATTTATTGGATTGTCATCATTGGGAACACTCTTTAGTTTGACATTTTGTGTGGTATGATACCACAAAGAGTGCTTCAATGAGTTGGCAAGGAAAAGAATCTATGTCATTCAAGGACAGTTCAACCTGAACTTTTAGGTTCACTAGAGCTTCGCTGATTATTTATGCTTCTCTCTTTTTTCCGTTTCTCTATCCCATCTCCAATTACTATACATTTAATTCAGATTTCAAATCCTTGGTTTGAAATATTCTCTCCGTGGCCCTTTGCTTGAGTGTTGTATTTCTTTTCTTTAGGTGAATTAAGTGTTCTTTTCTTGTGCAGCCCTAGTTCAAACAGATATGTGTTTATAAACAAACTAACAAGTCAGGAAGAATAAATTATTAAAGTTTGTTATATCTTGTATAACCTGCAGTAGCTGTTTTTCTTGTTCTTTTGGATTGCATAGGATGTGTGTTCTAAACCGTTTACTGATATTTGAAAGTTTCTATGACCTATATTAAAAGGACCACTGTGGGTGGGCTTTGTGAGAGATGTCAGCTTTCTCCCTTCATTGATCCTATACTTTCTCTTGCGTGATTTTAAATTCAGAAGATGAAGCTCGTTGTATGAAAAGGCAAGGAGGCTGGTACCCTTGATAGATCACTATTGTTTTGGCCTAGAACTATGAATCTTTTCATTAGATCACTTCATTGAATTCCTCTTCTGCCGCTTTATGTTTCTTTAATTGAAAACACATTCCCGAGCAGATGAAAACATAATAGTCTTCACTGAATACTGAATATAGAAACCATGCTTAACACCAGTTTCAAAATTCGTAATAAATGCATATTCATTACATGAGTTGAATTTTGACCCCAAAAAATTACACGTGTTGAATAGTATCATGTATCTATTGGCTTTGTTGCAGTGTGTGATACTCTGGCCTCCTTTATCTTCTACTCCCTCCATCCCTAATCCTAAGTCCCAATTGTTAGATTTGTTGCAGTGTGTGGTACTCTAACCTCCTTTATTAGTCTCATTACAAATTTCTCGGTGTAATTAAAATATTTTCCTAAAATACCTCTATAAAGGATCAAAATTACCTATCTTCCTATATTTACCAACAAAGGTTGGTCCAGTTAGTGAGGAGCAGGCTCATAATCCCCAAGGTTGAGAATTCAAATCCCACTACTGATGTAAAGACTTTGTTGGTGGGAGATTTGTTAGTAATTTTGTAAGCACTTTCTAAGCTAGGAAGTATGTATGTCTTGGCCTTGATGAGCCTTGAAACCCAACTCATTTAAGCTTTTTCCTTCCTCAATCTATCTGGAGACCATTTATAATTTTATATGACCCATCAATTCCTTAATTGCTGGAGGGTGGGGACCTTGCTTCATAATTGTCTCATAGTTACCTTCAGTTAAGTCGAAGAATTGGATCACGATGTATTTTTCTGTCTTTTATCTTCTGTATTCATTTTCACTATTTTAGTGGCTGCGCGTGGCAAATGTAAAGGCCAGCTATCGACATGTTAACTCTGTTTACCCCTTGCTCATGTGCCTTAATGAATTGGCTAATTTGTGACTAATATTATCTTTGCTAACACCCATACTAGCTTTCATCTTATTTATTGATGCATTTCAGAATGAGCCATCAGGTAGGATATTGGAGCTTTCTATTCTTCACTTGGCAATTTCTGAAATTGCGGTGCTTGGAACGAGGCACCAAATTGTCATTAATGAGGTATCTCTTAGTCTGATTATTATTGCCATTATCATTATAATATATTTTGTTACGGCATCTTTTCCTGATTACTCTTTTCAATTTTTTGGATGAATATGTTTACTATTTTCTGACGGGCTTCAATTGAGTTTCTCTGATTCGCTCAAGGTTTCAATTTGACTCAGTTTCTGTATGATTGCCATTATCATTATAATAGGACAGAGGGAATATTGTTTTTTAACTAGGAATGGGAGCATCATTTTTCATCTTCGGAATACTTTTTAGTCAAATTTATTTCTTTGTACCTGAATTTTAAAAGAGTGTATCTTTTTTCTTATTCGTGTTGGAGGGGGAGGGGGAGGGAAGAATCTCACTGCCATAACTTGTTATTTCTGATGTATGGTTGTTTTGAAGGCGGTGGATCTCGCTAAACGGTTTTGTGATGGAGCAGCCCCTCGTATTATTAATGGGTGTCTCCGGACATTTGTAAAAGATCTGGAGCAAACACGCTTAGCCGAGACATCTCAAAGCAGAAATGACTCGCTCTTTTAGATGTAATTATTTCTTAGATACCGTCATGAGGAGGATGCAGCATTTTCGACGTTGGATGATGGTGGATGAAGACTATATAGTTTTTACAGTCTTTCTTTAGTGTTGTTGCGTTATTGTTCTGTTCTGTTTATGTTTGGTATATGGACTTTTTAGAATTTAAAATTATGGCAAAAAAAAAATTGAAGAGGATTTCAGAATAGCAGGGAAGGTTTTCTTTTTCTTTTTTTTTTTTTTTAACAGAAACGCAGTGAAGGTAATTTGAGAATTCATATAGACGTCAGTTTCTTTTTTCTCATTTCCTGGCTGATAGCGGAAGAGAACGAAAGGGATTTCGGGGTGAAACGAGTGCTAGTTCTCCTGACCATGAACCATCACGTCATCTCCTTGAAAATCTATTTAATTTTTTTGTGCTTTATGAGAATAAATTCATCGCACATAGTTTTTTTTTTTTTTTGGGTAATAACTACTCCCTCTAGTTTTTATTATAAGGCACCAACTATCCAAAATTTTTGGTCCTTTTTATAAGGCACCAACTACATTTAACTAACTTATTTATTACTATTTCCTATTATGCTCCTACTTTAACAAACTTTTTTAAATCTATCTCATTAAAGTAGGGAGAAAGTTGGAAACTTTTATTAATTTTAGGCTCATTAATGATTTAACTTTCATTTTCTTGGTTTGTGAGAAAAGATAGTTGGTGCCTTATAATAAGGACCAGAGGGAGTAATAACTAGGATTTCCCCACTTTGAGGTATAGAGGAAGTAAACAATATGAGTGGGCAAGAATAACACACATTATCTCATTAACCTTAAAAAATGAATGTTCATATATTGTGTTGTTCTTTAAGTCCTTATTTATATTGTTTGGGCTTTAAAGAGTATTAAGGCTCACTCTTACCTATACAAATATCTAGACCCACAATAACAGCTTCTCGAAAGTCATTCCACTATAATGGGTTTTTACACCTCCTATCGTACAATGCTTTATAAGATGCTATATTGATGCTTGCATGGTAATTATTGTTGTAAGAGAACTCGACTAAAGGTAAACACTTGTTCTATGAGTGATTGAATTCCAACGCACAGGCTCTTAACATGTCCTCAAGAGTTTGAATCATCCTCTCCGTCTGTCCGTTTTTAGCAGGATGAAAGACTGTACTATATTTAAGTTGGGTCCCGAAAGCTTGTTGAACCTTGATCCAGAAGTTTGATAAAAACCTCGTATCTCTATCAAAGACTATGTCTTTTGGGACTCCGTGCAACCTCACTATTTCTCGCACATAGGCAACAGCTAGCTGGTTCAGACCCCATGTGTTTTTTATTGCAATAAATCTTGCAGCCTTAGTCAACTTGTCAACTATGGCCTAGATAGCATTCTTATCCCCTCTAGTCAAAGGTAAGCCTGTGACAAAATCCATAGAGATTGACTCCTATTTCTCTCTTGGAACTTCCAATGGTTATAACACTTCTGCAGGTCGTTTGTGTTCGATCTTCACCTTTTGACAAGTCAAACACTTTGCCACAAATTCAGCCACTTCTCTCTTCATCCTAGGCTACCAAAAACTCTCCTTCAAACCTTTGTACATTTTCACTCTTTCGGGATGAATTGAGTAGGGCGTATTGTGAGCTTCCTCTAAAATCTTTCTTTTTATACTTCCATTGTTAGGCACACATAATCTACCCTCGAACTTCATTGCACCTCCTTCATCAATTTCAAAGTCTACGGCTTCTCCTTGGCCTTTCTTCTCCTTAATTCCTTGCAACAAAGAATCAGCGCTTCACGAATCTCATCAAAGATAGTTATTTGAATGGTGAGAGCATTAAGCGTGACTTTTAGCTCTGCGGGTAAAAGTACTTCAATCTCCAACCTCCTGAACTCTTCATATAATTCATTGGGTATCACAAAAACATTAAGGGTATGTCTCGATTTCCTACTAAGTGCATCGGCCACTACATTGGCATTGCCTTCGTGGTATTGGATTTTGAGATCATAATCCTTAATTAATTCTAACCACCTTCTTTGCCTCATGTTAAGCTCCTTCTGGATAAAGATATACTTCAAACTCTTGTGATCCGTGTACACCTTACAAGCTGAACCATATAAATAATGTTTCCATATTTTCAGAGATAGGCTCGGGTCGATGTGGATTAACGTGCTAGCGAGGACGCTGGGCCCAAAATTGGGTGGACATGTTATGTCCCACATTGGCCAAAGAGGGGAACGAAAGACAGACGCTTTATAATTGTAATTATAAATTATAAATATAAATCATTAGATAATTATAATTATAATTAATCATCAAAAATTCAAAAATTATAATTATAACTCAATTAAACTTATAATTGAAAAATTATTTATAGGTCTCAAGTAAAAAATAAATATAAATAAGTCTATATAAACAAATTAATATAAATAAGCCTCCCAACATTTAATACTATTAAGTTAAGAAATTTACATTAAATTTTTTTTTTATGATTTAAAAATCTAATTTTCCTATCTATAAAGTTAAATTCGGTCAAAATATATCTCTAAGTCAAAATTTACAAACATTAAAATTTTAAAGATATACTAGCAGTAATTTATTTATAGCAAAGCTAGTTTTGGGATCTATAAATAGCGGTGCTGGGGAAGAGTTCTTACAACGCAAGCCTCCGTAGAGAAACCACAAGCTTTTGCATCCTCGGACACACGAACACCGAGGGAAACTAAGGACATCCGCTCACGGGTGACGTTACCGTCAGATCCCATCAGCCCTGTTGGCAGTTCTCTGTCCAAGTATTCCGGCAAGCATTACGTCGTCGGCGAGCTACTCTATCAGAATTTTTTCTGTGGCAAGATTCTAGCGTCACCTAGGGCTTGATTTTCTCGCAAACTCTGGTAAGATTCTTTTCTTGTTCTTGTAGATTTGGCATATATGTTGATTTGGATGACAATTTTGAATTTTGTTCTGTCAAGTTAATAGTTTGTTTCTTTCTAATCAATACAAAATCCTCTAGTTTGTCTTCGTAGCATATATTCATTGAACTGACTGTAACGTATTTCAATCTGTACTGTTTTATAGTTTTAGCAGTGTTATATACATGTTAGTTCCCGAGTAAGTTCGGACAAAATGTATAGATCAGGGGAAACATTTGTGGTCACTGAAGAAACCTTGATCAATTTACAATCCACTCTGCAGTAGCCGTAGGCTCTGGTTCCGGTTTTATATAATACTCTCTGGGAGAAAGTGTAGTACCTCACATCAACCGACCTTCTTTCTCTTCCGCCCAAACCTATCTCTCTTCCTAGGAATAAACTATCTCCTTTTAAAGCCCCACGAAGAATTCCCCTAGCTCCTCTCCTATAATGTAATTATGCTTTGAAATTTTTCCCTCTCTATTTCTTGCTCATTCCGCATTCCTTAATTCTATTCACACACAGATCTCCATAATCAGAGCCCTGCTTTTCTTGCTCACTCTTAACAAATGAAGGTCTGATATCTATCGTATTTCTGTTGATAATCTTTCCACGCGCTTAAATCTGATCTTTGTATCTAATCCTTGAAGTAGATTCCCCTTAGGCTTTTGTCTATTTTGTTTTTCGTTTAGTAGTTGATTATTGGGAAATTTGCTCTAGTGTTTTGCAACTACAAATAATTCTAAATCTGCTTTTAATTTTCACTTGGAACTTCGTGGAGAGTCGGGGTTCTTTGCGTTGGATTGAATTTTTTTCCCAATAGGACTTTTTCTGGGACAGAATTTTCTTTTAGATGAAATTAAAGATTTGTACTAATTAGTCTGGAACATTGTGGATTTTAGATTGGCATCCCTTTCTGTGGTCTGCCGCTTGAAGCATACATAATATTTTGTAGGAATGGCTGATCAAGGATTGGAAGGCAGCCAACCAGTAGATCTCAAGAAGCACCCTTCTGGGATTGTGCCTACCCTTCAGTTAGTACTTATCTTTTTTATTTTGAAAAAATATATATATATATATGAATATTTCCTAGTTTATTCTTTAATATGCTGCTTGGTGAATTGCATGAGATGTGTGTACTGTTTTTCGGAAGAATAATATTATTTTTTTGTACAATGAATAGCATTATTTTCTGTAAGTGCATTAATTGTTTCTAGTAACGAAAGAAAAAATGTTTTGGTCATTGTTGTTCAAGTGTTGTTCTTTGGTGTCTGATGAGTTATGACTCAGATGTGTTGCCACTGGTATTGAGAATTCAAATTGAAAGCAATCACATGTCTGTTAGGGTTTGTTTTGTGTTTCTATGTGGATGTAAGCCAGCTGCATTTCCCATTAACATGGCTGAAGTATCTGAGTCAATGTTGTTAAAACGTAGTTTCTACGTTGAAATGGTGAGGGTGAACAAAAATGTAAAAACGGAAAACGTAAACGAAACGTAAGAGTTTACTTCGTTCGATAAAAAAAATAAATTCCAACATATATAAAACTAAAACACACTAATACATTAAAGTTATCATAAATTTAAATCCAAACACTTAGTCATCAATCATCATAAATTCATAATACACATTAAAGTCAAAACACCAAGGCAATAAAAATATAAAAGAGATCAACATCTCTAATTTAACTCATCGGAGTCAAAGTCAAGGTCAATGTCATCTTCTTCATCCCCTCCCCCACTTAGAAATTCGGGAATATCCAAATCATTCAAGTTCCCCTCTTTTTCATTCAGATCATGATCATCCAAGGCAAGGGGATCTTGATCTTCTCAAACTCCAACATCTTCTCCAAGATCTTCACATGTTGGTTCCACAATCCAATCATCATCCGACTTAATGTCATCAAAGTTATAATCAATTTCAGGAGACACTCTAGGTTTTGTGCTGCCTAATCTTGAGTTAGCCATCACAAAAACAACATTATTCATTGTCTCTTGCTTCAAACGATTTCTTTTCTTTGTGTGGACCTAAACAAATACAAGAAAATAATTTAATACTAGACTAATATCATATTTTTGAAATGAAATGCAATTCATATTAAAAATATATCATCTCAAAAGCACTCCAATTCCTCTCACACCTAGAGGAACTACATGTCAAGCTAAGCACACAGATAGCAAATTTTTGGAGTTCTGGAACACCATCACCATAAGATTCCCACCATGCTGCTGGACTCTTGGTTTCAACTCCATTTATAGCAAAGGTACTCCCAAAAAGGCCTCTACGATGCTTGAATTCCTCAAGTTGCTCATCAATAATTCTTTCAAGAGTCGTATCCGCTACCATCCTTTTTATACAATCATATAATCCAACCTTTACTTCATAATCAACTTTAAATGTGGGAGAATAATGTTGTTTTGGGTTAAGGTAGTAGCCTGCAGCATGCAAAGGCCTATGGAGTTGCCTCTCCCATCTTGCATCAATGACATCCCAAATAGGTTGATAACTAAAAAGACAAGAAAAGATAACAATTGAATTAATTTTGAGTTAAAATGTCTATAACTCTTAATTAAATATATTAAATGATAACTTACAATGTAGGTTTTTTTTTGAAACCCTCTTCAATTTTCTCCTCGGCACGATCCATCGCCTCATAAATGGAGCCCATTGTTGCCTCATCTGAATCAACCAACCTAAGCACTTCAATCAAAGGAAGTGCCCCTAGCAAACAAGTCTCAACCTTTCTCCAAAAGACTTTTTCCATCACTACATTTTCAATAAGCTTTCCATCTTTTGACTTTGCATATTTGGTTTTCTTCCATTCTTCTGACAAAAACATTCTTTTCATTGCATTTTTGTTATCATGGAGGCATTTCAAAGTCAAATAGGATGTGGCAAAGCGAGTCATGGCGGGTCTAATCAAATCTTTGCCATTGGTGAAGGTGTGCAATATTGGAATGAGAGATGCTCTTGAATAGATATAAGTCGTAATTTTTTTCCCCTTGAAAATTGTGTCTTTATGAATGGGTATTTTCTTCTCTAAATCTTCCAACATCAAATCAATGTAGTGAGCAACACATGGTGTCCAATATATTTTCTTTCTTTTTTCCATCAACAAAGCCCCGACAGCTTTATAATTTGCAACATTATCCGTGACAACTTGGACAACGTTTTCTTCACCCACCTCCACCACCACTTCATCAATCACCTGAAAAATCTTGTCAGTTGTTTTGGCCACGTGAGATGCATCAATGGACTTGAGAAACACAATTCCCATAGAGCTATGCACACAAAAATTGATTATTGATCTTCTTCTTTTATCAGTCCACCCATCAGCCATTATTGTGCATCCAGTTTTCTACAAAGCCTTATGCTTTTCAACAATAGCCATTGTCATCTCATATTTTTGCTTCAAGTATTTTACTCTACACTCATGATAAGATGGTGGCTTGAAACCTGATCCATACTTAGCAATTGATTCACACATCTTTTTGAAATCATTGCTATTCACAAAATTGAAAGGAATTCCATTGTTATAAATAGCAGTGCAAATGTCAAGACATGCCTCCTCCCTCAAATTCTTCTTCAATATGGTGCTGAGGGTTACGGGAGTGGATGATCTACTTTTCTTAAAAATGTCGGTGGAGGTTGTAGCACCACTAACAACTTCCTCTTGTATTTGAGATGGTTTTCCTTGTTTTGCTTCAACAATAAGTTTCAACATCTCTATTTTTACTTCCTCAGGCACCGCTATACATGGTTCAACATCTCTAGATGTTCCTGCCAAATGGTTCTTCACACGAAAAATTCCAGCAGACTTTACTTTGGGACAAAACTTGCATTTAAGCTTTTTTGTTCTTGGAACTTCAATTGCATACTTCCATCCAAGATCTGACCTATTTCCAGGAGCATTTCTAGCCCTCTTCCCCCCAATACTAGTGTTGCCTACACTTGCACTTGCAGTCCCACTCCCAGCAGCCGGAGTGCTACTACTATCATGAGCACTTGATGAAGCCATGTGTTTTCAAACTATATTTAATCAAAATTCAAAGATATTATTTCAATTTAAGGCCTTCAAATTTCAGCCACAAACACAAAAAATAATAACAACATTATTTTCAAAACAGAATAGGGATTTTCGACCCAAAAAAACTGCACAAACTACCAGCCAGGGATTTTCGACAATCCCTTTCAAAAGCAGAACATCTAGAATCAATAGCTAGATAAATCATCCCATGACACTGACACGTATCAACAAAGCACAATTTATTAATGAAATTAGAAGAGTCTGCCAATCTGGTAAACAATTTTTCGGCAAAAACCACAAATTACCCAACTGAAATCATTTTCTGAAAATTCGAACGCACTAATCAATCTCAGTATACTAGCTGAACACTGAGATATATGCACAGAGTCGATTAAAGCTTAGTAGCTTACACAAGTTTCTGTTATCTTTTTGGCCAAAATGAAGAGGATGAAGTGAAAGAAAAAACAGACGAGTAGGAAAATAGTCGGAACTCAGAAAAGAAGTAGGATACAGTTCTTACATGAGGAACAAAGAAGGAGGACACAGATATATGCACAGGGTCGATTACAACATACACAAGCTTCGATTTCGCTTGCTATTGAAAGGCACTTTAAATTGAAGGCAGAAACAGATCCGAACCTGTTTGGTTTTTCTGGTCGGCCAACGATGAAGAAGCAGCAACCAACGACGATGGATGAAGAAGAAGCAGTTCTCACTTCTTAGCAGCCAGCAACGGTCGATCAGCGAAGAAGAAGAAGTGAAGAAGAACACGATGCACGAGTCGAATAGGGTTCCTGGTCCAAAGCCTTTGATTTCGTTATTTTATTTCGTCTAACCCAGCCCTTTTCTTTTTTTCTTTTAAAACTAATCGAGTTGACTTGGCAAACTCGCCGTTTTTACCGAGTTTACCGAGTTTACTCGGCGTTCTCACCGTTTCTACTCCAGATACGTTTCTACCTCCGTTTTAACCCGTTTTCCCTCTAAAAAACGTGGAAACTACCGTTGCTACGCTTCAGAACTACGTTTTTACAACACTGATCTGAGTCAGTATATTCTTATTTATATCTCATAGTTGACAAGTGTTATTTTTGCTAAAGTTTGTCTTTAAGGTTGATCTTTAAAATATTAGTCTCCTTTTTGTTATTTGTTTAGACAATCAGTTTTGTTGATTAAGTGTTTTTAGTTTCCCCTAATTTTAATTTTAATACTCACATGAGGTGCAATGACATGTAAACTTGAAAGGGGCAGTGGAAACGTTTGTTATCAAAATGTGAAATCATTGATGTGCCGATATGTAAATTGTAATTGTAATCCCTAATCTCTGATTGTGATCCCTAATTCTATATTGTTAGGTAAGTTGGTTAAGGGAAGAGCAATGTAGTTGAGAGTGGCATTAGCTATTAGCTACTATTAGAATAGCATTGGCCAAACACAACCTAATTGTGTCCCTTAGCTAATTAGGGTAGGATTAGTGATTAGAGCAATATTACCCTTAAGTGATTAGAATAGTATTGCCCTTGACTTCCTAGCTCTCTATATAAGGGCTATCCCTCATTGTAAACTAGTTGTTGATTGCTATTGAATGAATGCATATTCAGCAGCACAAGAACTCTCTCTCTCTCTCTCTCTCTCATCTCTTCATTCTAAACTTTTCTCCTCTCCGCCTATGTTCTATAACAATTCTATCAAGACATTATAGAATTGCATCTGTGGTATCAGAGCAATAATCCTCGGCCACATGTTCTTCTAGTCGTTGCATGGTTGAAACAAGACATCAAGAAAGATCATGAATGGTTGAAGAAAGGTTTCATATTGTTGAGTAGCACTTATAAACCATGGACAACACATTGCAAGGGTTGGCAGGTTTCAATATTTATTTGACAAATCTGTAGCAAGAAATGCAAGAAATTCGTGCAAGCCATAATGGTGCAAGAAACCGACACTAAGAAAGATATCAAGAATGTCGGCCAGGGCAGCCCCAATACCATAAACCGACTCATTTCACAAAATTAGAGTTTCCTAGATATTGTGGAGATGATATACTGGCCTAGCTCCTTAAGTGTGAGCGGTTCTTTGAGCTAGATGACACACCAGAAGAGAGCAAGGTAAAGATGGCTTTGCTTAATCTTGATGATAAGACTTTTCAATGGCATCGTGCGCTTGAATGGTGGTTGTGTGGGCATCTACACATGATTGGGTAATGTACTGTCCAAGTTTTGATAGATAGTATGATACAGAATTGTAGTTTTGTATAGAAAGAAAGAGAGAAAGATGGACTAGAATAGAATTCAGAGAAGTGAGAAGAGAAACTGAGAGGGGAAGAACAGAAGTGATGCTTTACTCATTCATCATCAAAGTCAAAGCATAGCATTACAATGAAGGGTTATATGCCTTATATAGGCAATACCTCTTAGACCTACTAATCCCACTAACTACCATTTAGTTACTAACAACTAACCAACTAACTAATCTCTTCCTAACTAACTAACCTAATTAGTTATTTACCCTTTACATATCATAGTAGTAGTACACATGATTTCTTGGACCTGAAGTTAGCAAGTAAGTTAGGTTGGGAGGGGGATGGTTTTGTTTTTTCTTCGGTTGAAGTTGCCGGTGGTAGAAAACTCAAGGATCAAGGATCATGGAGTACGGAAAGGTTTTAAGTGAGTGTTTGGGAAACCACAAAAATGTGGTTTTAGAAGCCCTTTTCTGCAAGCCGAGACAAAATCCTCTCACATACTTCATAAATGGTAAAAGCTAATCCAAACATACATTAAATGGCGTATGCAAGGTGTAGAAGATGAATTCATATGATCTTGTGCTAGGGTTAAAGTGGCTACGTAGTATAAACAATGCCTATTGGGATTATTAATCCCTATCTAGGTATTTTTGGTATAATGGTACTATTAGGAAATTACAAGCTACTTCTACTTCTTGGCAGCTTATGCACCCCAACAAGGCAAAAATTCACTTGCCTCATCAAGAACAGCTTTATCTTCTCCAAATTGTAAAGACGCAAGGTCAAACCAACCATTGCTTGGCTATTCCAGATGCTGCCAGCAGTGCTCCAGCAGAGATTCAGTGGGTTGTGAGCAAGTTTCAAGGTGTTTTCGAACAGTCTAAGAGTCTCTCTTTCTTTAGGGAAGGTCACAACCACCCTATAGTGCTCAAAGAAGGCACCAATCCTCTAAGTTTGAAGCCCTATCGTTACCCGATGGCACAAAGAGACACTATTGAGAAGCTAATTGAGGAGTTAATGCAAGATGGGGTTATTCAACTAAGTTCTTCACCTTTTTCAGCTCCAATTGTCCTAGTAAAGAAGAAAGATGGCACATGGAGAATGTGCATTGACTTTTGTGAACTCTACAAGGCTACGTTAAGAATCAGTATCTCATACCACTTGTAGAGAAGCTGTTTGAGGAATTGGGAGCTGCTAGGTGGTTTACTAAGCTTGACCTAAGGGCTGGCTGCCACCAAATAAGAATGGAACCAGATGACGTGCACAAAAAAACATTCAATCCCCACCCTAGGCTTTGTGTGTAGTAGGTTATGCCATTTGGCTTGACCAACGCACCAGCCATATTCCAGGGGGCTATAAATGACCTATTTCGATTGTATTTATCCAAGTTTGTTTTAGTATGTTGTGATGATATTCTGAATTACAGCTCTTCTCTTGCAGATTATGCCACCTGGAGAAGGTGCTGAAAATCTTGAGGGATAATCAATTCTACATAAAGCAATCCAAGTGCACGTTTGCTGCAGCTAATGTGGAGTATTTGGGCACATTATAGGTCTGGAACAGTCTCTATGGATCCAAGTGAAATCCAAGCAGTTGCTAATTGGCCTTTACCAACTATATTAAGCAACTTAGAGCCTTTTTGGGACTTGCCGGCTGTTATCGGTGCTTCATCAAAGATTTTGGCACCATAGCAAGGCCTCTCACATCATTACTCAAGAATGGGTTTGTATGGACTCAAGCAGTGACAAATGCTTTTGATTACCTCAAAAAGGTTCTCTCTACAGCCCCGGTTCTCTCCGGTTCTCTCCTTACCTGATTTTTCAAAATAGTTTGTTGTTGAGGCTGATGCATGTGGCTCCGGAATAGGGGCTGTTCTAATGCAAGAAGGGAAGCCTTTAGCATACTTTAGTAAGGGTTTAGCACCTCAACATCAGCAATTATCAGTTTACGAGAAAGAATTTATGGTTGTGGTTCTAGTGATGCTTTATTGGCATCAATATTTGGAAAGGGAACATTTTATCATATGTGGTAATCAGCAGAGGTCCAAATACCTCCTTGGACAACAGCTAAAAACCTCATTTATGGTGGCTAAGCTAGCTGGTTTTGACTATGAGATTCAATATAAATAGGGTAAAAACTCAAGACAATTCAGTAGTCAATGCACTATCTAGAATGCCTTAATTGCAGCTGATGCAAATTGTCCTAGGCACTTCTTCTCCTGAATTGTTGTAGCACATCAAGCAAAGTTGGGAGCAAGATGGGTGCTTGCAACAATTGATCCCTAAAGTACAAGCTACCAATGGGCCTTTTAATCATTTTACTAGTGGTGAATTATTGAGAAGGAAGGGTAAGCTTGTGATAGGCAATGACTCTACCCTAAAGGAGAAAATCCTAGATTGGTTGCATTCAAGTCCACAAGGAGGGCATTCTGGCATTCAAGCTACTTATCAAAGAATTAAATCCCTCTTTTGGTGGAAACGTTATTTGAGGATGTTATTACTTATGTGAAGGCTGCTTGTGACATTTGTGCCCAACGTAAGTATGATACTATTGCGTCTCTTGGGCTTTTACAACCTCTCCCTATCCCTAACCGCATATGGGAATCAATCACTATGGACTTTGTTGGAGGTCTCCCCAAATCTAATGGGTAGGAGGTTATTTGGGTTATAGTTGATAGAATGAGTAAATTCGCTCAATTTGTGGCCCACTCTCATCTAGTCATCTATGTACAACGGCTTCTCTAGCTTAAGTGTTCCTAGACTAAATGTAAAAACTACATGGGGCATCTAGCGAGGTTATCAGTGACTGAGATTCTATCTTTATAAGTAACTTCTGGAAAGAATTTTTGTGTTTTAGGGATACATCAAAAGTTGTCTTCTGCTTATCATCCTCAAATCAATGGGCAAATGGAAGTACTTAACAGGTGCCTAGAAACATATCTAAGGTGTATGTGTTGGGAGAAGCCCAAGGAATGGAGCAAGTGTTTGTCCCATGCAGAATGGTGGTATATCATGTCTTTTCACACATCCACTAAAGCATCTCCATATGAACTTTTGTATGGCCAAAAGCCTCCTTTTTATTGTCCTTACTTGCCTCACATCTTAGTGCTGGAAGTGATTGATCGCACCTTTGAAGCAAGGGAACAAGTTTTGGCTATACTCAAACATCATTTGCATCGTGCAGCCAATAGAATGAAGCAGTAGGTGGACTTGCACTGATTTGGTTGCTAATATGTTATCAGTCAATGGGTCTTTTTGAGGTTGCAGTCGTATAGACAGTTTTCTGTTGCTGTTAGGAGCTCACAAAAGCTTACTCCAAGGTATTTTTGGACCATATCAAGAAGGTCCTGTTGCCTATAGGCTTGAGCTACCTCCGGAGTTAGGGTTCATCCTACTTTCCATATCTCTATGTTGAAATTGTGTACTAATCCAGCTGTGAAGCCTTGGCATCCTCCTCTCGAGTCTGGACTTCCCAGAGCCTCCACCTTCCTTATTTCTTGAGAAAATCCTTAATTGGAGGTCTGTTAAGTGAAAAAGGAAGTTCATTATTGAAGTGCTTGTCCAATGGAAAGGGTTTTTAGAGGAAGAAGCTTCTTGGATGCCACTTCTTTGATTCCAAGAACAATTTTCATATTTTTGAGTTGCTCATCCTTAAGGGCAACGGTGTTAGAAAAAAAAAGGGGGGGGGGTATTGATATGTAAATTGTTGTTCTAATTCTATGTTGTTAGGTGAGTTAGTTAGGGGAAGAGCAATGTAGTTGAGAGTGGCATTAGCTACTACTAGAATAGCACTAGCCAAACACAACTGAATGGTGTCCCTTAGCTATTTAGGATATGATTAGTGATTAGAGCAATATTACCCTTAACTGATTAGGATAGTATTGCCCTTGACTTCCTAGCTCTCTATATAAGAGCTATCCCTCTCTCATTGTGAACTAGCTGTTGATTGCTATTGAGTGAATGCATATTCAGCAACTCTTGTGTGTGTGTGTCTCTCTCTAGAATCTCTCTCTACTCTCTTCTGTCTAAACTATTCTCCTCTCTTCACCTATTTTCTCAAACACCGTGTTAGTGAAGTTTTCTTTGCATGTTTACTGAATTTGTTGAAACGAGCTTCCCATTTTGTTACAGCATAATGTTCTCTGTCCTCCATGTGGATATCAACTTGATTTTCAGCTAATGTGACAAGGTGCAGCTTCTGAGCTGGCCTTTCCTGCTAATTTAAAAAAATTGATTTCACCAAATTTTAGTGGAAAAGTCATTTAATGTTCATTGAAATTTCCAACGATTTCCTAGTCTGCGCCTGAATTCTCAATTTCATTATATGATATAGTGCTTATCATGACAAAGAGATAGGTATAATTGAGATGCCTGAGAACAAGTTGGTATTTCAGTGACAGAACATTTCTTAATTATATAATCCTTATCTCTTGCCACCAAAATAAAAAAGTGATCCTTATCTCGGTACATCATATGATGCCTAATTATAGTGACTTGTAACTTCTTGAATGTAAATAATGTTGCTGAATGCATAAGTTGATCAAATTTTAGAGCTTCCTTCTTTGCTGTTGCTGGAGTATGTGATGCTATTACCATCCCTTATCAAACTGTTCTTAGCCCAATTAAGTAATTTCAAGCATCAAATGGGATTTATATCCCCATGCTGGGCTCTTTTTTAGATGGACTCATAACATGTGCTAAAAGAGCTTTTTGGTGAAAGTTCTATAATTTTTTCTGGTTACATGAGAAGTTTTGGTTCAACTTTCACTGGAAACTCTTAACAATGTATACACGTTTTATTTCCAGGAATATTGTTTCGACAGTCAATTTGGACTGTAAGTTGGACCTTAAAAAAATTGCACTTCAGGCTAGAAATGCGGAGTACAATCCCAAAGTAAGCAATGTTTTTTGTTTTTGGCTAAATTTGAGCTGCACAAGCTGTGCTCTTTTTTAAATATAATAAATAAATTGCTCGCTATGTCCCATGAGTTGCAGTGATTTTATATAGCCTAGCAAAACTTGTTTTATCCAAGTTCTTTCATTGAAATGAAGAAAAATATCGATTAGTCGTTGTTATCCTTGGCTATCAAATGATAATATCTTTATTGCTCATGTTTTTGAGATGTGATCTTTTGCAGCGTTTTGCTGCTGTGATTATGAGGATCAGGGAACCAAAAACAACTGCACTCATCTTTGCATCTGGCAAGATGGTATTGTTCATTCTAGAATTTAGTGGTATTGTTCGTTCGAGAATTTAGTTCCATTTGTGTTATAGAATTGTGTCGGTTGTTCTTGACATTTTATTGACACATAAACTTGAGTTTTAGTTTGTCATTGTCTTGTGCTGGTCTCAAATTCATATATTTTAAATAAGTACATGAATAAGATGAGAGGTTGGGCGTGGGCCACTAGTTTGCATTTTTATTTTGATGCTTGTAATAAGCTTGTAGAGTTCCCATAAGTTTCACCTTTTCTGTTTGTTGTGGTTAGGTTTGTACTGGAGCTAAGAGTGAGCAACAGTCTAAATTGGCAGCACGGAAGGTGTGAATTGCTCTTCAGTGTTCTCATTCATCATGTATAAATTATTGATATTTTCAAAGTGAAAGTTACATTAGATTAGGAATCATAGCCATTTATGATAGCTTGTTAGAAATTTGAGCTTTATTGCGTCCTATTTGTATTAGTAAAAGCACCTTAATATATCTAGGAGGGTGAAATGGTTGAATGTTCTGATTTCATGTTTACAAGCATGAAGCATGCTGTTTTCTCAATTGGGATTTGGACATCTTGTTATGTTTCAATTGGAAGTCGTATCTAAATTGTCTTTTCCCACCTTCAGTATGCTCGAATTATCCAAAAGCTTGGTTTCCCAGCTAAATTCAAGGTATCATTTAAACTTCTCTCTCTATTATCGTCATTGAACTAGTTTTCTGTCAAATTGTCTCTGTACAATGCAAGTAGTACTTGATTTTTTGTTTTTATTAATGATGTTTCAGGATTTTAAGATTCAGAACATAGTTGGCTCTTGTGATGTCAAGTTCCCAATACGGCTCGAGGGTCTTGCATATTCTCATGGTGCTTTCTCTAGTGTAAGTCCAGAAAAGAACTTTTTTTTTTTGTTTTCTTTCTTTGGTTTTAGTTAGTGATTTTGTCTTATGTAGGTGTTAATCCATTTAATTGATGAAATAATATAATTCTTATTCATGGACCTATATGGGTTTACTTGGAATTGTTTTGAAAGGATGATGTTGTCAGAGGACCAAGGTGCGATTTGGAAGACTGGATTTGACTCATGCAAACGGTAAAAACAAATTTGGTTTCCATTGCAGCCAAAATATACTGCAATCATCCCCCCTGAAAGAAAAAATAAACGCAAAATATAATTTGATTAAATGCTGCTTTGGCCTCATGAAATGCTCTGCAAAACATTTTTTATTGATGTTTATGAATGAGCATTTTCGAAATCATTATATATTAAAACTGGCGGAAACAGTTTGATATTCATGAGGAGTCCTGGATATCACGATGGTTTCAGTCTTGTGTAAAGGGTGTGCATAGATTAAAAGGGTCATATTCAGTTCTTTCTTTCCAAGGATGACGATTTTCTCGTTTCCTGTGATCCACTAGAAAGTTTAGGGAGCAATGGATATTTGTTAAACTTCCTTTTTCCCTGGTGTTTAGTATGAACCAGAGCTGTTTCCAGGATTAATTTATCGGATGAAGCAACCAAAGATAGTCCTGCTTATATTCGTCTCTGGAAAAATTGTTCTAACAGGAGCAAAGGTAATATATTTGAAGGTATTCTCATGTTTATGTTCTTTCTTTTCTTGCTTTGTGGAATTGATTTTGTTTTATTTCCATCTCTATAGGTGAGGGATGAAACTTACACGGCCTTTGAGAACATATATCCCGTGCTTACTGAGTACAGGAAAAACCAGCAATGGTATGGACATTGCTTTATTCAGGGAACACCTTGTTATAATTATGAGTGCTATTACTATGGAGTTCTCTTATTATATATATATTTGTTATCATTAAGTCTAGGTGATTTGGGTCCCAACCTCGCTTTTTGCTATTTGTTTCAATGGAAATTGGGTAAATTAAAAATGGTACGGGGGTTGAGTTTCTAAAGATGCGGCTGAGCTCTGATGTTTTTATTTGGGATGTTTCCTGTTTGCTATTCATGGCAGATTACTGTCAAGAACAGCAATGAGATGAATTGTGGCTGTGCAAAAGTCATGACAGTTTTATTGGAATGGATGGTGGAACCTGGTCGAGCTGTAAATACCAAGAAAGGAGATCTCTGAACGAGGTAACTCGGGAAGGATCCTTTGTCTTGTTCCGTCAGTTTCTCAATGGGTTTTGATGTAGTGAAGCGAGGAGCACGCTAGAGAAGAAAATGATTTGGATGAGGGTGGAAAAATTGTAACAGAACATAATTGAAATGGCATAATTTTTGTTCTTTTTTATAGTTATCGGGTTTTGTGCTGTTCTATGATATGTTTTGATGCGGGCGTTTGAATGGAGTCTCTTATATGCTTAGTAAATTCCAAATAAGATGTTTATAAACCTTGGCCACTTGAATTGACGTGGTTGTGTAATTGTTTAATCAACGAATTTAACCTGATCAATTCCCGACTGGTTGATATGATCGCTGGGAACGAGCTAGAACTAGTGAACACGGTTTTGCTACTACGTTTGGCAATTTTTAATGTCTTCAATGATTTTATTTGTTACAAACTTAAAATTTGCAATTTTTCTGATAGATGACACAGTTTATGTATGTAACTCCTCACATAATACTTTATGGGTACTGCAAGGTCCCATTTGTTATAAAATGGCAGTATTAAAGGGAATGTTATAGGGATTAAACGTAGCTTTTGAATTTGTTTGAGTAATGAATCTACCCACGTAACACGGAATCACATTTCTGGATCCATTGAGATACACGCTAATGTCACCGGAGGAATTATTTTTACTATTCCTACTACTGCATCCTTTCTTCCAAATAAAAGTAAGGGGGAATTGGGTTTATATCTGGGGGATCAAATCACTAATGGCAGGGCCCCTCCAACGCACGGAAATTATTTTTACTATTCTACCATTGCACCCATTCTTTCAAATAAAAGTAAGGAGGGATTGGGTAGATGTCCGGGGGCTCAAATCACCAATGGCAGGAGCTTGAGAGCTAAATTGTTGGAAATTATGTCCTATGAGCCAATTATTATACTTTAAACATTATTGTTATTTAAAGTATTTCTTCAATTTTGTTATCTTATCATTTACATATTTATTATAATGACCGTATCCTTGGATGTATTATAAAAATTGTTTTAAATGTCCCTGATCAGTCATCTATGCAGGAGCGAAGATGAAATAAGACCAGTATGACTTTAATAAAGTATGGAGATACCAATCAAAGTCTTAGGCACTTATAAGAGTACAGGGTGTTGGACCGATCCACTATGAGAGAGCCACATGGACTAAGTCCTAAGTTTATCTCATGTATAACCACGTCACAATGCCTTTTGACCTGAGATCATCATGGATTCCTATATGAGAGTTGCTAACTTTTGACCTAGTCAAAAGTCACCTTTGACCGGATGATGATAATTTCGATCGGGATTAGTGGTTTTCATGCAAATGAATGTGAATAGTCAAGATGAGATTTGTCCCTCACATTTATAGAGATATTACCGGGTCTCTTGATGAGTAAGTCTGTGAAAAGTATGGCTATACTACGATAAAAAAGAGTTTTCATTTCAATTATTAAACTACTCAAGAATCGAGAAAGTAATGGTCAAGAAAAGGAGGATGATATTATCCATGCTTCATCCTTGACCAAATTATCGCATGACAAAAGGAACGTGACATGGTTGTATGATAAGTTGCATTGTATCATCGATCCTCATATGAATTTGTAACACCCCCGAATTTTTAGAATTAAAATAACATAAAATGTCGATAGTTTTCATAAATAATAATAAAATCCAAAATAATCCACTTCGGGAAGTGTCACCGCCGCACTTGTACTGGGACAAGTGCAAGGCTACTAATTGCAGTAAATAAATCTAAACTCAACTAGAAATGTTTTTCTCAAATCCAAAATAAAATAACAAAGTAAAATAATGAAATAAAATAGAATAATGAAATTGGTCGCCTTCCTCACTTCTCACTGCTAGCCCCACCCCTTGGCACCTGTTTCACTGAAATTCTGCTCCCCCAAAGGATCATCGCAACCCAAGAATACACACATCAACAAACGCTAGTAATCCTAATAAGGTAAAGGTAATATAAAATAAAATAAAATAAATAAGTAAATAAATAAATTTAAATAAATTGAAATAAAATAAAATAATTATAAAATATATGTAATCATGCGGTGATTGCAACCAAATTAATCATATCTTTTTTTAAATTTAAATTTATTTAGACCCGGGAAACCCTGCCAGTCTGTTTAGTGGGACCAAATTAATCATTATCTTTTTTTAAATTTAAATTTATTTAGACCCGGGAAACCCTACTAGTCTGTTTAGTGGGAAGAGAACCATGGTAAACCCGGGAAACCCTGCCAATCTACCCTGTGACCTGGGAAACCCTGCCAGTCACAAATCATCAAAATTGACCATATCATAATTTTCTTCCTAATGTGCACACCTCTTCCCAAAGTTGCTACTAGTGTCCCGGGAAACCCTGCCAGACACCACTTTGGGAAAAATGGATATATCGGTTCACATCAAATAAATTCTCGAAGGCATAAAGCCTTAAAAGTGTGTTCATCACTTTAAGAGGTACCCTCCCAAAGCTATCCTCCTACTTGCTAATTTGTTATAAGCAATTTAGACTCATAAAGTTCCTACATTATTTTTATTAGGTGTATTCAGATATTTGTAACAATAATAATAAAATCCTTTATCCTACAAGAAAGGGTTGATCTTAATTTCACAAACCCAAGAGTTATAATTCTTTTACAAGAGCTGGTGAGTTTTCTCAAATATAATCATGATGTGTGTGTACATACATACATACATACATACATACATATATATATGAATCAAACATAAAAAAAATGCAAAAAAGGAGACAAAACGGAAGTGAGCACATTTGCATTATTCAGCACGCATGACGAGGTGAATGAATATATATTCCTATTGCAAAACGCAACACAATTATCATTTATATAAGTAACCCTATAAACCAAACATCATCATGTGTGTAGCAATTCTACAAAATCGAAGGTGCTGGCATACAGTACGAGAATCGAGAAGGATGCTTTATGTAGGCCCACACACACACAAGAATAGTCCAACACGAGCTAAAATGTCTAAATTCATTAAACCTAAGATATGTCTAAGATTTAATGAATACCTTTAATCTAGGGAACACACACACACACATTATAAATTCGAAATAACAATAATATTATTATATAGTATGAGTTTTGTATTTTATTTATTTAATAAATTAAATAACTAAAACTAATAAAGATATCATATCTCATTTATTTTTGAATTTTGAAGATAGTTATCATATTTCAAATTTAATTTATGAAGATAAAAATTAAATCAGCTGACTTTTAATTCGGATTAAATAAATAAATTATATTAAATCTGTTGGATAGATTTAATTAATATTATTTTAATCCAATTCAAATTAATTAAGATTAATTTTAAATATATAATATGGTATTAGGGTTATAAAACCATAAGACTATGAGTAAGACATATTATTAGAAAAAAGGTCACAAGAGAAACCCTAGAGTAAAGAAAACGTTAGAAGCGCTAGCACGCTGCGAGTGTTGGGGTCTTATTCGTGTGGATACCAATAGAGGGAGTTGGTTCATTTAGTTGGCTCCTGGTGATTGAATAAGACGCATACGAAAGGTATAATTCTAAAGAATCAGATTTAAACGCCATTAATAAATTCATAAATTGGGATTCAAATTTTCGTTTGGTTTATTTTTTCCGCTGCGTGTATAAATCCCAGTATAAATTTCAATCCTTAATTGATAAAGGGCGAAAAAACTTAGTGGTTGGAAGATGCAATCCTTTTCTCTAATAGGGAGGTTCACTTTGGTCCAATTTGTCACGTGGCATATGATCAACTTTCTAATGTAGCATTAGTTTATCCCAATTGGAGTACGTAATGAGATTGAGAAGCTTCAAAAGAATTTTATTTGGGTATTCCGTGAAGAAAGAAGTTGCATGTTGTAAGTTGGGATGTGACATCTACATCTAAGGAATGTTGTAAAATATAAGAATATGTGTGGGTGTGTCAAAGAAACAAGTCCCACATTGCTTAGGAATGAGAGAACAAAAGCCTATATATATCATCTTACTACAGTGGTGCCTTTTGCAATATCGCTACCCAAGCCTTTTCCCGACACATCCAAGATTGATGTTTTCGATGGGAAGAATTTCAAGCGATGGTAAGAACGAGTTTACTCTTTCCTTGACATGCACGACTCTAATTCAACCACAGCCTTCCTCAAAATCTGATCAACCTACGAAGGATGCATGGACATATGACAATAAGATTTGCAGACATACCCTCATAAGTACTCTGTCTAATGATTTGTTCGATGTACAATGTGTATACAAAAAGGCACAAAAGATCTGGGAGTCACTTATCCTGAAATACACTACTGAGGACGCCAGAAAACAAAAGTTTTTTGTGGGGAATTTCTATAGATGGGAATGACCGAAGACAAAGACATCAAGCAGCAAATCAACGTGTACCATAAATTGTTAGAGGAACTCCGGGCTGAAAATATCAATCTACCAGATGAATTCATGGCAAGAGTCCTGATTGAAAAACTACCAGAAACATGGAACCATTACAAGCAGCAACTAAAGCATAAGAAGAATCCGTTGTCCCTGTCAGATCTGATTACACACATTATTATTGAAGACACCAATAGAAAGGTGGTCCAAGCAGAAAAGGGGAAACACAAATGGCTGCGAAAGCCAATTTAGTAGAAGCAAAGCTACACAACAAGAGGTAAGATTCTAAACACCAACACAAACAGAAATTTGATTATAAGCCCAGTGATTCTAACCCCAAATTCAAGAAGAAAGGAAGTTGTTTTTTCTATGGTAAGCCAAGACATTTTGCTGCTTAGTGTAGAAAAAAAGCTAGAATTGAAAAGCATAAGAGAGATGAAAATCCTCCAAAGCCAAATGCAAATTTGGTTGTAAGAGATGAAAATAGTGATGATGAAATTATTGTTGCAATGATCTCTCAAGTTTTATTGGTCTCTGATGTGAAAAAATGGGCGGTAAACTCTGGTGCTACCAAGCACATTTGTGCAAATAAAGAGATGTTTGCCACTTTCTAAGAAGCAGAAGACCATATTTATTTGGCTGATTCACGAACTGTAAAAGTTCAAGGAAAAGGAAAAGTGGTGTTGAAACTCACATCAGGAAAGACATTAGCACTAAATGATGTTTTGTATGTACCAGAACTTAGAGCAAATTTGATATCTATGGCTCTACTAGCAAAGTTTGGGGTTAAGGTGTAATTTGAATCTAATAAGATTGTTATGACAAAGAACAATATTCTGATAGGAAAGGGTTATTGTAATCAGGGTCTTTTTGTACAAGTGTTGATGACAATAATGATAATGCATCTTCTTCTGCTTACTTGATTGATTCTTTTGATTTATGGCATGCTAGACTAGAGCATATTAATAAATCTTATATAAAAAGATTAATAAATTTTGGGATAATTTCTGGGATTAATATTAATGATATTAATAAATGTGAAGTATGTGCGGAAACAAAACAAACTAGGAAATCACATTTTATTACTCAAAGAGAAACTGAGCTATTATCTTTAATACACACTGATTTGGGAGATTTAAAACAAACAGAAACAAGAGGTGGAAAGAGATATTATATTACTTTTATTGATGATTTTTCAAGATATATTAGAGTATATTTACCTAGAAATAAAGATTAGGCCTTTGAAAAATTCCTTGTATATAAGGCAGATGTAGAAAATCTATTAAATAAAAAGATCAAAAGGGTTAGGTCAGATAGAGGAGGGGAATACTTACTGCTTAATCCATGAAAGGAAAAATAGAACCCTAAAAGAAGGAATAATCCATGAAGTAACTCCTCCATATTCACTAAATCTAATGGTGTTGCTGAAAGGAAAAATAGAACCCTAAAAGAAATGATGAATGCTTTACTTGTAAGTTCTGCTACACCTAATAATTTATGGGGAGAAGCAATATTGTCTGTATGCTTCCTACAAAATAGAATACCTCATAGGAAAACAAAGAAGACGCTATATGAGTTGTGGAAAAATTTTACACCAAACTTGAAATATTTGAAAGTGTGGAGATGCTTAGAAAAAGTATTATTACCTGATCCTAAAAGAAAAAACATTGGTTCAAAAGCTGCTGATTGTATGTTTATTGGTTATGCTCAACAGAGTCTTGCATATCGTTTCCTAGTTTTGAAAAGTGAAATTTTAGAACGCAATACAATTATTGAAACTAAAGATGCAAATTTTTTTTAAAGTATTTTTCCTTTAAAAGTTGAGCATATTCCTAAGAGAGTTGAACAAGTTTTTGAACAAAACCTAAATGAAGATATTGTTGAAAACAAGTAGAAGTAAAAGACAAAGAAAAGAAACATCTTTTGGAGATGATTTTAATACTTATCTAGCAGAAGGTGATCCTATGAATTATTATGAAGTTGTTTCTTCTACAGATGCAAAGTTTTGGAAAGAAGCTATTAAAATTGAGATAGACTCTTTGAATCAAAACAAAACTTGGGTTTTAGTAGACTTACCCTTAAGAGCAAAACCTATTAGGTGTAAATGGGTGTTTAGGAAAAAATATTTTCTTGATTGGTCAATAGACAGATATAAAGCTAGATTAGTAGCCAAAGGATTTACCCAAAAGGAAAATACTGATTACTTTGATACATTTTCGCCTGTGACAAGGATTTCCTCTATTAGAGTCTTAATTGCATTAGCCTCAATTTATAATCTTGTTATACATCAAATGAATGTTAAAACAACGTTTCTAAACGGTGACTTTAAAAAGGAAATTTATATGGCTCAACCAGAAGGATGTATTATTCCTGGGCAAGAAAACAAAGTTTGTAAGTTAGTTAAATCATTATATGGTTTGAAACAAGTACCTAAACAATGGCATGAGAAATTAGATCAAGTATTGATAAGTGGTGGATTTTCTACTATTGAAGTAGAAAGATATGTTTATAAAAAGTTGTGAATAATGATTGTGTGATTATTTGCTTATATGTGGATGATATGCTTATTTTTTGTAGTAGTTTAAATATTGTGCTTGAGACAAAAGGATTTCTTACTTCAAATTTTGATATGAAAGATCTTGGAGAAGCAAAGGTTATATTGGGTGTAAAGATCATAAGGAATTAACATGGTATTCAACTTTCTCAAGAACATTATGTTGAGAAGATACTGAGAAAGTTTGAACAATTTAATGAAGATCCTTTGAATACTCCTTATGATGGTGGTGTACATCTCACAAAACATGAGGGAGACCCAATAGCTCGATCTAAATATGCACAAATCATTGAGAGTTTGGTGCATTTGATGAATTATACAAGACCAGACATAGCATATGTTATGTGTAGATTGAGCAGGTATACTCATTGTCCAGGCAGTAAACATTGGGAGGCTCTCATAAGGTTGTTACGGTACTTGAGAGGTACCATGAATTATGGTATACAATATAGTGGAATCTAAATATGCACAAATCATTGGGAGTTTGGTGCATTTGATGAATTATACAAGACCAAACATAGCATATGCTGTGGTAGATTGAGCAGGTATACTCACTATCCAGGCAGTAAACATTAGGAGGCTCTCATAAGGTTGTTACAGTACTTGAGAGGTACCATGAATTATGGTATACAATATAGTGGGTTTCCCACTGTATTAGAAGGGTACAACGATGCTAACTGGATTTCAGATTCAAATGAAGCAAAATCCACTAATGGCTATGTCTTCATTCTTGGCGGTAGTGCAGTCACATGGAAATCAGCCAAGCAAAATATAATAGCACCATCCTCAAGGGACTCTGAGTTTGTTGCTATAGAGCTGGCTGGTATTAAGGCTGAGTGGTTGAAAAACTTCTTAGCAAATATCCCACTGGGTGATAAACCAAAACCTTTAGTATCGTTGCACCGTGATAATACAGCGGCAATAGCCATAGCAAAGAACAAAACCTTCAATGGTAAAAGTAGACACATACGATTGAGACATAATATTATAAGGCAGCTGCTAAAAGATGGTGTTATCTCAATTGATTATGTAAAATTAGAAATGAACTTGGCGGATCTGTTAACAAAACCCCTTGGGAAGAAAATGATTGTTGAAACATTGAGAGGAATGGGACTAAAGCCAACTTATAATTGACAGCGATGGCAACCCAACCTTTGTGATTGGTGATCCCAAAAAGAAGGTTCAATGGGTAAGAACAAGTCGTTCATTAGTTGTAACACCCCTGAATTTTTAGCAGTTATAATGTAATACCCCATATTATTATTATTATTATTATTATTGTTAATAATAATAATAATAGTAATAATATAGATATTAAAATTAAAATTAAAATTAATAATATAGTAATAAAACCTCATCCAATCAATAGGATGTTGCACTTTGATCATTTAAGCATAAGGTTTTAAATTTATATTTGTGTGAATGTACTATAAAACACTTTTGGAAAAAATGTTAGAAAAATAAAAAGATTGCTTTCACTAGATTATGGTATTACCAACGTAAATCATCCAGTATAGAGAGTTTGTTTCGTTTAGTGATAAAAGGCAGGAAAATAAATGTCATTATTAATTTTTTGATATTAATTATATTCCTTTGAAATTTGAAAATTATTTTATAGTTTTATATCTAAATTACTATTAAAGCGATAATTAAGAGTATAATATTTATTATATATAAATCTTTAAAATCCTAGGTGTTGATTTTATATAATTCACTGATTGTTATATATAGTGTTCCCACATGGTTTATTATAGTAATAATATAGTAATAATTATAAATAAATGAATAAAAAAAATTAACAAATTTAAATTAGAATTTAATAAGTGACTTATTATTTTTCTTCATTAGATTAGTAATAGTAAAAAAAAAAAAGAGAAAAACAAAAACAAAAAGACCCAACCCACAAAGCCCAGCTCATAACTAAACCCTAAGAGTCTAATTATAAGTTAGGTTTAGCCGCCTAACTTTAGTCATCGCTCATTAGCTTTCTCTCTGAAAAATTCTTTGTGGCAAAGTTTCTCCTCTAGGAGTTTAGCAAACACGGAAACCGGGTAATCCTGATCCCCAGGACAATAACTTTGGATATCGATGTATCCTCGGTTCTTTTTCCTCGTAGGTTTTCTTATGTTTGAATTATAGTTGATATATATATAATACTCTATGCCTTCCGTTTTGCAAGACAAAAATATATACATATGTTTAATGTTTTGTCTTTGTGAATCATCATTCTGTATATGCCCTACTCAAACCCAGCATAGCGTGGTCAAGTAATGAATTACTTGGAATATTGAAATATATAGTTGAAACTTTACATGAATCTTTCATGAATCAATGACGATTTTCTTCTTATTGAGATTGTTTTATTTTATGTTACTCTACAATTGACATCTCAATGCATAACATTTGGCGGCTACTTTGAGTTAGCTTTATGATTTTTACTGGAAGGCGAAACCCATGAAGTTAACATTGTTAAAAGCAAATGCAGTGGATTTTTAAATTACTATAGGCTAGTTTTCACTTCTAAGTTTCCATAATAATGGAAGAGATAATACAGGGTACGGCATGAATGCACCTTGAGTTATCCTCCATTGATGAGTAGAAGTTGAGTTTAAATTATAGTCCTAGGAATTTCCCATGAAATCCCATGAGTAATTACTTTATAGTTCCAAATTGGGAAATCTTATAATAAAATAGAAACTAATATAAAACTGATGAAAAGTAAATACAAGAACAAGAGATTTTAGAGAGAGAGAGAGTAGAGAGAAGTTCTCATTTCAGTGTAATCTGAATGTTTACAGAAGGCCTCTATTTATAGAAGGAAAATGGGCCTTTAGTGTAATTTCCACTTTGGGTCATTTGATGTAATATTCCCCTAATTACATAACTGTACACTCACGGGAATGCATTCCCGTGAGTTGTATTATTTTGTGTGTGGGTCCCACCAAATAGTAAACTACTATGCATGGTACTATGCGTAGGTCCCATGTCATCTTGTAATATTTGGAGACCGGGAGTCAATGGACATCCACATAATCAGTATATTCATAACACTCCCCCTTGGATGTCCATTTATGAATGTGCCTCATTAAAAACTTTAACTAGGAAAAACCCAGTGGGATAAAAACCTAGCCAAAGAAAAGAGTACATCACTCATTGATACACTATCCAGTGCTGCCTCATTAAAAACCTTTCTAGGAAAAAACCCAGTGGGACAAAACCTAGAAAAGGGAAAAAGAGTACAACGTGTATCAACTCCCCCTGTTGACAACATCAGTATTACTCCCTCTGATAACATCAGTTGAGATCTTTAAGTCTTCGAAGACCAATACCATAGACAAGCTTCTCAAAGATTGCTTCTGGAAGTGACTTGGTAAATAAATCTGCCAAATTTTCTCTTGAACTGATTTGCTGGATATCTATTTCACCATTCTGTTGAAGATCACGAGTAAAGAAAAATTTTGGTGAAATATGCTTCGTTCTATCGCCCTTGATGTATCCTTCTTTAAGTTGGGCAATACATGCAGTATTATCCTCATATAGAACTGTTGGAACCATTTTACCAGAAGATAAATGACAAGTAGTTCGTATATGATGAATTACTGACCTCAACCACACACATTCTCGACTTGTTTCATGCATTGCTAGGATTTCTGCATTATTAGATGAAGTGGCTGATATAGTTTGTTTCATAGATCGCCATGAAATTGCTGTACCTCCACATGTAAATACATAACCTGTTTGTGATTTTCCATCATGTGGATCAGACATAAATCCAGCATCTGAATAACCAATCAGTTCATGTTTAGATACATTTGAATAATATAACCCCATATCCATAGTACCTCTGAGGTAACGAAAAATACGCTTTACACCATTCCAATGCCTTTGTGTTGGTGCAGAACTATATCTTGCTAATAAATTAACAGCAAATGTTATATCAGGTCTTGTGTGATTAGCAAGATACATTAGTGCCCCAATAGCATTAAGATATGGCACTTCTGGACCAAGTAATTGTTCTACACCTTTTTTGTTAATTACTTGGGGTTGGAATGGATCTTTTTCTTTTATCAAAGATCTTACAACCATTGGAGTACAGAATGGATGTGACTTATCCATATAAAATCGTTTCAAGACCTTCTTTGTATAAGTTTCTTGATGTACAAAGATCCCGTCCTTCAGGTACTCAATTTGTAATCCAAGACAAAATTTTGTCCTACCTAAATCTTTCATTTCAAATTCTTTCTTCAAACAATGAATGGCTTTTGTAATCTCTTCAGGAGTTCCAATAATGTTGATATCATCAACATAAACAACAATTATAGCAAATTCATTTCTCGATCTTTTTATAAAACTGCATGGGCATATCGGGTCATTTTTATACCCTTCTTTCAAAAAATATTCTTTAAGGCAATTATACCACATGCGCCCTGATTGTTTCAAGCCATACAGGGACTTATTTAATTTGATCGAGTATTGTTCTCGTGAATTTGAATTAAATGCTTCAGGCATCTTGAGTCCTTCAGGAACTTTCATATAGATATCACTATCAAGTGAACCATATAAATAGGCAGTCACAACATCCATTAGATGCAAATCAAGCCTTTCATTTGCTGCTAGGCTAATTAAATAACGAAAAGTAGTTGCATCCACTACTGGTGAATATGTTTCTTCAAAATCTATGCCAGGTCTTTGTGTAAAGCCTTGGGCTACAAGGCGTGCTTTATACCTTGTAATTTCACCCTTTTCATTTCTTTTCCGTACAAAAACCCATTTATATCCAACTGGCTTTACATCTTTAGGTGTATGGACTATAGGTCCAAATACTTTTCGTTTTGCCAATGATTTTAATTCTGCATTAATGGCATCTTTCCATAGGAGCCAATCTTTTCGTTGTTGGCACTCTCTCATGGATTTTGGCTCATGATCCTCTTCTTCATTCATCACATCATATGCCATATGATTAGCAAAAATGTCATCAATGTTGACTTCATTACGGTTCCATTTGATATTATTTGTGACATAATTTATTGAGATCTCATTATTTTCATACATTTCAGATACCTGGATCTCTTCTGGGGCCTCAATATTCTCCTCTGGAGATAATTTCTCTTTATGAAGTGGCTCATCCAGAGCTACGCTTTTTTCTTGATTATCCTCGACTTGGCCATCTATAATTTTAGCTTCTTTTCTTTTTCGAGGATTTTTATCTTTGGAACCGATAGGCCTACCACGCTTAAGGCGTGCTTTTGATTCATTTGTAATCGGTTGTCCTACAGGGACATCAATTCGAATAGGAGCATTAGCAGCTGGAATATGTGACTTTGTCACTTTCTTTGGGTCAGTGAATGCTTCTGGCATTCGATTAGCTGAATTCTGTAAATGAATTATCTTTTGAACTTCTAGTTCACATTGTTTTGTACGAGGATCAAAATGAGCCAATGATAATTCATTCCAGCTAATCTCTTTATTCAACTGCTTATTTTCTCCCCCTAATGTTGGGTAAACTGATTCATTAAAATGACAATCTTCAAATCGTGCAGTAAATAAATCTCCTGTAGATGGTTCTAAATATTTTATAATTGAAGGAGATTTATACCCAACATAAATTCCCATTCTTCTTTGAGGACCCATTTTAGTACGTTGTGGAGGTGCTATAGGCACATATACTGCACATCCAAAGGTCCGTATATGAGAAATATTAGGTTCTTCACCAAAAACCATTTGTAAGGGGGAAAATTTTAAATAACTAGTTGGCCTGATGCGAATTAACATTGCTGCATGCAAAATGGCATGGCCCCAAGCAGAAATTGGTAAATTAGATTTCAAAAGTAAAGGTCTTGCAATAAGTTGCAATCGTTTTACCAATGATTCTGCAAGTCCATTTTGCGTATGAACATGTGCTACAGGATGTTCAACATCAATTCCAAGGGACATACAATATTCATTAAAAGTCTGTGAAGTAAATTCACCAGCATTATCAAGACGTATTTTCTTGATAGGATAATCCGGGTAATGTGCTCTTAATCTTGTCAATTGAGCAAGTAATCTCGCAAACGCCAGGTTTCGAGAAGATAATAAGCACACATGCGACCATTTAGTTGATGCATCAATTAAAACCATATAATACCTAAATGGTCCGCATGGTGGGTGTATTGGCCCACAAATATCTCCCTGTATCCGTTCTAGAAATGTGAGAGACTCACTTTCTACTTTGGTTGGTGATGGCCGAATAATTAATTTTCCCTTGGAACATGCATCACATGAGAAATCATGGGATTTTGGTATTTGTTTCTGTTTCAAGTTATGTCCACATGAATTCTCTATTATACGTCGCATCATAATTGACCCGGGATGGCCTAACCGGTCATGCCAAACAATAAATATGTCTTTATCAACATGCTTCTGGTTTTCCATAACATTTATTTCAATTGTACTAATACTTGAATAGTACAAACCAGAAGATAACATAGGTAATTTCTCCAGAACATATTTTTCACCATATCTAACAGTAACAATTTGTAGATATTCTTTATTGTCCTCATTTATAGTCTCAATATGATATCCATTTCGACGGATATCTTTAAAACTCAACAAATTTCTATGAGACTTAGAGGAATACAAAGCATCATTAATAACAAATTTCGTACCATTGGATAATATTATTATTGCTCTTCCAGAGCCTTCAATCAATCTTGTATTACCCACTATGGTATTGATGCTTGTACTACAATTTGTTAGATGTGAAAAATATTTCTTATCTTTAAGAATTGTATGTGTCGTTGCACTATCAATGAGACATATATCTTCATTCTTGTGTGCAATATTTGAAATGTCCATGAGCTTCATTAAAAGAAAAGAAATGCATCAAAACATATTCAATATAGAAGATGCATTAAAAACATATTTATTATACATAATTGGCAACAAGTCAGAACGAAACAAAATAATTATTACAATTTTTGCAAAACTTATTTAATCATAAAAATCTTCCACCTCCAAGTGAGACATAACATCATCATTTGGCTCATTGACATCATTATCTTTATGAGCCTTATCATCACATTCCACATTATTAACACTCTTTTTTATAGAGGCTTGGTAAAGTTTCGCTAAATGTTCTGGTGTACGACAATTACGTACCCAGTGTCCCTTCATACCACACCGATAACATTTATGTTCAACAACTTTTGAAGGACCTTCTTTATCATTCTTTTGTCCTTCATTGTTCATCTTTTTCTGGTGGGTATAAGGACTATAATAACCTCTTCCACCATGATAAGGACCATGATTATTTCTACCTCCACGATTTCCACGTCCTCGTCCACGACCACGGCCACGACCACGACCGCGACCATGGCCACGACCATGATCATTCCGTACACTCACATTCGCTTCAGGAAATGGAGAAGATCCAGTGGGACGATTTTCATGATTTTTCAATAATAACTCGTTATTTTGCTCGGCTACTAGTAAACATGAGATTAACTCAGAATATTTTTTAAAACCTTTCTCACGATATTGCTGTTGTAAAAGCAAATTCGAAGCATGAAAGGTAGAAAAAGTTTTCTCTAATAAGTCCTCATCAGTTATTTTTTCACCACATAATTTTAACTGAGAACTTATTTTGAAAACAGCTGAGTTATACTCACTTACAGTTTTAAAATCTTGTAACCTGAGATGAATCCATTCATAACGAGCTCTAGGCAAAATCACCGTTTTCTGATGATCATACCTATCTTTCAAACTAGTCCACAATTCAAATGGATCTTTCACCGTTAAATATTCAGTTTTCAAACTTTCATGAATGTGGTGTCGGAGAAAAATCATAGCTTTAGCCTTTACTTGAGGGGACGCATCATTTCCTGGCAATATAGCCTTTCCAAAGTCCTTTGCTTGAAGATGGATTTCAGCATCTAAAACCCATGATAGATAATTCTTCCCGGTGATGTCAAGAGCATTAAATTCAAGATTTGAAAGGTTGGAAGACATGATTCAAACTAAAAATAATAAAAATAATTAGAATCATATTATAAAATCTTATTATAAATTAAAACATAATTTAAAGAACTGTAAATAAACATGCTAAGAAAATAAAAATAAGATGAGATAGGAATGGGAGTAAACTCACAGCGAGACCTATCTCATCCGAAGGTAAGAAAGATGATGCATATATTATATAATATATAGACAACAGTAAAGAATTAAGATAAACAAATGGAGCCCTATTAGTGCCACCACCATAAAAGGTAAATAAATGAATAAATAAATGGAGCCCACTAATATTAGTGTTGCCACCATAAAAGGTAAATAAATGCATAAATAAATGGAGCCCACTAATATTAGTGTTGCCACCATAAAAGGTAAATAAATGCATAAATAAATGTTAGTAACATAAATTTAAATGTTAGTGGCATAATGTAAATATTAATAAAGTCAGTATGGAGCTTAATATCGCCACCATGAAATAAATAAAGCAGTAAGTAAAGAATTTAAGATAAACAAATGGAGCCCTATTAGTGCCACCAAAGCAGTAAGTAAAGAATTTAAATTAAACAAATGGAGCTTAGTATCGCCACCATGAATTAAATAAATAAAACAGTAAAATTAAATTACAAATGGAGCTTAATGTTGCCACCATGAATTAATAAATAGGGAGTGGGAAGAATATATAAACATAAATAAATTACTGTAAATAGTAAAATATAAATTTACCGTGAATAGTAAAGTTACTATTCATAATGAATAGTGAAAAATAAATTACTGAAATATTAAATCTAGACTTCCATAAAGGAGTCAAAATAAATAGAAATATAAAATTACTGAAAAAGGTAAAATTAACATGAATAGTAAAAATTACTATTTACTGTGAATAGTAAATAGTAAATAATCTCAAATCTTAACCATGGAACCTGATGTTCAAAATAATCGGTAAAAGTAGAACTTTAATTCCATATCATGGTTAAGATTATCCCAGATAGAAAAAATAAACAAATAGTAAAGGAGATGGTAATAAAATCTTACCTTGGTAGAGTCTTCGTGCTGATAACGTAATATAAAACTGATGAAAAGTAAATACAAGAACAAGAGATTTTAGAGAGAGAGAGAGTAGAGAGAAGTTCTCATTTCAGTGTAATCTGAATGTTTACAGAAGGCCTCTATTTATAGAAGGAAAATGGGCCTTTAGTGTAATTTCCACTTTGAGTCATTTGATGTAATATTCCCCTAATTACATAACTGTACACTCACGGGAATGCATTCCCGTGAGTTGTATTATTTTGTGTGTGGGTCCCACCAAATAGTAAACTACTATGCATGGTACTATGCGTAGGTCCCATGTCATCTTGTAATATTTGGAGACCGGGAGTCAATGGACATCCACATAATCAGTATATTCATAACAGAAACAACATTTTAATGATTTATTTGAGAAAACTCACGAGCTCCCATAAAGAGTTATAACTGTGAAATTAAGATCAACCCTTTCTTGTAGGAGTAAAGGATTTTATTATTATTTTGTTACAAATATCTGAATACACCTAATAAAAATAATTTAGGAACTTTATGAGTCTAAACTGCTTATAATAAATTAGCAAGTGAGAGGATAGCTTTGAGATGGTACCTCCTAAAGTGATGAACACACAATTTAAGGCTTATGCCTTCGAAAAATTATTTGATGTGAACTAATATATCCGTTCTTCCCAAAGTGGTGCCTAACAGGATATCCAGGGCACTAGTAGCAACTTTGGGAAGAGGTGTGCACACTAGGAAAAAAATGATCTATGACCAATTTGATGACGATTTGTGACTGGAAGGTTTCCGGTAGGGCTGTGCATGAAGCCCAAGCGCCCAGTGCGCCCAGCTCGGCCCAGCAAAAAATGGCCCTGCCCAGCCCAGAAAAAATGGGCATGACCGGGCTGGGCATTTTTACGGGCAGGGCCGGGCATCGGGCAAGGTATGTTGCCCTGCCCATTTGGCCCTGCCCAGTGTATATATATATATATATATATTATAGCTGATATAAATATTTGTTTATATAATAGTTAATAGACTTAATACTCTAATATATCCATTAAGTATCTGACCATTAGTTCATTATATTACTAATGATGTCTTGTACTTAATGGACTATGGATGTTATTTAATTCTTCAGGTTATGTGTATTTAATTATTTGTTAAGACATATGGTAATTTTTTTAATTTCAAGACTCAAGTTGTAGATTTATTTTGGAATATTCTAAAATGTATAATTATCGATTACATTTGAAGCTTACAATATTATTTATTAGGTATGATTGATTTTTTTTTTCACATAGGGTGTAGTAGGATATCATCACTTGGGCATAGGAAGCCCGTCCTGCCCAGCCCATTATTACCCAGCCCAAAAATGTTAGGGCTTCTATCGGGCAGGGCTGAGCACTGGGCTGCATTTTACTGCCCAGTGATTCTTTGGGCAGGGCATCGGGCAGGGGTCTCGCCCTACCTAGCCCTACCTATGCTCACCCCTAGTTTCCGGGTCACAGGCTAGACTGGCAGAATATCTGGGTCTACCATGGTTCTCTTCCCACTACATAGACTGACAGGATTTCCCGGGTCTAAATAAAATTTAAAATGATAATGATTAAAGTTTGATGCAATTACCACATGATCATATATATTTGCTTTGATTAATATATTTGTGTCATTTAATTTGTGTTTTATTAGGATTACCAGCTTTTGCTGATGTGTGTTGTTCTTGGGTTGCGATGATCCTTCAGGGGAGCAGAGTTTCAGTGAAGCAGGTTTCAAAGGTTGGGGCTAGCAGTGAGAAGTGAGGAAGACGTTTAATAAATTCTCATTATTTATTTTTCTTTTATTTTATATTTTGAATAAAACTCCATGTTTAGGTTTAGATTTATTTAATGTAGTTCGTAGCCTTGCACTTGTCCCACACAAGTGCGGCGGTGACATCTCCCGAATTTGGGTATTTTGAATTTTGGTTATTATTTATAAAGTATATGGAAATTTTATGTTATTATAACTGCTATAAATTCGGGGGTGTTACATATAATAACATAAAATTTCAATGATTTTTTTATAAATAATAACCAAAATCCAAAATAGCCAAATTCGGGGAGTGTCACCGCCACACTTATATAGGACAAGTGCAAGGCTATGAACCACATTAAATAAATCTAAACCTAGTCTGTAAGTTTTACTCGAAATATAAAATAAAAGAAAATAAATAACTAGAGTTGTCTTCCTCACTTCTCATTGCTAGCCCCAACCTTTGAAACCTGTTTCACTGAAACTCTGCTCCCCCCGAAGGGTCATCGCAGCCCAAGAACACAAACATCAGCAAAAGCTGGTAATCCTAATTATAAAACAAAATAAAATACTTAAGTAAATAAATAAATAAGTGAATTTAAAATAAATTGAAATAGAAAGAACAATTATAAAATTAAAATAAAATAATTACAAAATAAAACAAATTTTTTTTTAAAAAAAAACATCATATCTATGTATAAATAAAAGGTGTCTTTGTTTATAAAAATTTCTAGTGGGAAGAGAACCATGGTAGACCCGGATATCCTGTCAATCTACCTGTGACCCGGAAACCTGCCAATCACAATTCATCAAATTTGGTCATAAATCATTTTCTTCCTAGTGTGCACACATCTTCCCAAAGTTGCTACTAGTGTCCCGGATATCCTGCCAGGCACCACTTTGGGAAGAACGGATATATCAATTCACATCAAATAATTTTTCGAAGGCATAAGCCTAAAAAGTGTGTGTTCATCACTTTAGGAGGTACCATCCCAAAGCTATCCTCCCACTTGCTAATTTATTATAAGTAGTTTAGACTCATAAAGTTCCTAAATTATTTTTATTAGGTGTATTCAGATATTTATAACAATAATAATAAAATCCTTTGCTCCTACAAGAAAGGGTTGATCTTAATTTCACAAACCCAAGAGCTATACCTCTTTTATGAGAGCTCGTGAGTTTTCCCAAATTAAACTATTGATATGTATGTTGCTAACCAAAGAAAATCAAGAAAGAGGCATAATATATATATATATATATATATATATATATATATATATATATATATGGTATATGCCGTGAAGGGGGTTTTGCTTTTTCTGATGATTATGACTTTGATTGATACAAATTATATAATGTATATTATCATATATATATATATATATATATATATATATATATATATATATATATATGTATGTATGTATGTATGTATGTATGCAAGCATGCAGGGGCGGAGACAGGGGGCTAGGGTGGGTCCCCTCCCCCCTAAATAAAATTATAGAAGGAGTGTTTTTTTATATACATAAATAATAGGCCCAAATTTTGTTTTTTTTGGTTCAGTGAAGGGAGCATACAAATATCAGTCTCGAACTCGCAACCCCAAAGCATTAATGAAGAATGACCCAGAAGGCTACGAAGGAGACTGATGGCCCAACTTTGTTTTCAAAGAAGACAAGCTTGAATGAAATTTGGTGGAGCCCACCAATTGACAATTATCATTAATTGATCGGCACAGTCACATACACACTGCTCTAAAAAAATAAACCCCTAACTTGATCAACCTCCATTTTTTCATTCATTCAACAGGATCCTTGCACAGTCGGACATACGATGACACGGACAGAAAAAAAAACAGTCGCACCCATAGAAGATTAGGGTTTAGGTAAGTGATATAGTTTATCTTTCTAGTCTCTTATCTTTTATTTAGAAAGAATTTATTTTATGAAAATTTTAGGGATTTGTTAGATTTTGAAATCTTGAGGCTTCTTGATGATCATTTTGCTTTTAATGTTAGATTTTGATCAAGAACAGGCTTCGAAGTAGAATGGAAGACCAATTTCTTGATGATTCTTTGATTACATACATTGAAAAAGAAATTGTTTTGAGTTTTAGCACAAATTCAATTATAGATGAGTTTAATAATATGAAAACACGTGGGGTAAGAGTCAAGTGAAATTATCTTAATTTTTGTACTATATTTCTCTTAATTTTTTGTATATTGAATCTATATTGTATTTCAAATACTTTTATTTCTTATATAATGTTTTATAATCTCGCCCCCGTCATTCAAAATCCTGGCTCTGCCTCTGCAAGCATGGCATGTAATTCTTCAATTGCACAAAATGAGACGGAGGAATGTACAAGTATCTCGGCTTATAATGTTCAATTTCGCAAACCGATATGGATGAATATATACATGTAACTGTATGCAAGACGACACATAATCTTCAACCGCGCAAATCGAGATGGGGAAGAATGTATATATATTGTTATGCAGGAAGGTAAGTAAATTCACATTGCAACAAATTAATTCCCTAACTTGAGACTAACATAACACATCTTAAATTCCTATTGTCTTAGGGATTAAGATTACCTGGTCTCCGTGTTTGCTAAGCTCCTAGAAGAGAAATTCTGCCACAAAGAATTTTCAGAAAGAGAACTAATGAGTGATGGCTAGGGTTAAGTGACTAGACCTAAATTTATAGTTAAACTTTAGGGTTTAGCTATGGGCTGGGCTCTTTAACTATTAACAATTAATAATTTATAAAATAATACAAACATTATTAAATTATATTAAATCAATCAATCAATCTAAACTTAATAAGATCAAATCTATCTAAACTAACTAAACTAATCAAATCAATCTAAATTAATAAAATTAAAATAATACTATATTATTACTATTATTATTATTATTATTATTATTACTTCTATGTTATTTTATTTTATTTTTATCATTATCATTATCATCTGGGGTATTACATCAGTTCTAACTAGCACAAGGAAATATCTGTCGTTCCTTCCTATGACAATGGGAGAGTGCTAAAATGTACGTGTTTTAGGTTAAACAAAAGCTCTTAATGATTTCATAGTCTTACAAGATAGTGTGCTAAGTACAGGTACACTTATATGAAATCACCTCTATGAATGTGGAGTGTGGCTGCTCCTATGAGATCATGGCGAAATCTCCAAAGCATTCATTATGCACCAGGCACGTGCATGGCCGACATAACATGCAAAACCGTTGTTAACCGTGGAAATGTTATGATATAATATGACTCTTAATACCTCTAATACACACCAAGATTTGTTAGTTTATAGAAGCATGCTTCACTGACATCTTTGTGTATTAAGTGCTATTGGTCTAGGTCTAGTTCATAGTTTTAAGGACCACCAGATACAATGGTTATAGTCCTGTGGATAATACAGCAAGTTTCTTTGACACGTGGGAGATTGTTGTAAAATATAAGAATATGTGTGGGTGTGTAATACCCCAAATGATGATGATGATGATAATAATGATAATGATAATAGTATTAACATTAAAATTATAACATACTAATAATAAAAATTTAGATTTAATAAATGATTTATTACTTTTATTTTTATATAATTCATTAATTAGCATTAGCTAAAAAGCTCAGCTCATAGCTAAACCCTAAAGTTTAACTATAAATTTAGGTCTAGCCGCTTAATCCTAGCCATCGCTCATTATTTCTCTTCTCCTTAGTTCTTTCTCTGTAAACTCTGCGACAAACGGCTCTTCTAGGAGTTTAGCAAACAAGGAGACCAGGTAATCTTAATCCCTAAGACAATAGGAATTTAAGATGTGTCATGTAGGTCTCAAATTAGGGAATTGATTTGTTGTAATTTGAATTATTTACCTTCTTGCATACCGATATATATATACATTCTTCCCCATCTCGATTTGCGTAGTTGAATATTATATGTCGTCTTGCATCCAGTTATATATACATTCATCCATCTCGGTTTGCGCAATTGAAAATCATATGCCGAAATATTTATACATTCCTTCGTCTCGTTTTGTGCAATTGAGTATTATATGCATGCTTGCATATACATACATACATACATACATACATATATATATGCATGTGTGTGTGTGTGTGTGTGTGTGTGTGTGTACATGCATATATATATATATATATATATATATATATATATATATATATATATATAAATGCCGTGGGTGGGTTTTGCATTTTTATGATGATTTTGACTTTGATTGATACATATTATATAATGTATATTATCATTTTATATATATATATATATATATATATATATATATATATATATATATATATTATGCCTCTTTCTTGATTTTCTTTGGTTAGCAACATACATATCAATGATTAAATTTGGGGAAAACTCACGAGTGCTCGTAAAGAGTTATAACTCTTGGGTTTGTAAAATTAAGATCAACACTTTCTTGTAAGAGTTAAGGATTTTATTACTATTATTATAAATATCTGATTGTACATAATAAAAATAATTTAGGAATTTTATTATGAGTCTAAATTATTTAAAATAAATTAGTAGTGGGAGGATAGCTTTGGGATGGCGCCTCCTAAAGTGATGAGCACACTTTTAAGGCTTTATGCCTTCAAAACATTATTTGATGTAAACTGATATATACGTTCTTCCCAAACTGGTGTCTGGCAGGGTTTCCTGGGTCAAGGATAAACTGGCAGGGTTTCCCGGGTCTACCATGGTTCTCTTCCCACTGGAAAATTTTATAAACAATGACACCTTTTAATTATACATATATATGATATTTTTATTTTGTTTTATTTTGTAATTATTCTATTTTAATTTTATAATTATTTTATTTGATTTTAATTTATTTTAAATTTATTTACTTAATTATTTTATTTTATTTTATATTATCTTTACTTAATTAGGATTACCAGCTTTGCTGATGTTTGTGTTCTTGGGTTGCGATGATCCTTTAAGGGAGCAGAATTTCAGTGAAACAGGTTTCAAAGGTTGGGCTAGCAGTGAGAAGTGAGGAAGACGTTTAATAAATTCTCGTTATTTATTTTCTTTTAGTTTATATTCTGAATAAAACTTTATGTTTAGGTTTAGATTTATTTAATGTAATTAGTAGCCTTGCACTTGTCCCACACAAGTGCGACAGTAACACTTCCTGTATTTGGTTACTTTGAATTTCAGTTATTATTTATGAAAACCATCTCAATTTTATGTTTTATAACTGCTAGAAATATAGGGGTGTTATAGGGTGTGTCAAAGAAACAAGTCCCACATTGTTTGGAAATGAGAGAGCAAAAACCTATATATATCATCTTATTATGTTGGGCTTGTAAAGAGGCCTAGAGGAGTAGTAGGCTCGCACGCACAACAATGGGCCACCGAAAGGCAAGCGTAGTGGAAATCTGACGATTCCCCCCTGTGCGTGAGTAATACATGATACCGACACTTTTGTGAAAATATTTTTGCTCCCTAAAGATATTATTTTAGTTGTGTAAAATAATAATTTATTTTTTAGGCTTACTGAAAAGACGCAATAATTAGAGGTTTAAAATTAAGAACCCTTCGTGACCAGATGTTGTCAGCAGTCGGCCACGTCCCGTACAAACTTTCCATTGTCAACGTTCGGATTCATCTTTTCAGTGGTGCCTATTGGTCTCAGGGGTGTGTCATCTAAATAAACTCGTGTCCATTGGTTATCTATTGACCGTGTTTATAAAAGGGATTCGGACGAAGTGCCGAGTACAATATAACATTCTTTCCTCCTTTGATTTCTTGCTGTTATTATTATAATCTTCCACTTGTTCTGCCACCCTGATCATCTTCAGGAAGGGTCTATTTAATCTTAGGGAGTACCGCTTCCTCTTTGCCGGTGGTCGTGGAATAACTATGTAGGACAACATTTTTGGACGTGACTTAGATCTTCTATTTCAGCGTTGTATTAGTTTGTTCGTGTTTATTCAACAAGGAAGAGGGTGGAGCTAGTATTAAAAGTATAAAGGTGATGAATGAAGCACTGCTAGGAAAGATTGATTGGAATTTACTGGCAAAACCTAAAACCTTTTATTCCAAGGTGCTAACAGAAAAAATATGGAAGAGGGGCAGATTTATTTTTATGAATGCAGAGTATAAAAGTATGACTTTGTTTTATGGAACATTGTGACTGCTTCGTGGTCAGATGGACTGGGTTTTCCTGCCTATCTCAAAGATAGGCAGGGGGAGCCCAGCCATCCTGGATCGTCCAGATGAGATCTAGACGGTCCATATCTAATTTTTTTTATCTTCTAATTTTTAAATGAAAAAAATATTTTTTGAAAAAACATTAGTTGAGAGATTATCTTTATTTTAGATTATTTATCTAATAAAATAATTTTTTTAAAAAAATTAGATCTGGACCATCCAGATCTCATCTGAACGGTCCAGGGTGGCTGGGCTCCTCCTACCTATCTTTGAGATAGGTAGAGAAACCCAGTCCGTGGTCAAATATCATAAGTAACCTTAGGTAGGAAGTAAGGGATGGTGGTTGTCTTAAGTTCTGGATGGATAGTTGGCCGGGGAAGGAAGGGAAACTGGTGCACAAGTGTGTCGGAGGCTTGGGGCTATTAAACTTGAATACAATGGTAAAAGAAGTTACGAGAGAGGGAGGAGGGATGGGATTGGGAATGGCTTGAAAGGGTTCTCCCAGGAGACCTTGTATAGAGAATTCATGCTATTCTGCCTCCATGTGATGAGGATGGAGACGATAAGTGGAATGGAAAGGGGGACGTGGTAGATTTGTTCCAGGTAGTAAGCATGCATGAGAAGCGTAAGGGCCAATGTAAAAGGGGGTCGAATTTAAAAGTGCGTATGGAGCCTAAAGGTGACAAGACGTATTCAAACCTTCATATGGCTAGTATTGCAAGATAGGTTGTTAACGGCAGTTAGGAGGAGGAGGATAGTTGGGGGGAGCTATGGTGTAACCAATGTGAAGGAGTTGAGGAAGACCTACCACGTGTATTGCGCGATTGCCCCTAGCTAGAAGTATATATATGGAATGCACTAGGGGTAGCAAACTTGGATGCTCTCTTTTTTGTTGGGCATGCGAGGGGTGGTTCTTATATAATTTGAAACCCAGAGGGGAATGGAGTGTGACGTTTTCTATTTGCCACTGGTGGCTATGGGGATGGAGGAATAGGTGCTTATTTGATGAAAAGGTTTTCGATGTCATCAAGACCAAATATGGTGGTAAAGAATATGGAATGCACTAGGGGTAGCAAACTTGGATGCTCTCTTTTTTGTTGGCCATGCGAGGTGATGGTTCTTATATAATTTGTGTAGAACTATAGAGAGAGATAGAGGAAGAAATATATTCTCAAATGTGTGTATATTCATGTATGTAATAGAGGTATTTACATATCTATGCTCTAACTTAAGCGAGAGTATTAGGAAATATTAATAATTAGTCATAATGGGCCTATTAATTCTAGTGCCTCTCTCTTGTGTATATATACCTTTGTTGTATACATGGATGAATATAGAATTCAGATTATATACTCTATGTTTTCTACATCCCCATTCGTGTTTATCATAATAGTTGATGTGCTCTCAATAATGGTCCAATGGCATGTGGATAATGGAAAATTTAGAGGTATTAAATTGGCCGATGGATGCCTAATTCTCTCTCATTGTTTTTTATTTTTCTCTCTTTTTTTTTGGCTGAGATTGTGAAGGAGATCCTAGACTGCTATTCTTAAGCTTCTGGGTAGGCAATTAACTTGGACAAATCTTATAATTTTTTCCTCAAAAAATACAGTAGAGAATGTCAAGAAGGAGGTGTATGATGTGTTGGGAATTAAAGTTGTGAACAATTTACGAGAAAAAATATTATTCTGAATCCATTAATCTCTTTGAATAAAAGAAAGTACATATGGGTTTTTATATATGCAAACTTAAAACTAACGATAGAATGTAATTTAATCTAATCAAATCAAAATAATTAAGATATAATATATTTAGCATAATAATAAGATAATAAATGAATAATATTCCCCCACTTTCCCTCAAATTGGATCATGAATGTTAATCATGTCCAACTTGTTTATATAACTTTCAAATGCAAGTTTGATTAATCCTTTTGTAAAGGCAGAGGCTATCAAACAATGTTGGGAGTTGGCTTGTTGGAGAGTAGCGGGTTACTCAACAATGTTGGGAGTTATCGGCTTCGACAAAGTCAACGGGCAACAGATACTTGACAATGTTGGGAGTTACCGGCTACAACAAGATCGACGGACAACAAATGCTTGACAATGTTGGGAGTTACCGCCGGAAAAATTTTCAAATTATTAACGAGCAACTAGGCAATGGCAATCACAGGGAGCATGGATTAATGCCTGACATTGTGATCGGACGAATCGAAGATGAAGGTCTCACAACTGCTTGGGTTCTAATAACACCATTCCTCTGGTTCTTATCCCATGAATTTGACAAATGATAGTTTGGTATGAGAATTTGACAAATGATAGTTTCGTTTGCAAATTTGACAAATGACAGTCTGATCCTTGTCAAGACTGCAACATTTTTTGCATTTTTTATAGTATCCTTTTCGTTCTGTTTCAAAATCAAAATTCAGAAGGAGATGACGATGATTTTACGGACGTAGGTCACAGACGAGATCACCAGGGATGGAAATAAACCAAATGATGCCAAGATACAACAAAGACAGATGCCACTGATCCGAGAAAGGTTGCAGAAGCGAGAACCAGAAGACGCTGCTGGACGAGTTGAGGACGACCATCTGGAGACTTGGCTCTTCGTACGAGTGAAGACGCCAGACTTGACGAGGGACCAGCACAAAGACCCAGTTGAAGATGATAGGACTGGTCGAGACCTAAGACGATGCAGGTTACAGAGATGACGCTAGTCGAGGATGGCGACACTGCGTGAAGTGCAGAGACGAGGTCGACACTAATTTGTAGGGTGCAGAGACGAGGTAGACGACGATCTGCTGAGTTGAGGACGACGGGATCAGAGGAAATACCACCGATGATGACAAGCTCGACGACGTTGATTTGTGAGGCATGATGACAGAGGAACTACCACCGATGACGACAGGCTTGATGACGATGACAACGTCGAAGAGGATATGGGTCATCGATGAAGAACTGTGCTATACAGACGAGTAAAGAATTTTTGGCTTGATGATAAGCCAATATTGCTAATAAGAAAAACGTTCTATGTGTTAATCACCACGAGAAGGAATGACGTTCTTTCTTTTTCTTCTTCTTCGTTTGGCTTCTTCTTTTTCACCATTAGCTCCGATAGTGCCATATCGACAATTTGAGAGAAAAAACATTATTCTGAATCCATTAATCTCTTTGAATAAAAAATAGTACATATAAGCCTTTATATAAGCAAACCTAAAATTAATCCTATAATCTAATTTAATATAATCAAATCAAAATAATTAAGATACAATATCTTAAAATATAATATATCCATATCTAATCCTAAGATATAATATATCTAGCATAATAATAAGATAATAAATGCATAATATTCCCATAAAAGTTACAAAGGAACCTGGTAAATATCCGGGTTTACCAGTAATTTGGGGTAACGTTAAATCTGAAGCTCTAGCTTTTGTAAGGAGCAAGATGTGTGTTAAGGTGCAGGTATAGAAACAAGGGCTCTTGACCTTCGCTGAGGGAAAAGAAATGGTAAAGGCGGTTGCTAATGCCATTCCCATCTTTATGATGTCCTGATTCAAGTTCCCAAAAAAATCTTGCTTGGAATTGGATAGCCGAGGCAAGGATTCATTGGAAATCTTGGAAAATGGTGCGTAAAGCTAAGGATGAAGGTGGAATGGATTTACGGGATTTCATGATGATGAATAAGGCCTTGCTAGCAAAAACAGCTTGGCGAATCTGTCAAAATCAGGATGATCTATGGTGGAAAATCTCAAAAGGCCTATACTTCCCAAAAACTGACTTTATGTAGGCTTCCAAAGGAAATAATCCATCTTGGGGATGGACAAGTATACGGGAAGGTAGAGACTTTTTAGCAAAGAATCTGATGTGGAAAGTGAGCAATGGGGAGAAAGTGAGAATATTTGAAGATAAATGGATCCCAGGCATTGAGGGACATCGTTTAAAGGAGAGAAGCCTAACACGAGGAAATGAAAGCATTGAAAGTGGAGGAGAATATGGTGGATGGGAGGAGGAAATTTGAGAAGGTGAGGAAAGTTCTTACTCAGGAAGACATGGAGATGATACAGGGGGTAAGAATTCCATTACTGAGGGAGGAGGATAAGAATGTTTGGCAGGGCAGTAGAGATGGGGTATATTCTGTAGAAATGGGCTATAAAACTGCGAGAGAAGAGGAGGAAATAGGGGAGAGTGAGGGACCCAGCAGTTCATACAGAGCATCAAAGGGACTATGGAAAAGCCTTTGGAAAACAAAAGTGCCTCCAAAAGTAAATCAGTTCCTGAGGAGAGCAGCAAGTGGTGCACTTGCAACAAAGGCAGATCTGTATAGAAGAAAATGTATTGATAGCCCAAGGAGCTGTATCAGTAAAACCCAGGTAGAAACCATTGAAGATGCATTATTTCTGTGTCTATGGGCTAAATTGTGTTGGTTTGGCTCACTTTTGGCATTGAAGTTTGATGAATTGTCGATGGCCAGATTTGATAGATGGTTTGAAACATGGGTAGTGGATAAGCAGATAAAGGATGAATGTAATTTGGCTTTGTTTGCTAGTATATGCTGGCATATATGGAAAGCAAGGTGTAGCTTTGTGTTTGAGGAAACTGAGGTGGATGCGGTATTATGTCTTCCCAAGGCAAAATCAGACTTGTCAATGAATACTGGGATTGTGTTGAAAAGAGAAGAGGAGAATGTTAGCATAAGAGACGTTTGAGAGAGCTTTGAGGTGGCAACAACCAGCAGAAGGTATGGTAAAAATTAACGTGGATGGCTCTTACCGTGGAAAGAGCAGGAGGGCTGGTATTGGGTTGCTGGGAATAGATATGAAAGGGAGATTTTAAGGGGGAGTAGGGCTGGATGTAGAGGCAAGTTCAGCTTTTATGGTTGAATGTATGGCATTGCTGGAAGCTCTTAGAATTAAAGAGTTATTTGCTGACAGTGATATCATTGTTGAGACTGATTGTCAGGAATTGTTCAGAAGGATAAGGGATAGAGATATAACTGGGTGTGAATGGAGGTGTGAAGATATCCTGAACAAATGTCTAGAGCAGGGAAGATCAAGATGCAATCGAAAGGGCAATAATTGTAACACCCCCGAATTTCTAGGAGTTATAAAACATAAAATTTTGCTAGTTTTTATAGATAATAACAAAAATCCAAAATAATCAACTTCGGGGAGTGTCACCGTTGCACTTGCATGGGACAAGGCTACTTATTACATCACAATAAATCTAAATCAAAACAAAGTGTCTTGTGCGAAATATAGAAATAAAAAGGAAGATAATTAAAATTAATTGGACGTTCTTCCTCACTTCTCACTGCTAGCCTCAACCTTTAAAACCTGTTTTTCTAAAACTCTGCTCCCCCGAAGGATTATCGCAGCCCAAGAACACATACATCAGTAAAAGCTGGTGATCCTAACTGCAAAAGGATAATATAAAATAAAATAACAATTAATTAATTAGATAAATTAAGTTAGAATAAAATAAAACAAAAACAAAATAATTACAGAATAAAATAAATAATTACATAATAAAATAAAATAAAAATATCTTATATTTGTAGTTCCATTGTTTATAAAGATTACTAGTGGGAAGAGAACCATGGTAGACCCGGAAACTTGCCAGTCTCCCCTGTGACTCGGAAGCCTGCCAGTCACAATTCATCAAATTTGGCCATAAAAATATTTCTTCCTAGTGTGCACACCTCTTCCCAAAGTTGCTACTAGTATCCCGGAAACCTGCCAGACATCACTTTGTGAAGAACGGATACAATCGGTTCACATCAAATATTATTTCGAGGGCATAAAGCCTAAAGGTTGTATTCATCACTTTAGGAGGTAACATCCCAAAGCTATCCTCCCACAATTAAATTATTTTAAATGCACTCAGATTAAAATTTCTAAATTATTTCTATACACTATAGTGCCTAAATTGAATTTATTAATATTTTATACTTATTTAATTATCTTCCTACATTTTTATTTATTTATTTATTTAACTATGGGATACAATATTTTAACATAGAATATATTCATATTCTTAACTTTGCAATTAGCATGGCACTTCAACCACTAAATATACACAGTGAGATAAAATTAAAGTTTTATGGTCCCTACGTAAGACGACGTGAATGAAAGTCCATCTAATAAATTATCTAATATACATAGTCATAGGATGATAATGGTTTTTGGTTCAGATTCCACGCAGAGGTTGAATTTGTCACTTATTGGCTATCATAACTCATCATCACAAAAGAAACTCTCCACGCAAGGTTTTTTGCAATTATAAAAAAGATATATATTTATGTATATATATATTTGAACAGGACCTGACAGATCAAATGGGTTACCAAATAGGAGAAAATTGTATTCACAGGAGGCTTTCAGTTTTCAAGAGACACGTTTCCTTTTTGCGTTAAGTTACATCAGCAGGAGTAAATTTTAGAGCAACCCAGTAAATCACCGAAGCAGAAAAGGAAAGAAACGCTTTAAACATATAATGATCCAATAATAAGACAGTAGCCACACACCGTGATATCCTTGGCAAAATAAATAAATTTAATACTCTTGCCAGAGTAATAATCAAGCATGCGCCACAATTTGCAAGAATCGAATCAGAGGGGGGTTAGTGATTTGTTTTCTTCACAAAAATCGGCACCTTAACAATTAATTCCTATTATATTTACTAAATTCCCAAAAGAGCAATTTGTCGCAGAGTTTACAGAGAAATGAGTAAGGAGAAGAGAAATATGAGCGAAGACTAAGGTTAGGCAGCTAAAACTAATATTTATAATTAGAGCTAAACTTGTAGTCAAAGTTAAGGTTTAGCTATGGGTTGGGCTCTTTAGCTATTGTTAATTAATGAATAAAAATAATAATAGATCATTTATTAAATTCTAAATTTTTACTAAAAAGAAATAATATACCATTTATTAAATTCTAATTAATTTTTTTATTACTACATTATTAATTTCAATTTCAATTTTAATATTATTATTATTATTAACAATAATAATAATAATCTGGGGTATTAAAAATAATGTTGCTGACTATATAGCAGCTCATGTGATGAGAGGCGTGCTACCGAAATGGTGGATTACCCTCTCGGATGGCTATTCTGTTGCAGGATCTGAACAGCGAAGGAAGTCAATCTGCAAGGGATGGTATAGGTTAACTTTGTGTTGTTTAGCTTGTTCTGTACAGTAGGTTGTATGTTAGGTTTATTTCTGGTTTATATTTCTGCGTAGGTTGTATGATCAGGTTGCTTTTCTTTTTTCTGTTTTACAGGGAAATTAGGGGTCCACATTACATGCACATCTTTTATGTGCTTCTTATATGTTCATCCCTCTATTAGAGGGATAAGCATATTTTTTTTATTTTTTTAAAATTTTTTATATACTGTATTTATTTATATTTAAATTATATATTGCTTTCTGAAATATTTTTTTCACCCAGTATCTCAAATTAATTAGTTTTCAGTCCTGCATTCAGTAATATTTATCTGTAACACCAATATCATAGAAACTAATTAATTTTGAGATATTGGGTGAAAAAAACATTTCAAAAAGCAACATATAATTTAAATATAAATAAATACAGTATATAAAAAATTAAAAAAAAAAATGCTCATCCCTTTAATAGAGGGATGAGCACATAAGAAGCACATAAAAGATATACATGTAATGTAGACTCAGAAATTAGTGTGTAATGACTTTTTTGATGATTAATAAAATTGACTGTTTACTCTAAAAAAATATAACTAAGAACCTAGTTCTTTCATTGTATTTTCCTATATTTCAAATCCTATTGTTTATCCCTAAATGTTATTTTTCCCAACCCCTAAATGTCATTTTTAAATAAGTAACAGCAAATTCACCAGAGGGCACTTGGTAGGATTCATACCCCAAATTCAACGTCAATATATGGATGTTAACAATTGCAACATAGCTTAGGAATTTTGTACTATCTTCAGTTCTTAAAATCTAGTTGACTTTTTTTAAAAGGTTAAAGAAGTTATACAAGTTACTTAATCATATCATATATTATATATGATAAAATTATATATATGTTTATAACTCAAAATTTGTTTGGAGAAAAAATGATAAATACAAACACCTTGAAATAATTTAATTAGCTTCCTTAACTTCTATAAAAAAATAATAAAAATAAAATAAAATTAAGGTCTCATATTTAAGACCGAACTAGTATATGTTTTGATGGGTAAAAAAGCACCGAATGTAGCTATGAATGGAAAGTAACATCATGATGTAAAGGACAAAGGACTCAGCGAGAAATCGTTGGCGTAACTGGTAGGTGCAATGTTGCATCATAAATCCAAATATCCAATATAAAAGTATTCACAGTTTAACAGGATTATGTTGTCACATCATTCGTGCCATGATGTAATTAGTTTCATTTAGTGCGCGTTTGCGCTAGTTCCACTAATTATACCACACAAATGATACTCATTCAATAATGACATGAGTATTATTATTCTAAAATATCCAGACCTTCATGCTGCACGCAACTGCCATTAGATTATATAGACAGCCAAAAAGAAGTATATCAATATGATTAGTAGCCCACCGTCGACTTGATTGCATCCAATATCTGCATCAAATGGGTGGCAAAGACTAGTTTCACAGACTGCTTTCGTTAGTTTGGACAGGAATCACTTAAAGATAAAAGAAGCGGTTTGAAATCACCTTATTCTTGGTGGGCATGTAAAAAGGTTCAAAAACTAGAGGGAAAGGGGTGTCTAGTCCACAAATCCTCGTTATAGGAGCTTCTAACTGCACAACATATAAAAGGTTAAAGACACGCTTTTGGAAAATGTATATGAGTGCAAGATAATCAAGAAAGCAGATAAACATTTCCAGAACATTCCATTAACTTGGAAGTATGCATGATGGTCCTACATCCAAGCTGTGCATCAACTTGTTGAAAAATAATTTCATGCAAAAAAGAAAACATCAGCAAGCACACATCATGATGCAAAATTTCAAGCACTGGCATAGTTCATCAAGCACCGAGAAGTTTACCACAGACCGCCATACTAGTTACAAGTGCTAACGGTATGTAAATTCAGAAACAGAACTAAGACCAAGTTGAATCTCTATAAACTGTAGTCACATATATGAAATGGAGTAAGACTGAAAGATAGTAAAAGTGTTGCCAATAGACACACTCAAGCTCTCTCAAGGTCAGGAAGAAAAATAAAATAAAGGGAAAGAGGATGATAAGAAGGTTGTAGAGAAGAAGAGATTTAGGGAGAGGAGAGACACTTGACAGAACTGCTGTCCTTGTCTTTCATTCATACACAATGCAATCTGATCATAACATCCTTCTATTAGCTCAAGCCTCATATATATATATATATATATATATATATATATATATATATAGGATAAAGACTTGTGACTCACAAGGCAAATCAATCCTAACTGTCATAACAGAAGCAACAGATATAACTACTTCTACTAACTAACCTAACCACCAAACTAACACTAAAACCATCCCTCGGCCTCATAGCATTAGTTTAGTGATGTTTCCCTAATTAACTAAGTGGCTTCATAGGATTAGTTTAGTGCCACATCAGATATATTATCATATTTCACGCATTTACAGTAGCACTCATGAAGCTTCCTCCTCCGGTTGGTGCTTCCACTGGACCAACACTTCAGTTACAATACGTCCCTTCCTTCTGCCAACCCTGCGCTGCAGAATCTGCTCAGGTTCTTTCACAGTAGGAGGTTCAAGCCAGTCAAGGGGTGGATGTCGAGGCCTAACAGACGGGTCTGGGCACATATTCAACAAGGAGATATGAAAAACATCATGAATCCTTGTGACTTCAAGGCAGATCCAATTTGTAAGCGACTGAACCTAGATGTTGCTTGATCTTGTAAGGTCCAAAAAACCTAGGAGCTAATTTCTGGTTGCTCCTAGATGCAGCTGAAATTTGACGGTATGGTTGGAGTTTCACAAAGACCCACTGACCCTCCTGAAATCCCTATCTGTGCGATGAGAATCTGCTTTTTGCGTCATTATGTTCACATCGAATTGGTTAGTAAAGACCCTTTGAACCACTCCCGGAAGGTCTGCAATGGTTGATTCCAATACTTGTACACGTTCGGCCAGGTCATTCGACATTGTTGCTTCGGCAGTCTGAGAACGAGTTGTGACCATTAACAATCAGAAAACAGAGTGTCGGTGCCACTAACCCAAATCACGGACTGAGTCTTTAAGTTCCGATGGTAATCACGTCGACTTCAATTATTATACATAGAATAGAGACTTGTGACTCACAAAGCAAATCAATCCTAACTATCATACAGATGCAACAGATATAACTACTACTACTAGGACTACCTAAGACTCTATGTCTTGGGAGTTCTATTTTAGAGGGAAATGATAGGAAAAGAAAGGTTTTGGTAACCCCTTCCCTTATTTGGGAGTTTTAAAAAGAGGGGAGAGAATCAGGGATTTTCACAAATCCCCAAAACCCTCCTTCTTCAAAAAAATAAAATTCCCCCAATATGGGGGGTTTTAAGAGGGAGAATAAAATAATTATTTTTTTAGGCTCGTTTAAATAAAACAATCTCGTTATTTCTAATTTCTTTTTTCTTTTATATTGTTGGAATGCACACGGAAATATGTTTTAGAAAGAGAAATACTTTTTTAGGGGATAATATTTTTAGAGAGAGAAAATACTTTTTTATGGAAAAGTATTTTTAGAGAGAAAAAATACTTTTTAGAGGGAGAAAATACTTTTGTAGGGGAAAATATTTTGAGAGATAAAATATTTTTTAGAGAGAGAAAATATTTTTTAGAGGAGGAAATACTTTTTAGAGAGAGAAAATACTTTTTGATGGGAAAATATTTTTAGAGAGAGAAAATACTTTTTTTAGGAGAAAATATTCTTTGAATATAAAAATTACATAAATAATTTTTTTAGAAAATTTAAATTTATTTTTAAAGTATAATAATTATATTAATTTTTAAAGAAAACGATAAAATGGTAAAAATAACTCATTGATCCTCCATCTTTCTCCCTTACTATTTTTTAAACTCCCAAACAATGGGAGGAAATATCCTCCATTTTCCTTCATTCTCCTCCCCTCCAAACTCCAAACTCCCTGCATCTCTTTCCTTTCCTTCTCCTCCAAACTCCCAAACAAAGCCTAAAACTATTCCTTGGCCTCATAGCATTAGTTTAGTGCCGTTTCCTTATTTAACTAAATGGCCTCATAGGATTAGTTTAGTGCCACATCAGATATATTATCATATTTCATGCATTATATATCAGAGGACCACAACAGATGATAAGCAGGCAGGTGGTTAACAGCGCATCAATATTATGTGTTGGCTGGGGTGAGCGAGTCAGCGTTGGTGTGTTGTTTATCAATAGAAGAGAGAATTGTAAATTGGGGAATATTTTGTATCTGATTTCATTAATTGATTTGAGTACATTTGTCCCTTATATATGGTCATAAGGAGAGCTATAGCTATGACACATCACTTATACATGACAACTGTATTTAACATTGTTATCAGTGAGAGGGTACGGGAGAGGCTAAACAAGAAGAATCACTAGTGTCTAGTGAGTTCTCTGGTTTTCGAATATCATAGGAGCGTCTATGTTCATTCATTCATTCATTCATTCATTCGGAAGATTAAGATAAAAAGCGGCACAACAATTGAGGGAATAATTTTATCCAAGGTTAAAATTCCGGAAATAAATCAAAATATATTTGGTGTGTGGATCTGTTTCTTTTCCTAACCATGTCCCATTTGCCTAAGAGTTTTCTACCATAGAAGATAGCCACTAGCTTGACAATTATATGAAGTGGGGATTCGAGTATACCCGAGAGAAGCAGCGTTCAACAATGGAAGCTGAGATTTCAGCACCGAAACCACCTGTTACTGGAGCTTCATGACTAACCTAAAAAAAGTTCAACACATCAATATGTGATACCACCCAGAGACAAATATTAAACTCCAGAAAGTATTTACTCACCAGTAGTCTTCCAGTCTTCTTGACAGAGGCTTCTATTGTGCCCTTATCCCAAGGTATAAGTGTCCTCAGATCTATTAATTCACATGAAATTCCATCCTGCAAAATCCCAAAATGGTATTACAAATTCAATAAAAGATGAAAGCTCAGATTTGTTGATATAATGTAAATATCTCAATCTCCCACAACACATATATCTAAAATTAGACACTTCTGCAGCAACAGTTAGATGGTTTGGGAGAAGATGGACAATTCCTCGTGTGTATTTAGGTGAAAAAAAGAAATGAATTGACTCAATATAATACTTCTTACTTAAGCAAGTCAGCCACAATATTTAAATGTAAGCATAAGAATTGGGGAACAGATTACATGATCTCATACCATTTTTGGTATACGCTACAAATAATAACAATTCCATTTTTTAACAAAGCTTTGGGGAGTTGGGTTTCAGGTTATCGCTTAGAAGCAACTTATAAGATCCTAGCGCATATGAAATGCAACCCAGGAACAGGCTTACTATTCAAAAAGAGAAAATAAGCTAGCTAGGAGGTATTAACCACTGGGCTATATCTATGAAGGACAGAATATCAACTTCAGGATATTGTACCTTTGTATGGGGGCAATCTAGTCACTTGGAGAAGCAAAAGAAGAGGTGTGGTAGCCAAAGGCAATGCAAAATTAGAATTTAGGGGGGTTGTTGAAGGAATCTGTGAAAAGCTATGGCTACACAGATTGTTGTGAGAGCAACAGATTGACATGGAGTTACCTGTAAAGCTTTATTGGGACAACAAAGGTACCATAAACAAATCCCATAATTTAGGTTAACATGATAGAACCAAATACATTGAAGTGAAAGCAATATTTCCCGCTCAATCTGTAAGCTACTTGAATATGTGGCAAGTCATTAATGTTAGATACATTACTTGTTGCTATGGTCTCAGACATAAGTGGATGGATGAAAGTCAAGAGTAAATCCGCAAGCAAAAGTTAAGGAGAGAGAAGCAATCAAATAACAAGGGAAACAACGTTTGAAATGAATACAGGATAGAAGAACAGGACTGATGGTTAGGATTTTGAAAGAGAGGGCTTTCAGCCAGAAAAAATGTAATCAGTGGCTAAATAGACCACAAGAATGGTTGAGGCAATAATAAAGGCATTGAACAGAGTCTAGGTAAACCAAAAATAGACAGACCACCACAGTAGACAGTTTGGACGAGTGCATATAATCCCTTACAAGAATGCCACCAGTGGAGCATAAAACATAGCACAGCTGCCCTTGAGCTAGCCTCTATGGTTGTTGGATATGTTCTCTGGTTGACTAGCTGCCAGAAAAACCTTCCATGCATGTCAGACACCAGCGCATGGGAGAAATTGAATAATTAAGAATATACTTCAAATAATGAAAGCTGACGGTGATAATAGTCTATCCCTAAAACTTACTTTATTCATCAAAAGTTTACATGATTATATACAGGGGGGATATTATCTTCTAGTTTAGATAGATCCTAATACTTAGCGATAGATACTTAGTGATAGGATCATAGCATTTATAGCCTTTCTGAGAAGCAGAGTAGCCCAAGAACATAGCAGTTAAAATCTCGATTTATCATTATGATTTTACATTTTTACGATTTTTTTTCATTTAAACGATTTTACTAATTTTCCAAACGCTTCTATATTTTTACGATTTTTTTACATTACGATTTTATATTTTACGATTTTTTATCCCTCTTCCGATTTTACGTAAAATCTCGATTTTAACTACCTTACCCAAGAAGACACAACAAACAGCTCTAGGGTCAAGTTCTGAGGTATGGTGAAGGTGAATGTAAGTGGTGCAACCAAAGACTTTAAGTGGAAGGGTATTTTCAAGGTAAGGAAGGTGAAAATGGTTATGGAGGACTTAGAGGGGGGTTTTAAAAGAAAGGGGTTTGCTAGGTATGCGATTAATGAGAAACACAACAGTAAGGTTGGCATCCCCCAATGGAACTAAGGAATGGATGAGTTGAGCATGAGGGCTCTTGCGCTATCTAGGATATGACGATTTTTGCATTCAGCAATACCATTTTGTTGGGAGGTATATAGGAAGGTGCTTTTATGAATAATTCCATGGTTTTAAAGTAACGTAGAAAGAGTGGTGTTAAAATACTCAATTTCATTATCAAAATGTAAAATTCGAATTTTTGTTTGAAATTGTGTTTGGATCATGTTACAGGAAGCAATGAAGGTTTGAGGAACCTCAAATTTATTTGTTAAAAGATAAACCCAACTCACTCGGGTGTGATCATCAATAAAGGTGATAAACCATTTTGAGTTTGTACAATTAGGAATGCAAGATGACTCCCATACATCACTATGGATGGTAGTAAATGGTTGGGAAGCATGATATGTGATGCTTGAAAAAGAGGTGCATTGATGTTTTGCACGTTCACATGTATCACAACAAAAATGAGAGAAATCTTTATTTGAGCAACTAGAAGGCAACAATTTTGACATGTAATCAAGATTAGGTCTTGTGCCACAACTCCGAACTACTAGTCCTAGGGAGAGACACCTTATTGTAAGAACTAATACTGCGAAGGTTTTTATCATCCAGGTAATAAAGTTCATCACGTTCATTCTTAACTCCAATCATCATCCCTTTGAATAGGTCCTGGAAAATACAATGAGTGGTAAAGAAATCATTATGACATCTTACATCATTGGCTAACTGACGAACAGACAATAAGTTGCATCATAATTTAGGAACATGTAACGCATTATGAAGAACAAGAGTAGGAGAAACTTTGACACTCCCAAAACCAGCAACAACAGAATCAAAGGCATCAGCAATAGTAACAGTCATATTTGCATTTATCGGAGTGTAGGTCATAAATAATGAGGCATTATCCGACATATGATTAGAGGCGCCAGAGTCTACGGTCCAGCAATTTCCAGTACTTATACTTTTGATGGCAACAAGAGCGTGAAAGAAGTTACCTCCTTTTACTACCGTAGTGGTTGGTTGCCTTTGAGATGGTTGCCACGTAGATAGTAATTCAACGATTTTATCAAACTTGTCACCTTGTAGAGTGGTGGAGACGGCAACAAAATCATCTTCTTTGGAAGTTCCAGCAATATAACTTCTACCGCGATGCTTTTTTGACTTCCAATCTGGTGGTTTGCCATGAATCTTCAAGCATGCATCTTTGGTGTGACCTACCTTTTTGCAATGATCACAGGTGGGCCTATTTCTGTTTGGCCGAAAATCAATGGTATAGAAAGCAAGGGCAAAGAGTTCAGGAACAGTATTTGGAAGCACATTTAGAGATCCTGAGGGTTCCTTAAGCATGACCCTTTTTCTAGATTCCTCATTCCAAAGTGTTGCAAAGGCCTCGCAGACACTTGGGAGGGGAACTTGGCTTAGAATTCGATCACGAATGTCATCAAAGGATTTGTCCAGACCTGAGAGTAGTTCAAACAATCTGACCTTCTCTACTCGTTTGGCATGATTCGCAACGTGTGAGGTGCAACAAGGAGTGTCGTCATTGATGAGATCAAGCTCCTACCAAAGTGTGCTTTTGACAAGATAGAAGTCATCCAGAGGAAGATTAATTTGTTTAAGATCCCATATCTTGGCTTGAAGGTTGAATATATAAGAGGATTTGCCTTTATCACTGTAGGCTTCACGTATGGCTTCCCACATGTCACGGGCAAAGGACATAAACATGAAGTACTTGTTGATTGTCGATCCCATTGAGTTGACAAGCCAAGAACAGACCAATGCATCTTCAACTTGCCAAAATTCTGTTGCTTTCTCATCAGAGGACAAAGGTGGCGGTGAGAGGCCGATAGCGTGCCCAAGTTTCCTACAACCTTTAAGAGCGAAACTGACGGACTATGGCCATACACGGTAGTTGTTGCCAATGAGTCATTCAAGAATAATGGTAACAGTTGAGCCTTCGAAGGCAGTTGTTGTATGGCGTGATACACTCATGGCAGAGGAGTTCCCACTCGTCCTAGCCACAAAATGATGTGACATAGGCGGAGAACTCGACTCCTGTGTATTGGTGTAGGGATCGTCAGACATTATTATCACCATCACCTTGCTGCTACTCTGATACCATGAAAGCTAACGGTGATAATAGTTTATCCCGAAAACTTGCTTTATTCATCAGAGTTTACATGATTATATACAGTAGGGATATTATCTTCTAGTGTAGATAGATCCTAATACTTAGAGATAGATCCTAATATCTAGGAATTACAAATTACGAAATTCTAATTTACATAAGCTCCTAATTAAATCCTAGAATCCCTTAATTACCAAGTTTATGATAGGAGCAAATCTGCCCTTAATTTTGTCGGACTTCCAACAAATAATTATAAAAAAAGGCTAGAATGTTTTTCTTCAGCTCCTACATTTTGCCAATATCTCTTATTTGCCTAACCTTTCTATGCCTCCCACAATCATCCCAGATCCCTAACATTCTAAAATGGAACATTCATCATGCACACATCTTACTCACCTTACCTTAACCACTACTCCCTACGTTAATGATTCATGTTGCATAAGGAGAACTCCCCCATGATGACTCAAAGAGAATATCAAAAAGAAAAGGCACGGATAGTGTTAAATGCATGCTTCAAGTGCTTCAGTTTGTAATATAACAGCCACTTACTTTTTCAGCGTCAAGACAAGCTTGTTCCATTATAGACAACTGAGCCCCCCATCCAACAAGTGTGATATCCATACCCTCTCGCAGTACCTGATTACACATCCCCATATTTGATAGATTAAACGTTTCAAATTCCAGAAGTTACAAGTTTCTAATGAAGAACTTCTTTTACTTCTCTCATCTAGCATGAATTTTAGTGTACCTCAGCTTCGGATAGAGGCAACATATAATCATCTTCTGGCACATCTTCAACAGCTAAACGGTACAGCCACTGAAACCAAGAATTCCACCTTTACATTTCAGAATTTTTAAAACACGACTTGAGCAAATGATTATTAAGTTGTTCTCAAAGAACTCAAACCTTTGGTTCAAAAAATACAACAGGATTTGGATCTCTAATGCAAGATAGCAACAACCCTTTTGCTTGCTGTGGACTTCGAGGAATGACAACCTATATGAGAATCAAAGGGGAAAGGGAACAATGCATCAACCAGGTAAATAAGACAAAACGAATATATCTAGTTCTCTGCGAGAACAGTGCTGGCATGACATATAAAAATTCCCCATAGCAACCACAAATTTCATAATTATTTACTGTGCACATTAGAAGTAAGCATCCTACTTTCATACATTTCAGTATCAATACTGTCTTCTTTTTCATGTCTCATACGACTTCTAACAAATTTAAATAAGACTCTTCTCCTGTTATAAAGTGCAGCAAATCTTTCAAATAAATCTATATGCTCCCACATTGCAGCATCGAGCTCAAAGCCATCTGTCCGAGGACACCACCAAAGAACTCAAGACATTAGGTGCTATATTTCTTAATTAATCAGTGGCAACGATTATCCAGCCATTGACTGTTATATATATATAGGTTAATCTGGAACAATATCTTTGCTGTGTCTCATTGGAATTTTATAGATTTTAAGATTGACTGATAATTTTTTAAAGGGCTGCACATTATCTCAAAAGTGATAATCTCATACTGTTAAAATCTAAGGTGGCTGGGTGAAAAACATTTACTGGGTTTTTTTTTCTATTACTGGGTGAAAAATATTCATGCAGACTACTTTCAAGTTCAGGTTTATCCAATTATCTACATGAATACTGATAGAAATCCACCACGTCCCTTACTAGTTTATACTAGAAAGAGACATGGAGCTCGTGTTCAAATGTTATAGGCTGTTATTTCTGTCAGTTTGTGTTAACCGTGTCTATGTGTTTGTATGTTCCTGTGTTGTTATCTATGTCAAATGTTTAGGAGTTGGTTATTAGGAAGGGTATCTAGCAGTTATCTTCGGAGAATTTATTTTCAGTTATGGATGTTTAGGCTATATATATGTATTGTGACAACAGTTATGGTATGAACAAAATTATTACGCAGTGAATTGTTTTCTCATGAGTCAAGAGTTACAGATTCTAGCTCTACTCATCTTTTCTCTTCTCTCCTATTTCAAATTCTGCCATCTGATATCTAAAGGTTCCTAGAACCTATCAATTTGGTATCAAAGCTTTTCCTTCCTCACATGTGGAAACATGGTAATCACTCACTCTTCCAATTAAGACCAAGACTCACAAAACTCCTCCCAGAATCATGAAACCTCTCCCATTCGTCCAGTTCCTCAACCAGAAACTTCACACTCCATTCCACAACCACATATACCTATTCAAACCCCTCCCCCAGAACCTTTTTCCCAACAATTATCCCTCATCCTATCCAAAATAAACAGGACGGATTCGGATATTACAGATTTCAAGAAGGGAAAATTTACTGCCATCCCAAATGAACCTGATTATGGAGGTTTCGGGGAACAAATTCATCACGAGGCACGATGGTGGTTGCAGAACTCATCAACAAGACAACACATGAAAGTAGAATTCCCTAAGTATGATGGAGGGGATCCTAGAGGGTGGGTATTGAAAGCAGAGAAGTATTTTTGATATTACCAAACACCAAAGGATCAACTCTAAAGCTCCAGAAAACACTGTATAATAGTGTAACACCCCCAAATTTCTGGCAGTTATAATAACATTAAATTGCGATGGTTTTTATAAATAATACTGAAATTCAAAATAACCAAATTTGGGAAATGTTACCGAAAAATAATACTGAAATTCAAAATAAACAAATTTGGGAAATGTTACCGCTACACTTGTACTGGGACAAGTGTAAGGCTATTTATTTCATTAACATAAATTCAAACCTAAACAGATATGTTTTATTCGAAACATAAAATAAAAACGAAATAGATAGAATTAATTGAACGTCCTTCCTCACTTCTTACTACTAGCCCCAACTTTTAGAACCTGTTTCACTGAAAATCTGCTCCCCAAAGGATCATCACAGCCCATGAACACAAACATCAGCAAAGCTGGTAATCCTAATAAAACAAAGATAATATAGAAAAAAATAAAATAATTATATAATAAAAATCTCATAATATATATATATATATATATATATATATATATATATATATATATATAAGAAGATGTTAGTTTTGTTATTATTTATGAAGTTTACATGGTAGGAAGAGAACCATGGTAGACTCGGGAAACCCTGCCAGTCTACTCTATGACCCGGGAAGCCCTGCCAGTCACAAATTATCAAATTGGACATAATAACATTTCTTCCTAGTGTGCACACCTCTTTCCAAAGTTGCTACTAGTGTCCCAGGAAACCCTACCAGATACCACTTTAGGAAGAACGGATACTATCAGTTCACATTACTTAATATTTTAGAGGTTTTAGTTGTGTTCATTACTTTAGGAGGTACCATCCCAAAGCTATCCTCCCATTGCTAAATTATTTTAAATGCACTCAAAATAAAATTACTAAATTATTTCTATACACTATAGTGTCCAAATTGAATTTATTAATATTTTATACTTATTTAATTATCTTCCTACATTTTTTATTATTATTTAATTAACCATAGGATAAAATATTTTAACGTAAAATATATTCATATCCTATTTTATTATGATTTAATTTCCAATAACCATGGCACTTCAACCACTAAATATACACAATGATACTAAAACAGAGTTCTATGACAACTACATATGATGACGCATATGAAAATCCATCTAATAATTTAGCTGACATAAATGGTCATAGAATGATAATGGTTTGGTTTAGCAAAAAAAACAACGTTCCATCCACTCATGATTATACATTAGCAATTAAATTCATTCAAAATTTCAATGACAGGTGAAATTCAATTCCACCAAGCAAAAGGTCCAAAATTGTCACTTATTAACTATCACAAATCAATATCACAAAAACTCTCCACACAAGATTTCTCAACGCAACAAAAAGTCCAACGAGCATCTACAGCACTAGGCCGCCAATAGTATTACGTACTACTCCGAGGCTCAGTCAATTACGATTTAAAAAGGTAACCATATTGTTCGGCCAAATTCAAATTAACATCAAATTTATAACAATTAGTAAATCTAAGACCGTAATCTGAAACAACGCAAGAGAAGAAAATTAAGAAAATGAAATAAAGAAACAGAGAAAAAAACCTAATTATCTATCAATATCAGGGCTTTAGCCAACTGACCAAAGACAACCAAAGAATGAGACTCAATTCAAAACACCAAATATATCGAGCAATGGATTTCTATTGTTATAGGGATTAGGATTACTTGGTCCCCGTTTTTGCTAATCTCATAGGAGAGCAATTTGCCGCAAAGTAAGAAAAGAGGAAGAAGTAGACGAGAAGAGAAGTATTGAACGATCGCTAGGGTTAGGCGGCTAGACCTCAGTTTATAATTAAAAATTAGGGTTTAGCTATGGGCTGGGCTCTTTAACTATTGCCAATTAATAAATTATAAAACGATACAAATATTATTAAATTCTAAATTTGTATTCTTACTATATTATTGTTATGATTATTATTATTATCTGGGGTATTACAAATAAGTAGTGCAATAGTTACAATAATCTGAAGAGAGTTGTCACTCTCTTTAGCCAAGATGGTTTCAGGTTCAACGTAGAACCTGATTCCTCTCCTCTCAACATTCACTCAAAAACTGCCTGCCTTTTCCCCTCTTCCTACAACGGTTAAAATAGACTAAAAGTACCTTTCACAATACCCAACAAGCCACCCTAATAAACAACTATCTATCCTACCCTTACTTCAAAATAGATAAAAACACAAAAGGTCAACTCTGCAACCTTAAAAGCCATCTTGCCTAATTGTTGTGTCCTTCTTGGTTGTCTGTGTCTTCCTTGGTCTTCTCTCATAGGTTTGACCGGTGAATGGAATCCTTTCAATCTCAAAGTTGATGTTGCTGCAATCAACTTGGAGGGAGACACTTTAAATTTATTTACTAGGATTTCCACTAGTCGAACAATCAGGTATTGGGAAGAATTAATATAAGTCTTTCAGGAACAATTCGGACCTACGGAGTTTCAAAATCATAATTTTTATCTGAGCAATATAAGACAAACTGGTTCTGTCCATTATTATAGGCAAGAGTTTGTTAGACGCTCTTCTAGGACTACAGTTTGGCCAGAACATTGCCTTCTAGGTGTCTTCATCAACGGATTAAAAGCAGAACTTCAGTCAAACGTTAAGATACATAAGCTATAGACGGTGTTCAAAGCATCAAGCCTTGCCATGGAGTTTGAAGAAAAATTGCAATCGCAATCCCAAACGAGATACTCTCAAAGCAATTATTTGACATGTGGCCGCATGGGCGTTGTGAACTTTAAAGAAAATAAAAGTTCTTTTTTCAAAACCGATAGGAAGCTATAGGGGATATTCTCAATCGATTACAACAGCCAACTCGTTCCAAGAACAACTTACTACCCCAATTCAAAATTCACAATCGACAAACCCTCAAGATTCTGTTGTTACTGAAAGTGAATGACAGATGAGGCGGGATAAAGGCCTCTGTTACAGATATGGAGACAAGTTTGCACCAAGGCATAGATGCCAAAAACTCTTCTTTCAAACTAATGGAAATTACAGAAGATGTGGACCACAATGAAGAGCACCAGAATAGTGAATATCTCATAGAAGGGAAGTTTGCTGAAATTTCGTTGCATGCTATCCTAGGCAGTCCTTCAATCACTACTATGAAGGTTCAAGGCACCTTACAATCAAAACCTGTTTTGATTCTTATTGACAGTGGTTCAATGTATAATTTCATCTTTGAAAAGATTGTTGCAGAACTTAAAATACCCACTTGTTATCTTCCTCCATTGGGAGTACAAGTTGGCAATGGCAACATAACTCCTTACAACTCTATCTGCAAGCAACTGGAGGTTCAGGTTCAAAGTTTGATGAATAAAGATGACTTTTCCCGTTTTCTATTGGTGATTCTAACATGGTATCAGGGATCAAATTGTTAGTCTCAACACAACAGAGGTGAATTGGCAAAAGATGTATATGATCTTTAGGGAAAACGGGAAGAGGTTTAAGGTGCAAGTAATGCCACAACCACAAAGTTCAATAGCGGCTTTACAGAGTTCCACCTGTCAGGAGCAAGTTTCTTACAGAGAACAAAAAATCCAGCAACTTCTGGATTTCTCTAAACTACTTGACTCATATGCCCCTGGTGTTTCAAGAGCCAAATCAGCTTCCACCTCTTCGTTCTCATTGTCATTCCATATTTCTTCATCCTAGTTCGTCTCCTCCAAACATCAAGCCATACCGTTAGTCCGTTATCCACATGCTCAGAAGGACAATATTAAAAGACAAATTGAAGAATTTTTGGAGAAGGGCTTTATTCTCCTTAGTGTTAGTCCTTTCTCAAGTTTTGTGTTGCTGGTTCCAAAGAAAGATGATTCTTAGAGGTTTTGTATTGATTATAGCAAGCTCAACAAGATCACAGTGCCAGATAAATACCCAATCCCCCATATAGATGAGCTATTTGATGAGTTATATGGTGCCTCTTAACCAAATCGAGAGTTAATCTTGCTAACATTCACAAGACAGCTTTTACGACATATTCAGGTCATTATGAATTCTTAGTCATGCCATTTGGTTTAATTAATGCTCCCTCTACATTTCAAGCTACCATGAATGACCTCTTCCGTCCCCATCTTCGCAAGTTCATATTGGTTTTCTTTCATGAGTTCTACTGACCATCTACAATTCGATGGACGAACAGTCATTGGCTAAGCGTCGATATGAGAAGTTTACACCACATTACTTTGGTCCTTATCTAGTCATTCGTAAGATAGGTAATGTTGCCTGTAAGTTGCCACTACCTCTAGGAACACATGTGCATCCAATGTTTCATGTTTCCCTCCTTCGTGCTGTACATGCGTATCAAGCATCTCTATAACCCATTAATGAGGATTGGGAGCTGCAACTACAACTAGAACAGGTTTTGGATATCAGGAGCATTGACACCAATGGTGTTAAGGATCTTGAAGTACTTATCAAGTGGCAGAACCGACCAAGTGAAGAGGCCAGTTGGTAACTCAATGACTCGATGGTTGCTCAATTTCCTCATTTTTGTCTTGAGGACAAGACGAATCTCTTAGGGGGGTATTGATAGGAATCCACCGTGTCCCTTACTATTTTATACTAGAAAGAGAAGTGGTGCTCATGTTTTAGGCTGTTATTTCCGTCAGTTTGTGTTAACCGTATCTATGTGTTTGTATGTCCCGGTGTTGTTTTCTCTATCAAATGTTTAGGAGTTGATTATTAGGAAGGGTATCTGGCAGTTATCTTAGGAGACGTTATTTTCAGTAATGGATGTTTAGGCTATATATGTGCATCGTGACACAGTTATGGTATGAACAGAATTATTACGCAGTGAATTGTTTTCTCTTGGGTCCAGAGTTACAGATTCTGGCTCTACTCATCTTTCCTCTTTTCTCTCCTATTTCAAATTCTGCAATCTGATACCTAAAGGTTCCTGGAACCTATCAAAAACCCCATTTAAACATTAATTTTCTTATTGACTGGGCAGCCCAGCAAGAGGATAACCATGCTATTTCATACATATTAGTTCTAGCACTTCTACAGTGACAAGCACCACATTGTAATCAAGCCATATTAAACAACAGAGAAATGAACAAAAGTGTAGCAAAAGCAGATTTCTGAATAGCAAATAGAAGCCCAAAGAAAGCACCATACTTTGATGCCAGGAACATGGCAAAAGAATGCTTCAGGGGATTGAGAATGGTAATGTCCACCATGGCCTACAGCTCCATAAGGAGCTCGAATTGTTAACCCTATAGGAATATGTAAAATTTTGTGAAGCAACAAGCAAAACAAAGAAACAAGCCAGAAAATTCAAAAAAAAAAAAGGGTTAAAAGAAATTTACCACCGCAATTAAATTGATTCCCACTACGATATCTGAATTTAGCGGCTTCATTAACAATCTATAATACCAAAAATGGGTTAATTACAGGTAAGGCATGACTTTAGCTAATTCATAGCCACAGGAAGGGTGCATGCCTGGTCAAAAGCGGGATAAATGTAATCTGCAAACTGGATTTCTGCAATGGCTCTATTGCCCTGTCATAAAAATTAAGACCAAGAATTTACACTATCAGCAAGTCACATCAGAATAATCATAGCAGATTGTAGTAGTTTGATTGTAAAACGAGCAACAAAATTATTGAACTTCTTACACTCACCAATGCTGCCAGACCAATTCCAAATCCAACAATGCCCTGCGTGTAATAAAACTTCAGTATATAATTTCTAAACTTGTATCAAGTAGATACTGAATTAGGAAAGAATTAAAAAGAAGTTTCTGGGGAAAAAATGAGACATTAAGTGAATTATGTACTGGTTGCAAACACAGTCTCTGTATACAAAGTCAAGATAGGACAAGATTCCATTAAACTGTGTTCTGAAAGAGACTGCTTCCTACTCTTGCTTTTATACATCTGGACTGTGACCAATTACAGGAAGGGAAAGGAGAGAGATAAAAAGAGAGAGACATTGCATTAGCAGAGGAATACAGAACACAGATACCTGTTCGCACAGTGGAGTATTAAAAACCCTGTTTTTACCAAACCGGTCAGCTAATCCTGTTGTGCAACGAAATACCCCACCAAAGCTTACATCTTCTCCAAAAACATAAGCGCTGGAATCAAATAAAAGAGAATGAGTAGCTATCTTTAAAAAATATACTGCTCACAAGAAATTTAACAAGATGAAGATAAACACCATTAAATCATCCTTAGATACAATTGCATGTGGAAACATTAAAAGAATAGAAATTATAGAGGGCCACGTGTTGCATCTCTATCATTATGTCTCCCATCATATCTCCCTAGCTTAAAGGAACTCTCTTCTGGAGATTTAAACAGTTAATATGACACCAAGAAGGCAAGATGTGAGTGGGAAACTCCAATAGTGCCTATATCTACAAAGCCCTTCTAGCATACAAGATAATGGCGGATGGCATCAAGTGAAGAGCAAACAATCTGAGAATCTAAGAGTGTAGCAATAGGTGGTGCAATGAACATTAATAAGGGAAACTTTTGCTGGAAAAACCTATCCTCAGTGTTCCAAATAGCATTCAAATTCAAAAATCCTTTCCAACAAACAAGGTACCAGTAGCAAGGATTATCAGGTGGGATAAAAATTAGGCCTTCCATATTTACAAGAATTTCCACAATAAGTGGCATAGTAGATGGGCAAGGTGGAACCTGAGCGTGATGAAACATAGTACTAACATCAATAGCTTTAGAAGGCACACCTGTCGCTGATGAAGATTGAACAACAGCCTGGTTCCTACAAAGAAATTCCATTCTGTTGACTACAATCTAGAACACAAGAGAAACAAAGTCCTCATTCACCATAAGTGAAGAGCGCACTAACAGAGACTTTTTAGGGTTCATTGGAGAGACCATTATAGTTTATGGTGATGAAAACATCAATGTTGATGAATTACCAGACAATGGAGGTTGGTGTGAAGAGATTTCAGGCGGTGAACTAGTACCATTAGATACTCCAGAAGCACAAAAATCACTCTTTACAACATCACAGATGCTAGGATTGGACAAACAGGAGTCTCCAATACTAAAGTCATGACTGGGTTTTATAGTCACAAAAATCTCTTGTAGTTTTAAAGCTGAAACTTCTTAGCTGGCTCATATAAGTCCTGGTATGATGCCTTCTCTTCCTTTTGTCAAAGCTAACACTCTTCCCTTATCACTTCACAAGTTATCTCTATACCACATTACTTACCTAGTAACTGAATAGCACACAACAATTTGAAAGCTGAAGGTTATTGCAAAATTCATCTAATCAATGGTATGCATAATCTATAAGAGTTTATCAAGCTTGGTTTGGATGCCTTGGGTGTTTTAGTCAATGACAGATTTAAATAAACTACATCCTAGACAAGATATGATAGGATAATAGGATCAATCCTATAAATCCTAGTCCCACTAAATTTATTTGAAAGACAATATAAACATGAGGCAATAAAACTATCATCCAATTGTCATTGGCACTTTGTCTAGACCCTGACAAAGCTTCATCATCTCCTAACCTGACCTCAACCCCTACCCCTCTCCCATCCCTTCGTCACATGCTTTGCAAAAGCTACAGTAAACTCTTGAGATTAGGAGTGATTGTCATCACAATCAAGGAAATCAACTGACTACAAGCTCATTCAGATACCAGACAAAAGTATGCAGGTTTTTTTTTTTTTTTGTGGCGTAGAACTCCCAATATGATTTAACATGTTGAGCGAGGAAAAGAATACAATTGCATACTTATCAGATCACAACGGATAGTTGAACAAAAAGATGGAAGATGAGGAAGACAAATGTATAAAATATTAACAAACATCAGAAACTCACCGTGGATCAGTTTCCAAGGCAATGTGAAGAGCTTGGTTGATGGCGGAATAAAGGTTTAATGATTTCAGGCTTTGCTCAGCACCCTTTTCAAAACCAGATGAATTCGAAAACTCCCTCCTGGAAACAGGCGAGACCCACCTTCCGAATCTCCTCATGCTGGCAAACATGTCTATTGACCATAGAAGAATCAATCTAAGCTTATCTTTTTTTTGGCTCAACAATCTAAGCTTATCTAATGGGGCAAGATAAGCACAATGTCTTGGCAAAAACAAGATAAGTCATGGTTGCAGTTTTTATTTATTTCTATACTTTTAGTTATCTAATTTAATTTAATTAAGGAAGTTGGTAAAGTTAGTTTATATAATATATATATTTTCTAAATTATCTTAGTAATCTTTCTTATTTTCTTTATTTTCTCTCTTTGATTATTTTTAAGAAAATATTAATAAAGTTAAATTAAGAAAAGATTGACAAAAATAGAAATTATGTTTTATAATTAAAATCAATATCAACTCCTCACAAATATGTCTTCTATTAAAGATATGAGGGAGCATGTGCATATATATAATTGAAAACTTGACTAATTTAAGGAGATCAAGCAGATTTTTTTATATCAAAGTATTTTTATTTTCATTTTTTCTCATACGGATTTTTTTATTTTAGAAATATCAAGCTAAAATATGTTATAATTAAATAATATTTATTTGTATCATCATATTACATAGGAAAAAAGATAAGAAAATATTACTTAAACTTAAAAATCTCAAATCAGTCTTGTTGTGTACAAGAGAATATGTATTTGCCATGAAATAGCAATTGACAACTTATTTTAATAGGAAATAACTGATTTGGGATTTTAAAAATTATAGGGTAGTTTTTTTGTCTTTTTCCCTATTATATAGCCAAATAGATTTTAAATATGTTATATATAATCTAATGATATGATATGATTAAGTAAATACTTCGAGTAACTATCTAAATATGTTTTTGTTTTTGTTTTCACAACTTGTTTTAAGAAGACAATTTTACAAAAGTAGTTTAAAAAAAAAACAAAAAACAGAATTAAGGACCTGTTTAGGATAGCTTCAAACAGTAAATAAGCCTATAGGGGAAAAAAACTAATATAGACTACTCCCTTTGATCCTTATTATAAAACATTAACTATCAAGTGTTTTTTGTTTTTTTATAAGGCACTTGTAAGTTTTCAAGGTGCAATTGATTTTTTTACCATATCTACCCATATTTAATAAGGGTAGTGTGAGATAATACTATATTTGAATTTAGAGTAGTTAGTAGGGGTAATATTGGAAATCACTTAAATTTTATGACAACTTTAATACTCTTAACTAACTTTATTGGTTTGTGATAATTAATAGTTGACCTTATAAAAAGGATCAGAGGGAATATTCAAGATAGCTTCAAGGTTTGATAGAGTTATTGTAAAAAAAAATTGCCTTAGATAGAAGTCACTTTTTTCAACTTTTGAAGTGACTTTTTCCTTTTCCAGAAGAAAAAATGTTAGAAATGAGTGACCTAATAAACAATGTATTATTAAATATATATTTATTTGCATTTTAATTTATCCATTATAATATATTTGATTAAGTACTTTAGGGTTTTAAAATTTTTTGATAATAATTTAATTTTTTTATCAAATTTAAATTTAAATTTTTATCTTCAATTCTCAAAATACACACACATATAGTATTCAATAAGATTTATGTATCGTTTTTCATCTTAAATGAATTTTTAAACGCTATCTCAAATAAAAGCTCATTTGGAAAATAGTCACTTCTGTCACCATTATCTCAAACACAAATCATATATACAGTACAACTTCTATCTTATCTTCCATTTCCAAAAGCTCATTTAGAAAAATGTCATTTCTGTCACCATTATCCCAAACAAATATTAAACAGGCCTTTAACTTCCACACTCATATTTGTCTCATCAATAGCCAACATTCCCACACTTGCATCAGAATGAGATATTTTTTGTAACACCCCCCGAATTTAAAGCAATTATAAAAAATAAAATTACGATGGTTTTCATAAGGAATAACTAAAATCCAAAATAATTAACTTCGGAAAGTATTACCGTCGCACTTGTGTGGGACAAGTGCAAGGCTTCTTATTATATTAAATAAATCTAAACCTAAGTAAAAATGTTTTTCGCAAAACAAAACAAAACAAAATAAAATAAAATCAAAATTAAAATTTGCACGTCTTCCTCACTCTCATGGCTAGCCCCAGCCCCTGTTTCACTGAAATTCTGCTCCCCGAAGGATCATTGCAGCCCAAGAACACAAACATCAGCAAAAGCTGGTAATCCTAATAAAGGTAAAGATAATATAAAATAAAATAATTAAAAAGATAAATAAATAAATTTAAAATGAATTGCAATAAAATAAAATAATTATACAATAAAATGAAATAATTCCAAAATAAAACAAAATAAAAGAATCATATATATATAATTTAAAGGTATCATTGTTTATAAAATTGCATCAAACATTAATCATTATTCTTATGAATTTGTTTAGACCCAGGAAACCCTATCAGTCTATTTAGTGGAAAGAGAACTATGGTAGACTCAGGAAGCCCCACCAGTCTACCCTGTGACCCGGGAAACCTTGTCAGTCACAAATCATCAAAATTGGTCATATCATTATTTTTTCCTAGTGTGCACACCTCTTCCCAAAGTTGCTACTAGCACCTCGGATATCATGTCAAGCACCACTTTGGGAAGAACGGATATATCGGTTCACATCAAATAATTTTTTGAAGGCATAAAGCTTTAAAAGTGTATGTTCATCACTTTAGGAGATACCATCTCAAAGTTATCCTCCCACTTACTAATTTATTATAAAAGTTTAGACTCATAAAATTCCTAAATTATTTTTATTAGGTGTATTCAGATATTTGTAACAATAATAATAAAATCTTTTACTCTTACAAGAAAGGGTTAATCTTAATTTCACAAACCTAGGAGTTATAAACCTAAGAGTTATAACTCTTTATGAGAGCTCGTGAGTTTTCGCAAATATAATCATTAAAATGTTGACTCTATTTTAATGTGAGGTTTCCCAAATTAAACTATAAGGTAAATACTCATGGTTATAAGGTATTCATAGGCAATTTCCAGGACTATAATTTAAACACTAATTATATATATATATATATATATATATATATATATATATATATATATATATATATATATAATCATATATAAGCCGTAGATGACGGAGAACACTTACAGGTCCAACAATTCTTGATTTATTGATTTACCAATTATTTATTAATTCATTGATGCACAAGAACACGTACTGAGAACACTAACAATTCTTTATATATAAAGATCCACAAGAAGACAAAACCATATTCATATCTATTTCCTTGTAAAACTCAATATCCTATATATACCTATATGAAAATCAAATAAAAAGGTTCACACCAATTCAATTATATCTAGAGGTTGGCGGAATGCGTACAGGAAGGAGATTCGAAAACAAAAAGTAATGTGTATATATGGAATTATATATATATATAGCGTAGTTCACAGTTAGTATTCAATCATGCAATTCAAAACATGGAGAAATAGATATATCTATACGAGAAAGTGAATGATTTCTATTGTGATACATTGTTTCCCAAAACACACTTTAAATTTCTATTGGGATTATGATTACCTGGCCTCCGTGTTTGCTAAGCTCTTAGATGACTAATTTTGCTGCAAAGAATTTTCAGAGAGGGAACTAATGAGTGATGGCTAGAGTTAAATGACTAGACCTAAGTTTATAGTTGAAATTAGGGTTTAGCTATAGGCTGGGCTCTGTGGGTTGGGCTCTTTAGCTATTGCTAATCTAATGGGAAAAAAAATAATAAATCATTGATTAAATTCTAAATTTTAATATAAAATAATAATAAATCATTTATTAAATTCTAATTAATTTTTTAACTATATTATTAATTTTAAATTTTAATATTATTATTATTATTATTATTACTATTATTATTATTATTATTAATCTGGGGTATTATATTTTTAACAAGGTTGAAGTCCTAAAATTTGGGGTTAATTTTATTTTTAAATCATTTTTAATTTCCACAATTAAAAATATTACCTCAAAAGAATAAAAATGAAAATGAAAACATGCTTTGTTAGTGTTTTATTACACCGTCATTATTTAAATTTGATGAGTTGTCATTTTTCATTAAATAAAGCCAACGATGCTAAGATTTTGAAACTAAAAATACATTTTATAAACTAAAGGGACTAAAATAGTATTTGATGCAACTACAAAGGACTTAATATATACTTAAGTTGTTCTTTTATGTTTAAGGAAAATATAAATTTCAATTCAGGTTTGTTGGACCTTGATGAAGTTAAGTTGGGGAGGTTAATTCTCGAGTATTTAAACGAGAGGCAAGTACTAATGAAAATCTAAATGTTTGCTAGAAATAGCTATGAATCATTTAAAAACAATATTTTAATTATGATTTATGATATGCAAGATAGGTATGAAAGAAAAATTTTATCTCGATTTATATAAATAAGTACTTTTAGAAGTCTCAATCATAATCTCAAATAAGCACTAAATACTAAATTTTGCTTACAACTACAACCTAAAAGCCCAACAACACATGTACATGAAAATTCATAAGTTTAGATTTACATTCACAAGCATACCTCTTATTACACGTACACGTGTGCATTTTGACAATTAAATGACTAGTGTCCATATAAAAATTTACAAGTCTAAAATGATATTTTAATAGGATGAGGGTTAAAGGGAAAAATAAAGTTTTTACCAATAGACATTAGACATCTGAGGGTGTGTTTGATTTAAAAGGTGGGGTGGGAGAAGAATAATTTATAGGGAGGATATTAACCAAATTATCATTATTAAAAAGAATTTTTTTTTAGATTATATTTTGGGAATATTAAAAAAATTTCATAAACAATTTTATAAAATAAAAAAAATTCTCTCTCATCTTTCTCTCCTACTCCCTCTCCTAAAACCAAACATAATGTTGAAGTTTTGGAAGGGATTACCTAAAATTTAAAAAATGGGTTAATTTCGCCTTTGCCATGATAGATCTAAACAGTCAACATTTACTTTAAGGTGATATATCCATGTGGCATCCACCCAGTTTTCTTTTTCCAGTTCATTTTAATAAGTCGGGGGATATTAGAAAAACAAGAAGATTTTTTGCATTCTCTTGCCCCATTCTTCTGTTATCCATCCTCCTCACCGTCGCGTCTCAGCCACCGATCTTCCTTCCGCCTTGAAGATCTCGACCACTACCACTGTCCCTCCTGTCGAGCTTGCCGTGCTGTGAGATTGTGGCGTTGATCGTGGCTTCGAAGTCGGAGTCGCTGGTAACATGTAGTGGAGGCAATTCAAGTTGAGGTCCCCGCTATTTTGCAGGTTCTCACCATTGATGACGGCAATAGGATTTATGAGTTTTGATCTCCAAAATTGGGTCCGATTATAGCTTATAGAATTCTTATTTTCGATTTATGTTCTTTTGAAATCTGAATTGTTGGGAGAAGGACAAAAGATCGACTGGGAGTGACGAAACTTTCCTACTTGATTAAGAATATTATTGGTTTTTCTCTTTCAGAAGCGCAGTTAGCAACTCAAATACGAGAAATAAACTCCAAAGATCGTTCGTTTTCTATCTTATGATTTTTCTTAAAAATATTAAAATATGAAGTTCTTTGTTTCTTGTGTCGGCGGTGCTCATCTGTCAGTGACGGATCTTCTAATGCCCCCGCAAAAAAATAAAAAAATAAAAATAAAAATAAAAATCTGTTCAGAATTTTTTTAAAATGTAATATAACGTAAAATCTTCTATTTTAGACTTGTTAAAATATTTATATTTTATATTTGGTTTCTCTAAATATTTTTTTAATTAGTTAATAAGTATAAATTTTACTAGATATATATTTTTTTAATTAGTTAACAAGTATACATTTAGTTTCTAAATATTTATCTTAACATCCGCCACTCCAACTGTGCATCCCTAGGCGAATCCATCTCCTTCGTTGTTTTGGAGCTTGCACAATCTTTTGTCACAAATTGAAAGGATTTTTTTTTTAAAAAAAAAAAAATACCCTCAAATTGGCTTCATTCGGATGGATTGCAGGAGTGCGATGAGGGATCACTATTTTTTTTTTAAAAAAAAAATCCCAGCTTATAAATCTGAGGTGACAAAAAAAAGTGAGGTGGATGGTCACCTTATGATCTGTGTTTGCTATGGGGGTGACGAGAGGGGGGAGGGGTAGAAAATTTTGTCAAAATTACCCATAATTTTTTTTAAAAATTACATAGTTTTTCATATCCGCATATTAACTGATCGAAGCATTTCACGTTATGCTTGTATCTAACTTTTCACTCCAAAACTTTTTTCTCCTCCTTCTCTCCTTCCCTCAAACCAACCAAACACAGTTTTAGGGCTGTTTGGTATAGGAAACTCATGAGGAAGGAAAAGAAAATAAGGGAAGTGAAAGAAAATTAAGAGAGAATTTAAAAAAATGAGTTGTTTGATAAAGATAGAAATAGAGAAGGAAGATGATAATTTTAAAATGTAAAAATATATACCCGTTAACCTAAAAGGAAAACTCCCTCTCTTCTTCATTCCTCACCCATTCTTGCCAGCGATAAGTAAACAAGTAAAAAAAATCGGATTCCGCATTCATCTTCCCCCCCCCCCCCCCCCCCCCTACAGCGATCACTGGACTTAAAAATTAGATCCCTACTTCATCCCTCTCGCGGGCCCTCGAAGCTTCTTCCTCGTCTTGCTTTTCATGAGTTGGTTCTGTTCCCCGAAGAAACCAAACCAGACCCATAGAGCTTCGTTTAGTTCAGCTCTCACAAATCCGAATGGATTGTTTGTTCTTTCTTGCAACTTCTTCATTATCTTGTTGCAGGTCTATCAAGATTTTGTTGAAGATCGTTAGTCTTCCTCCCCTGCCGCTTCTTCGAGTTCTTGTCATAGGGATAGGATAGGAATTTGGCAGGAGGGAAGATGAGATCCCACCTATATGCGAGGGATCTCATCTTCCCTTAAACGTGGGAAGATTGCTCGCCGTTGGAACTTAACTCGTGGAAAGACAACGCAACCAAACAGGCCACCGCACGGAAGATTCGACAACTTCCTTTTCCTTTTCAAACGTTTGCTCTGAGGGAAGGTCGTGGGAGAGAAAGTTGAGAGAAAATATTTTTCTCATCTTTATAAAATTATTTATAGTAAATTTTTAATATTCCTAAAATATATTCCTAACAAAAAAAATATTTTTTTTATTAATGGCAATTTAGTCAATATACTTCAAAAAAAAATTTCCCCCTCCCTCCCTCAAACACTCTTCCCTAAAACCAAACATAGCCTTAAGTCCTGTTTGGTTGAAGGAAAATTTGAGGAAGGAAAAGAACTTAGAAGAGAGAAAAGAAGGGAAAGGAAGATTTTGGAAGATGACTTGAGATATGATGAGTTGTTTGGTAGGAAGAAAATGAAGGGGTAGTAGTTAGGAAATGTCTATTTTACCCTCAAAAGTAATTAATTCAAAATGAAAAAGAAAAATATTTTTTTTGTTAAAATATATTTTTAAAAATTATGCTCTTATGAAGTTCAAACTTGTGGAAAAAAAATTTCCCGCCAAGTTTAAATTTGAGGCGTAAATTTGTCAAAAAAAGAGAATAGTGGTATGGGAACTTGACATTCCACCAATTTTGGTGGGATCTGATCTTCCCATAAATAAGGTAAGATTGGTGGGCTCGAGAACTCAAATTCTTAAGAAGATATATCCAAATTGCGTACCAAACAAAAGAATTTATTTAAGTTCCTTTCTCTTCCCCAAATTTTTTATACCAAACGGGACCTTAGAGTGTTCAAGGAAAGAAGGAAATTGCCGTATTTTTTAATTTATGGGACAATAGTATTCCCTCAAAAGCTTTCAAACATCCAATGCCTGTGAGTGAAAAATTCCAAAACACTTTTACCCTTTAACCCTACAAAAAATTACAAGTGTTCAAAAAATAAGGAGGTGTTTTTCATTTCAATAGCCATAGGCGACTTCCTTCCAACTTAATTTTATTTTGGCTTAAAAGAATGGATTGAAATTTCATAATCTCCTGGCGCTAATTGAAAATTAAGTCTCATCTATAGACTTAAATGAAATTATTGCAAAGAAACATTGTTTCGCTTAAATAGTTTAGAATAGTAATTATCTTTGAAAAAATAATTCAAGGGTAAAAATACCATTTAACCCTAAAAATTGCAGGAAAGCTTAATAGACCTTAAATCATTAAAAATTATAAATATCAATCATCTGCGTAAGAAAAGAAATCTATTTACATTGCCTAAAGAATTAAGTTGAAGTTAATTGCATGTCATTAAAGAAACAAGGAAGACAATTGAAGTTACTTTCAACAATATGTAATATATTCAATATATCCTCAATTGTTTTCACTTACTTTCCTTAAATATTCAAATATTTTCATTATTTGATGCAAACGAATTGAAGCTACTCACATCATGTGGTATTCCTCAAAAAGGCGCAGGACGCAATCACCAAACTGAGCGAGCAAGTCAATGGTGTCTATCTATTATCTACGTCATTCTGTAAGAACATCTCTAATAGATTGGGATAACCATGTTGGCATGGATGATGGGACCAACCAAGCAGAAGGGACGAAACAACTTGCTGCTCCTGGCACTCCTATAAACTCGTATTAAAAAACAATCATTGATTGTGAGGGGCTTTAACCGAGGACTTTGTTTAGTTCAAATGTCAAGAATAGAGGTGAATATTGTCACTACTCTACTCTGTTTTTTCAAGGAATCATCATCTATTATCAAACACTACTTCTACAGAATTTGCTCTCGAACCTAATGTTTATTCTGTTGTAAATATGAGCAACTACAATCCACCTATATTTGCACACTGAAGTGATTTGAAAATATCACACATGAATATGTTAGGCACAAAAGCTTATGTTGCCTATTGATCAAATGGACAGTTACAGTTATTTGGATTTAGTTGAAGATCCGGATATACCTTTGTGCGTGATTATAAATGCTTTGACGTTCTTAATGTGGCGGAGTAAGGTTTGAGAAGTGTACAGATCTTAACCTTCCAAAATAATAATAATAATAATAAATCACAAGGTCGTGCCATGCATATAGAATGTAAATAGAGGTTTTGCAAGTTGAAATTATTACATGCATGGCTACCCATTTAGAACTATTCTAAACAAATAAGAACAACAGTCAATGAATTGACTTCTTTACGGTCATTGATTTTCATTAAACTTTCGGCCCCTATTAGCAGTAGTTGATGAGGAGGTCAATCAAAATGTCGCCGGCCGAAATTGAGATGGTATAGTATGACAAGAAAATATTGCCTAGATTTATTTATTTTTTCAATTACTTGATGGGCTTGTGTGAGCAGGGCAAGTGAAACCGTCTCCAAATTATAAAATAAACCACCTTACTGGCCTGACCACTTGGATTGGTTGGATGAATGAAAATAGAAGAGAAGAAAAGGTGTTAGGTAAGGAGGTGGTTGCCAAGTTTCAAGGTTGGAGTAGTGAGAAAGGGGCGGAGAGAGAGGGGTGTGAGTTGGAGAGTGACGGAAAGTGATTGGTGGGGGAAGCCAAGTGCACCTTCTATGCGCACTAACACAGAAAAGCGCACAAAGCCACATTTGAATCACTACACATCCCTTCTCTGCTCTCTGGGCCCCATCTCTCCTTCCACCTTAACACTCAATGTTCATCCCATCATTGCCATTGAAGAATTCTCTTCCACTCTTTCCATCATCAAACCCTCTCACATTCTCGGTCTGGAACACAGACCATTTTTTGTTCTTGAGATGGGTTGTTGTTTTTAAAGGAGCCGGTGGCTGCCTCTGTCTGATCTTGTTATAATGGGCAACTGCTGGTTTTCTCGGGAATCCTCAGTTTACAGAGTGTCGTCCAATGCTAAGTCAGGTATGACTATCTCCTCTTCCTGCTTTTCTAAGCTTGGCTCATTCTTCCTTATTTGTTGGCGATTCCTCTGTTCCTTGGTTTCCATGGAGAAGAACCATTTGTTCGCACACTAAATTTCTTAGGTACCATCTCTCTGTTCACAACGTTCCGATTCTTTCTTCTTGTCGTGCACACAAACTGAGTTTCCGTCCTCTCTCTCGTTTGCGCGTCGGTTTTCCGTTAATTAGATCAATGAATTTATTACAACTTTTGAATCCCGGGGTTCATTGTACGCAAGTCATGCTTATATTTTACCGATCTTCACAACAACTAGCAACGAAGAGAAACTCAAAATTGATTTAGAAGTTGCACGTTTTCTCCAAATTATTTGTTGTTGTTATTTTGTAAAAGATTAATTTTGAATGGAATTTTTGTGGATTGAGCTCAGTTGACCTTTTCACTACGTCTGCCTTTGAAGTAGGTGGTTTTGTCCTTCCCATGTCTGTATGTAGTGGACGGTAGATCACCTCTCACATTAGTGCCTTGAGTCTTATCTTGGACACACTTTCACTGTGGCGGTTTTTAAAAATATATATATTTCCATTGCTTTACAAAAAAATCTATGCGCATGCTTTTGAAGGCCTTTCTTTTACGATGCAGTTTTCCTTGGTGGCAACAGTGAATTCTAGTAGGTTTCTTTGAATCTAAACTCATTTCGCTTCGTGAACTAGCATGTAATATTTTATTTTTAAACACAAACCATTCTTAATCTTTGCAACCAGTGCTCGTATCGTACCAGTCTAGGCGGTAAAGTTTGCTGATATTGTTACGACGATAACCCGGGGTCTTATCTCACTTTTTCTTAGTGTCGTCGGAAACATAATGGAATACGAGATAGCAGTGTAAATCATTCCCTCCCATTTTTCTTGTAGACTCACCCAAGGACCAAATTCATGCCATCAAACCAAGGAACGATGATAGCAAGTTACCATCCAACCCGGAAGAAGTAGAAGTCCTACGGCGTGATTCAGCTGCAAAGCCTTTGATTGCCTTCACGTACGATGAACTAAAGGTAATCACTGGAAATTTTAGGCAAGATCGTCTTTTGGGTGGAGGAGGATTTGGAAGTGTTTACAAGGGTTTTATTTCTGAGGACGTGAGAGAGGGCCTTCCTCCTCTTACTGTAGCTGTCAAGGTACATGATGGTAACAACAGTCATCAAGGGCACAGAGAATGGCTGGTAATCTGTTTGTTATGTTATATTATGAATATACCTGATCTGGATCTTTCGGTTTTCATTCACAGCCTGAACCTTCGTTGTTTTCCAGGCGGAAGTCATATTTCTCGGTCAGCTTTCTCATCCAAATTTGGTCCAATTAATTGGATACTGCTGCGAAGACGAACATAGGGTGCTCATATATGAGTACATGGCCCGAGGAAGTGTGGAAAATAATCTCTTTTCCAGTAAGTGTTTCATTCCACTTCTCCCTTTCCTTTCAGTATTGGGTCACAATATATATCTTTAAAGAAACTCCTGTTTTTATTGGATGGCCTAGGGGTGTGAGTTATCCAAGGTCATGCATAGAACTGGGACATAGGGTGGTAATGAGTAGACGTTGCATTTCACTCACCAATAAATTTTCTTCTGCAATGCATCTCACCACACGTAGTTTTTATAGCCTTATGAAATAACTTCGACCTTTGATGTTGGAGGGGTTGAGCTTATGTGATTCGTAGTTTCTTGCTCAAGTATTAGAACAATTGGTTCTTTGTTACTGCATCGAGACATCTAATCATATGGATGTGGTGGACACAGCAACTATGCTGCAGTTATAGTAAAATCTTTAAATAGCACAGATAGAATTTCTGTATCATTCTGTTTGGCTAAAAGAACAAATCTAGAACGAAATACGTTCATAACCAATTTAGAGATTTCTGAATGTAACTTGTCATTTAGATCCTAAACACTGTCAGTATCTATGGGATGGGAAAGAACAACGATGTCCTCGAAACCCACCTTTTATTTTTAATTTGCATTATTTGAGACAAAAAGTTATAGCCAGAACCAGAAGCCATTTCTTGATAAACCCTTGGGGCTTGTTTAGTATGAGGGGAGGGGAGGAAAGTGAGGGGAGAGAAAAATTTCGAGTTGAATTTTAAAATTCTGTAACCCCACTTTTTCAATTTTCTTAAATCCAATTCATAACAATTTTCCCTTCCCTTCCCTCCCATCCAAATCCCTCATATCAAACAGACCTTTAATTAACATGTAGGGTTAAGAGGCAATTTTGCCCAAAAAGTTTTCACCAAGTGGCTATTTTGCCTTAGAAGTGTAAAAAATGGAGCAATTTTGCCCAGTCATTATCCAAGTGAATTGTGACCATTAGTTGACCAAAGATGATGAGATAGTTTACATGCCATCCATGTCATTTATGTTAAGGTTTACATTTGCATCGGAAGTCCATGTGTTATCTATTTCATCTTTTTTCAAAGTTAGATTTAAAACTTTTAGTTTTTTATATTTGGTCAATTAATGGTTAAAATTAACTAGGATAACTATCGGGCCAAAATTGCTCTCTTTTTATACTTCTGGGTAAAATTGCCCATCAGTGATAACTTTCAGGGCAAAAATACCCCTTAACCCTTTACACGTCATAGTAATTAGATGTTAAGTGACTCAAATCATATGCTTCCTTGTTGATTTCAGTTGTCTGTGTGATTTTTATATTCATAACTAATACACGTCTTCACTAAAATATTGAAGGAGTATTGCTTCCCCTACCATGGTCCATAAGAATGAAGATCGCATTTGGCGCTGCCAAGGGACTTGCATTTCTTCATGAAGCAGAGAAGCCTGTTATTTATCGTGACTTTAAGACATCAAATATATTATTGGACCTGGTCAGTGAATTTAAAGGGTTTATGTCTTCAATTAAATGTATAGAGGAAAGTCTTTTTTGTTTGAGTGAGTATATGCATTGATTACATAGTGAGACTAATTAGACAGAGGAGCATTTTTTCAAAGAAAAATGCAAGCATATATTACAAGGTGATAATATGCTGACTTCCATAGTCTGGTCTTCTACTTGGAATTAGCACAGAATAAGCTAATCTATACGTAACTTTGGCTTAGTCTTTTTTTCGCGTATGAACTTTGGCCTAGTTTGATCACTCGTGGGAGCAAATGGTATTTCTTCTATGTGAAGAGGAAAGAACCTAAGGTGCTGTATATATGCCTGATACCTATAGTTCATCCGAGATCTGCCACCATAAAACAGACAGACGGAAGATGAGTAGAGTTTAGCAGGCTAAATAATAAATCAGCCCAACTGGCCCTTTTGAATGGAATCCAGGTTAGGTAAGATCCAGCATTTTAAGATGAACATATAAGTACTTTTGATAAAGGAATGATTTGTAACAAAGGTTGTGAGCATCTCTCGAGAAATAAATTTGGTGTGTGTGGCTTGTTTAGTATTCCTTGTGTTCTGAAGCACGCATGTTCTTACACAAAGGTGAAAATATATAAGACAGGCAAGACTGTTGCCATCTCTTTTTATATTTAAATGAGGATGCAGAAGACATAATATTTGCATAAAGCACAGAGCATGCCTGACATTGTGCACAAAAACTTTAGCTGCTTCTATTGTATAGCAAAGGCTGCACTCATAGCAGAGCAAGCCACGTTTCAACTAACAATCTTGATCGTACGACATGCTTCATCAAGAGCAGGACTACAATGCAAAACTTTCTGACTTTGGCCTTGCTAAGGATGGACCTGTCGGCGACAAATCTCACGTCTCTACTCGTATAATGGGAACTTATGGATATGCGGCACCCGAATACATATTGACTGGTAAAGTTAGTTTTGAAGATGATGAACGATTGCGATTTTCCTATATATATTTACACTGAAAGCATCAACTGTGCAGGTCATCTGACCCCTAGAAGTGATGTATACAGTTTTGGTGTTGTTCTTCTTGAACTTCTGACCGGAAGAAAATCTCTAGATAAGTCACGGCCGGCTCGGGAGCAGAACCTGGCAGATTGGGCTCTTCCCTTGCTGAAGGAAAAGAAGAAATTGTTGAATATAATTGATCCTAGACTGGAAGGCGAGTATCCTATAAAAGGAGTTCACAAGGCCGCGATGCTAGCTTATCATTGCTTGAATCGCAATCCTAAAGCAAGGCCTTTAATGCGAGATATAGTGGATTCATTGGAGCCTTTGCAGCTACACAATGATGTTTCTATTGGAAAAACATTGACCATCATCAGTGAGGTTCCTCAACCCGGAGTTAAAAGGAAAGATGTAGAATAAACCCTCGTGGCTAGCTCTTCTTTTCTCTGGTTTGGAGAGAGAGAGGTTTTGCAATTTGAGTCCTGTATAAAGTATAAACCAACCTCAATCTAAACAGGTACATGCATATCTGTATATTGTTAAGCTTCCTCTTTGAGGACTGACCCCCTTCCTTCTTGACCATATAAAAGAAAAACCACCGAGGGTAGCAGAACATTTGCTGCGTGCTTATTATAATTATTTAAAATCCCTATCGACAAGGGCACACACACATTTTGTTGTTGGGTTTGTTTGGGATACTGTGGGAAAAGAAAAGTGACTTACCGTCAATCTGACTAATGGATAGAAGGTAAATTGTGAAATGTGATTTATGTTTAGGTTGACAGTAGTATAAGTAACCTTTGATATTTAAACTTATAATCAATCTGAAATATTTTTTAAGGTATTTATTGAGACTAAAAATATAATTCAGATACTGAATTGTGCTAAGAAAATATTTTATGATCTTGAAAAATTATTTTAGAATAATGAAAAAATTATTTTTAGTACCAGTCAGTACCCTAAAATATTTTTAAAATGTATTTTAATATATTGAACGGTACTAAAAAAAATATTCATGATCTTAAAAAAGTATTTCTAGTACTATTCAATAGCCTAAAATATTTTTTGGGATATTAAATGGTATTAAAAATATATTGAACAGTACTAAAAAAAATACTTCAGAATCTTGAAAAATTATTTTAGAATATTGAAAAAATTAATTTAAGTATCAGTCGGTGCACTAAAATATTTTATAGGGTACTAAATGGTACTAAAACTATACTTGGGGATACAGAATAGTACTAAAAAAATGCCTTATGATTTTGGTCCATAAGTCTGATTGGAACAAAAGCTCTCAAATATAACTTTTCAAATAAGTTACTTTTGATCTATAAATTCGATTAAAACAACTTCACAGCCAAACATGCATTTTTTTATAAGTTCGATTCAAGCAGTGCATAAGTTTAATTGAGCTCTCCAAAAGTCATATCAAACTTGTCGTTCATAAAATAAGGAATGACTTCTCTCCTTTGCTCTCTGGGCCATCTTTTGTTGTAAGAGACATCATCCTTTGCATAAAAAATTGGTTGTGATTACTTTTTATTTTTTTGAGTTATATTCAGGGCCCCAAAGTGTTTTCCCAATATCTAAAGTAGCTTTTGGTGCACCCAATATCCTAAATTTTTTTCCCTGGTAGCTCTCAATATTTTCAAATAGTTTTTGGTGCATTCAATACTTCAAATATTTTTCAGTAGCACTGGCTATACTAAGTTTAGGACACTTATTGCTGCTAAAGAAAATACCTTGAGGGTAAAATAGAACATAACATTACTTTTTGACATCGGGTGCTATTGAAAAAACATTTACTATTAGGAAAATAAGCTAGTTTAAGATACTAAGTTTTATTAGGAAACTTTTTTTAAGGTGCTCGATACATCAAAAACTAGTTTAAAAATATTGAGTGCTATTAATAGAATGAGTTTTCCTAATAGAACTAAGTATCTCAAACTAATTTATTTTCCTAATAGCAAGTGTGTTTTCAATAACACCTAGTGTCAAGAAGTAATGTTTTGTGTAATTTTACCCTCAATATGTTTTTTCTCAATAATATTAAACATCCTAAATTTAGAAGATTGAGTGCTCTTGAAAAATATTTTAGGGTGTTGCATGAACAAATTTTTTTTTCAAGATACTAAGTGCTACTGAAAAAGAATATTTTAGGGTATTCAGTGCACTAAAAACTACTTTAGGATACTACTAAAAAAGAATATTTAAGGGCATTTGGTGCACCAAAAACTATTTTAGGATATTGGAAAAATACTTTAGGGTCTGGATATAACTTAACTCTAAAAAATTAAAAGCAACTACAACCATTTTTTCAATGCAAAGTCGATGACGTTTTACGGCAAAGGGAAACAGTGGATATCAACAACAAAGGAGAGAAGTCATTCCCCCATAAAATCAGCTACTGGATATGGCAAGGTTGAACTATTGGTGTTTCTTTCTTGTTGTACATAGGGTTATTAAAACTGGATCAGTTACTGAACTAATTGAAGGATTGGGTCAAGGATTAGTGAGACTAAGGTTGAACCAAGGTCAACCCAGGTTATATAATATTTATTTAAATCTCTTTTTAAGAGAACATCAAAATCATGTCTTGCAAGAGTTTCAGTGTTGTTTAGATTTAATGGAAATTGGCCCCACAAAGTTTTTAAAAAAAATTGAAGAGACGTGTAGCAGTCTCCTTTTGGTCCTTCTCTAATTCTAATCTAATGACCTTGCTCCTGCATGTCCCTTTAGAACCCTTGATTTGATGAGACACGTGAAGGATGCCTTCACCCTCTTCTTCATAATCCAGCTAGACCCATGCTCTGTAAGCTCTCATTCTCTTCTGGCTCCTTCCTTGAAATCCAACTTTAATCTCACCAATGGCTAGAACTGGAAATCAGAGTCGACCCTTGAAAGACTAGGGCTTAACAAGGCCAACCTTACAGGGCTATGAGTAAGAAAAACATCTGTTTTTCAAAACCTGACTCTAAAGCACAAAGGTTAGGGCCGGCTCTATGAGGCTTGGAAATTACTATTCCAATTTTAATTATTTTTCCTCCACTGTAAATTACAATAATTAAAATTATAATTTATCAAATAAATATTGTCAATATTAATATCCAAATAACACAAATCATCCAACAAATAAATACATTCACTAATTTATAATAAAAGCAAACTATTATCCATAAATAACTCACATAAAATATTACAAGCATATCACCAAGCAACATTAATACAATATCATTGTCATCTTCTTTGTCATTATCATCAATTTCAAAGATATTTGATTGTACTTTACTTTGAATGGTAAGCTTTGCTTCATGAGTAAGAATATTATTAATCTCTTCTCCCGCATCATCATGAACACATCCATTAAAAATTATTTAATGAATATATAATTTAAAGATAATCTTTTAATTATTGTTCTCTCAAAAAATGATTTTTTATTTAAAAAAAATCATCCTTTATAAAAAAAACTCAAGTTTGGGCCGTCCAAACCAATAAAGATAATCTAATGAGTTAGGATGCTTAGGAGAGTCAAGCACAAGCACAATGTTTAACGCTAAAACCAAGTCCAATCATAAATATAAGGGTCAAGTAGCAAATCCGTATTGAAAGTATATATCGAGGGACAATATTGCTCTGAAAGTTTTTTCAGGTTTAATTTCGCCTCGAAAGTCTAAAAGCCTAATAATATTGCCATTTTCCGTTAAAAAATTATGTTAACCGTTAAAAAATTAACATTGACCGTTAACTTTTTAATGAAAAAAGGGCAATATTACTACGTCTTTAGACTTCCGAGGTAACGTTGAGTCTAAAAAAACTTTCAAAGCAACATTACTTTCGAGCGTATATTTCCGAGATAGATTTGTCACTTAACTCTAAATATAATCATCTTTAAAATATATTCTATTTCGCATTAAAGAATTCCATCGGGTTAAGTTGCAATGTATGACATGCTTGGCTTAATAATATTATGTTTGATTTATAAAGTGATAAATAATATAGTTAATTTCATTAATTTCCGATAAGGTCAATTCACGGAGATGGTAGGGTTTTTTTTTTTTTGGCCAACGGTAGTAGATATCAGAGGGGAAGAAAAGGTTCTAGATTATTCGGGAGTAAGACAAATAGAAGCACTAGAGCAGCAAATCCAATCCAACGGCCTGGATGAAACAGAAGGTTCAAGAGGTGCATCCCTGGCCTTTTATTTATTTATTTCCGGTAAACCTAATCCTTCGGTCGCTCGCATTTCATCGTCGGGCATCGTCCTCCCTGCCCAACGTGTTACTGCATTCTTCTCGCTGAGTGTTATCCAAAACCCTTCCTCTCCTTACCCATCCCTTTAAACCCTAATCAGCTACGACACGCAGAGCCTCTACTGGTATTGTTAACTCATCTTGGTTCATTTGCTTATCATTTCGACCTCAAGTTTCCATTCTTTACTCCGGTCAATTTTCTCTGTTGATGTTGTCATCCCGTTGTATTGGTTTTGAGTTGCAAGTTGTTTTTTTCGTCCGTAAATTAATATAATGTGAGACTGACTTTCTGTTTAACTTCTTTTTCTTCCTTGCTTGGGTAATTTTACGAGTCAAGAAGGTGTTGCTTGCGTCTAAAAATTTAATGCAAGTTTTACACATGGCTATGATTGCTGAAAATCTGTTTGTAGACGAGAGTTGGTCAATGTTGGTTGACAAGTTGCGAAGTTTTCAATTTTCTTGCTTACCGTATAGAAATGAACTTTATAAAGCTGAATTTGTAACAATTGATGACAACGGTTGATATGCTTGCTTTTAAGACATTTTCCCCAATTTCTCCCTTACTGCGTTCTTCTTACTTTCATCTAATCTCTGTCGCATGTGGCCTTTCTTTCTGGAATCTAACTCTTAAAAGCTTGACGCTGCCTCCTGGAAGCTTCCGCCAATGCTTGTTTCAGTCAGTGGTTGTTGAATAACAACATTCTTGTTTTCCAACTGAGCATTGCTACGTGAGCTTGCAAAGTTTAAAAATTGAAATGACAATGTTGCGTGAAAGAAATTTTGCGCTTTATATTTTGGGTTTATGAAATGCAATAATTACGCACTCTGAAGAGTGGTTTGAGTGTGTTTTTTTAAAACCAGCGATCAGTTTTATTACCATCTGCAAGATCTACCTTCCCTGCATAACTGAGAGTGCTTTTTGTGTGTGCTAGCGTATAGTTGTTTCCCATTGCTTCTCTTTTCTTTAGCACCATATATTTGGGTCTACTGATTGAGGGCGGTTGATTTGACTTTCAGTTTTCAGAAGTGATGGCATCAACTTTCACAGCAATGTCTGCAGTTGGCTATTTTTCTGCCCCTGGGGGCCGAGTAACAGATAGGAAGCTTTCCTCATCTGCCTCTATTTCTTCATTTTCCTTTGGTAGAAGACATAATTTACTTGTAAGGAGAAATCGATCTCTCATGATTTCTGCCATGGCAAAGGAGTTGCACTTCAATAAAGATGGGTCAACTATTAAGAGATTGCAAGTGAGCTTTTTGATGGAGACCTTTTTTGTCACTCATTTGAAGTTTGATTAATGGTCCTCTGATGATAAATTTAATTCCTTGTACCATGACATTTTTCTTTATTTCAGAGTGGTGTTAACAAGCTTGCAGATCTTGTTGGAGTTACACTTGGCCCTAAGGGAAGGAATGTTGTTCTGGAGAGCAAGTATGGCTCCCCCAAGATTGTTAATGATGGGGTGACTGTGGCCAAAGAGGTTTTCCCCTCCCCTTCTCTAAGATGCTTTTGATTTGTGTCACAATTGCGGTTTATGCAATTAATCTACAATTACGAATTCAGTATAATGTCTCAGTATTCTGTTTTTCTCATGCCACAATTTTTGGTTCATTTCATTCTCAGATGACCTGAGATTTTTCTAAATGCTTCAAATTACATTTTGCATTGATGTCTATCAAATATATGAGACATATTGTAACTACCTTGCTCCTTCTTACACCTCTGAAAGGTTGAATTGGAGGATCCAGTGGAGAACATCGGCGCCAAGTTGGTGAGGCAAGCAGCTGCCAAGACAAATGACTTGGCTGGTGATGGAACCACCACATCTGTTGTTCTTGCCCAGGGTCTTATTGCAGAAGGTGTCAAGGTTTGTTCTTTAGTTCAAGATGCCTCTAGTGTTAACAGATATTACTTTTTCTGCTTCGTGCAATCAAAATTTTATCAGAAAATTGAGAAGTGGTTCTTTTTTATGTCATATATTTAAATTGGTATTATTTAATACTGATAAAGTAGAAATGAGTTTTGACTCATCAATTAAATTTGCAGGTTGTAGCAGCTGGTGCTAACCCTGTACTGATCACTCGTGGCATTGAGAAGACTACAAAGGCTCTTGTAACTGAGCTAAAACAGATGTCCAAAGAGGTGATGGCTTACTATATTCTTTAATCCAGCATTATCACTATAATGCGCAATTCTTCGTATTTCTGCATAAATTCTGCAATTTCATTCTTGTTTTTTATTCAAGATTTTATGGTTGATTGGAATGCAGGTTGAAGATAGTGAGTTGGCCGATGTGGCAGCAGTAAGTGCAGGAAATAACTATGAAGTAGGTAATATGATAGCTGAAGCAATGAGTAAGGTTGGAAGGAAGGGTGTTGTTACTCTTGAGGAAGGGAAAAGTGCAGAGAACAGTCTTTATGTTGTTGAGGGGATGCAATTTGACCGTGGATATATCTCACCTTACTTCGTTACTGATAGTGAGAAAATGGCTGTTGAATATGAAAACTGCAAGGTGTGGCATTGGACTATTCCTCATCTGTATTGTCTATTTATGTCTTTTTCTCTTATGTGACCATTGTTTTATGCAGTTGCTATTAGTTGATAAAAAGATTACAAATGCAAGGGATCTGATTAACATTCTGGAAGAGGCTATTAGGAATGGATTCCCAATTTTGATTATAGCAGAAGATATTGAACAAGAAGCTTTAGCAACTCTTGTTGTGAACAAACTTAGAGGAGCACTAAAAATTGCAGCCCTTAAAGCCCCTGGGTTTGGAGAGCGAAAGAGCCAGTACCTTGATGATATTGCCATCTTGACTGGAGGTCTTTAACATTCACTAATTTGGCCTCCTCTGTTTGATTGTCGAAGTAGGAAGTGCATGGGTGTTGCTTTGTCTCCCATGTTCTCAGTAGCTCACAAGCATGTGTATTTCCAATTGGCAGGTACTGTAGTCAGAGATGAGGTTGGCCTTACTATAGATAAAGTTGGAAAGGAAGTTCTGGGTCAAGCCTCCAAGGTGGTGCTTACTAAGGATACTACAACAATTGTTGGCGATGGGAGCACCCAAGAAGCTGTAAACAAGAGGGTTGCACAAATTAGAAACCTAATTGAGGTTGGCACTCATCCATCTCTGTCTCTCTACACACACACACGCTCATGCCCCCTGCATACAATAGCCTTGTTGTGTTGTTGGACATTACATGTGCAGGAGTACACATAGTTGTTAGCACAGAATGTGTGTGAACTAGAAGCATGAGATACGAGTAAGACTGGAGAGATACTTATCTTTCCCTGGATTTAAACAAGGGTTTTGCATGTTACTGTAGGTTGCTGAGCAGGATTATGAAAAAGAGAAGCTTAATGAAAGAATTGCAAAATTGTCAGGTGGTGTGGCTGTGATACAGGTAAATGTACTAGCACCTGATAATTAACCAGTGCTCACTTTGCCTGCCACATTGGTTCTAGTAATGCAATATTTTTGCTTTGTTTAGGTTGGAGCACAGACTGAGACTGAGCTCAAAGAAAAGAAATTGAGAGTAGAAGATGCTCTAAATGCCACAAAGGTGACAATTTTTTTTTTCCCTCCAAAATGCGGACATCTCTTCCTCCCTAGGTTATTTGACACGATAACTTTTGTGTTGGTGTACAGGCTGCTGTTGAAGAAGGTATTGTAGTTGGTGGTGGATGCACGCTGTTGAGACTTGCATCTAAGGTGGATGCTATCAAGGAGGGCCTTCACAATGACGAGGAAAAAGTAAGCCACTTAAATGATTTGGCAAGTATTTCATTATCTTAATGGTGGAGAGTGGAGATATTTGTGTGCTTGTGTTTGGATCCATCGTTAATGATGGTGGAGGATGACTTGCTCAATGTTATTACCGAAAGGGATCTCTTGGTTAACAATTTAACTAAAGATTTGGTTGATGATAGAGCACAATGGCGTTGTGCGGTCTACATAACCAACCCCACTTATTGGAATAAGAGTTGTTATTGGAGATATTTGTGTGCTTTTGCTCTGAGGAATTTTTATGGCTGCTGGTGTTCTTTGTTCAATAACATAATTTTTTTTTGCCTAACTAACAATTGTACAACATAATTGTTCTTTGTCGCAGGTTGGCGCAGATATTGTAAAAAGAGCTCTTAGTTACCCTCTAAAATTAATTGCCAAGAATGCTGGTGTAAATGGTAGTGTGGTCAGTGAAAAGGTACTCTCACTTGTCAGAGATAGAACTCACTATTCCCCCTATCAATTTTTGTTGTGTTGCTATAACTGAATTGTACTTTTTGCTCAGGTTTTGTCCAGTGATAATCCACGATATGGATATAACGCTGCCACTGGAAAATATGAAGATCTAATGGCTGCTGGGATCATTGATCCAACAAAGGTGATTTACTGCCCAAATACTGCCATGATTTTGTTAGTTTTAGCTCATCTGCTTGTGTTTTGGTATCGGGGAGTATTTTTTTCATTGGTCGCAAAAGTTAAACCTTGTTTGGGTTATTAAGGGCAGAAGGTCATGAAAGTTGAAAACCAAATTCCCAATCATTTATTTAGGGGACTCACGCCAAGTTGAGTTGGCGGATACTTCTACTTCAGATGTCCATGATTCGAGTGCTAGCATTTTTTTCTGACTGGAGAGTGCCTGTGATGTTGAAAAATGCGAATCACATTTTAATATTCTTGGTTATGTCATCCTGGAGTAGCTTTAGCAGTGATTCGAGAATCACATCATACGGAGTGAGAGTTCTCGGATGACATCCAGGGGTAAAAAAAAAGAAAGGAAAATGGTGCATGATATGAAACCTACTACTGCTTTTGCCACACGCAGGTAGTCAGATGTTGCCTGGAACATGCAGCCTCTGTGGCCAAAACTTTCTTGATGTCGGACTGTGTGGTTGTTGAGATTAAGGAGCCCGAGCCTGTACCAGCTGGCAACCCTATGGACAACTCAGGTATGTAGCTGACGAAGAGCAAGTTCGATATTGAGTGTTGCAGATAACCAGGATTTGTGGGTATTTGCAACACAGTCTGAGAATCCTCCCAAGTATCCTGCATATTTGAATGTTTTGTTTGAGCAGATGTTTTGTTGGTAATTGTTTTCTTTTCATCTATCTGTTGACTGACAATGCTTTCCCTTGTTCTCTTAGGATACGGCATCTGAGGAGCAACGGCAGCAACAAACTGGCAATGAGAACGCTTTTTTTAAATTTTTCCTCCAACAAATTTTGCAATCAGTGTTTTTAAGTACCGCGGCTGCCTAGCGTGGTACGCACTAGATAGAGCGATGTCTTGGATTTTTGTGGAGTTGATGATTTATAATTTTTACCCGTTTTCTTTGTGTTGTGTTCTGTAAGAATCGGTTGACTTCGAAAGATAAAGGGGGATCTGACAGACCTAAAACATATTTAATGGGCGGAAAAGCTAATGCAAATGATCACCTTGACATCATTTTTTCACTGAAATCAAGGAATGAAATCAAGTCATGAAGATGTGCTCCTTTCTAAACATCAGCGATATCTCGTGAGTTAATGTCAATTGGAGAAAGTTGATTTTTTTTAATATTTAGAAAGTTAATTAAATCATTTTAAAATATTGATATTTGTTGTTTTTAAATTATTTTGTTCACATATAAATTAATATTCCCTCTGAACCTTAAGTCTCAAAATACCATTTCTAACTACTAAGAAATGGAAATTTAGTTATTAAATAGTTTCAAAATTGATAAATGTTTCCAGTTTTATGAATGATGATAATTTAAGGACTAGTTAAAAATGAGAATATAATGAAAAAATAGTAATAAATGAGTTAATTAAATGTAGATAGTGTCTTGTAATAAGGTCCTAAAAATGATGATAGTTGATGTCTTATAATAAGGATTAAAAGGAGTATATAATAAAATGATGGGTAACAAATTTTTTTTTAATATCATTAAAAAAAATATTAATTTTGTTTTATATTTAAAAGGGAAAGCCTTCCTTTTAGAGCTAAAAGGGCTCAAGTAGGGTTGTCCCAATTAGAGTTAGGAATCAGAGTGGGTAGAGTTGGTGTTTAGAGTAAGAAAAACATGTTTTTTAAAGTTTGGCTTGTGAGTATCAGAGCCTATGCCGGCCCTATAGGATTCAGAAGTTACTATTTTAAATATTAATTACTTTTCTTCTTTTTTTTCTCTCAAAGAAATATAAGTAATAAATTACAACAATTATAGTTTCAATTCATCAAATAAATGTTGTGAACATATATATCCAAACAATATAAATCATCCAACAAATAAACAAATTCACTAATTTATAATTTAAAAGCAAACTATTATCCACGCATAACTCATATAAGACATAAAAAACATACTACTAAATAATATTAGTACGATGACTATCATTATTATCTTTTTTACCACTATTATCAATTTCAAAAATATTTGATTGCAATTTACTTTGAGTAATAGGCTTTGTTTTATGAGTAAGAATATCATGAATTTTTTCTCTTGCATTATGAACACATCCGTAATCTTTATCTACGATAAATAATAAACCAATTCATAAAATCAGAGTATATTTATTATGTATTTATATTTAAATGGATAAATAACTTTATAACAAATTACCCTTTAGTGTGAGTGATATTTTCAAAGAAAAGAAGGAAAGAGAGATCGAGATTGAATTTTTTGGGGTTCTCAATTCTAGGCAACCCAGATAATTTTTTTTAAAAAATTAAAAGGGCCTAACGGGTCGGCCCCTAGTCTTACATGACCAATTTAATTTAGCTTCTATAATTTGTAAAGGCCAGAAGACCCTGACTGATTTCTCGACTCTAGTCCCACGATAGGAGATAGCTATAAGAATAAAGGTATTTCCTCTGGTCCTTATTATAAAGCACCAACTTAAAAGTTTATTTGATCCTTTTTATAAGGCACTTGTTTGTTTCCAATGAGCATTAATTATCTTTTTCCATGTATGCTCCTAGTTAATAAGGGTAGTGGATGAGAGTAATAATTAATAGAATATTAGAATTTAGTGTAATTAGTAGGGGTAATATTGAAAATTACTTAAATTCTAGGACAACTTTATTGACTTTAACTGTTTTTATTGGTATGTGAAAATTGTTAGTTGGTGCCTTATAATAAAAACCAGAGGGAGTATATGCTAAAATTTTAAAAGAGAAATAAAAAATTAAATGTGAACGACTCGTACGGCTGAGCGGGCCGCTACCTATATGCGGATAGGCAGGGAAGCGCGGTGTGGAGGGCCAACTTCATTTTTTATCTCTCCATTCATGAAATGCAAAAGCACCCAATAGACACGTGGCGTCGGATGAGTGAATCCAAAGGAGAGCGCGCCAGCGCCTCCGAAGACTAGAGCCACTAACAATCTGTGATCCGAACATCTCACTCCTGTTGAGGGTCCCCATCGTATAAGCAAGATAAAGGAAACGCTTTCTCTTCTCCAGAATTCCGCACTTCAACTGTGTTAGAGCCAAAGATATGATAATCATGTCGTTGTCTACCACTACCAGTGGACATTCATATCTCTACACTTCACCTACATTGCCCAGAACTATCCAAAACTCAACTCAGCATCATCCAACCATCAAGCTCTTTTCTTCCAGAAACATCCCATATCTCACTGCTTCTTGCTTCACTGATACTCTTCTCCCAAAATCGTCCCTTTTCGCTGTTAAAGCATCGCCCGAGCTTGGTTCTCAAACATCGAAACAGGAAAGTGAAAAGAGCGAAGCAGGGGAAGGAGAAGAAGAACCATACGAAGAGTATGAGGTGGAGATAGAGCAGCCTTACGGACTCAAATTTGCAAAGGGTCGGGATGGTGGAACTTATATTGATGCGATTGCGTCGGGAGGATCCGCTGACAAGACTGGAAAGTTCACTGTTGGGGATAAAGTAATTGCCACCAGGTGTTCTTTGTCTTCCTTTTCTTTTTAATTTTCTTCCTTCAAGCGATGACAGAGTCCTTATTTGTCCATGATGGTTCTGTGTCTGTTATTAGCTATGACGATCTTCTTCTTCTTTTGTATTGACCGCCTAAGCAAGCACTTGAATTTTGAAGGTTCTCTGTCAATCGCTTTGGTAGAATTTAATGGTGGGGTGGCTTAATTAGAACCAAAATCACGCACTTGTGATCTTTGTGGGACACACGCAAACACACAAAAGTTTTATAGATATAATAGATGGAACTCTTAGCTCAAAATCTTAGAATCCGGTAAGATGGACTGAGAGAACCTAAGAATCAGCCTGTGTGATTCATGATAATTCCCAGTCATTGTGGGCGATTTTTGTGCGCAACTAATGAAAGCTCAGTTTGTTGACACCATATCAGTAGATGCTAAATGATATGTCAAATAGGTCTGGACGAGGAGATGAAAACCCCGCCCCTCTATAAAGTATTATTTGGATTAGGTCTATCAGGTGAGATAAGCTAAATGAATAGTACTAGGATATTTTGGCGAGGTAATTTAGTGAATGCCTTATTTAGCCATGGTTTAATTTTTATGGTGGACATTAGCTCTGACTAACTCTTTACTCTGGTACAAAATCACCTTTGATTTCGACTCATGCTCAAAATCCTAAGTTCTTGATGGACAAGAAATTATCAAAATTATTTTTTGTCTGTCTAAGTTTGCTGATTTGAAAGTTATCTCAAGATGAGAACTCAATACTTCATGTTTTATGCTTAATGTTTATTTGGTTGAGATGTGAGGAAAAATTTCAATGCAGTGCAGTTTTTGGGACAGAAATTTGGCCAGCTGCAGAATATGGCAGGACAATGTATACAATTCGCCAGAGAATTGGGCCGTTACTTATGAAAATGCAGAAGAGATATGGTTAGTTTCAGTTCATGTTTTTATAACCATAATGGAAAGTGACCTTATGTTGCATTTGCACTATATGTCTGATCTAGTGGACTCTGATAGTTTAACCCTTAGGTCAGCATTTTTCTTTTTGACAGGAAAGATAGACAACACAGGTGAGTTAACAGAAAAGGAGATTATACGAGCTGAGAGGAACTCTGGTGTAATCAGTAACAGAGTGAGGGAAATCCAAGTATGTGTCATGATACTAGAACTGCAAGCTAGTACTCCTTAGTTGTTCTGAATGAGATATTGTACTTCTCTTAGAAAGACACCACAACTGTACTTCTGATTGGGGCACAACCAATATCATTCCTCAAACTTTCAAAAATTTCAGATGCAAAATGTCTCAAGGAAAAGGGAGCAGAAAGAGCGCAGGGGAAAGGACCTGACAGAAGGATTGCAACTATACAAGTAAGACTAGAAAACTCAAAAGCATCTTTTTGGCTGTCTTCGGCCTATTTAGTTCTGCCTTTCTTGCAAGTCTGATCTTTAAAATGAAAATCAGGATCTACTACTTACCATTTCAAAATTATGCATTCATGTTATATTTTGTTCATATTATATATTAAATTCGTTTCTCCATTCATGATCTGAAACTGTATTAAATTTAGTAATTTCTTCCTGTACTTTGCATTGTATGTTTATTTTTTGGGAATCAGGTGCCTGAGACATGATTCTGGTTTAATGTGGGACACTGTGGGTCTGTGGTAGGGCTATATAAATATGCAAAACTTGTAAACTGTTTTATGCTCAGTAATTGTCTGCAAGTGATATTTGGTCTTCTATCAGCATAACAAAAGAAACTTTTTCTCTTGAATCTTAGGTTATTTCCTTTCCTTTTTTGAAAAAAAAAATCCAGGTTATTTTCTTTCTATATCTGCCATTTTCTATTTGGAACCTTCCATGCCTATAGCTGTAATGAAATTGTTAAAATTTACTTTGTTTTTCAAGCACACTAAAATACATTTAGATAAATTAAAAAACGAATTGTTTTTGTCTGCTTGACATTCTTTTTTTTTTTCTTGTTACTCTCTCTACCTGGAATAAATAATGAAGAAATGCCAAATATGAGGAAGCATTGGAGAAATTCGAGTCTGTTTTGGGGTCAAAGCCAGAACCTGTGGAAGCTTCGGTTGCAAGTTACAATGTTGCCTGTTGTTACTCCAAGCTAAATCAGGTATACATTTGTTGCCTTTCATATTTATTTTGCAATCATTGCTCATGCTTTTTATTTTTTGGTTTAGTTCTGATTGAACATGGCATGGCAATGCTGGCCAGCATTAACCAAGGATATCTGCATATTTGGTTTTAACCCTGCTTGGCTAACCCGTTAAAACAATAATCTCCCCTTGATTATAAGTTGCCTTATCTATAGATAGATGAATTATGAGTCGGTGATCGGTCAAATAACTGAATAGTTTCTCATACAGATTCAAGCTTCGCTTTCTGCACTTGAAGATGCTATGGAAGCAGGGTTTGAAGACTTTAAGGTGACTTGCGAGTCTGCTGTAAAATATTTGATGACTTTCCCTGGTAAACCAATCAAGATGTCTAAAAAATTGTTATTCTGTTAACAGAGAATCAAGACAGATCCTGACCTGGCCAATACAAGGGCATCACCGGAATTTGATCCTCTGGTGAAAAGATTTGACGAATCATTTATCAATGAAAATGCCATCAATGCCCTTAAGTCGCTCTTCGGATTTAATAAGAAATGAAGTCAGAGAGTCTTGCCACACCAAATACATGGAAGCATATATCAATGGAGCTAATGAGTTGTCTAAGCAATATATATATATATATATATATATATATATATATATATATATATAATTGCGAGAGATTGCTGCTCGCTTGTATAATACCGGAACAATAGGTTGCTGTTCAGATTGTTCCTCTCTTCACTTGAATCATTTGGATCTTAGATTATGTTCTTATGTAGCTAGGCTCGCTACTAAGAAATTTGTGGGCTATAAAATTGCTCATTTCTAAAACTCTCTTGACTGTGTCATGCTAAAATAAAAGGGAGAGGAAACTTCATAGCGGAGCAGTGGATGAAGCAGCGAGTTACTAAAAATATTTACTAAGACATGACAAAAGAAATGCTTCCGCATTCCGCATAGCATCAGAGCCACGCTCTATTATTGATACTTTTAGCATGACAGGACAATAGCTAGATTTGGAGAGGCTGTAGACGGATTGCAAGTCCTTTTGAAGGTTTTAGCATGGGGTCGTACATGAACTTCTCGTTGGGAATCAATAACTCCCACTTGAATCTTTTCACCATGTTATGCATGAACACGAGAATCTCTAGCCGTGCAAACTCTTGCCCCAAACACATTCGAGGTCCGCCTCCGAAAGGAGCATATGAAAAGGGGGCAGGCCCTGTTCCTTCGAACCTCGAAGCATCAAAATTGTCAGGTTCTGGGAACAATGTTGGGTCCTTGTGTGATGAACCAGTGCTCCACGACAACTGCCAAAGGAAGGGTCACTCATGTTTTTAAATATGATGAGATAGATCATCAAAGACAAGAACACGTGTGTACCTTCCACCCCTTAGGGATTGTATAATCGGCATAGGTGAAATTGTTTAAAGCTTCTCTGTAAGAACCTGTCACGGGAGGAGATAGTCTTAGCACTTCAGACGCGACATTCCACAAGTACTTCATTTTTTGAATATCCTCCCATTGCAACAACTGCCCCGCCTCTTTGCCCTTGGAAATTTCTAGTTGTTCTGTCATAAACACAACATCAAGCTTCTGGCACTGTAAACTTGCAATAATAATTTATACGCATTTTATCACTAACCTTCCAAAACTTGTTCATAAACATGAGGCATGTGGCCAAGATACTTGATGACTGATGTTATGACTGATCTACATGTATCATGACCTGCAAATAGCAGCAGTAGGATGTTATCTATAATCTCCATGTCGGTCAACAACTTCCCGCTGCTGTCAGATGTGACTAACAAATGTGAGAGGAGGTCTTGGGTAGGTGAGGCCCTATTCTCTTCCAAATCGACTCTCCTTTTCTTTATGATCAGCTTTAGTAATTCCCTTATTGTATTTGTCGCTTTCATTGCACAGTGAAACCTTGTCCCAGGAAAGTTGATGGGAAAGCTTATCACCCCTTTGAGGAACTCATCAAATTGTGGTGAAAGTCTAGATACCTGGGTGGGATCTTCAATGCTTGCAAATAAGCAACAAGCCAATTCAAACGCGTATTGTTTCACCGTTGGATACACAAGCACTACTTCTTTCCCTTCAAAATCCAAGTAAAGTTAGGAAGGTCATTAAAATGATATTTTTATCTTTTCAGTTTCTTAAGAATGAATTAATAAGAGAAAAAAATGACAAAATTGTGGCATAGTCAGTAGACTCCTAAAGCAGGAAGAAACTAGCTCATAAAACGAAGGCAGATCTACGATATCTAACGTCTGACGATTTCTTTATATGACGGGAAATGTGAATAAGAGAATTTATAGAATGCACAGTCAATAGGGTCTTAAAAATGAGAATTCAGCTGCATGCTGTGTTATGCTTCAACTGTTTCTGCCTACCATTCTGTCGCTTCCTTTCCATGCTTACCAGTGAGCATACATGATATCGACTATCACGATTGCAGCCAAAATCTCTTATACACAAAGGAAAAATAGAACCTCTGAGCTTGGAGTGCGCCAGGGGTTCTGATTATAGTCCACGTAACACGATCTAAGCATTGATTCCTAGCAAGAAAGAGAAACTACCTTGCCAGTGAGTGTTAATATGGCAGCAGGCAACGGTGTCCATTTTTGCCAAGTAATTTTTGAGTGCTTCTGGATTAAGGAAACTCATGAGCAGCTTTCTCATGGTCTTTGCTTCACAACCAACCTTGGTTACCAAAGAGGAGCGCAAGAGCTTCCTTACAGAGGTGGGCCACCACACTTGAACGTCCTTGTTCTCATTGCTAAATAAGAACTTGTTCCCTGCTGCCCCACAGAACACAACCATGGGCTCTCCCAGCATTGAAGTCTTGAACACCCTCGAGTCATATTTCTCCATTCTCTCCCTTATGAACAATTCCGGCCTGCCCTCGTGACCCGATCTCAAAAACTCCAAGGTTTCGCCAATGACTGGCCATCCCAGGCTTCCTGGAGGAAGATTCAGGTTCGGGTATTTTCTTGTTTTCACAAATTTAGTGATCAAAGGAAGAGAAAGGACAAAGACTAGTAACGTCAAAACTGCTGGCAAGGTTAGAAGCTCGGTCACCTCCATGTTTCGAGAGATTTTGAGCATTCAGTCGTAAAAAGAGAGGAGAGGAAGAAAGAGAGTTGCGGAAGCAGCTGTGGCACTAAATAACAAGGAATTGACGTGAATTCTTGAATTCAAAATCATCTGTCTCTTCATTCTTCATCCTGTTTCCCCGAAAATACCTCCCTTTTCTGTTACTTTCAGAGAGAGAGAGAGAGAGAGAGAGAGAGTCTCAGGTTTAGTCTTTGAGCAATCATAATTTGGAAGGTGAGGACACGGTAGGCGATTTGAAGTGGGGGGATACTGCTCCTATTGCATGGTTGATGGTTTGCAACGTGTGATGTTTCTGTCCCCCATTGTGGATCTGAATTGTCCAAACTCTTGTCCATAAATAAAGCATGTAATGGCGTTAGTGAATGATATGATTATGGATTTGCAATCAAATTTTACATCTTTTATGAATTTTTTCTTTTTCACGAATCGGTGTGACCAGATTTTAGCGTCAACTATTTGTTAATGGCTAGTGTTCTCCTTCAACATGGCACATGCAGACAAACAAGACAGTTGATTACACCCCTTGTCTCATGTCAGATCACGAGCAACAGACAAATGCCAATTGCTCAATGTCAACCCCACCATCCGTTTACAATTGGGAAAACTCAATTTAAGATGCTTGGTAGGCAGGCAGGCAATTCTGTTGGCATTCAAATTCAATTCACCATGGCCTTTCGTCTATAATCTCGCTTTTTTTAGGGCCATAAATCTTTTGAAAACTTTCCAATCCAGGGAAGGGAGTTTTAGGACAGCGTTTGCGTCACCGATTAGGCAGGTGATTTGGCCACAACCCTGCGGATAACCAACAGCTTCACTGTTACACCTGTTCCATTGGTCTCGACGCATATCTAATTTCAGAGAAGAGTAACCCTCAAAATTTATCTGAGGTATGTGATGGATTGTAGCTCGGGATCCAAAGATTTTTAATCAAATGAGAAAGCAGAGCATTTATCAGACGTAGCAAGGTAAAATGGAGATAAAGATTTGGGTGTAACGTGTTGAGACTTGGATCGCCAATCAGCTCTGGATGAAATCGGATGAAATCAAAAGTGAATCCCTTGACCCGTTCCTCCGTATCTGAATGACGTGGTGGACCCGGAAACTGTTTCATTCCAAAACCAATCGAATAACCCCATCTTTCTTACGGATATATTTATTAATATAATACTAATCCTTATAATAGCTTTTCTTTTGAGATGAAATATCTGGTGCTCAATTGTCGAGGGAAAACCAACCTGTTGTACAATTCTGGTCCTTCTTGAGATATTTTATCAATATAAACAATATTTTATTAATTTCATCATTGAGGAGAAATGCGAAAGTGAATACATTGCCCAATCTATAATCTCATAAATAATATATATTAACATTCACAGGATCAGATTTGCGGTGGATCATGAGATCAGCTTTTTCGTTTTTTAATTGGAAGTTTACGGACGAGCACTGGAGAATAGAAAATTATAGGGGTGAGCCGTGAGCAGGAAGAAGATACGTTTTTGGAAAAGAATGGGGTTATCAGAAGTCAAACTGAAGAAATCATATTAAAACAGAGCTGGTGGAACAACGAATACTTGCAATCAAAACCGAAATTTCAGAAAACAGCGTCTGGAGAGGGAAATGGTATTCAACAGTCTGGCAGTGGTTTCGGTGGCGCACGTATCAGCGGACGTATGGCAATCGGTGGCATGCATTCCCGAACGTCTGAGCAGTGAGCAGCTCTTAGATCTTGTATGCTGCTTCCCTTTGCAACAGCTGGGTCGTCTCGCCCTCTGCCTCTGGACCTTCCTCTGCCTTCCTCAACCCGATTCTTATTACTCCTACTACTACTCCTCCTCGGACTCCGATGACTCTTCTACTACCCTCGATCTGGATGAGTACTACCATCATTCCCATTCCGATTGATTCCTCGCCCATTCGCCCCTTGTTCCTTCCTGTAAAGTATTCTTCTTTCTCATTCTTCCTCTGTTTTTTTTTAGGTTTTTGTTTATCTAATTTTATGACTATAGTTGATTTGTTTTTTTATAAAAAAATCGTGATACCAGTTGTTTAGGATTACTTCTTTTGCGTGTTGGATGACTGCTTATTCGCTGTTTTACTTGCCTGTCTTGGTTACATTTGGATTGACAAGCTTGAGGGCATAATCCATTTATTTGTTGACCAAAGTGCTTGACTTTTCAATCCTACGTTGAATTATCCTTTTTCATGAAATCGGTTATGTTGGAATGATATTAAACATAGGATGCTACACAGCCTAGAGACTGCTATGAATGTGGAGATTAGATAAATAACGGTCTTTTCTTTCGCTGTGTTCTGGTCTTGAGCATTCAAACAAAAATAATTGCGGGTCCAACACAATCTAGAAAGTAGTATGATACAGCAAATGACAGCAATGTCTTGCCATTTATTATTCTCTCTCAATTGTAAAACAGTGGTGTGGCTGCATATGCTGCAGAAGAGCCAAGTGAGTGTTGAAGGGGTTATTGTACATTCATAAGCAACGATAACACCTGTCTTAACCTGACCTGTGTATAGTCCCTGGGAGTGAAGGACTTTCTATCAGCATTTAATGGCTTGGAAAATTTAACTCCATCCTTTTTCATAAGCATGCTTCTTGAAGTCATGGTTATTAAGAGTCATTAGTATTTTCTGCAAGTCTTGACTTCTTGATCTCTGTGTCTCTTAGACTTTCTCATATATCTCTCTTCTATTACTCTCCGAATCTATGTTTATAGTTATTTATTGATCTCTTGTTGTATAATTTTGTTTATTTCTGATCCTTATGCTCATTGGAATAATATAAAATATTCAGTGTATTTCAAAATGAAAAACAACAGAATTCCATTTGCATACTAGGCTTGTCAGTGTAATCAGAAGGCATGGTTTTCAAATGGTTTGCTTTTATATGATCAGAAGTTCATTTCAATAAGTAGTCTCGTTGATGGAATTGGGCCTGAAATTGAAATCAAAACAAGCTATCCACTGCCAGAAGTATTGAAATAAATAGAAAAAAAGGTCAATGAATTCCTGAATGTTAAATCTGTCATACTCAGCCTCCAATCTTCTTTGCGTCTGTGTGTTTTTTCCAGCTCCAAAATCATTACATCAACTACTAAGAACTTGGATATTATCAATACTCCAGAACTTTATCTAAATAGCTTCACCAGCTGCTATGGAATAATTCGTTGTTGTATCAAATAACAGAATGGTAGAAAACACTGTTTTATGACCACAGCATGTTTTCTTTAGGTTTCCTTTGCCACCATTCCTCACAACTATGAATGGATTTCTAACTCGATCCCACAGGAATGGAACACCATATTACTCAAATAAAAGTTGCACTTTCTCTTGAATGAGTGGTGCAGGTCACAAAAGCAGAATAATTCATTTATGTTTGGCAATATATCTGGCTTTGTTAACTTTGTGTAGTCAACGGTCCTAGCCATCGTTGATAGTTTCAAAGACACCATACATTCATTAGATCCCTAAACACAAAACTATGGGACCATCTGCAAAATCTTGCTTAAAAAATAAAACTCATGTAAGGGACACTCCTTTAGTTATAACATATGTAACATGATCTCTCTAAAATACTTTTTTACAACATTAGATTATATATTAATTTATAAGTTAGGCAAATTAGTTTGGAGAAAAATGATAAGTATAAGAGATAAAATGGAGAAAAGGTCTTGCATTTGGGACCAAAATTCACCCCCAAACTAGGACCTACATTTAGGACTAGAGAAATAGATCTTTATTGGCCAACCTACGAGTTGGGAGATGATTAATGACGAACCCTGCTGTAAGAAAAGCCTCAACCACAGGCTCAGAGGCAAAGAAGCTTAAGCTATCAATGTCAGGCCCATTTCAGTCATATGCCTGTGTTTTCTCTCCATGTTTCCGTTCAGTTCATGAGCATATAGACTGCTAAACCTGGGCTGACTTCCTTCTTTTTCCAAAAATTCTGTAAACCCAAATTTTTCCACCAAAATTATTCTGAACAGCTTTAATTCTTTTTGTTGAGATTGAAGGATCACATTGAATCACAGGAAATAGTTTGAATATTATTAATCCTTGAAATTAAAGAGAATACAGAGAGGCCTTTATATAGGCAAACTAATAAACTAACCCTAACGGCCTAACCCAAGAAACTTACCTAATCAAATCAAATCATATCTTAAGATATATTCCTAAGATATAATATCCATATGTAATCCTAATAATACTAAATAATCAGCCCTAATAATATTAATTATTTTAATATTAAACTTATTATTCTCAACACTACCCCTCAAGCTAAAAGCAGCTTGAATGTGAGGAGCAACTAATCAACAATAATTTGCTTCTTTATGAAATCTTGAATTGAGCAGCCAGTTCAGACACATCCAAGAATAGCTCAACCAAATGTCACACCAAGGACGTCCAAAAGTAATAATCCAACAGCTTCATCAAGAGCTGAACAACAGGTCTCACAAGGGACCAAAACAACAACGAATGGTCTCACAAGGGAACAAAAAACAACCACCGAAGGCTTTACCAAGGACCAAACAACACTCCAAACGTCTCTCTGGAGATGAACACTAAAGGTCTCACCAAGGATCCAACAACTTAAAATGACCTCACCAGGGGCCAAAATCAAAAGAAAACAGCCAAAAGCATGAGAAACGAGCATGAAACCACCAGGACTCTAATAACATGTTGAGATTGAAGGATCACCTTGAAGCATGGGAAATACTCTGAATATTATTGATCCTTGAAATTAAAGAGAATACAAAGAGGCCTTTATATAGGGAAACTAATAGACTAACCCTAATAGCCTAACCCAAGAAACTAATCTAATCAAATCTAATTAAATCAAATCAAATCATAATATCTTGAGATATATTCCTAAAATATTATAACCATATCTAATCCTAATAAATACTAAATAATCAACCCTATAATATTATTTATTTTAATGTTAAACTTTCTTTTCTCAACCCTTCTGTTAAGTTTCTATTCCACTAAGGCCTTGAATGTCTGAATAACAGTCAGTGCATCTGACTTACTCTTCTGTGGATAACTCCATGTGTATCTTGAAAAGACATCAATGAAGAAAATGTAATTATTTGTCACCACTCTTGGACATGGCAGATTTGGACCCCAAAGATCTGTATAAATCAATTGAAGGTGTTCAATGTTACGAGTTTGAGACACAGCATAGAGAAATAATGAGTTTTCCCTGAGGTACATGCATGGTGAGCATTAGGAACTGTATGCAAAGCAGCTGGTGTTGGACATAAAGGACTTTTTCCCTTCCATCATTACTAGACTTTAATACATCAGTCTCCATTCTACAAGAGGCATGTCCTAATCTAAATGCCAAAGGTAATACAGCTGAGGCTATTCAAACTTTTCTGCATTGCATTGTGAACATCATTACAAGACTCCTTTCCAACAGAAGCTGCTCACTTGTTGCTGTAGCTGTGTTTGCCATGATATTATTTTCCTACCCTGTGATGATCCTGCTCAAACCCTTCAAATGCATATAAAACCACCCTTCACTCACCCTTTTTTTTAATTGAAGAAACAATTACAACAAACAAAGTTTACCCATACCTCGTATACAAAACACCCTGCCTATCATCATTCACCACCTTTTGATGAGAAGTTGGGCATTGATCAAAGGAGTTGAAATTAACAAATCATGAACTAAATGAACTAGTATGTTAGCACATTCATTAGCCTCTCTATACACAAAATTAATAGTAACTTGCTCCAATTGATACATCAACTTCTTTAGGTAGTTTTCTGTTAACCTTTTTTCTTGTTGCAATAATCTTCTGTTAATTTATTTCTTCTTTCTTAAATCCCCCTCAGCTTCAATTGCCATTGCTAAATGCTAAATAAATGTTTTGATGAAATGCCCAAGCATGCATTGCCTTGCATCTTTCTCCTCCTCCTTCATTGCAAATTTCAACCCTCAACTTTTTCCCTCTGTTTGTCATTCATTCAACGGGGTTCAGAATAAGATGAAATTTTAATGCCAAGAATCTTGTTGCTGTTGAGAAGATTAGCTCACTCTGGGGTTCTTTTGAGAACGGGCTCTTGTACAATGGTAGATTTTTTAGGAGGTGTGATGATTGGGTAGCACATAGACCATCGCTTACTTCCTTGATATCCCCTGTTCTCAATGATTTCATAGAATGCCCTAAACTGGTTAGCGACTCTGTTCATCAGAGCTAGAAACACTGATCAGATTGGCTTCTAAAAGATTATAATGCTTTGATAACATATAGAAGCTATAGATCAGAGAAATGTATGTAGAAGATGAGTTAAGTCAGGAATCCCACCTTATAATATTACTCTGTATTGTTTACTTACCCATATGCTAGACAAACACAATGTCATAACAGAAATACAGAATCTAACCGGGTATAAACTAACTTACTAACTATCATTTATTACATATTTTCTAATAATACTGAGTGATTGTCACAGCTTCAGTCAATCGGAATTTGATAAATCGACACTGTCATCAGGATGAAGCATTTTGGTTTAATTCTAAGAACGTTAGAAGTTATGCAGTTGGTATCAATGTATCAATGTGATAGAATTTATACAGATGGTAGCGATTATGAAAATCAGAGAAAAGTTAGTTTCACTTAGTTAATTATGTTGTTAAGAGAACAACCAAGTTTGGTTGTAGTTCCTCTAGCTGACAAATAGGGGATATACCATAACTGGGGTGATCGTTGAATAGTATCATACTCTTGTTAATTTCTCTTTTCCTATCGCCTAGCATCACTCTATTTTGGCACTCTTGAACATGCTATTTTCCTCGGTTAAATATTTTTCCACAAAAGAGTTTATACCTTTCAAGAACCTATTCCAACATTTAACCTCTCAGTGTGCGCCTTCTTATTACTTCCTCCAATCCTTAATATAAGATTTAGTTTGTAGTATAAATTACACTACGAACTACTTCTTATATTAAGGACCAAAGGCAGTAACTGCACTTGTCTTATTTCATACATCTGCTTGCCAGATATTTTTGTCAATTAAACTGTCTCATTATAATGTACTCCCTCTAGTCTTTATTAGATCTGTATTCAGTCCTTATTGTAAAGCCTATGGAAGTTGTCTAAATCTTTTTCTTTTATAAATGCCTCTTACTTTGATATTCCATGACTAATTAAACAACTTTTTAACTACTTTGCTATCCTCTATTTAATGAAGCTTGTCGAGAGTAATCCTGGAAATTTGAAAGTATCAACTAATTTTAACTAAATTCCTTAATTTATGTAAATATAATACAATGGTGTCATATGATCTATGTAATCGACTCCACTTAGTGAAAAAAGACTTTGTTGTTGTATGTAAATATATTTATAGGGACTGGAGGGAGGATAAGGGTAATGAATGGTGGGTCATTATAAGTGGCTATCAAAACAAGTTTGTTTTGACTAAGAAAACTTTGCATTAGTTTCTTGTATCATTGATTGCGTAGTTAAATTGCTGTGTTCTTCCTGGGTTTGCAAGAGGTTACGGGAAGGAATTTTGCCTGGCATTTGTGTGACGATTGAGAAAGGGGGGGAAACATCGTCACTTTCTTTGAGATCTTGCTGTGAATTAAGTATATTATGTCATATTATTGGCTAACTCTTTTTCATACTCTTCGTTGATAATTTGCCTGATGATAGTTACTTTGGTTGATAGGAGAGAAGAGATCATGTAGCAGGCGTTGGTATCCAAATCATTTTTCCCTCCCGCTCAATGGTTCCTAACAGATAACAGAGGTTCTTTTAGCGTAAGACCATACTGAGGATTCTCAGTTTAGTTTAAGCTTCATCCATTGTATAAAATTATCTTCTGAAAGCCATAGATATATACGCATATATACATATATGATTATAAGATTAATTGACCTCCCAATATTTTGTTGCTTTGCGAAGAATATTGTGCTGTATGCTATTCTTTTTTCGCACCTTGGCATTTTACGAAAGTTACCATTGTTTCAGAGCTTTAATTATGTAAAGTGTTATTGTTCATGATGTATTTTGTAATATTTTTGCGAATGTTGTACATATAAGCTGTTGTGAATCTGGTTTGCTTGCTTCGAAATCCTAAATCCGAATGCTTGTTCGGTATTTCAATTCAATGGAGTTACATCATCGCCAACATCTCAATAGATAAATGATTTACTAAATGAAGGTACTATCTACAAGTTGTGGAAAAAACATGTCTAGTTTAATAAACTGATCACGGCTTGATAGAAATAAATCTGAGCACTGGAACAGATAATGAGGCCCACGGCCTCTTAATATATTGGCTCAGGAAGTTGATAGTCGATCGTGAGCTCCACATCCTTTTTAAGTCGCTGTCATGTAATGAAATGAAGGGTCGTTTGTCCGGTGAGCTCTTGTATTTATTTGCAACCAATACGCTCCCAAATAAGATGTTGGAAGCATGGATACGTGCAACCAAGTCCAAATGACCCGTCTAAACAAAGTAGAACGTAAGAGTCATTTCTCGATTTGAAGACGTTATTAGTTATGGGCTGTGAAAGAACAAGAACCTACTGATTTATCAAGGTGTATTGTCTCTGTAGATGAGGATTTTTGCTTAAGCCAGTTGTTCTTGAGGGTGAGTAATACTAATATCGAGTTCTAGAAGCACGTACCACGTGGGTCCTTTTGCCTTTGGAAAGTTTTGATCTCTCTGGCCATTCCTAGCTACCCGAAGCTGCTGGAAATAATAATAAGAGATAGACTAACTTTAACAATTAGGCAACGCAATTGTGGAGGATGTGTGCGCCTGAATGTGAATAAAGTTCGAAAAGGACAAAGTTGATAAAGACACGCATCCTTTTCTTTGTTGATTAGCAGAGACTGAAAGTGATGGCTTTTCTCCCTACTTTTCTGACTTTTCTTCCCAACCCCAACCTTTAGCGTTAATTTGTTTAATCTCCACTTCATTTGACCGTGCTGTGTTCATTCAGGGACTCCAGTTATGGACTTGAGATTCGCTAGCACCAACCATGGCTTGCGATCCATAATTCCCGGTTACCTCTCAAGAAAGATTATGCATCTGCGAGTCATGATAAGGGCTGCCCCATTAGAGGAATTGATAACAACACGCAGGCCCCACGGGGAAATCAAACGCAACAAATTGGGTTCTAGTATTTCGTTTTTCTACTGTGGAATATACCATGTCTAACGCAACTGAATTTCAACCAAATCTATTAGTTTCCCAGCTTCACTTGCTAAAGCTTGGTTTTCAGGCGGGGCCATGTTAATAAAGCTCTTTCCTTTTCCTTTTGTTGGATTTGGGCATGGAAAAGTTTTAATAAGATGGGAATAATTTTTTTGCTGGGAGCAAATTGAAAAAGTTTTGGTGTTAACCAAAAGTTCATTTCTGCCCCCTACATCCATCTATACGCGTCTATTCTTTTTTGTCGACCACATAAAAATACTACCCCTAAAAGCCCACCACCTATTAAATGAATGTTGAGAAAAAAAATAATCGGGGGGCAAAAGCTAGCTTTGAATTTCTTCAAGTGCTCATTTGAAAAGCATAAAATGTAATTTTTAAACACTTTTATAATTTGAGATAAAACTTAAATATCATAAAATCACCTACCTGTGCTTTCTCTTGTTTCCTCTATTTCCTCGACTCCCAAAAAAGATAAATACTCAATGAAGCTTATCACCTTTAAGAAAATAACTGGATTTGGTAATAGAATAAGAAGCGGTGACAATCATTACATATAGACGAGTCACGAGTTTAATTTAATTGGCAGTGGACATGAGACGATGAAGCTGTGGTAACATATGAACACGAGAAGGCAGCATGGCTCACGAGTTTTAAGAAGATGCCTCCCTCCACATCGCTCTCAAAATTCCTTGACTTAGTGAGAGTATGACAGATGATTAACATAAACTTATTTATTACTGTTAATTAAACTGTCATGCAGGGAGTGGATTGTCCAATACGGTGGTTTCATTCACCTCTCCATGTGCCCCACTCTCCACAACCACAGCCTAGTCAGGTAATAATGGAATCCTTGAATTTTGAACCAGGTCCTTAATCTCTGACGCAAAATTTTAACTGTTACTTAATTTTAACAGTTTTAAAACTCAAGGAGTATCACATCTAACTGCAGAAAATTAAAGGACAGAATAAAAAGAAAATAACATTTAGGGACTTAATTCAAAATTGATGAAAACCATAAGGATTTCCAAACTAGTTTATGTGATTGGATTGGATTTATAAGGTATCTAATATAAATTTAAATTGTCAAGATTTATGATTGACCCATAGATAAGAACTTGGCTATAGTCTTTTGTTCTTATTGTCCTCTTCCCTTCCATTACCCATCTTAACTTTTAAATTGAAATTTAAACAGTTTAGATTTAATAAAAAGATTAAAAAATATCAAATTATTAAAATAAATAAATTCAATAACTGCTAAATTTGAATTATGATAATTTAAAATCATAATTTTTATAAAACATTAAATCCAAGTCACACAATTTTTAATTTAAAGGTTAAAATGAGAAGAGAATACTTGTATAAATATGGTTTGTCACGTTATCTATAGTGTAATCAATTGAAATATAGCAACTTATAAATTGATTTGATATATTTTCTAAAAGTTAGCTGACATTTTTAATAAAATTAGAAGGTTTCATGAGATTTAATTTTTTATTATTTATGAAATCTTGATTAAGAGATTTATTTTTTATGAAAAATAAAAATATAAATCATATAAGCAACCAACTAAAATTAATATTAGTTGAATTATTATATTTTAATTGATTATACCAGCATCCAAAAATTTATCAACAAAAAGCATCATAGCCAAGCCTCATAGATAGAAGCACCTCCTAAAATGAGTGGATAGTGCGGAGGCTTTCCATATCAAGCTTGAGGCATTGGGTTCCTCCCGTTTTGAGATTTTGACCGTTGGTTAATTTTTACAATTTTTTTTATTAAGAAAAAGGCCTGAATACCTCGTGTGTCGTGCTTCAGTCACGGGCGTGTCCGTACACGTGGACCTTCCTTCCTGCTCCCCTCCTCCGGCTTCGCGTCATTCTACTTGCCCCGTCCCTGATTCCTACCCCAAATTTACCAATTCGCCCCGCTATTTGGCTTTCCTCTTTCCGTTTGGATGAGCTTTTCTAATAGAAAAAGTTCTTTTTTTTTTTAAATAATGTGTTTTTTTCTTAATTTATATATTTGGACAAGAGGTTTAAAAAAATAAAAGTAATAAAAAAAGTGCAAAAAGAGAGATAATAAAAAAATAAATGACCAGTTATTCTTTAATGATTTGTTTTTACATAAATTATCCTTAATTTTTAACAAAATGACAACCAATATCCCTAGACCTATTTATATGTATAATTTAGTAATTTTATTGATAAAAAAAATGCTTCTTTAATTTAACACTTAAGCAGTTTTTTATTTAAAAGTGTTTTTTAAATAGTGTATCCAAACGTAAAATAACTTTAACTTCTGATTAAAGTATTTTTTTTAAAAGCAATACAAAAAAAGTTATTTTTTTAAAAGCCCATCCAAACAGGTTTTAAGATCTTATCGATCAAAATTTATTATAGGCTAAACTATACTTTTAGTCCATTAAGTTTATATGAGAAATATTTTTGGTCCCTTAACTTTATAAAGTATACTTTTAATCCTATAATTTTAACACCGTTAATTTTACTAATGGAAAATACAAACACTAGTGATGACAGTGTAAATTTAAGTGATGATTGTGTAATTAAATACTATTAAATTTAAATTTAAAATATGGGTAAATTGAAGAATATATAAAATTTATTTAATTAAATGATATTAATCATCACTTGAGTTCGCCACGTTAGCATTTTCTGTTAACAATATTAACGGTGTCAGCATTTTAGAATCAAATGTATATTTTATAAAGTTAAGGAACCAAAAGTATGCCTTATATAAAACTTAGAGGACTAAAAGTATACTTTAACCTTTATTATATGATAAAATTATTATTATAATTTTATCTTAAAAATAAAAAAATAATTTTAGCAGTAAAAAATTATTTTGCACCTTGTCTCAAATTTTTTTTATTGTCAGGATAAAATTATAATAATATTTTACCATATGAACTGTTGAGATCTTAATTAAATAAAAAACGAGAAAATGATAAAAAAAAAAAAAAAAGAGTATTAAAGGAAAGCCAAGTCCCGATTTCTCTTCCTCCTTAGTTATCAAAAAATGATGGTAAAACATTTTATCCCTTAATGATAATGATAATAACATAATTATTTTTTAAAATATTTCATATTATATTTTATCATATTGATTACAATTCTATGGAAAATAACAATAGTAATAGTAATAATAATAATGATCACAATTCATTGTACAGTCAAGGACAAATTTCAAAACATTGGCCAAAAAATGTAAAAAGAAAAATTAAATATTTATAATAAATACTTTCCATTTTCTGTATCAAGAGTTCAAACCAAATTTTTCATGTATCAATTTCAAATTTAAAATTCTTATAGTTGTATGAATCAGTTAATTCTTGAAATTTACATATTGAAAATCGAAACATGGACTTAAAATAAAATAAAATAAATTTATTAGTCATAAATTAAAGGATCATCCAGTTTCATCCCTCCTCTTTATTAATTTTTTTATTATGACGAGAGTTTTAAGTGATAAATGTACGCTCCTACCTCACCTATTCCTCCGAAACTGGCGGGTGTTAAAGCTACAATCGGTGGACAAAAAAACCATTTTGACTTTCCACAAAGGACCATGGACTGTGTTTTACAGATAAACTGGGTGGCTAAATCAGCACGTAAGATTTAAGCATGTGGTTGAGCGTTTGTTTATGTTTTTGGTTGGTGGCTGTGGATGGTAAATATGCTTAATAAGAAATATTATGATTCAAAGCAGCATGATTTTAAAAATGGGAAAGAGGGAATCTTTGTCGTCGGAATAACATGGGGGGCTTAATTAATTGTTATTATGAAAAGAGGAAGAGGAAGAGAAAGAGATCGTGGATGAGACGCCAAGTTGGCAGCGATTCTGTTGCAGGCAATGGAGATTTTGATGTTCATTGGATTCCCATGTGGGACGATGAAGAATTGCAACCAAGGACCCACTTATATTCGCCTCACTAATTACATTTTCATGTCCTATATCTTCCCATCATTGTTACGAATCCCGTAATTCCCTCCGCGGAGACTCCACTCTCCTGCCTTCTCAGCTGCATCAATTACAGCGGTGAAAGTGATTTTTTTTTTTTTAATATGTCTTTTATAAATTTAAGATTAAGTAAAAGTTATAATATAATTTATATTTAAAAATTTATCTAGTAATTCTCACCAGGTAAATTTCTCATAGATATAAATCAAAGTGTTGTAATAAAGATTTAATCCCCTCATCGTATCCTCTTACATATTTATCAATTCCCAATTGAAAATAATAATGATTATTAACTTTTAAGTCAATTTATATCTAGGACAAAAAAATTAACCTATAACAATTTGTAATAAGGACCATAATAATATTTTATTTTAAGAAAGTGGGACACAACATTTTTCTTTTATGAGTTATTTTCTCTTCATGGTGGAAAAGTTAAAAGTGAGAAATTTTGACTTATGATTTAAACTGTTTAATTTTTTAAAAAACTCAATTAAAAAAGGTCATCCGAACAATTTTTTTTAAAAAAAAAAGACAAACGCAGCCCATCTAACTTTTATTCCATTAACGATACACTTGAGAGCTCTAAAAGCCATCTCAAAACACACCAGTTTTTCCTTTTCCCTTCAAAGCACAAGTAAATAGTCAGCCTGAAATGCTCATCTCATCTAACATTGGAAGCTTTGGATAGGCACCATTTGCCAATCTTATCTAGATTATTCAAATGAGATTTGAATGGTCCAAATTTGATTTTTAAAAAAATTTGTGATTTTCAAATAAAAAATAATGTTCTGAAAAAAATATTAGCTAAGAGATTTTTTTTATTTTTTATTTTCTATCCATTAAAATATTTTTAAAAAATAAAAATTAAATTAAATATGAACTGTCCAAATGAGATGTGTAAAACCAAAAGTGAAAATCCCATATAAAGCTAACTAAAATAGGAAAATTATAAATTAGGTTGATAAATTCAACAAATCTTTAATTGAGTCAATAACCCAATTCAGAATTTCAAAATATGCGTAAAATGACTTCATGATCTATCATATCTCCCCTCTTAAAAGAGCTTTATTGCTCTATATATCAAAATTAACATATAATAAAGTATAATTTCTAAATCAATTAAATAATTTTTTAAACTGAGGTTTTTTTTACTAAAACAAAAATGATGTCGTTATTTTTATCAAGTGAGAAGAAAAAAAAAAGGAAAGCATAAACTTACAAATTTTAGTTTCCAAAAATCAATTGAAATGAAAGTGACTTTTATTTATAAAAAATATTTACCAATTTTTTTCTAAACAAGCTTTGATTAATTTTCTTAAACACGTTAATGTGATTTTTTTAAGAAAAAAATATTTACGTAAGATTTCAATTTTTTAAATTTTCCATTCTTTAACATAAATTATTAATATTAAATATTTGTTTTTAATAAGAGGTGTGTAAATTTGATATACTTATAGATATATTTTAGTTAAAAAGATACCAAACACACTTTAAATTTCACAAATGTTGTCCATATTGAAATATAGAACTGTAAAAAGATAATAATAATAATAAAAGAAACAGTTGTGATAAAATTTATACTTAATATATTTATTAAAAATATTTTTTTTATAATTGTGTATGTTATACTTTGTTTGAACAAAATTTTCATGTTAATAAAAATGAACTCGTTTTTTAAAAAATATTGTATGTCTTTGTTCTTATGATACTGGATAATGTACAGTTTTCTGGCTTGAAGGTTATATTTAATACATATTTTGTTTTATTAAATATTAATGTTTATATATATATATATATATATATATATATATATATATATATTGAAAAAAAAAATTATAAAGTAATCAAACTCTTTAAAAAATAGTTAAGAGAGGGCATTTAAATTATTTTACTCACATTTTAAAATCCTAAATTGGGTTAATATCTTAATTAAGGCTTTGTTAAATTTGTCAACCTACTTTAAAATTTTATTATTTTAAGCAGGGATTTTCCCAAACCAAAACTGATTCTTGCGACATTTCAGTGGATCACATTTTTTAATACTCCATCCCTCCACTTTTATAAATTACTCATCTGGTCCTTTTTATGTATTTCGCGGGGGAGAGGGAGAAACAAAATTGGTCCTATTATTTATAAGGAGCCTTATTATTATTATTTTTTTACATGAATATACAATTTTACCATTTATTTATTATTATGTTTAATTTATTCTCATGAGGCATAATATATATTAAATATGGATGAACTTAGAAAGTTGTTAAAATTTATAACAAAGTTAATAAAGTTTAAGATTTTTCTTGGTTTATATGAAACATATTGGAAATGACTTATTAATAGGATTAGTGAATTATTATCAATACTCCCTCCATCCCTTATTATAAGCTTTAAATAATTGATTTTATGTTAATGTGTAAAACAATTAAAATTAGTTAAATGAAATAAATATGTACCATTTTTTCAACTATGCCTTTAGGTGTGGAGACTGAAGAGGATATGTGAGGGTGAACAAATGTAATAAATACAGCCAACATATGGTAAAGTTAGAAAAAGCATAATAAATGGGTCAAACATTAAAAAAATGAAGCTTATATTTTGAACATGTTCATTCACGATTTTTAAGTAATAAGACTAAGAGCCTGTTTAGATGTTGATTTTGGATAATAAATTTTAAAATTTATGAGATAGAAATAGCTTCTTGGAGAATAGATTTGAAAAATAACTTTTATATAATAGCTTTTGGGGAAAAAAAATGATAGTATTTAGATATTATTATCAGAATAGCTTTTTTAAAGTAAAATTTACCAAAAAGAACATTAGCTTTTAGTAAAATTGCATATAAAGGATAAAGTTGTATTTTAAATATTAAATTGTATAGAAAAAAATAATTTTAACATATAAAAGTTAATTAATTAATTAATCAATTTTTGGCATGCACTTGATTTTTCAAAATCGAAACATGAAGCAGTGATTGAAAAATTAGCCTACAAAACAGTGAACTAGATATAATGGAGGGTTTTTTGGGGATTCAGTGGGGCCTACATCTGCAAAGTGAGGTTGAAAATTGAAAAAAAAAATTGAATTTTGAAAAACCTAGGTTTTGGGGCCAAAACCTAAATTTTGGATTCAAAATAGTTTTTGAAAAAAAGATAGATGTTTATCAAACTTTTTCTAAAACCTAGGTTTTGTTGGTTTTGGAAACTGCCAAACACTCTCTAAAGGGAGTATAAGATATGAAACACAACCGTATATCATTCAGTGGCGTCTCATTTTTCATTTAATACTCCGTTTGGCATGACATATTGTGAAATTTGATTTTAATCCTAAATATAAGATATAATTTTTATATTTATCAGTTTTTTTCAAGTTTACCATTATTGAGGCTTTCTTAACAATAATTAACTAAGAATCAGGAATTAATGAAGATGACTATAATGTTTTAAAAGAATATATGTCATTTTAATTAATTTAACTAGCTTTTTTTATTGGTATTAAAAACAAAAGAATTATCCCTCCAATAATAAAAAAAATAGTCTTAGCTCGATTCCATTTAGAAGTAGCCCAGAATAGTAGAATAAAAGGTAGGCATAAAATTTGGCATCGAGCTTGGGAGGTCAGGTTATGATCATCATGTCTGAGTTGTTTATATATTATTTGAACGACACTTTTATTTTGTAAGGTTAATACAATTCTTATTTCTATAGTTTATCATATTTTATTTTTGGCTTCGTTTAAAATATTAATCTATAAAATTTATTAAAAATATGGATAATTTTACTCTTTAAATGATCAAACTCATAGTTTGAAACTTGATGAACGAAAAAAAAACAAAAACAAACTTAGGGACAAAAAAAATGTGTTCACCTTATTTTTTTTTAAAAAAATATTTAAATGGATATAGAATCTCAAATAAAAATTATCTTTAAATTATCATTTTAAAATAATAAAAAAAATTATTATAGAAGTTTTAAATCTGGACTATGGATGAGTTTGGTTTCTCCCATTTTCCTCTTTCTTTTTATACTTGGAATCTCATCTTCACTAAAAAGATTATGGTTTAGATTCAATATTTTATAAAATTATTATTTCACATATGAATAAGGTTGAGGAAGAAGAATATGAACAGTAAAACGAGCTCAAGAGATTGAAGAAGAAAGTGAAACGTAAAATGAGCTTCACAAAATTTATTATGGAATTGACAAGTTTAGTAATGATTTTTACAATAATTGTAAAGGCGTTGACAAAAGCGTTTCCTGACTTGCATATTTTCATTGACAAACGTTTTTGTCAAAATCATTACAATTCTTATCAAAATTATTGACAAACTTTTCAATTTCATTACGAATTTTGGTGAAATGCGACAAATGTGAGTGAATCCTAATTTGCATGTTTTCATCTAACAACGTTTTTGTTAAAACCATTACTAAACTTGTTAGTTCTATTACAATTTTGTGAAGCTCACAGTTTGTCTTCTTCTTCTTCCTTATCCTCCTAAACTTGTTTTAGTGTTCACTTTTATCTTCCTTAGCCTTCTAGTTCCCTCTAATAACACCAATTTCAATCTTCCTCCATCTTTGCCTCTCTTTCTCATTAGGGACAACTTTTATCTTCATCGTTGCCAGCGAGTTTTGACCACCACTCCACCATCACCTTCCTCCATTTTTTTCACCAACTACCTTCCCAACAGGGACGAAGCTTGCAATAAATTTTTGGGGGGGCCAAATACAATGGTGGGTTCAAAAAATTTATAAAGGGTTGGTGAGGAGATTCGGGGGTTCGGGGGCAGTGTCTCTGAAATTTTTTTTAGGGAAAGTTTTAAATACATTAAAAAGTAAAAGAATATAAACAAGAAAATTAAAAAATATCAAAAAAATATTTATGAAATCAAGTGAATACTGATGATGTAATAAGAGTGGCTATTATTTTACAAACCTGTCAATTAGAAAAGCAAGGCGCTACATAAATTACAATGAAGGGTGGACATTCAATAAGTTCAAGTACATATATTTTAATAACAAAAGTATATTACAATAAAAATAATTATAATATAATCCTTTTAGGCCTTATTTTGGATAGTATTATCAATACTATCAAATACATCTGGCCAAATGTATACTCATGAACTAAAAAAATATTTGCGGGGGCCAAATGTATTAGATAAAATACATTTTTACATTATATTAAATTTTTAAAAAGGAATCTAAAAAAAATTTGGAACACCAAAAACTTGAGAGGGCCATGGCCCCCCCTAGTCCCTTCTATGCTCCGTCTCTGCTTCCCAACGCTGCCATCCCCTTCCTCCATTTTTTCTGATAACAATTCAAACCAGGGAAACGTTGTGGACACTTGAACCTATGAGATCTTTATCTTCTAATATTTTCACTTTACTCTTCTTCCACCTTCACTTCACACTGAGAGGGAGAAAGAGAGGGGGATGTCGGGAAGAGGAAAAGATAGTGATAAGAGAGAAATGATATGTAAGAGGCATTTTAATAAAAATAATTAAATTTTAAAATCTCACCATCCTTCTCATCACTTATATATTATTTTAATTTTTAATAGATGTTTTTTGATTTTGGGATTACAAAAGCAAACGGCTGGAAGAGAAGGGAGTGATAATTTTTGAAATGTAAAGGGTAAAACGGGAAAGCGGGATTAAGTTGCCATTGGATTTCCCCCAGCCTCCGCTGAAACGACAAAATAGGTGCGTGAAGTCTGCACGCATATATGAATTGCGAACGGACAGAGAGAGGCCCATATTCCCATGCACCCCCCAAAAAAATCATATGCCCCATGCCATTCAATGTGATTTTTCCTTTCCCCTCCCACCTTTTGCCCCTCGTGCAAAATACGAGATAAATTAACAAAATAATCCCCACCAGATAATGGTAAAATTAAATAACAAGCCAAATAAAAAGCAAATGAAAAAGCAGCGGGATAATTGTGACAAAGGGAAGGGGGTGAGAGATGGTCGAAAGTGGAAAGAGAAAATGACATTTTAGAATGAGGGGCCAAACAAACGGACAAGCTGGGTGGTGGAGTTCAGAGAAAGAGGGTAGTGGGGAGTGAGGAGGGGCAGGGAAGGGCAGAGAGAGAGAGTAGAGATTGTTTAGGGCTTGGTGGGATTGTGGGAAGGTACTGCTCGTGTTTCCGCCTCAGTTCAGCTACCAGCAATCTCAAGCGTCCGAGATAGTGTTTCTCATTTGGTGGTTTTGTGGGTAAAACCGTGCACAATGGGTGGTTCGCAGCTTACTTGGACTTGGAGAGCCCTCCTTCTCGTTCTCTTCTTCTGGGGCCTGATCTCCCTATCCTCTGCCGCCAGGCTTGGTGCTTCTCGGCAGAAGTTTGAGGTGAAGAAGCATTTGAAACGGTTGAACAAGCCCGCTGTCAAAACCATTCAGGTTTCTCTCCTTTACGCACCCTATTTTCAACGCCATTAAACTTCTTATTTCTTAGTGTTTAAATAGGAGAACCGGTCTTCTGGTTCTCTGATGAGTGGCTTTGCCTAGATCAGTGCACATTCACATTTTCATTTTTGAATCCGATAGGCACTTCATCGGCAGCTATTTTATATTGCCGATTTTTTGCGCCCCGGTCGCTGGTTCTTTTCGATTTAGAGTATTTCTGTTGGTGTTCACGCTTTCTGAAGCTTTCTCCATCTTTCTATTTTACTTTTCCACTCTTCCCCCTCTCTCCTCCATCATAACCCTCTTTATGAAATTATTGAGGCAATAAGGAAAATTAGGAGCTGAGGTGAGTAATGATTAGTTTCTTTTAAGTCTATTTTCGGCTCATTTTAAAAAATATAAAAGATCTTGAGATTTGTTATGATTTTCTTCTTCTAGTGTATACTATTGCTCGAGCTTGTAGTTCGCTTACCTTGCTAGACTGCATGATATGTAGCAACGAGGAGGTTCTTAGAAACCAAATTACATAATCTCTGTTAATGCTGTGATTTGTGATTGTTACAGAGTCCAGATGGGGATATTATAGATTGCGTGCATATATCTAAGCAGCCGGCCTTTGATCATCCTTTCCTCAAAGATCACAAGATCCAGGTACCTACGGTATTTCTTTTTTCTTTACTTTTCCCTTTGCATCAGTTTGTATTCTGACTTTCTGTGGTTCTCGCTATGCTTCAATTTGATTAGACGAGGCCAAATTTCCATCCTGAAGGACTTTTTGACGGTAACAAGGTCTCTGAAACTAAAGAAAAATCAATGCCCATAACTCAGTTGTGGCATATAACTGGTAAATGCCCCGAAGACACCATACCCATAAGGAGAACGAAGGAAGATGATGTTCTAAGAGCCAGTTCGGTTAAAAGATATGGAAGGAAGAAGCACAGGACAGTCCCTAAGCCCAGGTCGGCCCAACCTGATCTAATTAATCAGAGCGGTCATCAGGCAAGAGTTACCATGAGCTCTTAGTAGCATTATCTCGAGAACAATGTTTCTGCTTACTTTTTCCTTACATAACCTTGGTCTGATGTCCTTTTGTGTCTGGTTCTCTTTCTGGATCAGCATGCAATAGCTTATGTTGAAGGAGATAAGTACTATGGAGCCAAAGCCACCATAAATGTGTGGGTACCCAAGATACAGCAACCCACCGAGTTCAGCTTGTCTCAGCTTTGGATACTTGGGGGCTCATTTGGGGAGGACCTTAACAGCATCGAAGCAGGCTGGCAGGTATTGATGATTATTATTATTGGCTAAAAAACCCCTGCTTTGATTTTTGTGTTCCTTTTTTTCCTCATTCTAATATTTACATGAGCATGAAAACAGGTTAGCCCCGATCTTTATGGTGACAACAACACACGGCTGTTCACCTACTGGACGGTAAGCTTTCCCCTGATTTGCCTATCCTGATTTGCTCTCATGTTTGTTCTGTTCTAGAGTGGTCTATTCCATAGATTCTATTCTTTTTAACCTAATTCAGTTTTTTGCAGAGTGATGCATATCAAGCTACTGGTTGCTACAATCTTCTGTGCTCAGGATTTATTCAAGTTAACAGCGAAATAGCAATGGGTGCAAGCATCTCTCCTGTATCCGCATATCGCAATGCCCAGTACGACATCAGTATACTTATCTGGAAGGTAAGATCCAAATTATTTTCTTGCCAAGGCCTCAGTAATTTATGGAGCCATTGTTTTGGTTATTCTGTTAATGAATGCTGGGTTTGTGCTATAGGATCCAAAAGAGGGGCACTGGTGGATGCAATTTGGGAATGACTACGTGTTGGGGTATTGGCCATCTTTCCTGTTCTCGTATTTGGCAGACAGTGCCTCCATGATTGAGTGGGGAGGAGAAGTTGTGAATTCGGAGCCTGAGGGTCAGCATACCTCTACTCAAATGGGCAGCGGTCATTTCCCCGAGGAGGGATTTGGGAAGGCAAGCTACTTCAGGAATGTTCAGGTTGTTGATAGCTCCAACAATCTAAAGGCACCCAAAGGCATCGGCACCTTCACTGAGCAGTCAAACTGCTATGATGTTCAAACTGGCAGTAATGGGGATTGGGGTCATTACTTTTACTATGGAGGCCCCGGCAAAAACCCTAATTGTCAATGAAGTTGCTTAAAAAGAAGGATAGCGTATATCTTAGCCTCTTTAACATCCCATGTAACATGTATCATTCGATCTAGCGCAAAGCCTTTCTCTCTTGTATACCCTCGTTTTCCCCCACGACGCGTCTTGCTTTCTGTAGGTTTGGTAGAAATGTGATCTTTCTGTAGGGCAAAGTTTTGGCTGTTTTTCTAAATCGGAAGATGGAAATTTCTCCATTTAAGTTGGTGGGGAAGCGGCCATGTTTCTGGGGAAAAAACCCTCAAAGAAACAGGCGTGCACAACATTGTATTTTATTGGTTTGGTTGCTCCCCTCTTGGGAGTGTTTGTTGGTGACGAATGAATGGATATGAACGAGTTTCTGTGTTGCCGCAATCAAGCTGCTTATTTTTAGCGATTACTAATCAGGACCCTTGAGCTGGGCGGACTAGAGGTCAATAAAATTGCCTAAGCATGTCACATACACATAAACAACTTGTATGAAAATTATTTATTAACTCCGTCTACTAAAGTGATGTTTTTTTGTAACTTGTCACATAAGATTAATTGGAATGTATGTATTTATGCGGACTCAAACAAAAATTTGATTTCAACCATTCACATTTACATGAAATGTTAATAGTACATGCTTATAACCTCACACAAACAAATTATAATAGACTTCTTTGTACACAATATTGGAACAAATTATAATATACCTCTTTATAAACAATATATATATATTTTTGTTTTTGATAAAAAAAAATTAGGAAAGGGATTGGGTTCACCCACAATTCAAGGATAGGGAGAAATCTCTCTTCCTCTTAGGTGATAATAATGTTGGGTAGAGCGAGCTGTCTATTACCCTCAGGCGTTTCCTTAGGCACCCTGGAGCTAGGATGCATTCCCCAGCGCCTTGACCAACTCTAGAATCGAACCCTTTCCCTTTAGTGAGAGTGTCCGACCCCTTTACCAGTTGAACCCAAGAACAAGGGATACTCTTTATACACAATATTGCAACTCTTATTCGTTGGATTTTTATCTACATTTAGGATTAATATCTTTAAGCCCTCTTTGTTATGAACTCGAGACACAACATATAATTGACCATGTGCAAATACAGGATGAGGAAGATACAAATCTACAATTTTAAGGTTGTGCCTTTGGCTCTTATTTATGGTTGTTGCAAAGGATAACATGATAGGAACTGTTTTCAACAAAATGTGAAAGACAGATGCATCAGAAGGTGTAATAGTAATCCTTAGGATTAGCACGCTGCTATGTGATTCATCTGATGACATTAATCTAGCAACAATGACATGATTTTCCAACCTGGTGACAATAAGGCATGTCTCATTACATAGCTCATTGGATTTGTCTATGTTGCATATAAGCACGATAGGAGCACCTACTTTTTGAAATAATTTTTTTCCTCCCTAGGAATTAATCCAAGCACATAATTATTGGCCTCATCTACAACTGATAATGTAGATGTGAGGATGGCACGATCTCTGAAGTGAGCATTATCATTTAAATGAAGTATCAAATCAGGATATGTAGGATATGTAGCCTGCTCTATACATTCCAATGTATAGTTGACGGACTTCAAACTATCAGAACGCTATCTGCTTCAATTGTACCATCACCAATTGATATAATCCAATTTCAAAAATCAATTATCTCTTGGTTATGACGGGATGCTTCAGAGCTCATCAGTCTAATGTTAATGGTCAGCATGAATAGCTTACACTATTTCCACAAATAAGATGCGCTAATTGTAGCATGCCATATATCTTCTCATGTACCTCTTGGGATGACTGGTAGTATTTGTCTGAAATCTCCACCAAGCACAACCTTTCCGCCAAAAGGTTTATTAGATGTGCTTGGGCAATCTAAGCTGATAATATCATGCGTTTTTCTATCTAATGCCTCAAAACAATACTTAATTGCCATAGGAGCCTCATCCTAAATAATAAGAGATACATGTAGGAGAAGTTCGGCTAGATGTCATCCTTGTTTTATGTTACAAACTGAATCCTCTGTCATGGTAATTGGAATGACACACTGAGAATGAGTTGTCTTTCCATTTGGCAAAAGAAGTGATGCAATGCAACTTGAAGCAACATTAAGAACTACTTTACTATTTGACCTCAAAGATGTAGATAGTGTTTGCACAAGTATGTTTTTCTTGTTCCACCATATCCAAAAACAAGATACATACCACCCTGTGAGTTGGTGACAACATCAATTATAGTTGAATAAATCTGTTGTTGTTCTGGGTTTAAGTTGGGTAGTAGGGTTTGCAATTGTTCACGTAATGTATCAGTGTCAAAATTCAGCTCATTGTGCAGATATCTCTTTCCCTGTGATGAGTTATTGAACTCTTGCGAGGATGGCATTGAATCATAGTCACAGAGTCTCTTGCCATTTTGCATCATGACATGTTCCAATTCCATTAAGCATGACTATTCAACTTATCATCCAACAAGTTGAAGTCTAAATGAAGGCAATAAAAGTTATATTCATGAGCTAATGAAAAAATTACGGTGTTAATGTGTACAATTGTTCTTGGAAATTACGATACAGTGAGTTTTTAAAACTAATAACCTGATAACTTGGTTGAAAGACTTACATGGATGGCCAATTTGTTTGCGGTGCTTGTAGATGATATCATCTACCATCAACTTCCAAGTTTGTTGCCTTTTTTGGTCTGCTATAGCAATTACACAATAGCAATAAACAAAATAGACGCCCCAAGTAAATGGGAGATGCCTACTAGCTTGATTCTTTAATTGCACCTATATATTCTCTATCATCATCTAGCAAACCAAGGGCATAGCAAGCATCATGGAAAGTTTCATAAAGAACATCGTCGACCGTCCTTATTTCTTCATATGATCTAGGGCCTTTAACTATGGTCAATAACAACCTCAGGTAGTATGCCTTGCTTTTTCCAAGGGGAACATTATATAACCTTCCAATTGCAAATCCACATTTTCTAAGATCTCACTCTAGCTTATCCTTCTTGAAAACAAACTTTGTTAGGAACTTTGAATATGTTAGCTCCCTCGCTGCTGCGTACTTATCGTTCGCTAACATCTGAGCTAAGAACATTGATTGTTTTGTAGTATTGCGATTAACAACAACTTCTAGTTTATTGTCATTCTCATATATGACTATCTGTTGATTTGGAAGGTGGAATTGCAATCTTTCAACAGGGGAAACTTGTAATTAATATCAAGATCGAGAATCCTCCATAATTTTTCACATGGTGAGAGATACCAAACATCATAATAGATTTTGATCTCATTGTGTACGACATCAGATCCTTCTAATGGTGATTATGCTTAAAAAGCTGTGGTGGCCCAATTATGTCCTTTGCTAACGTACTTGAATAAACACTTGATTAAGTCACCATGTTTGCATTTCTCAACATTGACATGAGCTTGGTACTTTAGAAGCAAATAAGGATTATAAGGAATGACATATCTATTATCCAATGGGACTTCATTTTTCATAACTACACGTCCATTGTCTGGTCTCTTATACCAAGGATATCCATCCTTATAGATAATGGTGGAGGAAGTGAAGCTTTTTGGGTAATACTTTGTGCATTCACCTTTACTCATACAAGGTGAATTTGGGTTAATTATTCCATGAAGCTGCTTCCTGCATTGTACAGTGATTGGTTGATTTCTCTATCAGGTATCTCGACGCTTATAACTCTGTCAATATCATGAAGTGTATTTATTTTACTGTCATCAACTAAAAACTACACAATATGGGCATGCTACAAGCCTCGTTTTTTTAAACTCAATCATGTATAGCATTGCAAGGTATGAAAAAAAAAAAGCATCGAGTCCGACTGCTAACAAATTAAATAAATTTGAATCTCATAAATGAACCAAAGATTTATATTTGTGTGGTATTACACGTGAATTGGAAGGCACTTTTTGAAGTGAATAAATGAATCAAAAGACAAAGCTAATGTTGATTGCCAATAAGTGAATAAAAGAATTTAAAATGAACCAAAGCTTTGTTATTAAAATTTGTTATATATTCTTTATTTGACTATCATTTGCAATATATCTTTGAATGGATTACTTACAAGATATCGTCCGAAAAGAATAAAGGTCATATGTGTCCAAATTTAATTAGTCAACATAAAATATAAAACGTATATTTTGATACATAAGTCACAACACGAATCATCTGTTATACGCCATGTACATCGGCAAAATATCTTGTTCTAAACTATTCTTAATGAACTTGTAACAAGTTGGGGTATCATGAAGGAAAATATTCAGCCAGTTTTAAACCATGCTTATCTCATATTGACATTCAGAAGTATCCAATTGTGTTCAAATAAATGTAAATATGAATGACAAGTAATGTTTGGATTTTAAAACAATTAAATTGTTTTATATTAAATCAAGAGTATATTTTAAGATATCATTTTGTTGCAGAAATAGCGTTAAAATATCCTCAGATATATTTTAATAGTAAATAAATCATGTGCATGCGGTGATCAAGGGGATTGTTATTTGTTAATTTGGGAAATAACATTAACATATTCTTAAGTGCGCACATTCATGAAATTATGAAATCAAATAAATTTCAATTGTGTAAAATTAAAGTAAAAGTAACATTAAGATATGATTGTGTTGGCAGAAATAACATTAAATTAATCACTTAAATATTTTAACACTCAATAAATCAGATGCATGCCATGATAATGGAAGATATTTATATTGTAATTTTGGATCTTACCTTCCTAAACTAAATATAATAAATTAAGATATTCGCTTCTTTTTTCCATTGATTATTGAGCTGGGAAAAAATAAGTTGCACAGTTTAATGAATAAAATAGTATCACAAACCACAGGCCCTGTACGAAGTCGTGTGTGATCTATCGTTTGATCGGGTTTCCCATCAACTTTTAATGAGAGTTAAAGTACATTGAGGTGTAATTCAGTCTAGTGACTGTAAGACATTAGCTCATACTGCCTCAAATCTAGTGATGCATTGCCTGTTACTTCTAACGTATGGAGTAGGTAGAAATTGAATATGCAGTAAACAAAACAGTATAACAACAATCTGTGTTTAACAAAGTATAATATACAGAGAGCATACAACAAGTCTGTATCATATGAAAAAGCTATAAACGAACTCACAAGACTGTCGAATATGGTTATGAACTATGCAGAAATCCGGGCCCAACTTTCGTTGTCTTCTTAAGACAATTTTGCTCCCTCTACGGATGCCACAGGTTTCTGAGCAATTGCGTCCCAGGATAGAGCGGATTGTTCGTCTCCAGAAAGGTGGCTCTGTCTGTCTGAAGCCCAAGCGAATCCAATGAGTCTGCTTTCGGAACGCACAAAATGTGTATGCAGAAAGAGTGTATGCAGAGAGAAAAGAACGTTTTAAAATTCTGTGACTAGGGGCCCCTATTTATAGACTCCGGAAAAACACGATCAGATGGACTTGTCTGTTGCGCGAAATGGTACGTTGTGCGAAAAGACACACCAGAACGGAACGAACAGAGACGACCTACGTTTGTTGCCGGCGAACTAGTGCGTCTCACAAACAGAAGCACCAAACGGAGCTAAACGGGTCGGGTCGTACGGACAGACGCGAACAGACGAGGCTGAACGAGTCGTACGTAGCCGTTGGAAAAATCGGAGAGGCACAACGAAAATAAAAATAAAAAGATTATTTTATTCAAAAAATAATTTAATAAAAAATTATTATTTTATTGCACACACGCGGACCGGGCGAGCGGCACGCGAGACCGACCGAACCGAACCGAGCCAAGCCGGCCAGACGGACGGCGGCGGCGCGCGCACGTGTGTGGTGGACCAAGGGTTGCCTAAGTCCTCACCCCTCCACAAAAGTGAGTAGGCCCAAGGGCTCAACTAGTAGGAGCCAAGTTGGGGCTTATATACCCTCCAACTTTCCTTCACCTAACCAATGTGGGACTTAGTACCACACACACAATCCTTCTTATTTTTCCTCTTCTTTTCCATCCTTCTTCTTATTCATAAACTATGGGATTTCTTCCTAAATTCCAACAATCCCCCACATGGATAAGAAGTAAGTCCATCATGACCAAATGCAAAATGATCATGTATGCAAAGTGTGGTTCCTTTACGAGAAACAACTGCGTCAAGAAAGGTAGGGGTTACCTTTGAACCTTCTCTAGTAAAAACCTATCGGATATACTGGTCAATCAGTGAACGTGCTGTCTTGAACTGTCGACCTTTTAGTGTATACCAAGACAATAGGAGTCACACAGTTGCTCCTCTAGCATCGTTGATTCTCATGCTGTGTCCATTTTGGCCCTGGACACCGCCTGGTTCTGCGAGTGTTCTAGAGAATCGGCCGTTTTAAATTCTCATAGAAGCGGCCCACACTTCACACTCACATAGGTGATTCCTTGTGATGTAATTCAACATACATCATCTGAACATATTAGATTAAGAAACCATTAAAAGCTTACCCTTATATATATGCACTGTCTTGTCTAGGAATGAGTATGAGTTTAAAACTCCACAGTGTTAACAGTCGATCATCACTTAGTTGTCTCTTTGAACCTAGTTCGTGGGATCTCCACTCTTCTAGGTAGAGTTACCGCAATAATCAACAATGGATTGGCCTTAAACCCATTCCTTTGGACAATTTCCAAACTAACTTTCTAGGAATCCCTTTAGTCAATGGATCCGCTATATTCTCTTTTGATTTCACATAATCAATTGAGATGATTCCATTTGAAAGTAGTTGTCTACCAGTATCATGTCTACGACGTATATGTCTAGACTTGCCGTTATATATGACATTCTTGGCCCTACCTATAGCTGCTTGACTATCATAGTGTATACACACTGCTGGTACCGGTTTTGACCAATTTGTAATGTCCTCAAGAAAATTACGAAGACATTCAGCTTCTTCACCAGCTTTATCTAATGCAATGAATTCTGCTTCTATAGTTGATCTTGCAATGCAAGTTTGTTTGGATGACTTCCAAGACACAGCACCACCACCAAGGGTGAATACATATCCACTTGTAGATCTTGTGTCATTAGAGCTGGTGATCCAATTTGCATCACAATACCCTTCTAGCACTGCAGGGTACTTCTTATAATGCAAAGCAAAGTTTTGAGTTTGCTTTAAGTAACCCAAAACTCTTGTCATAGCTCTCTAATGAAGCTCATTTGGATTACTGGTAAAGCGACTTAACATGCTTACTGCATCAGCAATATCAGGTCTAGTGCAATTCATAACATACATAAGACTGTCTAGCACTTGAGCATACTCCTTTTGCTTTTCAGCTTCGCCAGTATTTCTCAACAGTTGAAGACTAGAATCTATAGGGTTCGACATAGGAGTTATGTTTAAACTCTTGAATTTCTCAAGAATTTTAGCAATATAGTGTGCTTGCGATAAAGCTAACCTATCAGGAGTTCTATGAATTTTAACTCCTAAAATAACATCTGCAAGACCCATATCTTTCATGTCAAACTTACTGGTAAGCAATCGCTTAGTAGCTTTAATCATTTGATTATTACTACCTGTTATCAACATGTCATCTACATAAAGACATACTATGGCAAACCCATTTTCAGTATTTCGAACGTAGACACACTTGTCACATTCATTAATACTAAAGCCATTTGATAACATAACTTCATCAAATTTCGCATGCCATTGTTTTGGGGCTTGTTTAAGTCCATAAAGGGACTTTATTAAGGGACAAACTTTTCGTTCTTGTCCTAAGACAACAAATCCCTCAGGTTGTTCAAGATAAATCTCTTCCTCTAATTCACCATTTAAGAAAGCTGTCTTTACATTCATTTGATGTAACTCTAACCCATTCAATGCTGCTAATGTGATCAACATTCGAATTGATGTAATTCTTGTAACAGGTGAATAGGTATCAAAGTAGTCTAGGCCTTCACGTTGTCTGTAGCCTTTTACTACTGGCCTAGCTTTGTACTTATCAATAGTGCCATCTGCTTTCATCTTCTTTTTAAAGATCCACTTAGTTTCTAATGGCTTATTGCCAGGAGGAAGGTCAACCAATTCCCAAGTGTGGTTTGACAGAATAGAATCAACTTCACTATTGATAGCCTCTTCCCAGAATGGTGCTTCAAGAGAACCCATAGCCTCTCCATAAGTTCGAGGCTCATTTTCTAACAGATAAGTCAGAAAATCAGGCCCAAAGGATGTTGAAGTCCTTTGTCTGGTACTACGTCTTAGTTCCTCCTTTCCAAGATCATTAGTCACAGTATCTTGAGATATCACTATGTTGTTATTATCATTATTTATATTATACGGAAATACGTTTTTAAAGAACGTAGCGTTCCTTGACTCAAAAACCGTATTCACATGGATATCTGATACATCGGACTTATAAACCAAAAAACGATTTGCACTACTATTATGTGCATAGCCAATAAACACACAGTCTACTGTCTTAGGTCCGATTCTTAATCTTTTAGGTTTAGGAATCTCAACCTTTTCCAAGCACCCCACACTTTCAAATATTTCAAGGAAGGTTTCTTTCCTTTCCATATTTCATATGGTATGCTTTGTATCGTTTTATGAGGCACTCTGTTTATTAGAAAGTTGGCCGTTAGAATGGCTTCCCCCCACAAATTTTGTGGTAAACCGGACTCATTTAATAATGCATTCATCATCTCTTTCAATGTCTGATTTTTCCTTTCTGCAATCCCATTTGACTGAGGAGCATAAGGAGCAGTTGTCTGGTGTATAATATCAGATTCTATACAGAATTCCTCGAAGGGGCCATCAAATTCTCCCCCACAATCGCTCCTTACAATTTTAATTTTCTTGTTAAGTTGATTTTCAACCTCAGTTTTATATTGTTTAAATGCAATAATAGCCTCATCTTTACTATTAAGCAAATACACATAACAATATCTACTGCAATCATCAATAAATGTAATAAAATATTTCTTATTACCCCTAGATGGTATAGATTTCATATCACATATATCAGTATGTATTAAATCAAACAACCTAGTTGATCTTTCAACAGAAGAAAAAGGTAACTTAGAAAATTTTGATTTAATGCATACTTGACATTTATCTTTATTTGAACAATCAACTTTAGGCAATAATTCTAAATGAATTAATTTTTTAATTGACTTATAGTTAACATGTCCTAATCTTTGATGCCATAAATTAGAGTACTCAAGCATATAGATAGAATCAATGTTATTATTAGTAGCACCGTTATTGGTGACAGTCATTACATTAAATTTGAAAAGGCCCTCACTAAGGTAACCTTTTCCAACATACATATCATTCCTAGAAAGTATAAACTTATCGGAAACAAATACAAGCTTAAAACCATTCTTGCTTAAAAGGGATCCAAAAATCAAATTCTTGCGAATGTTAGGCACATGAAGCACATCATCAAGTGTCACGACTTTTCCATAAGTCATCTTCAACACCACTTTTCCAACACCTTCAACCTTTGAACTAGAAGAATTTCCCATATATAGTTGTTCATCTTGCTTCGCAGGTGTATAAGAAGAGAACATCCATTTATTTGCACAAACATGCCTGGTGGCACTAGTGCCCACCCACCATTCCTTGGTATTTCCAACCAAGTTACATTGCATTACCACTGCTGAAAGATTCATATTATCAATCATATCAGTAGTATTATCAACCATATTGGCTTCGGTGTTCTTCTTCTTGAGATTCTTTGGCTTCTTACAATCCTTAGCACGGTGGCCAGGCTTCCTACAATTGTAACACTTGCCTTTGAATTTATGACCTTTGCTAGGGCCTTTTTTGGATGATCCCTCATTAGAGCGTTTCCGTTTCTTGGACTTTGGACCATCTTCCACAATGTTGGCCTTTGAAACTATAGGGTTGCTGCCAAATTTCTTTTCAGAAACCTTGTTGTCTTCTTCTATTCTCAATCTTACAATCAAATCTTCAAGTGACATCTCCTTACACTTGTGCTTGAGGTAATTCTTGAAGTCTTTCCAAGAGGGTGGTAATTTTTCAATAAATGCAGCAACTTGGAAGGATTCACTAAGAGACATCCCTTCTGTATGAATCTCATGCACAATCAATTGTAGCTCTTCAACTTGACTTACTACTGATTTAGAGTCAAGCATTTTGAAATCCAAAAATCTGCCAACTATAAACTTCTTCAAGCCAGCATCTTCAGTTTTGTATTTCCTTTCTAGACTCTCCCATAGTGCTTTGGTTGTTTCTAAAGTACTATATACAGTATACAATGTATTATCCAGACCATTGAGAATATAGTTCCTACACAGGAAATTAGAATGCTTCCAAGCATCTATCGCAGCAACCTTCTCCTTATCCAACGGTTGTCCTTCCTCCAATTTTGGGGCATCTTCAGTGAGAAAACGAGTCAAGTTCAACGTGGTTAGATAGAAAAACATTTTATGTTGCCATCTTTTAAAATCGTTCCCGTTGAACTTCTTTGGTTTTTCACCATGCAGTGGAGCAGGACCACTTGGGTTAATCAGATTGGTACTTGTACTTGCCATTTCTGTTGTTAAAACAGAACTTCGATTAATCACACAGATTAATCCACAAACAGTATAATAATAATATTGACAAAAACTAAACACAGATTCAACTCAATACTACTACCAACATACAAAATCAGCAACGATTCAAATTTGCTATATAACGATTTCAATCACGAGAAAATTGTCTTAAGATTGTTGCTTCTAACATATGGAGTAGGTAGAAATTGAATATGCAGTAAACAAAATAGTATAACAACAATCTGTGTTTAACAAAGTATAATATACAGAGAGCATACAACAAGTCTGTATCATATGAAAAAGTTATAAACGAACTCACAAGACTGCCGAATATGGTTATGAACTATGCAGAAATCCAGGCCCAACTTTCCTTGTCTCCTTAAGACAATTTTGCTCCCTCTACGGATGCAGAGAGAAAAGAACGTTTTAAAATTCTGTGACTAGGGACCCCTATTTATAGACTCTAGAAAAACACGATCAGATGGACTCGTCTGTTGCACGAATTGGTACGTTGTGCGAAAAGACACACCAGAACGGAACGAACAAAGGCGACCTGTGTTTGTTGTCGGCGAACTGGTGCGTCTCACGAACAGACGCACCAGACGGAGCTAAACGGGTTGGGTCGTACGAACAGACGTGAACAAACGGGGCTGAACGAGTCGTACGTAGCAGCTGGAAAAAATCGGAGAGGCACAACGAAAATAAAAATAAAAGGATTATTTTATTCAAAAAATAATTTAATAAAAAATTATTATTTTATTGCACATGCGCGGACTGGACCAGACCGGGCGGGCGGCGCGCGCACGTGTGTGGTGAACCAAGGGTTGCCTAAGTCCTCACCCCTCCACAAAAGTGAGTAGGCCCAAGGGCCCAACTAATAGGAGCCAAGTTGGGGCTTATATACCCTCCAACTTTCCTTCACCTAACCAATGTGGGACTTAGTACCACACACGCAATCCTTTTTATTTTTCTTCTTCTTTTCCATCCTTCTTCTTATTCATAAACTATGGGATTTCTTCCGAAATTCCAACAATGACATCACAAATTAATGATATAGACACTCCAGGTGTTCAATTTATATGGGTAGAATAAAAAACAAAAGAACACTTAGGGAGAAAACACACCTTTTAATGAAATCACGTACTTCTGGCATTTCAGGGTGTATAAACAGACAAGATGTATACATAGAGTCGGAGATCTTATTCCTGCCTGAATGCATGAAATAAGCATATAGTGTCGCATCAGCCTATTCATATGGGCTTAAAGAATGAAAACCAAAGGAATACAAAAATTAGAGAAAAACATTAACAGTTAAATTCTTGCACCTTGCACCATTGGAGTATGACCACGGCAGGTCTAGACTTCTGAGAAGCCATGTATGACAGAAGGTTGCCCGCAAATTCTCCCTAAAGTGTACACTAGAGCCATTGTAGATTGAAAATTATCTACATTGCTATCCAAACACCTATTGAAGGTGAACAACACTTGATGGAGAGAAAAAATCTCATGCAATCTTACTCTTCATTCTTTAATTCTATGTCAACTCGATGTTGATGTCGTCCATGAATAGTACACTATTCTAGTTGCTCAAGAGCAGACACCCTCCAAAAAATGTCTAGTCAAAGTTTAAGTAGAGAATACACACTTAGTGACAACAAAATAAGTTAGAAGCACAAAACACGCAATCATAAAAACCTCACTCACCAAACAGGAAATGATCATCTAAGTCAATAGATAGTATGTTAGAGAAATTATTGAAAGCAAAACCACAATGTGGGATGCTATGATCGTCCTTGCGAAGGGGACAATGGTGAAAAACTGGAAGTTAACATGATACAAGTGCTTGTTTAGCTGGTACGACCCTGTGGCAACAACAACGATAAAATCAGAGACCTCTACAACCACGCCCTCTTCTATACATTTCTTATGACGACGAACAAATCTACTTCACATAGAATCATGCACATGATCACCCTAAAAAGTATAAACATAATACAAAGAAGGAAACAAATAAATTAACAAAGGGACATACACATAAGGAAGTAAGATGAATCGGTGAAGAAGGCCAACTGAATGACCCAGAATCAACCCCTCACATGAATATCTTGCATTACTAGCTCCATAGAGGATGCATCACCATGACCATTACGAGTGAGCATATTCTACATGCGGAAAACATGAACACACATGCGACAATTATGTTGCTTAGGAGTCAATGCACGAACGACGTCAAAAATTGTAATCATAGCTCTACATAAGCAAAATGGAAAGGAGAGTGAAAGATGAAAGTGCAGGAGACATAGCACCTAGTGTAAGGGCGAATGTGAGCTTTTAAAGGGGACGTCAGGCAAGGGATGCAAGAGCATGAGAATCGATAACTTTCCCCGTGGACTGAAGATGACATGAGAATGAGTAACTTCCCCTACAAACAGAAATGAATGGAGCACGTGCATCTAGAAGGAGCCACACTGAGACTCTAAAGTGAGTTTTAAACTTTTCGTACAATAATTGGGCCATTTTTTTTTAAAGAAATATTGCTGAAAAAAAAAATTATATTTATAAGGATTGGAGACCATTTTTTTTTTTAGAAATTTCTCTGAATAATTTTTTTTATTAGGATCAGAGATTTTGATTTTTAAAAGCAAATATTAAGTCTTATGATGTTCTAAATGGTAGCTTAACTATTTTGTCGTAAATGAGGAAACAATTATTAATTCCGAATAATTATATTTATCAGGATCGATAAGTAACCTTAATGTAAATAAGGAGACAATTATTAATTCTGAATAATTATATTTATTAGGATATATAAAAATATTACGAAACCACATTTCACTATATGCATAACTTCCCAACATTATCTATCTGATATATAAAAATATAATGAAATCTTAACTATTTTGTCATATTTGAGGAGATATTTATTAATTCTGAATATTCTAATATTTGCATAACTTCCCAACATTATCTATCTGATATATAAAAATATAATGAAATCTTAACTATTTTATCGTATTTGAGGAGACATTTATTAATTCTGAATATTCTACTATTCCAACATTATCTATCTTTTAAAAGCGTGAGACCGGTGGGAGATTGCAAAGAAGCTAACGTGTCACGTAGGAGCCGCTTACTGATATGCTATGAATATATGTATCCTTCAAACGTGGATGATCAGTGGGAGACTGCAAAGAAGCTGTGCTTTTATGTAGGTAAGATGAGCACCTTGACGATAAGTCAGCAAAGAAACCAAAAAAGAAAAGGCTGGAAGACATAAACTGTAAAAAGATGCCTTTTTGGGGTTGGGGGTGTTGGTATTGCATGTGAGGGGCTGACAATGCAAAATGCTTTATCTGGATTCATCATTAAGGAGGTCCCACCGCACATTTCCAGCTCTTCGTCTTCCCCGTTCCTTGAAATTAATTGTTTATATAATTTTCAATTTTAATTAAAAAAAATGAAATGTCTTAATGGAAAGGCTTAATTTCAAGCCATATTCTCCTTATAGCATAAATCCGTGCCTTCAATTCTTCCTGGGAAGAGAACTTTTCTCGCCATGAACCAGGTCCTAAACAGGGGTGGGGATGGCCGATGTTTGATGGCACTGCCACTTGGATGTGTTTTCTTAATATTATCATGTTGGGCTACTTGACCCAGTTCATCTTAGCAGGCTAATTGAATGAGTTCCGTCGATATGATTCCACTCAAAAAAATATTTCTACAAGTCGGGATCCAACATATCAAATGAATGGGTGAAACAGACTAGTGCTGGATTCAAATTGTTTTGATAAGTAATATAAATGATCATTTATGGGGGATTCTTGCACGGGAGGGATTTATAGGCAAACCAAATATTGAGGTTACGGTGGTGATCACTTCCTACATTATGATGCACCTTTGCATACTTAATTACTTTGTTAGTAAGTTCTCCATATGATTATGTACTCATGTCGTCCTCAATCAAATATAAATCGTCTTAGGGAAATTAATATGAAGCCCGTGCGTTTTGTATTGAGTTCATCTTCAGTTCACTGAGCTTATATTCATCCTGTGGGCTGTTGGGGAATTTATTAAATGTAATATTGGTGGGGAAAATGTTTTCTGTAAAGAGGAATACACCTATTTCACTTTCTTTCTAAATGCATTTCTCATTTCGTCTATAGAAAATACTTTCTTGCGTATTAAACATGGTCTAAAACTATTTTTAATAATGAGAAAAAGCACAAACAACAAGAAATAAAGAATAGCATAGAGATTTGGCACTATAAAATATTAATTTTATTGTGCCGCACATTCTGTTGATTTTGGTGCATCCGCCTTTTGAAAAGACGGTCACATTTGACGGACTTGTGTTTCATTGTGCGTGACGCACCTTTATTGTAATTTGCAAAGAGAAGCACACGGATTTCCTATGTGTCTCAATTTACTCCCTCCGTCTTTGTATGTAACAACAATTTGTTTATTTTTAAATGTAACATCACTCTTGAGTCAGTCAAATGATAAAGGCATTTTTTCCTATTTTACTTTCAATCAATAATTATACTCAAGACATATTTAATCAATTTTAAAGAAATTAAGAAGGGGAGTTAAATTAATTAATTTTACTTATTTTCCTAAAATACCCTTATATAAATTTTCAATGATATTAACATACCTCCCTAACCTAAAATCTTTTTTTCCATGCTTTCTAATTGAAATGATGATATTGCTATATATACATATGTGTGTGTGTATGTACACACAAAAACACACACATATATATCTGTGTGTATACACACACACACACATATTTACAACAAAAAAAAAACACACATACACCCCCCACAGACACACACAAATACAAACCCCCACATCCCCTCATAACACACACACATGTATACACATCCACACACATAGACACACACACATATCCGTGTGTGTGCACACGCGCATATAAGTGTGTGAGTATGTACACACATATAGACACACACATATATATTTATATAATGCGTGTATGTCTATATGTGTGTGTATACATATATAAATATGTACATACACATATATATTGGTAAATTAATGTCACATCATCGATAAACAAATTAAAATCCAACAATTTAAGAGTTTTATTGATTAGAAAATTCTATGCATCTAAATGTATATACTTACCAAAAACCAAACACACTTGAAAGAATAAAATATGGGTGTTTTAGGAAAAAATTAACAAAAATTTAAATGTTGTCGTATAATTAGAACCGGAGGGAATACTATATATATTCTCTTTTATCATTTTATTATTATTATTATAATCTTTCACCTATTTATAAATGGGGACAATTTTAGGAGAAAAAACTAATTTCTATATAACTATTACATCTAACTTCTTTTAATTGTTTTTTAAAATCTCATGATTGAAATGCTCTTATATATGTTTAGATTTACTTATTATTACAGTAGGTGAGTGAGTAGCGGTGGGAATTGGAAAATTTTCATTTTGTCAGTATTCATGTGTGTCTTTCTCGGTAGGCTACTAGGCTATATATATATAATATAGGTTTTGTAGGTCAAAAATACACATTATCCTTTTCTTAGAAGAAGCTGATAGCATCATAAATAAATTTTGGATGCAAAAATACTTAAAAAAAAATTCTAAAAGGGTGCTAAAATACCATTATCGTTGATTATGGTAACGTTAACCGTTTCGAGGAACTGAAAATTCTTACGTGGATGCAAATGTGGCAGAACAATATCCGAGGTAAGTATCACAATTATGAAAATTCTTCCTCTCCTCCCTAACCGTCGCCCCTTCCCCTCCATCAAAGCGTCACACCATCATCATCGTCCCCTTCCATTGTGTGCTCCTCCTTCCACTGGAAAGATAGATCAAACCCACAAAAGTATACACGGTCTAGATCTTAAGCATCCTTATCCAAAAATCAAAAATCACAAGCAGTCGAAGATTTGAGATGATGAGAAGTCGAAGAATATAAGAAACCGCAAAATCAAAACAAAGAACAGAATAGGGGAAACAATGGAAATCATCACCAACCACTGTTACTCAGACCAATTTTACCACTGAAGAGAGAGGTTCAACTGGAAGAACCATGGAAGTAAATCCAGAAACAATGAAATTAAAAAATAAAAAGAAAATCATGTATTGAACCCCCCCAATCTTTCAAAGACCCACATGAAAGAGGAAGAACTTTAGATCTGACCCATTAATCGCAACCTAGATTTGTTAATTAAAGAGAATATATCAAACCTGGTTTGATACCATGAAAGAGGAAGAAGAATGATGAGGTCCATGGAATGATTTGCAGAAATTGAAAACCAATATCTAAGAAACTGCAACCTTCAGGCTATTCGATTGAAGGGACACGGTTCAGCAATTGTAGAGGGGAAATGGTGAAGATGAAGATTTGGTAGGTCGTTGGAAGAAGAAACGGAGAAGACGAAAGCCCTTCCTCCGTGGGTTGAAGGTGAAGGTTGGTGGTCGACGCTGCCTTTGATGTATTGGGTTGTGCTCGACGTCGCCGGTGGTTGCGTGAAAGGAAGGAGAGTGTGGCGAGAAACATGAAAGTGAAGAGGCCAGAAAAATCTTTTGACCAGAAAAAGGAAAAAAAGAGGCGAGGTAAAATGGGAAACATCTGCCACGTCCTATGGTCAAAATAATAGGATGGGTACAGCTAGACCAAGCGGGTGGGGCCCACCACTTAAACTATACTTCCTCACTCCCTCTTACAGTATTTTTTTTAATAAGATACGGAGTACTTATTATTTCTTACAAACCTGTAATACCCCAGATTATTATTATTATTGTTGTTAATAATAATAATAATAATAAAAAAAGTAAAAGTAATAATAGTTGTAATATAGTATTAGTTTAAATTTTATTAGTTTAGATTAATTTGATTAGTTGTTAGTTTAGATAGATTTGATTTTATTAAGTATAGATTTATTGATTGATTTAATAGAATTTAATAATCTTTGCATTATTTTACCATTTATTAGATCAACAATGTAATACCCTAGATTTTATTTTATTTTATTTTTAATAATAATAATAATGAATAATAAATACTAATAATAATAATATTAAAATTTATAATTTATAATAAAGTAATGTGTGTGTGTGTGTATCATAATAATAATGATAAATGGATAGGTAAAGATAAAAAAAATTAAATTAGAATCTAATAGGTGATTTGCCATTATTATTTAAATTAGTAATAGTTAAAACCCAACCCACAGAGCCCAACCCATAGGAAACCCTAATTTCAACTATAAACTTAGGACTGGTCATCTAACCCTAGCCATCACCTATCAGTTCCCTCTCTAAAAATTTTTGCGGCAGAAATTCTCTTCTATGAGCTCTGCAACCACGGAGGCCAGGTAATCCTAATCCCTTGAGCAATAAAAATTAATTGTTTGTAGCGTTAGAACATTGATTAGAATTAATTGATTGTAATCCTAATCCCTGGAGTAATGTTGGTAGCATTAGAACGTTTGATTGGAATTGATTGATATTGACTGATTGTAATCCTAATCCCTAAGACAATAGGAATAGGATAGATTGTTGTTTGTAATCCTAATCCCTAAAACAATATGATTTTAATGATTACCCTGTCATGCTTTGAATTTTGGTTTTCTGTCTTTTTTTTTTCTTTGTGGGTTTTCTAATGTCTGAATTATATTTGATATATATATTACTCCATGGTTTTCGTTTTGCAAGATAAATGTATATAAATATATATATTGCTTTGCCTTTTTCGAATCACTGCCGTCATGTGATGCTCTCCTCTCGCTGCTCTGTGTCTCTGTTTCTTTCTTTTCTCCAGTCGCGTGTCTCCTCTGTTCCTTCTTTGTTTTTTTTATCCACGCAGCTCCCTCACTATCTGTCTAGTGCGTCCCTTAGATTTAGGTTTCCCATCTCATTTCTCCAACTCGAGGGCCCAATCAGAATTGTCATTCACTTCTCTAGCCCAATGACGTCTCCATTCATTTAACAATTCCAATTCGTGGGCCCACCTTCTTTATCCATTCAATTCATCCTAATTCATCCCGTGGCTATGCTCAAATCTCTTCAATATATGAACTTTCCAATTGATCATGTGACTCAATTCAATGTGGGCCCATTTGCGTTTAATCCAAAGTCTCAAGTCCAATTAGCCCAATTTATTCCATACAAACATAGCCCACCGAAATAAATAGTGCTCCCTGATGTGTGTTTCTGCTAACAAGAGAAATCCTATATTAGTAATAATAATAAATAATAATAATGAAAATAAACCTTTATTTCTTCTTTAATTTGTATTTATTTTTTTAAAACTTAAAAACTTTTATTTTAAATTGAAATCCCACAAATGATGTGCCAACTTGATTTCTCTTAAAATCTTAAGAAAATCTCTTTAATTTGATATTAATGACTTCCTAAATATATCAAAATATACCTCAAATCTATTAAAATTAGGAAGTCATCAATCACTTCCTGTATGTGCGTAGCACCACGTGATTGAGAAGGGGGTGAATTAATTGAACTGGGGGTAGGGGCCCCAGTGGCAATTGGAATGGATGAATATTATTGAACCTGTACGTAGTAGTCTATGCGCCTCTTTCTAGCGGTTTATATATATATATATATATATATATATATATATATATATATATATAGGGTTTAAATAATAGTATTGGGAAATTCCTATGAACGACTCATAGGAACCATAAGTATTTACGTTATAGTTTAATTTGGGAAATCCCACGATAAAATAGAGACAACAACTTTAATGTTATATTTGTGAAAACCTACGAGCTCTCATAGAGAGTTATAGCTATTGAGTTTGTTAAATTAAGATTCACCATTTCTTGTATGAGTTAAGGATTTTCTTTTTCTATTATTATTATAAATATCTGATTACACATAATAAATATTATTTAGGAATTTAATAATACGTCTAAATTATTTAAAATAATTCATTAGTGGGAGGATAGCTTTGGGACGGTACCTCCTAAAGTGATGAACACATTTTTAAGGCTTTATGCCTTCGAAAATTTATTTGATGTGAACCGATATATCCGTTCTTCCCAAAGTGGTGTCTGGCAGGGTTTCCCGGGACACTAGTAGCAACTTTGGGAAGAAGTGTGCACACTAGTAAGAAAATTACGATATGGCCAAATTATGATGATTTGTGACTGGCAGGGTTTCCCGGGTCACAGGGTAGACTGGCAGGGTTTCCCGGGTTTACCATGGTTCTCTTCCCACTAGAAAACTCTAAAAACCATGACACCTTTTAGTTTATACATATACACATATGATGCCTTTATGCTATTTTATTTTATAATTTATTTATTTTATTTTAATTCATTTCAAATTTATTTATCTATCTACTTATTTCTATTCTATTTTATTTCATTTTACCCTTAATTAATTAGGATTACCAGCGTTTGCTGATGTGTGTATTCTTGGGCTGCGATGATCCTTCGGGGGAGCAGAGTTTCAGTGAACAGGTTTCAAAAATTGGGGCTAGCCGTGAGAAGTGAGGATGACGGACAATAAACTCTAGTTATCTACTTTCATTTATTTTCATTAATTTTATTTTTCAAATAATGTTTAAGTTTAGAATTATTTCCTGTAATAAGAAGCCTTGCACTTGTTCCATACAAGTGCGGCGGTGACACCTTCCTGATGTTGATTATTTTGGATTTCTATTATTATTTTTGAAAACCATTGGAATATTTATGTTATTTGAACTTTAGAAATCCGGGGTGTTACCCAAAAAATGAAAATTAAGTCATTAAATTGATTTAAAATTAATAAAAATTTTCAACTTTACTCCTAGTTTAATGATATAAATTTAAAGGAATTTATTAAAATAAGGACATACTAAAAAAATAATAATAAATGAGTTGATTAAAGGTAGTTGGTGTCTAATAATAATGACAAAAAATTGTTAGTAGTCAGTGTCTTATAATAAGGGTTAGAGAAAGTACGTTTGTATGACAAAGTTAATGATAGTAAGTCTGTTTAGAGTGTAGCGTTAGGAGCTTTTTCTACCGTAACTTTGAAAAAAGTGTTAACGTTGCCAGCTGATTTTGGGTTCGTTTGGGTTGAGCTTAAATTCACTTAACTTAAAGCTCAAAAAGCTCGTTGAGGAAAAAGCTCAACTAGAGAGCTTTTCCCAAAAAGCTCTTAGCTTTTTAATATGGGTCCCGCCACTTCTACTATTATCAATTCAAACACAAATCGTTATCTATAACCTGATTGTTTTCCTACTGAGCTTTTTTTAAAAAAATCATATAGCTTTTAAATTACTGCTACCAACCCAAACAAGCCCAATAACATTTTAGGGTTGTTTTAAAATGATCAAAGACATTTTTACACCTAAAATCTACTTATCGTGCTAGTAACTCTTTTTCCAACATATGATGGATAATTTTACTCCTTTACCCATTTATATATATATATATATCAATCAGCGATCATTTGCAATTTTATAGTTTTAACTTTTAACTCCACCAGAGATGATTTACCTGCTGACTATGGTCTAAAGATTCCGATAGGGCAGTTACTGACACAAAATGCATCCAAGGATCAACGAATGAGGCGACTCGATTTTCAAACTAATTCTCTCCTCAATTTTATAATCAAATAATCAATTAATATTAATAATTGATGATTAAAGAAAGGGGGAAAAACAGGCCCACCTCCTCCCTCTTTCTTTAACATTAACATGTAAACGGTGTGTTTAGTTTGAGATAAAGAAAAATGAGACTAATGTTTAGGGTGAACATCCTCCTCTTAAGCCAAACACATCAAAATAAAGACCAAAATCTCAATCATCCATCTAATATCAACGAATGAGTCTTTGAAGCAAGTTATTATCATAAAAAAGTCCAAGGACCAATACAATCTAAGGGGTGTTTGGAAGTTGATTCTGGATAATTGATTGGGGGATTTACAAGGCAGAAATAGATTTTGGAAAATAGATTTTAAAAAATAGATTTTGGGATTTATGAGGCAAAAATAATTTTTGGAAAATAGCTTTTGGAGAATAGATTTTAGAAAAAAATGATAGTGTTTGGATAATTTCAAAACCTAAGTTTTGACAAAAGTTTGCCAAACACCCCAAAATTATTTAAAATCTAATATGCATCAAAACCTAGGTTTCAGTAAAAGTTTGCCAAATACCTCTATTTTTTTCAAAAGCTATTCTGCATCAAAACCTAAGTTTTCTCATAAACTTACCAAACACCTCTATTTTTTCCAAAAGCTATTCTATATTAAAATCTAGGTTTTGAACCCCAAAACCTAAATTTTGTCAAAAGCTACTTTTTTTTCTATTTTCAAAACCTAGGTTTTGTCAAAAACTATTTTTTTAGCTTTTTCTCTCTTCTCCTTTGCCATCATTAATATTTTTTCAATACCAGTCAGTATCTTTAAGATATTTTGTAGTCCCTTTCAGTACTTTAAAATATTTTTGTAAGAATAATTACCCTGAAATATTTTTGCCATATCATAATTTTTTTTCAAGATCAAGAAATATTTTTTTAGTATCTTTAAGTATTTTTTTTGTACTCGTTGTTATCATAAATTTTTTTTCAAGATTGTCAGTACCATAAAATATTTTTTCAAGATTCTAAAATAAATTTTTAAGATCATAAGAAGTATTTTTTTCAGTATCAATTAGTATTAAGTATCTTTTTAGTACCCCCAGTACCCTGAAATATTTTTTCAAGATCAATCATTACCCTGAAATATCTTTTTAATACCGTAGAATAAATTTTTAAGATCATAAAATATTTCAAGGTACTGACTTGTACTGAAAAAATACTATATGATCTTGAAAATTTATTTTACGATATTAAAAAAATATTTTAGGGTAATAACTGATCTTGAAAAAGTATTTAGAGTACTGAAAGATACTAAAAAACATCTTAAGAATTCTGATTAGTACTGAAAAAATACTGATGATGATAGAGGAGAGAGAAAAAGCTTAAAGAAATAGTTTTTGATAAAACCTAGGTTTTGGGGTTCAAAACCTAGATTTTGATGTAGAATAGATTTTGGAAAAAATAAGGGTGTTTGGTAAGCTTATGACAAAACCTAGGTTTTGATGTAGAATAGCTTTTAAAAAAAAGAGGGGTGTTTGACAGACCTAGTACAAAACCTATATTTTGTCTCTAAAACTTAGGTTTTGATGTTTGCCAAATAGGCTCTAAGTCATGATGGAGGCAAGATCACCTCGATTGGGGTCATGAGTTTTTGCACTTAGTTTTCCATATCCAGACATGTAACACCCCGGATTTCTAAAGTTCAAATAACATAAATATTCCAAGGGTTTTCATAAATACTAATAGAAATCCAAAATAATCAACATCCGGAAGGTGTCACCGCCGCACTTGTATAGAACAAGTGCAAGGCTTCTTATTACAGGAAATAATTCTAAACTTAAACATTATTCGAAAAATAAAATTAATGAAAATAAATGAAAGTAGATAACTAGAGTTTATTGTCCGTCATCCTCACTTCTCACGGCTAGCCCCAATTTTTGAAACCTGTTCACTGAAACTCTGCTCCCCCGAAGGATCATCGCAGCCCAAGAATACACACATCAGCAAACGCTGGTAATCCTAATTAATTAAGGGTAAAATGAAATAAGATAGAACAGAAATAAGTAGATAGATAAATAAATTTGATATGAATTAAAATAAAATAAATAAATTATAAAATAAAATAAATTAATCATAAAATAAAATAATTTAATTCCAATAAAAAAAATAATTATAAGATAAGATAAATTAATTACGAAATAAAATTAAATAATTGTAAAATAAATCAATTCCAACATAAAATAAAATATTAAAAATAAATTAATTGCAAAATAAAATAGCATAAAGGCATCATATGTGTATATGTATAAACTAAAAGGTGTCATGGTTTTTAGAGTTTTCTAGTGGGAAGAGAACCATGGTAGACCCGGGAAACCCTGCCAGTCTACCCTGTGACTCGGGAAACCCTGCCAGTCACAAATCATCAAAATTTGGCCATATCGTAATTTTCTTCCTAGTGTGCACACCTCTTCCCAAAGTTGCTACTAGTGTCCCAGGAAACCCTGCCAGACACCACCTTAGGAAGAACGGACATATCGGTTCACATCAAAAGTTCTCGAAGGCATAAAGCCTTAAAAGTATGTTCATCACTTTAGGAGGTACCTTCCCAAAGCTATCCTCCCACTGTTAATTTATTTTAAATGTTCTCAAAGAATAAAATTAAATAAAACAACATCAAATAAGAGTTTGCATCTATGTCAAAATTATTATAATATTATAATATATCAATATATATATATATGTGTGGAAGAATAAAAAGAAAAGGAATAAGAGGCATATGAGTATGCCTCTCCAAATCTATATATATAAACCTATATGTGTGTGTGTGTGTGAAGATATTAATGAAAAAAAGAGGGGGGGGGTTCACACCAAATTCAATAATTTATCCAGAGGTATAGCTACGGAAAGATTATTCGCATAATGACAAAGTATTATATATATATATAAGCCTAAAAATCGAACAAAAAAAACAAAATTGGATGTACTCATTAACATATAGCAATGAAAAGTGAAACCTCATTCATTGATTTCTATTTCACGTAATCATTCAATATATAAAATATATATATCTTTCAATGCAACATTCAATCGTTTTTTTTTTTTTGTTATCATGCGATTTGCCTGCAGGAAATATTTGAATAAACCAAGATCAATCAATTGCTTCATCCCCTCAAGGAGAGTGGTGCTTTCTGGAACTAGAATTAGGATTACGATTTAGGATTAGGATTACAATCAATTAATTCCAATCAACGTTCTAATGCTATCAACATTGCTCTAGGGATTATGATTACAATCAATTAATTATAATCAATGTTCTAACGCTACAAACAATTAATTTTTATTGCTCAAGGGATTAGGATTACCTGGCCTCTGTGGTTGCAGAGCTCCTAGAAGAGAATTTCTGCCGCAAAAATTTTTAGAGGGGGAACTGATAGGTGATGGCTAGGGTTAGATGACTAGTCCTAAGTTTATAGTTGAAATTAGGGTTTCCTATGGGTTGGGCTCTTAACTATTACTAATTTAAATAATAATGGCAAATCACCTATTAGATTCTAATTTAAATTTTTTTTATCTTTACCTATCCATTTATCATTATTATTATGATATATATATATATATATATATATATATATATATATATATATATATATCTACACACACATTACTTTATTATAAATTATAAATTTTAATATTAGTATTATTAGTATTTATTATCATTATCATTATTATTAAAAGTAAAATAAAATAAAATCTAGGGTATTACATTGTTGATCTAATAAATGGTAAAATAATGCAAAGATTATTAAATTCTATTAAATCAATCAATAAATCTATACTTAATAAAATCAAATCTATCTAAACTAACAACTAATCAAATTAATCTAAACTAATAAAATTTAAACTAATACTATATTATCACTATTATTACTTTTACTTTTATTATTATTATTATTATTAATAATAATAATAATAATAATAATAATAATAATAATAATAATAATAATAATCTGGGGTATTACAAGACAATACTAGCAATTCTATTTAAAAACTTTGTTACAATATGTACTAAGAAATCTTAAAACTAGTGTTTGTTGGGGATTACACTCTCAAAGTACTTATTCATGTAAATCAAAACAAAATTTAACTCACATATTTAATTTATAAATCATAAATCATAATTAAGAATTGTTTTTGAAAGCTTGAATCACTATTCCAAACAAATCAATGCTCTTCTGAGAGTCGAACCCCTGGATGAGTTTTTAATAAAAATGAGATAAAATATCATAGAGATAAATAAATTAATTTCCGTTGTCTAAGAAATGAGAGTTCGCAAAACCTCCGTTCAAGTGTTTATGCATATGCCACTAATTGAGTGTGAAGATCACCTCCGAGCTAAAAGTGCATGTGTGCGTTTCTCACCTTTTTATTATAAAAAAATTTTAAGAAAGGAGTCGGGTTCATTCACGATATTCTTCCTTTCTTCAAAGTAATAATAATATTGAGTAGGACGAGCCGTCTATTACTCTCCAGCAAACACCGAGATACTAAAAAAACTAAGATATCTTTCTTGACGTCTTAAATATTGAATCTCTCCTTGTAATAAAAGTATCAGACCTTTTTACCAATGAAACCAAAAATCAAGCCTCTCATTTTTGATTCGCCTTCTTATTGACAAGTTCCTTCACGCGTATTTGCGGCAAGTAGGCCTGACCCCGCCATGATTCCCCCCTCGTTTCCTTCGTATATTTTAAAGTCATTCTGATATTCCTTTTTTTTTTGTCTGGGTCCCGGTCTTTTTCTCTCCTCCTCCAGGCAAATTCTTTTACTTCCCGTTCACATTATTTCACAGTTCAACCGGAACAACGGAGAGCAGTAGGGTTTTAATCTTTACTCTTTCACCCTGAAGCCATCTGAGATACCTAAGGAGGATAGAAACAAAATTAAAGCAGACAAACGCTTCATTTTCTTGATTTCTCTTCTTACTCTCTTTCTTGCTAACCCTAGCTTCACACTGCAGTTTAATTTCCTTGTTTGTGTTCTGCTAATTCTTGCTCCAAGCCCTAGCTACCGACTTCAGAGACCATTTGCAGAATGACCCATTCCTCCTGAATTGACCATCATGTTGTTGCCATTTCAGCTCGCTACCTTCAAGTAGGTGAAACCCGTTCATTTTCCTGCTACATTCTACCAGTTTCGACCTTTTCTTACTGTCTTCCCATTGTTTCCTCTTTCTGAGTATGACTAGGTGCATGTGCTGTTTTTGAGAAGAGGAGGCCATGGAAAGGGATGACCGTAGGCTCCTCTTGGCTTGCGTGATTTCTGGGATCCTCTTCTCAATTTTGGGATTGGGTTCCTTCTCCATACTGTGGCTTGTGAACTGGAGGCCGTGGCGAATTTATAGGTACCGTTTACATTCTGGACAGCATATCTTTTGACAAAATTAACTGGATAAATTCATTAAATGCTTTTTCAAAATTCTATCGCTTTGATAGACCGGGCATTGTATTAAGTTGTGTCTTAGGGTTGCAATTAATTCATGCTAGTAACGAAAATTTGCTGGCATTGGCTGTTATATTCTCTTAATGAATCACGTAGAAAATACTTCACTAATTTTTTTTCCCCTGAAATCTGGATACTTCTATCATTTGGGATGCAAATATAAATTGGTTGAATGATTTCAGATTCGGAATTATGAAGAATCTAATGAGGTTCATTCTGAACCATTTAACGCACGTTTAAACTGTGAGCCTTTTGATTTTTAAACAGCTTTAAAAAGAATGTTTCTATATATATGAAACTACTATGGAGTATTAATATAGATGGTTTCTAAGTGACTTGCTGCCTTTTTCTTCATTTTCTTTAATCTGTGGATTCCTTTTCAATATGCACGGTCGTTTTTATTAATGACAACAGTATTGCTGGTGGAACAGATGCAAAGTGCAAAATAAGCAGTTTAAAAAAATTCAATTTGATGAATAAAAAATGTGTAGCCTTTGCTTATTACTCGTAGGTGTCAATACTTCCCTACAACACAGTTGAAACAACTTTTGTTTTTACTCGTGCTAACTGGAAATTGAAAAACAATATAGTATGAGTGGTGATACAAGCAGTACTAAAGACTTGGTCGGTCATTTCAAATCATGGAACAGCTAAGATAGACCAAAGTCCAGGGCTTTAAGTTATCAAATATTGTATGGTGGAAGTCATACATGACCATGCAGTTGTGTTCTTTTTTTGCATTTTAAGGTGTTTTCTTTCTGGATGTCCTGAATTCTGTTGGCACAACATGGATTCTAATATCTCATAAACTCTGGATGAAGTTTTATGGCAGACATTTGAAAGATGATTTTGTGGATATCAAAGATGTTGTCGATAATTTGAATGTACGTTAGACGGTTAATATATCATTTTAGAGCAAGGCTGTTCAATGTTTGTGAGTTTTGCTATTTTTTCCAGTGTAAAATGTTTTGATATTATGGTTGTATTTTGGGCTGAAAGTATATTGAAAATGAAATATAAGGTATTGAATTGTTGGAACCCTCTTGTTAAATTTCTATAATTTTTCTGGGAATGCAGTTAACTCAAAATTGTATGGAGAACATCTTTTAGAAATCGCTTTCTTGGAAAGTTTACTTTAAAAATTCTATTTTCAGTTGGATTTTTGCTCGGAAGTGGCCAAATATCTTGCAAGGTCGTCAGCTTCATTTTCTCTGTGGTTTTCTGAATCTGTTTGCATGGATCGTTGTTATTTCTCCGATTCTGGTGCTTATAACTTGGGGTTCCTGGTTGATTGTAATATTGGGTCGAGACCTGATTGGTTTGGCTGTAATAATGGCCGGCACTGCTCTATTACTGGCCTTTTATTCCATTATGCTGTGGTGGAGAACACAATGGCAAAGCTCAAGTATGTCTTTTCTAGCTTATACATTACATATTTCATATGATGCAAAACCAAAATTGCAAATTTGTTTTGGTCATGATTCAAATGTATGTTGCAAAGTTTTGTTTATGGCTTTGCTTTTGAAGTAGATGTATGTTGCTATGTTGCATTATCCATGTTACGTGAATATCTTGGCTGTGATGTTCAATCAAGTTTTAGTACATGATTATATTATTTGTTTTTTATGTGTTCTTAGTCAGATTATCTCTTTAGTTTCTTAATTTTCGATTTTACATTTCTTAGTTGGTTTTTTGTTTTGACAGATGACAATATAGCGTTTTAAAAATTATTGGTCCTTAACTCCTTATATCTTGTTTGATATAAGATATTAGTCCTTAACTCCTTAACTGGGTTTTGATATCTTGTTTTTGGGAATTTCATTTTAACATGTAAAATACAAGTGAATATTCAAAGCATTATGCTTTTACGCTCCCTCTCTCTCTAAATTCATATGAAAAGGTTTTCCTGGTCATGATGGAAAAATTGTCATTAGCAAGAAAAATCTTGTTCTTTTTATTCACTGGATTCTGATGTAAGGAAATAATGAAATTTTAATAGTCTGCTGAAAATTCATTTTAGCTCCTCTAGCCATTGACATATATTATATATTTCAATGGAAACATGAAAAATTGAGTCATTGATCTTGACATTCGATTTGCGTAAATTATTTCAGGAAAATTACTTTCTATTGTCATGGTTCCTCAGTTTGTACCCATTTATAAGCTTTTCGTGTTAAGCTTAACTTAAGATAAATTGAGGCAGTTTTCTTGGCAGGTTTTACAAACTTCCCAATCATAAGTGCACAACTACAGATCTAAAAGCTAGTTTCTATCTTATAATTATATAAAAATAGTTGACAAGATTATGATAACCATTGTCTTAGTTATTTGATTGCATATCCGAGGATAGTAGAGTACTATAGTCTTTTTAATGTATTTGTTGAGAATTGAGATTGAAGGATCATATTGAAGCACATGCAAATAGCAATATCATTGATCCTTGAGAATAAAAGAGAATACAAAAAGACGTTTATATAGTGTTAGAATATTATGAATTATTTAAACTAATTATTATCTTATTATTAAGTTTGATATTTATTATATCTTAGGATTAGATATGGATATATTATATCTTAGGATATTATATCTTAAATATTTTGATTAATTAGATTAGATTCTAGGATTAGCTCTAGCTTTTCCTATATAAAGGCCTATATGTAATCTCTTTTTATCTAGAGACTAATAGAGTGTGTTTTATCCCTCTAAATTCAATATGGTATCAGAGCATAAGGTTTGCCTCCAGACCTTTGATGCTTCCCTCTGGTCCTCGATGCCCTTTGTGTCACAAAGGGGGAAAAAGAGAGAGAGTGATGTTCTAGTGGCTAAGTCCCAGTCCCAGTCCCAAAGGCTGAGCTCGTCGTTCCAGGAACTAGAGAGAACAAACTGGGTGTCGGAAGAGAGAACAACGTCCTCAACAAAGTGGGAGTGATCGGTCAGCTTGCGGCGAGGAACACTACCAAAGGTGCGAGACGAGACCACAAACAAAAGCATTGAACCGAGAAACATAGACACAACAAGATCTGATCTGATCTTCATAGATTCAACCTCGAAGAGCTTAGAATTTGCAGTTTTCCAGGAAAATTTTGAAGTTTTCAGCGAGATTTTGAATTTTTTTCGGCAAGATTTCAGATTCTATCGATCTGTCCAGAACAATGGACTCTCCCTTTTTCCCTCCTTTATTTGGTTCAGTACCTCAAAATTCCAGTACACCTTGAGTACAAGCTAAAGGAAGAATAATGGACCTCTGAGACTCAAAAAAGAGTACAAGCCCTGATAAAAAATGTGGGTCCTTCTGAAACTCAGAAAAGGGAGAGAATGACGTTCCAGCGGCCAAGTCCTAGTCCCAAAGACTGAGCTCGCCGTTCTAGGAACCAGAGAGAATGAATTGGGCATCGGAAGAGAGAACGAATTGGGCGTTGGAAGAGAGAACGACGTCCTCAACAAAGTGGGAGTGACCGGTCAGCTTGCGGCGAGGAACACTACCAAGGGTGCGAGACAAGACCACGGACAGAAGCATCGAACCCAAAAACATAGATGCAGCAAGATCAGATCGGATCTACATAGATTCAACCTTTAAGATCTTAGGATCAATCCAGAGAACCAAAGTTTCCTTCATCAGCCTTCTCTGTGATTTTTGGCTTCGTTTTGCAGTTTTAAGAGAAGATTTTGAAGTTTTCAGCGAGATTTTGAATTTTTTCCGGCAAGATTTCAGATTCTAGAGATTTGTCCAAAACAATTGACTCTCCCTTTTTCCCTCCTTTATTCAGTTCAGTACCTCAAAATTCCAGTACACCTAGAGAGGAGTACAAGCCCAAGGAAAAATAAGGGACTTCTGAGACTCAAAAAAGAGTACAAGCCCTGATAAAAAATCAAGGGCCTTCTGAAACTCACAAGAGTACAAGCCCAAACAAAAATATATGGGCCTTTGAGACTCAAGAAGTACTTGCCTAAGGGGTCTTTGAGACTTAAAAAGGAGTACAAACCCAGACAAAAAAAAAGGGCCTATGAGACTCCAGAAGTACAAGCCTAAGGATTTTGAAGATAGAAGCCGGCATTTTGACTCTGTCTAACATAAGATCTATAGACTAGATTGTAGATATCTTGACTAAACCACTAGGTAGAACGAAGTTTGAAAGATTTTGAGGCAAGTTGGGATTGATGGACATATACTCTTCAGCTTGAGGGGGAGTGTTAGAATGTTATGGATTATTTAGATTAATCATTATCTTATTATTAAGTTTGATATTTATTATATCTTAGGATTAGATATGGATATATTATATTTTAATTATTTTGATTAATTAGATTAGATTAGATTAGATTCTAGGGTTAGCTTTAGGTTTGTCTATATAAAGGCCAATATGTACTCTTTTTTTTATCTTGCGATTAATATAGTGTGTTTTATCCCTCTAAATTCAATATATGGGAAACCTAATAGACTAACCTATAACCCAAGAAACTAATCTAATCAAATATAATCAAATCAAATCAAATCATATGATAAAATATTCATATAAAATCCTGATATATATTAACTAATAAATATCAATCATAATAATATTAATTTTCTAATTCTAAACTTTCTATTCTTAACACTCTCCCTCAAGTTGGAAGCAACTTGAATATGAGCAGGATCATCAATAATCTGCTTCTTCATAAAATCCTGAATCAATTAGCAAGTTCAAGCACATCCAAAAAAGCTTCACCAAATGTCACGCCATCTGATAAACAAAAGCTAAGATCTCACTGGGTACCAACAACAACTAAAAGGCCTCACAAAGGACCAAACCGGAATAGAAGCAGCAACGAAAGGTCTCACAAAGGACCAAAACAACAATGAATGGTCTTAGAGGGGACCAAAGCAATAATGAACGTCTCGGATGGGACCAAAGTAACAACCAACGGTCTCATAAGGGACTAAGGTAACAACAAACGGTTTCATAGGGGACCGAGGAGGCAACCACTAAACGTCATCAGAGACCAAAACGACACTCTCACCAGGAACCAAACAAAAGAAAACAACCAAAACAAGGTGAACCTCGCAAACCCAAATCTGAAACCATGAGACAGGAGAACAAAACCACCAAGAGTAAACGAAAAAACTCTTAAGAGTTAAGACTCTGATACCATGTTGAGATTGAAAGATCACATTGAAGTGCATGGAAAATACTAATATTATTGATAATAAAAAGAAAACAAAAAGGCTTTTATAAAGGCAACCTAATAGACTAACCCATAACGCAAGAAACTAATCTAATCAAGTCCTTATATATATATTAAGTAATAAACATCAATGATAATAAGATTAATTTTGTAATTCTAAACTTTCTATTCTAGTATTCTTAACAGTACTAATTCTTTTTTCATTGTGTTGCTGTGTTTTACTGACTCGTTATTTTAATTTAAGATGAAATGGAGAGAGAACTGCATCAAATAGAGTAGTGCTAATTTCCTCGTAAGGAAATGTTCTGTAATGCAAGAGTAGTTATTGCTGGAATTACTGTCTTGGATCTTCAATCTACTTTATAAGTCTAGTAAAAGCATTAAATATTGACACAGCTGTAGCTACTTTCTAATTGAAATACCGAGTAAACAATTAATGTAGATGTAATTGATGTAGGTGACTTCATGGAAAGTTGAAATATAATAGATAATCATTGATTAGGATATAAAGGAGGTGACATGGTGAGATAAGTAAGTTACTCATAAATGTAATTATGATGAAAGTATTAGGACAATCTAGGGGAAGTGTTTTTGTGTATTTAGATCTTTTGTCAAATTTGTTGATGCTCAAGTTTGTCTACATCTGCAGCATAGTACCTTTTTGATTCTTTTTGTTGCTTCATTTTCTAAGTTATATGTAAGTTCTCTAAAATAAAAGATATGACCAGGAAGAAGAGATGAGGTGCAGATGAGACTCAAAAACTATATTACACGCTTCATTCACAATTATATGTCTAGGCATTTTAATAATGTTGTATTCAGTTTAACTATGACTGTTTTATATCTCAAGTTATTTTCCTCATTTCTCGTTTGCAGGGGCTGTTGCCATTCTCCTCCTTCTGGCTGTTGCCCTACTCTGTGCATATGAACTTTGTGCAGTATATGTTATGGCTGGCTCACATGCATCTGAGCGTTATTCTCCTTCAGGCTTCTTTTTTGGAGTGTCGGCAATTGCTTTAGCAATTAACATGCTATTTATTTGCAGAATGGTGTTTAATGGTATACTTTTTGAGCCATCTGTTTTATAAATTACCATCCTGATTGTCATTAGATCCTCTCTTGACTATAGAGACATTGTCTTGTGAAATTCCTTTGAAACAGTGGTATTTAGTCGGTATTCTTGTTTTTGGGATTCTCATCACATTGATCATTGCAGGGAATGGTTTGGATGTGGATGAGTATGTGCGAAGGGCTTACAAATTTGCTTATTCTGATTGTATCGAAGTGGGTCCTTTGGCCTGTTTACCTGAGCCACCAGATCCAAATGAATTGTATCCTCGGCAATCTAGAAGGTAAGTTATTCTAGGTCTTGCTATGGCTCCCAGTTTTCTTATCTGTCTTACTTTCTTTCATTTTTTCATGGTTTTTCTATTTTTCCAGGGCATCACATCTTGGACTTCTCTATCTCGGCTCTTTATTAGTTCTTGTTGTTTACTCCATTCTGTATGGTCTGACAGCAAAGGAGGCACATTGGCTTGGATATATTACATCAGCTGCTGTTATCATTCTTGGTAGATTATTTATCTGTTTGTTATTGACTATGTTAAACATATATTTATGTTGACAGCAACAAAAAATCCTTATTTTGTCTTTTTCTGCTCATTTTGATCTAGACTGGAATATGGGAGCTTGTCTATATGGTTTTCAACTTCTTAAAAATCGTGTTGCTGCTCTGTTTATTGCTGGTACATCTCGGGTGTTTCTTATTTGCTTTGGTGTGCACTACTGGTTAGTACCTTTATAATCGAGTGCTGTTTTCTTTGTTTTCACTGCATTTGTTACTCTTTCTTTACATATCTCAGCATTCCACCTTCAGGTATTTGGGTCACTGTGTCAGTTATGCTGTTGTGGCATCTGTACTTTTAGGCGCTGCTGTATCTCGACACTTGTCCGTCACAAATCCATTGGCGGCGAGGAGAGATGCCTTGCAGAGCACAGTGATTCGGTTGAGAGAAGGTTTTCGTAGGAAAGAACATAATAGTTCATCTAGCTCTTCCGAAGGCTGTGGTTCAAGCATGAAACGCAGCAGTAGTGTTGAAGCTGGTAATCTTGGTAATGTCATTGAAGCTGTCAGGAGTGTGGCTACAGCTGAAGGGAGCAATTGGAACAATGTTCTGTCTAAATCTACTAGTTTGCGGGAGGGAATCAACAGTGACAAAAGTATAGATAGTGGAAGGCCAAGTTTAGCATTACATAGCAGCTCATGTCGCTTAGCTGTTCATGAGCATGAAGGTGGAATATCATGTGCTGATAGAAATTTGGATCCCAACAATTCCTTGGCCATTTGTTCTAGTGGCTGTCTTGAAAGTCAGGGGTGTGACTCTAGTGCGTCTAACTCTACAAATCAACAAACACTTGATTTGAATTTAGCTGTGGCATTTCAGGAAAGGTTGAATGACCCTAGAATCACATCTATGCTGAAAAGAAGAGCTAGACAAGGTGATCGAGAGTTAAGTACTTTGTTACAAGATAAAGGCTTGGATCCTAATTTTGCTATGATGTTGAAAGAGAAAAATTTGGACCCAACTATTCTAGCTTTGTTACAAAGGAGTAGTCTTGATGCCGATAGAGATCATCGTGACAATACAGATATCACTATTGTTGACCCTAATAATGTTGATAATGGCATTCCTAATCAAATTTCATTATCTGAAGAATTAAGGCTTCATGGGTTTGAAAAGTGGCTTCAATTATCCAGACTTGTATTGCATCACATTGTGGGTACTCCTGAGCGAGCTTGGGTCTTGTTTAGTTTTGTTTTCATCCTTGAAACCATCACTGTTGCTATCTTCCGTCCAAAGACAATCAAAATTATTAATGCAACACACCAGCAGGTGAGTGCTGAGGCTTCCCCAGGATTAATTGCTGATTTGATTTGTAGGAAGGGACTATTATTGTTGTCAAAACCTTACACTTGTCTTATTCTTGTTTTTCCATTAATAGTAATAGTATTATGCTCAATTATATACTATCGGTTTTGTTATTTCAAACATTAACTTCTCTTGACATTGCCTGAACTATTATTCCTTGTAGTTTGAGTTTGGCTTTGCTGTGCTCATGTTGTCTCCTGTGGTATGTTCAATCATGGCTTTCCTCCGATCACTTAAGGCAGAAGAAATGGCCATGACATCAAAACCAAGGAAGGTACTATTATGACTATTCTAAGACTGCTTAATTTTTTGATATTATTATCCGTTATTCGGTTCGGGTTCATGGTCACCCCTCCCCGACGCAAGTGTACTGCTTATTTTTTTCCCACCAAAATGGATGAATTTGACTTATTTATCTTTAATCTAGCTGAGTAACTTATAAATGCTGTATTTACTTGCTTAGTGCATCTGTAAAACTACTTCTTTATCATTATAGTGGTTGCTATCATTTTTGCAGTTTGTCAGTCTAATGAAGTATGTTCTCTTTTGGTCTGGTAAAATTATTTTGGGAATAAAATATTGCTTGCATTCTTGAAAGAGGGCTAACTTCTCAATTTGGTCGTCCATCATGTAGCTTTTCTAATTAAGTTTCAATCATTTTCTCCATTCAAATTTCTCGATTTTGGTTTTGCATCATGTGAAATGAAGGACTAACGTTTGATAGATAGGTATGCTTTTGGAGGACCTAAGTGAGAAATTACTCATCTTTAAGAATGAAAAAGAATAATTTATTATATAATTTTTAGTTTTGGTTGGGAATCCTGATTATTCCATTGCTATTTACCGACATAGACTGCTGTTTGTACCTTTTCATGTACATAGCCATTTATTTCTGAAAGAGCATTTTAAATTGTGAAGAAACCCTTTAGAAATTTGCTCACCTAAATGAGGTTTCTATAACGGATGTGTTTCTTGTGTCTGCTTCTGTTTATTCATTTTGAAGAACTTGTGTGTCAACTAGTCCAAGAAAGCCAGAGAGAATAGTGGTGGATGAACTTCTGGTTTCATCATTATAATCCGAGTTCAAGAGCTCTAACTCATCTGAGTGAGCTAAGTTTCACAACTATTTGTGCACCTGGGCTAAGTTCAATGCTCTTATCATCGACTATAATAACATTGCTCCTACTTCTGGTCCAAAAAGAAAGAAAAGAGAAATAATAGAAGTAGCAAGATAGGCAATAACCTCATTTATCATCTTTACCATCTTCCTTAATCAATGAATATAAATTAACCCCCTAGATCTGATCTCTGTTCTTACTCATTGATTGGTGGGTGCCATTTTGTGGGTGTCAGCTATTATAGAGCAAAAAAGTTGTGGAAGAAATAAAAAAATGGAAGAAAGAAGCAGATATGTTGAGAGAGAGAGAGGAAGAAATATTATAATTAGCATTAGACAGGAGGAGATATTGCTTACTTTGAACCTAGAACCATTAAATGAGTAAATGTGTTGTCTACATTTGCAAGGAGGGGGGGGGTTAAAGCTACGGTCTGGTCCAAATTGGATGACCTATGGCGTCAGCCGATGAACCAGATGGGCCCTATTTCTTCAAGATGACTTTTTGTCAGCTAGGGCCACTTGTTCACATTTTGACCCAGCCCAACTGAAGCTAATATGGCCAGGTTGGGCCGATTCTATCATGTCTCTCATGCCACAGCCTATTCTTAGCTCCTCCAAATTTATAGGATGTTTGTGGTGGTTGTACTGCTAGTATTATTATTATTATTTTAAAACTCTTGTATTCAAGGAAACATTGAGATGCATTCTTGATGGCTGCTTATCATGTTGATGAGCCTTGTTCTATATGCCTGGTGTATAACTAGTTTTTTTCCTTGATGGGGCTTTTTTGACAATGTGTGATGTGGTTCTTATTCTATGGTCATTTACTAATCACCTTTCTCCCTCCAAACTTGCGGTCTTCACTCTTCAGTATGGTTTTATTGCTTGGCTGCTCAGCACATGTGTTGGATTGTTGCTTTCCTTCTTAAGGTATGCTCTCCAACTAAATGGTTTATAAAGTACTTATTACATGCACAATTTGCTTATCTTTGCTGCATAAAATATTGTTTACTTTCAATTTTCAAATCTTTCATTATCGTAGTCCCTACAATCATTTTTTCCAAACTCCACTGAAATTCTTTTTCCTGACCCTTACGTTACGTTTGTGAAGTCATGCGTGTTAGATTATAGAAAGATAGCCATCAAAATAAAGTTTAATTTTGTTGTTTCTATATATTAATCTTGGTACATTTTTTGGTTTGTTATGTTAGGTATTCTCGCCTATCGTGCTATTTCTTTTTCTGTGTACCTTTGTATTTTATCTTTATTTTCTAAGATGTGTGCACAATTTTATCCTATCTACCTTTCACAGCATATATGCTCTTTTTTGTATAACTCTGCCATTATAATAAAGTTTACTCCTTTCTGAATGAAGTTATACAGTTTGATCGAGATGCATAAATGCCATGCACAACTAGGATGCACATATTCATAAATTATTGTTTAAGAATGTTTAGTCATTATTTTATGAGCTCCAGTTATTGTTGTATTTAATGTTGTTCATAGGCATTAGTTTGTGATTCTGATGGGCCTGAAACATTTGAGCTGAGGGTCTAAAGGCTTATGAAAAGGATAATGAAGACAAAAGATGGCACAGGGAACCGCCCAGGGGGAAGAGAAAAGAGGGTTTTGTACTTAGACATAGGATGTGAGTGGGGTGAGCTGGAGGGAGTGAGAAAGAGATTGTGGTTGGAGGGTTTATTTCTTGGACTGCTTTCATCTTTATAACATTGTCAATTTGCTTTGGTTGTGTGTGGAACATGCTCACTGCTTGTCAATGCTTTTTCTTCAATCTCATAACTGCAGTTGCTTTTGTGTGCATGTAATGCATTAATATCTGTGTCTTTTGCAGCAAATCATCTGTTCTCCTGGGGCTGTCCTTGACTGTGCCACTGATTGTGGCATGCCTCTCTATTGCCTTCCCTATATGGATTCGTAATGGTTACCGGTTTTGGGTTCCTCATTCAAATTGTGCTGGAAATGCAGAAAATGATCGAACTCATGTGAGAAAGGAGGTACGTTCATGCTTCTTTCTACCCCAAATGAATGTGCCAACAAGTACGTTTAATTAGATAACCTTTGTGTTCTTATATTTCAATTTGCATGCCCTTTCACTCCCAAAAAGAAAAGCTAAGGAGATAGTGCCTTGATAAAAGATGAATAACTGTGAATGTTGAAAGTGAGAGTTACAAGTGAAGATACTGGGGGAAAGCATCATTCATATCCTCTTATCTAGGGATAGAGACTGGGTCTGAATGATTAAAGTTGCTATGAAAATACACATTTGGGAGACTTCACAGTTTGGCATAGTTTGACTATTTTCAGCACTTGAATAAACGTTTTGCTATCTCTGAAGAGCTGTGGTATGATGGGATAATTTGAAAAAAATTCTGTGTGCTCATTGTTGAGGTTCAGAGTAGAAAGGAGCATCTAGATTTGTGGAATTGACCTCTGCTGCATTTGGTGACTTTGATTGGAGCATAATGTATTATTCTCACTAGACATTGTTTTGTTCAAGAATGTTGTCAGCCACACCTCATATCATTGCTATTTGCTACGGTCCATTGAAGCTTACTTTTGTTATTATTGATTGCAAACCGGAAATTTGTTGTTTTGATAGTTAATTACCTGTGGGATTTCGTGGATTTGTTGCTTATTTAACTTTTGATAAAATTTCTCTGCAATGCATGATTCCTTTTACCTCACTTTCTTCGTCAGGGCATTGTTCTTATTATTTGTATGTCAATATTTGTGGGAGCTGTGCTTGCTTTGGGAGCAATAGTGTCTGCAAAGCCTTTGGATGATTTAAGATATAAGGGATGGAATGGTGATCAGAAAAGCTTTGCTTCCCCTTATGCATCATCTATTTACCTTGGCTGGGCAATGGCATCTGCCATTGCTTTAGTTGTTACCGGTGTGCTACCAATCATATCATGGTTTGCCACCTATCGTTTCTCTATTTCCTCTGCTATATGTATTGGAATATTTGCAGGTAATTGATCCTTATTGTTGGTGCTTGCACATTTGTCATTTATTTTCCGCTTGTCCATATTTCTATATATAATACTTTCCTGGATGCAGTTGTTCTTGTAGCATTTTGTGGTGTGTCCTACTTAGAAGTTGTCAAGTATAGGGATGATCGGATTCCAACAAAGGGTGATTTCTTAGCTGCTTTACTTCCTCTTGTATGCATTCCAGCAATTCTCTCACTTTGTTCCGGTCTTCTTAAGTGGTTGGTAACCTTCTCATAGTCAACTAATCTTATATGGTAAAGGCACACAACTGCAGCTTTGCAATATAATGGGCGTCTGACCTCTGAAAATATCTGTTTGCAGGAAGGATGATGATTGGAAACTGTCCCGTGGTGTATATATTTTTGTTATAATTGGTCTTCTTCTTCTGCTTGGTGCCATATCAGCTGTGATAGTTGTTATTAAGCCTTGGACTGTAAGTGCAATTCACTTCAGTTTATTTAGTTTGGTGTTTTACCTTTATACTTGAGCATCTAGACCCTTGTAGATTGTTCATGCTTTCCCCCTTCTAATTGTTTTTGGTTGCCACCACTTTCCAATTTTACAGGTAGGTGCTGCATTTCTCTTGGTTCTTCTCCTTATGGTTTTAGCAATTGGTTCTATCCACCGTTGGGCCTCAAACAATTTTTATTTGAGTCGAACACAGATGTTCTTTGTCTGCTTTCTTGCTTTTCTGTTGGCTTTGGCAGCATTTCTTGTTGGATGGTTTGAAGGTGAGGGCCAATTTTATCATTTGTCCTGACATTAGCCACAGTATAGATGCAATGAACTGGCTGCTGTACTTGTGTCATTGTTCTCACTTTCTTTTTCTTTTCAGATAAGCCCTTTGTTGGAGCCTCAGTTGGTTATTTTTCATTTCTTTTTCTTCTTGCTGGACGTGCTTTGACTGTGAGTACAATGTTGATGTATTCAATCTATCATGATTAATCTTTGTCATGGTAAAGCTATTAATCCTTTTATTTTATATTTTTTAGGTTCTTCTTTCTCCTCCCATTGTAGTATATTCTCCCAGAGTGCTTCCAGTGTATGTATATGACGCTCATGCAGATTGTGGGAAGAATGTCAGGTTTATATACTATGCCCTTTGCTGTCTTCCATTCTTTTTCCCCCATAAAATTTTGCAGTAATTTATATCTTTTCAATGTTTACATTTTATCTTTTATTATCGCTGAATGTAACTTCATGTTTATGCTTTAACAGTATGGCCTTTCTTATGCTTTATGGGATTGCCCTGGCGACTGAGGGCTGGGGTGTTGTTGCCAGTTTAAAGATTTATCCTCCTTTTGCTGGTGCAGCTGTATCAGCAATTACTCTTGTTGTTTCATTTGGATTTGCTGTCTCTCGACCATGCCTTACTCTTAAGGTTTCAGTGCTATTTGCAATTGACCTTCACTTTTTAAACTACTTCAAATGATTGTATTTATAAGAAACTGTGTATTACAGATAATTATTTTTTCAGGATACTAAAGAAAATGGCTTCTCATAATCTGCCTAATTTGTTACTTTTAGCTTTAAGCCTTGAAGTTAGTATAACCTTCATATGATGCACAGATGATGGAAGATGCTGTACATTTTCTCAGCAAGGAAACAATTGTCCAAGCAATTGCTCGGTCAGCAACCAAGGTGTGTTGTTTTATCCATGTGTTTGGATGGCTCTACTGTATTGTCATATTAATGATTGTACTGTTGTTTTTCTTGTCATGTTGGAAATATCTTTTGCAACTTTGGTCCTTTTACTGAAGCAAAGTTCTCATAAAATCTTTGTATGCAATTGTTGGAAATCATGTATTCCACGTTTTTTTATATATTATTTTACATACATTAAGCTTAAGCTTTTTAATAAATAGATTTCGAAGCTTGTGAAAAATTAAAATACCCATATGACCAATGTAACCAACGACAATTTAATATGGGATATCTTACTGTAAGCAAAATAATCTGTATATCTTATATATTCATGTATAGAAGATGTCTATTTATACAAGAGGAGAGAGCCTTAGCATTGATGACTCTTAATGACAATTAACTACTAATCCCTGATTATTAGGGATACTAATTACTAATTGATTATTTCCTAACACTCCCCCTCAAGTTGGAGCATATCATGCCCAACTTGTTATAAAGATAAAAAAATTGATAAAAAACTTGTTTCATACACTCCCCCTCAAGCTGAACGCAGCTTGAATGTGAGGAACAACTTCACCAAGAATAACAATCCAACAGCTTCACCAAGAACCCAATCAGCAAAGAGTACCAAACCAGAGTTGAAGCTGCAGCAAACGATCTCACAAGAGACCAAACCAACAACTGAAACACCTCACAAGAGGCAAAGAGCAAACGGGTCGTACAAGGACCACCGAACAACAAATAATTGCCCAAAATAGCCAAATGACAGAAGATGCCAACTCACAACCTGGAATGAAGAACCTAGATCCTAAAACCCAATAAGCCAACCACAAGTACGGCGCCAAATACAAAAGCACTCCACGAACGTGCTGGAAAACATAACAAACAAAACATCCAGCCACTAGAAACAAGTGAACGTGCACAAAACAAAACGCCGACTTTGTTGAAATAGTGGGTACAACTGAACTAAATCTCACTACACAACCTTCAACGCAAAGAACCGGCCTATTCACACCGGGAATGAAGATTCAACGTTGGAGACTGTAGCACAACCAAAAGATGAGGACTGCAACCAAACAACACCTGGGTGATTAAAACATAATCCCATCAGCCAAATAACACACTTCCATAACCAGGAAGCAAATAACCACCGAACCAAAAACAAATTGACCAGAAAACAAACTTCACAGATCAGATCGAGCACCGTAAACACGAGAGGAAGAAACTTTCTTATCCTCTATCACCAGCAAGTCAGCAACCTTCTACCAAGTTTTTCACTAAACTCCTTCCACCAAACCAGCAAGCAGAGCCATAAACATAAGCTTGAGATTTGACCATCACCTCCACAAATCACCTTCACCATCATCTCCTCGACTGAATCCTGCAAACTTTGCTGGAAATGCAGAGCACCACTGGATTACAGAGTCGCTGGAATCTGGAAACAGTCGCCGGAAAATTCAAAACATCGCCGGAAAACACCAAGCCTCGGGAAATAGCCGGAAATGAGGAGATGAAGCCAAATCAAGAAGCTACCGGCGAAGACTGTCCCACGAGCTTCCACGCCCCGTCACCGTGAAGCAGCTGGCAAAGCGCGTGTCGTCCACGCGCCGTCACGAAGACATCGGACAGGCACCAAATTTCAGGCGAACGACGATCTGAGGATGGGTAATCCTGTGGTGGGGCGCATGTACCGAGAAAAGGACCGATTCGAAATTCGAACTCTCTATTTCTCTCTCTCACCGTTTTTGTTCAGACAGAGCACACTAGAAAAAAACGTGAACAGACATGAACTCATCGACCAGGAAAAGAACTCACCTCTGATACCATGTAAGCAAAATAATCTGTATATCTTATATATTCATGTACATAAGATGTCTATTTATACAAGAGGAGAGAGCCTTAGCATTGATGACTCTTAATGACAATTAACTACTAATCCCTGATTATTAGGGATACTAATTACTAATTGATTATTTCCTAACACTTACCTTTGCTACTTGAGGGATGATTTGATCTCCCAATTTAACCTCCAAATCACTTTTAACCTGTCTATTACTCTAGTTTAGAGTTAATTGCCACCACTTGACCCTTGGATTTAAAACTTACCGGCACTTTTGTTTTATACACTTCATACACACATTTAGGACCAGGACCTATGTTGTGCTATCACGCCATCCCAGGAATCACTTTGTAACGTGGAGGTTCCATTCTTATATGTGATGAAATGCTTCTCCCTCTTCTTAAAGCAAGTGTTAATCTTGAGGTTGTTTGCTAGGGAGAAATCAATAATGGATTGTTCTTCATTATTAAGCTCCTTAAAACCAAAACCACCATGAGCCCCTGCATTATGTCCTACTTTGTTATCAACTTGTCTGTTAAGTTCCCCTACCATTGAATGTCTCTTCAAAGAGTGGTATGCTTTGAACCAACCCTTTTATATCCTCCTAAAACTTCCCCTTAAGATGTGCTTCTACCCCACCTGAGGCTCATAAGCACTGATAATGTTGATAGTATCCCTACACTGAGTCATTCTTAAGGATATGATTATGTCTTTAATCCTTTTAACTTTCACCACATTCTTTTTCCTTTCTTTATCCTCGATGATACCAACACCATTCCTTATACCTACTTTTCCTGTGTACCAATGTTTGGAATCATTAATTTCCTTAGCAATTTCTCCAACCAATTTAGTTTCCTAAAAGCGCAAGTTGTTAATCTTTCTCATTTCCACTATTCCCTCCACCTCCCTAGATTTTCCATTCAAGGTCCCAATGTTCCAAGTACCAATTATGATCCTGTTGGCATGAACTAACTTCATTAGCCGCCTCCACTGAGAAGAGCGTTTTAGCACTTGCTCATTTAACACTACACTTAAGCAACCATGCATCGGCTCTTGCTCTCTTCTCACTATACCCGAGCCATACAACATGCTATTTTGGGCAACAACCTAGTATCTAGACAATTTTTTCGCTGATCCATGTTCGTAAAGATGTGACAAAGTTTTACATTGGCTGTCAAGAGCCTAACACAACCCTCCCCCTTTTCCTAGGCTTGGGACTGGTTATAAACATAGGCAGAGTTCATATACCTAATGCCACCAGCTAAACATTTTCCAGAGTGCATTTAAAATTTTTATTAATGATTGTCTGATATGTCGTTGCAGACCAGAAATGCTTTATCTGGAACTTATTCGGCACCACAAAGGTCAGCTAGTTCTGCAGCACTTTTGATTGGAGACCCTACTGTTATGCATGACAGGGCGGGGAACTTTGTGCTTCCCAGAGCCGATGTAATGAAATTGAGAGATCGTTTGAGAAATGAAGAATTAGTTGCAGGATCATTTTTTAGTACATTAAGATGTGAGAGCATGCTATGCCACGAACCAACCAACGATGTGGATCACAGAAGAATAGTTTGTGCTCATGCACGAATTCTGGCTCTAGAAGAGGCCATTGATACTGAATGGGTGTACATGTGGGACAAGTTTGGTGGTTATTTACTGTTGTTGCTTGGTTTGACTGCTAAGGCAGAAAGAGTACAGGTAAGCAATTTCCTGCTACAAACTGTGTGGGTTTTGGTGTTAAAATTTTGACTTATTTTTCACTGCAGGATGAGGTTCGTTTAAGACTCTTTCTTGACAGCATAGGATTTTCTGACCTGAGTGCCAAGAAAATAAAGAAGTGGATGCCAGAAGATCGTAGACAATTTGAAATTATTCAGGAGAGGTACTGTTATTGAAATTTCATCTATACTTCATTGTACCATGTATACCTCATCCTAAACAATCTTTTTATATTTCATTCTTGTAGTTACATAAGAGAGAAAGAGATGGAAGAGGAAATCTTCATGCAGAGGCGTGAGGAAGAGGGTAGAGGGAAAGAAAGAAGGAAAGCCCTGCTTGAGAAAGAGGAACGCAAATGGAAGGAGATTGAAGCTTCTCTGCTTTCCTCAATCCCTAATGCTGGCAGCAGAGAGGCTGCAGCTATGGCGGCTGCAGTGCGTGCCGTTGGGAGCGATTCTGTTCTTGATGATTCTTTTGCTCGAGAGAGGGTTTCAAGCATTGCTCATAGAATACGTGCTTCTCAGTTAGCTCGTCGTGCACTCCAGGTTGATTTTCTTTCTTGAATTTTGCATTTGCTTGACATTTGAAAGATCTCATATTTTCAGGTGATAATAAAGACCATGAAATAAAAGTATCCCCCATTGGTTCCTTGTCTTTGGGTTCATTATTTGCATTCTTGAGATAAAGTGACCTTCATTACGATGACAGCTGCTGTTTTAATGTGAAGGTTATATAGCAATGTATCCTTGTAGTGGCTAGATATCTAGTTTGTTTCTTTGTCTTCTGCAAGTGTTCTTCTCTTGGCCATCAGCGTATAAAATTTTAAGTGTCTGGATGTGTTTGCTAATTGCTTGCATTGTATACTATAGATTATTAGAATTTCTTTTCTTAATATGCTCAACAATGCAGTCCTGATTCTTGTTACAATTTAATATCTTTGGCAGACGGGAGTTACAGGGGCTGTGTGTGTTCATGATGATGAACCAACAGCAAGTGGTAGGCATTGTGGACCAATTGATCCTAGTCTTTGTCAAAATCAAAAGATTAGTTTCTCCATTACATTGATGATTCAGCCCGAGTCTGGTCCAGTTTGTCTGTTGGGGACTGAGTTTCAAGAGAAAGTTTGCTGGGAGATTATGGTGGCTGGTTCTGAACAAGGTATTGAGGCTGGTCAAGTCGGGCTTAGATTAATCACTAAAGGTGATAGGCAAACAACTGTTGCAAAGGAATGGAGTATCAGTGCAACAAGTATTGCTGATGGGAGGTTCGACTTTTCCTTTTATTTTGTTGGGTCTTACGGTTTCTTCTCTAAAAATTTAAGCGATTGTGCTTCTGAGTTCTCATTCTCGTTATAATGTTACTGGGCCTATTGTTGCTGATTGTTTTTAGTTGCATGTTTGGAAAGATGGCTAAACATATGTGCTGCTTATATGGTTTTGGTATTAGGAATTGCTTGCTTTTTAAAATTATTTTTTGCATGAGATGATGAGGACAAGAAAACTACTTGTACTATTTTGTGTATTTCTAAATATGTTTTGAAGCATGTTATTTTTGTCACGGCATTGCTATTTCTTTATGGGGCTATGTACTAATATTTCTGGGCTAATAAATTGTGATGCAGGTGGCATATTGTGACAATGACAGTTGATGCTGATTTAGGTGAAGCAACATGTTATTTAGATGGTGGATTTGACGGCTACCAGACAGGATTACCGTTGTCTGTGGGTGACAGCATTTGGGAACTGGGCACAGAAGTATGGGTGGGAGTTAGACCACCTACAGATATGGATGCATTCGGAAGGTCAGATAGTGAAGGAGTTGAATCTAAGATGCATATTATGGATGCTTTTCTCTGGGGCAGGTGCTTAACTGAAGATGAGATTTCTGCTCTTTACTCCACAATGGCTTCAGCTGATTTTAGTATGCTTGACTTTCCTGAAGATAATGGGCAATGGGCTGATTCACCATCCAGGGTACACTTGTTTTTTTCCCTTCAACAAAAAAAGATTCAATTGAAATAGTGATAATTAACTTTGTATCTTCTGTCTATTAGATATGGTAAAATACCTTTTTACTAACAGCCCCTCCCTTAATTTTTGGTACTGCCCAGGTTGATGATTGGGAGAGTGATCATGCTGATGTGGATTTATACGATAGAGATGATTTAGATTGGGATGGACAATACTCTAGTGGGAGGAAGAGAAGGTCAGAACGTGATGCTCTGGCTGTTGATGTTGATTCCTTTGCCCGGAGGTTTAGAAAACCAAGAATTGAAACACAAGAAGAAATTAATCAGCGGATGCTATCTGTGGAATTGGCTGTCAAAGAAGCCCTCTTTGCTAAAGGAGAAACACAATTTACTGACCAGGAATTTCCTCCAAATGACCAATCTTTGTTTGTGGACCTTGCTAATCCTCCAGCAAAGTTGCAGGTTTTCCTCTTCAAAGTTGTGACATCTTCAATTTTTTTTTTCCCACTTTACGACAAACTCATTATCCCCTGTATAGGTTGTTTCTGAGTGGATGAGACCCAGTGAAATTGTGAGACAGAACCGTCTAGATAGTCGTCCATGCTTATTTTCTGGGGTTGCAAATCCGTCAGATGTTTGTCAGGTTTTATAAATTTTTTCCCATCTTGTTTTACAAGTCTCTGGATGTAAATGTTTTTTTTGCTCAACTCTTGTATCTGTTTTTAAATAGTCTTAAGTTTTTGCAATTTTTCTTACTAGCAAGTTTGTGCATTGAATAGGGCCGGTTGGGTGATTGTTGGTTCTTGAGTGCTGTTGCTGTTTTGACTGAGGTTTCTCGTATATCAGAAGTGATAATTACTCCAGGATACAATGATGAGGGAATCTATACTGTTCGTTTTTGTGTCCAGGTAATTTTTGGGGTGAATTTCGCACTGAGTGCTTTTTAGTTCTCTTTTTCCTCTCTTACCTAGCTAATGTTTACAAATGACTAAGTGTTTATGAAGCATTGGCATGCCTATTCGGGCATGGTGCTGTATCTGACACAAACTTTGCCATGACATATCATTTTGCAATATCCGCAATGTGCTAGAATTGAATGTGTGTGTATTGGCTCTGAAATGACTGGCAAAAAGAAGAGTGACACTGATTGTAATTTGAATGAATAATATGGTAGTGAACGAATAATTTGAATGCTATTGTTTAATGTCATGCTTGTTTAGTAGAATATTTGAAAGACTATAGTGCAAGATGCTTGCAATAGAGGCTGATGCCTGGTGTTCGGAAGAGATCCTGCTTAAAATGTTAGTATGTGTCTTCATGCTTGTTTGCTAGGCATTTATTAAGATGGACAAAGCTTTGGTTAACAGTGATTTATTTTGCCTTTGCTGTTTTTACCCGATGAAGAAAATTACTACTGTTGGAAAGATAAACATAACACCCTCAGTTCCCTATAAGAAATACTTGACCAAATAACGTAGATCAAAAAGTTGGTTAAAGACAATAATTATGATTTATGTGAAAATTGTAACATTTTTTCTCAAAAATACCCTTATTTATTAGGAGAGAGGGAAAGAGAGAGAGAGAATAAGAAAAGTAGAAAAAAGCATGTGTGAAAGAGAGGGAATGTGTGGTGGGGAGAGAGTATGGGTGAATGCGATAAATGCAATGATATTAATATGAGTAATTAACAAAGGAGAAAATGGGAGATCAACAATGAAAATTTGGGACATTCTTTAAATGTCTCTTATAAATAGAAACGTAGTTGTTTCTTATAAGAAGTAACGGAGGATGTAATAATTAATGGGTAAATTGCCCTCCCCTTTCCTGAAAATTGTATGAACTACACAACACTCCCCCATTATATGAATATACACAAATTTCCCTTTAAACTGCATGAAGAGCAACATACCCTTTGGTTGTTATTTTTTATTGAAATATAATTTATTGGTTTCTTAGTTTTATTTTTTTATTATTTAGAGTGAGACCTCTTAATTAACAATTTATCTAGAAGTTTGGTTTTTGATCGAGTTCAATGACGTATGTGATCCATGTAACCAACCCCACTTATTCTTAGTAAAATAAGGCTTTGTTGTTGCTGGTGTTGTGTTAAAAGCCATAAGTAAATTCTAATATATATTTTAAAAAGAGACTGTTATAGTGGTTAAATGTATATTTAATATTTATCATGTGAATGATAAAGATATTTTGGTAAAATTGTGTAATTGTAGCTTACTTTTTGTTGCAAGATAGGTAAGTCTGGCACGTCTTTTAATTTCAGGAAGGGGGCTATAATTTTTCAAAATGGGGGGAGGGTGGGTTGTGTAAATTGATTTTGGCATCTCTCGAGGAAGGATAAATTTACCCATAATTATTATGTTATGATAAGAGATAATTTATTTAATAACTCCAGGTTAAACTATCATGTAAGATACATTCCCTGATTCACGAGTACCTTCTGACCTAATTTATTGAACAATTTTGTTTTTTATATGTGCTTATTATCTGTTATGAAGTTTGTGTCATTTGTTATTTCTGGAAGTTTTATGTGACTTATTTGGTGAGATTTATAGTGTCACTTTGCTAGAAGGCCTTTGTTTAGTTCTTGTATTTTAGATTTATCAAAAGACACATCTTGCTGCTTGCTACAGGCATAACAGAAGCTAGTAAGATTAGGAGGTCTAGAATCTAAATGCATACCATTACCATTAATCACTGCATATTCTGGTTCCTGATATCTAGGGTGAGTGGATTCCTGTTGTTGTTGATGATTGGATTCCATGTGAATCACCGGGTAGACCTGCATTTGCCACCAGTAAGAAGGGTAATGAACTTTGGGTCTCTTTATTGGAGAAGGCATATGCAAAGTTGCACGGCTCTTTTGAAGCTCTGGAAGGTGGGCTTGTTCAGGATGCTCTTGTTGACCTCACTGGTGGCGCAGGGGAGGAAATTGACATGAGGAGTACTGAAGCCCAGATCGACCTCGCAAGTGGTAGACTGTGGTCCCAACTGTTGCGCTTTAAGCAAGAGGGTTTTCTTCTTGGTGCAGGAAGTCCTTCAGGTTCAGACGTCCACATCTCATCTAGTGGTATTGTGCAAGGGCATGCTTATTCTATACTACAGGTAATGGGAGAGATTTTTCCCACCACATTAATGATCCTAATGAAATCAAATGATCACTAATGTGATTCAATTTAGGTGAGAGAGGTCGATGGCCATAAACTGGTTCAGATCCGAAATCCCTGGGCCAATGAAGTTGAATGGAATGGCCCATGGTCTGATTCCTCACTTGAATGGACAGATAGGATGAAGCACAAGCTGAAATATGTTCCACAGGTTGTCATTTTTAACTTTTCTGCGGTGGATCAGTCACATACTTTGACCCCTTAGTATTTATTTACAGCAGTCTGGATTGGTTCTTAAAATACCATGAACGAGCAAAATGTTCCTTTATGTTATTGTTACCTTATATTATTTACATTTACTATAACCAAAGTGACATCTTTGTCCGACTTTTTGGAACAGTCAAAGGATGGTATTTTCTGGATGTCATGGCAAGACTTCCAGATTCATTTTCGATCAATATATGTTTGTCGTATCTATCCTCCAGAGATGCGTTATTCTGTTCATAGCCAATGGCGCGGTTACAGTGCTGGCGGTTGCCAGGATTATGATACATGGCACCATAATCCACAGTTCAGACTGAGAGCAACTGGGCAAGATGCATCTTCTCCAATTCACGTTTTCATTACTTTAACACAGGTATTTAAGTAAGTAGTGCTTATATTAGAAAAAGACGTCTCTTGAATTTGCTTTTACCTTTCGTCATAATATTGTAGGGCGTGGGGTTTTCAAGAACGACAGCTGGTTTAAGAAATTATCAATCCAGCCATGACTCGTCAATGTTCTACATTGGAATGAGAATACTCAAAACTCGGGGCCGACGTGCAGCATTTAACATATATCTACATGAATCAGTTGGTGGCACTGATTATGTTAATTCTCGAGAAATATCCTGTGAAATGGTTCTGGACCCTGATCCCAAGGGATATACTATAGTTCCTACTACTATACACCCAGGGGAAGAAGCACCCTTTGTCCTTTCAGTTTTCACCAAGGCATCCATAACTTTGGAAGCTCTGTAGGGTCAGTGTTCAGGGATCACGTTCCTTTTTTGTTATCCCGCCCTTTGGGCTGATTGATTACGATGCTCTGCAGAAGATTCTTGAATGCTTGGGTTCTTGGTGGATCATGTGTATGCTCTGCTGAACCCCAGCTTACAACTCATCGGTATATTGGCTTTTCAGAACTTTCTTTTTGGGTTTTCATCATATCAGCCAGTATTCATTGAGCATTAGGCATTTGCAGGCTATGATGATGCGGCCCCTAACACCGGGAATTGCTTATTCTTGGAGGTGGAACCGAATCTATTGAAGAGCCAAAAGGTAGGGCTACGTATGAATGCTTGGTGACAACGGCCATGCTTCTATCAGCAGAGCATCGAAGGTGCTCGCGGGGTGTTTATTATGTAAATAGAAGTGGTACTATAAAGGGGTATACATGTAACCATTTAATCAAAAAGGCAAACAAGCCTGAAAGGAGATAGCTCTGTATGAATAGAAAATTACTAACGCCTGGGTCCCGGGGGTATACTCAAACTGAATGTAAATTCAACCGCAGTTTTGACAGTTGCGAAAATTTGTACAAAACAATTTGTGTAGTTGTAATACAATTTGCTTCTTAGGAGCATCCTACATTCGGGGCCATCTCTGCCTTTGTGTCGTTTGCACCCGTTAAACATAATCAAGCTCTTACTTTAGGACTAGCTAACCTTTTACATTTATGCGCGTAGGTTTGAAGGTGCCTGTGAGGCCGTGCCCATAATGAAATTTGGGAATTATTATTATTATTATTATTGGTCCAAGGAAAATTCGGGAATTGATGTGATCATTAGTAACGAATCTTAATGGCTTGTTATTGGGAAAAATTTAAGAAAAATACCTTGAAAATATAAAAAATCCCTAATCAGTCCACATGCGTTAAAAGAGAATTTGTAAACAAGCATTTCCTAAATAAATGATGAAATGTATATTTAATAATAATTCTTACATATTTATTATGGATTCAAAAGTACTGTTCTTACTAATCAAAGCCCACAGGTTAAAATGGCGAACAGCTTTACTCAATTCAATAAGAACTTTTGACCAAAAAAAAAAAAAAATCAATAAGAACTAAAATTCGAATTTATAACAGATCAAATTGTTCCGTTAGGAGAATGATCAACGTCATGTCAAAACTTGAAGCCTTCATTTTTTTTAGTTAAATATATTAGCTAATCATAATATATGTTCCATATTACTATCAGTTTATAAGTCATACTAATTAATTTAGAAAAAAAAGGTAGATACACATCTTTTAAAATAATTTATCTAACTTTCTTATTAATCTCTGAAAAAAGAAAAATGAACTTATATATTCATGACGTAGTATATCAGTTAATTTAGACAAATTGGTCTAATGAAAACACACACAAAATTTAAAATTTAAAAACAATTTTAAATAGCTTTCCTGAGGCCTACATTTATAAATCATGACAGTTATAGGGACAGACAAGAAATCTTTTAGGCCTTTTAATTGGATGAAGCCCAATGTGTGTGCAGAAGCTACTAAGTTAGTTAACGTCCATGAGAGACCTGATAAGAGCCATGTAAAGGTAACTCTTGAAAATTATTATTAAACCCGTCTTAAATTCAATAAAAACTAAGGACTACCTCCTAACACCTCAACCAATATCTCACAAAGAACCACCATGGCAGAAGATTCGCCTCTCTGTTTGTCCCATCAGCATATATCCGTTGATAAAAAATGAGAGAAACTGTGAACAGGGAATTTCAGAGACTTGATGAGAAATGTAAATGGAAAAACGCCTACACGAACCGCCTAACGGAATAATCGATTCAACATGAACTTCAACCAAGACAGATTCCGCGAAGAAAAGAAGTTGAAGAGCAAGGCAGGTTGTCGATAATTCATGAAGAAGACTTGGATAAAAGGCCACGATATGCTAAACGTCTCAAGTATAAAAGTCAACGCCAAGATCCATAACATTGAAACGACACACTCAAGTTTATCTCGCGAACCTAAAATCAAAAATAGCAACAAAAAGAGCATAGTAGGTAAAAGCAAACTCAGCGGTAGCGACGAAGGGAGAGGGTATTGTTCCTTTTCCAGGTGGCCCTGCGAGACGGACGAGCTTTGTGATGATTATGTCCCCTGCCACGTAAGCCCCTGTATTTTTTGCCGGCAGAAGTAAGGCCCCGAAGCTCCCTGTGCTTGTGGACGGGGTTGCAGAGCCAAGTGATTCTTGGGTCATTGCGAATGGCGTTGTGGGCAACATCCACAAGGATGATCTCGTAGTACTTGTAGGTTGAATCCTGTAGCGTATCAACAGGATCAAAGGGTCAGCGCTGAACATAAAACAAAAAAGAAGGTGAAACGAGATAGGTTTGCGAATCAGAAACCGAACCTCATTGACCCAGTAAGAATTGAGAACCCTAAGGCCACCCAACTTGCGGCCAGCTCGCTCCTCTGCAACAGACCTCTTGCTGCGTTGGAATTTGAGTTGAGTTACACCTTGATTGGTAGGCTTGCCGTAGACAATACCCTTGGGAACAGGCCTCTTGCGACCGCCTCTCCTCACACGAACGCGGTAAATCACATAGCCCTGCTTAGCCTTGTACCCTAAGCGACGAGCCTTATCAGGTCGGGTGGGCCTGGTCACACGCACGATCGACGGCTGCTGACGATACTCCCAGCATCTCACTCTCTGCAAAAATTTCATCACATCTGACTGCTTCTTCCGCCATAACTCCGATACGTACTTGTAAGCCCCTGTTCCACCATATTATCATTTTCTATCTGCAACAAGATAAACAAAAGCACAATGAACATAGACGAAAGATTGTACAGTACCCATCGTCTCCCTGATTTGCAAACGAGGCAGGACTCGCGGAGAACAGACGGACTAGGGTTTCCGCTTGATAAGCTAATATAACTTTGAGCAAAGTTGCGAGTGCTGTTTCCTTATGGGCCGGACAGTCTGTACATTGGGCTTTAGTAAATCATCTTTGTGAATTGCAGTTCCATATGGGCTTGGCAATATGTCTATTGGGTTGTGGTTTTTTATTTTTGCGAATTGGGCTATATCATTTTTCTTATAAATGAAGAAGAAGAAACCCTCTCACACTAGTGTTCTTTAGATACCCTAGTAAAGTGTTAGAGGGTGGCCCAAAAATATAAAGTGATTTTTATTTTAAGTTTAGACAGTTAACACAGTTAAAAAAAGGGTAAAGTGGTAAAAGTATTCATAAGTTTTTATTAAAATTGTGTTTAATATTTTGAGGTGTAAAAATACCTATGAATATTTAACATGAGAGCAAAATTATCAGTAAGGGAAAATGTAGCATAACATTGTTACACACACATATACAAAAAGAGTGTAGGCCCACTATAAAAGTGACAGTGTTAGGTTAAATTTAATAGGACAATCTCACTCAATTCCCAAGAGTTAAAAAAATATCGAAACCATTAAACTGCAAAGTTAGCAACCAATTGTTTCCTAATGGGCACCCTAGACAAATAACGGAAACGGATCCTCTGCTCGGCGAGTCCTCTGCCCATCCCTCACAGTCCCATCTAGGCCGTCCAAATCCGGATCCAACGGCCGAGAATGGTTTTTAAAAAAAAAATTAAAAAAATGTCTATAAATAATAGTAATACCAGCCTTGTTTGTTAACTTGCTTGCTTGCTTCCTTCTTGGCCTTCTATAAATATGCCCCATCCATTCCCTTCCAATTCCATTGCTATTGCTTCCACTGTCGGATTATAGAGCCTCAATCTCCTTCCTATCCCTAGAAATGGAGGGCGCAGGTGTGACGATTAAAATGTTGTTGGTGGTTGTGATGGCAGTGTATTTTGTGCAGGCGGCCTCCGCAGCCGCCAACGGTCCGTCTCCAAGCCCTGTATCGGATGCTCCTTTATTCCTCCCCACCTTCTTTGCATCTCTAGCTGCACTTGCCTTTGCCCTTTTCTTCTCAGATTGATGACTTCATCATGCTTCATATTTCTCTGTTTGTCTGTTTTTTTGATTTTATTGTATGATGGATAATTTCAAAAGGGTTAGCTTCCTATCTGCCCGTAGATCTTTATTTTAATTCATGTTTTGGCTGTATTCTTTCGTATCAGCCCTCATTTCATTTGCATCAGTGATTCATTTTTGCTGGCCTATTCTGTTGGGCCTTTGCATTCTCCTCTACATCCCTAAGGGTGATAGAAAAATAACAAAATGGATTGACATGGCTAAAGCACTGTAGCATTTTTTCCGCTTCCCACTTGTGATTGAAGTTTGTACTTTTTAGAAAGATTAAGGTGCAAAAATAAAAATACATGTGTTCTAGTTAGAGGAGTGTACGACAAATGTTTTTTTTAAGGTACAAGAGTAATTAGGTGATTACAAAATAAGAACAGAAGTCAGAGAAATCGTTAACCCCATTGACGTCTATTAGATATTAAGTGACTGTGCCAGGTGTGCCCATGTGTCATTTAAAACGTGGCTTGGTGCGGGGAGCTGTCAATTACTTAGCAAAATCGCTTCTCGTCTGCAACCCCCATTCTTGTCTACAACCCCTTCAACATAAAGTGTAGCAAAATGACTGCTGAGACAATGACCCTTACCTAAAGATATTTCACTTGAAGAAGCCATGAGAGATCAATACGAGGAGATTACACAAACCCAGAAAAAGGCAAAAAATAACTAGAAACAAAAACAAACACTCACAGGACTAAGAATCTAAAACAGAGGCAAAAACCCTCCAGAAAATACTGGTGAAAATAAAGGGATTATTGTATAATATACCGATTATTAGAGATAGTAATTAGAAAATTAGCGGGGAAGACTAAAAAATCATGAAACGTAGTAAAGCCAGTAGAGGAAGGCGACGGAGAAAGATTGAACTGAATGGGTCCTGCGCCTGACAATGGAATTGACCATAATCCCAGAAAAGAAATCAATAACATAAAATCTGAAACGTCAATAACATGAAATCGGGCATTTAAGAAAAACCTCGAAATCTAACCACACTTTGACGAGGAGAAAAAAAAATGGCGACTTTCTGGGGACAAATAGAGTTCACCCCTTCACTTTGACATGGGAAAAGTTTCGAACTTTGGTGTCGAGAATGAAGACTCTGGAGATTTTGGTATGTGGATTATGGTCCTTATAGATGTTTAATCTAGAAAGGGCTAAAAACTTGGCTTTGATTTGGGGATTCCGATGAAGAGCCTCGAGATCTGTGTGCAGAAGAAAAGCTTAAGCTCAAAGTTGATCCCCGGGGGGGGGGGACTTCCAGTGATTATGAGTGGGCAAGATTACTTGTTATTGCAATATCCTAGTCGCCAACAAGTCATCCATTTAGGGTGCAAGTGATGTATACGTGACTAATTTAAGTCTCTAACTTAATGGTCAACGTCCTCCTCTTTAATGGTTTATGTGACTTTTGTTTTTATTTTGTAACTATATAGTCACTTTTGTATCTCCAAAAAATACTTGTTAAGCGCTTCTCTAACCAAAGTATATTTATATTTTTGCACCTTACCCTTTTAAAAACCTTTAAAACCACCAAAGCGGGATCTGGCATATTGTAAAAATCACGTGGGATTTGCCTCTAGAGGGGTGTGTATTTCTTTTTATTTAACTGCATGTACTCAAGTTTGAAACTTCTCACTTATAGATGATCTTTCTTTGTCACCACAAGCTTATTGACTGTCTTAAAATATGTTTGAAGCCGATTTAAAACTAGCTTTAAGTAACTTTTAAGATAAAGTTACACTTATTATTTTGGTAAAAACTAATAACTAATTATCGAACACATTACTTTAGCTGAGCAATTCTCTCTTCTTGGACACCATTTTGGCATTTTCATAAAGTTAATTGTTTTGGTTGAAGAGGAGGAAAAAGTAGCGGCTTGATGTACAAAAAAACGTCACGTACTCCATGATGATTGGCTTTCTAAGAGGCAATTAATGGGTGTAAGATGGCATTAGGGGAAAAGCCAGTTATGGTGACAAAAGCCCGAACCATAAAGTTGGTCCACATGAAAACTGCCTTTTAAAGTTCTAACGTACCCCGACCTGGCCAACCCTTTCTTTATAGGTTTTTTCCATTGCTTTAATAATGAAGATGGGGTTATGTGTGATCACTGATCAGGAATACTTTAAGGGTGTGTTTGGGACCAATTAACTTCTTTCAATAGAACCTCAGGCTTCGTCAAACATTGGCAAAGCCAGATCTTTTGCCCCAGCTTTAGTCTCCATCTTCAAATTGATGTGGAGAGATTGCTTCCGGGATTTTAACATCAATATTCAGACCGAAGTTAGGTCCCTTGAAAAGTTGTCCATCCCCAAATCCGACACACGATATACCATTCAATTAATAGAAAACTAGATGGCTGCTAAAAGACCAAGCAAGTTCGAAGCAACATGGTCCGTCGCGAATCATCAGGCACATGAAATAATGATGGGTCATCAGATCAACATCGTATCAATATTCAATAGAAAGCGACTGTTACAAAAACTCAGTTTTAAAATTCCTATCAAAAGGCTAGAATCGACCGCTTCTATCAATTACACTAAACTGGGTTTAAATCAACTTTTCTATGAATAAATTCTCCACAATATCCATTCATATCTACACTTGCTGAATCTATTTCTTCCTAAAAGCATCAGCGGGCTTTACATATAATTTACATAAACCTAGTAATTAGCATAATACAGTCTACATTCGGAGCTCATTGTTTATAATGGTTTGTCGGTGCCGTTCTATTTATAACCTCAAGTAGTCAAGACTTCTCTGACTGCTTGGAGAGCTCCTTATCAGCAAAATGAAGAAGCCTCCTTAGTCTTAGAACCATGTCACAGTGAAAAGGAAGACTTGTGCGTCGCTCCAAGTATGCTGGACTCACAGTCATCCATGACAGGGCATGCAGCTCTGCTGCAAGAGACTCGAGAACCAAGTGGGTCTCAATCTCAAAATCTTTAGCTTCCCAGCTTACACTTCTAACACCTTGTTTGTTAACTCCACGGATAATCTTTTCCTGGTTAATGTTAGTGCCTCCATAGTAATCAATGAGGCTCACAGAAAGTACTGAAGGCCATTCCTCTTTCAGGTTGCTTCTATAGTCCTTCCTCATGGTAGGGACAGCTTTTGAAACCACAAATCCAGTGGAAAGAGGAAGGGCAGAGCCCTTGCTGTGAAGCAGATGGGCAAGTGGTGGAGATTCTGCAGTGAGGCAAGTGGGGAGCTGAAGAGCAGTTGGAGGAAGGAACCTCATGCTGGGAGAAGGAATTAGAATGTATGCCGAAGATGTAGAACCAAGAGACCTCACCGGAGTAAAACCTTCAATGTAACCCAAAATAGACATCCCACTACCACTTTGAGTTCCTCCTGCAAAAGTATGCCTTTCAATACTCATGAAATAACTCCAAAATCAAAATGAATGCTTAAATGCAAATTAATCTCCTGTGAATATCAAAACTTATTTTGGTTTGCTATACTGCACTTTTCAATAGTTATACATGCACAAAAACAACTTTCAAATTCAGAACAGCCTACACTCTAGCAAAAATTTCCTGTCCTTGGCTTTACAATGCAATCTAACCCCAGCTATGATGCCTAAGTAACAGTTGTCCATATGCTTTACCCAGTTAAAAGGAAAGAGAAAGGGGAAAAAATCTTAAAAGCTCAGATCTAACTGTTCTTGGTAGACGGCAGTAAAAGTTTATTCTAGCAAAAATACTAATTGATTTTTGTTGCAGTTTACCCTCAAGAAAAATTAATCCCAGAACCCCTGCTCTGCAGGTACCACCGAGACATCCTAGAATTTAACCTTTCAAACCCATCTTATGACTTCCAAATCACTACTGTTACCACAATCCAATTATTTGTCTATCTTCTACAACTCATCCACCCATAAACCATAATTCTAGAGCCTTCCCCTCTCTCAAGTCACCTGCAAAACTGAATCTAGCAGTCAAACAAAGAAACATTAATATTTTCTACCCCTATAGTTTAAGTAGTTCCAAGAAATACATGATGAGAATGAATAATCAACAGATATAAATATTGGAGCTGCATGGGGAAAACATCTGGATATAGCTCATTGTGTACATGTTCTTGGTGATTTAATCAATGTGATTATATATATAGTCAGACAGAAATATCAGTGGATTTGCTTTTTCTCAACCAATGACTAGCATTTGTGCAGTACTACGAAATAATAAAGTAGAACTGGAAGCAAACTTGTTGCATATTACTCACCAGGAGAAGATGAATCAGCTGGCAGAACAAGTTGTAATGAATGGTCCAATGAAACTGAAACAAAACTAATGCTCTGTGCCCAACTCAACAAACCCCTTGAGTTGTCAACCATAGAATGCCCGCCCATAAGCTGCTTTCTAGCAGCAGGTTGCCCTAAACTGCCTTTCACAAAACCAGATGGCTTCGCATGAGGGCTATACAAAGGACTAGGTGAGGAAGGAAGAGTTCTTTCTGGAATTAAACTCATCTCTGGTTGTTGCAAGGAGGGACCATTACTAGTTGCAGGCATCCCATCAGACAGTGTTCGACGCAGTTGTATAGGCCATCTTTTCATCTCAGATCCCCCCACCGAATAAATGGCTTTCTGCCACTCTGAATTAATTGGCAAAGTTAATAAATAGGAAAGTGAACGTAACGAACATAACAACAAACGTGAAGAAGACAAGCCTCTGTTTAACATAATTGAGTAGTATTGACTGTTAGACATCAAACATAAAGAGAATACAAAAAACAAAAGACATACTACTGAAAGTTATTGATGACAGGATGGAGCCTGAATGTAAGTGATGGAATGTTGGTAATACGTATACCCAAAGGTTACACCACTTCCAACGTTGCCAAAAGATTAACATCCATATACATCTTTGATTTGATTATGCCTCCACAACTTTTGGTTGAATTTATCATTTCCAATATAGATAGTTCATTATGATAAAATAAACTTCTAACAACCCAATAATAATAATGATAAGATTGAATTAGTTTTTATGAATGTACCAGAACTAATTTTATTATTAAAAATATATTACTCAATTGTTTTTGCATGTGGTTTCATAGCTATTTTGCTCACACTTGCAATAAACTCGTGTGAGGAGATTGGTATGACCAAAGTTTGAGATAAACCGTTAGGTAAAAAGAAGGATAGAGTTAGTTGAGGGAGGCTAATGGGTAGTTGAGTTAGTTATTTGGGTTTATGAACTATGGTCTATAAAAGGGCACAATAGGGATTCTTGTAGTCAACTTTGGGAATAAGAGAATTGGCCTATCGGTTTCTCCCTCCCTTTCTCTTGTCTTCCAATCTCTCTCTCCCTATTTCCCTATGTCTCTCTCTCTTTCCTACCATTTATACACATCAGTGGCGTCAGAGCCATCCTTCCTTAGACCACAGGGAATGGCAGTCAGAACTGATGAGAGTTTGTGTGCATTAGAAGAAAGCATTCGGGGGCTTCAACGCTTACACAATCAACTTGACCAATTAGAGGCCTTAACTACTCAGGTTGCAAGTCTTAGAAGGGAACAAATAAGGTTGATGAGACATCAGAGGGAACAATATTTTTGGGTGGATAAGGGAATGCCAACGCTATTTCCAGCTTGATGAGACATCAGAGGGCTGCAAGGTAACAACGGCCAGTCTCTATTTGAACAAGTAAGCCTTCAAATGGCACCAAACCTTTGAACAACCATGAGGAGAAAGCTTTGTCTTAGCTAGAATATGTAGAGGCAATCAAGAATCATTTTGGTCCCTCCTATGAAGCTCAATGTACTAGCAAAATGATGAAAGGAAGACACCATTGCAATATTGTGGCAACCAGGATGCTAAGAATAACCCTAGGACCCCGGGGGGGAACCGAAAATGTGACAAGTGAGGTTGGAAAGGTAGTTGGGTCTTTCTTGTCGTCAATCCAAGACAAATATGATGGTGTTTTCAAGAAGTGCGAAGAACCTCTGGTGGATGATGGTGATCTTGACGCAAGCTGTGGCACTAAAGCAAGATTTTTCAGACATAGCACGCATGATTTTGTTGACCAAGACTCTTTCGTAGACAGTGGTAGTAGTTTGATCTTCAAATTGAAGACCTAGAGAGTTTCGAAGATGTAGAAGCCCCTTCAAAGTTTCTTTCTCTTTCCTACCCTTTCTACACATCATAAGGATTAGTTAATGAGGCACTCAACAGGTCCCCTCCTATTTTAAGCACTAATTAAATGCTAGTGAAGAGAGCATAAAGAAAGAGGGGAGGAAAAATTTACCAAGGTACTCAAGCTCATAGAAACCTCCAATACGTGATATCACAAAATCTCGAGGCTTGACAACAGCAACGTCAGGAGAGGAACAAGATTGAAGTATATGACAGCCTTGTTGTAGAACTTGAACAAATAGGCACTGTAGACCCTTTGTATCCTGTCTACTGCTAATCCCACCAAAAGGGAAAATATTGCTGTCTAATAATTCTCCTCTTGAATCAGTCCAGATGCATACAAGCCAACGCCAATCCTCTGTCCATCCATAGCAGCAATGCAGACTTGGAGGAGTCCTCTGATCAGGCTCAGAACCATCAAGGTTTGAAGCAGAATCCAAATTTCCTGCTGTATTTGTATTCTGCATACAGTTTCCACTACTATCATCTGCCTGTACCTTTGAAGATTCTGAAATGGGGCTACCAATAACTGAAACACCATGTTCCACAGAACCAGGTTCCGATAGAATGAAAAGGGGTTCAAACATGTAACAACTTTCATCATTAAGATAGTAATCCCCAGATCTACTAGGGTCACAGCTCAGTCCCCCAGACCTTGTTGGTTGCCAAGAGTTATCCCAAGAACCCGACCTCAAGCTAGCATCAATATCACCCTCTCTTGGAAGTGAATGTCCTGTTATACGAGGACCAACGCAGTCCTTCCACATCCCAGAAATAGGAGAAGCCATTTGTGCCAAAACTGAATGAGATCTGCCCGAAAATGGTGATGGGGAAAAATCATTAGAGAATCCCCGTGAGATTCTTCTAGCTTTGTTGTATACCGTAAAAGCAGTCTCCTTCAGAATGACAAGCTCACCCAGTGATGGATTTGTGACTCTGAATATTGAATCAACTGTCACAATCTGCAGCACCAATTTTGGAATGCAAAACCCAGAAAGTGCGACAATATTAGATGCTGAAGCTTCATCAACAGTTGCCAAGCCACTTAATGCCTTCACAACCTGACTATGCAATGCAGATCTTCTATCTCTATCTGATTGTTGGACAACTGATCCAATGGCAACAGAAGATTCAATCACAGTTTGAAGAATTGCTGTTGGATCAGGGAAAGGACAAACCACATAAATTACCTATATACAAAGAACCAGATTAGAATGAAGGAGGAAAAAAATATACAACGGAGAAATTCATTTTTCTATTTTATGAATCCAATCATCAGCAGTTAAAGCCTTCACATAGTGTCAGCGAAAAGGACTACTGAAGTAATAGTTTTTTCAAGTTTGTATCTGGATTTTTATTAAAGATAAGAGGAACAGTTATAACACAGTTTATCCTCCCATCATAAGAAGTAAAGCCTTAAAAAAAATTAGCTTAGAAAATACATCTAATCCGTTTGTAAATATTGTATGGGAAACCCTTCAAAAAAGAGGCCATGGGAGCCCAAAAATGGTAATACCATATGAACTGTGGAGGCCAAAATATTTTAGTAGAACCTCCTACATTTCCCTCCATCAAATATAGTACTCCCTCTGTTCCTAATTAGAAGACAATTTTAGAAGGTGAGATGTTCCTAATACAAAACAGTCTACAAAATTCAAGGAGTAATTAATAATTTTTTTCCCAAATTGTCCCTACTCAATGAAAAAATAGAATTGGCCCACTCTAGAGTAAACATATGTGCAGCATTCCCATGTAGTGGAAATGCTAAGCAATTTGAAGGTAGAGTGGAAAGATGGAAAAAATTTAAGACATAAATCAGTTAAATTTGTTTTATTGGTATGCGTAAGGTAGGTAATTTTGTCTTATAAAAGGGAATGCAGGGAGTAGTAATCAAAGGGTAGCTTGCAAAAGGGATATACTATGAACATTTAATCACTAGGTCTAAGACAAAGAATTATCCACTTACCATACATGAGCTATTGTTTCCCTCATTTGGGTTTGTGGAGAAGCATGGACCAAGCTTCAAAGCTCTAAGAGCCTTTGAAAGGTACTTAAGATAACTAGTCAGGTCCCAACCATTTGAGAGTGAGAGAAAGTAATCGCTTATTGAACCAACAAGAGATGCATTGCTGCTCTCAATCTTCATTGATTGGGGGGAATCAAGTAAAATAAAACCAGAGGAAGACAATTTCCCAGACTCCATCTCCATCTGATTCCCTAAGCCTTGAGGTGAATGAGTTCCCAGCTTGCATATCTCATACACTGAAAAGGGTAGACGTATAATAAGATAGATAAAACAGTTCAATGAGCAAAGTGGGGAGAGGAAACAGAATGGGATGAATCATTAATCAGCAACCAAGCCGCATACAAATCTTGAAGCATCCTGTTGGAACTCTATAGAGGCATAGAGCTATTCTTAGACAAAATAAGGCTCATGCAAAACTCCAGAAACATTAATTGCTTTGAGCACAACACACAGCCTAATACTTGAAGGATAACTTGTTTCACACATTAAAGCATGAAAATAAAAACCAGTCCACGTGGTTGAATTAAAGCGCAATCCACTTCACTCACCTGTTCCTAGTTGTTGGAAAAAATCAGAAGCAGCAGAGGTAAGGGGATCAATGTCTGGACAAACGACACAATATGTAATCTGCAAAAATAATCCATATAATGACATCTATGATATTCAGCTCCTGGACTTACTATTCTTCAAAAAATTGAATAATTGAGTTTTAGAATATCAAGTAGACAACTAAAATATAGAAAGCAGTGGTAGTTATTTATTAACTTACAGGCTTCTGTAGAGCATAGGGTTCCAGAGGAGCCTTTTCCCAGTGCTGTAAACAGTTTGCTGACGTTTTGAGCCAATCATCTTGATAACTGCGGGATAAATTAATCATAAGTTCCTAACACAAGTATTAACATCCAAACTTCATACCATCAGATACCAGTTATGTTCATGATACGTTCAGGACAGAATAATGGCATAGATCGAAATCCTCTATTAAACAGGGAAAAACAGAGGATTAAAATCCCCAAAACAGAAAATGACTCACAGACAACAGTAAACAACAATGAAAAACCACACTCACAGCCTGGTTTTCAAGAGACCAGTTCCTCTCCACCCAAAACAAAAAAACACACTCCCTACAGATGCACACAGCCCCAATAATAACACCTACGCACTACTCTGACATGTCAGAACAATTTGTTAGTCTTGCTCCTTCCCATTATGCCCCTCATCTTGCTCATGATTAGCTTCCACTTGTTGGTTTGGGCTCTGCACCTTCTTGCGGCCCATTTTCCCTTTTGATAAATTTTCCCCCATTTCCCAGTACCAGGTCCATCAGTTACCTAACTCGTAATTTTCATAAGGTAGAAAGATAACAAGTTTGTAAGGGTAGATAGGAAGCTCATGAGGTTATATTGATTGGTTGGTTAGCTATGACACACTGTACAAATATACCTCACATAGTTGAAGGGACACTTTGATAGGACTGAATTCTAGTTATTTACGACTTATTAAACTCTGCTTAAACAAAGCCTACATAAGGTTTTGTCTATTCCTTAATGAACATAAGCCTAGAAGCAAGCATGTCAAGAGGTTCCTATCAGATCTTAGCGCAAGGCATCCTTATTTTTCCAAAATTTCTAGCTCTTGTTATATGCAGAGAGGACTAAGAATATCTACAATTTCTGACTTCACTTTTTAAAATGGACCTTAGAATCTTCAACACCCATAAAACATTCCTCAATTTTTATAGAAATTAGAAAGCTTTCATTCATAATGCTGTCCTCACAACTTCTTTTTCAAACTCCCTCCTAGGGTTAAGAATTTTGTCAGCTGATGACAGCATCAAGAAATTCTTGTCCTAGGCATTGTTAGTAGGACGCATTCAAGCTTGTCCTCAAACATATACTATGATTTATAAAAAGGCCACATACCCAACAAGTATTGAAGGAAATGGAAGAGCAATAACAGTAGGCTTCAGCCGGGAACTAGGCTGCTGCCCTGACTCTGAATTTGGAATATCTTGACCAGATCTCCTATGTGAAGCCTCATCCGCCTTGGCACCATCCGAAATGCTGGACACTACTCAACAGTCAATTTAAATATTAGTGTTACCGGAAAATCAAAACATTGACCATTCATGTAAAAGCAGACTTCTACCCTTAAGGCTGGATCCACCAACAGATGATTGGGATGGGCTCATTGGCTCTGAAGAATCTCTGCATTCACCAATGCTGGACTCAGCAGAAACTCCATCAATTACGTTTCCAGTATCAACTGATTGATTGCGTCCTTTGCACCAATCAGTCACAGATAATGGCCCTTCCAAACTGGAAAATGCAGATTTCAAGGCTGTCTTGATGTCAGACTGCAGCAAATTTATCACAGTTGATGCATGAACCTGAAATTTTACATTATTGACATGATTAATATCACATAATGATAAAGAAAAATAGTTAATGAAATAAGATGCAAAATATACTGCTGAAAGCAATAATGAACGAAAGCATGTTTCAAGAAAGGAAAGGGGAAAACGTACACACAAAGCAATTTTCTTTTTTTCTTTTTACCAAAACACATAAAGCTATTAATACTAATAAGATTGTAAGATTTTTTTTTTTTAAAAAAAAAAACATTAAGACAGCTAATAAATTGTAGGACGTCTTAGATATGAGAAAAATATAATGTACAATTAAGCTAATCTAATATGAATAGTTAAGCACATGCTACTCAAATAATGTGCAATAAGCCCAAAAATTGTAACCCTTGCACAAAATGGAATCTGCATTTCTTTATGAAGACCAAAATCACATTACAATTAACAGCACATCTGAGTCTGAGGTACTTTTTACTAGGTTCAGCATATCTCATAGTTAGTCCTTGCAACTAGCTGGCATCATCTTTTGTGATATGTAAATATAATAATGGATTAAAAGTTATTACTGTTAGTTAGAGATTAAAAGGGTTAGCCTTAGTTAGCCGTTAGAATTGTGAAAGGAGGTGACTCTGTCTCTATTCTCTCTTCTTCTTCAACCTCTCTTTCTCTTTCTTCCTCTCTTCTATTTCCATATAGAATAAAGATTCTGTAACATTTTTGTCTGACCGATGGTCATGGATAACAATATTACATAGTTGAGATGCTATCAGAGTCTCCAATAAAGAACATGATATCGTAACACCCTTTTTGTTAGACACTAATCTACCGCTAGTCAATGTCTATAACAAATTGATTCCCAATTCGTCAACCTTGCAACGGAAATATTTCAGCAATTTCAGGGAGGAAAAAAAATCACTTCAAAACACCCATCTTAAAAGGGAATTTGCACTTCATTTTAGTTATATTTCAAAATACCCTCAAACCCTGGTAGAAACAAGAGACTCAAGGTGTTATGAGTAAAAACACAGTCCAAAAGAAACACTTTAAAAGCATGTATTGACAAAAAATTACGTCCGCAGAAAGAGGATCCACCAACTCCACACCCGCAATATCCAGTGAATGAGAAGAAGCCAAAGTTCCACCACAACCAGCATGGACCATGGAAGGTCCACAACAAAACCCACGCCTCCACTGTTCTTGTAAAGCAAGCCAACCATAAGGACCATCAACACAGTCAGCATCCAAAGCTAAATCAACAAAAGATAAAGCCTGTTGGACAAGAAGAGCAAAGCCATCAAGAAGCTCTTGAAGCGGTTGCCTTTGACCGTAAGAAAGAATGCCTTCCTCATTGAATGAATTATGAGAAAATGACGAAGCAACATCCATGTTTGGTGAATTTGAAGATTTTATAACTTTTGAAACTCCCGCAATTGGAGTACGCCAGACACCAACAGGCACATTGAGATGCCCATCAAGCATTCCTCCATCAATATCACCTGCTATTCGAACCGGGATATTCTCTTTCTTCTTCACCTCATACTTGCCAGATATGTTATCTGGGGTGCCACCTGGGTCACCAGGTAGCTGATTCAATAATGCATCCCCAACTGACCGACCCAAACCAGCAGGAATGAGGATATTGTAGGATAGGAGAACATGCCGTAGCCTGCACATGGATGCTTGAAACAATAAACAAGCAATATCAGTAGCCAACAAAGTCTTTGCAGATAGAAGGAACTGCTCTGCTTCAAGTGTAGCATCAGTCATCTTCCTTTGAACAGATTTGATAACAGAATTAGATCCAGTGGTAGATAATGGAGGCGGCATCATCCCCTCAGATTTTCCGACGCTTTTATCATTACATGTAATCGACCTTTTATCATCTACCTCTTTCTTACCCTCCATGTAAGTGTAGTAATTTTTTGACTGAAGCCCCATAAAAGTATCTTGTTTACCAGAACATGCTTTTGTATTAATTACCGTGCCATTCTTCCCATCAGATCCCTCTAGGCAGGGAGAAGAGGGCGGGGGTGATGCACCATATAAGTAATTGTATGAACTTGAATTTAAACTCTCAGCTTTTCGAGATTTAGGGAGATACGGACTTCTGAATAATGTTGAAATCTCACTAGTAGGGGTCTCAACAGCCCCAAATTCAGGAGCAAATGTCATCATTGCTTCAGCTTTTATTATATGATCAAACTCCCCTGAAGAAGACACAGGAGTATGATCAGCTTGACCTAGTGGGGCAGTAGTATTCAAGTTGTCTTGAGTTTTGCTGAGACATTCCTCAACAGCTACTGACGAAGGAGGATTAAAGCTCTCAAAGGAAGTAAACCCAACTGGCAAAAGCATTTGATCAGAAGCATCCATAACTCCAACAGGACTGCTATTCACATCTCCACAATCCGGAGCAGAAAATATTAGTGCCTGAGATTCCGCGGTTCCTGGGGGCTTTTACCAGACAATGACCAAAATAAGATTCCAGCAGACTGGTATGTGAGCGGAAGGAAATTTAGGACATCTAGGGTATCCATGCTCTCAAGTTCAAGAAATAAATTTGCGGAAACTAAAGACTTCAGTAAAAGTTATAATGCAGTCAGGCAATGAAAGACAATTTTGCATTCATTGAATTTTTTTAAACAAATAAGAGAAACAGAGTTCTTTGTGTTAGAAAAAACTATAATTACAGAAAAACGTGAAAATAGAACAGGATAACCTCCATTTCTTTTGGGAAAAAGAAGACACTAAAAAAAGAAAGAAACACACACAATAATCAATCTTATGGCACAATGCATAATATGGCTCTCCAATCCCTCTGCATATCTAAACAGTAGATTGTCCATGAAAGATTCTATCATTGCAAAAAAAGTGGAATGCAGAACTGTCACTGCATGTAAATCTAACCATAAGAGAACTAAATTTTCCTGGCTCCAATTCCTAAAGATATAGAATCTAAAACGAACATAAGTACTCTATAAATTGTCTATTTCATTTTTGAAAAATAAATGAAGAGCCCAAAACTAGATTTTTAACAAGTGATCTCACTACTCTGTTTGAGTTTCCACGAGGGATGTAACATTTCAACCAATAATTACTAAAGACTCTAATCGACTAGTAGATTTTAGAGGTTAGAAAGAACGAATATCACCAAAGGGAATATCCGTACATCAGCAGTTAGGATATCCAGATACCTCTCCAAAAGGCAAAAAATCATTTTCGAAGAAGTCACCAAAATCACCAAACTCAGACAGAAGAGCTTGAATATCCATTTCTGTGCCTCTATCATCATCATCCCAATCCCAGAAAGATCCCATTTGCTCATTCCCAACTCGTGTAATGGCTGAATTGTTAATTTCCATGGAACCAAAATCAGACATGTAAGCATCTTGCACAGCAACAGTTTTAGTAGTACCCACTTGACTAATGGATTCTGCCCCTGTTCGAGATCGTTTAGAACCCTGCACATACCACAGTTAACTTATTTAAGCAAGAATATATGCGTTTAATTAAAAAGGATTCAAAAACTGCCCCGTTTCTTATTTTGAATTCTGACAGCTAAGATCACCGTCCACAGAAAACCAATCACTAGTGCACACTAATAACCAAAAGTATTTTTCCAAACATGATGTAATACCAATTTGGGGCCATCACTTTCCCACTGATCACCCGAAGATACAACAGACTGTCTACATGTTAAAGAGTCAGCATCCGCCTCTAGTTCACTTGGTCCTGCAGTCTTCAAATCACTATCACTGGAGCTGGCACTTAAGCTACTGATACTGCTACTATTGCTATTGCTACTACTATCATAACCATGCTGCATGCAGTTTCCATTGCTTTCAGTCCAAAGATCTTCAGCAGATTGATTACCAGCACTGCAGAAGACATAACCAAAATATTAGGCTAATATGAGGAAATTCAGGACACAATAGACAAATATCCAGATCTATATGAAATGACTAGGCTGTTGTAATGATATTGTTTAGATAATAACTTTACAGCAGTTAACCAAAACTCGTACAGATATATTTGAGCTTCTTTCCAGGAGTCTAAAGTATATAAATCAATAAAACAAAGACATAAGGTTTGTCCTTATTAATTGTTACATATCCATAATCCATTGCATAGAAAAGTTCCCAATTAACCTCATTCATCAAAGTAATAACGAATATTATCTCCCCTGCAACAAAATGCACAAATGGTGCATGCTTGTGTGTCTCTGTGTGTGTGAGAGAGGGGGAAGAGAGCACCAACCAATGTATGAAGAAAGAGGAACCGGGCAGGGATGGTCCCATCCAATTTTGCAGCCAAAATCTGTAAATTTCATAGAGTAAGAAACATATATACAGAATTTGTTTAAAAGACAGGACAGCCAAAATGAACATTTTTTTTTGCTAAAAAGGGTGGCCTAGTGCACAGTGTGCCCACCACGTGAGGTCTAGGGAGAGATAGATCCACATTTTTCTTTGATAAATATAATTTTTTTTTTGGAAAGCGATTGAAGAGTGCTACCCAAGTATAATGAACAAACAATAATTGTTTAATGCAAGAGGAGGAGAAAAAATGCCGTCCTTTACATAGAAGTATCCAAAGGTAGAAAAGATTTAATGATCCTTTCTCAATATTATGAGCATTGCACATATGTTTGCACATGACATAACAATGTAAAAGCAAAAAAATGCATTCCTGAAAAAGCTCAAATTAAAGGAAGATAAATAAGTAAAAAAATAAAACTCAAAAGTAACGAATCAAAGAAAGAGGGAAAACAAAATTAGATATCAAAGAAACATCTAGAAGACTTGGACACATCCACAAAATACCTTCGTAAAGAAGACCTTGCAGATGATGTTTGTAAAACTGGTACAAGCACTGCCTCAGCCGGATACAGAAATGTTTTCTCATAATCTGATAACTGATCCAATGATCCCATACGATCAATTCTTCCCAAAGCAGGAGTTTCAGCAACATGATGCTTGGGTAAACTTCTTATGCTATTAACGTTTGTCTGAAACCCCTTGTCACTTCCACATCTAGGGAAGCCAAGACTTACTTCAACAAAACAATTTTGTCCCCTCAGCTGGCAACCAATACTGTGGGAAACATGGTATGGGAGACCTATAATTCCATTTGACGCCCTGCTCTTGTTAGAACTGCTATCAAAAGATTAAAAATCAAATTTTAGTGCAGGGAGATATTTTCAGGCATTAAGTATACACATGAAAGGGACGGAAAGAACCTCAAATAGCCTTGCTTGACAAGATCACTGGGCAAACAACCAGTAAGACTGCCACGTATGCCATGAGGAGAAACAATCACTGCCACAAAATATTCCAAAATCACAGTCATAAGAGATTCCCAGCGAAGCCAACCAAGAATCCAAAATGTTAGCAGTCCTTCAGAATATAATTGGTCATAAATCAGTACTTTTTTTAATCAAAAAGCAGTCCAGTTCATAATATGCTACAAAACAGTGAGGACTGTGAAGGGCAGAAAATTTATCAACCCCCTCCCTCCAAAGATTGCCATGCAGTCTTCTTTACTAGAAACAGGGCAACAAAAACATGGGAAAAGAAAAGGATTAGCTTAAAAGGAATCCCCCTCCCCACAATCATTTAACAAAGCCATTAAAGAGACACTAAGAAAAACCGTAAGTTTATTCCCTTGAATAAACCAGGAAGAAATATTTGCTCACAGAAATTGAAAAGGTTCAAATTAGAACGACTCTTTGGTCCTGGACTCCAACATTACACGCAATCTAAGTACACGATGGTCTTGCAAATATAGGATACTGATGGGTTCCAACCCTCTACTGCTACCAAACACATAAGGAAACATACGGGGGAGTGGCAAAAGAGCAGAACATGGGGTACTAGTGTCCTACTGGTCCAGAATAAAACAAAAATCTCCCGGTAAGAAAAGGGATTAGCGATGAAGGGTAGGTGTTATGGTATTCAGACCTGAATGAAGGGAAAGATGGAAATAGGAGACAGAGGAGGGTAGAGGGAGAAGAAAGACGAGAGAGATCTGAATATTCTCTGCATTCACATTGAGTCAAAAAACATGTCTGAATTACAACAGGTATGAGGCTATTTATAATCTCTTATTCCTCATTAATCCTCTAATGGTCACCTTTGCTGGTCACCCTGCCTCAACTAACTAACCACCAATAACTAACTATTCCTATACACAATTTCACTAATATTTCATGACAGTAGGAGGCAGCTGTTAAAAGAGGTTCTGACTTCTGAATGGGTGTATAAAGAGATTAGCTGAGAAGATACGGGAGGAGAAATACGAGTCAAAAATTGGAGAGAGCCAACCTCTCGAAAGTTGGCAAAACTTTTGTAGTTTTGCGGATTAAACACTGTATTGTTGTGTTCGGGGTAGGATGTAGGGAAAATAATTTAGATCTTTTGTTCATTTTATGAGCCAGTCTTCTGCATCTGCATTCCAATTTCTTCACTTGTCACTGTCATTTAAAGTGTGTATGTTGTTCAGTACACTGTAGCAAAGAATAGCCTTTGCATCAATTTGTATTTTGTTATTGTGTTCCTGTATTTGTATTTGTGTGTAACAGAAGTGCTGGGTTGGATCTTATAAACTGGTCTACTGTAATATTTGTCCGATCAAATTGAATCAATTTAATCGGCTGGTTTTGACTTTTATTTATATTGTTCTGCATAAAGTTAGAGAACTCCACAGGTTCTGAACAGACAAATTCCCATGAGCTTTCACTTCTTTTCCTACTCCCAACCCATTAAAAAGTAAACAATGAGTAAGAGGGGTGGCCAGCAAGTAAAAGGCAAGTAAAAGGACAGTAGTCGTCAGAATTATTTTGAACAAAAAAAGAAAAGAAAGAAAGCAAGAGGAGAATGCATACCGACCTGGTAGTCTATATTTAGAATCCATAGAATGTTTTAATACTTTTTCCAAATCTGCAGTGGAAAGTGTTCGGATGTGCCTGATATGAAGGAAAGCAACGTTAACATTCAGTGTACAACAGGATATTGACTAACCAAAATGTTTGGATTAACATACTTTGACGAAACTATGACATGTACAAAGATTGCCTCCTCAGTCGCAGCAAAGATGAACTCAAGCGTAGGTTGCCCTCTCCTGGAGATAATAAAGCATGCAGTGAAAAAATTCAATAATGAATTTCATATTCAGATCAATGACCCAATAGAAAGCACAAAAAAAGCTAGGTCACAGACATAATGGCATAATGCATACTCATTGCATAAGCCATTCAATCAGCTTCAGCGAGATCTTAATCCTATTTTTATAGGGAAAAAGAAAACAGAATGATAGGAGAGATAATATAGAGAGCTTAGAATTCAAAGCTTCATTATCAACTCCTTTCCTCTCAAGTCAGATTACAAGCTATATAGGTTAATTGAGATTCTAACTAGCTACCCATCATACAAAAACAACTATAGCTACTTCTCTTTAAAATCAATAATACTCCTAAGAGTTTCCCACCCTGAAAGACTAGTCTTCAAATCTAGGGTGACCATCACTAAAACAAAAATAGGATGCATTAATGGAAAATCATTAAAGTGGTATAATTACCTCCGTACCAGCATTTTTTGGCAAGTCAGTAAAACCCAATCACACACATCATATTGATTTAAGCAATTACATTTCCACACTCCATATGAAAGTATAATTATCTAAAATATAAAATAATCAATACATGGATCGTATACAAGATGGCATGATACGGGGGATATGGTAGTTATTAAAAATTTAGGATGCATGAAAGGAAACATATAGAAAGGGTGGTCTAGTGCACAAGCCTCCGACCAAATGGGGTCAAAAGAAGGATAGATGTAAGGAAGCATATATAATTAAATATTTATATATACAATCAGAAATTACCAATAACTATGCTTCTTATTTATACTAAAAAAGGACAAAAGGGAAGTGCCAAAAATGAGGGCACAAACGACAACAGAGTAAGTGGATTATGGGGACTAAAATGACAAGAAAACTAGCCTCTCAAGAGCTAGTGTTCATCTTCTTCGTTAGTGTTCTGATGCATTTGCTTTTGTGCGGTGACTCTGAGCCTTTTTGTGGGAGTAAGGTGTTTTGTAAAGACTGTCCCCTTTTGAGGCAGATTCCCTACTCAATAAAATTTCCCCTTATGCCTCCAGTTCATATCTGTCTCTATTTTTAGAGGTTCCTGACATTTGTTATATAAAAAAAGAGGTTCCTAACACACAACATAATTTGTTTAATCATCACTAGAAGCTATCATTTGATTACAGTAACATTATAATCTTGATAGATCTACAACATACCTGAACAGTTGTTCACTTTGACATTGATGATACCTCGAAAATACATCACCAAATCTCATGTAGGAGAGCCCAAGCAGTGCTCTGCCAGATTTTATAAGATATGTGAAGAAAACATCAAGATTAATTCGACTCTAAAAAGTTTTACAACAAATTATCAGCCACCTCTCTATACAATTCCTTAGAGCCTGAGAAAGAGCAGCTGCAACTTCTTCGGAATCCCCAGGAGCCAGCCAGAATCCAGATGCAGCAACTGCATATAAAAATGATTCAGGAGTAGAAATATAGTTATGAAACCAAAAATGGGGGCTGAAGAAAACTTCCATAGAGATATACACAAGTCTAAACTTTATCAATAGAGGCAAATTAGAATTAATATGTTGCGTTGGTGATATCTTATAACAATCCATGAAGATGATGCACTACAAAAAAACTTCAGGTTTGTATGATACCCCTTAATCTGGATACTGCAGGCTGAGCAGTCTCAACAACTGATGAATGGCGCCCAGGAAGAAAAAGCCAGAGCTTGATTTTTTCATCTGCAAATTTGGTAAGACAGAAATTAGATTTACTGAAATACGCAAACCCTTTCCTCCATCAAAAACACAACTGATAGCATATAATCAAACTATAACAGCTGGATTTGATATCTCTACCAGGATTATGCAAACCCTGAGATGGATCCCAGGGTCCAACAAAGGAGTTGGTCCATGCGCTAAGAAACCCATCCTTATGCAATTGCATGTGTGATGAGAGCACCTGTAATGTTGCAGCATCTTTTTGTTCCGCTTTTACACTGTTTGGGATGGTAAAAATTAACAAAGCATTTGATAATCTACATTGGTTAGCAATTAACTGGAAAATAAAAGGAAAGAATATGCCCTGTAAAATAACCTTTTGTCAGGTAAAGGGTTCAGATCAGGTTCATGTGGGAGAAACTGAAACCATGATATTTGATGAAGACCTCCCTGAGCAAATTGCCAACAATATAGACGCATATAAGCGTGTATGTCATAAAAATGTATATAAGTGCCCATATAGACAAATACAAAGCAATAGCCTGCATGTTCAGAATGAGAAAGGAGATAAAACGAGATCAAGTCCAAAATCTTTCCACATATCGTATTGGATGGAAAATTATATTATCGTGAACAAAAGCACTATTTGATGAAAAATCATATCATCGTGAATATGACATTCATACTCTAGGATTTTACACTGCTGTTGGATTTTTCCCACAAAAATAATAATAATGGCGATAATCAAATGGAAAATAACCACAACATAGGGAACAACAGTATCAACTCAGAATTCTACAAAATAAATACAAGGACGTTATAATAACATGTGAACAGAATCCCGGATGTGATTGAGGGTAATAATCCTAGATTGAGTGAAACTATACAGAGTCACTTAATAGCATGATTAGTTTCAGGTTGGACAAAACCGTGCTTCACTAAGTCATTTGGAGAAGAGCTTTAAAGGAAAGAAACGATCTTTGAAAAGATGCTGAATTTAGAACTACCAACAACAGAATTTTCTCCGAAATCATACCGAACTACTAAAGAAAGCAATATACCACATCCAGCTTCCTCTTATTTCTAGTTAATTGATTAAGAAAGCCACCATATTTTAGATTTAAATTATTGATAGTAAGCTTCTATCTATTGTATGGACCGAAGTCAGCGAAGCAGGAAGAAATGTATTATGTGGACGTTAGACACAAGCGCCCGCATTTGGAGGGGGGGATAGCTTATTCCAGTGTTACTAGTCCTCGGTTTCACTACTTCTCTTTAAAATTAGTTCAATATGTGTGCATGCTCAGCTCTGTTACAACAGTTTGCCAAGTGCAAATTGAGCTTCATGGGAGGGGGAAAGAAGAGAAACCGGATTCGAACCCCTAATTTACAAGTTTCCGCTTCATGTGAGAAGTCAAGAAGCAGTCTCAAGCTCGCATAACACGGCGACATATAAATTGTAAAGGCAAAGACGGGTGAGAAAATAAAGACTTACGATTTTGAAAACATTAGTCCACATAACTTGATTACGGTTATGAAAGCCGCGGTGTGATCAAACAGCTGCCAAGTGAGATGGGTACATTAATCGCAGGACTCAGATTGAAGACATAACGGAAGAGAGTTAGGGTTTGGGTCAGCAGACACAGTCACCACGGCGGTGCTGAGATTATACTCGGTCGATCTAAGCATACAACAGCAATGGATCCGTACGAAGGACACTAGCTTTCGCAGAGGCTAACGAACATTTCACTTCCGTTTCGACCAGTGATCCTGGTTCGCGGACCACTCACACGCGCCAGCAATCATATATCTTTATATACACACATATGTCCATGTATTCTTTATATACACATATATGTCCATGTGTGGATGTGTACACACATACGAACTATTGTTGGTTCCGCGACACAGACTCCAGGCAACGTACGATTTAAAATCCAGGTGAAATAGCATTTGGCTAGTTGTGTATGATTAACAAATCAACATTACAGTAGTTTTTTTTATAAATCGGTATAAAATTTATCTTATGTATTTATTTCATGAGATATTATATTTTTACTATCATTTTTTGTTACTACCAATTTTACTACCACTTTTTCACCGTTAGATCAAAATCTCAATAAGAGAAAGAAATGATAAAAATAGATAAGATTCTAATCTAACGGTGAAAAAGTAGTAGTAAGATTGGTAGTAACAAAAAATGATACTGATATCATATCCCTTATTTCATAAATCATAAAAGGTATTCTAAAAAATTAATCTATGAAAAGTTAATACAGAAGAACAACTAATTGAAATATGTTATAAAACTGATAAAAATAATAAGAAGAAGAGCAGAGGTTCTAGAGAGATAAAGTAGAGAGAGAGATTCTAATTTCATTCAATCAATGAACAGTTACAGAAAACCTCTATTTATAGAAGAAAAATGGGACTTTAGTGTAATTTCTACCTCTGGGTCATTTGGTGTAGTTTTCCCCAAAAACCTAAACTATTCACTCACGGATTTCCTTCCCGTGAGTGATTGTATAATTGTGTGCGGGTCCCACCAAATAGTAAACTACTATGCGTGGTACTATGCAAATAGTAAATCACTATGCGTGGGTCCCATATCATCTTTTAATATTTGGAAACCGGGAGTCAATGGACATCCACATAATAAGTATATTCATAACACTCCCCCTTGGATGTCCATTTATGAATGTGCCTCGTTAAAAACTTTAACTAGGAAAAACCCAGTGGGATAAAAACCTAGCCAAAGAAAAGAGTACATCATCCATTGATACACTTTCTAGTGCTGCCTCATTAAAAACCTTTCTAGGAAAAACCCAGTGGGATAAAACTCAGATAAGGGAAAAAGAGTACAGCGTGTATCGTCTCCCCCTCTTGATTACATCAGTGTTGCTCCCCCTGATGACTATATTGCTTCAATGTCTTTCTGAGCATATTATACTTTCTGTCATCAAATATTCTGTTAGAAACGCCCAATTTGATTGTTCATTATATACCTGCAAGATCTAAATCTGTCAAGTAAAGTCATAATAATCTTTTCATAAATATATATGTGCATATAGAAATTCAATAAATGTTTATTCAGATAATGATGCTATATGCACTATCATCTTGAATCCTTTTGGGACATATGTGTTTCTGGCGCCTTATGTGCTTCTAGCACATACAAATATATTGTGGCTCATGATCCTCATTATCATTCATTGCAGCATATGCTATCATAGATATTATTAACGTCGACTTCATTTTCAGTCCCATCGGATTTCATTCATAATTTATTGAGATCTCATTATATTCACATATATTAGGTACCTAGGTCTCTCTTGGACCACAATACACTTTTCTTGTAATATCTCTTCTAGAGATAACATCTCATCAAAAGATAACTCTTCTGGAGCTTTACTTAATTATCCTCGACTTAATCATCTATATTTTATAGCTCCTTTTCTCTTTTGAGGATTTTTATCTTTTAAAACCGATGGACCTGCAACGCTTCAGGAGTGCTTTATAACAATTCATATAGGAGCATTTGCAGTTGGGATATGTGACTTTGTCACTTTCTTTAGGTCAGTAAATGCTTCTGGCATTCGATTAACTAAACTCTGAAATTGAATTATCATTTTGAACTTTTAGTGCACAATTCCTTGTACGATGATCAATATGAGCCAATGATAATTCATTCTAGTAAATCTTTACCCAATCTGCTTATTTTTCTCCCCCTCATCAAATCATCAATTTTCTTTGTATATCCATCTATGTGCATTGTAATAGATTAATAATCATTACACATTTAAAACATTTCAAGATGGAATTAATCTGGCTCCTGACCAAAAACCAATTATACGGGGAGAATTCTGTTGGCTTATATAATTGCTGCAAATATACACAACATATAAATTTTGTTCTCATAATCATTGATCTATCCATTCATGGATACTTTAATACATTATTTCTGGATCATTCAATCTGGAAATTGCGCGCATAATATATTGCAAACTTCTAGTTGCAAACATCACTGCAAACTTTGCAGATTTATAATCTCATATGTAAACTTTCAATTTGATATATTTCCAGAGATCCATTTCCAATAATTATGTCTATCTGAGAACAAGCAGCACATAATATATGACTCGGATGATCAAACAAGTCATGCCAACTTTCCATATGATTTATCATCAAATCTAATATTCATTTTGGGGGAATCAATATAGAAACATTCACAAAGAATTATCACATAAATATTCACACTTGATATATATTATTCTCCCCCTCAAGTGTGAGACCTTAAAAATTAATTCATGAAATTTCCATACAATATTCCATGATAATAGCATATATGATATCTATTTCATTAAAATTCCACAGATTTCTAAATGCATTATCAATGCATAATTTTGTTACTTCTGGTAACAAAATTTCCATTTTCCAGAATCAACAAACAAATATATATTAAATACAAAATCATCAGGTGTATAATTGCAGATTCACGAGCGCAATACTGTGTAATCACAAGCGCATCACTGTGGAATCACAGGCGCGACAACTCAGATTGTCGTATACATATAAAGTCAAAAAGATTCCAGGCTTGTGCTTTATAAGGAGCAAATCTGTAGAGATTTAACAGGACTACGCAAATCTGCAGAGATTCAATAGGATTTAATTCAACTATAAATAGAGGAAGGCAAACGAACATGCCTCTCAAACACTCAAGCATCTGATAATATCAACTACCAGATACTCACACATATTTCTCTAAATTCTATTGCCATGGCAGGACCAAGCAGTTTTATCCCAGTTTCTGATACATCCGAAACAGCATTACTTGATGCTTTGTTGTATGATGATCAGCATAACATGTCATTTACTTCTTTGTTATCTCCTAATCCCTTTGAAATGTTTATTCCTCATTCTACAAGGATTGAAGGTACAACTGAAGCAGGTTCATCAAGGAGGCCTGTTAAGAGGTGTAGAACTATGGCAGAACTAATGGAGTCTACCAATCCAGTTCAGCCAATAGTGTCGGCAGTTAATCAACCAGCATTCACTAGCCAGCAAACTATCATCAGTTTGCCAGCAACAACCAGCCCGACAACAACAATCAGCCAACCAACAACCACTAGCCAGCAAGCAACAATTAGCCAGCCAACAGCTACAAGCCAATTAGCAACTACTAGCTTATTGGAATGTAGTTGCTGTCATGTTTTACGGGAAATTATTCATACCAACGGACTTCAGTACCATAAACTTGAAGTTCACGGAAGAAGAACAGGTATGATTACCCATGCTGTTTTATTTGAAAAAGTACAGGATAAATCTTATAATACTGACAGGCTTCCAATGTTTGATTTCACAAAGAAAAATTTTGAAGAAATCAAACAATTTCTGACACAGTATTGTATAGATTTACAAGCATCAGGATATATCTTGATGCGTGATCCTGTATTAGCCTATCATGAGGTTCTCTGTGTTGGTTCGGAATGGGCTATAAATCCAAATGACCTCCATGGAAGTTCATTTCAAACCAATATTGAACACTCATTAGGCAAAGGAAAACAACCTGCAGTAAGTATACCCTATGATACTTCATCCCTTAACCAGGGTGAATTATATAGGTTATCTATGGAGCAAAGAGAAAGAATAAAGAAAACAACGCTCCATGATTTAAGAAATTATTTTCACTTAACCCTTGATGAAGCGAGTAAACAATTAAATATGTCTACTCACACCATACAAAAAATCTATCAAAAAGGAGGGTTAACTGAGTGGCCACACAAGAAGCTCAAGAAACTTATGACGCAAATCTCGATATTACGAAGAGCTTTGCCTCATCTGGATCCCATCTCAAGAGAAGCAAAAGAAGAAGACATTAAATATCTTCAGAATGAGATGATTAAAGTTTGTAATGATGTTGAGCCACTCGCAATTAAACTTTGTTGAAATAATATTTCCTTTTGCTTAATTATTTTGTTTATGAATATTCTTTTCTCGTATTTATAAAAATTGTTATAATCATAGAAATCACATAACAACTATAATAATATATTTGCTTCATTCACTTCTGGGAATGAAGTTGGATAAAAATTCATGATCCATAACTCACTGATTTGTTTGATCATGGCAAGAAATTAATCCACAATATTGCTACTACAATAGCAAATTGAATATATTTATTTATAATATCAATCATGATCATACAATCCCTTGTCTCATAATTTAAGGGAATATTTAATGCCAAATATACAATTTTGAGGCCTTTATACAACTGATAACATACAAAATTTATGAATCAAATATTGTTTCATAATTTGTCTCTTGTTATCAGGCTAACTTGCCTCTTGGCTTCAGGCTATCTTGCCTCTGAAATTAAGGCTATCTTGCCTCTTGGTCTCAAGCCAATTTATGCCTCATCTCTCTATAGCATTTTGATCTCATAATATATATGGCCTTTTAACAGTTTATCTTCAGGATAAATAAAATATAAACATAATAAAATAAATAGATGGAACCCACTAATATGTATATATTAGTGTCGTTGCCATAAATAATAAGAAGGGAGAGGGATATATATATATAGCAATAAATAAATAAAATAAAATAAATGACTGGAAATAAACATGCTAGATAAATAAAAAGAAGATGAGATAGGAATGGTAGTAAACTCACAGCGAGACCTATCTCATCCAAAGATAAGAAAGAAGATGCATATGCAAATGTAAATATATATATATATATAATATATAAAAAAAACGGTAAAATAAAAAGGGAAGGGGATTTAAAGCAGTAAATAAATAATAAATAAATGGAGTCCACTATACAAGTGTTACCACCATGAAAAATAAAGCAGTAAAGAATTAAAATAAAATAAATGGGGCCCACAAAATGTCACCACCATAAAAGATAAATAAACTCTAAATAAAATAAATAAATAGAGCCCACTAATAGATACTAGTGTGCCTCCATGAAGAATAAATAAATCTAAAATAAAATAAATAAATGGAGCCCACTAATAAATAATGTTGCCGCCATAAAAAAAAAATGTTAAAATAAATAAATAGAACCCACTAGTAAATATACTAATGTACTATCATAAAAGATAAATAAATGTTAGTAACAATAAAATAAATGTTAGTGACATAAAACTAAATATTAGTAAAGTCAGTATGGAGCTTAGTATAGCCACCATGAGATAAATAAATAAAGCAGTAAGTAAAGAATTACAAATGGAGCTTAATGACGCCACCATGAAATAAATGAATAGGAAGTGAGAAGAATATATAAACATAAATAAATTACTGTAAATAATAAAATATAAATTTACCGTGAATAGTAAAATTACTATTCACTATAAATAGTGAATAAAGTAAAATTACAGAAAGATTAATCTAGACTTCCATGTAGGAGTCAAATGAATAAAATGTAAAAATTACTGAAAAAGGGGTAAATTTACTGTGAATAGTAAATTACTATTTACCGTAGTAAAATAGTAAATAATCTCAAATCTTAACCATGGAACCCGATGTTAAAATAATCGGTAAGAATAGATATTTAATTCCATATAATAGTTAAGATCATCCCAGATAAATAAAATGGAAATATGAAATAGATGGGGAGAAAATCTTACCTTGGTAGAGTCTTCGTGCTGATAACGTGTTATAAAACTGATAAAAATAATAAGAAGAAGAGCAGAGGTTCTAGAGAGATAAAGTAGAGAGAGAGATTCTAATTTCATTCAATCAATGAACAGTTACAGAAAACCTCTATTTATAGAAGAAAAATGGGACTTTAGTGTAATTTCTACCTCTGGGTCATTTGGTGTAGTTTTCCCCAAAAACCTAAACTATTCACTCACGGATTTCCTTCCCGTGAGTGATTGTATAATTGTGTGCGGGTCCCACCAAATAGTAAACTACTATGCGTGGTACTATGCAAATAGTAAATCACTATGCGTGGGTCCCATATCATCTTTTAATATTTGGAAACCGGGAGTCAATGGACATCCACATAATAAGTATATTCATAACAAAATATAAATAAAAGAATTTTTTTCTTGATTATAATAACAATTGATTAGAATATTCTTTTCTTATTTTTTTGCCATAAAAAATATTCTCTTATTATTAAAAAATTAAATATTATCCGTTGTTGATTGGCGACTTCAATCAAATATTATCTCCACAAGATAGAATCATGTGTCCAGGTTCGAGTAGTGGAATGGCTGCCTTTTCTCAATGTTTAGACGATTGTAATATGTTGCAAGTACCTCAAAAAGGTTCATAATTTTCATGGTAACCAATTGGGTATAGCTTTTGAAGAATAGTTTTAAGGATTTCCGAGGAAAAAATGGTTTTTGGATAATAAATTTTGAAAAATAGTTTTTACAATTTACAAGATAAAAATGACATTTAAAAAATAGTTTTTGGAAAAAAATGATAGTGTTTGGATAACTTCAAAATCTAAGTTTTGACAAAAGTTTACCAAACACTCCAAACTTATCCAGAAACTATTATGCATCAAAACCTATGTTTTGATAAAAGTTTGCTAAAAACCCCTATTTTTTTTCAAAAGCTATTATGCATCAAAACTTAAGTTTAGTAATAAACTTGTCAAACACCCTTATTTTTTTTAAAAGCTATTTTGCACAAAAACCTAGGTTTTGCATAAAAAATATCTTAAAAATACTGACTAATACTGAAAAAACTATTTATAAAAATAGTTTTGGATCCAAAACCTAGGTTTTAATGCAAAATAGCTTCGGAAGAAAATAGGAGTGTTTGGTAAGCTTATGATAAAACCTAAATTTTGATGCAGAATAATTTTTAGAAAAAGAGGAGTATTTAGTAAATTTGTGACAAAACCTAGATTTTGAAAACAAAACCAAGGTTTTGTTTCTCCCCCAAACAAGTCCTTAATCGCAATGGGAATGATTTCATTCTTGAAATTATAGACTGCGCTTTCGTTAATCTAAAGTGACATGAGACTTATCCAGCTTATGTAGTGACGAGTCTGTTTAAAGTCTTCATTTTGATAGTTTTTTGGGCAAAAAAGCCCACTGAGAAGTTCATTCGAGAAAAACCCTAGTAGGAGGTGTCTTGTGACCGGCTTTTATCCTAGTGAGTTTCTTAAAAAAAAAAAACGCTACTCAAGTCTGCTTTTAAAAAAAAGCTAAGTTCAAACTTCAGCAACGCCAAACTGTATATTCTCATGTGTTGCCGAGTAGAGTGGTGCAGTGACTTTGATGTCTCAGTAGCCAATAATCAATTAAATGCTTCCACGTAGGCATATTCCTCCATACTTCTTTTTTGAAAATTGAATTCCATAACACAATAAATTAATTTCTTTTATTATAGGCATCAATACATTCTTTTATGGCCAAGAAAATGGCTGCAAAATTCTTTTTTCAGGGAAAAATTCTTTCACTAGATTTCTATAATATAAAAAAAATATTAGTGGTAGGACCTTAAGATGTTAATAATAAGCTTATTGCTTCATAACCATTTCAACATTCCAATCATTATTAAGATATTCATTAAATATTAATTTAATTTGTATACATTTTAATTTATATACAATTTTATCCATTAGATATATTTACTTCAGAACTTTATTGGGCCTATTTGGAATGGGCTAAAAAGTGACTTTTTCTATAAAAAAAAGCTATAAAACTCACTTTTTTAGAAAAAATAAAACTCAGGTTGTTTGGCTCAAGCTGTACGTTGAACTGGGCTTTGATGGTTTAGACAACGCAACCCTACTTTTCAATAAGCTTGCTTTCTTTGCTTTTTTTTTTTTTTAGAAAACGCGGCCTTGGAATTTCAGCTGCCCTGGTCCAAGTAATTAAAAAAAAACGTTGGCCCCGCTACATAGACTTGATTTGATTGATGGTCTTAACTTTATTCTACTACTTCTACCTAGGGGTGTAAACAGGCCAGGCCAGGCCAGGCCTTGCCCTTAACAAGCCAGGCCTGTTCTGTAACATACTGGCCTGAGCCTGGCCTGTGGCCTGTTACAGGCCTACTTTTCGGCCTGAGCCTGGCCTGTATATAGGCCTGGCCTGGCCTGTGGCCTGTTAAGGCCTGTGTTTTTTTTTTAAAAAAAAAAAAAAATTAAAAAAATTTTTTTTTTTATTTTTTTTTATTTAATTAAACTAACAGGCCACAGGCCGAAAACAGGCCTACTTTAAACAGGCTAACAACAGGCCAAAATTACATAAATTAATACTAATAATATAAATAACAGGCCACAGGCCGAAAACAGGCCTACTTTAAACAGGCTAAAAACAGGCCAAAATTACATAAATTAATATTAATAATATAAACAGGCCGGCCTGACAGGCCTAAAAGGCCTCTTATCAGGCCTGGGCCTAGCCTGTTAAGGGAAAACAGGCCTCATAAGAGGCCTTGGCCTGGCTTTTTAGCCTGACAGGCCAGGCCTGACCAGGCTTTTAACAGGCCAGGCCACAGGCCCCTGGCCTTTTTACACCCCTACTTCTACCTCACCACAAAAAATAATAAAAGGACAAATATGCCATTAACGGCGGGGCAACAAGCATACTTGGTTTTGATTAAATAAGACACCGTAAAGCATGCCATTGCCAACAGTACATGCTTACAGTCATTTTTGATGTAAATAGTTATATTAATTAAGGTTTTTATTGTTTATTTTTTTTATATAATATTTAATTTTTTCCAAATTAAAATTTCCATTAATTCAATATATACAACTAATATGTATATGTAGTTTCAATATGATTCATGTTTTTTTCAGTCATTTTCCATCTTAACTGACTTTTCAAATAATAATCCAAACACACCTTAGTTAGAAAAAAAGCCACTTATCCAAAAAACCAAACGGGCAATCCAAACACACATTAGTTAACTTAACTTTCCTTTTTTCCTACCCGGCTTTTATAAAAGTCAAATAGCTTTTAAGTTACCGCCCTTACCACCAACCCAAACAGGCCCATTGTTTATTAATTTTTAAATAATAATTTAACTTTTTTCTTCAATTATCGCAATATATACAACCAATATTAATATATGTAATATTCAATAAGATTCATGCCCTTTTTTATTCTTTTTCCATTTTAGCTGATTGAAAACTTTTTAATCGCTAACCCAAACACGTTGTTAAAAAATTCATTTATGTCACAGTCAATCCAAATATAAATCACATTTACAACATAATTTTTTTTTCTAACCGCTTTTGCAAAAGTCAGATAGAAAATAAATCAGCCACTAACCAAACTGGTAAAATTGTACTTTGTCAAAGTGAAAATTTCAAAATGTCACGATTCGAAAAGTTTGAAGAATTTTGGTTTAAATTTAAAGAAAGTGATCAAATAATTGGATCATGTTGGACTCAAGAATTTCAAGGCTCCCCTGCTTTTGGATTGCATTGTAAAATTACCAGAACTCTCTCTGATCTACACTCTTGGAACAAGACATACATTGGGAATCTTTTTTATCGAATTCAACAGGCTGAATCAGAACTGGGACTTATCTCGACTTCTGTCTCTCTTTCTGATCATATTCCTTTGCAGCAACAAGTTGACTTGGCCACTGCCAAGCTAATCTTGCATTTCTTTGTGATCGTGAGAACAGCTTCTGGTCACAAGGGCAAAGCTAAAATGGTTGTATGAGGGAGAAAGGAACACACAAATTTTTCATACCACTATCTCCAAAAGGAAATCAGCCAATCAAATCACAAGCAATAAGAGGCAGAATGAGACATGGACAAGTAAATTAAATGAAATATCTGCTCTTGCATTTAATCACTTTCAACAGGTTTACAATTCTTCTCATCATCTATCAGTTAATGATATTCTGTTGGCATTTGAAAGAACAGATATTCCAACTTTGACAGAAGAAGATTTTCAGAGTTTTTTGAGACCTTTCACGTTGAATGAGGTCAAAGAAGCAGTCTTCTTGCCTCCACAAAATAGTGCTATTGGGCCTGATAGTAATCATGCTAGTTTTTATCAAAAATATTGGGAAGTTGTGAGATCTAATTTAATGGATATGGTTCACTCCTTCTGGGAATCAGAATTAATTCTCAAATCGTTCAACAAGACTAACATCATTCTTATTCCCAAGTTCTAGACAATTCAGACTTTCAAGGATCTTCAGCCCATTAGTCTTTGAACGTTGTATATAATATCAGTATTGTGTCTTCGGATGAAGGAAGTCTTTGGGAATTATATTGCTACCTTTCAATGTGCTTTTTTAAAAGGGAAGAGTCATTTCTGATAACATTCTTCTGGCTGCAGACTTATGAATCAAATTCACTCGACCAAGACAGGGAGGAAAAAATTAGCTGCCTTTGAGGTAAATTTCTCAAAAGCTTTTGACTCTATCATGGAATTTCATATATGCACATGTCTTAAAGAAAATGAATTTCACTGATAAATGGACTGCTCTAGTAATGCAATGTATCACAAGTGTACAATATTAGGTTGTATTCAATGGGAGAGTCACAACAGCTATAGATTCTTCAAGAAGGATTAGACAAGGAGATCCTCCCTCTCCCTATCTCTATGTCGTCGCAGCTAATATTCTTTTCTGTATTTTGAACACATTTGAACGTTAGGGGCATCTTCAGGGTATTAAAATTTCCAGTAGCTCTCAACCAGTTTCACATCTCCTTTATGCTGATGACTCAGTTTTTTTCTTTGAGGACATAGATCCAAGCATTAATTCAATTATAGCCTCATTGGATCTCTATAGTATTTGGACAGTACAAGCTATCAATCATGCCAAATCATCAATCATTTTTACTTCTAACTTCAATCATGCTGAAAAGGTTGCATATTCACAGTTTTTGGGAGTCAGATTCTCTGATAGACTTGGTAAATATCTTGGTACTTGGGTAGACCCTGGTATAAACAAGTCTCATATATACTCCCACCTAATTCAAACTGTTGAGAAAAGAACTACTTCTTGGAAAGTAAGGCTTCTATCACAAGCTTCAAGGTTATCCTTGATTAGATCTGTCCTCTCAGGTGTTAATCTTCATGTGATATCTCGTGTGAAAATTCCACAACACATTTGCAATAGAATAGACTCAAGATGCCTCAATTTCTTCTGGGGATTAAACGAAGATAAGAAGAGAACTCGTCTTAAAAGCAAGGAAGTTCTATTTAGATCTATTCAAGAGGGTGGTCTAGGAGTTTGATCAATAAGCCATGTTAATGCCGCGCTTAATATGGCGCATCCTCTCTTCTTCTTCAGGATCCTTGCTAGCTGAAACTATGAAGACTAAATATATTGACTTCAATGGCTCTTCTCTGCTTCGAAAGCCACATAACTCATCCTGGCTTTGGAGAGGTATTCACCAATGCAAACAAATTATCTTAGATCATCTGAAATGGAGTGTTGGTAATGGAACTTCAATTCCTATCAACCATCCATTGTGGTGGCCCATGCAAGTTGGATCCCACACTTCTAATCATGTTGGGGCTGTTGGTGATCTGTTGATGCATTTTCCATCTAATTAGAATCCAATTAGATGGAACCAGGATCTGATTGGATCAATTTATTCGAGGGAGAATGCAGAGCAAATTCTAAGGATCTAAATTTCCATTGCTAACTCACAGGACAAGTTGATCTGGGATTTCAATGCTTCTGGTTTTTATTCCGCCAAGGCTGATTTTCAAAAAATAACAATGGCTTCATCTATGAACCATCGTGATGCGTTTTGGAAATTCTTGTGGTCAATGTCTCTTCCATATAAAGATCTTCTTCTGATATGGAAATTTCTTAATGATGCTTTGCCAACAATAGATATCTTGAATAAACATCATCTGCAAGTTGCTGGAACTTATGTATCTGGCTGCTCACAAGTCACAAGATGAATTTATGAAGCATCTATTGATCAGCTGTCCATTTGTTAAAGCCGTGTGTTAATACACTATCTCTGATTCTCTACTATTAAAGTGAATTTTAAGAAAAAATTTCATTTATAGTCAGGCATTAGGCATTATTACCTAAACCCTTCTAACAAATATTAAAATCCGTGGGAGCACTGGCTCTTGCCCACAAATCTCACACAACCAGATACAACAATTATATGTTTAAAATCCATCACTTAATAATTCATAAGCTATAATAATGCATTTCCATGAAAACCCAAAGGCTTAGGCTGTCGACTGCCAAAATCTAGATAAAGGATTACTCAGAGTTTAACAAATAAATTTAAAATGCAAATCCTAACTATGGCAATAAATAAAATCAAACAAGTTCATTGCGCCTACTAACAGCTACAGTCTCAGGCTTCATATGCCTTCCTAGTCATGTTGCCATTCGAGCTCTCTCATTGCAAAATTTATAGGTTTTCAAATCTCTCACGATGGGTTGGTGATGTGACGCCAACAATGATGCCTATTAGACAAAATTTTAACAGCATCAGCACCACATAGAAGAGTTATAGGGGACTAAATTATATATTCAATAAAACTATAAGGATTAAGTGGTGATAAAAACTATAAGCAACGAGTTACAAACCTAATCAAATAATGAGGATTAAATAAGTAAATTTCCTTGAATTTTAAATCGAGTACTTATCATAGTGGGATTACCATGGCTTTTTGCACAACCTTATTTAGTTGTCGAGGGTCTCACGTTAGGCAGCAGTTTCAGTGCCATGTTTCATATAACAAACTTGGTCGGCAACAAATTATATTATAATTATAATTAATAATAAAACAAAACAAGCAATCTAAGACCAGTCATGTCATCAAGTTTATCCCTGGTTGGCGGAGTCAAAACCATGTTTTAGAAAAAAAAAATTACCCAAACACTTAAAAAAAGGTAAAAGTATTTCTCTCTCTAAAACTATAGTTTAAGTTAAGTTTTTTAAACACTGTAAATTCTGTAGAATCATAGATTTTTATGAGCTATTATTTTTACCAGAAGCTCCAATAATTATCCTCTAAATTCAATTAGCTTTTAAAAGATAACTATTATGATTTACGAATTGAGAATGTGACACAGATTTTATCTCAACTTAAAAAACGGAAAAAACCTACGGTTTCAGTGTTACCAAACCCTGTTTATCTCACAATCACTTTTTCTCACTAACCTATTCTTCATGGTGGCTAGGCACAACCTACGAATTATATTACGACTCAAAGCCCTGCATTGGGCACTTTGGCTCTCTGGTGTGTCCGCTCAACAAAACCGAACCAAGGCTCCGAACGCCATTTGTGGCGCGCGACGCCGCTGTACTCTTGTCGACTGAAGTTAAAATGCAAGCGATGCAGCGGATCAAGAGGCTGTGCAAACCTCTCTTCCTTGCGTCAACTTTCACCCTTCGACTTTCATCCGACCTTCGCGTTTCTTCATCATCAATCTTCTCTTCTGCCTTTTCTTTCTTCATCCCGTCATCGTTGAACTGTCAAGCTTCTCCGGTTTCTGCTTCCTCTCCCGCCACCAGTCGCAGCACGTGGACTTCATCTAATATCAACCTGCTTAACTCTCCATGGTCCGCCATTCTGTGTCGGGGGATGAAAGTTTCTGCTTCTGATGTAAGCTATATATACCATTTCCTCTGCCCCAGTTTGTCTGAGTGTTTTGTTAGAAGCATATTTTTGGGCATTCTTAGAGTTCCCAACTCTCTACGTCAATGAGATTTTGGGAATAAAGATGTACTCGCACGATTGTCATCGCCACTGCTTGCTGCAACTAGGTGTATTTATATACCTGGGTTTATTCAAATGCATGATCGGATTATCTTTTCCTAAAAAAATTATACAAAAGGAAACTTTTCTGTGAGAACTGGCAATCGAAGTTTTAATTTTTTTTTGAAAAGGAACTTTTCAAAATTCTTAATTGTAATTTTTTTCAGTCTGTACCATTAAGTATGTTTGTATAGATCAAAACGTAAGAGAAAGAAAATGTAGGAAATGTTTAATCAAATCTAAATGAAAAATCTGTAGATGGTTATAACGGTAAATATTTGTAGGCGCTGCCTGAGCAATACTCATATTTTTTTGGTCATTCCAAACAAAATATATTCTATCTTTTACTTTCTGTTGTCCATAAATTTAGATTCATGGTTTTTCTTACTTATGATGCAGGTCAGACTTGGAAATATCATTGAAAAGCAAGGTTTCTTTGGATCATAGAGTTTGAATATTATTTAATTTGGGCGATCTCTTATGTATCACTCTGCATTACTTTTTCTTCCTTTGTTTTTTTGGTTGACACTTCGTCTTTGCATTTTTTTTTTCTTTTTTGTGGATTTGCTGCTTTCAGGGCGGATATATGAGGTACTTATTAAGGAACTTATTTTGTAAAATTATATCCGTTGAAGTTTGTTATCCAGCGTCTGTTCTGATATGGTTGTGTAACTTGGATTAGGTCCTTAAAGTAGATCATTCTCATGAAGGAAGAGGAAAAGCCACAATCAAGGTTTTTTTTTTTTTTTTTAAATGAAGTTTTCTCATTCCATTTTTAACGCTACTTGATTGGATAGCAACTTTAAGTAAACGACTTATTTAGATGACTTGGTACATTATTTTTTAACTGCTTTTTCGAATTGCAATTGAATAGTGTACATGAGGTGTATTTTTTCTTCTTTTTGCCACATCCATGAGGTGCATATTTCCGGATGTATAGAACCAGGATAGTATGGTGGCATGGTGAATTATTGTTAAAGGCTTCCATGTATCAACGTAATGACTATGGGAGTAAGGTTTGTTGGCTGTATGCGAAAAGAAATATTTTGGGCACCTTACACACTCTCTTCAAGCATTCTTCACCCCTACAAGCAACTCCATGTATTCAGAAAGTTGTGTGTGTTCCTTCTGTATTGCAAAGTTTGCATCAATTGATATTCCTTTTTTGTCTTTTTAACTTTTACAATAGACCGTAGAGTGAAGTAAGTGAACTGATAAATAGTATGTCGTGGGATTGTGGATGATTTAAAAGGTAAATGGAAACATCTTTATTAGGTAGAAACAGGAATAGTAAGGAGTTGGGTAGAAGGTTTAACATCTTTTAGTTTGGGTCTGTTTCATTCTTTATACCTTGACTTAGGTATAGTGCCCTTTTTGATGTATATGGTTATTTTGAGCTAATACAAGATTTCATTTTTATGAGAAGAAAAGCATGTCATATTGTTTCAAATTTAGACAAATATTAATGTTCTTGTATTGACCAAAATTCTCTTTCCTCTTTTTAACTGTTATCTTTCTGTGAAGCTGAGTAACTAATTATTCTTAGAAATGAAAAGCATATGCATAGCCATAAGGTTTTCATTTTTCTGTAACTTTATCAGCCTAAATCCAAATTGTTGAGAAGTATCTATGAAGCTATCGGGAAAACATTAAAAGGTATGCAAGTTTTTCTGTAGGATAGATCAATTTCATTTTGACATTTGCCAGAATGAAATTGATTTATAAGAAACAAGTGATAGTTAATTCTCTTGAGATCTGCCAATAATTGTGTGGACAACACCTTGCATATTCTTTGTTTGAATATATATGAAATTTTCCTCAGAAGGTGTTAGTGTAGGTTAAGTCTCAGTGTCAAGTTCTATCAATCAAGTGCTATATCATCAGATGCTACTTCTTTCTCGGTTAAATGCCTCACTTCTTTATGCTGCTGTTATGTGGTAGACTTGCAACTTATGGACTTGTTTTACATTTTTTAAAAAAAAACAAAGAATTATAACTTCAAGATTTACTGTTTCTTAATAGGTGGAACTGCGTGACATTGGTTATGGAAACAAGGTAACCCAACGGTTTGGCACAGATGAGGATGTTGAAAGTAGGCCCCTCTCTTTCTATGTTAGTATGATTTGCTGGACTAAATAGCCAGTATATGTTGTTTGTAGAATGTCTGTCTAATTGATAATTTAGATACAGGGATTAGTAACTTTATGTCATGGCTCCCCTTTTTCTTAAAACAAAAATCAAGTTGGTGCCAAGGAATTGCAAAGTGCCGACTTTTTGCCCAGGCTCAGGCTGTACAGAATAATTGGTCAAAGTAAGAGAATCATGAGGAAATAAAGAGAGTGAGAGACCAAAAGCCAATTACATTCGGAGGCTGATAAGATCCCAAAATTCCAAAGAGGAAGGAATGTGTAATATAAATGGATTGAGTAAATTAAAATGAGATAGTCCTGTACTTCATAACTGGAAGGCATCTCAAGCGTTGTGTTTCTGATGAACATGGATCTGTCCTGCTATTTTGGAGTTCTTCCTGATCTGTCATATCAGAGGTTTTGTAGGGAGAACAAAAGAAGAAGAAGAAGAAGAAGGTCTCTCTGTCTTCAGCTATGTGCAATGCATTCTATTGTTTTTTATCTGTAATAATCTGGAAGTGAAATCTGAATTTGCAGAGATGAAGCTTGCTACATCTCTTGTAGGGAAAAAAAGAGGTTTTGGGCCTCTTTATTGTTTTCAATCAGTTGTCACTTTAGATTAGTCTGTTTGGCAGATTTAAAAATATATTGGCAAATGCTGCTTAGTCGATGTTTCTTTTATTTTACCCCTTCCATGGTTATTTAGTTTGATTTCAGGGGATATTGTGGTCTTGTTTGTTTTCTTGTTTTGAAACCAGTTTCTGTCTTTAATAACAGAAAGATAAAAAAAATTTGGTAATAAACAAAAAAACTTCAATATAGTTTTAAAAAACTAAAAAACCAGAACAGTTTTTAGATGTTTTCTTGTTTTTGTTTTTGCTCTTTCTTATTGTTTGTTTGGGAAAATGGGAAACCCTTGCTTTTCAGCTAGATGGCTTTTTCTCCATTATCTCAGTATATTTTTTTCAAATATAATTTTTTTAGAAGAAGTATTCAAACAACATTTTTTTTTCCAAAACATTTTTTTTTCCACCCAAAAAAGAGTCAATTTCCAAAACATGTTTTAAAAAACAATTTTATAAAACTTTTTTGAAAACAACAAACAAGGCCACTATTTTTCAGTGTGTTTGTGTTTCTTAAATGGCGATGTGTTCTTATATAAAATTCACAAAATTAGGAAATATCGTTTTTTGTTCAGTAATTCCCATTGAATCTTGTGCCATAATAGTTGTGTTCCCAAGCAATCTGAGTTTTCAACTTGAATTAAGAATTATATATTAACGTGAGTTAAGCTATATGCAAGAATATCTATATCTTGTACAAATAATAGACCTTATTTGTGGGTGGGTGAGGGTTGGAAGTAGAAAAATTAGTTTTTGCGAGTTGATTATACTCGTTAATTTGTATATTGACCTCCCCACAAGAAGAAACACACAAGTTGAAGGAATAGAAGAGTGGGTCTTTCCATTTGGCGTCTTGTTTTTTTCTGCGGATCCATTCCTCTTCACAGGCCATGCTTCTTTTATGCCTGTCAATCCATAGTTTTTGAACAATGATAAATATTTAATCTATCTGATTACTGATGACTTAAGTTTGTTCCTGCTGAGTGTTGAGTGTTGACTATTAATTACTTTGTGTTAATTTTTCTTTGCTTTCTTGCATATAAATATTTGCAGGAGTCTATGTGCAGGAAAAAAATTTCATGTATATGTGCATGGATCATGATGGCACAGTAGTATTGATGGAGTGGGCTCTTACATCTCTCATCATAGTTTGCTTTTCTGGTCTATAAATCATTGTCAAGTTGGTAAATGTGGTTTCTTTGTGTGATTGTGGCCAGCCCTGATACGTTGGATCAAGTGGAGTTGTCTAGAGACTTGTTTGGCAAGAATGCTGCATATCTACGAGGTCAATGAATAGTTAGTACTTATTACTTGTCATCCATGCTCACCCCTCTTTCTGTCTCACATACATAGTGGATTGATAACATCATGTTTACAAAATCTAATGTGATAAAAATTATAAAAGGACAAATAATTAAAGTTTGAATAGTAAAGGAACCAACAAATCTAAATCCAGCGGGCTTTAGGCCCAAAGATAAGATTTCTATCACATTCTGGCCTCAATTAGCTACCAGCGTGCCACCAATCTTTCCTTTTTAATTCAGCAATGCAAAGATTCTTTTTTAGACATATTGCTGCAAGCTACTTAAGCTTTGATGTGTTTGTTAAGCATCCAAAAAGGCTGTTCCTGTCAACATGGCGTTTATTCACATGCTTTAAGCTATCATTGCATTTCTTTTTATAATGGTCTCACCATTTGCTAACTTGCTGGAAGCATTTTAAGCTTTATGAATGTAGCTCCCTGTCATTCCCATCATTCCTTTGCTAGTTAATCATAAATTGTTGCCTGATTAACAGATGAAATGAAAGTTAAGGTGCAGTTTTATGATGACAAACCATTATCTGCATCTGTTCCCAAGCGTGTAACATGTACTGTAAAGGAAGAGATTGCAGCCACACCACGGTATATCTCATCAGTCATCACCTAAGAAAAAAAAAGTGCTTTTGAAAGCATCTAGTTGCCTTGTCACCTTGTCATTTGCTGTTGAGTTTATCTTCGTTTTTGTTAATGTTTGTCTTCGAACATAGTCTGGTTAAATATGCAAGTAGTAGTTAAGAAGCTATCTTTTTATTGATTCAAGCATTTGGCTAATACCTTGGGGCTTATTTTGCCCTTGATGGAGTCAGAACATCAAGTCCAGACAACTTGTGTTACAAAAAAAGTTGCGAGTTTGTAGACTGGATTTTTTTTTTCCCTGTATCCTCTTCCAATTTTTATTGCCTTTTCAAATTGACATCCCATCAAACAGTAACGAATTGTTGTCCTGATATACTTACAATAATGGTTTGCATCCCATGATTTCTTGAACTTAATTCATTTGAAACTAATTACTTTACTACATATTCATGTTTTTTCCTCTTTCATTTTTCTTAATGAAATGTGTGGCAGTCATGATGTTAATTTTTGAATTAAAATACTTGGTCCTCTTTGTCGTCTGCTCTTTTGCTAGAAAATTCAAAATTGTTATTCTTACCCTTTTTTTCTTGAATCCAGGAATAAAAAAGTAGCACTGGACAATGGCATTATAGTCGAAGTAAGTCGTCAAAGGTGCTTGGTTGTTCAACTAACCTATGAAAGTTAAAACCACAACTTAAGTTGCGCTAGTCCCCCAAATTTTGAGACTACTGAAAACCAATCCAAGGGTTTTGTGACAATAAAATTCATCCTAAATCTTCAGCCCCACTTGGTTTAACACATGAAACTTACAATGGCAAAAAGGGCCAAAAAAAACTGTGCACCTAGGCCACTATATTATCACTCCATCTCAATTGGAATGCAAATTAACTAAATACCTGAAAATAACAATTCAAGTCAGGGCAGAACTTTGGAACTCCAAGAGGGAAGAAATATCTATTTGCAACTACCAAATGCTGAAACATTTTATATCATTACAAAGAGAGAGAGAATGAGAAAGAGGAAATCGTTGATAAAACCCATGCCTCTCTACATGTTGAGGTCTTGTGGCATGAGTGGCAAGAGCAACCAAGGAAGCAGAATGGGGTAGCAGGGGTTCAAAATGGCCTCGTATGGTTGAAAGCATAGAATTGGGCCTACTGGAGCATTTATAGGGTTTGACATACTTTTTAAGGTGGTTATTATTAAATTATGTTATCTAGTTGCTTTCTGTTGATCCTTAAGGGCAACAATCAGTTTCAAGGGGGGAGTATTATGTGGGATTTAAGGGTGATGTGGTAATGCAAGGGGTAGTTAGGGGATTTGATGTCGTTGGAAAACCAAACCCCACCTCTATTATTATTATTATGATTATTATTATGTATGAAGGAGGATATGCAAATATAAGGTGTGGATGAAATCATTGATGGGTATTATGTTATTTTGAGGCTTGTCATGTATCACTTTAGGTGCTTTAGGCAGTTTTGGGGAGTTTTATTTCATTATTTTTTTTCAAAGGATGGAGGTCTTCGAGTATATTTGGCAAATGTATGCCTTCTTCAACGTATCGTTTTGATTGTAGTCCATCTATTTTGGGTAAGATTTTGAAGCAGCTTATCCAATAGCTTGCCACGTGTGAAAATGTTCATATGCTTATGCCCTTTTCTCTCTCACTTTGATCTGTCAATTTAACTTGTGTTAGAAATTTATTATTCCTTTGTAATCACCTGCTATGAAATTTCAAAGCAATGTGAAATTAATTAAATCTTTGGAGCCGATGATGCTAACTGCCTGTTTCTTTTTTTTTTTTCTTTTTTTTTGACAAATGACTCTTAGGTGCCACCCCACATCATGGTTGGTGATGCGATAGTTGTTAATACAGAGGATGACTATTACATGGAAAGGTAACCTGCCGTATTATTGGTTGCTATGATTAAATTGATGATATTTTCTTTTCATTTTAGTTCATTCCTTTTTTCTTTCTCTATTTCTTTTTTCCCCTTTTCTTTATGGGTAATCAGTAAAATCCTGTTTTTCATTGATGAATGTGACTCTTCTGCTTTTGTTTCTATTTCTTTTCCTTTGCTATCTGTATTCTCTAGTTCTTTTTTTACTTCTTTCTTTTCTCTCTGGAAAAACAGAAAGGAACATGTAAGCAATCTACGATACCACATGTGGAGATATGGAATGATTAATCTGTCACTCTAGTTGTAATCACTACTAGAGTGACTTTTTTTACCAGATGCTCGAGCCATAGTTGCATGATTATGATTCCTCTATTGATTACCTGAAACCCGTCTAATTGTGTACTAGATCACTGAAAATTTTCGAGGCAGGAAATTGCTTTTCATGAAATGCAAGTGGAGAATGGAAGGAAAACTTTGCTGCAGGGCTCAAATGTCTGCAATTACGAAAGAGTAAAAAACTAAAGGGGATGATCATTTCATATTTACAAATCATAACTGCATTAAACTCCCAAATCCCAATTATGAATATGCTGTTTTTCCTCTCTTTTTCTAATGCATTAATAATTTGAGAATGTGTTACGAATCATTCACCGCCGACCATAACATATGATTCCTGTGATCCTGTTGTGATCTGTAGGGTCTTAAATCATTTTATGAACTGTTCGAGATAATATTTTGTAATGCAGTGTACCCAAAAAGCATGTATTTTTTTTCCCCATTTCAGGGCCAAGGGATAGTACGTCTTCATTCGGGATTTGAGCAGCACAAACATCGAAAACTGATGTTTGTTACGAGGACGGAATCAGCCCTGTTTCTTTTACTTCGTTTATCTGTGTTTGATAATAAAAACTTCCTTTGTTTTATTGGTGGAAGTTGAATTTATTTGACAGATTGATATGTGCACAAGGTTGGCATTTTGATTACACTGACATTACTTTGTTAGGCTCATTGAAGGGTAAATTATAGATATCCGGATTATTTGCAGTTCAGTCAAGTGGCAGGACTAATATATGATTTGCATTTTCATTACGCTTGCATTACTTGTTTTCCGAATGTTAATATATGATGATTCTGTGTTTTCTTTTTTTGACATTCAGTAAAAGTTACACTTTCATTTGTGATGATTCTGTGACATTCAGTAAAAGGTTATTCGCTGCCGCCACCAGGAAATGAGCAAACTACCAAGATTTGTACTATTCTACATCAGTCACACCCTTGTATATAAATGGTGCAAGTCAAGGTATGTTAAAACCCAGCCTATACGTCTCCCAAAAAATGAACAGCCTCGTGGGTGTGAAATTGCCACCAGATTATTTAATGCCTAGCTCGAATCAAACAAAAGAAGTGGAGAGAACTACAGCCCAACTGATTTCTCCAACTTCTGAATCTGGCTAAGGAAAATCCATGTCATCTGCGTAAAGATAAAATAAAATATTAGGAAACAAATTGGAAAGAACCCCGCAATCTAAAGGAAAGAGAGAAAGAAACGTGCAGAGTTAGGATAGAATACCATGACATGAGGAGCAATCCTGACACAATACACAGGGAATCCAGTGTAAAATTTTAAGGGTCCTCCAGATTTCAACGTTTTGAGAGCACAATCGAGAGAGCCATTGAATGGAAACTTTCCCTCAGCATCCGGCTGCATCTTCTGAATCTGTGTCTTGATATAGTCAAATGGCAAACTGCAAGCTGCTGCGAAAAATCCAGAAACGGTACTCGCACCTACAAGATGGAGGATATGCAAGTCACAAATGAGGCCAGAATTAGAGTGAACTCCCCTCGAGAACCAAGGCACACAGTAGAAATCCTTGCAGGACTAGCAGTTCATCCTGTGAGGAGGGATTCAACTTCTATAATATATATGGGCTTCTTACCTATGCTTAACATAAAAAATGGGCAAAAAAACCTATTACCTAATTTGTTCTAAAAATTCCTCTTTCAATGCAGACATAAAAAGTTACCTTTATATTCCTTGCGCATTGAAAATAACAGATCGACATATAGAAGCTAATAGCTGAAACGAATTGCTCTCTGATTCCTCTCTCAAGGGAGGAAGATGATCTCCTCATGCACAGCTCTAAGAATGGAAGGCAAGATAAAATGGATAATGCACTAACGGAAGAATGGCCAAAGCTAGGACTACATCAAACAACGTACAACAAAGGAGGACCTTCCTTTGCAGAGAAGCTGAAAGGTAAAACCAGTCAGAATGATAGCTCCGATGATGAAATTGACGATACGATAGAGGACCACACAGATGATGAGATGACAAACAATGAGTGGAAGATTGCTGAACATGTTCCGCCATGTGTAACAGAGGAGGATCTGAATAGGAATTTCTCTACCTTCGCCTTCTCAAAGAACACCAAGAAAAAACTGTATAGGGCATGGCGAAAGGCAATTACCGTCAAACTCTTGGGCAAAAGTATTGGTTATAAAGCTTTGTTTACACGGTTACAGACCTTATGGGCGAAGAAGGGAGTGATTAACCTTATCAATATTGGGCATGGATTTTATGTAGTGAAACTTTCCAACAGAGAGGATTACATGAACACCTTGACTGGAGGCCTGTGGATGATCTATGACCATTACTTAACAGTTAGACCCTGGGAACCAAACTTTGTTCTTGCTCGAGCCAAGATTGATAAGGTGGCGGTTTGGGTCCAGTTGCTGAAGGTTTTCCTATAATATAATGACCATGAGGCGCTGACGAACATTGGAGATAGGATAGGTGAAACACTCAAGGTCAATATGAATACCTCTTGCCAATTACGTGGAATTTTGCTCGTATTTGTGTAATCGTGAATCTAGAAAAACAGTTAATGTCTGGATTTCGATTAGACGAAGAAGACTACTTTTTGGAATATGAGGGGTTGTACTTACTTTGTAATAACTATGGTGTTTATGGTCATATTGGTGATGCCTGCCCTAATCAACACCCAAAAAGCACTAGGGGGGGGGGGATCCGCCACAGAAGCAAGGGACATAGATGACTCATCAAGAGGAGGAAAATCCTTCTTCCCACCAGGATCAATGGCGAACAGTGCAACGTAACTGGCGACCTCATAAACAGAGAGACAAAAAAGAGGGACCACTGAAACATACTGCCACAAGCTCACGATTCAATGTCCTGGCCGAGGTGAATAACGGAATGGCATAGGAAACAACCAATGAGAGACTCAGAGAGTGATCTCTCGACAACCCCCTAATCCGAAGAGTATTTCATGCAGACAGGAACGAGCGAAAAAAGTATAAATCGTGGCTAATCGTGCTGATGGAATGGACCACCATGAGATAGACAGGGGGCAAGTGTATGAGGTACAAAAACAAGTTGAGAAACGCATGAGAGACAAAAAGGGGTGACCTGTTTATGATTGCCTATCACAATGATGATGATACGAGGACTCACAACGAGGAAATAACAGCGGAAAGGATGGAGACATCTGGCCCTCTAGTAAATGAATTTAGGCCACCAGACGAATTGGGCCTCCACCAAACAATGCTCATGGAGGTAGCTGATTTGGACCCAGGGGACGTTGTTGTGGGAGATTTGGGCTTCAATCTCGCGAATAATGGCCCACCACTTCAAAAGGCCACTATGGATTTTGAAGATAGTGAAGTAGACTCTATCTCGATGCCGCCTGAGACCCAATAAGTCTCTCAGCGGTATTTGTTTGATTGAATTTAAGTCTTTATGGATCAAGTTCTTTTTTAGAATATAAGAGGAGTAGGAAAATTTAAACTCCTTAGAAATTTAAAGGCAATTTGTTGTGGGTCCAAACCCAGTATAATTATTCTAGTTGAGACAAAAACTCAAAACGAGCTCCCCTTTCGACCGTTAATTTATTGGGGGTTCGATGAATTGAAAATCATCCCCAATGAAGGAAGATCTAGAGGCATAGTCCTCTAATGGCGTAGCAACATGGTCCGAATCGACATCATTGAAGAGGACAGGCAATTCTTCCATATGAAATGCAAAATACCTGATACACCACCTTTCATCTTGACGTTTGTATATGCAATACCACACTCCAATTTACAGACGATTCTATGGAATAAATTGAGGAACCTAGCTGCAACAATCTTGATACCATGGGTTATTCTTGGTGATTTCAATGACATTATGCATCCATCGAAACAAACTGGAGGAGGCTGATGCAACCACAATCATATAAAATGGTTCGTAGATCGTGTTTTAGAATGTAGCATCTCTGACCTGGGATTCTGAGGCTTGAGAGTTCACCTGGAATGGTCCAAAAATTTATGGGCATCTTCATTTATTTGAATGGCTGGATAGGGGGTTTGGAAACACACGACTTTTGGCTAAGATGCAAAACTACTTTATCAAGGTATTACCTAGAACTCTTTTCTCATATCATAATCCGCTAGTTTCATCTTTTCAGGAAATGAGTCATAGTGCCATAAGGCTATTCAAATTTGAAGCAATATGGCTTATGCATGAATCCTTTGAAATCTTTTTGAACGAGTGTTGGAAGAAAGATACCAATATTGATGAGGCCTTACTACAGTTACAAAATTCTCTGTTAAAATGGAATAGAAGTCATTTTGAATTGATAGAAAGGAATAAGAGGATAGTATTAGCTAGGCTGAGGGGAATTCAAAACTCTCCCCATTTCCCTGCTTCGACATTCCTTTGTAATCTAGAAAAAGAGCTACAATCCAACCTTGAGTTTCTGCTAAAGCTGGAAGAGTTGAAATGGTTTCAGAAGGCAAGAACTGATTGGGTCACAAATGGAAATAGAGATACCTGATATTACCATTTCCAAGTCCACAATGAGAGGCAGGAAGAATAGAGTATTACTGTTGAAAAATGACACCGGAAGATGGATAGAAGATAAAAATGAGTTGATGGATATGGGGATGAATTTTTTCAAGAACCTTTACCAAGCAGAGGAGAGCAGTGGTCAGGAATTCACCACCAGTTCCACGTTTCCACCTATTCCAGCTGATGAAATCAAGCACTTAAGCAATGTGCCAACAAATGATGAGATTAGGCGGGCCCTATTTGCAATTGGCCCCTACAAGGTTCCAGGTTTTGATGGCTTCCCAGCAATTTTCTTCCAATCTAACTTGAAAACTGTGGGACCTTCTCTATGTAAATCTATCACTTCAACTTTTAGGGGAGTACAAGATTTAGGAGATCATAATAAGACTCTTATAAATCTTATTCCTAAGAGGGATGCTCCAGAAACAATGGCTCATTTTCGCCCAATAGCATTATGTTCCGTGAATTATAAATACATCTCAAAAATCATCTCTGGAAGACTCTGGGATTTGATGGATTCACTAATATCACCTTTTCAATCGAGCTTCATAAAAGGCAGGCAGATCGAAGACAACATTATTGTGGGACAAGAAATCATGCATACCTTAAAGAAAATGAGAGGAAGAAAAGGCCTAGTAGCGATGAAAATAGACCTTGAGAAAGCGTATGGCAGATTATAATGGGACTTTCTTCATCAAGTATTGTTGGAGGTAGGTATGGAAAGTAAGCTTATACAATTAATCATGCACTGTGTGACCTCTGTGTCATATAATATACTGTGGAATGGAGCAAAAACAGAGTATTTTTCTGCAAAGAGGGGACTTAGGCAAGGTGACCCAATTTTACCTTTACTTTTTGTACTTTGCATGGACAAATTATCTCACATGATCAGTGATGAAGTGAGTTTGGGCTTGTGAAACCAATTTGGATCTCAAAAAATGGCCCTGCTATATCTCATTTGATGTTCGTCAATGATCTCCTTCTCTTTGGCGAAGCAACGGAGGTCCAGGCGAGATGTATGATAGATTGTATGGGGAGATTCTGTGCATCCTCAGGGGAAAAGATCAACAAAGCTAAATCATCCATGTTTTTCTCTCCCAAAGTTCCATCATCCTTGAAGAACCAAATAGCTTCTTTAACTGATATGAGAATCACATTTGAAATTGGTCGGTACCTGGGATTCCCACTTTCAAGGAAAAGAAAAGGGACTGAAAATTTCCAATACATCGTGGGTAGAGTTCAAACCAAATTATCAGCATGGAAGAGTAAGTGCTTATCCAGGGCTGGGCGTATAACTCTAGCCAAATCAGTCCTATCAGCAGTGCCATTGTACCCATTGCAGGTTTCACGGACTTCGTTAGCCATTTGCCATGAGATCGAACGCATCCAAAGGAAATTTATCTAGGGAGACAATGAATCCACTCGTGGTTTTCATCCAATCGGATGGAGTCAATTAACCCTACCAAATAATGAGGGAGGCCTTGGTTTCAAAAATCTCTCTTCCTTAAATGAAGCTTTTGGTGCAAAAATAGCCTGGAAACTAATCTATGATTCGAAAGGCTTATGGGCAGAGGTTTTGCTTCATAAGTATATGCTCATGAATGATGAGAATCTTCTAAATTTCCAACGTACAGATTTTGCCTTATGGAAATTTGTGACCCAAAGCCGCGAGCTAGTGGAAAGAGGCTCCAAATGGATTATTAGAAATGGCAGACAGGTTCAATTCTTCAATGAAAAATGGTTGATGGAGGATAAACCACTTAAGGAAACCTGGCTCAGACATCTAATTGGGGAAGAGGATAGGAGTACAGTAGCCGACTGGGTGGTAAATGACTCATAGGAATTCTCAAAACTGATATCTTTGCTACCAAGTTTTGTCATTCATAGATTAATTACTACCTTACCTCCAAGACAGGATACAGGTGATGATGTTTTGGCATGGAGCAAAACTAGCAATGGAATATTCACAATGAAGAATGCATACATATTGATAGCCAGTCGAGAGAATTGCAGAGAGGAAGAGCTTTTTCGTTGCACATGGAAATGGAAGGGTGCTGAACGAGTCCGAGTATTTATGTGGCTAGCATTCAATGATCGACTACCTACTAAACTCTGGAGAAGTCGATGGTCCCATGCCTCTCTGATGTGTGACTTCTATGATAAAGAGGTAGAATTTGTCCTTCACATCCAAAGATTGTGATTATGCTAAGAAAGTATGGTATGCACTACTTGACCCCAACTATGCCACTCACTTCTTCTCTACTTCCCTTTAGGATTGGAGAAGATTTAACTTTAAAAGAGATCTGGGTGTACAACGCATGGCCGCTGGCAGTTAATTTGGGGGGTAGCTATATGGAAACTATGACTATGGAGGAATAATTCAATCTTTAATGATGATTCCCAAAGACCAGGCAATCCGGCATGTGTAATTTCAAATACCTAGAGGAGCTTTACTCGGTTGCAGTTGATGAGCGGGAATATTTTAAACACTACTCCAACAAAATGGCTTCCACCAGATTTAGGTTGGATTAAAATTAATGTCGATAGAGCGGTGACGAGAACCGAAGGATGTGCTGGATGTGGAGGGGTGATCCATGACCATGAAGGCACATGGGTAGCTGGATTTACTCACTCATTAGGAACATGCGAGGTTCAGGAAGCAGAGGAGTGGGCGATTATTAAAGGTCTCCATTTAGCATGGGAACAAGGCTTCAGGAAGGCTAAGGTGGAAACTGATGCGAAACAGCTGGTTGACATGTTAACAGATCATCAACCTCAGAACAAGGACAATCTACTCTTATGGGAAATCAGGGATGTTATGTGGAGGAAATGGGACCTGTTAGTACAATATATACCCAGAGAATTCAACATGGTAGCAGACACGCTTGCAAAGAAACGCATTTCAATTTCAGAATTTCTTGATGCTTGTCCTGATTATGTCAGGAATCAGGTCTCAAACGATGGGCTAGGATTAAATTCCCCCCTGTAGTTTCCTTATTTTAATTTGAAGTATCCATTCGTATCCAAAAAAAATTTAAAATAAAAATAAAAAGTTACCTTTGCACCTATAGTCCCAACTAGATCAATGTACTGAAAGCTATAAATTAGCTCCTCTTGTCCTTCTCTACTTTCTCGTTTCTCCCTCTTTTTCTCTTCTATCGTATCCTTACCAATCAATGATATCACTGCTAAAGTGATCGGTTAAAAAGTTAGCAAGGGTAGTTATAAGGGGGAGACCACTAAGTGGTTGCGTCTATAAAAGGGGCAAGGGAAATCATTGTACGGATGATGATTTGAGTAAAAAGATGAGTATCAATTTTCCTAATCTATCTCTCCCTCTCTTGTCTCTCTATCTCAACCCTCTCTTTCCCCCCTCTAATTCTCTCTATTTCTCTATACTTTTCCTCTTCTCCCTTACATTCTCCATTAGAGGTATTATGACAATTCTCAATCAATTATGATGGAGCCACCCTCGTTCAAAAAATAAGATGATAAGATCTGTCTTCAGCAGAGTAACTATGGATGAATGCCCAGAATCAGCTGCTCATGGAAGCTTGAAAGAATTCAACAATTTCTTCAGCAGCCATATTATCCAATTGTGATTACCAAGATGATATAGGATTATGGGGAGGTATCCCTCTTCCAAAACTGAGCACAGTCCTATCGTGGAAACTGATCACAGCAATCATGCAAATTTATGAAAACCAAGGCAGCCTACTCTAAAGCCCAGGCATCAATAGAAAGATTATGCTTGCATTTATTTACTTTCCATGCTCAATTCAACTGTACATTTAGCATTCAATCCACCTGAACTATTAAATTTTACCACTACTTAATCGCACAATAGACTCCAATATCTTTATTACAGCCATCAAAGTCCCTTAAACCAAGAAATGACAAAAAGCAAATCTTCAACTCCTAAGCAAAGCCCCTTAACACTACTTACTACATATTGTGGATTAATTATGGTATCTTGGATCTCATAACTCTAATTTCAGTAACTTCTATTCATCAGCCTTAACATCTACAAAATTCATGTTTTGGTATCCAAATAATTTCATACTCATTATTGTCCATTTTCCTTTTGTTTTAGCATGGTCTAACCTTTTTACAGCTTAAAAATGACAAAAATAATGGATGAAGCTCTTCCTATCTAAGAAAATTAAAATTTAAAGTGAAAACCAACAAAGTAAACCCAACATATACAACATATTTGGGCATGTACTCATGTAGGAGCAAAAAATGATTTTTTTTTTTCCTTTCTGTTGGGAAAAAAAACAGACATATATAATATCTATCATACACCTGCCATGTTCACTTAATAGTAACTCCTTTTGTTGTTTCTTTTTATTTTTTATTCAAAGAAACAAAAGCCATGTCCAAACTACAAATTTACTTGTTTAAATTCCATTTCCTAATTCCTGCACCACATCCCAAGCTGTACAGCACTCAGGTTAACTAACAGTTAGACATCAAAACATGATCAACAGTTCAAGCCAAGGATAGCTAGCATCCTCCATTTCCAAAGATATGGGTTTCATGTTAGATCATTAGTCACATTTTGACAAGCAGGGTTGTATTCACTTGTTCTATTAGAACAGTAACCATAGCCAATGACTTCAAACTAAAAGATAGTTCAGTCACAGCAGAATGGTTATTTACCTAGCACAGTAGCAGCTTCACCAAAACCAAGGGAATCCTTGAAAAACTCAACACTTTGATCATAGGATGCAAGCATTCCCATGTTCAATGCCATAGCTCTAACTACAGTTGGACCTGCGCCTTTCCAAAGGGCCAAAATCCCTTCATCAGAAACAATACGATAAAGAGCATGGAAGGCATTTGTATAATTTCGGCGCTGAGCAGCAGGTAAAGTTGCATCAGCCTGCATTCTTATGAGTGCCAAATCAGCTGGACTGCCAACAGTTGCCCCAATAGCACCTGCAGTCAGCCCACATAGAGCTTTCTGATAAAGAGGCAGTGGCTTCCCATCATTAGCCTCAATTGCTTTGTTTGTCAATATCCTAACAAAAGTGAAATTCAATCAGATGACACCTGAACTGGAAAAAGTTAGCACATACATGATGTTATAAGATCACACTCACCCCAAGAAGAATTAATGATTACTGGCATTGGATTAAACAACGAGGACAGATCATTACATCCCAAAATATGTGAAAACTATAAGCCTTCTAGTTCTAGTTATAAAAACTACTTGCTGGAGAACCAATGGCTTTTGGGGGGGGCACATAATAATGCCACAAGCAAAAAAGGCTGTGAAATTTGTCCTCGGTATTTCATAAAGACATACAAACACGATTATAAAATTCTCACCTGAATGATCCCAGTCGAGCAGTAGTGTATGTGGCTTGTCTGAGTAATCCTGCAGATAGACCCTATATAGTTGAATTTGGTTTAGATATCAGTAACTTTATGCTTCAGTGAAAGATAAACAACAAAACACAACCAAAAACTTAAAAAGGGAAAAAAACAAAAGAAACAGAGGAGCAAAACTTCGAAGCAAATAATTATTTTCATATGCTAAAAATTAATAACGTATAAAATTTATTTTCGCTCAAACGTGTAGGTTAAAGGGGGGAAACTCAGAAACACTGAACCCAGTAAGCGGGGACATATAATCCCAATGAACGAAATCCTCCATTCGTATGGATAATTTTATCAAGACAGACATCCATCAGAACGGAATGAATCCGATTGAACTTCAACAACCACATCCCCAACCCTTCCCACTAAAAATAATATAAGGATCCACATACAATAATTTCTAAAACCAGTCATAAAGACGTATCTTGAAGAAAATCGAAGTCACACAGAAATGTGCAGAATCAAACCTTATAGAATGCAGTGATACCCTCGTTCTTGAACATAGTGGATGTCACGTGACCAGCGGACCCTTGACCCAATTGTATCCTCACCTACGCAAACCCAGTAAAATCAAAAGATGCAACAGAAAAGTGAAAATCGAAGATCTGAGTCTCATGGAAACAATCCATGTCGACATCTTTTGTTGTTAAAAAAAAATGAGACAAAAAGGATCAAAAGCCATTAGGGGAGCCCAAACAGAGGAACAGAAGGAAGGAAAAGGGGAACGCTTTACCTTAACCATGTCAATGGGCTGAATAACACAGGTGGCGAGCATACCAGAGGCTCCGCCATTGACGAAGGGTTTGACAGTAGGCCAGACACCAGCAGGTTTGGACTTCTTCTCGTCCCCCATGACTGAGATTAGAAGCTGAAGCGACGAAAACGAGGGAGAGAGAAGGGAAGTGAGTAGCTGAGGAAAGCAGTTGGGCAAAACTAGATACAGGGTCCGCCTCGGCCAATCCCACCCGACAATTTCAGAAAGAGATCCTCTCTTTATTATCTTTGCTTCTGATTATACCTTATGAATTCTTATGAATTGATCTGGGTCATTGAGAAAATGAAAAAAAAGTAATATGATCTTTTATATTAATTAATAGATATGATTCAGAAATTACGAAAAATAATGAAAAAACCCGACAATTTCACGCAACATCAATCAAACGGGGATTTGTTCGAATGATCGACTCGTAGAATTTAATTTTTTTTAAAAAAAAATAATGTTTTATCCATGGCCCTCCCATTTCGCATAATTTACCATATTACTCAAAATCAATCTCTAATCCAATGTGTTACGAGAGCCCGTGAAGTTTGAGCACTTTTTCCAACGTGTTTGTTAACAGAAAAAGGGGAGGGATCTTTTTTAAATACTATATGAAACTCTGAAGTTCCAAGACATTTGTAGAAAAAATAAAAAGGCACGAAGGTACTTGTGAGGAATTTAAGATTTTGAAATCTAAATATTTTTATTAATATATCTCTCACATATTCTTCCTCTCTCTTCACCATTTCTTTCTCTTCCTCTTCTACATGTCCTCTCTCACTCTCTTTGAAGCAAAGGTGATGATGCTGGTGGAACGAAAGTCGAGGTAGAGTATGGTGAAAATAGTGGAAGATAAAGGTCTTCCAAATTCAAGTGTCCACAACACTTCCCTGATATGAATTGTTGCCAACAAAAATGGAGAAAGGGGATGGCGAGGCTATGAAAGTTGTCAACAAGAAAAATGGAGGAAGGTGACGGCGGAGTGATGGTCGAAACTCACTAATGATAATGAAAATGAGAGTTATCCTTGGTGAGGAAAAGAGGTGAAGGTGGAGAAAAGGTGAAATTGGTATGGTTGTAAGAAGCCAAGAGGCTAAGGAATAAGAAGATGAACACTAAAGATGAGCTTAGGAGGCTGAGGAAAAAGAAGGTACATAGTAAAATGAGCTTCCCAAAATTTATAATAAGATAGATAAGTTTAGTAATTGTTTTGACAAAAGTACAAAGTGACACAAACAAACACCTTATTTTGAGGTTGAGGGCATATATTACATACTCCCCATATCTTTAATATAAGATGAACTCATTGTTAAAACGATTACTAAATTTGTTAATCTCATTAGAAATTTTGCGAATCCCGTTTTACTGTTCACATTCTTCTTTCCCATCCTCCTGAGCATGTTTTATTGTTCATCTTCTTCTTCCTCAACCTTCTGACTTCCTCTAACAATACCAATTTCAACCTCCCTCCAACGATATCAATTCCAATCTTCCTCCACCTTCACTTCTCTTCTTCGCCAAGGACAACTTTCATCTTCATTGTTGCTAGTAAGATTTGACCACCACTTCGCCATCACCTTTCTTCATTTTTTTCCTGCAACAATTCAAATCAAAGGAGCATTGCAGACACCTGAACCTAAGAGACCTTTATCTTCCACCATTTTCACTTTGCTCTACCTCCATCTTCGCTTTGCCATCATTGTCGCCCTCACTTCACAAGAGAGAGAAGGATGTCAGAAAGAGAGAGAGGAAGAGATGGTAAAGCAAGAGAAATAATATGTGAGGGACATTTTAGTAAAAATATTTAAATTTCAAAATCTCATTTATTTCAATCATCTCTGTGTCCTTTTTTTTTTTACAGATCTTTTGGGGTTTTGGAATTCCTTATGGGATTTCTCTTTGTGTGTGTGTGTGTAGAGAGAGAGAGAGAGAGATAATAGGTAGCACCGTAGCAGCATGGAGCAACATACCCCAAGTGGAAGGTATGGGGTGACATGGAGGGGGATACACATGAAAAAATGCGTGAATTGAGAGATAATTGGGAGGGAATTAATGAATGTGTGCAATTAGGATGGTAAGGTGAGATAAAGGGGAAAAGGAGGGGGCAATATTGGGAGAGTGAGGCATAAATGATTATTTGGAGGAGGGAGAAGGAGAGCCTCTCCTTGCACCATATCCACGCAACTTGTGGTCACCCTACCCTGCACATCAACTTGCATCTCTTTCAATCTCCATCACCAATATTCCATTTCTTTATTATTCCTTCTCAATAAACTAACTTGAACCAAAATGTTCCCTCCTGTCATAATATAATATAGGGTTAAGGTGTAAAAATATACATATGTTTTTTCCCCAAGAGCACCCAGCACCATATGTTTTTTTTTTTTTGTGCAAAAATACACATGCCGTTAGGTTTTAGAAGCAAAAATACCACTTCTGTTAGTTGTCCATTAACTGACCGTTAACCATGGTGAAATTACTCTTTTGCCCTTAACCCTTTTCTTTTTTAATTATTTTAAACTAAGGGCAAAAAGGTAATTTCACTATGGTTAACGGTCAACTAACGGTCAGTTAACGGAAGTGGTATTTTTGCTCCTAAAACCTAACGGCATGTGTATTTTTGCACAAAAAAAACCATATGGTGCTGGGCGCTCCTGAGGAAAAACATATGTGTATTTTTGCACTTTAACCCTATAATATATATATGTAAAGAATTGATTTTGACCAAAATATAAGATATACTTATCAGCATTTTCTTAATTCACCCTATGATGCTTACTTACTTAACAATAATTAAAAAAATGACTAAGATGTGCTAAAAATATATATATAATATTAATTAACTTCATTAATCTAATTAAATTTGGTAAATACATTATATAGATACCTCTTCCATCTAATTCCAACACAACTGCGACAGCGATCCATTATCCCCCACCTTTGTTGTACTCACCTTTCATAAGTCCCATTTGGCATCAGTCCAAAGGTTTTTAGAGAATAAAAAAAGCTGCAGAGCATTTTTCACTCAAAAATTTAATTTAATTTTAATATACAATGGTACAATCAAGTTTCATAAATCTTTGGAGTTGTTGAAATTCAAGTTGCTGTGGTGGGGATGCGTGGTGACATATAAATATATACTCCTTAATATAAGACATATATAAGGAGATTATATTAGTCCTAAATATAAGAAATAACTTTCATACCTATTAATTTTTTTCTAATTTTTTTTATTGATACTCCCTCAATAATAATTAAAGAGAAGAGAAAATAATGGAATTAAGGAAAATGATTAAAGTGTTTTAGAAAATATATGTCACATTAATTAATTTAACTAATTTTCTTAATTTAATAAATTAGGTAAGTACATACTACACAAAGTACCGGAAGGATAATATTTAATTGGCCATGTTATTTTATCATAATTTATTGCAACATTTTTTATATCTATTTATAGTACAATATTTAGGGCTTTTTTTTAAAACAATTTTTTTGGAAAACTGTTATGAATAAGTCGTTTTTAAAAATATAAAACAAAAAGTTATTTTTTAAAAACTAATAAATAAAAACAGTTTTTAGTTGTTTTTTGTTTTTTATTTTTTTTTCAGGCCACCATCTGTTTACTATTGATGACCACTGGCACATAAGTACCAGCAACAATCATCATCATGTTACCTCAAAAACGTTTTCTTTACAACAACTATCCAAATAATTTTTTTTATTTTTTTAGTTTCAAACTCCTCTGGCTTTTCCTGTAGTTGAAGCCATAAAGAGCCTGCCAAAATAATAATCGGATACGGATATGCGATGAATCTAAACAATGCGCGCCAATCCTTCCTCGTCTTCACCGAATGAAATGACCCGCCCCGTATCCGTACCCAGTTCCAGGATTGTCATCTATGTCAGCGGATGAGAGGTTTAATTTATAGGAGAAGTAAACTAGAATCAAGGATAGGGGGAGTATGCAATATATGCTTACCTTGATATAAGATGATCTCATTGACTTTATTCGGAGGAATTAAAAAATTTAAATATAAATTGCATTAAAATATTTAAATTTAGAGGAGGAAGTTAGTTGTGAGTGGTGACCGGGAAGCTTTTCCTTGATCTTGTGGTGGCGGTGCTCAGTGGAAACAGAACCACCGATAATGGCGGGCCTGAGATTCGTGGCCGGTATCTTCTCCTTTATCTTCTCTCCGGAGCCACCCCTCTCCCATCATAATTCCTGTACACATCCGTGGACCTGCCTGTTCCATGCACGCGCGCGTGCACACACCTTCAATTCCCCACACAGTACGTACCAGTAGCGCTGATATATATTAATTAGTTGTCTAAGAGTGAGTAGTACGAGTATATATAGTCCTTGCTGTATGTGTTACATGTATATAGGGGAAGAGAGTAGCGGGTGCGTGAGTGGGGAAGCGGCGCGTGTTGGGTGACTGAGCATCTGCCAATGATTAAGCTTTAATTTCGCCTCACAAGATAACACCAATGACTCCCAGTCTTCACATGCAACGTGGCCTTCTCTCTGCTGCACACGTTCCGGCTCATCCTACCTATTATATGTATAACAAGTATAACTACCTCATAAATTCATGCATCATATATCGGTCGTCCTTTGCAAGCCAAGTGTTAAGAGAAGGGGTGATAATGTACGCGCATGTGTTTCCTTGAGATAATGTTTTGGTTGATAGAGTGCAATCTGTGGCTTAACTCAGCCATGTGACCCCTGAGAAGCGCATTGTCAGCCCCAGTAATGTCCAAGCTAAGCCTGGTGGTGACATCAATGCCTGTGATAAAAGCAGTACTTTAGTAAAATGAAAGTCAAGTGTATACAGTATACTGGAAAGGGCGAGAAGGGAGATTATGCCACTTTTCCTCTCTGGTGATGACTCAGTATTAGTATTATTGTCATTTGATTCTGGTGTGTGAACTTTGCCATTTTCCTCTCTGAAGATGATGCCAACATGCCGTCTACACATATCACATCAAAACTCAAATGGAATAGCAAGTGAAAGGCATTGGTATGACAATTGTTTTCACTAAATTTCTCATCCATCTTTGGCATAGAACCACCTTCCTTGCGAGAGAAGTTTCTACTTTCTACCTGGACGCATCTTGATTTGCAGTTAACCGTCTCATTTTCAAGACAGAGACGGTCACTTAACTATAATGTCATCAAATAGCCATCATATGATAAACGAAATCACAAGAATGGACAAAAAAGTGCATCAATTCGTTCTGATAATAAATAGGAGCTAGGGCTAAAGTTGATGTAATGTTTTACCATGCCTGAACTGGTCCAAGGCGAAGCAAATACATTGTGAATGGCTATTTACAAGTTACACGGTGTCATGAAGTTGAAAGCTGGAAAAATAATGTAGAGGAAGTACAAGACTTAGGAGTAAAGTGCTCCAAAACACAGTTGAAGTCTGCTAAGCAATGGCAGAAGCTTGGGGATGATAATGAAGCATCTCGTTCCACATCATTTCTCTAATGGTGGGTTCCCTCCAGTTTTCATCTATGTCCAGATTGATTGGAACCTGGGCAGGAGGATTAGATCTCGGATCATATAGGCCCGCCATATACGGGTGTTGCAGCGCTTCCATGATGGTAATTCTCTTGGTTGGATCGAACACCAGCATTTTCTGCAATAAATCCATGGCTAATGGATCTGCTTGTGGGTATAGCTGAGACAAGGGCACGCCTCTTGTGTAAGGCAGTGACTTGATATACCTCCTGGCCTTTGGATTATCAATAAACGCTAGATCAGACTCATCCTGGCTTCCCAGCACACGTATAATGAGTTTCAACTGGTTGAGGCATTCAGTTCCAGGAAATATTGGTTTTCTTCCCAGAATCTCCGCAAAAATACACCCCACAGACCACACATCAATTGAGGTTCCATAATTTTCACAGCATAAGAGCAGCTCCGGTGCACGGTACCAGCGAGTCACAACATACTCCGTCATGAACTGCCCATCGCCTCCATTTGTTCGTGCAAGCCCAAAGTCACATATCTTCAGATCACAGTTGGCATTGATGAGCAGATTTCCAGGCTTCAAGTCCCGATGAAGGATATTTGCAGAGTGAAGATATTTGAGACCTCGAAGCAACTGTTTATAATTGGTCACAAGCACAAAAGAAAACAATCATTTTGATTATCTAGATTGAACAGATTAACAAAATAATATGATTGCCTCCACCAAGTAATCAAACAATCAATATTATGCTGAAAATTCATAAAGATGTAGAGAAAATGCATTACTATGGACATGTTTTTGACAAGAAGTGCTATCATATAAATAATCCGTCCTTTTTCTGTTTAAAGAAATTTCTTAACTCAGTGAAAGGTTATATTGCCTGTAGTAAAGATAGGGGAAAACAGTAAACAAATAAACAGACAAAGCGAATGAAACAATCTATGTTCTGATATTTTGCCTCAGCAACATCCGTAGAATCTTTTATGACGCATAAAATCACTTTAACATAAGTCAACCCAATGCTTGATATAAGACGCATAAATTCACTTTACAATATGTCAAAAATTTAAAAGGGATAATTCACATTAGAAAAGGAAATATCAATAAAAAAAATTGCATGAGAGTGTTGGCAAACTTCATAGTTCAAACCATATCTTATATCATAGTCCTGCAAATTTATGGATAATGAATTTCACGAAATGGGAAAATTCCCAACTAACAAAGGTTTGGGAAGGAAAACTACAAACTGACTAACAAGAGACGGCTTAGTACCTGAAATATAAAATATTTGCAATGATCAATGGAGAGGGGCTGCGAAGATTTAATTATCTGATGAAGATCAGTATCCATGAGTTCATAAACCAAGTACACATCCTTGAAACATGTTCTCTGGGCAGGCAACATAACATCCTTCAAAGCAATCACATTTTCGTGCCTGATATGTCTAAGAAGCTTCAATTCCCTCAGCGTTCTCAATGCATCAATGCGATTCTCAAATATATTACCGATCTTCTTAATTGCAACTTTCTCATTGGTTTCCCTGTTGATGGAAGAGCACACTACACCATATGCTCCTCGGCCGATGGGCTTTATTGGAACGTACTTTGTATCAATCTCAAACACTGTTTGCCATATGGAGTAATAATGCTTCCCCTTCGGCCCAATTTTATTCGGTGGCTCGATCAAAGTTGCCATTTTCCTGCAAATTAACAGAATATATTCTCAAGTGGTAAACGAGCATACAGGTAAACTCAAAGGAAAACAATCACAGTTCCAGTCAAGGTATTACTCTAAATGACTCTTATCATCAACAGTTTGTTAAAGATCTAAAAGAATTTCAGACAACTGCGGCAAAATTTTGACACGGACAGAATAATACTTTTGCTGGGGACGGAAATAATTACCCCTTCAGAAATGTTTGTAAATCAGTCTATCCTAATTAAATCTACGTTGGGTTTGATCCTTTAAGTCGCCTTCTCTCTCTCTCTCTCCCTGTCTTTTTTTTTTTTTTTTTACTTTTTCTCTCCAGTTCTCAAGCAATCAAAGTTTTTCAATTCATCTTTCTTCTCCTATCCGCCTTACGCCTAACCTTTAAAATCACCAAAAGATAAAGATCTTAGATCCCAAGATATTTAGAAAAGCATCCATACCACAAAACTAAGCTTTCATCCCAGCATCTCCTTCTTGCCCAGAATTCTTCAAAGTTCTGAAAAGGAAGCCAGGTATCTTTGAGTTGACGATGCTTCAAGCAGACGCTTTGTTGCAGCCAATTTCACACAGCAAAAGCAAAACACGCCTTCAACGAAAATCCGGGGTAAAAGAGAGACGCGGTAGATTCAGGGAGTGGGCTTGATTAGGCGGCCTAATCAGGATCCTGGATGAGAAATTGGGTACGAAGAAAGAGAACCCATTATCTGTATGGCCATATCCTTAGGCGTAAAGCCATAAAGCGAATCGGGTATGGGGAGATAGACATGCTCGTGACTCACGACAACTAACTCCACAGTCCACACGGCATTCGTTATGGCTTTTGCCCAAAAACTGAAAAGTGACGACTTTCGACGTACTTCGGCCCTTTGGGATTGGACTTTATCCCGTCTTGTGTACCAGTGTTTGCTTCTTTTTTCCTTCCTTGCGCAACGCAAAATGGGAGTTCAGATGCTTTAAAAATAGTTTTTCAATAGTGAATAACATGAGATTATTTACGTGAATAAACCCTTATCCCAAACATGCATTTAAACCTCTGACTTCTTATTTTCTTGATAACTAAAGAGGGGGAAAAACATAACTTCTTCACTTAAATCAACCAATAAAAGAAAAAGGCGGCAAGGGGTTCGGTTTAATTGGGTGGGTTATTTGTCCATATCCCAATACAATACGTATCTACTGTTCAAAACAATACAATACGTATCCCATTGGCTGTAAAATACTGAAATCATGCCCAGAAGAACAGTTCTTAACCTAAACGATTTTTAATGATGAGATAGAATGGAATAGGATAATGAAAAAGTTTATACCACTATTGATAACATTTTTTTTAAATAACTAGAATAACTAGTAATATCTCAATTTTTTCCTAACAATCCTCAATCTATCTTTTCTTATTCTCCACAATTGAGGAGTTAGGATAAAATGACTTAAAAAAAAAAAAGTTACACTGCAAAACTATCCCTTATCCTCACCCAAAAAAGAAAATTTCTTTGCTATCCTTAACGTAAGAATTTTGGGGGTGTCTAGAGTTTGATCTGTTCGCTAAAGTACCCACATAAAACTAAAGCGTTGATATTATGAGAGAGCTCTTTTAAAGGGATGGGAGCATAGTATGTGTGTTTATTATTCAAATTTCTTGTTCTCTCAATCCCACACCATTTATATAATATTCATGGATCACATAGGAATAGATGTAACTCTTCAACATACATACGGTTTACATGAGAATAAATGTAACTCTTGAACTATCCAATTCACATCGGCTCTAAGTTATTATGAATTCCAACACTTACCATCCTCTGTGGACTAAATAACCAATATAATGCCTTAGTTTTAATTTAGGATTAACACAATCTTTGATCCTCAAGATATCATCTTGGTTTTTGTCTTTCAAGATTTAAATAAGAGGTTTTGATTTTCAAGGGGAAAAATGGTCGAGATTCTTATTTAATTATAAGGACTAATATTTTAAATGGAATCAAACTTAAGGGACCAAGATTAAAATGATGATTAAAAAGATGGGAAACTTCAATGACTAAAGATTATATTAACCATTGAATTTATCATTGAATTTAATTATTTTGACCAATCCATTAATTTAAGGAAAGTGTAGAAGCATGTCAGAATTCGGACTTTCATATGGTATAGGCCTTTAAGAGCAAAACTCAGCAGCTGGGAAACTTCCGTTTCTGTTATTGTTGTGTGAGAAGATAATTATTATTTTGTCTCACAAATAAATTTCTCCAATTGAGGGCAAACCATCATAATGCTGTTGGCTGGTCTGAATAGCTGCATGGCTCCTATGCAGCATAAAAGATGGCTGCAAGTGTTGTTGTGTCACTTTATATATTGATTCCTATGCAGTTTTTATTTCTGCCTGACAATCTTGTTTCTGCACTGGAAAATATTTGTGAATTTCATCGGGACAGTATCAATTCTGTTAAGGTTTTTTCATCATTGCCGTGTTAATTATGAACACCCTTTGGATTGGTGCATAAGCTTCTCAACCAAGTTTACTTGTGTTTGCATAGAGCTTTTGTTAAATTTACTTGTGTTGGTATATGGTTAGTCCTGTGTGGCTCAACTGCTGACGATAAAAGGTGAAGCGATTGAGACTAAAGCCGTTCACGATCAGCTTGGGGGCTCAACTTTTCTTTTCCAGGGTCTGGTTTTGCAACTGCCTTCCTTTTTTTTATATTGTTTCGATCTAGTCTGCCATCTTACAGCAACTTGCCTTACAATCCATTATTTCACCCTAGTTCTGGAAGGGGCGTGATTTGTTTGGATTGCTCGTGTCTCTGTTTATTATCCATTATTTGCCATCATTCGTTTTTGCATGGTGTTTCATAGCAAGCTGGCTTCTTTTTCAGTTTTTGAAAAAGGAGATAAAACTGCGGTTGAAAGGGAATATTGTGTAGCATGTGTATATTGATATGCTGATGTATATGGTGCAACAGAATGTGGAAGAAAAGGTTGGGCGATTGGCAGCGTGGGAGGACTCCGATTCTTTTCCTTATTTCCTTTCAATTTCAGCAGTTTTGTCTTTGCGGCTTATCCATTTAATATATGCTGGAACTATTACTGATTTAAATATTGGGCCCATCTAAGGTGGTCCAATAAGAGGCAACCAGTATGACAAAAAGATGATAGCACAACGTTTGGGTTTAGAGGCATAAGAGACCTACAAGTCCAAACGCTAACCCTAAGATAATCTTTATAAATAAGAGGTTAACCTACAAGGTACACACTCTGCCTTTTTATGATTCTGCCTATATAGAGCACATACTCCACCCCTTTGACTAAACGTCTATCTGTATTTCGAACTACGTGGACTTTGATCCCTTTCACAGACACATAGGCCTTGGACATTGTTCCTATATCAAGTCCAATATATCTTGTTTTATAACAGAAGAGGAACCAAATAGTAATGCAACATAATCATTGGTGCGACAAACAATTGTGTTATTAGTGATCTGTTTTGTATTTGACGTTCCGGTAAGCTCAAGAACTACAGGTAAATATGATATCACGTATGGGTTCTGTGCCCAATCCAATTTCATCTCCATTGAGTTTTAAATTAATAGGTTTGGATTCATTTATTTTAAAAGTTTACAATGAATAAACCCATCTATGATTCATTTTTAAAAGTTCACAATGAATAAACCCATTTATGATTCATTTGCCACCACCACTACTACTACCAAAAAAAAAAAGGGTTACAACATTCATTTTTTTGCACTTTTTTCCTTAGTTTTTCGAGGCACCTAAATGGGAAGCATAGTAAGTGGTGCTTACAACATCCCAAAAAAAGGCACCATAAGCTCCACTTACGACATCCTAAAAATATATTTATGATTTTGTTTGCTTAACTTATGACGTTCTAAATTTAAATTTAGGAAACTGAAAATGCCTAACTTTTTTTAAAAATATTTTCTCTTTATTCTAACAATGACATATCGTGAAGAAGAACAACAATGAAAATAAAAATTAAGAAACTCTGTTAACATTTTAGAGTAGAATGTTTGCATATGAGAATGGCAACATACAATAATAATCGAGTCCATTTCAGGTAATATAAAAATTCTTAGAATATCTTCTTAGTTCATAAAACAAACAAATAGCAATTTCAATCCAACAAAATTCCAGAAAAAAATCCCAGAAAATCATAGATCTCAATACCAACAAAATCCTAGAAAAAATAGATTGATAAATACGAATTAAGAAAGATCTTGCTCAAAGCTTCACACGCTAGACATAGATTGAGTGAGATAGAGGGAGCACGGACGAAGGGAGCATGAGACTGCTAGCACTTGGAGTTTTGAGCTTCAAGAGAGCTTCCAACAGCAAATTTACATGAGACCAACGAAAATTTGGATTTGCACAACAAAGCTTTTAGCGAGAGAATTGTGTGTGTGGTGGGGAGAGAGAATGTTTAAGATTTGAATCTATTTTTTTTTTTTAGTAGAGAGGCAAGAGAATAGCACGCATATGAAGCCAAAAATTTATCATTTTTGGCGTCCAAATTTTTAACTGGGACGCAAAAAACATCACTTATGGTGTCCTAAAATATTAGGACACCATAAGTGATGTTTTTAGCGTCCCGGTTAAAAATTCAGATGCCAATAATAAAATTTTTCACACATAACTATAAAAATGCTATCGCTTTTTTTTTAATTTCTTTTTTTTTTAATGACGTCTTTAGGAAAGTGAAAGCCTTTTTCTTTTTTGTAGCAGTGTGCATAAAGTATATTCATAAAATCCTTAATAATGTACATAACCATATATTTGTCATAAATAGAAAAGTTCATCTATCTTCCTCATAAAAGGCATAGAACGCTTACAAAAATATTTACAGATCACTTACCAATAAACTTTTAATATTGAGGAGCGGGTATCGAACCTCCTCCTACCAACAAGTCTCTTACATCGAGAAATGAGTATCCAACCTCCTCCTACCAACGAGACCCCCACATCAAGGAGCGGATATCAAACCTTATCCTTTTTAGAGTGATGGTCGTTTTAACTAACAGTATCACTTCTTATTGATAAACCGTACTACTCCTAATAACAAGTCATGGAAAAATCAATTTTATTGGCGACGAAAATGAAAGACCAGTTCAGCCCATTACCCATTAAGAAGCCCTAAAAAGAGAAGAACCTAAGACGTTTCCAACAGAATGAAAGCCCAGCTAAGTCCATTAGCCAAAATGAGCGAAGAAAATGTCTAGTAATTTTTACCCAAAAAAAATGTCTAGTAATTTTGATCATTTTCAAACTCCGACACAGTTTCAGCCCATTGCTGCACCCTCTGACCGCTTCGGTAGTGGCCCGCGCCACCATTTCCTCTCTGATCTTCCTCATCTCTGCACTGTCCCGTTACCTTCTTTCATGGCCACGCCCTACCCCTGCCTTCTTCATCGCACGACCTAAGCTGTCATTCACTGCATTTTGATGAGCTCCTTGCTACTACAATGAGTTCCAAATCACAAGCTTTTTCTTGTTCCCGCCTGCTACTCGGCCAACTCCTCCGAGATTCCATAAAATCTCAAATCTATTTCTCCCGCAAACTCGCCCCGTTATCTTCCCTTCCTCTCCCTCCCTGCAGGAGCACTGTATCGACGCTCCCTTCTCTAGGGAAAGCCTACTACTCGACTTCATCGGCTAGTGACCCTGACTCTGAGTCCATCCCTTCCAATTTAGTGCAAGACCTTCTGGCTGAGGTGGAGAAGGATAGGCTCAGAGAAAGACAGCAGAGAATAAGGGATGGTTTGGACACGAAGGATATCGATGCCGAAACTCGGCAGGACTATATGGGTGTTAGACCGATCCTAAGGAAGCTTCGAAGGCAGAAAATCAAGGATTCTAAGGAGTTAGACGAATACGAAGAGCCTACTGACTCCGATAGCGAGGACGAGGACGAGAGGTTTAGCCCTGAGGCAATCCAACAGAGGTTTGAGGACTTTGAGAGGAAGTTCAAGAAGCATGAAGAGTTACTGAAAAACTTCACAGATGCTGGTATCTCACCCGTCGATTTATTTTCTTTTTTTATTATATATTGATATTGATTGGTCAATGCCGCTTTTGCTAGACTCTGGTTCTCACTTCCTAAAGGATGCCAGTTAAAACATAACCTTGGAAATAGGTTTGCATCTGTTCCAGTTCAGTGTAAAGTAAATTGTTTTTCGTCGAACGTCTGGAATAGTGTAACAATCACTAAAATAAACTGTCACTCCTTCCTCATCTCTATGTTCTGTTGCTTTTTTTTTTTTCAGAAAAGATTCTCATGCCTAGTCTTCTGGGTATTCGATCCCTTGATCACTTTTCATATTGCTCTGTTCTTTAAAACCATATATTTCGGTGGAATTGCGACGGAGAATTCTGTCTATCGAATAGCGTAGGTTATTTTTGGAAAGCATTTCCATTGGTTTATAATTTTCTCCTATTTTTGTGACCGTTCACTCAATTGCTTTTTTATTAGTCTTCCATTATGCTCTAATTACAACTTAGTGAGTGTTTGGATTTGCTTATTTTAAGCAATCAAGCGCCTTGGTAAATATGTGAAATATGCAATAGAAGTTTTGTCTAGACCTTTTTTCTTAAAAAAAAAATAATTTGATTGATTCTAATGTTTCCCATACCCCGCCCATATTACTTGGAATTCTGTATCCTGTCTGTTAATTTTTCATACCTTTTCGTTTCCTCATTTTCTTATAGAGACACTTGATGATGCTTTCAAGTGGATGAATAGAATTGACAAGTTCGAACAAAAGTATTTCAGGCTTCGTCCTGAATACAGGGTTATTGGAGAATTGATGAATCTCCTGAAAGTAGCCGAAGGAAAAGATAAATTCATTTTACAACAGAAACTAAATAGAGCGATGAGATTGGTTGAGTGGAAGGAAGCTTATGATCCTAACAATCCTGCCAATTATGGAGTTATTCAGAATGAAGAATTAGGAGGAGGGCCTTCTGATAATGCCCTGGGAAATGCTGGATTTGAAAAGGAGGATCGACCAACTCGGGGAGCTGATGAGGAGGAGGATCAAGATAAAAATGATGACGATAGTGATGAGAATGATGAAGATGAAGATGATGATGAGTTTGATAACATGAAAGAGAAAGACAGCAAACTACTGGAGAAACTTGAAGCTATTGACAAGAAGCTTGAGGAGAAGCTGGCTGAACTTGAATATACATTTGGGAGGAAGGGTAAGGTTCTAGAGGAAGAGATAAGAGATCTTGCAGAGGAGAGGAATTCCTTAACAGAGACTAGAAGAAAGCCTCTTTATCGAAAGGTGCGTATATTATATGCATAGTTCTTTCTGCTGATCTTATGTCATATAAATTTTACTGTTTCGTGCAAATATTGAATTTGATTCCGATGCTGTCATTCATAGCTCTGTTTTGCACCAGCAAGTTATATTTTATAGAGGCTTTTGTATGCGTGTATATATGTGTTTACTCTATGATTTGATTGTTTTTGTGTATGATGCCAGGGTTTTGACGTAAAAATGATTGATGTGAACCGGACGTGTAAAGTTACAAAGGTACTCCCAAATCTTTCTCCTTCCATCTCTTCCTCATGGCCCCATGCTGTGGCCCAGTCTCACAGATTTTCTTAGTTTGTTTCTATTCCTTTGTTTAGGGAGGACAGGTTGTAAAATACACTGCAATGCTAGCTTGTGGCAACTATAATGGGATTATTGGTTTTGCCAAAGCCAAAGGCCCTGCAATTCCAATTGCTCTTCAGAAGGTACCTTCCTCATCTATGTTATAACTTAAGCTTTTCAGTTCTTCTCATGGTTGTTTGGCGTTGAATTGTTTTCCTTTGTCCTATCGAACACTGGACAGAATAACTCCTTGTTGAAAGGAAAATTTTAATTTTGAGGTGACATATGATTGATTCATGATGAGATTTAATAACAAATGCTGCCTCGGGTTTGTGATGATTGAAAGTGACAGGAAGAGATTAGATTTGCTGCGGTGATGAGCTGAGTATAACAAAATATGTCATATAACATAATGGACTTTACCATGCTGCATGCTATAATATAAATTCTACTTCTGAATGTTTTGAATTCTGTTCTGACATTGTGTGTATCTGCTATATTATGTTTATTGTTTGCTGAATGTTTAATGATTGAATTTACAACTATCAGGCGTATGAGAAATGCTTTCAGAATCTTCACTATGTGGAAAGACATGAGGAACATACAATAGCGCATGCAGTACAGACAAATTATAAAAAGACAAAGGTGGTAGTTAACTTTATGTTTTTCTTCCCCAGTCATGTCCTTGATTTTGGATTTCATGCATCGCCAATATTTTTTTCCACAGGTGTATCTTTGGCCTGCCACTACTAGGACCGGCATGAAAGCTGGCAGAATAGTCCAAACTATACTTCATCTAGCTGGATTTAAAAATGTAAAATCTAAGGTAAACTGACACCCAGATCAAATCCGCATATTAAAGATCAAGCTGTCGTTTAAGTTTCCTCTAATTTCAATTGTGTTGGTAGGTTGTTGGTTCCAGAAACCCTCACAATACGGTTAAGGCTCTATTCAAAGCCCTTAATGCGGTTAGTAACTCCTCATGTTGATGTTGCTTATAGTTCAATTAACTTGATTTGATATTTTACTGGACAATTTTTTTGCTACCTCAGATTGAAACACCAAGAGATGTCCAAGAAAAGTTTGGCCGGACCGTGGTTGAGAAGTACTTGTTGTGACAGAATTGTGGTGGTGGGAGATCGATTCATTTCTTATGGATATCATTCCGTTTGTTTTTTGGGGGTTCATTAATTCCCTAATCTCCTCCTTATCCATCTTTTTACACACAGCATGCGCTTTACTCCAACATGTTGGGATTGTCTATTTGATAATAATTCTCACCGAGAATAGTAATCCAATTTTCAAATTACTATGACCAGATATTTTCAACTCCCTGCTTTTTCTCCATCTTATCCCAAAGTGGGATCCCCGAGCTGAATTTAGCTTGATTGTTCTACAAATGAAAAGCCGTCCATCGATGCTTGGTTTGAAATCTCAGTTTATAACTGAATTAAGTAGCTGATTTTCAGTCTCAAGTTTCTTTTATCCCCTTGATTGCCCCCATGTTTCATTCAAATTATAGTTTGCCTTGTATTCTTAAGCTTCACGGTTGTAGGTCATAGAATTTGGTGGCTAGGCAAGAGGTTAAGGTTAGGTTTTTTAGTTGTGTTTTATTCTTTTTCTTTTTGTTTTGTTGGAGTCCTAGGTTTAATCATCGTGTTCCATCGTCTTATGATAGGGTTTATTAATACTCCCTCCGGTCTTAATTATAGGACAACATTTAGGAGTTAGTTTTGGTCCTAATTATAAGATAAAATTTAAATTTTGGTCAATTTCTTCCTAAAACACCCCTATTTTATTCTTTCAAGTGTGTTTGGTTTTTAGCAAGTATATGTATTTAGGTGCATAGAATTTTTCAGTCAATAAAACCCTTAAATTGTTGATTTTTAATTTGTTTATTGATGAATTGACATTAATTTACCTACACATATTTATATATGTATAAGTACACACATATCGACATATACAAACATTTTGTGTGTGTGTGTGTTTGTTTGTTTATGTATATACATGTGTGTCTATATGTGTGCACACATACTCACACACTTATATGTATGTATGTATGTATATTTATATATGCGCACACACACATATCGACATATACACACACTTACATGTATGTGTGTGTGTGTGTTTGTTTGTTTATGTATATACGTGTGTGTCTATATATGTGTGCATACATTCTCACACACTTACATGTATGTGTGTGTGTGTGGATGTGTATACATGTGAGTGGGGGTAGATATGGGGGTTTGTATTTGTGTGTAGATATTTGTTGTATCTGTGTGGCGTGTGTGTGTTTTTTTTTGGGGGGGGGGGTGGGAGGAGTGTAGATATATGTGTGTGTGCATACACATACATACATATGTGTCTACACACACATATATGTATATATAGCAAGACGATTATTTCAATTAGAAAGCATGGAAAGAAAGATTCTAAGTCGGAAATGTATGTTAATGTCATTGAAAATTTATATAAAGACATTTTAGGAAAATGAGTAAAATTAATTAATTTAACTTTCCTCCTTAATCCTTCAAAAATTGGTTAAATATATCTTATAATTAAAACCAGAGGGAGTATTACTTTGGCCTATAAAGATAGTATTCTTTCAATAATCGAATTATATACTTATTAAAGCGGTTCAAATTAACTATTAAAGCGGTTCAAATTAACTAATGGCTTTTCCCAAGAGTTATCAAGCCCCCAATAAACAGTTTCCCCCTCTTGAAAGCACAAAGTTAAGGATGGTGGTTTTCAATAATTTTTCCGCTATAATATTTCTCAATAAATTGAGAAATAATTACATTTGGTATTTTTTAAAAAAATACACCATAAATGCTTTACTAAATTTTACCAAGTGCGTATCAAATTCCTCTTTTACAAAGTAGAGGTTTTATATTGGGGATTTTTAAGTTTCAACAACACTTACAAACCATGTGATTTTAAGTCTCTTTCTAAGGAAAACTCAACCGGTTCACATCAAGAAAATTTATCAGAAGCAGCAGTGTCATAGAAATCGCATGTGAACAATATAGAGAAACTTTTATTTGACTCCACAAGCAATCATATCCTACATGACCAAGTAGAAATATAATGTTTCCATAGTATAATGAACATGCATCACACAAGATCAAGTAAACAACAGGTGGCAGGAGGCATGACAAGCATACTCTCTTTAGTCAAAAGTTGATACAGACATCTAGAAAGTGCCTTAATGACATCAATAATCTTCTCCTTCCTCCTCATCATCTGCTGCCTCGGCACCAACTTCCTCGTAATCTTTCTCAAGAGCAGCGAGATCTTCACGAGCCTCTGAAAACTCCCCTTCTTCCATTCCTTCACCAACATACCAGTGTACAAAGGCCCTTTTGGCGTACATGAGATCAAATTTGTGGTCGATTCGGGAAAATACCTCCGCAACTGCAGTGTTGTTACTGATCATACAAACAGCCCGCTGAACCCGAGCAAGGTCACCACCTGGTACCACTGAAGGAGGCTGATAGTTGATACCGCACTTGAAGCCAGTTGGACACCTATAGGGAACAAGACAAACATCATTGAGCTTATATTCTTGCATGCCAAGAATGAGGATTAAGCAAAGGAGGAAAAAAATCACATGGTACAGAATGGACCATTCAAAAGAATCAAATTTCAGAAGATTCAGTTCACACATCCGCTCACTAGGCGTGAAATCATGCAAGTGAAAAAAAAGGGCATCGACTTCTTTCGTTAGTTTCAATCAGCAAATCCCAGAACATGCGCTACTTCAGTAATCTGCATGCAAAATTTCTTACCAGTCAACAAACTGAACAGTCCGTTTTGTTTTTATGGTGGCAACTGCGGAATTTACATCCTTGGGAACAACATCCCCACGGTACATCAAGCAACAAGCCATGTATTTCCCGTGCCTAGGATCACACTTGGCCATCATGCTTGAAGGCTCAAATACTGCATTTGTGATCTCAGGCACCGACAGCTGCTCATGATATGCTTTTGCGGCTGAGATGACAGGGGCATATGAGGAAAGCATGAAATGAATGCGGGGATATGGCACAAGGTTAGTCTGGAACTCGGTAATATCCACATTTATAGCTCCATCAAACCTCAATGAAGTTGTTAAGGATGATATGATTTGAGATATCAACCTATTCAAATTGGTATAAGTTGGCCTCTCAATATCCAGGGATCTTCGGCAGATGTCATAGATTGCTTCATTGTCCAAGAGCACAGCCACATCAGTGTGTTCAAGAAGGGAATGAGTAGAAAGAACGCTATTGTATGGCTCCACAACAGCAGTTGAGACCTGAAATTGAAGGAGAAATTAGCTAAAAGGTATACATAAGTAATGAACATTTTGCGATAGGCCTTGTAACAGGCAAGTTCTGAGAGGCAAATTACTCAGAGAAGTACCTGGGGAGAAGGATAGATAGTGAAGCCCAGCTTTGACTTCTTTCCATAATCTACAGACAAGCGTTCCAATAGCAAGGACCCCAAACCAGACCCAGTGCCACCACCAACAGCATTAAACACCAAAAAACCTTGCAGCCCAGTGCAGTTATCTGCTAATTTTCTTATGCGATCAAGGCATAGATCCACAATTTCTTTTCCAACTGCAGCACCATTACATGACTTAATTAGGGTATAAACCTTTTCCACATATTGATTTTATCATTCTAGAAACAAATTCCCATACCAGTATAGTGTCCTCTAGCAAAATTATTAGCAGCATCCTCCTTTCCAGAGATGAGTTGTTCAGGATGGAAAAGTTGCCGGTAAGACCCAGTCCTAACCTCATCGATCACAGTTGGTTCAAGATCGACAAATACAGCTCTAGGAACATGCTTGCCTGAACCAGTCTCGCTAAAGAAGGTGTTGAAAGCATCGTGTGCAACACCAACTGAACTGTCACTGCACATGTAGAAATTTCAGCATGGCAGAGGGTAAGGACTGCTCAAGGAAATGTGTCAATTTGAACTGAAGTGGCTTCACTATAAATTTGTGAGATAATGCTATATGCAATGTAAAAGTCATCTATTGAAACTATACACAGCATGAAAAGCATAACCAGAAGCAGGTAAATTTCATTGAATGGCAACTCTTGTCTCACACACACAAGCAGGATGTTAATTTGTTGAGCTACTGAGTGTCCTGTTAGTTGGGTTGTAGGCATTTACAGTTTAACCTGGTTGGACCGATTCCTTTAACTTCAAGTTTCTAATCATTTAATTAGCATGTTTAAGAATCCACTAGCCGTTAGCCTTAAACCCATCTAAAAGCATATACTTCTGCTCCTGATATATCAGATTTGACAAGAATATATAAAACCATAAATATGCACAGATGCTGCACGCCCTCATAATAAGCTCCCTCTCCTCTGTTTTTGTCAACTGTTTCCGTTCCTAGCCCCTAACTTACCATCCCTTGTCACATTTAGTCATTCCCGCTTCAATAACCTTTCCCCTCCAATTGCAGTATTAAATTAACATATTCACAATGAACCCATTTGCTATTTGACATAAATTTGTAAAAGTCATGCCAAGAAGTACCAGAATGGATCCAAAAGATGTTAAAACGGACAAAATCCATAGATCCAGCCCTCACATACGTTCCCCCTCTTCTATTTTGGTCGATTTATTCCGGCTGTCTAAATGGTCAACAAGCGTTGTCAAATTCTCTCTCCTGCTTACGTGTTGGTCATGTAGTAAAATTCTCACGAACACGGAGGCATGAAATTCCGTGATTCGCGAAAAAAAATCCATAAATCAAAGAGCATCCTCTCTCATATATGCAGAGGAAAAATGCCGGGAGGGAAAAGAAAAAGGAAAAATGAAGTAGGAAGGGCAACAGTTACCTGGGCATCATGCCGTCAGGTTGGATGCCATGCTCGAGGCAGTAAAGCTCCCAGCAGGAATTACCAACCTGAATACCAGCCTGACCTATGTGAATACTTATGATCTCTCTCATCTCGATGATCCTGTTGTCCGGTTCAAAATTGACACCAGAATTCTCCCGTGTCTCGCTGAGTGAGTGCGGAGAGCGGGGGTAACTGTTTGCGCAGATCGAGAATCGTGCGTCTCTATCCGCCGGCCTTCGCTACACAGCACTACTTAGCGTTTTCCCCAGCGACACGACACGGATTTGAAATATTTTCGAAATGAAACCGTCTAAATTTATGATTCCCGTTTTTAAAACAGGATCCGAACTTTTTTTTAATGAATTATTGTGTGTCAAAACTCAAAAGTATACAAAATATAACAATTATCCCTCTCCCGTGAACAAAATTATTTTAGACGTTAGTTGACCCATTTTAGCCCGGAGTGGGTTTTAATAAACATAATTGGGGGTTTGTAGTTTAAAAATGCCTGTGAATGTGGTGGGGAAGACAGATTTGGGATTTTGTGAAGCTAATTAAGGAGAGTTAAGAATAATAAGTAAATGATAAAAATAGAATGAAGGCGGCAGAAAGGCATGAGGCCAGCGCATTGGAAATGACAGTGAAAGCCCTGGGCAGAGGAGAGGGATGGGGGAGTGATAGGGGCAATTCAGGTTAAGACAGAAGAAAAGAAGAGGGACCAGGGTGGCCATGTGCATAGTGAATGAGGCTTTTTTCCTTCATTCCGGCTCCAATGATTCAATCAAGGAATAATACTAGTGGTGCCTCCGAAGGGTGGGTCCTACATGGAGGATATGAATGAACATGATAAGGATAGTAAATCTGAAGAATGAGAAATGGTTTTATGAGGTTTGTGAGTAAATAGAAGGTAATGAACATAGATATGAAGACCCAACACGAGAGGGGAGGGATGGGGCTGGCGCTGCCGGGGGTTGCCCCAACACGTAAGAGTTGGCATGAGGCCATCCTTATCATTATTGTTCATTGTTAGTATAGGGTTATTTTATTTTTATTGTTGTTGTTGACCGATATCTTTGATTCCAACTAATCTTGATTTGTCTTGAGTCAAGCCTATGATCGTAGGGGGAAAACTTCTAACATAATTTTCTCCATTTTCACATCTCGAATTGATGACATGGGTAGCAAAGAGTAAGTTCCTTATCACTTGCTTCTAATAAAAATTGGCCTCTGTGTGTAATAAATGCCCCCGAGTCACTCCCATCTCACATGTACGCTTCCTGTGGAATGTGGACCATATATATGTGGAATGTGGACCATATATAAACTACTTAACTTGCTAGGCTCATTCCTCAATTGTAAGTAGAGTTGGGAATTAGAGCCAAGTTGGCCTTTGAAGAGCTAAGGCCTAACAGAGTCGGGCCTACAAGACCTGGAGTAAGAAAAACATCTGTTTTTCAAAACTCAGCTCGATAGCACTAGGGCCAAGGCAGCCCTACAGGGTCTGAAAGTTACTATTCCAAATTTTAACTATTTTTCTTCTTTTTTTAAAGAAATATAATTAGTAAATTGCAATAATTAAAATTCTAATTTATCAAATAAATGTTATCAACATTAATATTCAAACAATACGAATCATCTAACAAATAATTATAGTCACTTATTTGTAATCAAAAGCAAATTATTGTCCATAAATAACTCTTATAAAATATAAGAAGTATACTACTAAACAACATTAGTAGGATGACTATCATTGTCATCTTCTTAGTCACTATAATTAATTTTAAAAACATTTGATCGCACTTTAGTTTGAGTAGTAGGCTATATGTTTCATAAGTAAGAATATCATGAATTTTTTCTTTCACATCATAAACACATCTATTAAAAGGGCCTACATCATAAACACATCTATTAAAAAGGCCTACAGGGCCGGCTCAAGGCCTTGCAAGGCTTATTTCATTTAATTTTTCTAATTTTTAAGCCTGGCCTTTGAAGGGCCATAGTCAGTTCGACGAATTCAGTCCGATTTCCCGGCTCTAATTGTAAGGATCAGACCCACCCAAGTTCCTGTTGCCCTTGTGCTATCCAGACATGCCTCATGACTTCAATAACATCACCCAAGCTTTACTAATATTGGAATTAGACTGTCATACTGCCTAATATTGGTATTACCTAAGAGGAATGAAGACTTCACTCTGCCTTTGGATCATGAGTGAGTCAACCCCTTTAAAAAAAATTTATATAAAAAAAAAATCACCTAAGCCACATTTAGTGTATTCCAATATTTTAAATAACATTGTCTTACTTATAATAATTGGTCCAGTTGGTAAGAAATTAACTTATAATTATAAGATTGCAATTTGTGGGTTCAAATCTCACAGAAGTGAGGACCTTATTGATGGATGGTCTATAATAATTCTGCGGAAAAACAAGATTACTTTTTATTGGAGGATAAACTTACCCCAAAAAAATTATGGGGCTTTTCCTGAATATATCTTCTTTTAAACATTGTAAGCATCAGCTGCTTAATCCTTCTATCAACAAATAATTCATTTGTATACAAGTGGAGGTGAGGAATATATTTAATTCGAGGAGCATAACAGCGTTCATGAAGAGTGGAATGTAGATGTGAAAGTATGAGCAGCAAAGCACTCAACCATCGGCCAAGCTCTCAAAATACAAACAAGATGCCTAATTTAAAATAAATAGTGGGGAGTTGACATATTTTACTCTAAATAACTGCTGAACATTTTTATTTGAGGGGAGTGCTGGTTGGAACAAAATTTCAGCGGCAAGTCTAAAAAATTTACAATACAAATAAATAAGGGATATGATATTTTTATTACCATTTTTTTGTTACTACCACTGTTATTATCATTTTTTCACCGTTAGATCAGAATCTTATCTATCTTTATCATTTCTCTCTTCTATTGAGATTATGATTTAATGGTGAAAAAGTGGTAATAACATTAGTTGTAACAAAAAATGTTAGTAAGAATATTCTATCCCAATAATCAAATGTATGGACTAGGGGTATTCACAAAGCCCAAGGCCCAGTGTGCCCGTCTATGCCCAAGAAAAAATCGCCCTGCCCAGCCCGAAAAAAAGAGGCCCAAACAAATTTGGGCACAATTGGGCTGGGCATTTTGCGGGCAAAGCTAGGCATCAGGCAGGGTATGCCGCCCTACCCATTTGGCCCTGCCTAGTACTCTATATATATATAGTATTTTTTATAATCTATTATATTCAATTTTTTGACCCTTCCATTTTTTGATTTCACATGCTTCTTTCTTTTGATAATTTGGGGCCTTGATGCAACCTCTTGGAATTTTGGATAACTACAAGGCTTTGATTACAATTTTTTGATGCCTTGTATTAGTGGATTATGAGTGTTATTTAATTGTTCACTTATGGATATTGACTATTTGTTAAAACATATGATTGTCTTTTTAATTTTAAAACCCAAGTTGTAGAATTATGGATTTAATTTGTAGTTTGTAATATTATTTATTAGGCATGATTGAATTTTTTTTAATATATATATATATATATATAAGGTGTGATAAGGTATGGTCACTTAGGTATGGAAGGCTCGCCCTTGCCCATTATTGCCCTACCAAAAAATATTAGGGCTTTTATCGGGCAGGCCGGACACTGGGCCTCATTTTGCTGCCCATTAATCTTTCGGGCAGGGCATCAGGCAAGGGTCTCGCCTTGCCCTACCCTACCCTACCCGTGAACACCCCTAGTATGAACCGGGAGGAGAAAGAAAATGCTGAGGTCAAAACACCAGTTATATATCTTGCTATTTTACGTTCAATCCAACTATCATGCGAGATTCTATAATTCATCGGAACATTGTATGTCTATATGATAATTCACCCTCTAACTTATTTTCGCCTTAATGGACTAGATTGACAATCAAACAAACATTTTCAGGTCTCCCGGGAGGGGTGGGGAATGTACTGTACAACGAAATAGTGAACATCAATCCCTTTAGCATTTCATTGAGTTCATTCTCTCTGATTCTCATCCGAGAGATGAGTCAATTATTTTCATTACTGACAGTCAATTAAGTACGGCTAATTATCGATTATATTTCATTGCAGTGTTGAGCCCGCGATTGTGAAAGTGGTGGAAGAAGAGCCCTTTAGCTTCTGAAGGTGGTGAAAGTGGTGCCACTAGTGTTAATAGCGGAAGCACCAAAAGCTCTAGAGGTAGCAGCAGTGGAAGCATCAGGTATTTAAGAATTTATTGAAATTTACTCCTTCGGTGGCCTCCCTTCCTTGTTCCGATGCTAAACAACAATTTCAATCTCTGTCACTGCTTTGTGCTCCCTTCTTCCTTAATTTAGATTTGTAGATTGTTTTTTCGGAAGACTTGCCGTGTAGGTTTTTTGTTTGAAATTGATGGAGCAAAATTTGGGTTTTTTTTAATCTTTATCCTGTTGGACTCTTCCTTTTTGTCTATAATAATCTTCATTTTTCTTTTATATTTTGATAACATTATGCAAAGTGGGTTAATGAAGTTCTGGTTGCTCAAGGATCCTCACTTTCTGTGACGAGGGAAGTAAGTTTGGATTTCGTAATTCCCAAAATGAATTACCGCGACGCTTATCCCCACTTCAAAATCAGACACTGTAGACACTCATCCCCAAGCCAAAGTCGCAGATCGCCGACACAGCGAAAATGGAGAGCTTCCATTGCAAATGGGGCATTTCGGTTTTTGATGGTTTTTCTAATGCACCCGAAAAATAGTGGGAGCCCATTTGCATTCATTTGGATGATTTTTTTTGGATAAACAAAAGTTTAGGTGGGATCAACACCGGTCCCTGCCAAGGCCAAAGTACACCCTATAACTCTTTGAGCACTTACAAGGGACTTACGAGATTGCCTATCAAATGAGCCCTCACAACGGCAAAGGAAATCGAACTCTCGTGCTTTTGGAACTTGAGCCTGTTCCTTACCATCTGTGCCAACTTTCATTGGCTATCTGAATGAAAATTGGAAGAGGTAGAAAATGTTATCACACAAAATTTCAATCCAAACGCAAAATTTCTATTTTTCTATTGGGTTTAATGTTTCTGCTTAAAGTTGGGAATCAGGGTCTGCCCCCTACAGGGCCTAAAATAAGAAAAACATATATTTTTTAAAGTCTGACCGAGAGCACTGGCCCTACCGGGTTCGGAAGTTATTATTCCAAATTTTAACTATTTTTTCTCTTTTTTTTCCAAAGAAATAATTAATAAATCACAACAATTAAAATTCTAATTTATCACCGGCACTACTAGTAGTGCAGTGGTATTGGGAGTAGTCTCCCCACTCCTTTGTACTGGGTTCAATCCCTCCTATCGCCTATGTATAAAAAAAAATTTCTAATTTATCAAATAAATGTTGTTAATATTAATATTTAAACAACACAAATCATCTAATAAATAATTACATTCACTAATTCGTAATAAAAAACAAACTATTATCTATAAATAACTCACATAAAACATAAGAAGCATGACACAAAGCAACATTAGTAGTATGATTATCATTGTCATCTTCTTTACTACTATCATCAATTTTAAAGACATTTAATTGCGTTTTAGTTTGAGTAGCAGACTTTGTTTCATGAGTAAGAATATTTTAAATATATTCTCTCTTATCATTAACACATTTATTAAAAAGGCTTGCAGGGCTAGCCCGAGGCCCTACAGGGTTGGCCCTTTTAAACCCAAGGCTCTACATGGTCGGCCCTGCATGGCTTGTTTCATTTAACTCCTTCAATTTTTAAATCTAACCTTTGAAGGGTCAGGGCCTAAAAGGGTCGGCCCGACAGGTTTGAGCCGATTTCTTGGCTTTATTTCTGTCCTTATTGTAACAACATTTTTTCTATCTTACTAACATAAAGTGAGTGGATCCCATTAATATTTTTTTTTTCTTCTCTTTATAATAAGATCCACTTATTTTTATGTGAGTGAGATAAAAAAAATATTTCTGCAGTAAGGCAAGGCAGAAGTATTAAACCCTTTTCTATCATGTGGTGTCATTTTCCATGATCCAAGCCCTTATTTCACCATTTTCCCTAGAACAAAAAAAGAAGGATGGCGGAAGGGGCGAAGAAGCGAGCTATGATTTAGTTGAATTAAACGGTTCAGATATCATACAAAACTTGATGATGTCGTACTATGAGTTGTTGGATAACTTGAACGGTAAAGATCAGGGATGGGGAGAAAACATGCTTCTGAGGGACCGAGAGAACTCCACACGGCTGAATCGCAAAATTTCCTCCCTCGCTGAATCGGACGGCTACGAATCACTTTCCTCAGGCTTAGTTTAGATGAGCTGAATTCAGGTGATCCTTTTCCCCTCCCCCGCTCTGAACTCGCCGCCTTCTGAGTTAATCTCAACGTCAATCACCCGCTCGCCGGGATATCGGAGATCAATCACAGACAGTTTGGGAGCTGCAGCTGTCAGCACTGAACCCACGGACTCGGTTGCTTGATCTCATTACAAATTTTGTCGACTATAACAGGTACGGAAACAATAATTACTCTGGGTTGCTCACTTTTTCTCATAGAATACGAGGACACCAGAACATTCCCTTTGTTATCTCCCACAAATTGGTGTTGAAGTGGCTAATCCCTCATGTTTGTCGTTTATCCACTTCATCATCCTGCAGCAAACCCGTCTCTGCTTTCCGACCGGGTTCTTTGTCAGTCGTTTGATAATCTAACCCTTGTCGTTCTTCTTCTCTCAACTTCAATATTGTTGCATTTCGTGTCATATTTTTAGGATTGATATCAACAATCTTATGTTGTCATTTGTGGGAGCCTGAAAATCTTAGAGCTATCTCACCAGCTATAGATTGGCTTGATTATGGACCGTGGTTTTATAATCTGCCGCATGTGAGAGTATGGAGGATGAGGAAAATGATTGCAGTTCTGAATGCCTCCAAAGATTTGTTTTTACTCCACTCAGTCGCTATACTTCTCTATCGCAGAATGTCCACAATTTCTGTTCTGAAACTCGATGGTTTACGGAAGCTGCCGCTATCAACTCAGACTTTTGCTCCCTATTCAGAACTTCAAGAGAAGAAGATTTTGGAGTCGCATATAGTATCTATTTTACATGGATGCACTACCTTGAACCAACTCAAACAAGTCCATGCCCATATCTACCGTAAAGCCCTCGATCAATGTTGCTATGTTGTCACCAAGCTTATTCGTATGCTCATTAAAATGGATGTTCCAGTGCACTGGTACCCTCACCTTGTTTTCAGACAGGTTAAGAACCCCAACCCATTTCTCTGGACTGTTCTGATTCGTGGCTATGGAGTTCAAGGACCCTTTTCGGAGTCAATTCATTTGTACAGCTGTATGAGGAAGAAAGGCGTTGGTCCTGTATCATTTACGTTTTCAGCTCTCTTTAAGGCTTGTGGTGCTGTCCTTGATGCAAGTTTGGGGTCACAAGTTCATGGTCAGACGATACTGATAGGTGGTTTTGCGTCTGATTTGTATGTTGGCAACACTATGATTGATATGTATGTTAAATGTGGGCTTTTGGATTGTGGGCGTAAAGTGTTCGATGAAATGGCTGAGAGGGATGTTATTTCTTGGACCGAGTTGATTGCTGCATATACAAGAAGCGGTGATATGAAATCTGCAGGGGATTTGTTTGATGGATTGCCGATTAAAGACATGGTGGCATGGACAACCATGGTTAATGGTTATTCCCAGAATGCCATGCCAAGGAAGGCATTGGAGTTTTTTGAGCGAATGCAAGAAGCCGGTGTTGCGATTGATGAAGTTACCTTGGCTGGTGTTATATCTGCTTGTGCTCAATTAGGTGCATCAAATCATGCAAATTGGATTAGGGATATTGCTGAGAGTTCCAGATTTAGGCCAGCCAATAATGTAGTTGTGGGATCAGCATTAATTGACATGTACTCCAAGTGTGGTAATGTGGAGGAGGCATACAAGATTTTCTTGGCAATGAAGGAAAGAAATGTATTTTCCTACAGTTCTATGATTGTAGGATTTGCGATGCATGGTTTTGCTCATGAAGCCATTAAATTATTTTTTGATATGTTGAAGACAGAGGTAAAACCAAACCATGTCACTTTTGTAGGAGTGCTCTCTGCGTGCAGCCATGTAGGCATGGTAGACCAAGGGAGGCAGCTCTTTGCTGTAATGGAAAAATGTTATGGTGTTGTTCCAACAGCAGATCATTATGCTTGCATGGCAGATCTTCTTGGTCGAGCTGGATACTTAGAAGAAGCCCTTAAGATTGTAGAAACAATGCCTATGAAGCCCTATGGGGCAGTATGGGGAGCACTTCTTGGAGCATCACACATTCATAAGAATCCTGATGTTGCTGAAATTGCTGCGTGCCATTTATTTGAACTTGAACCTGATAGCATAGGAAACTATATTTTGCTTTGTAAAACATACGCATCAGTTGGTAGATGGGATGATGTATCAAGGGTGAGGAAACTGATGAGAGGAAGAAAATTAAAGAAAAACCCTGGATGCAGCTGGGTTGAAGTGAAGAACGGCATAATTCAAGAATTCTTTGCAGGTGATGCAACACATCCACAAACCTGGGAGATAAGAGAAGCCTTAGAGGATCTTGTGGAGCGACTGAAGGCTACCGGATACCAGCCAAATATGGGTTCTCTGCCATATGATGTTAGCGATGAAGAGAAGAAGCGTATACTAATGACTCATAGTGAAAAGCTGGCTCTGGCATATGGATTACTGAATACTGATGCCGGGTCCATTATAAAGATTATGAAAAACCTTAGAATATGTGAGGATTGCCATAGCGTTATGTGTGGTGCATCAAAAATGACAGAAAGAAAGATCATTGTCAGGGATAACATGAGATTCCACCACTTCATTGAGGGGGTTTGCTCTTGTGGCAATTTTTGGTGACTGAGGCTGGTTCCTGAGCTTTATAGACCAGAAATAATTCAGTGCTTACCTTTATAGGTTACCTATAAGAATATGAAAATGTTGAACTTTGCTTAAATATCATAGCCTTCCATCCTAATTCCTCATGCTTGGCCTTAAAGGTGAATCACTATTCAACTTCGTGATACTTCTCTGATGATTGGCTGGTGGCAACTCTTCCTTAAGGAAATAGTGCAGCTTTCTCTAGTTACATATGTTGAATACTAATTTTTAGATAAATAATATCTTTACAACATGTAATTACATAAGGAAAGTTATTGCTCTTTCGGAAAAAAAAAAACCTGCCTCCTTCTCTTTGTGCTTGCTGCCACCTCCTAGGTTTATCTCAACAAATCTGCATTTGTCAAACCTCCGATCTAGCTGCCAGAAAAGCTAGTCAGCTGCAGTTGTCAGCACCAAACCCACCATCTGGGTTAGTTGGTCTGATTACAAATGTTTTTGACAATAATAAGGAAACGATAATTTCTTTGGGTTGCTTACATATTGTCATACCAAATGAGGGAACTTGAACTTCCTTTGTTATTACTCACAAATTTGTGTTGAAGTTGAAGTGGCTGGTTCTTCCTGCTTATTGTTTATGCACCTCATCATCCTACAGCAATCCCATCTCTACTTCGTTGATTTGGGCATATGACATTCATTACCTTTTTCAATGCTTTACATAGTTTTGTAATCTAATCCTTGTCATTCTTTGTCTCCTAAATTAAAAATTTGTTATAGTTAAGGCATATTTTTCAGATCAATATCAACAATTTTTTTTTTTGGGTGCTTGTAAAAGCGATGGTAGCTTCAAGTTGTTGCATTTAGCTTGTTTCTTTGCCTCCTTGATTTGTATGGTTACTTCGAAGTGAGGAAAGCCTTGGTTATTAGACATATGATTGAAATTATAATCAATTAGTTTTATTGAAATTTGTTCTTTATGTACTATAGTGCCTCTAATATAAGGAAACAACTTCATAGATAATAATAGATGGCTGCAAGTTGAAACTTCTATGGAAACTTATAGTTTTAGTTACAGAATTACAGGTCAACCATCTTCAGTGTATAGAAAATGTGTTGCAATTTGGTGAAGACTGCCTGAGTTCCTGGACAAGATGCTTAATCACTTGCATAGGCGTTGCTTGTGTACTGCTTCTACTCGGCCATGGCTTTTTGTCGGGTTGGGCAATCCTGGTGAAAAGTACAAGGGAACTAGACACAATGTATACTGTAATCTAAAATGTAATGCATCCTAGAGGTTTTGTTTTTAGTTTCCTCGAAAGATAATGCAATGTCATCTTAAGCAGGTGGGCTATGAGATGATTGATGCATTTGCTGAATCACATGGGATTGCTATGGACAGAGTCCATTGCAAAGCCCTTTTTGGCCAAGGTTTGTCCATGACATTCAATCTTCCTTCTTCTACCCCCTTTTTTTGGTTTTTTGGTCTCAGCATGTGTTTTATTTCTGAATTATTTGTGGGGTAACCCATTACAGGTATTGTTGGTGAAGTTCCTGTTTTCCTTGCAAAGCCTCAAACTTACATGAATCTTAGTGGTGAATCAGTAAGGATTCAAGATATTCAACTTAATTTCTGAGACTTACCTATTCAAAGCTTTTGTCAACTTTCTCTTCCAAACATGGTTATTATTTTCTTGGATTTTTAGGTAGTGAACCTTCCGAAACTTAAGTTTTGCGTAGTACGAGGTAAGTATGTGAGAGGAGCTTTGTCTCGGCTTGCGCAAAACCTAAGTTTTGAGTGCCATCATTAATTTACTATTTTGAGAGATAGCTGTTCTAGTTCTATTTGAAATCTGAAAAATCTATTCTTTGATTGACATTAATATAAGATTAACTTGCGCCACTGTAAAAGAAAGTGCAATTAACAAATTCAAGGTATATTATGTCTTGGCAGCTATTATGGTAATATCTTGGAATTGACAGTGAGAGCTGTTACACTTTAATTGTTATCTGCATATTAATAATTTTAATCCACGGTATCTTGTTTCCTTTCCTTGGTCAGTGTGCTTGTTTGTATGAACCTTGTTGATTCAATCTGTAGGCTTATTGCCATTCTGATGATATTATTTGCATGGACTCTTGATGCTTTACTTCAATATGAGTTTTCATTCTAGTTTTTTATTTATGAGATAATATTGCTTGCCTTGTAACTGCAGGCAGGACCAATGGCTGCTTATTACAAGCTACCTCTTGATCGTGTGCTTGTGGTAATTTGTTGCTCTCGCCCCTATTCTTTCAAGCTTCCAATTGATAATTAGTGCGTTGTTCCTCATTTCAGTCAACTCTCTTGGTTGTAGATCCATGATGACATGAATTTGCCATGTGGGGTGCTTCGTCTTCATGACAAAGGAGGTCATGGAAGCCACAATGGGTATAATGCCTCGTGATAATTGTGTGCTTAAGCTGTTTTATTATGATAGCTTACAGTATGACTTTTGACAAATTATCGCCTGATGTCTCTGTTACTGTTCTGCATATTTTGAGTTCGTGATCCTTTAAGGAATACCTGCTCCATTACTCTGTCTAATGTGTATAGGCAAGAAATCAAAATATCTTAAAAAGTAGTGATTTCTTTTTAAGCAGGTCTGTTTCTTTCAATTATAGTAGAAGGCTTTTGCCTGGAATTGAGATCATGAGATCTAATTAGTTTTCCTCTCATTCGTCCCAGTTATGTGTCTTCTTGTACTCAATTCTTTTCACTGAACCAGGCTGAAGAGTGTGATCTATCACTTTCGAGGAAATAGAGAATTTTGTCGGTTAAGAATTGGTTAGTACTTTTGGAGCAAATCATTTAACTTTACCCTACATTTTAAATAGTCGTTATCATTATTCTTTCCAATTTGTTTGGTGAAAGGGATTGGAAGGCCTCCAGGACAAATGGATCCTAAAGCATTCTTGCTTCAAAAATTCAATGTAGCAGCCAGACAACGAGTAAGTTCTTGGTATTGAACTCTGCTAGAAGAATTTATTCTGCGGTTCCTCAGTTTTATGGAAGTTTCAACTTAGGAATGTTTTTACTGGAGGTTTTGAGACAAATAAGTGCGACGAATAATCTTGACGCGCTTAATTTCTTTGGCAAGTGAATTGCTGTTTGCTTGTTGGACAGATTGACGGTGCTTTGGAAGAGGGAGTTGAAGCATTGAAGCTCCTTTTATCAAGAGGTCTGACGGAGAGTGCAAGAAGGTTCAATGAAGAGCAGAAGTACAAGCACCTAAGAGTGCAGACATTACCAGTGTGATAGGATGCTTTGATTTGCAAAATTAATGCCTGGAGAGCCGTCTGAACTCTGTTAAATTATCCTGAGATTTAGACTTTCTATAGTTTTTAGTCAGGTCATATCTGCGCGTCTTCATTTGTTTTCATTTCGGTGTTGTCTCAATGGAAATACTATTAGTTTTACATTTTGAATTTGTTCGATATTGGCTCATGTTGTATCTCTTGCGCCAACCGAGTAGAGCAGCATGGACCTTCTGTTCCCTAGGTAAATTTTTAAGGGTGATAGCTTTTATGGTTTTTTGTGTAAATTGGGTCAGCGAGGTTATGTTGGCCAAAAGTGAGGTGAAAGGTAGCGATTTAGGGCCTGTTGGGGAAGGCGGTGGGGGCTATATGAGCACAGTAAGAAGGAAAAAAACATTGAGTAAAATGAGGTATTTGAGTTAGCATTTTTTTAAATGAGTTTTTAGACTAAAAACTACATTTATATAAAGCCATTAGAACCCGTTTTTTTTTCACAACACAGATAGGTTTTTATCACTGTTAATTTAAACATAAATCAGTTTTACAATATGACTTCTATTTTATAATAAGTTTGTAATGAAAACACGATTAATCTAAATAGACCTTTAGATTCTCTCCCATACATTCTCCTCTTTTTTCCTTCTCTATCATTTGATCAAAATCTCAACGGTCTTAGATTTAACATCTTATAAAAATATTATTATTTGAATTGCTAATATTTGATCTGAATCGTTTGTGAAAGAAATAGGAAAATAATTTTAATTTATAATATTTTTATAAGGTGTTAAAGCTGGACGGTTGAAATTTCGATGTAATGTTGGGGAAGGGAAAATGATGAGAATGGTAGGGGAGAGATTCTAAAAATCCTAAACGAAAAGCATGGCTTGATTTGTCGCGGTTGATTGCCCTAGCATTTTCTTGGCTGTTATCTTCAGAGATTAGACATATTTTATTTTTAGGATTTTCAATAAAATTGTTATGGATTAAAATTTAGTGAATTGATTGATCATGAGAGTTATAAATTCATTTAATCATGACGGAATTAATTATAGGGCAATTTTAAAAAATATAAAACCTAAACCATGTCCTCATTCGTGTCATTAACCTGCAAGAACGTAAGAAAGAAACGGGCAAGGGATATAGTGAAAGTAAAAGTTGTTAAAGACAACAAAAATGAGATGGGTTAATGTCCGCGGGCCACTAGGCCTAACCCAATGGCTTCAGATAAAGTAGCCGGGCCCCATATTAATGTCCGTGGGCCCCCGTCCATGGCGGATTCCACGCGCCACGAAGAGGCAACGCGCGCATCCTGTTGTCAAATAAATTAAATGAGAAGCATTTCCCTTGTAATGTTATTAGTTATTACCCACAAAAGCACTCATGAACACAAATATAGAAGGAGCAGCATAAGTAACAAGGGAAAAAGATAGAACCAGCATAATTATTTTTAAAAAAATAAAAAATTCACGTGTGAGCATAAAAAAATAGCTAGGTGGCTGGGCATGCAGTATATTTGAAAATGAAATTGACAGAAAAAGGGAGTGGGAATGAGAAGAAGAAAATACTTAAGGGCGAAGAAAGGAGAGGGTGTGGGGGAGCGCGTGGGATGTGGACGACGCCTATTCACATATGGTATGGTATGGTATGTATAACATAAGGATGGATGGAGCAGGGACAGGGACAGGGACAGGGAGGGCAAAAATGGTAGACGTATGAACATAGAGGCAATAATAATATATTTGGGTTGGGGACGGCATTCATTCCATTTCTATTGGATGCAAGCTGAATCGCAATCTCATCGATCGATCGATCTCGTGGCTAGCTAGTTGGCTATCTCATCTGAGACATACAGATCCAGACATGAGAAAGGCGTCGTCCCGGCCAAAGAGCAGCACCACCGGTACCACACCTTGCTGCAGCAAAGTAGGGCTCAAGAGAGGGCCTTGGACTCCTGAGGAAGACCAGCTCCTCTCCAACTACATCCACAAGGAGGGAGAGGGCAGGTGGCGCACCCTCCCCAAGAGAGCCGGTCTCCTCCGCTGCGGCAAAAGCTGCCGCCTCCGCTGGATGAACTATCTCCGCCCCTCCGTCAAGCGCGGCCACATCGCCCCCGACGAGGAGGATCTCATCCTCCGCCTCCACCGCCTCCTCGGCAACCGGTACTTACTTATTTAATTATTATTTCAATTCCGATCCATCCTTTGGCCTTTCATAGGGCAGCTCATGAAATTAGGGTTTGTGCTGACATACAGATGGTCGCTGATAGCGGGGAGGATCCCTGGGAGAACGGACAACGAGATAAAGAACTACTGGAATACCCATCTCAGCAAGAAGCTCATCAGCCAAGGCATTGATCCCCGTACCCACAAGCCCCTCCCGCCTCATACTATTACTAATGCTCATCCTTCTCCCTCTCAACCTGATCCCAATCCCATTCCCAATGTTACCGATCATCATCATCATCATGAGCAGGACCCCAATCCCTACTCTCACCCCTATGATCATCACGCTTTGCCCCTCGGGGATCTCCCTGCACTCCCCTTGCCCAATACCCCCAGCAATCCCCTTGACGACGACGACGACGACATCAACTACTCCACCGACGATGTTTTCTCCTCTTTCATCAACTCCCTCATCAACGACGATGCCTTTGCCTCCGCTCAACACCACCACCCCCCTCCTCCGCCTCCTCCTTTTAATTCTGCGGCCTGGGAGTCTTCCCTCGTCTCCGCTGCCCCCCACCACGATCCCAACAATATGCCCACTCATGCTCATGCTCATGCTGATGCTGTCCTCTAGCATATGATCCCTGCACCACTTCCCACTTGATTACTTCTATATATATAAACCCTAGCTAGCTATTTCTAGCGGAGTGCTTTTATATATGTATTGTCTTGTGTGCCATCATGTTTTCTATATATAAATATATATTTATATATGCAACAATCAAGAAACCAAGAGCAAAAGAGTACTTTTGCCCTACATGCATAACACACTGGGCATGTCTAGTCTCAGCATCTACCTGCCGTTTTTTTATTCAATGGGTCTTGTATTATGCATGTATTCACATCTGTGTATTATCTTCTCCAGTTTTGTAGCATAACAAAACGGTCTGTATTTGTGTAATAGATCTCCATCTTTTATGTTTGTATGTCATATTCAGTTCATATTATATTCATGCAAGAAGCAAATACAAATGCCAATTCTACTATATTTACATATATTCATGCATCTCTTTTTCAAACACATCATCATATATATATATATATATATATATATATATATATATATATATATATATATATATATATATATCACCTTAGATGATCTAGTACCGCTCCGGCGGGGAGAACTATATATATAATTGTATTATTACCCATACAATCGGCTCAATTAATTTATTCCACAAAAGAAAGAAGGAAAGATAGTCTCTCTGTAAACTTAATTGATGATGAACGAAAACATGCGTGCAACTTAATTATCACACAGCATGGCGGACATGTAAATAGCTAGTTCAACTAATACTGCTCGAAGCATTGCTCACGCACACAGATTATCAAACCTGATAAATTACATAGTACGTACCCTACTCAATTTATAGATTTTAGTTTATCTTCTTATAGCATTAGATATGAATTATTGAAGCAATGAAAATAGCACATCTTAATAATATATACATTAGCTTGTTACAAGAAGAAAGTATATAATTATTAAGGTTCAAATATTAGTACCTTAAAGTCTTGTTTGTCTTGCCATGTATACGTAGAACGTATCATTCTACACTCTACGTGTCTCTGCGACCACGGTACGTTCAATAGCTATATGGTCCTCTCCTATATATATATATATATATAAGATTTTCTAGAGAAGGTTACTACTTGGTGCCCAAAGGGCATCCATGATTCGCCTGAGAGAAAGTTAATAGTGTGCACAGCGCGCCATCAATTATAATGAGAGTTAATGATATTGAATCTTGATTAGCTGGCTTATTCATCACCCCTAGTCTTTATATATATGGTGGTTCGTCCTCCCTGTTATGTATGTCTCAAGACGCATCAATTCTAACCAGCTTGATTCCATGCCCTTGATGTTGAAATGAAGATAAGATAAAGTTCAAAGGTGTACTGTGTGCATTTACATACTTAACTTCATGTTCACACGCATGTTTTAGCAAGAGAACTTGAAAGACGTCGTAGCAATCACAAATCTGTCAGTCAATTTGACTATGATAGACGCCTATGTATTTGTTACATGTTACTCATTAACAAGCGTAAATATTACTTAAACTGAAATATATGTTGTTTTTCACTCAGATGTGGCACTTCTAAACAGTCAATGTCCTTGTTACTCACAACAAGGACGACCACTTTGGTTATAAACAAATTTATCTTCTATAAGTTGTATTTTTACCTAGCATTTGATCCACTATTTTTCCAAGCTAAGTCAATTTATAGTCAATATATATGCTTTCAATCATGCATATAAACGTGTCCACAGATAAACACCAACAAGCACATATAAATAATCAACTTTTATACATTATGTCTGATCACCTAATTATATTATAGTATACAACTATTGTGAATCATAGATTTATGTCTGGACAGGAATTGTATCATCTACCACAATCATTCAACTCTCTATAGTACGCAATATATATAAAGGTATCCCATATTTAAATCATTTTGCTTTAATTCTCAATCAATATATAACATGAGGGCCAAAAGGGTTTCAAGGTGTCTCTACTTGACAAAGACTGATCTACTCTCACTTGAGGAGGATAGCAAACCCCACCTGGGACTAAATAAGAAAGACTCCCTTTTAAGAAAAAGAGACTCAAATTATCTTCTCTCACAACAGGATCTCGATCACATTCTTAGGCATTCAACTTATTAACTAAGACCTTTTATATAGGATAGAGCTTTAACCAACCAACTAATAAGTTAATTTCACCTCAACATTTCTAACAAATGGAACTCTCTTTAATTTAAGCAAAGTTGGAGATGCATAGTTAATGGGAAAACAAAAATATGCGAAAAGTCTTTCTTAGCTAAGGTTTGATCAAATTATATTGACCTGATCAAGTAGAAGGCAATTAATGATGCAGCGAATACATCCAGAAAAATATATTTCTTAAAGGGACAATTTCAGAATTTGTAATGAAGAAGGGCATGCATGGAGTTAGCAATGCGGATAAAAGTTTTTTCAAAAATAATAGTTAGCTGTGAAGGTAAAAGAGAAGTTTTTGGTCACCATTAGGCTATAAGACCAACTTAATTTGCTATATATAGCAATGAATGTTAGGTTTTAAAGAGACAACATAAATATAAAGTAGGCATAGTGGAGATGAGGACGTTGAAATAAATGTGTGTCTAATTCATATAAAAAAAGATAAAATTTATAATGAAGATATATGTAAAAGAGTTAGAGTGGCAGCTATTAAAGAAAAAATAATAGAAAACACGTTTGGGGTGATTTGAATATGTTCAAGAAAGTTATTGAATGCAAAGATGGGGATAGTACGTAGATCAAACAACATGGAGTTCTCTAAAAAGAGGGTAAATGAAGACCAAAGGAAAGTTATCAAGCAAGATCTCCTGGTTAATAATTTATCCAAACATTTTTTAGTTGTGAATAAGGTTTGTTGTTGTCATAATGGTTAGCTAGCTAGACACTTAATTAGTTTATATATATATATATATATATATATATATGGTATATTTCTCATTCAATTGTCGAGCTATTGTTAACGTAGATCCAAGTGAGTGAAAAGGCCTGTATAACCTGCTGCAGGCAACCTTTTCCATATATACACTTCGATGGACAATCTTAATTACATGGCAAAGTGATTATAATTTTAACCGTAAGAAAGATCACAGACAAATGATAATATCTAAGGACACATTAAGTACATGAAAAGGGATATATTATAGTGTGCAGTATTGAATTAATTAATCTGCTATATATGATTTGATCTCTCTCATATATTGTTAATTATAACTTTCTAATATGAAAACGATATGTACAAATCTGGCATGCATTTTTCAAGTTGTTTAATAATTTTGAAATAGAACCCGCTACATACACACAAACACACACATATATATGCAATGAAATTATATATACTACAGACAGAACCAATTGTATTCCAGGAAGAATTGAGCGATCATGGATATATATCCCTGTACGTAATAGCTAGTTATTGGACGTACGTGTTGGAGAAGAGAGAATAGGCAACGTAAAAAATAATATGGAGATCTGAATAGAAGCTAAGAGACTTGTGAACATATACCTTACTTTGAGGCATGGCTATATGAAATTGCACAAGCTTTCGATCTCATGCGGGCATTACTGCACAGTCACTCGTAACATATCTGCACGTACCACGCCAAAATGTTAAATTCAACAATTCTTTCTCTCTCTCTTATTTATGATCGATGAAGTATTTATACACAATTACGCGTGTGTGTGGGGTGTATCAACAGCTACCATGTTGCAATTAGATCAAGTATTTATTATTTGAGTACATTTTCATATCACTACTATCAAAGGTACTTTTAAACCACCACATTTAAATTGGATCATAGAAGATCAGGTCTCACAAAAATATGATCAGTGGCAGTTTCATAAATATAAAGAACTTTTTAGAACCGGTTTCTTTAATATAAGGTTTAAAATATATTATTCAGACCTGTTTCCCAGACAATCGGTCTAAAAGGTTTAAATAAAAAAAAATTAAAATGTCGATTACTTTTTAAACCAATTGTTATTAAAAACAGTCTAAAATATGAAACTTTTAAGACCTATCAATTGTGTTAATAATAACCGGTTTAATAGAGAAGAAACAAATAATAATAAAAAATTAATTATTTTTAAGATTGGATGTTAATAATTACTAGTCTAAGAGGTGAAATTTTAAGATTGGTGATTAAGAATATCTAGTCTAAAAGATTAGCGCCAAAATACAACTCGCTCATTGTATCCCCTCTTCTTCGTGCCGAAAACCAGAAATTACTCTATTTGAACCTCTCTTCCTATCGCGAAACCTCTTTTCCTTGCTCACCACTACAAGCTTTGTTACTCTCTCATTCCCTTAGGCGTTCGCCTCTCCCACTACTAGTGAATAAGAGCAAGCTTGACACATCTCAAAGTGAGCCTAGTAACCTATCTTTATGGAGTGATAAAAGAGCCACACAATTGAAAGAGATTGCCTTAAGTCAGAGTGCCAGACAAAAGATCACAATTTTGTTTGATAGATTTTGGAAACCTATCGACCCTAATACAAGTTGATATAGAAGTTATGTCGACGTCCTAGCATGCAACAAGCTTAGCATCTTGTAAGATGAATGAAAAAAAATGTCGATCAAGAGATAAAGGATCATATTTGAGACTCTATCTGACGGATATGCGATGTTCTTGACAATGGGAAGTTGAAAAATAATACATGTTCATATTGTACTGAACACTACTGGAGAAAGCTTAAGATATCTAACAATTATGTGCATATCAAGGTTAAAGATGATCAGCCTCATCTTAATCTTTGTAGCAAGTATATATACATATATTAATGAAAACACTTGGCAACAATTTTTTCTGATGGGGACTACTTCAGAAGTTTTGTTGAGTTCATATTTAGTTTTTTTCGCCCTTTTTTCTTTGGTTAATAACATGTGCAAATATGTAATGTTCTTTTATTCATCTAATATTGTTAGTGAGATGGTTTGATGTATGGATAGAAGAAAAAAATAAAATCTTTCTACTTGTTAATTCTAGTTTCATGCAATTATAGGGAGGAAAAAAAAAAACAGGTTGCGTTGAGGCAAACTATGCCTATAAAATGTGTCTTTTTGTGCCTAATTATGTGTCTTCATGCAATTTACGCCTAACTCATTTAGGTCAGTTTTGGTAGGTAAATAGTTTGGTAGAATTCATTAATGGTAGGCAAGTTTTGTTCTCTACTCTCTCGATTTCTAAATAATTTTCTCCACTATAAAGAAAGACGTTTTCATCCTTTATCTTGCATCAGAGCATGTCTTAGTTCTCATGTGAGTTTGACTATAGATGAAGTAATATAATAAAAGTTTGTTATTAATCTATGCAAATCATATGTGAAAATTAATAAATTAATTGATCAATTAGAGAAAATCAAGAGCATTACCTTTCTCAACTCTTGTGGAAGAACTGAATGCATGGCCACAATAGCATGTGACTTTTCAATTTGCAGAGTTACAGGCTCTTGTGGTTTTGCAAGTTTTTTACATATGACTGTGATGTCAAGGAATGCTCTTGATTTTTCCTTGGTAGAATCTTGATAGCTCTTTCCTCTTATTGGTGATTTGTAAAAATGAGTAAATAAATAAGTTGTATTGATGAAGTAATTCCTTCATTTTACATATATGATTAGATTGAAACAATCATACGACAAACAATCGAATAAGATTGCTAAGGGGTTTATATGTTAGTGTAGATAAACAATGAAGCCCTATAATATATTTTTGAATAACAATATTACTTTTTTTATTTGTTAATGTTATTAATTTCTCTCACTTCCATTTTTTTACATTGGCATGTTTAGTAGTTCGGCTTTGGTTGGGATTCATAATTAATATTTGTTTTGAATTATTTTCATAGAAAAAAGGGAAAAAGCACAAGAGTGTGATAGAAAGAATGATGACCCTCATACAATGTCTCGTGACGGTTATAAAAAGGCTAAAAAATGGTTGATGACGGCCAAGCAAAAGAAATTGGAAGAAAAAGTTCAATCAAATCATTTTGTGATATGTGATCCACCATTTCCAATACTTCACAAAGAAAAATGGTTGTATGCTCGTCGAAAGAGTAGCAAGTCTTATATGAATGAACAGATTCATATACTTACTAAAAAAATTGTAAATATCGTTATTGTTATTTTTTAGTTATTAAGCACGTTTCATTTTAAGGTTCGCGTTATCTATATCTTATAAGACGAACTTAAAAAGGAAGAAGCTAAAGGGATCATTTTTGTCGGATGGAAAGAATGATATTTTGACTGTTGCTATGAGAAAACCCAATCATGTAGGTCGTGTTTAGGGAATTGGAGGAGGGTATGCTTAAGGATTACTTTGGATCATTCAAACGCCATAAAACAAGTGTGGTTACTCGAGAGGAGATGGAACATTTGTTGGCCACTGTGAGGGATGAAGCAGCAGCGTAAGCAAGGGTAGAGGCAGAAGCTTCAATGACTGCAATGTTTGAAGCCCGGATGAGTAAGATCGATGAAAGAGGAAATGATGAAGATGATTGTAAGCTTATGTCAAGAGACAAGTGTTCACATAGCACATTCACCTGTACTTATGCAATAAAGCACTAAAGGGAGTTGCTGTATTATTGGATAGTTAGAGGATCTTGAACTTGTTAAACCTTGTGACTTTTTTTTGGAGGATCTTGAGAGATGACCAGTTGCATGTGAGACTGTCTATAACTTAGGATCAACCGTACACTACCAACAAATTTCAAATATATCCACAAGCAGTTGGGAACTTATGAATATAGGGTTCCCAACTTGAGGGCGTTGTTGAAAATAATATTTAAGTGTGATTATTATTTGGGACATCTTAATTTTTTGTTGTTAGTTATTGATCATCTTGTATATATACATATGACAGTGTAGTGGACCAATATATAGGCTTATTGGTCAGGAGGCAATGGGTCTATAAGTATATGACCATAAGTGCTGTAGTGCAAGCGTTTTATTATTTTTTCTATTTTGTAATGTATCATATATTATTCAATTATTCTTCAGATAGATTTTATCAATGATCTATTTTCTTATTAGGGAGTTGCTTCTCGAGAAGCTCCTTACATTTTGCAAACACATAAACCAGCAACAAAACAGAAGCAAGAACCGAAACAGTTTATACTGCAATTAAATTATCCTAGAATAGCAAATAAACGCATACAGGCATGTTATTCACTACTTACTGAAGCAACAATTAACTCAAACAAAAATTAATTGAGACAGATTAAATTAACTCAAAAAGATAATTAAGAAATTTTACATGGTCAACTAGCTCTTTTTCTTTTTCTAATCTCAGTTTTTTTTTTTTATTTGATTGAGATTTCCCCTTAAAAACTTAGAGGACAAAGGATTCTAACCTCTCCCACACAAGTACGCATCTTAATACAAAGGGTTCTAACCTCTCCCACACAAGTATATATCCTAAGATTTAAATTTGTATTTTCTTTTTTAAGGGATGAGACCCTTACCACTTCAACTAACAACTTGTTTAATCTTAGCTTTTTTTTAAGCCTTACTTAGTTTCCCCTTGTTGCAAAGTTTTTTTTCCTATTTGAAATCTATATTTCTTTACTATGAATGTGCCTAACGTACAGATTATCTTCATTGAAATCTGTTTCAACTTATGTCTCATAAGATAGATTATCATATCCTAACTCTATTTTCTCTATATGTCATGTTCTCATTTACTGTATTGGCCATCAACAAAACTATTCATTGTAAGAAGCTTCAAATATATAAAACACTTTTTCGTTTGAGAAGAAAAAAAATTAGACAATATCGTTTGATCGAGAAGCAAAAACTAAATATCTTTTTTATCCCTTTATTTATTTAAATTCAATTGTATTAACCGAAGTCATAGATTCTCAATATTATTCTTCTCAACCCACTTGCACCCCAATAGGAACAATATAAACAGACACACACACACACACACATAATTACATGTTAATTAGCACATAATTCGAAGGTTTAGCAAAATTTAGATGAGAGGCTCTTGAGATTTTGGGTGTAAATATTGGCTTCTAACTTTCCTTCATACCTTCCTGTCAAAGTTAAACCAAGACCGTCCTCCATTTGTTGAGAGTTGAGACTATATAGGAACACTTCTAATTAAACCACCTCCAGTTAAAACATTCCACCCAAAAACAAGCCAAAGAGAATTGAATACGATTCAAGAGGGAAAAATGAATTTTAATTCAAACTCGCTCCTAAGAATGTAAGAGTCGCGAGTTAATATAATAAGTTTATGTTATTTGTTGATGTAAGAGCACGTGCTCAGAGGAATAATTAACGGAAAGATTAATTAGTATCAATGCTTAAGTAATAAATTTATAATTAAGTGTTCAGAAAAGAAATAAATTTATAATTAGGTGGGTCTTGATATATTACACGGGACTCGCTATGTATAAATTTATTCACATAGATATTGATATATATATATATATATATATATATATATATATATATATATAGTTTTAAGATGAAATAAATAATATCCAAATTTCATACAAGATCCAGTAGGCAGCAGTCCTCCTCCAACATATATGTTTGCATCGTTCATGAGACAGAGGGGAGGAAAAAACCTTCGTAGTTAATTAAGATCATGGTTAATTAGCCGAAGTTAGCTGGCTTTTAATAAGCTCACCAGGCCAATTGATATTCATAGACGACATTAAGTTTTTTTTTTTTTTTTGCCAGCATAGACATGAAGATTAGTTGAAATAGTTGTACATCATGCAAAAAAAGATGGAGTAATATAATTATTCCCGAAGCTAAGATATAAAGAAAACTAATTTATCTGTGGATGGAATAAGACTATTTAATCAGGAAAATGATCGAATAAGCTTGGTCAGAAAACGGACTGGGACGTTAAAAGTAGGTCCACGCAAGTCCACAATATAATGGAAAAGAAGACAAGGCTTTCGGCCTTTTGTGATTATAAATTAATAAAGAGGGTGAGACCGACGGTGGGGAATCACATGAGGCTTGAGGGTATTAATTATTGGTAAACATATTGATTAATATAGAGAGGAGGGATGGTCACTGGTCAACAAAACTAACAGTCAGAGAGGGAGAAATTAAGTTTGACTGATTGGGCGATATGTGAACGAACATGACCGGTGCCCTCGTATATATAGTATATCTTGCTTAAAACTACCAGTCTCCTCTGATCAGTAGCTTCCCATCCGATCCTTCCCCCTATCATATATATCCTCATTTCCACCTTGTATATTTTCTGATGTGTTATTGTAACGCATCATTTATATATATAATTGGCGGATAATTAATCAAATTGATATATTGCTTAACTACTATTCTAGTTTCTAAGGCATCATAAGGGAAGAGCATGAGGATGATGCAGAGAAGTTATATACGTTGTGCAGATGAATCTAAAATATATCTTCTTTATTCGCTGCCTTCTTCATATATACACTTGCTAGCTAAAACATGCATCCATCACTAATCAACTCTACCATTCCAGAGTATATACATATATGTCATTCAAAAATTAATGAGAGAGCATTATATATATCTGTGCGCGCGCGCGCATGAACCGGCCAAGTCAATTTGTGGCCGGGTATAAATATATACAGTGATCCAGAAAGAATTAAACCCCATAATATATAACACACAGACGACTTGTACGTCATGCACGAAGATTGGGGATGGATATATACATCAGAAACACAGAACGAGTAAAAGGCAAATTAAAGCGAATATGTATGAATGGAGATGAAAGAAAATGAGACAAGAGATGATCGAGAATAAAAAGGATGGATATGAAAGCATGTTGTGGAATAGTCAAAAGGCGTCGGGGGAAACACACCTGATCAGGGATGGAAGACCTCCCAAGAGGCAGAATGCAAGACTGCATGCATCGATCTTCTTCCTGCTCTGGCGTTGGTTGAATGTGCCAATGCACATATATATAAGGATAGATGCAAAATGCCCAGAACACTACATATATATAAATTCAATTCAAACAAGTTATATGGGCGTCCTTGTATATATGCATAACAAGTCAGAAATGGAGGTTTGGAAGAGGAGTTATGAGGGAAGGGAAGGGATGTCAGTTGACCGTTAGATCCCTGAACCAACCAAACGTTCTACAATTTCACACACCAACCTTTCTCTCTTCATATTCTAGTCAACACTCACCTATACGTACGTACATCTCGGTCTCCTTGTCATTATTATTGTGTGGGTACGTATAGCTTCACACACACACACATATATATGCGAGCGCGCGCATGAATTAATAGATTGTTAGGAGTGACTTGTATATATTTGAGTGTGATTCGGGTATGTACGTACGTATTAGAAACCACCGAAAGGACTTGGGTCCTAGGTTACGTTGTCTCTTGTTTATTGCAGTTTCTCCCTTTCACTTTTATGACGCCGCCTACCCGTCCCCACAACTAACTAATATTTATTATTCCCACCTCCCATTCTCTCTTCCCCTGATCTTTCATCCATCCATATATCTGCAGCGGCGTCAACTTAATTTATTACTAGTTTTAATTTAGATGGATAAATGGTTACACGCGTATGGATTTCAATTCATTGAATTTAAGTTGCCAACTCGATCATACCCCCAAAAGCATCAATGTAAATGGATCGTCTCTTGAGCCGGCCATAACAGTTATTATGTATATGCCAACAAATGCGTATAGGTATGCTTACTGCAGAATGATGATTTCTTGTTTGCACTCTCCTCCTTGTGTCCACTAATTAATTGGCCAACCTTTCCTTTTTCCCTTTCTTTTGATAAAACCAAAACACCATGCCTGCCCGTGCGTACGTGTTCTTCATATATCAATGATCGTAATGTTGCAAATTATAAAAAAAAACAAACCAGAACGAAAGTACGTACAAATATATATATATATATATATATATATATATATATATATATATATATTCCTGATGCTTTAATTTGGTAAACACCAAATAACAACAACAATGATCCATTATATATACAAGGGCTGACTTCTGTACTTGCAAGAGAGCGCAAACATGCATCTTCGTACACACACACACACACACCTTTTCACCACAATAAAACATTACTTTTTTTTTGTTCGACAATTTTATCTTTCAATAAATCAGAATAATTTATTTTAAGGCGTTATGATAATTAAATAAGCACATTTAATTTTCTGAAATATCATTATATTTTGCTAAAATCCAATCTATTTATTGGCCTTTTTAATTTATGTAAATAACCCCACAATAACAGTTATTATTATACAAGAACAGAGGGGGCGCGTTTGATTTTTCCATTATTTTTTTTTTGTCACGATTTTTCCATGAATATTTACTCCCTACGTATTTAGATTTTTAGCGTCAAGATTTTGGAGGGAGATGAGCCACGTCTTCATAAAATGTGAGTGTGCTACCTGGCTCGCTGGAAACCTCTTGCTGCCGATTTTAGCTACCAATCCCATGTTTTGACTGAGCTCCAGACTCGAGTGAGTCAGCAGAGGAACTCGCTTCCTAAGCAACACCATTGATTTTCGCCTAGCAGCTCAAACTCTCATTATTATCTAACTATGGCGCGCACGGCTCTCCAAGCACTGCCCCTTTCACAGATTGTTTTCCCCCGCTCATCCTTTGAGAGAAACGAGAGAACCGCTTCGTCACTCTCCATTAACATTAAAACCAATTCACCCAGATTTATAACTCAACGTCCACTTATAAGATTCAAACCCTTCAAATCAATTGGGATTGTCAGATTTTCTGGTCTGCGTGGTCAAATCGAGCATGAGACCGTTCCCGCCCCTCAAATATCCTTGGACTTGAAAGGCTCAGAACTCGAGGTTCAAACCCGGTAGTTGTTTTAACTTTTAACCAGGCTCAAATGGATTCACCCTACTTTTTGCTTGTCATGTGTTTCTTTTTTGGTTTACGAGTGACTTTCGGCTTACAAAAGCCAGGGTCTTTTCCTTTTGTTGCCTCCTAGAAAGGTGGACTTTATTTTTCAAATTTACTTGAGTTGCGAGCAAGCTTTCCAGGTGCTATTTCTCGTTTTCAGCTTTCATAGTTCACTTCATTTTGCTTCATCATAATTGTTTCAGCCATGTTGTTTAAAGTTTAATCTTTCTATCCCTATTCTGTCTCTGTTCAAATATATCGCGGCAACGAAGTATAATTTTTTTTCCCTCCCTCTCCGTCCCTCCCTCCCTCTCTCTCTCTCTCTCTCTCTCTCTTCAAAAAAGAAAAAACACATCTTTGTTGTAAGGCCAATGGAATAGGTGTGTGAGTCCTGCTTTAAGATTTTCTTACTTTTGATATGTTAGCACTTCGTTATTTTTATCCATTCCATGCTCTTGCTTGTTTTGTACTGGTCACTGGAGTTTGAGGTTTGATTATTTTGTTTTACTCAATCTTATGCTTCATTTTTCTGGCTTGAAGCATTTGGAACTGGAGGAGTTACTCTGTTCGCTATCAATATTCTGGAAACAGCGGCCCCGCATTGGTTCTTGTGCATGGTTTTGGAGCAAACAGGTCCACATTGCTCATACTTTGCTTCTCATTAGCGGACAACTAAATGCTATAGGTATTAATGGAAGAATTGCTTGAAAAAATTCCTATTTAGATATGTTTAATGCTTATATTGGTTATGCTTCCAAATCAAACTGCAGTATTGATTGTGATTGTTGATATAGAAGCTTCATAAGAAATGATGCTATCAATCAACTGCGGTAGTGAATTACTAAGTTGTTAATGAAGTTTATGGAAGTTAAAAAATGGGGCTATCAATCAAGCTACTACGCAATGAAAAGTTTATGGAAGTTTGAAATGAGGCGCAGGGTTAGATAGGAACGGTTACCTTTCCTAGTTTCACTCTAGACTTAATTTCCCAAGTAGAGTCAGCCATCTTTGGTGGGAAACTCTAAGTGGCTTCCTTTCACTTATTTTTTTTTCTCATGGTCCATGACATAGATATTAACTATTATTGTGAAATATGAAATGGTAAGGTCTCTAGTTTTTTAGCTATGTCAGTTTGTAACTACGACAAGGAACCGAGTTAGTCAATGTGATCAACTGTTCATAGATACAACTGTTTTTAGCAATTTCTGCTGGATACAGTCACATACGTTGAGTTGATAGCTGGTACACTTTTTGTATAAAATAGTGAATAGTTCACATAGCTCTGTAGTACAAGCATCTTTCCATCATACAACTAAACATACTTATGAAATATGAATATGATAATATTCTCCTTAATTCTCCGTGGGTGTAAGGATCTAGCCACAGACAAACACAACCAAGCTTCCGAAAAAGGATCACAACACTAAAGCCACCTTTTTGTCCTTTCTTTTCCCATGACCTCTATGTAGAATAGAGAAATGACTTGCTATCAAGTTTACTAGAGATTTTTTGTTACATTAATGTAAACATGCTCTGACATTTTAATGAGAATACACTTCACATATTGCCTGTATGTAAGTCTTGCTTTTTGATCCTTTTGGTTCCATGCTTATGTTGTTCCTTGGAGTAACTGAAATGCACATCATTGCAGTGACCACTGGAGGAAAAATATTCCATTTCTTGCAAAATCCCACCGGGTTTACTCTATTGATCTTATTGGTTATGGTTATTCAGATAAACCAAATCCTCGTCAAATTAGAGATGACTCATTTTATACTTTTGAGACATGGGCTGCCCAATTAAATGAGTTTTGTGTTGATGTTGTCAAGGATGAAGCATTCTTTGTATGCAATTCCATCGGAGGTGAATACTTTTGAAACTTTGGTTTATTTTTCATGATGTTTCCCAACATGATTTGACAACTACTCTGTTTTGTCCATTCTTTGTTGCAATTATTCAATTTACTTCTGTTTGCACCTGTCACTTGAAAATTATATAAAATTATCTATTGTTATGATTGAGTAATCTTCTATACAAACGTTAAATAAAAAGAATCCACTGATTGATGTGACTATTACCATGTTATTTTGGAATTCTAAAATTTACTCAACTATACTCTGCAATCTGCATTAAGCTCAATCTATGTCATGTGAATGGAACTGCATCAATTTTCCCTTGGGATTGCAATATGCTAGAGGGAGTCATTTAAATGAGTCTCAGTGTGGATATTGCTTCTAATTGATATCCTCAAGTTTGACAGAACATCCTTCAAGATCTCAACATAGTCCAGCTAAATCAAGCAAAAATTATGAAATAAACTAGAACTTCACTAAGGAGGAGTTAGATAGAATACTATTCAATATACTTTTGAAATAAACATTTTGAAGTACTCATTGCTGTTGTCCTTACTAAGAATCTTAGAAGATCTTTTCGCTCCAATGTCTACAAGCTGGGTGCAAGATTCTTTGCTCCATCTTGAGGACGAGTCTTGTTGATTATACATGAAAGAAGAACATTGAGTGTTGAGCACTTGAACATAGAGAGATTATGAGTTGATTGACGGAATATTCTGATGTGCAATCAATTTTCTTTTCCTTCCTAAACTTTTTGTAAATCAGCTATCTTTCTGTATTACACATGTCAAATACAATACTTGGGATTTCAATTTTGAACTTATCATTAGAAACTCGTTCCTTATTGTTCTGCAGGTGTGGTTGGTCTTCAGGCAGCAATAATGGAGCCACAAACCTGCAGGGGCATTATCCTTCTTAATATATCTCTGCGTATGCTTCATATTAAGAAGCAGCCTTGGTATGGAAGGCCTTTCATTAGAACATTCCAGAGATTGCTTAGGTACTAATGAAATGCAAGATTCTTTGTGTTGACTTCCAGGCACAAATTTTCCTGTGGAAATTTTACCATTTCCTTCCCGACTTTACAGGGATACTGATGTTGGCAAGTTGTTTTTCAATGCTGTTGCAACTAAAGAGTCAGTGAGGAGCATTCTCTGCCAGGTACTACTCTGTCATTATTGAATGATTACATCTGAATGGTCTCTCCACTGTAATGATGATTATTGCCTTCAAATGTTTTCTAGTGCTACCATGATACCTCCAAGGTGACAGATGAACTTGTGCAAATCATCCTTAATCCAGGGCTGCAACCTGGAGCAGCAGAAGTATTTCTTGAGTTTATTTGTTATTCAGGTGGCCCTCTTCCTGAGGAACTACTACCCCAAGTGAAAGTAAGCCACCTCTTCGCGTAATATAGATTTTTTCAAAAAAAATCCTTGACGTGTTCTTGTGGGGAATCACACAAGTGAATACAAGTTAGAAAGCTAAAATGAGATTTCTTAAAGTTCTCTGATTTTTTTTCAGTGCCCAGTTTTGGTAGCATGGGGCGACAAGGATCCATGGGAACCAATTGAGATTGGAAGAAACTTTCAGGATTTTGATTCTGTAGAAGACTTTATTGTCCTTCCAAATGTTGGCCACTGTCCCCAGGTTCTTTCTCTCTCTGTTACAAGGGTGTCATGTTCATGCGCTTTCTTCATTTCTCTGTGAAGAGATCTGATTTTTTTTCTTCATTAGACTCATGATTTTTCTTCTCCTCCCGCGTGGTTTTTTTAAATGCTTTTATGGCATCATCTTTTTTATTTTATTTTTGGCTTGCAAATCACGTCCTTCAAATTCTTTTAGCTTTTACAATCATCTATCAGATTTAATGAACATAGAGACTTGTTAGTTTCAGACAGTTATTATATACATGCTATGGGTGAGAGAGGACCTCAATTTTTGAAAGAGTTCCTTTACATCTATCAAAGGCTTGTGCCCTCCCATTTCCAAGTTCTGACTTTATAACCCTAAATTCCACTACAGATTAAAGTGTCAAAATCTTGTACAATCCCTTATCCTGTTTGACTGAAGTATTGGAAAGAGAATCCCTTAACTCATTATATAAATTTGACTTATGCAATATCTATCATATTCCTATCATTATTACTTTACAGTAATTGTCCTTTCTCATTGCTTCATGTATCTAGTGTACATTCCACAAAATCCTTTTTTTCTTAAATTCTATTTTGTTTATAATCCATTTTAATTTTACATTTGTACCAAACTGCCTCTTAATTCTTGGTTGTCATTTTAGGCTAACACCTGGAAAATCTCCTGCTCTTCCATTTTCTCATTGTATAAGTTCTTTCTATCTATTAGTTTTAACGACTGATTGTGTTTTTGGTTATGATGTCATTATTATGAAATGATTGCATGAAGGATGAAGCACCTCATCTTGTGAACCCACTTGTCGAGTCCTTTGTGGCAAAGCATGCTCAATCCTCACCTATCACCTCCTCAACAGTTAGTTGATTGGACTTGGCTGTTAGTCAGCTGATGCTGCCTAGTTAATGCACTGGAGTAGTGTATGTTACTCAAATTGAAATTGAAGCCGTCGAGAATGTGTTTCATTTGTTCTTGTGTGTATATAATTGAAGTTGCCAGCCCCACCACTAATGTTTGGTTCATCGGTGTCTTCCTATGTATTTACATGTAAAAAATGCTCTGTCCGTTTGGGAATTGCATATGCCTCTTCTTTGACCTCATGTTGTTTCAGTTGACGTTCTGTTCATTTTTGAATTCTGATACCATGATTGGCTAAAAGTTCAGTCCTCACATGATGATATTGAAGCCTTTTGTCAATTTGTTTATGATGGCTAACGCTGTTTAATCTGCTTATTCGTTTGTATGTTTTTTTTTTTTTTTTGGGGGGGGGGGGGGGTAGTAGTTTTTGTTTTCTCATTTTGGGATACACTGTAATCATCAAAGAAGTTGATTGGGAGAGTTGCGTTAGGGATTTGGGTTTATGCCAAGTGAAGGTCGGAGTATCTCATGCTGGTACATGGGTTCGCAAGAGTTTTGGCTCATGCGATGCATATTGTGACCCCAACTGTCTTGGAATTTTGACATACCCTCATATTTGCCACTCTCTTTTGATCACTCCCAACCTCTATGCCTCCTTGTAATCCAAAAAGAATATAGGGATTGATTGAGTAATTAGGAATATTGCTAAAGGCAACATAATTAATAACCCAGAAATAGAGTTAGTAAGTGGTGGGACGGCTGGTCATCATGATTTGTAATTCACGCTTGATCTCCCTAATGTCATCATCAATGACTCAAAAACAGGGCATTCCTCTCACTCTTAAACATGGCTAATGGTCTTGTGGCCTAAGTAGCATGTAGTCTCTTTCTAGGATTGAAAGATTGTAGGTTTGATCACTATGTTAGCTTGAGAACTTATTTATTCTATGTAATTAAAAGAAAGTGCTTCTAAGATGGATTCTTTGATCGATAACTTAATTTAAAGTAAGAGAGGAGATAAAAACACAAAATAGCATGTTTTTCTTCTAATAGTAAAATGAATCTCATGGAAGTAGAAGCTAAAACCATTCTATATTCATCTATTTTCTCACTTTGAGTGATTCATGTTGGAGCTGATCAAGGGAATCCCCTGTTGCAACTAGTGTCTACTCTACAAAAGCCACTGATGAGCGAATGATTCTATTCTATGGTGTGCATTATATGTTATCTTAATTGCTTTTCTTTTGTTTCAAAATAAAAGGCACAAAGCTTCTAGCTCCATATATAGGTAGTTGGCAGATGACTGCAGCTCGACCTCTAATTATAAAAGGGGGAAAAAGTAGAAAACCAACCGATGATCATCATCATGCTCATTCTTTCTTTATGTTGATAATAATGCCCGAAAACTTAAAGAAGCGTTTTCTTGTCACGGATTTCTCATCATTTGTTACAATGATACTTTCGCTGTAAATTCTTGTTCATGTAAAACAATCCTCGCTTTTCTCTCAATAATGTCGCTCCAAGATGTATGAAACAAACTCGTGCGAAAATGGTGGACCACCGATGGCCTAATGTGAAATTCAAGACCGGCCGAACATGTTGGGTATTACACTTTTGTAAGGAGAAGTGTGCGGTCATAGGATTCCTAAAAACACTGTTTGTATGTGTAGTGTAGTGCAAGTTTTTAAGTTCCGATTTTGCAAGGTGGGGAATAACTCGTTTCGCTGCTTATACACAAATAATATGACTAGATATACACTTGCTTGTGAAAAAAGATTCAGAGGAAAGCACCAAAAAAGGAAGAGAAATGACAAGCACTTGGGTAATGGAGCCATATCGGCCTACGACAATGCCGTTCCGCAGTTTTATTCTTTCAGGAATAAATTAAATATGCTAAATTCAGCCTCTTCCCTTCTGTTATGCGCATTAACTATTCGATGAACTAAGATAATTATAAAACACTAAGGTAAGGTAGTGGTGAGAGTCATAATTAATATAATATTATAGTTTAATGCAGTTAGTAGAAGTAATAATGGAAATTACTTAAATTGTAGGACAATTATATTCTTATAATTTTATTGACTTCAACTATTTTTATTGATTTGTAAAGATTGTTAGTTAGTAACTTATAATAAGGATTAACAAAAGTACATGCATATATCCCATGCCTGCATGATCAATCTATTAACACACACAGAGTGAAGTCAAGTGTTAGGTTTTGTAGGGTCGATTCTTGTGTAGCTTGAAGAATAGCATTATAAAAGCCCAAAGTAAGTAATGAGAGAAATGGAGGCACGTGGAAGAGGAAATATATGTGTGTGGCCATGGAGGCTGGAGAGAGAGGTGAATGATGTTAGTTAGGGTTATGCATATATATATATATATAAAGGTGATGCAAAAAGGGAGGAAAGAGAAGAGGCATTTTATGGAGAGATAGGAAGACGAAGAGAAGTGAGAATGGCGTTTGACTCAAATTAATAGTAATTGCATATATATATATATATATATATATATATATATATGGCTCCCTATTAGCAAGGTAGCTACCTGCACAAGCTAATCATGATTGATTCTTCAATGTTACCATAATTGAATATCATATTTGTCCTAAATATAAGAATAGTTAATTTTTTCAAAGAGATTAAGGATGCTAATTAATAAATAAGTTATTTTAAAGTATTTATATGTACAGTTTACATATAATAATTTAATTCATTCATTAAGTTGATCGATACTACTATCTCATTCATTAAGTTTATATATATCACGCACACATATATGTGTGCAGTTGAATATATATATATATTGTAAAAGGAGTATTGTATTGGATTGAATGAATACGGACGTAACCCGAGCACACCAAATCCATCTCTCTTGGTTTTAACCTTCATTCACCAGGCCACATCAATTTAATTAGTACTACACAAATACAAGACACATGAAACAGCAACCACCTCAGTGGCCACATCCAGGGCAGCATTAGTGAATATGTTCCTGTTGCCACTATAATTAGGCGATTGTTATAAATTATTAAATCATCCAGTCTCTTTTGCTTTCCCATATGTAGATTACTTCATTACATGACAAATATATATCCATCTTTAATTTGACTATACATTTTCTTTTATCAACAAACTGATCAATGCGCTCCATATCAATTATTTTGAAAATAACCAATTCATGAGATCCATCTTAATAGATTTTTCATGTTTAACATTAATGTGACCATGGTTTATATTCCAACGCTTAAATTGCATCCCCGCCGTATTGGAATGTGTTGTATTAATTCAGATTAATTAGTAAACGATACGACGTTATTAGTGTTACAATATCAAGCCTCGAGCTGACCCCAAAGAAAAAAACAAACAAACAAGTTGAGAGATGCATGTTATATTCTTTTAGGATAATAAAAAGGTTACTCTTGGTTAGCTCCACGCCCTCACGGCAAATAATTAGTTACTTGCTTTAATTGAATACCATATGTTTGTTAGTATTTTTATAATTTTTTTTCCCTGCAAAACCATGCTTTAATGGAAACATTAGGCACTTACATTTATAAACACAAATTCCAATCAAATCAAATAAGTTTAAGGATCTCATTCACCTCATGTAGCTATTTATTCTTCCATCCTGAATCGTTTCAAAACAGAGAGTAGCGTTACTATTGGCAGTCTTCACAATGATGAATTGTTATTAACAAGAAAATAATGTAGCATACACGTGATAAATACTTAAAAGAACATGATCAGTTCAATAGTACTTTAGAGTCGCAAGTGCACATAATTGTACATCTGACTTGATGAAAAAAACTTTACTTTAGTTGATTCATTCATATGTTTATGCACAAGCACTTTAATGTATATATGCCTATACGATGAGACTTTGTTATTGTTGAAAATATTTGAAAGTGAGCTTTGGAAATTTTAGGTAGGAGAATAAAAGAGGCAATTGGCAAGGTTATCTTGTGATGAGTGATTTAGCACTCGCGTTTCAAAATCAAGTCGCATCTGCTCTCATTTCCAAGGCAGCAAGTGAGCAAGCGTGATAGGAAAGGCCATGATTATGACGTAACAACCATCGCTTAGGTTCATAACTGAACCCCGTTCAAAACAAGATTTTTTCATTGTCTAACTTTCTCCTTGTCTCTCATCATTTAATATAAATGGTTGATTTGACTTAATGAGGTTGTTGATATGGGCAACAATATCAAATGTATGATCTAGATTTCAAGTCGATGATGAGGGACAATCAAAAAACGCTAGTGAGAGAATCCGGACCCAATAAGTTCAGGTATATGATTTGGAAACATAAACTACTAAATTCGTATGGAGATGGCTGGCGAGAAAAAAAGGCAGAACCTATAGTTCATCAGATAAAAAAGAATCGGTCTATCCTTGTACACTAATGGCAGTTATGTGATTATGAGCCATTACAGGCTTTATAAGACACATATTCCCAAGAATTGGAATAATTTAACATTCTCTATCTAAATCAATATTTTAATATCCAGAACCAAACGAATTTATAAAATGCTGGATTAAAAATAGGGATAATCACTGCCAGGACCTAAGATACAGAATTAATCACAAAAAAATCTCACTAAATTTTCCTCAAGGACTTTTTTGTGATTAATTGTGGATAGGTTATGGATTCTTCTCACAAGAAAATCTAGTCTTTAAAGACTTTTTTGTGATTAATTCTGAATTTTGGAACTGGACAGTGATTTTCCCTTAAATATACTAATTGAAGGAAATTCTAACTTGAGGAAAATAATTTCCAACCAAACATACATGTGGATCTTAAGCACAGACAAACAGATTATTGCGAACTAAAACACTTCCTATTCGGATATTTTAAGCAGGGCGGCTTCCACTCAGATCTAGGAATGAAAATAGGTCAAGTTTTTACTAAATAGGTCTGAAGCTATAATGGAGTAAAAAGCTTGAGCCTAGGCCTGAACATAAATGCATGCTTTTTTTTAGGTTTAGGCTTGAACCTTCATAAGATCTGGTCAAGCTTGAAGCCTTTTTAAATGTCAATTTATAATATAAGCCTTTAAAAAGGCTTGATATTACAGGTTTTAAAGGTCATAATTAACTAATACAATAATAAGGATAGTACTATAATTAACTAATTATACATGAAATTAGAATAGAAGAACAAAAATAAATAAATATTATTTTATTTATATGATATAAATATAATTATATTTATTTAATGTGTAAATAGGTCAAACCTTAACAAAAAAAAAAAAGCCTAAGATATTTACACATTTTGGCCCTTAAATAAACCTTGGCCTAGCTTTTCAACAACCAGCCCTAAATAGGTCAGGAAGTAGTAGACCGTTTGATAGAGGCTTAACCTATCCCCATCCCTACTCAAAACACATTATTTATCAATTTTCATGGTTGAATGTGGAAAGAAAGCTCAAAACTCGTGTTGGATATCAAGTGATAACCCAGCAACGATATTAAAGCATCCCATTGGACCAAAGAAGCAAATTTCACATGATCAAGAATAACGCAATCGACATGGGCAAATTCATACACTAACTATTTTTAAGTTAGGGGAACAATTATTTGCCTTACCAAGGATGTTACTAGTACAGATACAAATCAACTAAAAACTCCATTGCCTCTCCATCGCCTCTTCTTGACACAGTTTACCCAGCTTGGAACCTAGATACTACAGATCAATGAGCAAACGTGTTAGTCCTACTTTCTTGTATCATTTCATACGAAGAAGGTTTTTCTTCTTGATAAACCTATTTGAAAAATCTAACTCCTTTAAAAATCTGTTATGATCACAATTATATAATGAACAAACAATCTCTAATGGCAATACAGAAGGTATAACTTCTGCTATATCATATATTGAATAAGTTCTGCAATACAACGATGGCAACGCTGTAGAGAAATATAATACTGAAATAAAGATAACAGAAAGAACATCCAGAGAGGAAAGAAGATCACAGAGAGAGGAAGAGAATCCAATACATTCTTCACACCCTCCCTGAACGGTTTTTGTCTTATTTATAAGCTCTCATACTCATATCTCGCGTAGCTTCCAGGTCCTTCTCTTCAACCTCTTGCTTCTCCTAATGGGCTCTTCTCCAGATCCATTTCTCGGCCCAACCCGCGTATTTGCTATGTTCGAGTCATTTCATCTCTATCCATTACAAAATCAAATCTTCTATTTGAATGAACATTGATATTTTATGAAGAACACAATCGACCTGAGCAAATTCAGAAATGATGTTGTCTCCTAACATTGTATAATGTGCATCGATAATGCACAAACTGGAGCTCAGACGTCTTCACATTGCCAAGCGGATATTTCATCCTGGAATAACTTGTTCAAGGTCTTTGGAGATAAATGAGCATGTCCGTAGGTTTATAGAGGTTTTTGCTCATATGATTCAAAGGATTTGGCAGAATGCTTGGTTGGACCAGAAAGTTCCTATTTTCAAGAGTACTTTATTGTATTAATATGCCCCATCCCTGTGGGCAAGGATTTTACTTGGGGGTCTTCAAGGGAATGTCTCTTACAAGGTTTGCAAAGGGATTGGGCAGTTTGCTGCATAATTAAATTTCTGTTTCTTTTACTTTTGTTATTTAGTTTTAGTCTTTGACCTGTTTCAGGGAAGATACTCTGTCCTCCTTATCTTTCTCCTCTCATTAACATTTCTTTTTTTTTAAGAAAAAAACCCTCCGCTGTAAGCACAAAAATAAGAAACCACTTTCTGTGTTAAAAGATGAGATAATACGACAACCATATCCATTGAACTTCTCATACCATTCCGCAAAGACATAATAAGAATACAATGCAGTCTGATTATTGATTAACCGCATTCATGCTCATGAAAAGGTTTTTACGTCATTAGTTGTTTCTAACCTGGTCTGAGTAAAACACAAAAAGTTTCCAAACATCAAATGGACTTCTAGGCTTTGAAATGTTAACGTTAATCTTGCCTTCAAGCCCTTCGAGGAGTTACTATTTGATTAGGTCGTGGAAACAACATATATTTAATGAGACGAAAATAGATATAATCCAGCAACGTCCAAGGCAATGCAGAAAGTAAGGAAACAAGATGGAGAGAGGAGATTCTGTTGAAGGTATATAAAATCAAGACAATTAACATAATTCATCAGTAACCAATACAATGAAAGAACATGCAAGTACAACAAGAACTCAAGAAGCTTAAATCAAACCCCCATAGTATGAATCTAAACCTGGATTAATGAGGAAGACGATGCTAAACCATTACTTTGAAGAAGCATATAAAATTTTGCCGAGCTGATCAGCATGTATTAACTCCATCCTTACAGTCTTTAGTGAGATTATAAAATGTTTCAACACGTGTCTTCGCCCGATAAAAGACCTCTGTATCCACTGCAACTCTCATGTACCCATCAAACTCAACAGGCTTTCCGTTGTTCAGAAAACTAGTTTCATTGTACCACTCACTTGTGTTGCCCCACAATTCCTTGTAATCATCAAGCAAATGGATCTTATAATTAGATCTCAATTTATCAAAGTAATTGTAGTATGGCTCATTGGTGGCAATATACAAATTTCTCCAAGGCTGAATCATCCCCTTAAGCTTTTCAAGAAGAGCATCAGGTGATGTGTCAGAATCTAAATGAGGCCATAGCTCCTTATTTTGTGCCTTTCCCCCTCTAACCACATGGACTGCATCAAAATCCCAGTCCATTCGACCACTAATCTCTGAAACAATATTCATTAATCTCTTTGATTTCCACAAAGCATGCCATGGCCTTTGAATGTACTTTGCAGCCTGACCTTCACAAACTCTATACCAGTAATTCTCTGGCTCTGGGGCTTCAAACTGCCTCCATATGATAGTGCTTTTATCCTTCTTTAGCTGCAATGGTGTCAAATTATGGCTCACAACCTTCTTAACTGGCACTTTCCTCTTATGGCTCCTATTCCATTTTTTCCAATCTCTCAAAAATTCACCCTCCTCCACAACAGATGCTGTCTCCTTTAGATGCTCGAAATCAAAGTAGTATCTAAAATCCTTTCCTTCCTCATCCTTGTTACTGGGGTTATAAGTTGCCGCCAAGCACATACTCAAGTCCATTACAAATGTTCTGTTCAAATACATTGCCTCACCCAAGCCACACAAGAAGCTCCACATGTAATGATTCATTCCCTTGCAGTAATCGCCTCCACGTGAATAATACAAGTATTTCCCCTTCCTAAAATTCATCTCTGATCCCAAACTGGGGATCGTGTCATTGATCTCATCATCACGGATCTGAGGGGCAACTTTAGGATTTCCACCAGCCCTTGTAGCATTGGTTCTGCTCCTGGGGCGCCTGGCATTCAAGCCCGAATGCCAACCACCAGAATGCACTACCTTATATGTACAATCTTCTCCAACATCAAACCTAAACCTCCTAAAATCTCTATACTTTCGCCATGACTTCTCCTTCTTGTTCCGAAACCTCCATGAGACATCACACTCGTCAGGCTTCGACCCATTGACCGGGGTCTGATAGTCCAAGAATGCAATAGACTTGAAGACCTTGAGATTAAACTTTTCGACCGCAATCAACACGTGAGGATCTGAACAATTCACGAAACCGACTTTCTCGCAGTCTGGTTGCGGCAGGGTGGAATTCGTGATTTGGTTTTCGATCTTCTCGATGGCCGCTTCCGTGATTGGAGTTGCAGCGGCATTGGGCGAGGCGGCCGGGGGAAGGACGGATGCCAAATCTTCACCGGTTTTGATAATGGAGTTGTCAGTTTGGAAGGTGGCGTTTTCGGATTCAGTAAAGAGCTTAGTGAGAGCGGGAGCCGATTCCAGCCACGGATCTGGGGGTTGGTAGGTGATGGCAATGACAGTAAAAATGAGAACCGAAAAAACGAAGACAGAAAAGCAGAGGTTGCTAATAAGTTTGATGAGGTTTTGCCCAATGGGCTCGGTGGCAGGATTCGAGTCTTTCATGGATTTCTAGGCAAGTCAGGACTTAAAGAGGGACAGAGAAAAAGGAGAATTATTGGAGAAGGAGAAGACGGAAGAAAATGGAAGAGAAGGCGTAGGAGAAGGGCATACAGTAGAGAGAGGCGGTGGGTGTGGCTGGGGCTGTGACGTTGATGGCCGATCTGAATCAAGTCAGTTCACCTTCCCTCGGTGACTTCATTTTACCGCGTGTCTTCACTTTTACGGCTCTACTTTTTCTTCGTTATTTCTCCCGCCGTTTCCCGTCTTGCTTGCTCTCACTAATTACCATTCTTGTTTACTTCCTACTTGAAAATTGAAGATCATTTTTATATTATAAATCAATTTTCATAAAAATAGGTTATCAATTAGTACTTTTTTTTAATTTTATCTTTCCATAAATTTTAGAAGAGAAAAAATGTTTTTAAAAATAATACATTTAAAATAGATAAAGTTGAAAAATGTGTTGTTTTCTAGACAGCATCAATTAATTAACTACATTACTATAATTGTTATGGTGAGTTTGTCTAGAGGACATGAACGTGTGTATGCCAAGACCACCCATTAAAATACTAGGCCAATTACACCGACACATGCAGCTGCTTACTTCCTCTGTAGTCGTCCCTATTTCGTGAACATGTCCCATACTCAGTTATAGAAAAGAATATTTTTGGCCGATGAAGAGTTACACGATTAGAAATATGCTTAACATTTTTAATTTAATAATTTATTCCTACCCGAACCTATTTCCTCCGTTCTTTATATTCCCTGGCTGATGTTTGAGCTGGGGAGAAAAATCATCTTTCTTTCCTGAAACATAACGTGATCGTGTTTGTATTATCTGGTATTTGGAAGGCAATAGGCATGTCCACACCCAAAAACATTCTTCAATACTAAAATATCAAGATAAGATTGTAGAAGTATTAAAATAGTAATAACCTTTTTTTTTTGTGACCCGAACAAGTATCAACATACAGTATGTGTGCACGGAGTAATATGTTTGATTACTTATACTTTTCTTGTTCAAGATGTGAGTAATCCATGCGCCTTGAATTCCCACACAACACAACACACATGATTATGCCATGTTACGTTGTTTCATTTCATAAACACGGATTCCTTTTCCTTCTTCTGCCCAGGTCCTAACGTTTTCAAACACAAAGCATTGCTGATGGCGTATCTAGTAGTAGCAAACAAGTGGACGATGCAATTATTTACTTGTATTGTTCCCACTTGCGAGCATTGCTGTACAAGGGCTCTATACTGTATTGCAGCATTGGCAGTTGTGCCAAGTGTACGTGTTTGTTTCAGCGGAAGGCATGATTGTAGTCATGATAACGGAAATTCTTGTAGACAAAATGAGCTACCCACCTCGACAGTGCAAATGACAGTACCGCCATGACTACCAGGGAATTTCTCGCGGCTGCTGATACCATACCCTCCTTCATTGCCGCCACTATCCCCACTGAAGCTACTGATATCATCTGCAGCACCACTTCCGCCACATTCAAACTCTTATAAGCTAATCTGCAGCTCTTGCAGTTCACCACATGAGACCAGTACCTGCCAAAATTGCCACTCATTTTTAATACCAATTTGCCAATCTCTCTCAACGACAAATACAAACTGAAGCTCAAACAAGGAGCCTAATGGCCGTAGCTACCTATCCATTAGTTGTTCTCTCGGAGGAGTTGGAGGAAGTAACCCGCTATATTTCCCTCTCCACTCAACTTGGCCGCCTGAGTACTTCTTCAACCACTTCCTGTAACCAACCACTACAGCATCTGACTTTGTTGGCACAAAACAGGCTTTCTGCCAATTGGAAGGACCCACATCCATTATTTTATGTTCCTGTCAACAAGTAATCGAATTGTTAAAACGTTTTCCAGGAACCATATTATAGCAGAATATTGCTGGCAAGGATATCGCAGATCTAGGATGTTCAAGCATATCTGACGGATATTTTCTCCACTAATTCCTATTCCTATACATGCTTCATATCTGAGAGATTCAAAAATAGGTTAGTGTGAATGGAAATTTACAACAACACAGTTTAAGAAGGAACTGTCCATTAGCTACAATCAAGACAATCTCTTTGGCAACAATTGCAACTGCACCAAGATAATTCAAGTAGCAAAAAAGTTCACCGGTTAACTCGTTGTCAATTTTAAGGATTCTTGGGAACATAAGTTTGTTATTAATATCATTACAATGAAATAAGAAAGAAGCTCATTTACAAAAACAAATAGACAAAGTTAATCAGCCCAAAATCAAAGAAATTCAAACTCTCGAACATATCAGACACTCATACTTATGGATAAAACAAAGCAATCCAACAAAAGAACATGGTTCTTTATCCCTGATGTGGTGAGACTTTCCTGCCTATCAAGATACACAAACAGCAAACGATTCTGTATGGTAACAAGTTGAGGAACACTAGAAGACAATATCCTAAAAACAATCCAAATTGGTTCTCACTTGCATATGCCAATTTAGACATTAAATAGCTTATACAATGTGTGAGACACCAACCAAAAGTCAAAATTTAGATTTGTGGAGAGGACTAGAGTACCCATCATATGCTTAGCAGCACCAGGAATTCTTAGTGATTATATCATTTATTAACAATTGTTTATAGAGAACTGCCACAAGTAAACTGGGCAAGGACAAGCAAAACACCCTAATTTCTTCAGTAGCAGCCTCTATGGGCTTTCTAATAAATTGAAAATGACGTATTGGGGATTATGGGACAAAAAATAACTCTGCTTGGTTGCAGACTTGGCGCAACCCAAAGTCAATAATATCTTAAAGATGAAATTCTAGTGACTTTTGGAATCAATTAGTCATCTGGACAAAGAATAACTTAGAAGAGTGAACTGGAATCACCTGAACATGAAGAAGATATAAATCAGAATCTAGAATTAGGTTCTGTCCAATATGAAATATCCATCTTGGGACAACTTTGTCAATCCACAGTCCAAAGTTTCTAGGAAAGCTCCATATCAATCTGCTTTTACCTGGACTAACTGGAATACAAATAAAAATCAAAGCAGCCTTCCTTTGTCTTGATGATTTCTGCAATAACCGAGTCAAATATGCATTAAAACACTTATAACCACATACTTTCTCAAAATAATTCAGTATATTTGTAGTCCTGCAAACCATCTTTACCTTAGCATCTGCTGATGAAGCAGAGACATTAGGCTGATCTGGCTTAGAACAAGCATAAAAAATACAAGGTGACATAAATTTGCTGTCGCTCCAACCCAGATCTGCTGTGAAACCATTGATGTCTAGCGTCTCAATTGACAGTTCAAGGGGTCTGCCCCCTTCTCTATCAACCTTCTCTGTGAAGTCAATGTAGTGCTGCATAGGTAAGTGTCATATATAAAGCAAGCAAGAACTAATAAGTTTAGACAGTCAACTTATCTACCTTTTGGTTGCTGAGTTCGCATCAATCCATAATGTGCATAGGGAACATGGGAAGGATCCATGAGATTCTCTATCAGTACCTCATACCTGAAATTGAGTAAGTTTCCTGGTTAGTTAAATGAACCATGAAAGGAAAACTTTCGTTAATTACACATGGCACAGTAGTTAATTTCATATTCCCGCATTTCCAATCACAAGGACAACGCACATAGGGATGGTTTAGTTTTTTGACACGCAGCAGACTATAAGCTCATTTGAAGCCTATCTGAAGGTAAAGAATCATGAATTGTAGTCATAGAATCATGCCCGTAAGGAATATCTCTGTTTCCCATTAATCTAGTGAAAGATCGATCGTCCAGCTCTGGAATGTATGGAGGCTTCTGTCTTGAAAGAATATCTTTGTACTGAGGATCCGTGTTTGGCCAAAACCATAAGATATCATTCTGCACAGTACTTGGATAGGCAGCTGCACATGCTTTTTTGAATGTGTGAATCTGCAAATTTCGGTAGCAAGAGAAATTGCCGTCAGATCCCGTAAGCATGAAGATTAGGCTAGCATAGAGCATATGCCACTATAAGAAAACAAGACAACAAACAACCGATCTCGACTGTCCGTCAACAACCCGCCCCCCCCCCCCCCCCCCCGGGGGCTCCCCTTCTTTTAGGGTAAGGAGGGAATCTGTTGACTCAGAACATCGGAGAAGAGCTGAAAAAAACAGGTAGTGGCTAAATTTACTGATAACGTTGACATTGATAATTTCAGCTCATAGTCTTGAACTCTTAAATTATGTTAGCCATCACGATGTTTGTTCTTGATCTTTTTATGTCGTTCTGAATGATAGCTATAACTATTATTAGCGTCTGGAACCTAAAACAGGACCGTGGAACTGGTAAATAAAAATCTTTAGCCCGCTGACACCACACTGCTCAGAATATGGAAGGAATATTTACCGGGGGACCATCACGAGGTGCCTGAGGAATGAGCTTGCAATCGCCAGAGCCATCAAAACACCAGCCATGGTAAACACATTGCAACCTGCCCCATTGATCAATCCGCCCTTCAGACAAAGGAGCCAGTCTATGAGGACATGTGTCATCAAACACCTTCCAAGCACTCTCATTTCGATCCCACCACACCACCACATCAATACCCAACACCTTCTTGGCATGCGGTGCCCTCTTGTCAAGGTCGCACACCGGCATTACAGGGTACCACTGCGAATACCAGTCGAATTTCTGGGTTGAGCCTTCAATTTCTGGCTCATCCGCTGGTGGGTCGGTGCTGAGTTCTGTTGAGACGGTAGGTGATAGAGCAGTAAAGAGTCTGGGTTTTAATTTTTTCCTGTCAGGTAAAGAGAGTGTCGGGTTGAGTTGGAGGTTGAAGAACATAGGTTTTCTGAAAGCTGAGGTTATATCAATTGCAGTAGAAGTTGGAACGTGAAGAAGCGAAGGAACAGAGAAAGCCGGCAGAGCTTCCATCTTTGCTAGCAGACCGGATGCTCAACCGATGGATGAGGATGGAAGAGGAGCAACTTAGGTGAAACAAGAAGGAAGCTGGTCCAAGTGCTATATATACTTAAGGAACTTAAGGCTGTCGTTCATCCAAGTTCTACATCTAAATTAGAATTAGAGATGCATGATTGCAATTCCCAACAAATTGAGGCTCACGTTTATCCAAGTTCGAACTCCATTTTTTTCACCTTGCATGGATCATGTTATATTTATAAACGGATTAACCAGTAAAAATGTACGCGTGGTTTTTTTAAAAGTGTACTGAATACCACGTGTTTTTTTTTTAAAAAAAAAAAACAAAGTGAATTCGTGGTTATAACGCTGGAGCAAAAAAATACCTAATGATCGGTTAATTTGATTTTTTTAATTTTATTTTTAAAGCTGACATGGATGATAACTCAGCTAAATTTCATCCCAATTGATAATAAAAAGATTGGAGAAAATTACAAAAAAGTGATATAGATATCTTGGAAATTACAATTCAACTATTATCTCTCTAATTCTTCATGCCTTTCCTAATTCCAAATTTACCTATCGGGTTGTCCATCTCCAATTCCTTGCCGCCGTCATTGCCTTTCTGCAATTTTCAAAACTATTTGGGATCTTTTTTTTTTGTAATTTTTTCAAGTGTTCTACTTCTACTATTAGGTGAGATAAAATTTAGTTGAGTTATCGTTCATATCAGCCTTAATAATACAAAAAAGTTAAACTAATGGTCAATGTATATTTTTGCTCCATTTTTGTAGCCACATAATCACTTTTACATTCAAAACAATACTTGGTGTTCGGTATATTTTTGAGGAAACCACATGTGTATCTTTATACTTTAATCTTTTATAAATTAAGGTGTATTATTTTATTTTATACCTATAATATTAGTTTATAATATTCAAAGTTCAGTCTTCTTTAAATAGAGTAAAAACAAGCTATATATTTTTAAATAATTGAGTTGTGAGAAAATTGATCTCTGTTTTTAAGATTGATAATATTTAAATTTGACTGGATAAATACAAACAATTAAAACAAAGGGAGTTGTTTTTCCCATATGTAGGGGTAGAAATAGATCAAGCAGTTATCACAGTTTGCCTACGTTTTGGTTTGGTTAGAGCTTGACCTAGTTGGGTTTGTTAAACAAAAAGTTCAGGCTAACATCTATTTAGAAGTTTAAATATATAAACAAACTAAACCTAATCTATAATGGTTTGACCTATTTACACATTTTAAAATATTTTTTTTTGTCAAAATTTTATTTATTTTATATGTGTCTATGTTATATTTATATTTTTATTATTTTTAACTTTAATTTAAAAATACAATTATTAAATTATTATAGTGGATTGATTTTCTATAACTTAAAATTCAAATAAAAGATTTTTGAATTAATTTTAACTTCGATCTATTAAATTATAAGAATTAAATTTTATTTTCATTATATTGTAGGCTTTTTTATATATATAATATATTGTAGGCTTTTAATTATAGGTCTTTAAGCCCTAATGTAGGTTTGTAAAAAGGTTTCAGGCATGTAAAAAACCTTTTGAAGGCTCAAGTGTAATACCCCAGATTATTATTATTGTTGTTGTTAATAATAATAATAATAATAATAATAATAATAATAATAGTAAAAGTAATAATATAGTATTAGCTTAATTTTATTAGTTTAGATTAATTTGATTAGTTTGTTAGTTTAGATAAATTTGATTTTATTAAGTATAGATTTGATTGATTTAATAGAATTTAATAATATTTGTATTGTTTTATGATTTTTTTTTAAAACAAACAAATACTTATCTCTATATACAATATTTTAAAAAAAATTAAATTGTACTATTAATCAAAATAAAAATTATTCAAACTTGTATATATCCTATATGATCCTAACAAATATTTTTATCCCGCAAGGATAGTTTATGAATATAAGAATATATCTGTATGTGCGATATAATTTTTTTAAAAAAATAATTATACTATTTATCGATATAAAAATATTTAAAATTGTATATATCTTGTATAATAATAATAAATATTTTTGTTTAACCAATATATTATATAACCATAAGAATATAATGGGAAGATTTATTCTTCTATTTCGTCAGAAACCTTGGAATATAATGCGTTTATCTATATATAAGACAAAATCTATAATTATTTATTAATTTGTCAATAGTTAAAGAGCTCAAAGCCCAACTCATAACTAAACCCTAAGAGCCTAATTATAAGTTAGGTTTAGCCGCCTAATTTTAGTCATCGCTTATTAGCTCTCTCCCTGAAAAATTCTTTGCGGCAAAGTTTCTCTCTAGGAGCTTAGCAAACACGGAGACCAGGTAATCTTAATCCTTAGAATAACCCTTTCCCTTGCATCTCTTGTATGCACATATTTCTCCTCCTCGCTCTGCGTTCCTACTATACGTTCCTTCTTGTTCTTGTATGTTGTTTCTTCATTGAAATATGTTAGGGTCCCTTTTTCTATGGGGTCCACATGCCTTTACCGATTAATTTATTTAAAAAATCACTTGTCTTCTTCTTCTCATTTAATCCATACGTTTTACATATGGCTAATAGTATATATATTTGAAGTTGGCACGTCTTTTGAGATTTCTTCTTTCCAATCACACAACAATATTAGATGACACGTACTGTATGTCTGCACCTTTGGTCTGCAAAATTGTCCCATGCATGATTCAATTCCATTATGATGTTGCTTTATATGTATTTCAAATGACAGGTATCATAACAATCCGATTCCTTTAAAACGTCCTGTATGCACCTTCGTATGTTTTAAAAGGAATGAACTGGAGATAATCTAACAAATTCCCCATGAAAACCCATGAGTATTTACTTTATACTTCAAAAGGGATGATGAGTAGAAGTTGAGATTAAATGATAGTCCTGGAAACCCATGAGTATTTACTTTATAGTTCCAAACTGGGAAATCTTATAATAAAATAGAGACAACATTTTAATGATTGTATTTGAAAAAAACTCACGAGTTCTCATAAAGAGTTATAATTCTTGGGATTGTGAAATTAAGATCAACCCTTTCTTGGAAGAGTTAAAGATTTTATTATTATTGATACAAATATCTGAATACACCTAATAAAAATAATTTAGGAATTTTTATGAGTCTGAATTATTTAAAATAAATTAACAGTGGGAGGATAGCTTTGAGACGGTACCTCCTAAAGTGATGAACACATTTATAAGGCTTTATGCCTTCGAGAATATACTTGATGTGAACCGATATATCCGTTATTTCCAAAGTGGTGTTTGACAAGGTTTTCTGGGACACTAGTAGCAACTTTGGGAAGAGATGTGCACATTAGGAAGAAATTATGATATGACCAATTTTAATGATTTGTGACTAATAGGGTTTCCTGAGTTGTAGACTGGCAGGGTTTCCCGGGTCTACCATGGTTCTCTTCCCACTAAATAAGACTGGGAAGATATGTGCACATTAGGAAGAAATTATGATATGACCAATTTTAATGATTTGTGACTAACAGGGTTTCCTGAGTTGTAGACTGGCAGGGTTTCCCGGGTCTACCATGGTTCTCTTCCCACTAAATAAGACTGGCAGGGTTTCCTGGGTCTAAACAAATCCAAAAAGATAATGATTAATGTTTGATGTAATTTTATAAACAATGACACCTTTTAATTATACATATCATGATATTTTTATTTTGTTTTATTTTGTAATTATCTTATTATAATTTTTATAATTATTTTATTTCATTTAGATTTATTTTAAAATTAATTAATTAATTATTTTATTTTATTTTATATTATCTCTTCTTAATTAGGATTACCAGCGTTTACTGATGTGTGTATTCTTGGGCTGCAATGATCCTTCGGGGGAGTAGAGTTTGTGCCAAGGGTGGGGTTAGCAGTGAGAAGTAAGGAAGACGTCAAATTTTAATTTCGATTTCATTTATCATTTTATTTTATTATCTTATTTTATTTTGTTTTGGTGTTACGTAAAACTATTTAGATTTAGATTTATTTAATGTAGTTTGTAGCCTTACACTTGTTCCAGTACAAATGCGGCGGTGACACTTCCCAAATTTGGTGATTTTGGATTTTTAGTTATTAAACCATCAGAATTTTATGTTATTTTAACTCTATAAATTTGGGGGTGTTACGTCAAGTCTAAACCCATTTTTTTTTTTTAAAAAAAACATGTATACAAGCTTAGGTTTCATGCGTATGTTACATATTTAAACCTATCTAGTCAAAATGTGACTTATTTCCATCCTTACTTTAGCTAAACTAAATTATCAACTATTAATTAATTTGATTAATAAATCAATTATGCACTTAAGCTAAACTAAATTATCAACAATTAATTAATTGATTAATAAATCAGGGTTAAGGTGCAAAAATGCTTATGTGTTTAATTTGAGGAGCGTCTAATATCAAACATTTGTTAGGTGCAAAATTGATTATGTGGATATAAATTATGTGCTAAAATATCATTTAACCATTAAGTTTGATTTTTTTTGCTAACCGAACGATGACATGGCTTTCAAAGGTATAAAAATACACTTATGCAAAAACTTAAAATTATTTTAAAGTAAATAATATATTTATAATATCAAATTTCAAATATATGAATACTCATTTATTAATTATCAATTAGAAAGTTTAATAAGAATTTAAAAGAAAAAATAAAATAAATTATGAAAATAAAAACATTACTGTTTTTATCTATTGAATAAATCCTCTTTTCATAAATGATAAATCAAAAGAAAAAAGTCGGTCTCTCAAGAATTATACTAGAGAAATAATAATTTTGTTTTAATTAAAATAAAATTATTAAATTAAAAAAAAACTTATGGTTAGACATTCTTTTGATTAAACCACATGTGTGTATGAGTGTATCTTTTGAAAGCCATATCATCATTCAATTAGGAAAAAAAAATCAAAATTAATTATTAAATGATATTTTTACACTTAAATTATAACTACACCTTTAAAAACAATGAGAAAATCCTCCCTAGGGTCCAATTAAACAAAATAATTTCAAAAAAGGCCCCAACAACTTTCACATGTCAGAAAAAATCATGTGAATGTGTAGTAAAATAACAAAAACGCCTATATGTCAAAAAATTAAGTGGTAGTATGAGGGGTTTTTTTGTCTTTTCATCACATACTCACATATTAGAAAAAACTTTCAATAAAGCCCTCAATAACTTTCACATGTCAGAAAAGGCCTATAAAAAGTTTTTTTATCTTTTGACCACCTACTCATATATTAGAAAAGGCTTTCAATAAAGCCCCCAATAACTTTCCATTGTCTAACATATGAAAGTTACGAAAGTTATTGAGGGGTTTATTAAAATTATTTTGTTTAATTGGGATTTGGGGAAGATTTTCCCAAACACAGTTAGCCCTCCTCAAAATACAACGAATCCATTAACGCATAAATCAATTCTCATCTTCAGTCCTTCCTTCGCTTCTGTAACCGAAGGCAGATCTATTGCCTCCATTCTCAGGCACATTTAAATCAGCTACCTGTTCCACGGATCCCTCTTCCACAAATCATCATCATACGGTTTACTCCATCCCCTCACGATATATTGCTTCATCCTAACTTGCAGGTATCAACTTCGTCCTACACTGCTTTACGATTTCTCAAACTGCACCTGAAAGATTATTTCTATGCGCACCTTTTCGAAACACCGACACGGCGAAGCTGCTTCTGGACATGCCCCTCACTTCACCTATCTTGTTTTCGCTCTTTCTGTTTTCTTGTTAAATTTATATTCTGTGCAAGTATTTGTTTTTAATTGGTTCTAGTTGAAAATGTTTTTCTTTTCTTTTTTTTTTTTTTTTTGGTGGGGGGGGACCTATCTTAGTGACGAACTCATATCGATTGTGGATCTTTGATGACACTATGATGGACTTAGGACAACGTAGAAGATTCCTGCTAGTTTTAGGATCCACTTGTGTTAAAAATATAATCTTCCCTGATATACATATTCCCCTTTTATGTTCCAGCAATGACAAATTAAAGACAGAATCCAATATGGAGGGCGACCTTCGAAAGTCCGTCTCTTTTCGGCTAAATCGGAGAGGAGAACGAAGTAGCCAGAGTACAAATGCTAAAGGTGGGGGAAGAACTATGCTATTCACTTCTGTTAATGCTTTGAATTACTTCTTTTAGTTGATTAGGTCCTGTTTTACGACTTCCCTTTTCAGGACAGGCGCATGAAACTGAATATTGTGTGCTTTATTTATTTTTTTTATTAATTTGTCGAGAAGGCACTCGTTGGTAGATGATTGTATGCTGTTGAGAAAGCATTCATTAATTATTATTTTTTTCCTTTTATCTTTTAAAGTTTCTCTGTGGGAAAGGTTTTCGCAGGACAATGAAGTATTGTTATTCTTGCAGATGAATTAAATTTGATGTTGGTGCAGATTTTGAATTGGGCTTATTTTCTTTAGGGAGAGTATCTCAAGATAGCCCCATGAAGATTGTTTGGAAGAAAGGCTTTATTCGGCTGGTTCTTGTTACTGGGATCTTGTGGATGCTATTGATTCTTATTGCATTGTTGTTCCATATTTGGTCCTGTCAATCGTCTGTCTCCTTTTTCTCAGGTATTGGTTACTTCTTGGCTGTTTCCTCAAGTTCATTTTCTTGTCTCTTTAACTATTAGTAGAGTCTCCATGAACGGCCATCTCTATTTCCATCCACTGCTGCACTTAGTGTTTAAACTAAGTTTTATTGCCTGGTAGCAAAACCAGGTGTTAGGCTGTTAGCAATTTTATGTAATATATAGATAGAGGCCTTTAAACGCATCAATCTGGATATTTCATTTATAGTTTGGCTTCGTTCTGTCTCGTGTCTCCTGTACTGTAGAATATGTAATAACAAATTTCTTCATGAGCTTTTACAGTGAATTTAGGAACGCAAGGAATTCTTCAGTTCTAGTTAGAGCTAGGGGAAAAAAAATATTTTTGGAAACTTGAAATATTGTTGTTGTTGGGTTGATTTGATTGCTAAATGACCAACACTTTTCTCATTTGCTATCTTTTTATCCTCTTTTGTTCCCCCTTGCTCTTTTAATAGTTGGGTGGGGTTTCATAAAGGGTTTTAGGACAGCATGCTTGTGACATATATCATCCACATGTGTTTTCTTGAGAAGACTGTAATGGAGTTTGGAACTATAAAAATATTCAACTTGATTAAAGCATTTCCAAAGTTTTAATGCTATAACTAAGACCATAACTATATGGGATGCTCTTTTGGGTATTAGATTGTATGCTCCTAGGAAAGGTTGTGGAAATAAAATATTCTATACCTTCCCCTTTCTTCACCAAAATTGTGAACGACATTTTCCTTTCTGTGATGCTTTATTTCTTCACTTGCAGCTATATGTAATAAAGAAAGCAAGGTTTACACAATGTTAGACACAATGGGATTTGTATCGAAACCTCACAGTAAGATTATAACAGTTTTTTCTCCTTTTATCCTATAAGTCTTCAGCTAAATAATTAGATTTTAATATTAATTTTGCTTCTATTTACCAGGATGTCTGATCCCAGTTGCAAATGATCCGAATAAGATAGTTATTCCTACTGGAAAAAGTTCTGATGAAATTGTGAAAAATTTATCGTTTACTGTTGAAGATGAAGTTCTGCATAATGAACCACAGTCATCTCCTCTGTTTGGAGGCCATCAAAGCTGGTCTCAGAGGGAGAAGAGTTTCAAACTAAATTCAACCATGAAGGTAAAATTACTTACTACTATCCAATGGTATTCATTTTTCCATAATCTTACAGATGAATATTGTTGTTTCCTTTCATCCTAGATGAATCTTGCTTAACATGTGATCGGTCCCTCAGGTTCACTGTGGGTTTATGAAAGGGGGTGGTGCTGAAATGGATCCTGTGGATACTAATTTTGTCAAGAAATGTAAGTTTGTTGTTGCGTCCGGTATTTTTGATGGATATGATGTTCCTCAACAGCCATCAAATGTTGGTGTTCGTTCTAAGGAGCTCTTTTGTTTTCTTATGGTGGTGGATGAGATATCTCTGAAATTCATTAAGGAAAATGCTACTGTTAAACAAGACAATGATGGTGGAAAATGGGTGGGAATTTGGCGTCTTATTTTACTTAAGCATCCACCCTATGATGAACCAAGAAGGAATGGAAAGGTTCCCAAGATTTTAACCCACAGGCTGTTCCCTCAAGCACAGTATAGTATTTGGATCGATGGTAAAATGGAGCTGATTGTTGATCCGTTGCTTATCCTTGAGAGGTGCTTATACCATTAGCCATATTCTTTGTCTAGTCTTTCTGATATGTGAATATATAATTCTGTTTCTCTATATTGGTTTTTGAACATTTACGCATCTGTTGGTTGAGGAGGTAAATAAGATGGTAAGAGGTATCAGATTTTGAACCCAGTGTCTTGTATCCTTGTGTCCTTTTTATAACAGTCACTTGCATGAGATGATTCCTGTATTCATGTTTTTGGAGAGCACAATTTTATGTTTTTTTTAATGTTCTCTGTTCGAAATCTGTCTGTCCTATAGTTCTCTTCTCTCTTTATAACATTAGACATTAAATACAATAGGCCTATAGAAGCAAAATGTTGTTATGGATTTTTTTGTCGTGTTTTAACTTGAAACTGGAAAAACCATCAAAGGATTCTTGGCATATATTGTTCTGAAGTCATCCCTTAATGGTTTGTCTTTGCACTGACCCTCCTCATGGTATTCAAAATAATTTAAGGCTTCTCTTATACAACTGATAACTGTTATTTTGAGGAGGTTTTGGATCTCCCCTGTTAAAATGCGAAAAGTTCATCCATTGTGTTTATATGCGTTCAACATTTAGGTTCCCTGTGCTGAATATGGACATATTTTTAAAATATGTTGGTATTTCCAATCTAAACACTACACTGAATCTTAGAATCATAGTAGCAAAAAAATGTTGGGGGTCATTTTTAGTGCCAGATGGTTTAAAGTATAATTTTCCCATTTTGTCACAAGTTTTTAGATGTTCATTAACTGTATCATAAGCACATTCCGGTGGATTCAATGCATTATAGTATTCATAACTTGGTATCTCCAGTTATGATTGTGATGATGATGGAGGAGATGGAAATAACTCAGTGTTTACCTTACAGATACTTATGGCGTGGGAAGCATACATTTGCCATTGCTCAGCATAAGCATCACCGTAGCATATATGAGGAAGCTGATGCAAACAAAAGAAGAAAGCGATATGCACGTCCCCTAATTGATCTGCACATGAAAATCTACTATTATGAAGGAATGAAGCCATGGAATCCCATGAAAAGGACCATTAGTGGTAAGACTGAAAACAAGACATTTTGGTCATGTAATTTGTTTTTTAACTACAACTTGGTCTGTCTTTCTTGAACCTGGTTTCCCTGCTAAGAAGATTTGTTTAGCAGGGAAACCAATTTCGTCTTTCTTTGATGAAAACTTAAAATAACAGCATATGAGCCAAGAAGCTAACTAAATTACCTCCAAAGAAGTAAGTATGAATACATCATTCTCTTGTCAACACGTGTAATACAGCACAACCTGTATGAGCTTATTTCAGTCTGAAGATTCTTTTTTCATGAACTTATGTCAGTCTGAAGATTCTTTTGTGTTTTTGAGAATATTTTGAAGAGTCTGTATGGCATGGGTCCATCTGGTGACAGAACAAATGTTGTCATTTACAATGATTGTGGAGTAGAAAAGGTCGATGCAGTTCTATGGTTTTCTATATCCTTATCAGGCATTATTGTTTAGTTTATATTTAGCAGGTATCCTTTGTTTAAAAGTAAATTTCAGAGAGAACACTGTACAAATTATGATTTTATCAGGATTTCTGCATTGAGATGTATGAGTTAATCTCCATGACATGGAAAGATCAGTAATCTAGCACCTCAAGCACTTGTTAGATGGTATTGTTTTTACGAGAATTTATGGTATTGCAGATGTACCAGAGGGAGCCGTAATTATTCGGGAACATACTTTAATGAACAACTTGTTCAGCTGCTTGTGGTTCAATGAGGTTCATCTCTTCACCCCAAGGGATCAGCTGAGTTTTGGCTATGTAGTGTACAGATTAGGGGAGTCGTTCAAATTCTTCATGTTTCCCAACTGTGAGTACAACTCACTGTTTTTGTTGCATCCACACACAAGAGAGCATTCTTCTCCCGTAGAGTGGGTCAAGCGGATGGATCAACTTAAGAATATCAGCCTTAAAGAAAGCAGGGGAGGATTGGGCTTGTGGACACCTTATCCGGGAGATCTAGCTTCAGTTGTCCTGCCAAATGTAACAAGAACATCAAAAGCAGGCTGACAAATTTTCAAATATTAATCTAATGTCATGATTGTTTCCCAAGGATTTCAGTATGCATATTTTACTTAATCTAATGTCTTCAATGGAAAGTAACGTTAAAGCTCTACAAGTTTCTGTTAACTTTAAATGTAAATATTGTTTTCTTAAAAAGAGAGACGGTGTTTGATACATTTCTCCTCTTGATAGATACCACATAGGAACACCTGAGTTTGTCGAATCAAATCAGTTATCGTGATACCAGCGTTGTATGATTTATTCACGCACCTCCAACAGATGAGTGTCCTCGTATGGGGGGAAAAAGAAAGATTGCATTTCAGAATTCACTATCTGTTTTGCCTTTTTAATCCCCTGTATAATTTTAGTTTAATAATAGCTATTTATCACAAAAAAATTTCAACTCTTTAATCTCAACAATCGTTGCCTTAATATATTACATAATTTTAGTAGAGTAGGAAGCATCTCCCTCATGATATATCAGTAAAATGATAGACTCAAAATACTAAAAAAAAAAAATACAAAATAAAAAGCAAGGCAATTATGAAGGATGGATAATGGGAAAGGTAATTTCACAATATTTTATAAATTAATAAAAAAATGAGGTTATGAAAGATAGATAATAGGGAAGGTATTTTCACAAATATTTTGTAAATTTAAAGATAAAAAAAGAGCAGTTATAAAAGATGAATAATGAGGATTTTGTAGTTATATAATATTTTATAAATTAATAATGAGAGCGATAGATACAAAATATCAAGTAAGTATTTAATTTAATATTTTTATTACCCCTTTAAAGATCCAAGTGACCTAACTTCTCACCCGATTAGACTGGTTTGAGTAAAATGAGGCCATCTGCTGTGGCCAAAAACCTGCCGAACTGATTCTGTTTCATCTGCGGTGTATCGATATTGCTGGTTTAGTTATTAATGCGTTGACCTGATGTGTGTTTATCTGTTATATTTACGGTAAATGTAAATTTGATTCTTGCTCTAAACAATGAAATAAGATGATAACACGCAGTGTCTCCACAATAAAATTCAATAACTCGTGACTTATCCAGCAGACCAACGGCCCCTTTGGAACACCAAAACTGGGAACTCATTCATATCTAACACTATGGTGCAGCATTTCAATTCACATTTAAACATGACTTATGGCATTCATATATGTCATACCCTGTCTGAGTATGCTTGGCTATGGATAACCTGTTCACAGAACATCAATTTAATTTATTACCAAAGTGTTTCCAAACAAAAATATGTGCAAATAAAATTATGAAATGTCATGGATGATTTACACACATGCTTGTCACAGAAAATCAGATTAGTTCTTTCAGATTTGATCTTGTGGCAGGCCATTGCGCATGGACCATCTTTGATCCCGCCATCCAAGCTGCCGGCCACTGGGATTTCTTCTTCGAAATGAAAAACTGTTTCTCCGGTATGGACCATGACTGATTCTTGATAAGGCACGAGGCATCCTGGTTGAAGGCATACCATCCCCTGGGCTAACCTCCCTACGATAGTGGGGAAGATCACGAGGCGTTCTTGAGGAAGACAAACCCATTCTCCATCTAGCTGTATGATTTGCCTCCTGATCACGCAATGATGATATACTAGATCTCCCTCTGCCTCTATGATTTATCTCCTCTCCTTGAGTTGATGACAAATTGGCTCTCCATCTAGCTGATCGATTTCTTTCAGCGTACATCAATCCTGACCTTCTGTCACGCACTGGCACTCCATGTCTTAAATCATTGAACAAATCAGTCATTTGATTAAAGCCCTCAAAAGTAGAAAAAATATCCTGTAAAAACATGGATATCATGTCACTTAGATCCCCGGTCAAAAAGTTGTCTGTGCCAAGCTCTGCGCCAAAACTTGCTTCGGTCGAGCTAAGGAAATCTTCCAAGTCCCATTCTTGTTCCATCCTTATCCAATCACGCTGACGAATGGGATCCACCTCTGATGGTCGAGCAGAAGGATGATCAGACCTAGCATGCTTCCTGAGTTCTGAATATGTCCCTTGAAAATCACACGTCTCAGAGGAACAACTCCTGAGTTTAGAGTTCATGTACCTACGAGTAGGTTCCAAAACCATGTATCCATAAATTTCTCCCCGACAAAGAGGGCAAACAAGATTTGGCAGTGACTGGTTACCAGGTCGCTCAGACTGAACCTCACAACTGCTGGGAGATGCTGTGCTGGTGAGAGAGAGTTCTTCAAGTGTTGAGGACGAGAGATGAGGACCATAGGACTTACAAAATTGGTCTAGGCAGTTGGAGTGCCGGTGACTGGTATTGCACATATAAGGGCGGCAGCCAATATCATGAGAAGAACATTTCAGAAGAACTGCGTTATGGGGGGGTTCCATGCAGATTGGACACCTAGCTTCCTCCCATTCCTTCAAATTCTCAGCTGATCCCAACTGATTCATGGCTCTGTGTTGTTCCACATTTTTGGAGTTGCAAGGGTAAGGAGATGACCTAAGGCATTCATTTGAAGGGGAATTCACTCTCCTAACTTTTGGCATTTTCTAATATTCAACCTGCTGCTGCTGCTGCTAAGAAACATCAACATAGAACACATCACTTGAAGAAATAACAAAGCGAGGAAATCATTGAGGAATAACAACAAAATCAGAGATGTGGTAAAGAAGAAAGAAAAACACAAAAGACCCGAAACACTGAGGGAGTTCTCTCCCTCTCTTGGCAGTCAAAGCAAACTGATTTATGCTGCAGGAATGTGCACATCTATGCCTGCATATTGAAGTGCCTATGATCGCATGTCCCTTGCAAAATTAGATAAACTACAACTAGAAAGGTAATTTTTGGTTCCAAAATTATCTATTCATCCAACCAAAAACATTTGGAAAAAACAAGATGAGAAAGCATAATCTCCACACTTCTTTTACTAGAAGATACATTTATGAACAAACAAGAACAAGAACACAGGATTTCAACTACAACAACATATATGGCAATCTTAACATGTAGAAATTCTGGAATATTTACCAATTAATGACAGGGGAGGAGGGGGAAAGACGTAAATCGCGTAAAGTGCAAACTACTGCTGGATCGCTCTAGCGAACAAAAGGAAAAAGCCGATAACCATTGACGGACTAAGATTTAGAAAAGCAAAATAATAATAATAATAATAATTCAACTACCACAATCATACCAAAAAAACCAAATTCGCGGACAACATACCAAAAGAATGAAAATTGAGTTGAAAAATTTGTCGCACGAGGAAGAAGGGGAGATAGAAGGCATAGCAAACCTGGTGAAAAACTCCGGGAAAGAGAAATGAGGGGATGAATGAGAAGGGGATCTGGAAAGAAGGCGAAGTTGGGAGGAGGATTATTGATTTTGGAGACTTCAATTTTAGGGCTAATTACAGTTGAGGACCATAAAATGAAATTAGAAGTTCTTGTAATTTTATTTTTAGGCGACTCTCCGGTCTCTAATTTTTTTTTTTTTTTTTCAATTCCTCGTGACCTACTTAATTTTAAATTTAAATTATATTCTTATAATTTTTTATTAAGCCTATTTAATTTCATCTGATTGCTAATTACGTTTCTTCATCTCTTTTTTTGTCAGATTAATTAGGTTTCTATAAGGCAGCCTTGAAGTGGTATTTTTAAAAATGTAAAACATAAGTCTATCATATCTCAATATCAGAATTTAAAACATAAACATAAAATTTATAGGTGACTAAACAAGGCCTTAAATCCTTCCTGATAAAATTTAGAATATAGAGTGTAAATCATATCTTAATATCAAAAAAAAATTAAAAAAAATGTAAAATTCCCATAACTAAATATATTGTCTGATAAATTTTTGGATTGCTCAATATTAAAATTTGAAACATGAGGCCTAAGTTGCGTTGGTGTGCATTTTGATTAGCTTTTGGAGATGATTTTACATGTATGAAGTAAAATAAATATATAATAGGGACGGAAAAAAATTATAAATATATAATAGGAGTTTTGCAATAATTCGGTTTTAATATGAAATTAAATTTTTGGACTCTGCATAATTTTATCCTTCGGCCAATAAAAGAAGGTTCGAGAGAGGGGCCGTGCCGGGGAGAGTTTTTTTTTAAAAAAAAATTGGGGTGGGCTTTATTATTTTGTGGAAATGGACCCATTTATGTTGGACCAAAGAACTTAGAGCCTCTTTGAATCAAAGAAAATTTTGGACTAGAAATGAAAAGAATGGAAGCCCTCGTCCTTGGGTTTAACTAGTAAAAGAGTTGGACACTCTCATCAAAGGGAGAGGGTTCGATCCTGGAGTTGCTTAAAGCGTTAGGGGAGGTATCCTAGCTCTTGGGTGCTTAGGTAAACGCCTGAAGGTAATAGACGGCTCGTCTTGTCCAACATTGGTATCAGCTAGGGGGAAAGGAGATTTTCGCCCTGCCCTTAGATTGTGGGTGAACTTAACCCCTTTCTTAAAATTTTATTATCAAAAAAAAGAAAAGAAAAGAATGGAACGGAAAATATTTTGTCTGAATATATTTGGTTTGCACTAGAAAAAAAATAGGTTGATAGAAAAAAATTTATTTGGTTGAAAAAAAATAAGATAGAAAAATGAGGCAAAATATCTTTTTCCCCCTTAAGAATAAACACAGTGCATGCTTGAGTATCAGGTGTGCACTTCTCTCTCATTGATAGATCTGCAGTGGCTACAGCAAAAAGGCCACCATCAGCGGCTTCTTCCTCCTTCACTGTGGTCACTGACAGATCCACATCATCGGCAACAAAGAAGCTACCTTCAGTGGCTTCTTCCTCCTCTTTCTACGATATTTTCTTGTGTCACTTTCTTTCTCTCCCCTATGTCGAAAAAAGTAAATTGGTCTTCTCTCATTTTCATCATCCGCAAGAAAATGAATTCCCACAAAAAAAAGTGGGAACCGATTTTCACATGTGTAAGGAAAAGTGGCTTGCCATCGAAAACGTTTTCCTATGAAAATGTGAACCAAATAGTCGCATCCGATAGAAAATGCCAATTTTCGATTTCCTTCCCCAAATTTTACTTGAACCAAACTGACCCTTAAGGATGATCCATATTACAAGCAACACTAAGGTAGTGTTTAGAAAAGTATAAATCTTAGGTTTTGCCTAAACCGAGATAAAATTCATCTCACATACTTACCTCATAAATCCCAAAACCTAGGTTTTGAAAAATTTCCCAACACCCTAAAAAGTAAGAATTTATTCCAAGAAGTCAGGCAACAATATGGGCCAACACGTAAAAGAATTCTGCAAATCTGCAGAAGCTTTCATTCATTAATGAAAAAAATGAGAATGTTGGCACAGATGGTAAGGGATCCAGGACTAGGCCCTTGGGTTGTGGGTTCGATTCCCTCTGCCGTCGCTGGGACTCCTTTGGTAGGCGATCTCGTAAGTCCCCAATAAGTGCTCATAGAGCCCGAGGCCGTGCCCTGACCTTGGTGGGGGATTGGTGTTGAACCCCTTCAAAACTTTTCTATAGCGAAAAAAAATAATGAAGAAAATGGAATTTTGTTTCCTTTTTGTGTTTAAGATGGGCCGAAAAAAGAAAGTTACAACTTTCATGCTGTGTTATACAAAAGAATTCCTATGTAAATTAGTTGCAATGAATAATAATAATAAAGGAAGAAAAAGAATCGTATGCGTGGTTTCTTTCCTATTCACACAAAAGAATGAATAACTGGTATCACTGATGTTCCCCTCGTCAACGGCAACGAATCTGATCTCGGACGATGCTCGTCTCCTTGGGGCGTGCTTGTCTTTTCCAGTGATGACCCTCCCAACCCTCTGGTGCGGCTATCACTTCTCGGAGAAAGACTCACTTGCTCCAGAGCTCGGAACTGAAGCTCACACGGGTAGTCTCTCACACACCCGATTCGAGGTCCGGCTCCGGTCGTCCATTTGCAAGATAGCTGTTTCCCCAGCTGGTACGATCTGCTCACTTTCAGTGAGCTAATCCTTTTCACAATTGACTCTTCTGGAATAGTTTCTACTTCCTCATTGTGTTTGTCATCAGAGTCATCCACACTTAGTCCTGTTTTTTCTTCGCCACCCGTTGGTGATCCCTTTCGTAAACTCTCTTCACTTTCCATCTTTCTGGATGATTCTTCTCTTTTGGGAATTTCAAGATCGGTCAGATCTCTTCCAAAAACCTGCAATTGCCTTGTGCTTGGTGCCCCCAGGGCAGAAGAGGTTTCTGGTTCTATTGAAGTGGTCTTCTCTTCATTGGAGTTTTTGACGCCGGTCTCCAAGCCACTCATGTTGTCGGTGAAATCCTCATCAGATGAGAGGCCTCTAATATGACCACTGAATCTCTGTGAGAGTGATCCACTATCATTATCAACTGGAGCCATCTGCATATTGCATTTCGAATATCCTCAGACCAGGTTGCCTTAACCGTTCGAAACAGATATAAAAACCTTTATTGGCAAGAAACAAATTGCAAAGCCTTGGTTTTAACTTTCAATATACCTTGACATCTGAGAGGTTCACATTGTTCTCCTGAAGGAATGAAATGAATTCCTCGAAATTCTCTTGTGTAGGACGATAATGACCACTGTGAGGCGAAACTGCCTGTTCAAAACGAAGACCACAGTCATTTAGTGATCATTATATTTAACCATTAGCAGCAAAATCAAATGGCTACAGGAATGTAGCAAAACAGAACATTATTGAGCCAGATCCACACCTTCAAGACGCCAAGTTCCACAACTAGTCTCCCGGCGGCAGATGTGGCTCCTCCAGCCAAGAAACTCGAGTGCTGAAATGAACCTTTTTTCTTCTTTCCAACATACAAGGTCTTAGATGTGCTGAGGACAAATATCCATTTGGCATTTTCGCCTCCAGTAGTGTGAAGAAGCTCTCCTGATTGCTTGTACACGAACTTCCCATCCTCCAATACAATCTCATAAGCCAGCCTTTCCATCTGAAAAAAAAAAAATGATAATAAGGGATATAAGTTGGGCCAAAGGCTAATCAAGTACATGTGTCAAATAAAAGATGCTCATATTAATCTGAAATCTTACCGGACCAAGATATTTGATGCACTGCACCTGAAGTTTAGATCGAGGACTTTTCTCAATATTGACTTCTTTCCCTTCTCCTATATCTAGCCTGTAATTTTGAACCATAAACTTTGATATCAAACTTCTGTCGTTAACTTAAATATCACAAGTCACTAAACAAAACGATGATTTCACAAAAAGTATGAATTACCAGTAGAAGAATGGTTCTCTGCTCAGACATTGAAGCCACTTGTCATAATAAAAGTGTAGATTATGTCCATAGCGATGGCGTGGATCAATCTGTTTCACGAACATGCCAAGTTCACTTGAGTCAGTAATGATAGATGCGTGACTAACAGATCGGTATGATTATAAATGGTAAAGAATAGGTATGATCATGCATCTGACTAACCGCTTCAAGCCAGTGCTGCAGAGCAAGTTTTTGAGCTTTATCATCTTTTGATAAGCCTTTTCCAACCTGTAAAGAGAGATTGTTTAGATTCTTCTTCGTGCCGTTCAAAAATTAAAAGGCCATAGATTAAATAGATCTATAAGGTAGCGTAGGGTTAAAAAAAAAACCTTGGCAGCTCTGGTTCTAGCTCTAGACCAACGTGAAATGGCAGTTTCATGTTTCTCAATGTCAAAGAAGGATATAGAACTGTGCTTGAGTTCAGCAAAATCTAGGAGCTTCCACCTGTGGTAAAATGACACAAGGATCACATCAAAACATGATAAAAGCCTAGTAAGAATCTGTAAACAAGGGCATGGTCCTTCGTAATAATTAATACATACCAGCTTTGTTCAACAATAATTGCACAATCTGCGAGCTTTCTTCTAGTTCGAAAACTCTTGTATACTTTCTGCAACTTGACTGCAGCCATGTGTTTGGGGTTGTTGGGATCCAAAAGAGCTGACTGGATCTTTTCCACCTGACACTCTGGTCTGAGACACTGATCCTCCATCTCTTTGCTCCTTGATTTATCAATGTCAATAGGCATAGTCTGGATCTTCTCCGCTTCATTTCTCTTGAAGCTTACTGACGTCTCTACCGTCATCTTTCCAGAGCCTAGGGATTTCAGCACTGTAGGTTCTGAGTCTTTATTCTTGAAACTGACTGACCGCACCGAAGTTTTAACTTGTTCATCACCAAAGTCGATGGATTTTACAACTACTGATTCTAAGGCATCTTCCACACTGGCGTATTTCGCAAACGGACATGAAAAATATATCCCCATATGACGACAAAACAAGTTTCTAGCAACCTATGATCTGTGGTCCTGCAAAAACATGAAATTTGCATAGAAATCAATATTACAATACTATACAAAGGATAAGTTCCGACTGAAAAAGTTTCAACCCATACACTAGAGCTGTTCAAATCAATCTGGACAATAAAGGAAGTAAAGAATTTTCCAGAACTATCTCATCACCGTAAAGTAAAAAATCTGAGGCAATGCCAGGAAAATCCCATTATAGTTTTATATAAACAAATCCAAAGCTAACGACTTATGCCCAAATCAAGAAAGAATGGGAAAAGGAAAATGAATGCGTTGGCATATGATGGGATCACAGGCAGGACTCAGATAACAAATACCCAGCACATCAGAATGGCACCAGAATGATGAATTCATAATACCATTTTCATTTGTTTGGCCAGAACAGATCGAAAAGAAAACCGAAGCATTCAAGAGGAGATTGGTGAATAGAAGGGAATGGCAACAGGGCATGGGGGCTGATTGAGGAGCTATACCTGAAGAATGAAGCAAAAATCCTGGCGAGAAATGCAGAAATCACTTGTAAATGAAGATACAGCTGAGAAGGCGATTTATATATATATATATACATAGATGGATGACAAAACTGTAGGATGGAAAGCGAAAGCGAGAGAGAGAGAGTCTCGCAACCACGTGGGGTGGACAAGTAGACGCAGGTTTGGTCATCACCGGCAGCATGACGACCTCTTCCCCAATTGTTACTATAGTACTCCTTCTTATAAAACACTAAAAAAAAATAAGAGTAAATGAGAAAAACTAAAAAAAAATAAGAGTAAATGAGAAAAATATACATGTATTTTATTTTCGGGAGTGTCTAGTGCCATATTTTTTTTTGGAGTAAAAATATATACGTGATTACCATTTTGGAGCAAAAGTCAAGACCCACCGTTATGTTACTGTTCACTTCATCTATTTCTCTCTCATCATGATGAACAGTAACATAACGGTGGGTCTTGACTTTTGCTCTAAAATGATAATCACGTATATATTTTTACTCCAAAAAAAGTATATGGTGCTACGAGCTCCTAAAGATAAAGCATATGTGTATTTTTGCTCCTTTACCCAAAAAACAATTCTCACAAAATAATAAAATTAGTTCAAAGTCAATAAAATTTGTTTAAAATTAAAGTAATTTTTGATATTTTTGAACTCTAATATTATATTAATTATTATTATCATCTATTTAAGTATATATGGGAAAAAAAACAATTAATGCTATTTGAAAACAAACAAGTGTCTTATAAAAATGATTAAATACACTTATTTAGTTTAGACTTTATAATAAAAAACTGAGGGAGTAGTACTTAATAATTCCACAACTAACTTTTTATTTGGGTTTTTATTACACAAGACAAGGATTAGATCCTAATAAAGAGACATATAGATGATGGATGATAGGGAATGAAGTGAGCTAGAATTATTGGTCAAGTGTCGCAGAAGTGGCACGTAAATTGAACGCGGCGACGTAAATGAATTTCTTGGGACGTAATTTCTTAGAAGTAGACTGCGAAATTAATTAATGAACAATGAAGGGAGGAGTGATTGTACGTGCAGCTGGGGAAATGAAGACCTTATCAAATTGAAACTGGATATTTGTCTGTCGCCACTGCTTAGGTCATTCCTGTTGACATATTATCCTAACGATTCCGTGTAACTCTAATGGTAGCTTAGTCCCCAAGCTTTTCACTTTTATTTATTTATTTCTTTCTTCTTCTCAATTAGTCAAAGTCCAAACCACCCATATAGGAGGAGGACAACACACAAAAAGGGAGTTAAATATTGACTTGGTAGGTACTCATTCATATGTAACTCTAACATTAATTGCGTCCGTATATGTACGTACATACACCACGTTAACAGTACGTAACTAACGGAATTTTCCTTTTTATTGGTGCGCACCCGACTTTGCCCAAGATGTGTGTTGAAATTATATTTAATCAATAATTAACTAGAAAATTTTATAGTATAGGTGCAATCAGCTTTCTGAAAATATCAGAAAATAAAATCATAAAAATACGTTCAATATGTCATCGGGAATTAAAGGAAATACATACAGTGGTTAATTGAAAAGTAGTTTGATTTGTGAAGAGGGGGAACGTGATACTGGAGACTTGCTGCTGGGAATCTTCCGGGTTGGTCCCAAGGGTTGACTCGAACTTGTAAATGGGTTAAGAACAAAAAAGTCATACAAAGTATATGGGAGCGACTTGCATCTTATTCTCTCAATAATCAATCACTGCACTCCACTTCATTAAAACTATGCTGTTTTAGCACAAAATTGTCACTACAAGAATACTGGCAAATGGAGGCGGTTATATTGGCATTTAGAGGCGGTTATAACCGCCTCTATTTTCCAAAGCAGGCGATTAGAAAACCGTCGAAGTTACCACCGTCGAGAGGCAAATTAAGGCGGTTTAAATCAGCCGCTGGTATAACCGCCTATATGGAATATAGAGGCGGTTTCTTAAACCGCATCTGAATAACTTTTGGAGGCGGTTTTGTGAACCGCGGCATTTTTGAATTTGGAGGCGGTTCTTAACACCGCCTCTGAATAACTTTTCGAGGCGGTTGTGTGAACCGCGGCGTTATTGAATTTGGAGGCGGTTCTTAAAACCGCCTCTGAATAACTTTTGGAGGCGGATAGTGTTAACCATCTCAAATTGGTATTTGGAGGCGGTTATGATGACCGCCGCAAAATGCTATTCAGAGGCCGTTTATTAAGTGCCTCCATATGTCATTCTAAGGCGGTTTTGCATGTGGTTAAAGATTTTGAAAGGCGGGTATATAAACAGCCTCAAAATCTCATTCTGAGATGGTTTGCAGATGTTATTTATGAGCCAAAATATATTAAAATATATTTTTTTTACTTTTTTATATTTTTTTTTAATTTTAACAACGAAAGATAGTTAATAGGTGATTTTTTACAGTTTCAATTTAATAATTTGTTTTCTAATAATGAAATAATAACTTGTTGCATTTGATGTATCAAGAAAAAAAATTATTACATTTCAGCATACATATCTATACAATGTTAAAAGCCATTAATTAAAAGCATAAGATATATAAATTCACCACAACCACAGAAGTCTCAACTGCTAATTATGTTTAACAACCATAAACAAAGTCATAACTACTAAACATGCTAAATATGTTTGCATACATTATCCAAAATCATAGAACAAAATATGTTTAACAACCATAAACAAAGTCTCAACTGCTACTAAACATAGGATAAATTCCCTTGATAATGACAACAATACTATCCAAAAGCAATATCTAAATAAAATATTCAAGGTTGTGGTTGTGGTGATGGAGATGGAATATGAGGTGATGAATCTGGTCTGTCACAATTCGGGTCATGACTAGCATGAGAAGATCTTTTGAGCTCGGGAGACCCCAAATTTGCATCCTGATACATTGAATCAAAATTGAAAACAAACATCAAATGCTACAATACGATAGGCAATTTTAGTCAGGTGAGATGAGAATAAAGTTACATAGTGAATTCAGACTCTACAAAAAGGTATAATATTAGAAAAATAATGAATGCTTATCAAAATGAACAACTCGAAATAATGAAGCATGTTTATTTAAGATGAACCAAAAGGGATATGCCTTTTTCTATAATATCTTTTGCCTTAGTTCAAGCTGACATGTTTTCAATTCCAAATACTGTCATGGATGGACGGAGTGTTTAGGCATCATCGCAAGGCATAACATTTTCTTAAAAAGGAAAAAAAAAACCAAGAAAAGGTGAAACTTAAGCTTTATATGATTATTTTGAAAAATGAATTTCAAAGGGAGATATATGAATTCTGATTTGGTCTCTAATTTCATGACTTATCTTTTGAAGTTAAACTTTATGTGTCCGTTGAAATACATGTAGGTGATGATCTGAATGACTTGGCTCAAGCAAAATAAAATGGTCAAGAGACAAACAACTCAGAGACAAAAGACACCAACATAACACTCTTCCATGCAAATATACACTATACTCATTGCACCATAAAAATTCAATGAATACATTGACAGTAAGGAAACCAACAGCATTAACAGAAAAAAAATTGCATGACAGCAAAACTTAACCAAATCATGCAGCAAAGCATGTTTTCAGTAGACACAGACCCAAACATAGTAAAGAAACACCAACAGCACTAAAGCATATTTATATACCATGATCTATTCATGCATATATATTTGCAACAAAACCATATATTTTAAACTTCCAATAACTTCATGTCTTTACATATATAAATATGCAAGGAAACACTCACCTCCATGCATCATGTCTTATGTAAATATATAGGTATGAATAAAATAGCTTCTACTTCTTTTAACTTAAGACAGGAACCACGAGCATATAAGTCTATAGGTACCACATAACTCCTCTTCCTTTTCACAGACAATCACGACATACATATGTAAATAGGTATGAAAAATTAGTTATTCTTTCCTTCCTTCCTTCTATACTCACAGAAGAAATATTCTTTTCTTTCTTTCCTTTCACTGCCTACACGCACAGCTACCACATACTACATATATATGTTTATATTTTCAGAAGTTTTTCTCTTTCTCCCTGACAGCATACAATAAACACAGATGCATCTCTATTCCTTTCTTTTTCCTTTTTCTTGTCTATACACACACACACACACAATATATATATTTAATTCCAAGATTGAACTTACGATTTAATTCCAAAGTATATATTTAATTATGACACAAAATTTACCTCATTGAAGGGAAAATGAGAAGGTTGTTGAGCACCAATATGTTGCAAAATAGAAGCCATTTGTGCTTTCAAGGCGTCAAGTTCTCGCATTTTCCCTTTTAAGGTGTCAAGTTCTTCTTTGAGGGAATCATACTCTGCTTGAGAAGGACCAACACTAGAAGATGATGTAGAACCGCTAAAGCGCTTACGCATTTGAGAAGGAACCACCCCAAACCCCATTCCTCTAACGCGTCCAGGGTGCTCTTTCCCAAAGACATGTTCATAGGCCTCTTCTTCAGAAGACGTTTCCTCCATCTCAGCTAGTAATTGATCCTACAATACAACATCAAACATGTAATCAAATAGCATGTATAGCTTCCTCATTCTGAAATAAAATACATACATTCTTTTCTCTAGCTTCCTCACAGACAAAACTGCCATCCTTTTTTTTGTGCGTAATGGCATACATCTCCCCCCTACTAAATTTGCGTCCATATTTTATTTCCTAAAGCAATGTCAATATACAAAAGGTTAGCTAAATTCACAAAAGATCAAAGATAGATAAAAAAAGATTATAATTGACGTACATACCAGGTCATATTTTAGACATGCAATGCTTTTGGATCCAAGGGTATGCATAATCTTTTTAAATATATAGGTATGAATAAAATAGCTTCTACTTCTTTTAACTTAAGACAGGAACCACGAGCATATAAGTCTATAGGTACCACATAACTCCTCTTCCTTTTCACAGACAATCACGACATACATATGTAAATAGGTATGAAAAATTAGTTATTCTTTCCTTCCTTCCTTCTATACTCACAGAAGAAATATTCTTTTCTTTCTTTCCTTTCACTGCCTACACGCACAGCTACCACATACTACATATATATGTTTATATTTTCAGAAGTTTTTCTCTTTCTCCCTGACAGCATACAATAAACACAGATGCATCTCTATTCCTTTCTTTTTCCTTTTTCTTGTCTATACACACACACACACACAATATATATATATTTAATTCCAAGATTGAACTTACGATTTAATTCCAAAGTATATATTTAATTATGACACAAAATTTACCTCATTGAAGGGAAAATGAGAAGGTTGTTGAGCACCAATATGTTGCAAAATAGAAGCCATTTGTGCTTTCAAGGCGTCAAGTTCTCGCATTTTCCCTTTTAAGGTGTCAAGTTCTTCTTTGAGGGAATCATACTCTGCTTGAGAAGGACCAACACTAGAAGATGATGTAGAACCGCTAAAGCGCTTACGCATTTGAGAAGGAACCACCCCAAACCCCATTCCTCTAACGCGTCCAGGGTGCTCTTTCCCAAAGACATGTTCATAGGCCTCTTCTTCAGAAGACGTTTCCTCCATCTCAGCTAGTAATTGATCCTACAATACAACATCAAACATGTAATCAAATAGCATGTATAGCTTCCTCATTCTGAAATAAAATACATACATTCTTTTCTCTAGCTTCCTCACAGACAAAACTGCCATCCTTTTTTTTGTGCGTAATGGCATACATCTCCCCCCTACTAAATTTGCGTCCATATTTTATTTCCTAAAGCAATGTCAATATACAAAAGGTTAGCTAAATTCACAAAAGATCAAAGATAGATAAAAAAAGATTATAATTGACGTACATACCAGGTCATATTTTAGACATGCAATGCTTTTGGATCCAAGGGTATGCATAATCTTTTTAAATATATAGGTATGAATAAAATAGCTTCTACTTCTTTTAACTTAAGACAGGAACCACGAGCATATAAGTCTATAGGTACCACATAACTCCTCTTCCTTTTCACAGACAATCACGACATACATATGTAAATAGGTATGAAAAATTAGTTATTCTTTCCTTCCTTCCTTCTATACTCACAGAAGAAATATTCTTTTCTTTCTTTCCTTTCACTGCCTACACGCACAGCTACCACATACTACATATATATGTTTATATTTTCAGAAGTTTTTCTCTTTCTCCCTGACAGCATACAATAAACACAGATGCATCTCTATTCCTTTCTTTTTCCTTTTTCTTGTCTATACACACACACACACACAATATATATATATTTAATTCCAAGATTGAACTTACGATTTAATTCCAAAGTATATATTTAATTATGACACAAAATTTACCTCATTGAAGGGAAAATGAGAAGGTTGTTGAGCACCAATATGTTGCAAAATAGAAGCCATTTGTGCTTTCAAGGCGTCAAGTTCTCGCATTTTCCCTTTTAAGGTGTCAAGTTCTTCTTTGAGGGAATCATACTCTGCTTGAGAAGGACCAACACTAGAAGATGATGTAGAACCGCTAAAGCGCTTACGCATTTGAGAAGGAACCACCCCAAACCCCATTCCTCTAACGCGTCCAGGGTGCTCTTTCCCAAAGACATGTTCATAGGCCTCTTCTTCAGAAGACGTTTCCTCCATCTCAGCTAGTAATTGATCCTACAATACAACATCAAACATGTAATCAAATAGCATGTATAGCTTCCTCATTCTGAAATAAAATACATACATTCTTTTCTCTAGCTTCCTCACAGACAAAACTGCCATCCTTTTTTTTGTGCGTAATGGCATACATCTCCCCCCTACTAAATTTGCGTCCATATTTTATTTCCTAAAGCAATGTCAATATACAAAAGGTTAGCTAAATTCACAAAAGATCAAAGATAGATAAAAAAAGATTATAATTGACGTACATACCAGGTCATATTTTAGACATGCAATGCTTTTGGATCCAAGGGTATGCATAATCTTTTGTTTTGCTCTATTTCTAGTATTTATCTCACTGTATTTCTACAATGTCCAGAAAAATACTTCAAATTAAATCAAGTAAACCAAATTAAACAAATATATGCAAGCTTATGTCATTACCTTAGCTTTCTCGCTTAACTTGTACGCCAAAAAACCAGCCCATTGTTCTCGAGTCATACCTTCAGGATAGTTTTCAAGGTTTTGCTCATAACTTGCATTTTTATCATAATAATAATTGCACAACCTCCATTTATTATCCTTCCATTTTTTCCCCATATTTGCCAAACAATATTCATATTGGTAATCAGTATGGAGATTGAATTTTTTCTGCAATAGGGAAAATATAAAAATCAAGTCACAATCATTTAAGCTTAGTAAATGAAATTGAAAGATATTTATACCTGTATGGTCATCTCCCAAGCATTATCCTTATACGAGTGAGGTACCTTAGGCCACCTATCGTAACATATTGGGAACACATTAGTATTACATGCAAGATGTCCTAAAAAGCCATTCAAGAGTGAACCGCTGTCACCAACAGGCTGATTCTCATTACTCCATTGCACCACTACTTGCTTGTGAGGTGGAAGTACCAAAACATCCCTAATGCGCAATCTTTCCTCAGAAATCCTTCTTTGATCATCTATAACATATAATATTCATGTGATTTTTGTTAGTGGAGTAATAATATATGACATAGGCATACATAAAAAAAATTTATGTAGTATATATGGTGGGATTAGCAACACAGCCTTTAAAAAAAAACTAATGATGATGATCAGTTCTGAGTAATAAGAATTATTTTAAAAACTCACATTAACTACTTATGTTTGTTTGTGCCAATAATATGTATGTTGAAGCTTACTTCATGGATTCCTTTCTAGGTTTTGGATTGTAGTTCTTCCTTTGCTAGCGTTACTTTAGTTTCACTCAGTTTTGTCAGATAAGAATCAGCAAATAAATAGATTCATTTGCTGAATCAGCAAATAAAACATTTAAAAATTGTTAGCGGCCAAGCAGTAATTGATGCTTATCAGGACACGGATCGTTTCCTAGTAGAGAAGGTAAGAAATTTAATCCTATAGGCTTTCTTGAGAAAACAAGCTCGAATAAGAACAAAGACATGAGTCTTGGTTGTTTATCTCTGTTTTCCTTAGTTTATTCGGTGTAGTCTTGGTTGTTTACTACATTTAGTCTTTAATAAAAGATTCATTTTGTAGTTCAATAATTTTTTTTGTTAAATTGAATATTTTATTATGAACTTGATGTTTTATCTTGCATTATATTCCTTCCATCCTGCAACAAGAAATGTAGATCTTTCCCTATTGTGGACGACATTATATATTCCTCAAAGTAGTTGCTAGGAAGCAAGAAAATTCATGCGTCTAAGCTTATGTCACTCATCTCTTATCACTGGTATGTTTAAGGCTTATTTAGAATATAGTCCAGCAAGTTCAAAAATGTTTTTGTTATATACTGTATATTTCTAGTCCAAAATATGAGACTCATTTGATTATTTTAGAAAGATTAAGGAAACTTAATATATGACATAGGTATACCTTTAACATCAACCACCCAATATTTGTTGCACGCCCTCTTTGGTTTGTAGAGATGTGGTCTTTCATTTTGTTGTTGGGATTGATTCGAAACTTGATCTTCTTGGCCTTCCATTTCATGTGGTTGTGGTTCCACCCTTTGAATATCATTTTGTTGTTGGGATTGATTTGAAACTTGATCTTCTTGTACATTTTGTGTTTGGAGGGTAGGTGTTGTAGAGCTTGTTGAAGCTGTTCTTACAGGGAATCTCCTTGTACGCCCCATTCCACCTAATCCATTTGTCCAAAATATAACATGGCAACATATATTTAAGTATTTACAAAATCATACAATTCCAATATATATTGGAAAAAGATAATAGTATATGAGCATTAAGAAATTGAATTGTAAATATTAAGTCTTCAACAACAATTACATACAAGTAAAACACATGATATAAAGAAAACCAGACACAACACACCATACAAAAGACAATCCTCAAATTGTTAGACTACACAACCCCATGTAACTACACATAACCTAAGCCTTAAACAAAAAATTATATGTCTAAATCTTCATCCTCATTGTGATTAGCTATCAAATTTGGAATGTCATCATCTATGGCAGGTCTTGATAACTGTAGAGCTACTGTGTCATCAACTAAAATGTGGTCCAAGTTTTGTGATGGAAATAGGTCAGTGGTTGTCATGATATCTTCGCCCATATCATATAAGTCTCGAGGCTTTACATGGACAGGTATGCTCCAACCCTTTTCTTTCTCATCATCAACATAAAAAACCATTTGACCTTCAGAAGCTTTAATATATGGCTCATCATCCTCTTTTTCACCAGTATGTATCAGTTTTGAAAAATTAATTTGGGTAAAACCCAGGTTATCCTTCTTATGCCCTCTATGAGTGGTAGTATCAGCCCATTGACATTTAAACAAAGGCATAGTGAACAAGCCATTGTAGTTAATCTCAATAATGTCAACCAATTTTCCATAGTAAGGAACTCCTCCACATATCATTTGGCCATCTCTACTACTTGAATAACTTCTTGTGTCAAATGTTCCAAAAACCCCATTATTTTGTGTTTTTAGGTTGTTGTCTCGATCCAATGTTCGAAATTTGAAGCCGTTGACATTATATGCACTGAACCTTCTTGCTTCATAAATAGGACCTTTAGCAAGGGAAAACATAATATTTTTGTCTGATTCTCTAACATTGTCAATATCTAAAGGAATCTACAACACAAAAGAAATAATGTTAGCACCGTGCAATTTTACTCAAAAAGGAAAAATATTTTTTATCCTTGTTTTGCAATAAAATACCCACGCGCTTAGAGAACCAATCAACGAACTCCCTATGAACCCATTTATCTATCTCAGCTTGACTCCGAGTAGTCCTTCTTAGTTGCCTCTTCACATCTCTTCGGAACTCCCTAAATAAATTATTAAAATTAGAACATCCATGAGCAATAATAACTTGCTTAAAAAATATTCGGGTTTACTTACTGGAGGTAGCATTCAACAAGTGGACAATTTGTCAACACATGTCTATGAGCTTGTAACCTCTCCGTTGATGTAAGATTGAAATATGATGATGCACCGATTGGCTTTCCCACCCGAGGAAACAATTCATCCACCCGTGATTTGGCTTGCACATCATTAGGTACATCATCGACCCGCCCAGATCGATTCCATCGAGTCTCAATATCATCTATGTACCTTGAACAAAATGTTAGAATTTCTTGCATCAAGTAACCTTGTGCTATAGATCCTTCTGGTTGAGCTCTATTACGTACATATGATTTCAATTGCCCCAAGTATCTCTCAATAGGATACATCCATCGATAGTGCACAGGACCTCCAAATTTAGCTTCTTCAACAAGATGGATGATCAAATGAACCATGACTGTGAAGAATGACGGAGGAAATAACATTTCCATGTGGCATAGCAAGGGCACAACTCCACATTGTAGTATATCCAAATTTGCAACATTCAACACATTATCGCATAATTGTTTGAAGAATGAACACAACTCAATTAAAATGTTTGAAACATTATCAGGCATTGCTACTCGTGTAGCCAATGGTAGTAATTGCTCAATCAATATATGACAATCATGACTTTTCAACATTCCATTCAACCGCATAGAATCAACATCAATGCACCTAGAAATATTGCTTGCATAACCATCTGGTACTCTAATATTCCTCAATGTTGTTAGAAACATCTTTTTGCCTTTATTAGTCATTGTATAGATTGCTAAAGGGTATTTTCCATTCTCATCTGGCCAAAGGTCATGCTTACAACCCATTCTTTTAAGATCTTTTCGAGCATTCATGTGATCTTTTGACTTAGAGGCATCATTTAGTAATGTGAAAATTATATTATCACACACATTTTTCTCAATATGCATCAAGTCAAGATTGTGACGCAATAAATTATGCCTCCAATATGGAAGTTCAAAAAATATGCTCTTCTTTTTCCACTGTTGGGTGTTGCCATCTGCATCACGATCACTAGCACGTCCTCTTTTTCTTCTTCCACTAACTTCGGGTGTTCGACCGAATTTGACATTAATATTTTTAACTTGTTCAAGTATTTCACAACCAGACAACAACCTTGGAGGATTACGTAGATCTTGCTTCCCATTAAACCGAACCTTGTTCAATCTAAATCTATGTCTTTGGTCAAGAAAGCGTCGATGACCCATAAAACACCATTTTTTACTATGATAAAGACGACAAGGTTCAAAATCAAAGTTGCATGAAGGGCAAGCTAAGCCTGTGTATGTGTTCCAGCCAGATAGATTTCCTAAGCCAGGAAAATCACTAATCGTCCACATCAATGCTGCATGTAACTTGAACATCTCTTGTGCAAAAGCATCATAAGTATCTACATCATCTTGCCATAATTCTTTCAACTCTTTGATCAAAGGTTGCAAAAACACATCAATGTCATTACCTGGCATTCTTTTACCAGGTATGATGGTTGAAATGATAAAAGACGTCGACTTCATGCACAACCATGGAGGGGTGTTGTACGGAATTAGAATGATTGGCCAAATACTGTAACTAGCACTCATATTACCAAAAGGATTAAAACCATCAGTTGCTAAACCGAGTCGTACATTTCGTGGGTCTAAAGCAAATGATGTGTGCAGCTCATCAAACTTCTTCCATGCTTGAGAGTCTCTAGGATGTCTCATCAAGCCATCATTTTTATCATGCATAGCATGCCATCTCATATCTTCAGCAGTCTTTGTTGATAAAAATAATCTTTGCAAGCGTGGTTTAAGGGGAAAGTATCGAACAACTTTTGCAGCCACATTACGCTTCTTTCTTCCTTGTTGAGAAGATGTACGATCACCTTCTTTAACAAGTGGCTTCCATCTAGATACAGTACAAACCTTGCAACTTTGTTTGTTTTCATCTTCCACTCCCCAATACAACATACAATTATTTGGACAAGCATGTATCTTCTGGTAGTCCAATCCTAACTTGGTAATGGTCTTCTTTGCCTCATAGAATGAAGATGGAATCTTCGCATGTTCAAACGCATCGCACAATAGCTCTAATATCATATTCATGGACTTGTCAGTCATCCCACATAAGCACTTAATATGATACAACTTCACAATAAACGAAAGTTTTGAATATTTTTGACACCCTTCATACAATGGTTGTTCCCCATCTTTTACTAATTTATAAAATTCTTTATTTGCATTAACTTCTTCATTTGCAAAACAATTCGTTCCCTCATCTTGGGCAATGTTTTCCTCTGACTGAAATTGTGTTTCATTGTCACATTGCCTATTTATGCCAAATGCATCATTGATCATGTTGAACATTGGATCTACATCAACATTGTGGTCTCGGACACCTTGTGACATGTATCCACCAGTAACATTACCACTTGACCCAACCTTTGACTCTCCATGATAGAACCAAAATGTGTATCCTTCAGGGAATTTCTTGCACAATAAATGATCATATACTGTTTCTTTTGACAGCCACTTTATAAAACCACAAAGTGAGCAAGGACATAGTATTTTGCCTTCAATTGAACTATGTTGAAAAGCAAAGTCAATGAATCTCCTAACTCCTTCATCATACTCAATTGAATTTCGTGGTTTTATAATCCAAGACTTGTCCATTCACTCTGAAAATAAGTGAAGCATTCTTGTCAAACTCTTTTCTCGACAAAAATGTGCCAATATTTTATTGTCCAAGTTGTCAACATAGGACAATAACACAATATTATGAATGTAAAATATTTACACTACTACCACTATTTATAAACCGTTAGGGTTCTATGTTAGGGTTAGGGGAAAGAGAATGTAGTTCCCATGTTAATAGGCTAAAGGAGCAAAGTTACTCCTGACTAAGAAGAAAGTGCAATTCAGAAAATCTAATATTTCTTTTTCACTCAACTCAGTAAAATCAATCAAACTAGCATTTATTAATTTACTCTTAACTAAACAAAGTTAATCACACATACAAGTACGTATATGAAACAGACATAAACTGGAATAAAATTTCACATAGGCGCATAGCACTTGTGGTGATCATTAGTAACTAATCATACATTGTCTAAGTTATGTAATCTTCATGTAATTAATTAATTAAAACTTAATGTTGAAAGTGAGAATACTTATACCTCACATATTTAACCAAACTAATTAATTAGAAATTAGATATAATAATTTTCTGTTTTTACTTTGTATTACAAAACCATGCTATTGACTAGAGTACATGTCAAACATGCATATTTCTTTATCTTTGTGGTAAACGATTTTATGAATCTAATATCTCAGATCCCTATTAAATCTACTGGGAGTGGTCATGGTCAGATAGAAATTACTTATTTGGATGAAGACTTAAGGTAAGTTCTTCAGTTATATGAGAGGCTATATCTTCTGAACTGTCTTTGCCTATTTTTGAATCTGAATGTCCTTCTTCTCTGCATTATTTACCCAACAGAATAACCAGAGGTAATAGAGGCAACTTGTTCATTCTGAAAATGGTGGATCCTTCCTACAAAGTCCCTCTTTGATGTACTGACTCTACCAGCTCGTTTTACAGTTTTTCTTATTTTTAATAACCTATTTTGCCAGTGAATATGTTAAATTATATTTGCTTGATGGCATGTCAATATACTTTATGAAAAGGTGGCAAAGGGATAGAGTAAAGAAACTAGTTGAGTCACGCATGTCAAATTGCTATTATCTAAAACATTCATAAAGAAGCAGGAAACTTGAGATAATGACAATAATTCTTATTTTAACAAAATTGTCGTCCTCAGCTTTTTCATCAGGTCTCCTTCAATTAACTATCAAAAGATATTATTGCTGTCTAAACATCACAGCTTTAAAGATCAATTACATACATAATATTCAACTTAAAACTTAGAATGAATTTCTTAATTAAATAAAGGCTAAAGGGAGAATATATAGAAGGAGAAGAGGACAAAAGAACAGAGGGGGGATTCAAAAAATGAAGGATGATGAGTTGAAGTATAAGGAATGTCTCATCGAGGAGGGTCAAGAAACTTATCAACCCCACCATCCCATTATCAAAATCAAAGTCTCATTCTTTTTTTTTTTTGGGCGACGAGACACGAACTCCACTACATTCATCTAAGAGCAGAAGAATACAATCTCATATCTCAACTATTCTGTGTTCATATTCCCCACGATATTAAACCAGACCTGTGACTACTAGAAATCAGAAATTAACCACGATATTGTAAAACAATTGACATATTAAATTAACCTAACGAACAGCAGATGAAGAAAAAGAAATATAAGAAACAAAAATAAAAAGGAAAAATACCCAGATGAAGAACGAGCTTCGAACCGGCACCGGATCTGTGACTGAGTCTGACTGACTGTGAGGTGAGTAGGTGAAGCGAAGTGAGGGACTGGACCGATGCTTGAGCGGAGAGCCGACGGTGAGCGACTGACTGAGGGACCGAAGGGAGAGTTTGACGGTGAGTGACTTTGACGGGAGTGAGGGGTAGGGCATTTGGGTGATGAGGGGGCTGATGAAAAGACAAATGAAACAAGAATAAGAAATTTTTAGAGTCCGCCAAAAGAGTCCGCCAAAAAAATAAGATCAAACAACATCGAAGCCCTGATTAAATCAATCTACGGAAATGTTTCGCACTCTAAAATAATGACGCAGAGACATGCATTGGATATATAGAGCCTGTGTGTTTATTATTCAACTCATGAATATGTTTACCAATTTCTCATTCACAGTCGTCTCACTTTATTTTGTGTATCAAACAATCATAGATATTATTAACCAAAATTAAATTAATTTCCTTTTATGTCATACAGTTCAATTTTAAGAATGAGAGGTACAATTTAATTAAATTATAAAGAACTAGTATGTTTTCAACTCATCATGGATTTTTTTTTTCATTTCTAGTTATGCTGTTTTAATTTGTCGGTATAAATTTTTCATGTATGTAAGATTTAATGTCCATATTTCACAAATCCATAAGGCAATATATATTTTTTGTTTTTGGCCATGAAGCCATAAGGCAGTATAAAGAAGAATATTAAAATTATTTGTTAATATAAAATCTACACATATACATAGAAGTGTCTTCAATTCTGTGTTCACCGAACATGAAGAGGTACATTCATCACTTCTTTTGATAGAAAGACATAATTTTTTAATAATTATAAATTCAACTAAAGGATGCTAACTTATTAACAATAAATACATTTTTCATTTTTCATGTCCTTATAATCCGATTCCATGAATGAGTTATTACGTAAGCAAATGGTTCCAATTTTCAACTTCTTTTCTTTTTTTTTTTTTTTTTTTTTGCTAGGCACAAATATTCTCCTATTAGAAACATTATCTTTGAGATATTGTTAGATACTAAATATGAACATCTCTTCTCTCTAAATGGGATTGTAATATTTTTTTTCCTTCTCATTTTCAGCGTTTACTCTTATGGGGAAACAAGAACAAGTTTTTTTTTATAGACTTTTCTTCTCTTCAGAAAAATGAGCTAGATTTGTAAGTCTAATGCAAAATTATCATATATTTTTAAAAATTTTGTATTTCATATTAAAATATGTATTGTCCTCTTGGGAAAAAAAAATCCCTCTATAACCATTTCAATTCCTTAAGAAATTTGTGTATCGATTTTAAAAATAGGCATAAGAGCACAAAAGCTTTTTGTGGCTTAATTAATTTAATTTGGTTGGGTGCAGGTGGAGATGGTGACATGCCCGCAAAGAATAGCTTTATTAGCACAAGTGAAGCTCTTGCCTTTTTTCTTGGCTTCACCATATATATGTAGTTTAAAATCACAAAAAAATATTTTTGAACTGTTAAAATCTGATCTACACAATTTATAACTACAATAGGACTGAAATTTTTTTTTTAAAAAATCTATAAAATACTATATTAGTAGTTTATAGAATATTTAATCTAAACAATCTATTTATTTTTTATCTAAAAGTAGAGATAGAGATAGGATGACAACTATGAACCCCGATAGAAATAAGATTCTAATGGGGAAAAAAATAAGAGAAAAAATTATGAGAGGATCTTCTTCATTATATAAACAGTGAGCTGCCTTTAATAAAAAACCAAACCAAGAGTGATTAAGAAAAATGAGATCGTTTAAAGTTACAATAATGTTGTTGCTAGTCCAATTTTCTTTTGCTTTTCATGCTTTTGCTTCTCACAATCCAACTCCTTCACTGGTTGTCAACGCTCAATCTAGAACAAAAATTGCAAAAACATTTTTTGGAATATTTTTCGAGGTGAGTATATATATAAAGCCAGAAAGAAGGGAAATAGTTTTTTCAAGCACATAACTCTTAGCTCCTGTCTAAATAAAAAGGAGACTGGATAATCCATGATAAACCAACTATTAAGCACATAAGAGGGACTTTTTTGTTGATCTTATAGTTTTCTCCCATTTGATGACAATCACAAATTGTTCTTGAAAACCAATGCATATCTTACAAAATTTATTTCCCTTTTTTTTGAATTTGTCCATAAAGACAATCCATCTTATCAATGGAAGAGCACTTTGATGATATATTGCTTCACAATTCATAGTAAGTGTACTAGGAAAAACAATATCTATAGAAAAAGCTATAGAAGTAGAGGCAAATGCCTGGTCAACTTCCTTGATTAAAGATAATGGGTACACTGAACCCTATTTTTTGGCGGACTTTTTCATACGAAGGGAAATAAGTCCGCCAAAAAAATAGAGTTAGAATGTTGTAAAGAAATAAGAACCATGAACATTAAATATTTATATTGTAATAATAAAAATAATACGAGACCGCCTCCAAAACCGCCTCTAAATGTATAATGGAGGCGGTTTATGCCAAACCGCCTCTAATTAGTCTGATTTTACTGTAGACTCAAACCGCCTCAAAAACCGCCTCTATTTTATTAATTTGGAGGCGGATTAACAAACCGCCACAGTTTCACAACGATTTTGTGGCGGTTAATTTATACGCTGCACAAACCGCCTTTAAATGTATTTTAGAGGCGGTTTACTTAGAACCGCCTCCAATAGTCGGTCGGTATTTACCCACTTTCTTGTAGTGTAAGGATGATATTTTTTTTAAAAAAAAAAAATTAGAATACTAACATATACTAAAAAAAGATACTGTAAGATATTAAACAGTATTGAACTTTATCATCTTAAAAAATTACTTTGGGATCTTGAAAAATATTTTAGGGTACTGACAGATATTAAAAATATATTTTCAGGATACTGACTAGTAAAGAAAAAATACTTCATGATCTTGAAAAATTATTTTAGGATCTTAAGAAAAAATTCTAAAGTATATTTTTAGTACTAGTTAGTGCCCTGCAATATTTTTTCATGATCTTAATATGATTTTTTAATATCATGAAGTATTTTTTCAGTAACAGTCAGTATCTTTTTAGTACTAGTCAATAGTCTAGAATAATTTTTTAAGATCATGAAATATTTTTTTTGTACCAATCAGTATCCTCAAAGTATTTTTTAGTACCAGTGAGTACTTTGAAATATTTTTTCAGTATCAGTCCATATGCTTTTAGTACCAGTCAATATGCTGAAATATTTTTTTAAGATTCTAAAATAATTTTTCAATATCATGGAATAGTTTTTCAAAATCATAAAATATTTTTTTCCATACGAATCACAATTAAATAGAGGGAACAACACAATCCTATGTATATATAAATTTTGTCACTATATATGCACCTAATCTCTTTGGTAAAAGCTTTAAAGCATTCGATCCTTGAGTTATAGGTGTGACTTCATTACTTTACACGCAATCCGGAATAAACTATATAGCGCGATCGAGCTGTGTGTATATAATCGGTATATTTTATTATACGTACGCGCTTTTTAAGCTACCTCCAGAGAATAACTCGTATATAATAAATATGGGCAGCTTTTAGGTGGAGTGCAATTAAAGGGGCATGACCTATAATCGAGTGATAAATAAATATACCAAGTATGTGTCGGAAAGTGGTGTACTGTACAGCACCATCCCTGGGTTTTATTTATTCTTCTTTAACAAACCACAAATGGTTTGCTCCATGTTCCCCTGCTCTCCAAAATAAATCCCCATGAGTTACACTGACGAGGAAAAAGAAGAATACAATATGTAATATGCACCGGCGTTTTTATTCTTGAAACTAACCACACCAATTCTTTTGCATATAGAATTGATGAACGAGGTAAAAATAAATATTTTTCTTCAAGCAAACCCACCTCTTTATTTTCACCATTAATATATAATGTCTTATAAAAAATATTATTATAATATCTTAATAACAAAAACTCTATATATAAATGAATTGAAATAGCTGATATCTTGATGGCACTTTTCTTAAAATATTTCATAATTTTTAGTCGGTACGTACAGGATATTAAATTTCAACATTATGTTTGATGAAATGGTAGAGATAAAGAATGGAGGGAACCGGGAAGGTGGTGTTGTTACGATCGAGTAGGTGATCTCCAATTGATTATGTCAAGTGGTGAGTATCCTTGAACAGGATAGAGTACCCTCTGGTGCGTTGACTTTTGATGTTGGGGGAAAATAAGAACAATTAAAATATGGAATAAGTGAGGGAGCTAGTAATTAATAATGAAGATATACATGGGACGAAGAGGTAGATTGCAAAATCAACGTTAATTAATTAATTAATGCACCACCCTCACGAACACGTATGTACTAATTAAGATAAGTAGTGTGTGATTAATAATGTAGTGTACTGGGTAGTGGGAATATATATGAGAATATAGTAATGTATGTGCAGTAGTAACGTACGTAAGGGGAAATTAAAGATGATGATTGACATTGATTAAGTAGTCATAGGATACATAATGAAGGTTTAATTTGAGTTCGGGCCGGGAGTCCATGCATCTCGATCAAGAGATCTGTCACCATATATACATATATATATATATGGGGAAGGGGGAAGGAAGGATAGAGGAGACTGCCAACTGGCATCACCCAGCTGGACAGACATACATACATTATCTGCATGCACGCGGATCGTATCGCCTTTCTATTATTTATATTCACTCACTCCCATGTATATATATGTGCTGATTTGATTTACCATATGATTTGATTTGTGTATATATATATAAATAATAATATGCATGCCTTCCAACAGGAACATGGAGGAAGGGGAAGGGAGGGTACTTGGTACGGTAGGAGACGTGCACGTGGCACAACAAGAATGGGCCACGCATCCCGTGCGTACCTATATATGTATATATTGTATTTCATGACGTACACTTCAATTACGTGGCAATATATACTAGTAGTATTTATTTATTTTTTGGTAAAAAAATACTAGTAGTATTTATATGTCAACCCCCCCCCCCCCCCGGTGAGTATGCATGAGTTAGGGCATGCATATATGTATAATTCTGCCCACCTTCAATTCAATTCCCCCAGCAACAGCAACCGCAGACAGCCAGAGTTGAATTGATTCGGGGAATTGAATCCTAATTAGAAATATCGCTAGCTAGCTAGGAATTTAATTAGCTAGAATGCAGCATGTGTACGTGTACGTGTACGTGTACGTTTTGAATTGGTTCTAATATAAATAAATAAATAGGATATAGAATTCCCTCAAATAGAGACCAAATGGAAGGAGACGCGCTTTCAATTCGGGGCACCGACGCCATGTGTTTGACTTTTCATGTTTAATTCCCTGCAGGCTTTCCTTTGACTGCCTCATTCGTGTCAACCAACCAACTCTGTTTTAAACACATGCAGCTTGGGGAACAAGGAGATCGATGAGGTCCAGCTTGTGCGCCAAGTCCAAAGTAGCTAGGGACGCGTTCAGGCTCGACTTATAAAAAGGGCAATGTCGGAGAAATATAATTGCACTTCCAACTTTCCACAAAAAGCCACTCCTCTTTTCTTTTTTTTTTTTCCCACTTCTTTTATCCCTTTATTTTTTTACCATACCTCCCCATCTTCTTTTTATAAATATTTTACACTGAAAATTACATTTCCCCTTTTTAATAACTAAAATTGCTTCCTTGCACAATGTTTCTCGGGTCGATCACCCCTTTCCCACAAGTAAGCCTCATGACTTGGTCTATACTTAGCTTACTGGCTTCTTCCGATCCAGAGAAGTTGCGAGAGGAACATGCATTATATTTAACTATTATGCAACAGGCTAGCTAGGGTGTAAAATTATCTGTGCCCGTATTCATTTTAATTAAGCCGGCAGTATCTTTTTCAGCATGCATTCATTAAAACACGTCTATTCTCCTCGATCAATCGTGTTATATTAATGTATATATAAACAAATTAAAACATTATATTGGATGGCTAGCTAGCACGTGACCTGGAAAAGGCATCCTATGATGTTGATGTTGACTGTTGAGTGAAGGGCAAGGGCCAATATAGAATTAACATATCATCAGGTCACATTTTGAATGCTATGTGTATATATGTATGTGTGCATAAAATGTCACACCTAGACAGACAGAGCCTCCCTGACAAAAAGTGAGGTTGGGGTCTGAGCTGAGGGATGAACCAGCATTGTATTATTTAATCAACGATTCACTTCAATAATCATCTCAACAGTCCTCCCAATTCCCTTCTAAATAAAAATAATTATGAACTATATTATTACTTTACCAGTCAATTCATTAATATAATAATTCTCCCAATACGCATGCATAACTCTCTCACACGCGCTCCTTTCCACACGTACATGCATTGGTATTGGGTTTGCTCTCCTCGTATTGCTACGTTGTTGTTTGTAAACCGTCGGAGAATATTATAAATTAAGGAGGGAGGAACTTGAAAATTAGCTAGCTAAATCAATGGAGCACGCAGTATATAAAAATGAAGTGCAAGCTAGAATTCCATCATGTGCAGAATCTGGGGCGATGCGAAGAGACGTGATATCTTCTTGGCTTTACTTATTTGGCCAATGGCAGCCCCATAATCAAAATATACTCTACTTGCTTCCAAGACCACACTAACAGCAACAAGCTGGCCTGCTGCGGGGATTATTGGAATAGGATCGACCACCCACTCACCCACCACCACCCCGCCATCCCTGCCCATTCATTTTGCCTGGCAAGCAAATTAAACAAGCTGCTCGGACACTTCATTTTCACGTGTAATAAAAAGAAAGAATGTGGCGGTGGTGGGAACACAGATTGGAATAGCAGCAAAGAAAAGATGAAGGAGCGGGGGAGAAAGGGAACAAGGGGCAGCATGCATATGGTACCACGGAAAATCAGGTGTCAGAATTTGGTTGTCTGGTGATAGTTTAGGGGGCACATGGGAATTGGATCATAGAAAATTACAAAGATATGAATAGATATATATAAATATAGAAATAGAGCGAGAGGGCAGAGAGTCAAACTCATCACAACCAACAGCTGGCTTCTGAAATGTTGTTGGGATCAGTAATTGAATAAGGTGATAATGTGCAAGGGAGCTCCGAAAGGCAGATCCCTCACCTGAGTTGGCATTCAGGACGGTGTTCCTCTATTCCTCTCTAATTCCCTCAATCCAATTAAATACACATTATATTGACACGGCCCCAATCGCTTTTACTATTACATCCATCAGACTGCTCTCGATCTACATGTCACTGCCATCGCATGCATATGGTAAACCTCAACCTCGCTCGCTGCTTCTGAATTTGGAATTTCGGTTTCCATCCCCACTTTACTTATTTGATTCATATAGAAATAAAGCCCTACTTCAACGTCTCATCATCTCGCGCCGGCCGTTATTGTTTTCCATTTGGCCCCATCATGATTAATCACACACCTTCATCACTAATGACATCGCTGAAATTTTGTATAGTATTATTGGGGTTTATTTTATATATGTAAAATAAATCGATGGAATCAGCATGCATGCATGATAACGTAAAATAGATATTTCGAAGCGGTACAAAAATTGTGAGAACAAAGTTACTTGAAGACAGGTGATCGATCGATAAGGATGTGCTCATGGATCGGAAATGGGGGAGGATAGATGTATGAGGGACAAGTGGTGTGTGTTGGGCCATATTAAAAAGAAAGAGATAGGGATGTGCTCCAATCGAAATTTGGGCCAACATGGAGATAACTGGCCTTTTATCGGTCCGTACAGGCCTTTCTTTCCATGTTGTCAAAATTCGGATTCATGTGAAAATTAAATTCTGTTCGGCTCTATTTTATCTTATGGGATCTAAAACAAAACAAGCTTTCATGTCTTGCCTTCGCAAATTCTGCTAACTTTTACCCACTTTTCTCACCTTCTGCTTTCTTGGTTTTTCTCTTGTATTCATGTAAAAAGGCCAACAACAACCAATGTTTCTCGATCATCCGCTCTTAAATCTCCATTAATTCTTAAATTTGCATTCTCTAAGGAAGAATTTATTTATATCAACGATTATAACAAGGAAACAAAACATGGCGGCGTCGGAAGACAATCGACTGAATTTAGTATATTTTTCTTCTCCAATTCTATTTTTCTTTTCCAGAAAACTCTTCTGCTAGACTAAGCCAAAGAAACTGAAGTTGCCCTCAACCTCGAGCCCCCTGTCTCTATCTCAAGCGGCACAGAGGAACTAGTTTTTAATTGACAAATATGTCTAATAATTTCACACTTCACATAGAGAATTTAGGTTGGTTCCCACAATTTTGTGGATTCTCATCTTCCAACCTTTAAATAAAACTTTTAAACTCTCGAGAAGTTTAAACAAAAACTATGTTTTAAATAAGGAAATTTGTTCATATTCACTTCGCTTCCCACCTCATATACCAAACGGGCCTCCTTGGTTCCTTCCTTCGGCCGATGAAATTAGCATCTTCGTCCTTGCTGGTCTGGGCAAAGAGCATCGCTCGGAAACTAATGTGACGGCTTTCTGATCAATCTGTGTATCACATCTTTTAAAAGAAAAGATGAACACGACTGATTCATGTGACGCCTTTCTGATCACCAATTCACCAACTTGCATCCGCGCATACATGTATATTTTATAACACGCATCCCCTCTTTACCGACGTTATTACTCTTTCTTTTATTTTCTTTCCTTAGTTTCTTTTTCTTGGTTCTTTTTAAATTGCGATGCGGGTGAAACAGATAAAGACATTACATTCATAAACTAATAAATAACGTAATGATTCTTTATTGTTGCTGCCTTTTCGTTTCTTCAAATCAGCACGCATCGATTCAACTGCTCATGACATTTGTTTGGCATCACAGATCACTTTCAAAGTCTCACTCTCCCCAATTTTTTTCATCTTTTATATCTGGTTTTTGCTCTTAACCTGTGTATTATATGTTTTTAATTTGTTTTGTTGCAATAGATGCCTCAGTTGACCAGTGTGTTGAGGATGGAGAGTTAGTTAATGAAGAATTTGAAGGTGAAGAGGAAGAGGCACTAAATGAAGAATCTGACTATTGTGGATCACAAAAAGGGCACAACGAACAAGACGGATTGCTGAGCATTTCAACTTTTGCATTACGAAACCATTTGGTCCATGAATTATGGAAATTATGCAAAACTTGTATCAGTAGCTCTTCATTTTGTCCATGAAAAGCACGTGTTCAACTTTTGAAAATTAGCTTGTCAATCACTCATATGTATTATAACAATTCTGGAAGATAGAGCAAAAAATTATCGCCCAAGATTTCAGCTTATGCAGGTCGTCCTTGCTCTTGGTATATACAAGTTTTGAGGAAGGTATATCTACTTATACAAGAGCAATCCCTTTTGTTAATAAAGAGCAGAAGCATTCTGTTCATAATGCATTTTGTTTAACTTTTCAATTTGGGGGGTGAACAAGTGGCAGTCGCTTCAGACATGTATAATATATTTTGAGAAAGATGGATAAACATGCAATATTTGAGACTACCAATGATAGAGAGCTAAAATACTTGCAGATGTTAACTCCCTCACATGTTAATGGCTCAACATATAAATACCAGAGTAAAACTGGCGTCAAAAGGAACGCATTTTCATCAATTTGAGAATCAGATAGCACTAATATGTGAATGTAGAATCCAACTTGTATAACAATTAGCAACTTGGAATGCTTCAGTTGTTAATCTCCATATTTTACTTATTATTTGTCTTTATTTAACTTGTCAAAGCAGTTTGATAGGATTTAAAGAGGGTTAAGTTGTTAATAGCTATACCTGAATAATTAATCACTTTACTTAAGTTGTTATAGAGTTCCAACCATCGGTGACAAAGCTCCCGTAGGTGGCCCATCGGCACAGTGGTGTCATCTGCCAAGGCTTCGACGCAGGCAAAAGTCATTTCCTTTTCAAAAAAAGAAACTTAAGGAATATTTTAGTGAAATCACACAAATTTCAAAATCTCAAATTTCTATTATATCAGCTTCTTGTCTTTTACATATTTTTACATACATTTGTAGGTTTATCAAATTCAAAGTATATTTAAATAGAATTTTCTCTTATTTTATATCAGCCTCTCTTAAAATAAATAAAAATTATAAGAATTTGTTATTTAGGGTAACCAACCGATAGCATCAAGATAGCATCATTCGCTCTTCCGCCGCGCTCCAAATCCGATCTCGTACTCCGCTGCTACTTCGTAAGGTATCTCCCTTCATTCTTTTCCTGCGTCCTATATTACGATTTTTCGACTTCCGATTTCTTAGTCCCTATAATTGTAATATTTTATCTATGGCGGCTAGGTGGGAACTGTTGGCATCTGTCTCTTATAACTAGTCGACGCCTTTTAATCATATAATTTTCATGACTAGGGCATAGATGAGAGGAAGGAGCTATAGTCCATCGCCGCCCAGGGGTTATGGCAGAAGGGGAAGAAGTCCTAGCCCCAGAGGTCGTTATGGTGGTCGTGCCAGAGATCTCCCCACCAGTCTTCTTGTTCGCAACCTTCGCCATGACTGTAGGTTAGTTCAATACACTCCAAATGCTTACTTATCCCTTCACTTTTTCGTTCTTGGTTTGGCCAATGAAACCTGGAATGGATATATGGCATGTATTTTTCCCCCCTGCAAACCATTGTTAATTTATCACTACCATTTCTATAGATCACTATCACGATATGGGGTGCAGTGGAATTTACTCATTTCATTTAAAAAGAAAATTCAATGGCTCATTGGTGCTTTATATGACTGCCTTGCCGAGATAAAGCAGCGAAACTAGATTATTTTATTTCATACACCTCATGTAAATGTGAAATTTTGCAGGGCCGAGGACCTTCGTAGACTTTTTGGACAATTTGGTGCTCTCAAGGACATTTACCTCCCGAAAGATTATTATACTGGGTGAGCAATTACAAACTAGGTGTAGGATATGGATGTTAAAGGGCGCTGGAGAAACAATGTCCTATTTTTTTAATTTATCTTATTTCAAATTATGATTCATATTTTACTCTAATTCAATTTTATTTTGCAAAAATATACCTGCTTTGTAGTGTTCTGCAAATTTTTTTCTAGTCTTGGAATGTATATTATATTACTAACAGTATGTATAGTCCCTTTGAATTGATATTATATCTCTTTTTAAGGTAATAAATTGTTGTGCCTGAACTTCTCAACTTCAGTTTTACTATTTATCAAGTTTCTATTATTATTATTTTTAATGAAGGTTTCAAATATGTTACTAGACTTTGGCTTGTAAACAGTCCAGGCAGGGTTTGCGAGCTTTTTGCTTGACTTCTGTTTATATGTTGGGGATTTTACTTTGATAACTTGTACTTTTATAATTTGAAGTTGTATAAGTTTATTGAGGTTGTTGAGGTTTAGCAGTGATTTAGAGTTTTGAAGGCATCAATCAAGTATTTAGAGTTCTTGAGAAGAGGGTTATGGTAGTGAAGATTTCAAGGAAGTTGAGTTTGAATACATTGTCAAGATGTTCCAAGTCTTGAAGAATTTCAAGTGATCTTAAAACTGAAACAAGGTCAGCAGCCTAGTGCTTGCTTATCATGCCCTTCAATACTATTGGGGACTACTTTTAACGAGTTGCATTAGTAAAGGTTTGCCGTATGCAAAGTTCTTACTTCAATTTGGAATTTGATAGCCTGTTTCCTTGTTTGTCCCTGATCCCCTTTTGCAGAGAACCCCGAGGCTTTGGTTTTATCCAATATGTAGATCCTGCTGATGCTGCAGATGCAAAATATCATGTGGATGGTCAGGTTCTTCTTGGTCGAGAGTTGACAGTTGTTTTTGCTGAGGAGAACAGAAAGAAGCCTACTGAGATGAGAGCAAGAGAAAGAAGGTAGGTTTAGCTTCCTTGGTTTGTGCAACCTTGTCAATCATGGACTTGATATATAGTGCTCGATTTGTCATACACGATGCATGTTATTAGCACCTTTTAGTTGCCCAAAAACATGGATGAACCGATCTGTTTTGCTTAACCATTTAACTTCTTAGCCCTGTCAGATTTCTCTTGAGCTGATCTCACCATCTCAGTGGGGGTTGCAGGGTTTTTTTTTCCTCCTTGTTTTACTAATCTTGCATACTGGATTTGACCATGAATATGTCAAGCTTTGGATTTGGGTTGTGAGAAAAAAGTGAAAAAAAGGAGCCTAATCCAGCAATTTCAATTGAATTTGAATTGTAACCTTGTGACTAAGTTTATTACTTGCAATAAATATTGAACCCAGTGCTCGTATATTTTAGAAATTGGTAACTGTGCCTTCATATTCATTCTGGCCCAACATACTCTGGTTGTGCACATAAAGGAAATATTCTGCTGGAAGCATGGAACTTTGTGATTGGAACAGCACATCAAGTGTATTTGGATTCCACCTTCATCTGAATGGGAGGGGTTGTCATTGGCTTTAAATAGATTTTATCTGTTGAGTTATTCAAGTGTTCGTGTTGACTTTATCGTATTTGGTTATTAAAACGAACTTCTATCTTTAACAGGGGCCGATTTTCTGATCGAAGAAGGTCTCCACCTCGTTATTCTCGCTCTCCTCGATACTCTAGGTCACCACCACGTCATAGATCTCGGTCTCGAAGTCGTGATTATAACTCTCCCCCTCCTAAACGAAGGGAGTATTCAAGGTATGCTGCTTATAATTGTTTGTTAACATATATATATATATATATATAAGGCAAAATAACTATTATTTCTAGCCAGTCAGGTGAAATCATATATATTAATTAAACTATCAGGTGACATGCCAGGTCAAGCAGTAGTTGATGGTTTAGTTCATACATGAAAAAAGAAGCACAAGATACTGTATATGTAATTACAAAACATCATCAATATCAATATTTATGAAGTCTTTAGGAAGTTGCATTATTCAGAAGCGATTGACAATAGTGAGCTTTTAGACTATATGCAAAATGCAGGACTCATCTAGTTGTTTTTATTGTGATTAACTTGAATGGATTTGGGTGGTGTGGCATGTATTGGAAGTTTCCCTTAAAATAGTAAAACCTTTGCAACATAATGTTATAATGTCTTTCTTTACTTCTATCTATCTGCCTTTGCATCATATATTTTACTCTCTTATGCTTGTTACATGGATCTATTAAAAACTTTGCATACATTAATTACTTTAGTTAAAATCAGTTAATAGTTAACGTTCTTAAAATTTTAAAATTACCTTCAATGAAATCAAGTAGTTAGAAGAGGTTGATTTATTAAATAGGAGGTTGTTTGGTTGGTTAAAGAATATTGGGGCAGAGGACATTTAAGCAAAAAAGGCAAAGGGTCTTATTTTGACGACCATGAGAAAAGTCCTTGTAATAAGGATGAGAGGGGGTAATTATTACTAGCCAGTTTAGTTATTTGTTTGTTTGGGTTAGGCGTTCTTGATGAACATACTTTGGTATTTCATTTTCTAGTCTGACAAGAGTATCTGTCATTCTTTTGCAGATCCGTGTCACCTGAAGATAGAAGACGCAGTAGAGAAAGAGAGAGAGAAAGATCATACTCACGTTCTCCACCCTATAATGGTGGCTCAAGGAGCCGCAGTCAGAGTCCAGCTAAGGGTCCAAGCGGGAGCCGCAGTCAGAGCCCCATTCGTGATGATTATCCAAGGGAACCAGTTCGTGGCAGGTCTCCCAGTCAATGATACTTAATACCTTCACAAGTTGGACCATGCAACAATTCTCTCTGTTGTAGCTTGAAACGGAAATCAGACTACTTTGTTTTTAGAATGAAAACCTGGTATCTAAAGTCGCGTTTTAATGAGGGATTGATGTGTTGATAAGCGTTACGTCTTATTGAGGATTGTTAGAGTTATTGCAGTCTTGGTTGTAACATGCTCTATCCAATGCTCTCACCGGCAAGTAAGCCTTTTTTTTTTTGTCCTTCTATTCAAAAGCAAACAGGAAGTCGAGTCCTTTCAATTAGACTGAAGGCTGCATTATAAATATTAGGGCTAATATAATATTTGGCCCCTTAAGTTTCATCTTATATTAGTTCCTCAAGTTTGAAATAATGAGTTTTGAATTTTGGTCGCTTAAAGGGCAAAATGATTCAAATTTTTATTAAATTATAAGGGGTAATGTTTTAAACAAAATGAAATTTGAGGAACCAACTTGAGGGGTTAAAGATTATACTAACCCTAAATATTAACTTAACATTAAGATTGAATGGATGGATATAGAGGTATGCTTTTGTTGAATGAAATTGTTAATATGGGTAGTGTTGCATCGGTTGATGGTGAAGGAGCCGTTCCATTAGATCTTCCATTAAATACGGCATACTTGCATTGCATGCGAGAGTTGCTGCTATGAACCAAACAATGGATGGTTTGTGCGTGTGGTTATACTATCATGTGTGAACGTAAATTGCAGCGAAGAAATTGAAAACGGAAACGGAAAATAATATAAATGATAGTACGTGGAGACAGGAAAGCATGTGGAAGAAGTGGGTTGGGAGGTGAGAATGTTGCTATATTTGGGCTACAGCTGTGAATGATATTGTGTTTTTGACTTTTTTGGGGGCTGAAGAGGATTGTAAATTTGAAATCCCTCTGATTTGAATTTTGAGAAGAAGAGAGCGGGGGGCAAATGAAATGATATGGACAGCATTAACAGACTAAAGCCAAGCAAAGCTTTTGGAAATGCGAGTGGCCACGCAGTGGAGTGCACTTTACAGCTAAGAAAGAAAGGTATTTTTGTGTCTTCGAAAATTTCCATGTCTTTGTCCCCATCTCCTCCTTAACCCCTGCAAATCACAATTTCATTTCACTCTCACTTTTTGTCTAACTGTTAATCTATGATTTTATGCCATTACAGGTACCTGCAATAACATCTCATTTCTTCTTCAGGCACCCTTGCTCCCACATTTTCCTTCTCTCCTCTCTTATTTATTATTAGCCTTTATTAACATCTCCCCGTTTTCATCAAGGTACTCTATCATGTTACTACCATTCTTTTGACTTTTTAATGAAACCTTTTACCTTTCACACCCTCCTTTTGCCTATTTGGAAATCCCATTATTTGCGTTTTGAACCATCCCCCCTTTTCCTCCCTGCCCCTCTTTTTAATAATTAATATATTAAAATTATCTTCTCATATATATACTATATACATATCATTTTAGAACATCCCAATTGAAAATATTAGACCTACCTCCATCTGTAATTTTGCACCATGTATACCCACTATCCAACTTTCCTTACAACTCACCAACACCTGGTTTTGTTGATATAACGTAAAAATAATAATGATAACTAGTGCCAATGAGAGTTGACATGTAAGAGATTTAAGATTAGGCCCTTGGGTCGTGGGTTTGATCCCTTCTGCCATCGCTGAGACTCCTTTGGTAGACGATCTCGTAAGTCTCCAGTAAGTGCTCATAGAACCCGGGGCCGTGCCCTAACCTTGGCAGGAGACTGGTGTCAAACCCTTCCAAAACTTTTATGTATAAAAAAAAGTATAATGATAACTAGTCTTTTTTTTTTCCATTTGATTTATTTCTCACCTTTCAAACAGCGTTACTGACGGTATCAATGTTCCCAAATCAACATTTCATATCTATCAATCAAGTCACATTCATATCAGTCCTAACAAAGTCTTATTTATTTTTCAAGTTTCATATAATAAATAGGAAATTTTTAGAATATTTTTTTTTTATTTTCATTTTTCAGCAGCATATTTATCCTGCTTTTTAAAATCTCAAATAATTTTACAATTTATTCCCACCAATTTATTAGAATCTAGACATCAGACATGTTTTTGGTCAAAAAGAGCAAGAGAGATATTAGATTTGGATGTGTTTAACTTGCATGGTTCAATAAACAATGTCACCGAAATATCCAAATCACTTTTCTCCCAAAAAGATTAGCCCCACTAGATTGTTCTTACGCGTCATGACCTTTAGACTCCCGTTCAGTTTATTCATTGTGTTGTTTATTTTTCTCATTTTAATTACCCGAAGCCCGGTGGAGAAAGAATTGCGGAGAATCATTACCTTTTACTTCCGTTCTAATTATAAGATAAAGTTGATTTTTTAGAGGGATTAAAGAAGTCAAATAAATTACTTAATCATTTCATATATTGTGTATTTTTAGATTCTATATTAGTTTATTAGTCAAACTAATTAGTTTAAAAAAAATAAAAATAAAAACACTTTAAAATAATTTGATTAGTTTCTTTAATTTATCTAATAAAGTCCAACTAGCTACCGGTAGTACCAATTTTTATAATAAAAATAAACAATAGTACGAACCAAACACTTGATGCCCGGCGACTATCTCGATGCCTCCTTGGGGGTAAACATCTCTCACCAAAAGAAAGAGAAAGAGGCACAAGGAGACAACCGGAGAGTAAGGCTGTGCTCTGTTTGCTGTTCGGTATCTCTTGGATTCGAGCGAAGCTGCTATTAGAGGTTCATCAATATGCATTCTTCTTCCATGTTACTTACTTTTCTTCTTCATCTTATCTGCGGTACTGTCTTTCATTAGCAATTATTTTAACCATGAATCTATACTGTGTAAGAGGATTATTGTTCAATAACTATTCGAGGGTTCCCATAGCTTTGTCTACCTCTCCGGCAAATGCTCACTTAGCCACTCTGCTACAAGTGTGTCTTTTGCGTTGTTCCGCCTAAGGCATCTAAAAGGTTGCATCTTTCGCTGTGGGGGGTTTTGTAATCTTGCTGGATTTTCGCTCCCCCTCCCCCCAACTCTGTGTTTCGGGATTTCTTCGCGGGTTTTCTTAGTAGAGGAGCTCCAGCAGCTATGAACCACAAATGGCTTCACCATTTGTCGAAGTGGCTTCCGGGATTCTCCTTCCCAACAGAAAGTTATGCCGGTAGTATAGGCTTCTAAGTTTCTAGCTAATGAGTGAATTTGAATAAGGAAGTTATAACTTGATGACGTGCCTATTAAAGCGATGGAATCTCTGAAACATTCAGCTGGCCTCCGTGCTTATTTTCTGTTCTTTGTAAACTTTTGCGTCCTGAATAACTTTAGGAATCTTTTGTTTTAACCATACCTTTTACGGAGGAACAAAATCAAACTTTGCTTACCATCTTTCCACAGTTCTTGCATTTTATAACGAAGTCGTGATTCTAGTGAGTTACGATCACCATTGGTGATTATTAAGCGACGTCATTTTTTGTCCGGAGAACAAAGTGAAGTTGCTGTTGTCGGTTTCTGAAGTTTGCTTGAATGATTTGGTAGGAGCTAACTTATTTAACAAATGTCTGTGGCAATGGGCTCGGACGCTTTTTTTTTTTAAATCATTATCATAATATAAAGAAAATTAACTGTCACGAGCATTATTTGGTCTCTATTTGTACAAGTCTTTCATCCTTCAAATTTGTAGTTTGATCCCACTGGTGGTCTTTTAATTAATTGTTTCTGTATATATTGGCGATTGAGGTTGTAAAATATCTGATTGCAATTTGATTGTTTAGGTTTTAATAGCTAAAGGGCATACGTTCCGGTGAGTCATTGACATTGAGCTGAAGTCAGTGATTGAAGTTGGGTTGGATTGGATGAAGCTTAAAAGATGGCTTGCAAGTGCTTTGTGCTTCACTGTTACAATTTTAAGCTGCACATCAGGTAATTTACCCCCACCCCTTTTAGACCATTTTTTAGGTAAATAAGATTTATACAGGGGAAGGATTAGTGGATGCTTTAAAATATTTGAAACTCATTTCTTGATATTGTTCAGTGCCTATTAGATGCCGTAAAGACAATTGCAAGCTGAGTTTCTGTCATTTCCATGTCTTGCACTCATCAATTTTTAGGTTGACAGGTCATGCAATAATTAAAAGTCCAAATTACTTTTTTTTTCCCTTTATGAATTAATTGCAATGTGCCTGGTTCTTGTTCTGCTTGACTGTTTCCAAAAAAAAAAACTAGTATATGGAAGCCGCATGGGGAGCGATAAGGTGATGACTGATAATATCTCATGTTTTCTTTGAGTTTACATTGGATTGTGTTCTTGAATTTGCAGGTGCATTTGTGGGAGTAAACATTGGAACTGATGTTTCTAACCTGCCATCAGCCACAGATGTGGTTGCTATTCTTAAAGCCCATCAAATTACTCATGTGCGCCTCTATGATGCCAACACTCACATGCTGCAAGCTCTTGCAAACTCTGGTATCCAAGTAATTGTCAGTGTCACAAACGAAGAGTTACTAAGGATTGGAGAATCTCCATCAGTAGCTGCAGCCTGGGTCAATAAAAACGTAGCAGCTTATGTGCCTTCCACCAATATCACAGCCATAGCAGTTGGTAGTGAGGTTCTTACCCAAATCCCAAATGTTGCCCCTGTTTTAGTTCCTGCTTTGAATTATATTCACAGAGCCCTGGTTGCCTCAAACCTTAACTTTCGGATCAAAGTTTCAACTCCACAGTCCATGGACGTAATTCCTAGGCCTTTTCCACCTTCCACCGCCACCTTTAATTCTTCTATGAACTCTACAATCTACCAACTCCTTCAGTTTTTGAAGAACACAAACTCTTCCTACATGTTGAATGCTTATCCTTATTATGGATACACTAAGGGAGATGGTATTTTCCCAATTGAATATGCTCTTTTTCAGCCACTTCCTTCAGTCAAGCAAATCGTTGATCCAAACACTCTGTTCCACTATAACAGTATGTTTGATGCAATGGTTGATGCTACCTATTATTCTATAGATGCCTTCCATTTCTCAAATATACCAGTTATTGTCACAGAGACTGGTTGGCCATCCTTTGGTGGATCAAACGAACCTGATGCTACTCTGGAAAATGCTGAGACCTACAACAATAATTTGATTCGACGAGTCCTAAATGGTTCTGGTCCACCTAGTCAGCCAAAAATAGCCATTAACACATACATATATGAATTGTTTAATGAAGACAAGAGAAATGGGCCCATATCAGAAAAAAACTGGGGCATTCTTACTACTAATGGAAGTGCTGTCTATCCTTTGAGTTTGAGTGGATCCAGTCAAATTACTGGAAATTCTTCAGCAGTTTTTTGTGTCACCAAAGATGGTGCGGATTCTGATAAACTGCAAGTAGGCCTGAACTGGGCTTGTGGACAAGGCCAAGCTAACTGTGCGGCTATTCAACCGGGCAGGCCATGTTACTTGCCTAATAATGTGAAAAGCCATGCCTCTTATGCCTATAACGATTATTATCAGAAAATGCGTGCTACTGGTGGAACTTGTGACTTTGATGGTACAGCTACAACAACTACTGTGGATCCTAGTAAGTCAGCGTGACCTATCCATGTTTATTAAACAGGCTTTCTTGATATGTTACTCTTGTAACTGTTCTACCTTTTATGGCATTTCAAACTATTGATGTACCGACTGACGTTCATAGAAATTTAATGGCCCCTCTTAGTTGAAAACAAGGGGAGCTTTCCTGAATGGTGTGTATCAATAAATGCTTACTTCTTATGGCATGGTATCATAGTGAACCTTGGTTGAGGATTTCTTAGAATTTAAGCAATTAACGCTGGGTGTTGTGTTGCAGGTTATGGCTCCTGTAGATACACAGGAAGGTGAGAACTGCTGCTACCTCTTAATTAATTAGTTAAATTAAAAGTAGTTTGTACTAGTAGTATATAACCTGATATGAGAATACATGGTTTGATTTCAGTTCCAACTCAAGTGGCACAGGAGGGAGTTTTCCTCCTTTATCATTGGGTCCTGAAAGTGCTGTTGGAGGCAGTTGGGGCCTGCAAGTGTCCATGCTTCAGTATCTGTCATCAAGTGTAATTTTTTGCATTAGTGTTGTCATGGCCTGAAGATTGACAGTCTAAATTTTGTTTAATGATTCTTGGAATGAGGTTATAAATCAATTTTGTGTCGATTTCTCTCTATCTTAATCAATTAGTCATCGTGTTTGGGAGGTTAAGGTGATTGTAATTTGCAGACAAGGTAGTTAGTTGCGGAACCTGAGACACTGCCCTGATAGCATAAAACAAGGGCAAGTCTGAGACTGAAACCTTGAGACTTGACTGTTTCCTCTTCTCCAGCATGTGCTTGTGCCGTTTATCTAAATGTTAGATTATAGATTATAAAAAATAAACATAATTAATTAAATCCAAATTGGTAAATTTTGACATGAGTAACTTCACACTATAATAAATAAGATAAAAAAAAAATATTTTGTATAAAACTATCTGGATGGTTATTAAAGTTAGAGCCTTAGAGGAAGTAAAAGGATGGGAATAGAGAGGGGAAAGGTTGCTGTCCTCCTCAAACAACATTCAAAGGATCCCATGTCCTTCAAGTTATTTTAATGCTCCTCTAGTTTTTATCTTATTTGATTATATTAAAAAAGTTGATTAAATTAATTAATATGATATGTATTTTATAAAAGTATAAAAGATTTTAGTCATCTTCTTTAATTTTCTGACTTGTTTTTTTCTTAGATTATTGTTGATAGTGCATTAATAAGGTAAATTAAGAAAAGATTGAAAAATATAAAAAATATGTCATATTTAAGACAAATATCAACTTCTCAAATATGTTAGGATGGGTGATTTCTTAAACATATTATTCTTGTACATACTAGAAGTATTTAAAAAAAATGTTATTTGCTATACAATTTGTTATTTTATACATATAAAAATACAAACGTGATCTTAAGAAGTAAAAATATAAGCAATAAGTTTTTTTGTTTAGAATTTGTTATTCTGTATAAATTCAAATTCCAAACAACTAAATTAATTTACTGAGCACGTTTACCTTTTTATAATTTATATAAATTAAATTTCTAACGGTAGAAAAGAATTGTAATCTCATTATGCGTTTCCTCGTCACTTTTCTTACTGTAGCTTCTCACCCACTTTTTCGGTTTTATCATGGGCAGATTTTTTCCAGGTTGAGTAGCAAATCTGTCCTGAAAGTATACGAGGAGTATTCTTGCTCTGAATTTTTTTTCAGGCTCAATTCTGCCCCAGAAGTATAAAAATATAACAATGTTGTCATTTTTCGTTTAAAAACTAATGTACTTTGATAGTTAACCTTTTAACGGAAAATGATAATATTACTAAGTTTTTATACTTCCGGGGTGAAATTGAATAAAAAAAAATCTTTTAGATCAACATTACTTTACTGTACTGTTAAGTTCTTGAGTGTACAGATTTACTACTTAATCCATATTTTTTTGGGAAAATGTATGTCAGGGCCTAAGGTGACAAAATAATTTTAAAAAAAGCCCAATAAACATTCACATGCCAGAAAAGACCCTTGAGTTTTTTCTGGTATTATTTCAAAAAGCGTTAGCAACTATATCAGTAGCAGTTAATAGCTATATCAGTCCCCGTTAACAATTAAATCAATCTAATTAACAACTACATATTAACAACTACATCAGTAGCAATTAGTAACTATATCCGTACACTTTTTTTTGAAATAATGTCAAAAAGGGCCTTTTCTGACATATGAATGTTTATTGGGTTTTTTTTGAAATTATTTTGCTACCTTAAGCCCTGAGGTATATTTTCCCTATTTTTTTCCAATTTTTCTAACTACATAAAAATTAGCGCCGATACTAGTGCATGCTAATTACTGGGGGCGGAACAAAGAAGATAAGAAAATTTCCGAAATTCTCAGCACCAGAGATCAGAGAAGAAGAGCATTCTTTTGGAAGATAGAAGATAAGAAGAAAGAAAGCATTTTAGGAATAACACAGGCTGACGCTTTAGCCCTCCTCATACTGAGCTGACGAGTGCTGCGATAGAACTCTGCAATTTTCTGTTTCAGGTCAGGCTTCACCCTCAAGTAATTCGGGACACGAATTTTGTGTCTTTATTTTTCTTTGAGCAGTGAACACTGTCTCTTATTTTGTGGGTGATTCTGCATATTTGAGGATTAGCGGTGGAAATTGGTCTGTACAGAGATGATGATGTCGGGTGGGGGAGGAGGAAGATCTTCTTCAACATCTTCAACGTCCTCATGGGCACCCACAACTTCGTTCTCGGCATCGGGAAAGAGGATTCAGAGGGAAATGGTAGAGCTCAACAATGATCCCCCTCCTGACTGTTCTGCTGGACCAAAGGGTGATAATCTCTACCATTGGGTTGCAACTATAATCGGTCCTGCAGGTCTCAACATTTGCTCCTTGTCTTTAGATTGATTGTTTAAAGCTCTATATTAGCAATCTTCTTTTTCGCCCTTTTCGTACCTATATTGAGCCATAAAGCGGTGAGTGCTAAAATCTGAACATGGGGTTGTGGATGTTGGTTCCAAGAGAATATGGTGACTATGTGCCAGATTATAATGTCTACTTCCACTAGACGGTTGCTAAATATTATAATGATTCAATTCAATCAAGTTTACTGGGAGGGGGAAGTAATATCCAAATAATTTGAGAAATTAGAAGGCCCAGCTCCATATAAATTGCAGCAATATCCTAAGATAAAATTATTTTTTGGTTTGTCATGAAACTGTATGCCAAACATGTGATCGGGTTGCATATGCCTGATAGACAGAAATTTTAAGTTGGTTGAGCGAAGTCTGGTCCCCCAACAAGGCCTGCATTCTTTGTGGTTAAATTCGAAGCTTTGCAATGATGTGTGAGCATAGGTTAACTACAACTTGCACTGGCATGAGCAGTCAATCTTGATGAACTTTTCTTTTGTTCTATGTAGGAACACCTTATGAAGGTGGCATATTTTTCCTTGACATAGTATTTCCAACTGAATATCCTTTTAAGCCTCCACAGGTACATTGAGAAACATTGTTCTTCATCAAGTAGTTCTGTGTAGTTATAATTGTTTTCACAAAGCTGGAGTAAACTTATCATTTGGTCGGGTGAAGTTAGAGATAAAAGAAGGGATCTTCATGAGTCATCACTAGAGAAGGGGAAGATGTATTTTTATAATTCTTTCAGCGAGACATTAATCTGTTTCTCTTTTATGCCATTTATTTTTCTAAGAATTTTTTAGCAATGAATTTTTCTGCAGAGGCAATTATTTCAAAATTTAGATTACTGAATTCTTTATTTATGGTGGTCTTTCTAAACTTTTGACTTACCAAAGAATGGAGGAGATTGGAGGTCAAGGGTAGAGAAGGGAAATTTATTTTAGACATGATCATTAGTTTAGTTACTTCTTTCAAGAGTTTGCTTCCATTGAGGAGATAAAATGAGAAGGGATGGTGAAAACTGTGTCTTCTAATTCAAACACACAAAAAAAGTAAGAAAGAAAAAAGAAAAACCCTTTCCCTTCTTTTTTCCTCCATCCAAACATATGTAATATATGCAAAATTGTACAACAAATGTGAATTAGAGGGAGAATCCTGATGAATTAGTGCACATAAGTTTTGCCTTTTGATCCCATACAATTATTTGCCGCATGGCCTATGGTTTTCTTTGTTCTGTTTTTTTTTTTTTGTAACGTAATGCTGGCCAAGTACTGAATGTCGAATGTTAACTTGTTGATGGTCTCTAAAGTCTCATTTATTTGTTTGGCTTTGTTTCCCAATGAAAAGATTTTGGCCCGCAGGTCATATGCAAGACTCGTATTTACCACTGCAATATAGGCACTACCGGCCAAGTTAGTTTGGGCATATTAAAAGATGGTTGGAGTCCTGCACTAACCATCACTAAGGTGCTACTTGCAGTTAGATCAATTTTGATAAATCCTGACCCTTGTAAGTCCTCCCAGTCCCTCTTGGATTAATTTTGATGAAGTAATGAGACATCTTAATTTTCTAAAGATGGAAGTTGGTATAATGCTGCATATTGTGTACTGGGAATCAATTGGAGTGATGCCTTTTGTTTCAAGTCTTTAGTTTGAGTCAAGTTGATTTCCGGAGTCAAAAATATGCCAGGATCGGCAATGCCTAGAATCCATGTGTGTCTTTACTTTAGAGTGGCGTATGAAGATGTTATTTGTATTGCAGATAATGCGGTTGTACCCGGCGTTGCCCACTTGTACTTGGGAGATAAAGCCAAGCACGATGGTATAGCTGCAGAATGGACGCTACGATTTGCCAAGTGAATATTACGAGAGAGTCCACTGATTTTTATGTTGCAAAGTTTTCTTTGAATGACATTTGTACCATACATTAGTGCACAATAGCTGTGACGAGATTATCACCTACGAGTATGGAGTCGTGTCTTAAGTGCCCAGTACTGCCCTTTGTACTAGCAACAATGACACACCAGACAGCGCATATTATCGTGTGGAAAGTTTTAGTTTCAGACTATTATTAGTGTGGATGTGATGGTATTATTTTAGACCACATGTATCAGTTTCATTATTGTAATACATAGTTCTAGTTAAAATGTGATATCCTGCTTCGATTATAAATTTTTTTACATGCCTATTTTTCTCCCCCTAAAAAACATTAGAACAGAAAGTGCAGGAAATGGTCATAGCCAAAACTTTTGAGCCAGCACGGGTTCAATGAAGGTCACGCTTGTTTGGCGGGTGAGACCAACAGCGGGCAAGTTGCAATGATGATGAGGTTGAATGGACCATCAGACTAGTAATATAGAACAATACCAATTCCAGTCTCTCGTGCCAGCAATTAAACGGCATACCATCTAGGGTTAAAGTATAACGAATGTCAATATGTAGTCGTTTATGTGGAGAGATCCTAAACATTAATTGATTAAGCTGTGTTTTAACTCCAGTTCAATATTAGAGCTTGAAGATTCCATAGGGATGGGGCAAAAATAAAATAAAGCCAAAAATGGGGCAAAAGAGAAAAATTGAAAAATTCAATGATGTATCGGTTGTTGCCAAGAGCACACCATTGTATGTGGCTCAAGCAATGACTACAAAAATTCCCTCCAAGCTATACCGAACAGGCACAACAAAATTCAACTTGCCATGCTCCCCATCAGACTAGCACGCCATTTTCATTTCCTAGCCAATACTTCTCCTTTGTACTCACTTCCCGCAGTGACAACAAAAGCTGCTCCAACCTGAGAAACCAAGCGACATTAAATCCAATTCAAATTGCCAACTTAAACGCGAGAGAGGGGGGGGGTAACTTACTTGACAATCTTTTAGCACAACACGCTCTTGGAGCTGCACATTACTGCAGATGACAGAACCTTGGATCGAGCAACCATCTCCAATAGTAACATGATTCATAACTATGGAATTAGCAATCTGCACAAGGATAAGAAAATTCAAATAAAATGAAACATAAACCTAACTCAATACTCCCTTCGTTCTTTTTTTTTTTTTTTTTGATTAAAGAAAGTTTTGGAGGGGTTCGACACCAGTCCCCCACCAAGGCCAGGGCACGGCCCCGGACTCTATGAGCATTTATTGGGGACTTACGAGATCACCTACCAAAGGAGTTCAAGTGACGGCAGAGGGGATCAAACCCACGACCTAAGGGCCTAGTCCTGGATCCCTTACCATCTGTGCCAACTCTCATTGGCTACTCCCTTCGTTCTTTAATATAACATATGTTTGAGAAATTCGTCTTGATCCTAAACATGAAACAGTTTTCATATATGTTAATTTTTTCTTACTTTACCCCTGTTAGTGAGTGTTTAGATTAGCTTTTAGAGAATAACTTTTATGATTTATAAGGTAAATATATAGGAGTTTTATCTTCTGAAATCACGATTATAGAGTTATCCAAGCACCCACTTAATGCTTTTTCAACAATAATCAAGGAGGGGAGGGGATGATGAAATTAAGGAAAACAACTAGGGTGTTTTAGAAAATACATGTCATATTAACGAAGTTGACTATCTTCCTTAATTTAATCAAATTAGGTAAATATATCTTATAGTAAGGAATAGAGGAAGTACAACAGAAAATCAATAAGGATCCACTGAGTATAAAGATCTCCGCGTCATAGATCAATTTAAAAACAAAAAGTTAACTTCCAGTCAACTTGTATAATTAATATATCAACCCCACCTTTACATTGGCACCTATCCGGCAGTGACGACCAATAACAGACCGTTTAACGCTGCATTTGTCACTCATCTGTGAACCTTCACCCAGCATACAATGTGGTCCTACCTAAATCAAGTTACCATAATCAACATTGTATGCCGGAATCAAACAGCATGTTTCCCACATAAAGACAACACATATTAGTTGAGGTGTTCGCAGATAGTTTAACTCACGGTAGTTTTTGCTCCAAGTTCTGCAGAAGGATGGATGATATTGTTGTGAGCAGAGAAGGAATACCCTGATATATGACTAGCTTCTCCTATCACCTGTCAGATCAAAAAGTTTTCTGAAACTCAAGGAAGCAAAGAGCATCCAGAAGAACTATTTAAGACTATCCTAAATAAAACGTTCTACCAACCATATGAACTCACATCTCGATTTATGTCACTGTATGCTTGAATAGAATTTAGGCGTGCACAATACTTGCTGCTTTCAGCAATATAAACACAGCATTTATGAGTTCTTCCGCCAGAAGCAGGACCATTAGGATCCATTGCATATCGTTGATGAAAGGTTGGATGAGTCGCATTAGAAAGGATTTGAGATAACATTTGTTCATTGCTCTGAGATATAACCTTCTCAGATCCATTTTCTTCGGTTTGGGGTGTACCATTGAACAAAACTTCTGATCTCTGATGATAATTTAAGGAAATTTGAAGCAGGTTAGAGTCTAAGGGAAACAATCCCTTACATACCACAGCAGAGACCTTAAGCAACTAACCAGTTGGCTCCGGACTAGGTAAGGCAACACATCCTGCTTTAAGCTATGAAATGTGGGCTTTTGATCCAAAACTTCTAGTAGAACTGATCTGAAAATAAATCAGGGACACACGTTTCCATATCTTAACACGGTTTTGGAATATATGAAAGTTAAGAAGCATATGATAATACCTCTTGAATGCATACAAATGGGCATCCATAAGATCAGCTCTTATCTCCATCTACATAAAGGATAAATAACACCCAAAAAAGTAGAAAAATTAAAAAAACAAGTGCAGAATAAAATAGCATAAGATACTCAATCATTCAACACAGTATCAGCTAAAGGAAGGAAACTCAATGTTACTTCTTGAAAGAACTTGTATCTCAATATATCCCCCAACCTTCAATTTTTATTGACTTCCTGAACGTTTTAATTTGCCTCCATTTGCTTCTTGAGCAAACCATTCAAGCACTGACTAAACGGAAGAAAATTAAATGCATTTGATGATTCCATTTAGAAAAGGAGGGTTTAACTCGAGAGAACATGAATCTTTTGAGAACCTAAATAATTTTCTCCAATTGGGCACGGGCAATATAATTTTCATCTTTAGGCAGACGAAAAAGAAAAACAATGCCAACATGCAGAATTATAAATGTCAAGACAGTGGAAAAAAGTGCGTGGAAGTAACATTAATTGAGCTCAAACAAATTATTTTCACAATTGAAAAGGGATGTTTATTTAACACTGCATAGTTCACAGCAAAAGGTAAGATATAGAAACAAAACAATGAATAACTACACCTGACCAACTGCACGAATTAAGCTCTTCTGAATTCGAACATCTTTTTCCAATTCAGCTCCTGAACGAATTTCAAAATTCTAATGAGGCACATATAAAGTAAAATGAAAACGCAGAGGAAAAACTAAGGGCCTAACCAGTTGAAATGTACAGTAAAAACTGTGTAGTGGGATCCAGCCCAATTAAGTCATGGCGACCAACTTTCTTGGTTTTGTCTTTCCCACCAGAGGCTCCTGACTCTGAAGATCCACTTACAGGAGCAGGGCAAAGCATTGCAGTAACCACTGCATCATGTCTTCTATGAGCAGCAGCTATGGCACCAGGAGGTACATCAGAAACAAGATCACCACTGACAACCTGCACAAAAATAAAATATAGCCATAATCCATAATCCATAATCCATAAGGATTAACTTTTTTCAGGTCTCAGAGCTAGTAGCGCAAGGAAGAAGAGAACATACCAAAATGTCTTCAGCAGTTAAGTGGTGTGCAATAGCCCGAATTGCACCAGCTGTTCCCACATCCTCAGGAACTGCAGCAACCTGAGACATAGCATTTAATATTTAATTCACCTATAAAAGGAGTATAAATTTATGAAAAGAAAATGAGGTTTACAAGCTTAAATTCACTGCTAAAAAATGCATGGTTATTGATCTCCTTCAGTACCCAAAAGTTGACAGTAGTAAAAATACAAAGTACATAAAATGAATTAGCGCAGGTTTTTTTTTTTTTTTTTGAACTATAGTCATTACTCAAAAAGACTTGATCCAGCAAGCAAAAACGTAACCATACAAGAGACCAACTTGTCAATGTCAGACTTCCCGTGGAGCAAACATGCATCCACAAAATGAGTCCACAATGACATCATGAAATACTCAGCAACAGAAACTGCAAAAAACCACATATATGAATAATGAAATTGGCAGCCTAAGTATCCACATTCCTTATACACTTAAATGTTAATGCATCTGCCACCAATAAATGTTTAGACAAGATGTTAAAGAACTCAACCAGTGCAGAAGTAGTCGCAGGGTTTCCAGCAGGAAATCTCATTCATATTTTCCAAAAGAGTAACTCACATATTCTCAGGATTGATAGTACAACGAGCCACACCTAAGACATAAATATTCGGTCTGAGCCAGGGACAATGAGTAAATGTTGTTCTCATAAAATCCTGAATATCATCTAAGTGACCCAGATAATCACTTGCCATATCTATTAGTTTTCTTCAATAAAGAGGCACCAATTAAGAAGAAAGATTAGCCAGGATTTCCCCCTTTTATCCAATCAATGAAAACAATCCAAAGCTCCAAAGGCAAAGAGAACAAAATAGAGGCAAAGAGTCTTCGTCATCTCTTATGTAGGATTTCTGTTATAGACCAATTCAAACCCATTAAGAGTATAATTAGATGACCACAAAGTATATCAATCACACTAATAAGATATACAATAGAATACAAACAATTCAAAAAGTTAACCCTATGTTTGACACAATCATCAAACATAATGCAACACTTCATGTGCCACCTTGACACTTTTTACTTTGCAGTGTCATATCCATGTTTTATCGTGTTCATATCAATGTTTACAGTACTTATGATGATTGTGACAATTACGATTCAATTTTCACACTAAAGCTAATAATATGGTTCCACAGCTACATTTAGAGGCTATGAGATGGTTCATAATCATACCAGTTTTATTCCAAAATGAAAAAATATTAGTGAGGGTAAATAAATGGAACCACTTAAAACCTATCAACTACTACCCTTAATGAATTATTCTCATCTCGTGCAAGAGTTCAAAGTTTCATTCCGATTCACAGCCATCATCGGCGAATCAATATTACTCATCATGAACCCCCTTGAATCTGTCGCTTTAGTCATATGGTTCTCAATTTTTATTGAGCAACATCCTTCACATTGACAAAAGCATGCAGAGGAGGAAGGCACGGTTGCTTGATGAATAATGGCTCGTAATATAATGCTGTAAGATCAAAAGGTTACCTCAACATTCAAACGATCGACATATGCCCCTGATATCCAACCACCAACATGAAGAGCTTCTTCTTCGCCTTCAACTACCTAGACAAATGAGAATCTGAATTATAACCCAAATTCCAATCAATATGCAGGACGAATAGCACTATCATGATGATATAGCCCTTCGTGACGAGGGACTGAAAACTCTTCACGACTGAGCAACTTCACAGTATGTTGGTCACCATGTTACAGGTAATGATGAAAAAATCACCAGGCGCTCCTCTGATCTTTTTCCCTTTCTCCCTCTCTAGAATATTCTACGCCAGCGGGAGCATAAATGGGAAACAAAAATAATGGACACAAATCAGAGTGATCAAAAAGCCTCGTACCACTATGAGCTTGTTAAGGTTACTGAGCTCCAGCAACTCAAGAACGTAAGATAAAACTGGCCTATTCGCCACGGGAAGTAAAGGTTTCGGAACCTCCTGCACTCGAAAAACAGAAGCCGCCATGGGATAAGAACTTCCAAAAGATATCCACAAAAGCCACTCGATGCTATGAAAAGTAGGATCAGGAAGAAGAATACCAATTCAGGGATTGGATTTTATTCAGCCAACAAATTCAATCATTTCCAGAATATTAGTGACCAAGCTTAAGGAGCACTGAAAAGAAAGAAAAAAAATAATAGAGTACCTTGGAGACGAGAGGAAGGAGATTGTTGGAGGTACCACCGGCGAGAACCACCACTTGGAAGTCCATGACGGGGGGGGGGGGTTCGGAGGGGTTTCTCAACTCTGAAACTGAAAAAAGGACCAAATAAATTGAACAGAAACTCAGTTCCGTACAAAGAGGCTGGGTTTAACAGCGCTGATGTTCACCTCCGACCTACAACTATGTCAAGCTGCTTACGGTTCCAGACATCAAACGTGGCTCAAGGGCTATGAGATTCAATATTTATATAATTTTCAATATGATATTTTCTAAGCATAATAATCCTCTTATTAGAGTTAATTGTATTCAAAGCACTCGAGGCCACTAAATGTAGGTGTCCCTCCTAACAGAATTTAAACCTTTTTTTTTTTTACAACGAATTTAAACCTTAGTTCTTTATATTTATGAGAAACTAGCTCTTTCTGCTAAACTCAACTTTTATTAATTTCTTAATATATTTTTATGAATTTGTGTGACTGTGTCTATTATTTTTACATATATATTATTGTTGGATAGAAGTAATTAATGTAGAATTGGTCTAATGATGTAAAACTCCTCTAAATCACTTTTAGTTCCTGAGTACAAGTCTTAAAGAAGATACTTGTGTTGGGAGAGACATCCACGAACCCAAACCAAATACCTGATCATGATATAAAAAAAATAAAAATAAAAGTAATGTGATAATTATAATGATATAAATAAGGTCCAGGAGTTGATTTTGTCTTAAAAATAAGATCAATTTTCATACTCATCATTTTTTTTTAATTTATCACTATTGATCTTCTTTCAACAATAATCAAAAAGCAAAAGAGATAAAAGAAGTAAAGAAGATATTTTAAGTGTTTTTTTAAAAAATAGATGTTATATTAATTAACTTAACTAGCTTCTTTAATTTAATCAAATTAATTAAATAGGTACTATTATACGATCTTAAATATAAGATATAGTTAACTTTTTTTAAGAGATTAAGGAGGTTAAATAAGTTATTTAATCACATCATATGTGATATATCTTTAGACTATATATCAATTTATAAGTTAAATAAAATAATTTAAAGAAAAAAAATAAAAAATTGTAAAATAATTTAATTAATTTTCTTAAAATCTTGACAAAAGTTCACACTATCTTTTATTAATTTATCAAGGATCAAGAGTAGTTTAGCTAGTGTTTAATTTTTCAGGTGAGATTTATAAAGTAAGTATGTGAGAGGAGTTTTATCTCGACTTGTACAATCTAGATTTTGGTACACTTCCCAACACTACACATTAGTATATCTACAATATCCCAATCTGGATTCCATCATCTTCTCTTCTCATCCTCTACCATCTTCTTCTTTATCTCAGTCATTGGATTGAAATATGAACTGTTTAGATTTCATCTTTTATAAAAATATTAATAAAATATTAAATTATTAAAAAATATTTAAAAATAATATTTTTATAAAAGATAAAATTAAATCCTCCAGATTTCAATTCAAGGACTGGAATAAAAAAAAAAGATGGGAAGTGGATAGGAAAGGAAAAAAATGAAAGTGAGATCCACAGCCGTAATACTATCAACCTTGGGTCGGGTAAAAATTAAAAACAAGGGTAGGAGGTCGTGTCGGGGCCCGATTTATTGCCAAATTATCGTCAATGACACAGGGTTATTACTTTTAGTGGGCGACTTCATCCCTCTATGAGCTGGGGTTCATCTATTTAAACCCTCTTCACTCCCTTTCTTCTCACCCCTTCCTACCCCCATCCCAACACATTTGAAGCTTTATTTCTGGTATATATCATTTTTTTTTTTCTGATTAAAACTGAGTAGCCCAAGTTAACATCGCTGCAGGACCTTCATCTCTCCGGCAATCTGCAGATTCAAATCTCAATAAGCTCTAGTCTGGTGCCCATTGTAGGCGAGCGTGCGAGTTGATGCCCGCCAACTCAAGCTGGCGTTGACACCGACGGAACAATTTGAACAATACTGATTTTTGTCGATTCCCATATAACTCATCGCTTTAATACCTATCTGTTCGATCTTATTTTATTTGCTCGCGGAGGTGATGGATTTTATCTGCTGTAGTTCTTTATTTATTTATTCTTTTGACTGATGCATTTGCCTCTCATTGTTGATAGTCGAAGTTTTATTATGTTTTGAATTTAATGTAGTTTGGCGCTTGTCCTTGTTTGATATCTAGTTTCTGAAATTGATAAATGATGGTAGTCTGCTTTTTTTATTTGTTTCCCTTTTTGACGGGTGTTTAACATTTGTCGCTTTACTTTATAACTCGTAGAATTTGCTAGGTTTCTCAATCTGAAGCTGGTTTTGCATGTGCTTTAATTCATCTCACATACTCTTGTATTGATTGGCTTTGCCTAGTGGGATAAGTCTTGTTGTTGCTATGGCTATATTTCCTAAATTATTATCATTGGGGAAGAGTCCTTGGCTAGGAGTGCAGATACCTTGTAAAACTATCATCCTATTTTAAAGGATAGATTACAGTTGATACTTTATGGATTCACTATAAATAAATGCCTCTTGTGTTTTTAAGTTCGCATCAAACCTACTTTAGTATGTTTTGTCTTCTTTTATTTCTGGAGAGGATGGTCTGTTTAATTTTCGCTTGACATTGTTATGGGTTTTTTTTTTGGCAGAATTGTTCATGTGACTGTTAAAGCATGTTTTTCATACGTAATCCTAGTATTAATCTTTGACCATTATGAAATTGTTAATATATGAAACTATTAGGACTTTTAGCATTTACGTGATTGTTTTCATCAAAATTTGAAATTGAATAAAAATCATAAAGTAGTTAAGTGGTGATACAAGGGTGACACACTTTTTGATGTATCTTTTTTATGGCCTTCACTGCTAGCATCCTTTCAAGTAGACATTACATGTGACATCTTAAGCATCACCTATATATTTTTTGTAAACAACTTTAGCGAACTATTCTTATGGTTCTGTGGCATTGTGAAGATGATAATATGATTGGTGTTTGGTGGCAAACAATAATGATTTGAAAACTTCTAAGTTTTGGGGTTTTGTTTTATATGTTAGCTTCTTTAGTATAATGTCAACTGAAATAATCTACTTTCATCTAACCTCTCAAGTATTCTCAAACGTAAAGATAGATTGAATAAGGATTCATGGCCTGCTTATAGATTTGCCTGTTGGACTGGTCTTGCTTATCGCTGTCGGTAGTACCTTGTCAGTCCTAAGAAGAAAAGTTTTTCTATGTTTTTAGCTTGTGAATTATTGATTAACAACTACAAGTCTTATCCCACTAGATAGGTTCAGCTCCATGGATCTACGCCTATGTTTTATGAACATCCAGCTTTTGCCACGAGAAACGAATTTTAAATATGCTTAGCCCTTGAAGTGACTTGTGCCTCTGTTATCTGTAGAAAGAGTATGCTAATGTGTATTTTTTTTAGTTTGATTCCTATTTGTGGCCACCCCACCTAGTGGGATTAGGCTTTGTATTTGTAATTTATTTATAAATGCATGACTAATGGATTTTTTCATGCATAGTAATTAATAAGAAATTGCTTTTGTTTGTTGTAAGGGGGATTTGTTTTCTAATATTAAGTTTTTGACTGTTGGCAACAAGTTTATTTGGACAGGCTTTGCTGATTGTTTTAAAATACAGGCATTGATGGGTAAGAGGGTTAGAAACAAGAGACAAGGTTCTACTAAGCGTGATGCTACACACTCCCCGAAAAAGGTTGTCCAGTCATGCGGCCCAACTGTTGAGTGTGTCGATGATGCGGTTTCACCTGTAAAAGAGTTAAAAGCTTGCCCTCATCTAGAAAACAATGTTAATTTAACTAAATTATCTGGAAAGATTGGTCCATCTGGATCCATAGGCATAACGTGTGAAGATTGTAGGGAAAGTGCTGCAGACCGGAGGGGAAATAAAAAGAAAGGTAAACGTGGGAATAAAAAAGGAACTGCTTCAGTTGATTCAAAATCTGAGTCGAAAGCCATATGGATTTGTCTAGAGTGTGGTCAATATACCTGCGGAGGTGTTGGGCTTCCAAAAACCCCTCAATGCCATGTAACCAAGCATGCCAGGCTAAGTCGGCACCCCTTGGTGGTCAATTCTGAAAAGCCCCAGCTGTGCTGGTGTTTTGTTTGCGATATGTTTGTCCCCACTGAGAAAACTGAACAGAATAATGAAAAAAATCATGTTCTTTCTGATGTTGTGACACTGTTGAAAGCTCAACCATCAGACCAATCAGCAGCAGATGTTGAAGATTTGAGGTTTGGGAATGGCAGCATCACTTCTGAAATTAAATCAGGAACTTTACTGACAAGTGAATCATACAGGAAAGCAGGTTATGTAGTCAGAGGTATGGCTAATCTTGGTAATACTTGCTTCTTTAATTCGGTCATGCAAAATCTCCTAGCTATGAATAAGCTGCGAGATAACTTTCTGAAGTTAGATGCTCCTGCTGGGCCTTTGACTAGTTCCTTGAAAAAGTTATTTACTGAGACAAACCCGGACTCAGGATTGAAAAGCATTATAAATCCTAGATCATTTTTTGGTTGTGTGTGCTCAAAGTCTCCCCAATTTCGAGGATATCAGCAGCATGACAGTCATGAATTGCTGTGTTGCTTACTAGATGGGCTGGGTTCTGAAGAACTAGCTGCAAGAAAACAGAAGGATGCTTCTGACAAAGATGGAATCTTTTCCAATTTAACTACTTTAGTGGATGCTCTATTTGGGGGTCAGTTATCAAGTACTGTATGTTGTGTTGAATGCGAGCATTCCTCAATTGTGCATGAACCTTTCCTAGATCTCTCACTGCCCGTTCCTTCTAAAAAGCCTCCACCTAAGAAGGCCCAATTAGCATCTCGATCCAAGAAAACAAAGTTCCCACCAAAGAAAGGTGGAAAGACTCGGGTGAAAGTCAATAGAGATGTCGGTCCCTTGCCTGTTCAAAGTTTGGCAACCCAGCTATCAAGTGATGAATCATCCTGCCCCGTGCAATCTAACATATCAGTTGAAGAAGAGGTGGCAGCTTCTTCTGGGGAATCTACTGTATATGGTCCCGTGAATAAAAGCAACCTGGCTGATTATGAGGCTTCGAGTTTGCTCAATTTTGTGACTGCTCAAGACTCTGAACATACTCAAGTCCCTGAGAATGGTACAGAGAAAGCATCAACTTCGTCATGCGATTTTACATGGTTGGATTATGTGGAAGCAGGAACCATGACAGATGATAGCAAGGAGGAATTGTTAAAGGAATTCCCTGCACAGAATAGCTGTGAATCTAGTAGTCAGATTTGTTTCCTTGATGAGATGCAAAATCTTAGGCCAGATTCTTCAAAGAATGGGTGGGAAGATGAGGTTCCGTTACAAGTTCAAGATACAAAAGTGCTGTTGCTTCCATATAAAGAAGAAAGTTCTTCTACGGGGGAGATCACAGGGGGAGATGGTGAAGCCACCTCAACAGTTTTGGGCTGTGGACAAGAAGACTTGGGATTTGATGGCTTTGGGGGCTTATTTGATGAGCCTGAAGTTGTTGCAGGGCCTGCTCCTAGACCTTCAAATAATGAAGTTGAAGCAGGTTTTGATGCTGGAAACAGCAGTGAGTCTGATCCAGATGAAGTAGATGATACAGATTCACCAGTCTCTGTGGATAGTTGCTTGGCTCATTTTATAAAGCCTGAGCTTCTCTCAAACGAAAATGCGTGGCATTGTGAGAACTGTTCAAAAATTCTGCAAGATGAGACATTGGAAACAAAAATGCAGAAAAACAGGGTATCCAATGGGAAAGAGAGTGTAAATGATGCCGATCCCCGGCAAACAACTAATTCTTGTTCTGCAAGGGTCAGGAGTGTAGGTAATGGTAATGTTAAAAATGACACCGTTAGAGATAGTTTGGTTTCAGGTGTTAAAGATTGCAGGGAGTTAAAAAATGGTCAAGCGGATGAGTATAGTGCAGTTATTAATAAGGGGGAAGATGAGACGTTTAAGAAGAAAGATTTACTTGATGGTGAATCTTCAGGCTTTGGCAAAACTTGCCATGAAGAAAATGGTCTAGCTGCCGATTCTTGCAGTATACAACATGCAACTGGAGATATACAGGAATGCAATTCTGAGTTACTGAATCATGAAAACAATGACTCGGAAGTCACTAAAGATGAAGAGGCGGATGCCACAAGCGTGACAGTGAAGAGGAATGCAACCAAGAGGGTTCTTATTTATAAAGCACCGCCTGTTCTCACTATTCATTTGAAGAGGTTCAGCCAAGACATTCGAGGTCGCTTAAGTAAACTAAGTGGCCATGTCAGTTTTAAAGAAACAATTGATCTCAGACCATATATGGATCCAAGGTAACTTATCTGAACTATCCTAGATTTTGTTTGAACTCTGAATTATATAGTTTGAACTCTTACTATGAACATAATGATCTGCATGGTTTCTTTTGTTTTGCTTGTTCTTGATATAATTAATCCTATCCAATCTAGGGTAACCTTTACAAGTATCAAGAGTAAGTTTGATCTGATCATGAGATAATTGTGGAAATGATCTCTTTTCCTTGTACAATTATTGTTATTTTGGACAAAAGAAGAAGCTTTGTTGTATGGAAGAATGGAAAAGTACAATGAAAGATGAGATATCCTTGCAAAGAGGAGCTAGAACAACATAGAGAATTATAAACTGCAACAAAGTTGTCCAATCTCTCATCATGTTGGATAAGAGATTGACCTGCTCTGTATTTATTTTCATTGTTTCTTAATGGTACTTGGACTGCCTGTAGTTTTGCAATATTGGGAATGTTATCAAGGCTTAATTTTATTATGATTGAATTTTCTTTGTTTATTGTTAAGTTGTGGGTGGGAATAATTTCGTGTGCAAGGTTTAGGTTGTGGGGTGGGTATTTGCTGAGCATCCGTGATTAGATTATCTAGAGTTCAGAAGGGAGGCTTGCACTTGGTTGCGCATATATTGTCATGCATGGAACCAGATTAGTTAATATCTTGCCATGAAAATTGATTTGTAGAACATAAAGAATTTGCATTGCAAGGAGCTTTATGGAGTACAAATTGGATTGGCTATGATCATGTTAATGAATGAAAGTATTGGTAACAAGACAAGCATGTTTTGTGATGGCTAAAAATACAGGTGCGGGAGTGAAGAGAAGCATGAATACCGGTTGGTGGGTGTGGTGGAGCACTCGGGAACAATGAGAGGGGGTCACTACGTTGCCTATGTAAGAGGGGGTCAGAGGAATAAAGAAGCCGATGAAGAGAATGAGAAGTGGACGTGGTATCATGCAAGTGATGCCTACGTGCGTGAAGTTTCCCTTAAAGAAGTTCTTGCCTGTGAGGCTTACATCTTATTCTATGAAAGAAGGTAAGGGCCGTTTGGATTAACGGTGGCAGAAGTAGCTTTTCTCCAATTTGATTTTTTCGCTAATTTATGATTAGGATGAAAATCATATTGTAAATGTGATTCCTATTCTAGATTGGCAGTGGTAAAAACCCTTTTGCACTGTGAAAAATAGGTCTTAGTGGCTTCTTCTTAAAAGTAGCTTTAGACCTAAAAGCCTATTTGAAAAAATGTTAACCCCAACATTTCATTTTACTCCCACTGTGCCTTTTCAGCTCCCACTGCCTTCCCAAACAGGCCCTATTGATCATTTACTTTTGACTTGAGAAGCCAGTTTTACATACATATACATACATACATTTGTGATGCCCTTTTTTTTTTGAACATATGATGAGAGATCCCTATTGTACAACGCGGCTTTATACAAGATATCAAGTTTTCCCTTCTCCCCTGGTGCCAAGCTTCAGAAATCACGCATCCTGTTGTGCTCCATGGATGGTGATATTTTACGTTGCAGAAAATGAACCTTCTTTTTCGTGCTACTTACCCTTGTCAATTGTTGATATAAATGTTGTACGTGATTGGAACTGATAAAAGAGTCTTTCCTTTTGATATTATAGAGAGTAGTTAAATGTAATAAGTATGTAAGAAATTTATTTTTCCCCCCCTAAAATTGCCCATATTTATGAATGGGTAAGAGAGAAGATAATAATGAGAAATTGATGAAAGATGATTATGTAGTATTAATTTATCATAAGGCACTAACTAATTAGTGTATTTGATCATTTTTATAAGGTATTTGTTCAATTCCAAGGAGCATTAAATATATTTTTTCTATATATACTCATAATTAATAAGGGTAATGGGTAAAGGTAATAATCTTAACTATATAAAAGTAGAGCAGTAAGCATCTATCTGACTGACACATCAGCAAAATAACAGTTTTAAAATATTAAGATAAAAATAAAATAAAATAAACAAAGCGGTTATGAAATATGGATAATGGATAAAGTAGTTACATAATATTTTATTAATTAATAATAGAAAGCAAGGCGGTTATGAAATACGGAAAATGAGGAAGATGAATAATGAAAAAGGTGGTTATATAATATTTTAAAATTGTTCTATAAAAGTAGTTCTATTATTTTATCAATTAATAATGGAGATTAATAAAATAAAAAATAAAGCGGTTATAAAAAATGAATAATAGAGAAAGCAGTAAGGTGGTTATGAAAGACGGAAAATAGGGAAGATGAATAATGAAGAAAATAGTAATATAATATTTGAAGATTACGTTACGAAAGTATTTCTATTATTTTATCAATTAATAATGGTGCTTATAAGTACAAAATATTTAGTAAATATTTAATTTAATATTTTAATTATTCCTTTATAAATCTAAATAAAAAATAAAAAGCAAAGTAGTCATTGAAGAGGGATAATAAGAAAAATATTTATATAGTATTTTGTATACTAATAATAGGGATGGTAGATGCAAATTTAGTAAATATTTATTTTATTTTTTATTATTCCCTTAAAAATTTAAATGATTTTTTATATAACAACATAATAATAAATATCTACCCATGCATAGCGCGAGCCTTGGCTAGTTAATATAATATTTGATTGTAGTACAATTAGTAAGGGTAACATAGAAAATTATTTAAATTTTATGATAAATTTAATGACTTTAATTATCTTTATTGATTTGTGAGAATTGTTAGTTGAGTCTTTATAATTAGAACTAGAGAGAGTAATTAATTAAGGGTAAAATCAGAAAAAAAAATGTATTTATTATTGAAACAAACTCAAATTAAATGAATAAGACCATTAAAAAAAAGGCACTTATGTATATGGGGATGGAAGGAGTAAGAATTAGGAAAGACGTTACATGTGTGGAAGATCTTTTGTACCATAATGTGTATGTTTAGATTAGTTTTTGGATAACAATTTTTACTATTAATAAAATAAATATGTAAGAGAAGTTTTTTTTTAGGCTATTGAAACCAAAAACACGTCAATGTGTGGGAATCCAATGAATGTTAACAGCAAATGTCAAAGTAATTTATAAATTATTGCTGAAAAACAAACCCAAGTCCTGTCAATCATGACTCAATTACGTGACATGGAGATCTGTGTCAGTCACACTGCTGAACAAATATCTTTGCATGTGTTGAACTGCTGTCATCCCCCCCCCCGGGCGTGAAAGCCATTTTCAATTGCTGAAACCCTAACACTCCACTTCTCTTGTGCGCTCTTAGAAATGCCCTTTACCTCGCCAGTGGCGTCTTTGCCATCGGCGAGCCTCCTCTCAAGTTCCAACCACGGTAGAAGTTTAGATCGGACCTCGTGGAGCCAAAAGAAGGCGAGTTTTAGTTCGGAACAGAGACATACAATGGCTGCCGACCTTCTTCTCTGGCGCTGGCTTTCCTCTGGTCTCCGTCCTCATCATCTCTCAGGTTGTGGTGGCCCTCTAATTTCTGAGTTCGGCTGTGGGAGTTTTGTTCCTTTTCCTTTTCTTTCTTCCGATTCCGATTCCGATTCCTATGTTGTGTCTATCTAGTGGTTTGTCTATGTTCCTCTTCGTTTTCTGTTCGGCTGTGTTGTGCGTTTTATTTCGTTTTCTGCCTTCAAGATCTGTGTTGCTCTATGGTTTTTGATTTGTGATTTTGGGGGAAGGGTTCTTAGGTTGGTGGATTGTTCTTTATGCTTTATCTTTGAAAGGGCCATTGCTAGGGTTGTTCAATGGTAGCAAACCCAAATCTTTGGGGTTAGCTTTAGTTTGTTTGGTAGGTGTTTGCCAAATTATTAGAGGAGAAGAAGTATTTTCAAGGTTGTCACTTTCTTCCTTTCTGAGGTTGGGTTGTTTTTGTTTCTTACCCATGTGGGGGTCTTTTTGTAGTTGATCTATCAACTTATTCTTATAAAAAGGTGTGTCCGATAATGTGGGTTTTACAACCAACACCTTCTTTCTTGTCTCTTCTAACCTTGGATATTCAGGAAGTTAGTGTAGCCTCTGATGCTACTTTCATTCTTTCCTGTTTTGTGATTTTGGTTATTCATCTCGCTTTCATTTGATTTGTACTGGTTTATGTGTTTGTGTTCCTGTTGTTTTTGTTGTGATTTATTTATTTCAGTTGTAATTGTTCTGGTCTATTGTATTTCGTTTGCTATGTTTTGATGTATCTTTGATTTGAGTATTAATATAAGTATGCTTTGACCCAAAAAAAAAAAACTGTTGTCATCAATTTCAGGAAAAGTATTTATTCATGTATCATTACGCTGTGAACTTGTGAAGCATTCGCGCTATTTAAGTAAATTATCTGTGCTAGATATTATATATATATATATATATATATATATATATATATATATATATATATTCATTAGACGTCTGATATTGTATCTTTGTATTCCTTTTCAAGACAGTAGAATATGAAATTCTTGAGAGCAAATTATTTGCATCTCCTCGATTCAAATCCAATCCAAACTAAGTTAACAATAACAATCCTCCAAAGCCGCCCTCTAGTCAGTCTAAGATAGTTTTACACAATCTGACAAACTAAGATTCATATGCCTTGAATAGTAATTTACATTCCAGCGTCATAAATCACTTACAAGTTAAAACATTGTCCTTCCCGTTGGCCTCGAATACTAATTTTCTAAAAGAACAAAGATGTTGGTCTCCATTCCGCGTAGATCTCTGTCCTGTCTCTAATTCTCGTACATATATATTTAATTAGGCTCATATTTATATACCCGTGCTTATCAAGGCGTTCTATTTTGTACATATGACAATAACGGCTGGGTTCCAGAAAAATCCATATCACTAAATCACTAGATCTCAACACAGCACCCCGACTGAACAAAACCAGAAAAATCATCAGGCACACTGATATTCCTCAATTTACTATTCTGCCCTTGTTGCAGGAAGAACCCATGTCGCCCCCCTTGGTACTCCGATCCAATCACCATCGTCCTTGAGCCCAGCATGACCCCGCACACCCCAACTCGGACTTCAGAACCTAGCTCGTCCCAACTCACCAATCTCCCATCCTTCCCCACCCCTACGCACGGCCTCGGGCACCGACCCGTTTCCCATACCCGTTCTACCCGCCTCCACTGCCCCAACCGGAATCCGTACGCGTCCGCCGACCCTTCGAACATCCCCTGCTGCTCCGTCGGATACCCGCTGACAACCCAGAACTCCTCCCCCACCATCCTCCCCTCGCACTCGTCCCGTTCTTGACTCATCGGCGGCAACTCCGACCACTCGTCCTTGGCCACGTCGTAAACCGACGCCGTTTTGAGCGCATTCTTGTTCTCGTCGTGGCCGCCCGCCACGTAGACCCGATCACCACAGGATCCGATCGCGAAGAACGACCGCTTGGACGGCATCTCCTTGCCTCTCCTCCACTGAGTCGTCCTGAAATCGTAGACGAGCACATGAGTGAGGGGCTCGTAGCTCACAGGGTCCCAGCCTCCCATGAGCACAAGGCTCCCCCGGCAGCCGGCGATCTGACAGAAGAGAGGCAGGCCGAGAGTGAAATCGGGAACAGAGGGGAGACGTTCCCAGGTGAGAGTGAGAGGGTCGAAGACGGTGATGCCATAAGTAGGGGAGGAGGTGACTTTGAGATCACGGGGTGAGAATTGAGGAGGAAGAGCCTGAACGAGACAAGCGAGGTAACGAGTGTGGCCGGATTTCTTCCTGTGGCGGTAGAAGAAATGGCTGTGGAGGAGGTGGCGCCACTGAGGGGAGACGCGGGAAGCGAGTGGGTAAAGGGAGAAATGCAGACGGGAGAGGCATTCGAGAGCGAGATCGTAGGGCAAGTCAGGAATCAAGTCCTGCAACATCTTTTGATCATCTGAAGATGATACATCTTTGGGCATTTTGAATGAATCTGGGGATGTAAAAGAGCAAGTGGATGACAACGAATATGGATGGCAGTTATTGGCACTTGTATTTATACTCCACTCCGCTGACTGCTTGCTCCCTTATCCATTTGGAATATTTACAATAACCCTCCCTTATCCAAGGAAAAAAAGGTTTAATTTTCTTAACAACGTAGTATTGTGAGATTTAATTAGTACAGTGATATAAACCAAGGGTGTTGGATGGTTTTTTCCGAGCTCAAGTTGTTGTGTTCCGACTTTAGAGATGGATGATGGGCTATAATGCAGATCAGTGGATAAGAAGGGCTTACGTGTGTCTCGTGAAGAGTGAGAAGGGGACACAACGTGATTAGGATGGATGTGGGAGCGACACGTGGAACTCAAATGGATTGGCTTCTCTTGTTTATTGAATGCCATTTATCATTATATGTAATTTCTTAATATTTTTATCCTTTCACTGGTCTCTGGTGACATGACTTATGTTACTGGATAGCAATGCTAATTTTTGTTTTTGACAAAAAGGGTTGAAGGCTGCGCCGAATACTGTAGCACAAACTATTGGATGTTATATTATTATTGATATGATCAGACCATAATTATAAGAAAAGATCCATAATTATATTCAAGCATACTTTTTCTTTTTCTTTTTTGCCAGCAATAATTTAAGTATACATATGGGGACGGATGATAGCTGGAACAATGCAGCCGGATAATTGAGAGCGTCCTGTCCTACTCATCGTTGTTACACCTCACCAGGTGATATTCAGGATTCCTATTCATCCTTTGCATGACTAGGTCGACCTCTTCATATTTCAATCGTTTCATCGTCTAGATTTAATTTATTTTAATGAGTAAACTTCATTGATAATTTTTTTTTATTTAAAAATTGATAGTTGAAAAATTAAATTTGACATCTAAACGGTCCAAATTAAAAGACTCATCCAAAAGATAAGTAAAGAAAATTGATTCCATTATATCCGTACCCACAGGTCTTAGAAGCCACCCCGGAACAAATAGACCTCATTTTCTCTTAAAACTGTTGCCCTCCCCTCTCTTATACTAACATGCCTATGCAATACTTTGACTTGGTCAACTTTTTTTGGGTAAACAGAGAAAAATATTTGGTTATTCTAAGCCTTTAAGGTATTAGTGAGCTCAATTAGTTAATGGGTTAAGGTGAAAAAAGAAAACCCATGAGCTTTTACTTAAAATATGTCTAATATTATATATTTTTTAAGGTGTAAAAATATAAGAATATGCATCAGGCATCATGCTAAGATGATAACAAATTCATATCTAAAAAAGAACACTCAACCCAATCAGACCTACAAAAGGATAGTTGGTATTATTGCTGTGAGGATGTCGCCGCCATCACCGGCATCTGAGAAGACCATGGGGAGATAAAAGAATAAAGGAGAGAGCTAGTTGGCGATCCAAAGATCTCAATTAAGAAGGGCCTCAAAAGAATTTACAATATATAGGCAGAATAATATAGGGTCTACTAATAGAAGTTGGCCTCCTTAAATGGCATAGTCATTTTTGCCTCGCCTTTGTAAATTGGTGTGTATTTTGACATCTCCAAAAAAACATACGGTATTGGAAGCATTTGGATAAAAACTGATAGGTATTTTTGGAACTTAATCCTAGTTAACTAACATACAAGCATTTTTCAAAAAAGATACAGAAGGAACTCGCCGAGTATATATACGCGAGTGTGGATGTGGACATGCATAATAATGAAGGAGTGAAGAGGTGAAGGATAGGGAATAATCAAAAGACAATTGGTGAAATCCACCTATGAAAAGAAGCAGAGCTCCAAGACTCAATTATGAAGTTTCCCATCCTGTCGATCGCGGCTTGCCCTTTTTTTTTTTCCTTTTTTAACTTTTTCTTTTGTATGTTCTTAACTTTAAAGCGCAAGCTGGGGCCGACAGCATGTTTGGCATTGCAGTAGGCTAAACAAAAGCCCAGTGCACAGTAGAGAAATTAAAGCTCAGTGGGAGAAGATGAAGTGATTTTTGGTGTTTGGGATAGCTTTCAGTAGTCATGGGCTTATCTTCAAAGCTCAGTCGAAGAAACCAGGATTTCCAGCTTCTGGCGTTGAGTCCGGAAAGAGAAAGAAAGAAGCATGTAGAGAGAGAAATAAGATGGTATCAGAGATCGAATGGGTTGAAGATGACGAACGAAAATTAATATTATATGTGGTTGGGAGTGGTTGAACATTTGCCCTCTACTATACTCGAATTTACGGTTTTATGCCAAATTGAGGGGCATGTATATATTTTCCGCTGTATAAAATAACTGTTCATGTAGTATTGGAATTTAACTTTAGCATTTTTTGTTAATTTTAGATTAAAATTTTTATTTTCAATTATTACATAATATACAATTAATATATGTCTGTAATAAAATTCATGCATGTGTAAAAATCCTTAGTAATGAGGAAGTCCAGGAAATATATAAATGATCATTTTAGGAAAAAAAATTCCACAATGCTCTGAACAGCCCCTTGGCACGAATGATGAATGTGATGGCGAGTAGATTCATATCAGACAGACACAGTGGGATTCCAATTAATAGGGTGATTGGTTGGATATGAAAAAAAAAAAACCCCAGTTTCATAAACAGGTTTCCTAGACCCGTTTATGATTATCCGTTTAACCCATACCATAAACAGGTTTCCTAGACCCGTTTATGATTATCCGTTTAACCCATACCCAGTTGGCACGGGTTAAACAGGGTCTTACCACGAGGCGGGGCAACCCGTACCTGTGTACTAAAAACGGGCGGGTCACGGATTGACTCCGGACAGTGTTATTAGAATTGGATTGGTCATCAACCCAGTCGAAGTACTGGGTCAATGAGTCATTGGTCGAAACGGATAACCATAACCCGGTCTCAAAAAGAAAAAATAAATAATTATTTCTATTATTATTATTTATTATCATTGCTATTGCTTTTTTTTTTTGGTCAAACATTGCTATTGCTTTTCAAGAATCAGATCACGTGATATTGGGCTAATGAGAATTAATGAATGGATTGAATAAAGGAGCTGGGCCCACCAAGTCATTCATTGAATAAAAAAGCAATTGAAAACCCTAACTCCCTAAGCTATGAAAAAAGCAAAGACGTTAGAGGCTGATGGCTGGAAAAAAGAACAGAGAAGCTTCATGCGGAAAAACAGCAGAGATGCATCAGAATTTTGGCGAGGAGAGAAGACATGAGGCTGAATGGAAAAACAAGAAAGAACAGCACGACGGACGAGGACGAGAAATCAAGACGCAACAAAGCTGAGAGCAAGAACGAGGAAACAGAAGGAGCAAGGAGACACATAGGAGGTTGCTGGAGATTTGAGATTGAGAAATGAGAATGGAAAAAAACCCCAACTTCAATTTCATCTGTCAAGCCCGACAAAGACCAGGTTTTTTTTTTTATTTTTTTCGGACCAAAAACGAAAAAAACTGCACGAACCGGTTAGGTTTCACAGACCCGGCCGGTTCGCTGGGTTTATACAAACTAACCGGTTGAATCAGCCAAAACCCGTTTTTTCACTCATTTCGATCTAATGACCGGCTCAGACTGGTTTTGTGCCCGATTCGCCGGGTTCCGGTTTGACCCAACCGGTCCGAGTCGAGTCTAATAACACTGCCCCAGGGGCAGCCCCGCCCGCCCGCCCGCCCGCCCGTGGCACACCCCTAATGCAACACAAAAGGTCATTCTCACTTGTACCATTGTCAGCTTCTAAAAATTTTTAAAGTGCATAAGGATGATTTATAATTTTAAAACATTATTTTATGAGGTGTATAATATTTATTATATAATTTAGTGTTTATAATTAGGTAATTTTTTATTGCATACACAATAAAAAATATTTATTTGTAATCACGGAAAATCATGTAATTATTTTATAATTATTTATTTCAAACGACCCATATATATATATACTAAAAGCCCCAAATATATTGTGTTGATAAATATTGATGAGATCAATATTAAAACCCTTAACTCAGAAATATGAAAAACTTCATTGCTTAAAAAAAATCAATAAATACAATTTATTGATAACTATTTTATAATTTATTTTTTATAGATATCTTCAAACTTGATTAATGAAATAATCATTCTTAAAAAAGATTTGATTATTTCTTAAATTTCATTTATTGTTTATTTGATTTAAAAATAGTGAGATCATCATTCCACATTATAGATGATTATTTCCTAGTTTCATTTTTTATATTTCTTTATAATTTATTGATTAAATAATCATATTTGAAAATGATTTGATTATTTTTAAAATTTTATTTGTTATTGACATAAAATATGGATTTTGATTTGATTTGATTTAGAAAAAGTGACATCATTATTCCACGTTATAATCAATAGATGATTACTTACTAATATTTTCTTATTTACATTCTTTATATTTTTTTTAAAAAAAAAGTTATATTTTTTCATATTAAATGTATTGAGCAATTATAATAGTTCATGCCCCCACTTTATATTGATAATCTACTTAGTTATATAGAAAATTCATCCCCCTCTTTATGTTGATAATCTACTTAATTATATAGAAAAATTATCCCCCTTACCTTTTCCCTATGAAGTGCCCCACTTTAATATTTTGATTGTGATTAGCTTTCATTTTTACTTTACATTTTTTTTTTTGTTGATTTTGATAATTTCTTTTTTTTTTTAAGCATCCAATTTCTCATTTCTCAAGTTAAGAATAGTGTCCATGCGTACTCATATCTAATCCAAATCAATTTTCATTACATATTCATATAATTGCATTTTAATTAACATACTGTATATTCTTTTTTTTAAAAAAAAAATGTCAGAATGCATTAACATATTCTATACAATTAAAATTATCACTCAATATAACTACAACCAAAAAAAAATTTTCATCACTATCATATAACTAAAGGTAGGTCTGTGTATATATTATGGCCATAGGATATTTATAAGTGGCCAAAAATTATAAAATCAAACTTAAATAGGCAAGTTTAAAAGGAAAATATCACACTATAGGACTATAGCATAATATAAGGTGAAAATGCTGAACACAAGTAAAAAATAAAGTATCTTATTTCTTTTTTTCATTTTTTATATGATATTAAATCTCAACATTCAAACTTTTAATCTAACAGATTAAATAAAGAAGTGGAGAAAAATGGATAGTAAGGTAAATAGAGAGGCTCCTTACCCCATTTTTGCACCCAAAAAAAGTATATGATTCTTGGTGAACATTTGGAAAAAGTATAAGGGCATTTTTGCCCCTCACAAATTAGGCCAAAAAGCCAGAGATTTTGAGTTGGATGATAAAAGTGACATTAATTATGAAATGAGTGAATTTTATAAATACCACTGTTAATTGATAAACTAAACTAAACTCACAGAGAGAAAAATATTTTGACCAATCATTTTTTTTTAGAGGAATCAACATTTTAATTTAAAATCCCTTAGAAATCTTGATAACCCTAAATATAGTAACTCCTTCATCCTTAATTTCCGGGAATAAAATTTTTTTGTATATTATAATTTTTGGTCAAATACACATTTTAATTTTTTTTTTTAAAAGAATCCATAAGATACACATTTAAGTTCAGATATATAATTATAAAATAATTACATGATTGATTATATTATAAATTAATATTGCTTATTGTGCATATTTGGTAAAAGAAATGCCCATCCATAAAGACTAAATTATATAATAAATATTACATGCATCGTAGAACAATGCTTTACATTAATGTTCCAGCAAAAAAATGCTTTAAATCAATAAACTATTCTTTTGTAATTGCAGAAGCTTTTAAAGCTCAAAAGGCTATATAACAACTTCACCATACAATGTACGGGTTATAATACTTGTTTCTTGATTAAATAGTTCAACTCATTAAAGAAGAACTTGGATCCAAAGCCTGAAAGAGAGTTTGGAGTCCAGAAAAGCATGTTTATGTTTTCAGAGCGTTCGTTTTCATTTTTCTATGATATGATTATATCTAAATGTAAGGTTGGAGCTGAATCTTAAGTTCCTTTTTTTATGGGATCGAAATTACGGTCAGGGAATAGAGATGAAGGTTTAAAAGGGGTCACAGATCACAGCATTTGGGTTAAAACAGAGAGAGAGGGAGCAGATCACTTGGGAACAATATTCCTCCTTTATCTACCTACGGCGAGAAGAGAAACAAACGACGCAACCCCAATGTCATGTCCAAACAAACCAACTTCTGTTTCGATGACCAAAACAAAAAGAGAGCATGAAAGAAACAGGGAGGCTATCCAAATTCCAAAGTGAAGAAAATGGTACAATTTGGAGCAGGCACGGCATTCCGACATTCCGAAATTTCCCTCCTACCACCTATCAGCGTCAGTGCAGGCCATTTTGTCTTCTTGAAGCTATTCTGTGTCTGAATTTAAATATAAGATTTATTCGATCTTTTAAAAAGATTAAATGAATTATTTTAACATACTCATATCTATTGTTTTTTTTCTTCTAAATTAATGACTTATAAATTGATATATTAATAATAGACAAGATATATTCCTCACCATACTTTTTAAACATAAACCTGTACCTATGATAGGATATATCTTCTGTCATCTGTTTTAACTTTTAAGTAATTTTGCATTTTACAAGGCACATATACAAGAGAGTTCTGGCTTATAAAAGCACAAAAAACGTAAGAATATAACCCGGCAGTGGCCTTATTGGGCCTGGTTTGGCATATGATTCCTTCACGCCTTCATCTTCCGACCTCTCCAATATACGAGTAATATATTACCCTCTCTTCATCCCCACTAATTTAAGTTTCTCCAGAATAAAAAAGTTGCAGCTTCCATCCCCTCTCCTCTGCCACTCCATACCCCATTGTCTTTCTTCTTCTGTCCCACATCACTTATATTATCTCCAATCAAAGTCAACTTATAACTAAATACAGGAAATTAAATGCCACGCTAGCCTCGCTCGCGCCTGACATCATATGTCTTTCAGCTTTCCATTCCGGTACTACTATGTAATCACTCTATCAAATTAACAACAAACAAATACAAAAAAGCAGTTGCGCGTGACGTCTGAATGAGTCCGAATTCCATTCCTTCATGCAGAAAAGGGAAACATACGATTATTCATTCAGTTGCATCATAATTTTAATCTCAAATAATAAAGAATTCATAGGAACCGACCAGTTTCTTCTGCAGAAACTTTTCGGTATCAATCAATTACTATATACCATACACAGAATCAACACATAGTAAAGCTCAAACAATAATCCTCAGCGTCTATAAATGATGGTCGTCTTCGTCTTCGTCTTCCGTTGCGTCTCCTGAATTCTTGAATTGAATCCAATTCTTGGCCTTGCAGAGATTCAGAAAATAATATAACACAATACCCAAAGAAGTCAGGCAGGCACTAACCGCATACACAGCTTTGGTAGCAACAGACATCACAACGAATAGAAGCAGAGATGGCACCAGGCACATGATGACCAGGCCTGCGAATCCCACTGGAACCTCAAATGGCCTTTTCAATGCCCGGAACTTCCTTCTCAACATAAGAAAAGATGCATACTCCAAAAGCATCCCCAAACTGTACAAGAAATTGGCCGCGGATATGATTTCTGTGAAACTCAGGCAAGACATTGGAAGTGCTATCACAGTTGCTACCAAAATGGCCATCCAAGGAGTGTTAAACCACTTTGCTCTTTCTCCAAAAATTCTAGGTAGAAATCCTAAATCTGCCATACCCAGAACCTGGTATGCTGCGCTGCTCATTTGAGCTTCATATAGCCCAATAATGGACAGAACAGCCCCAATTTCCATCCAGATTTTCAACCACTCTCCGGCTATCTTCTCGGCCACATCTGCAAAATACCCATCAACCCATTTTTCCTGATCCAGTGGCACGGCTCCTGTAGCAGCCAGCAAAGGAATTATATAGGCCAGACATGTAAGCAGCCCGGCGGATAACAGGGCTTTCGGGAATGTTTTCTGGGGTTTCTCAACTTCACCGGCCAAAGTACTAGCACTATCCCAGAAGTTCAAATTCCAAAACAGGGTGTTGAAGTACAAAGTCCAATTCTTCTTCACACCCGGCTGACCCAAACTTAACCATCGGCTGGGCTCAATTTTGGGAATTGAAATCAAGGACAGCAACACAAACGGCATCAGAGAAACAACCCCAAGAACCACAGCAGTGTAGCCTACTATTGTCAGACCAGTATAATTCAGAAAAGATAGCACAGTAGTTGAGAAAAATATGGACAGGTAGCGAGGTAGGCCAGAAGACAGAGATGGAATCACCAGCTTGACATAGTCTATGCAGAGAACAGGATACGAAGCTAAGTTTACGACCGCACTAAAGAACTTCCAGAAGCCCATGAGGGAGCCCCAGAAAGGGCCAAAGGCTTGACTGGCCCAGATGACGAAGCCTCCATTGCCGGGGAAGGCAGTGGCCAGCTCCGCCGTGACAAGAGCCTCCGGGATGCTCCAGATGAAGGGGAAGATGACGAAGCCAAGAATGGCCAAGAGGGGCCCAGCAGCCTTGACGGCAGACTCTTCACCATACGGGCCGCCAGAGACCTCGAAATAGATGAGAAAGACAAGAGGGAGGAGGGCTAGCTTCTTTGGCGAATTGAGGATGCGAGGGGCTTCGGTTTCTGGGTTCTGGGCAAGAAGATGTTGTTGCTGGGAATCCTCCATAAGGGGTTTGCGTTTGGAATCTGGATTGGAGGGGAGGGGCCTCTAATTTTGTAGATTCCAAGGGAAGGAGGATTCCAATAATTAGGGAAAAAGTCAATTGCTTGCAAGCACAGGCAACTAGCGCTCGTTGCGTCCACTTTACAACTACCTATCAGGCACTCATGCTTAATACTCCAAGCCAAGTTTGGTGTACGCTATAAGTGATGGTGCGGCCGTATGGGTATTGGTGGGAAGAAATCAGCAGTAAACTTTGAAGAGAATTTCAAAGTGGCACCTAAAAGTCATGGCGATCTGATAAGGAGACTGGAAGGTGAATCCAATCCGCCAAAGGCTGTTATTAGTGTAGCGAGACGAGGGAGAAATCAATCGAGAGGACGGTTACAGGGAACTGGAATTGGAGTTAAACTACGTATACGGGGGATGAGATGAGAGTCAGAGGTGAATACATTGGAAGATATTTGAGGGGTATGCGTGCGAGATTCTCCCTCCCGTATCTACTCCAAAACATTAATCCACGTCACGTCACCGTCGCGAGGTGAGATTCCATAACGCAAAAGTGACTGACAGCTCCTTTACCCAACACATGCTCCTTGGCAGGAGTATATGTTTAAATATAAAACATTAATTTTTTGTCACTCTAATATAATGCTAGTAATAAAAGAATATTTTAGGAAGGATACACTGTAGTCATATTTTTTTGTTCCATTATCATCCGGTAAAAATCATATAAATAAGAACTATTTTAGTTGAAATTGATATTTAATATTTTTAATCGAAGATCTCAAAGAGGAAATAAATAAACGATCCAATGTATTTGAAATAATGTAGCATTTGTTGGGGTTAAGTGAGTCAGCTAAAAAAAGGAGTGATGTAATTTACATGAAACAATAGTAGAGAAGTTGAGAGTGGATAGGCAGGAATATCGAATCTGGAAGATTCCATGCAGGAATCTTTCCAATAATTGAATGCCTCTTGCCTTCCTTTTTACAGTACAGTTTATTCTTTTTCATTTTGTCCCTTACTCTTTTATTTTTAGGGTATTGAGATAACTCTTGCTAGTTTTAAAATTTGCTGAAATAAACCAAGTAATGAACGCCTTCCATAAAATGGAAGGTATTTGTTCGGTGAAAAGCAATAGTTGGCTTTGATTCATGAGGGTAAGGGAGATTCGGCACATTTCAACCGGTTCACATTCTAAACATGACTCTACACAGTTTTATAAGGTAGACATCCGAAAATAGAAGAGTTAACTCGCTTGACAATAATCCTCCTTCCATGGACCTTTAAAAATAAGATAAAAAGCTTTTGTCCAGATTTAGTCATTAATACAAGTGAATCGAATCTTTTTTTTTTAAAAAAAAAAAGAAAAAAACAAACGACAGCCTAATCGAATCTATTCTTTCTGTCCTGACTGACAAAAAATAAAAAAGCAAAGAAAAATCTAATAGTGGCGGGATTTTTTTTTTTTGTTTTTGGCCAACAAATATGGCGGGATGTTACCAATTGCGAGATCCAGAAAGGGTTGGGGAGTCGGGGACCCAGAAATATCTACTTTCTTTGATACCCTTGTAACGTTTTGAACCGTGGTGCCGGGGCTTGTTTGTTTGTCGACCGGTCGGACTCCGGCGTCGTGAGGCTTACAGCTATGGAAGCGATTTCCCTCCTGAGTTTCGCTTCTTCAAACACTCTGAGCTTCCAATCACGAAAGCCAAAACTCTTCCTCTCGCCTTTTCAGGCGCCAAGAATTCGCACTCCGATTACCCCTTCTGGCTTTGCTGTCCGGGCCGAACAATCTGTTTTCCAGGGTACAATAGTTTACTTTCGCAACTTTTATTTTTATTTTTTAAAAAAAAAAAACTCTTTCCACATGTCCAATGCACTCAAAAGCTATTTTCGCTGTCTGCTACAGTTTTCCCCGATGTATCGAATTTGTCAGAGCCTTTTTTTTTATTATTACTAGAAACTTGCCATGGTCACCTTGAGTTTGGTTACGTACGTTAGCGTCCAAGTTTATTAACGATGTTTTTCGTCGAATTCTTCCTAATTTGAATATTGACAAGACTCGTTGTTGACTGTAAGCCTGTAACCTGGGATTTCTGAAATGCGTTACAGCAGGTTCGATACTACCATGTCGTTAAACTACCATGGTTTACATCATTTATTGACGTTAAACTACCATGTCGATCAATCCTAATAATCAATTGATTTTGTACATCAACATGGTTGTTTAAGTTAAACATTTTACCATACGGACCCCGAGTAGCCTGTGTTTTACTTTGGCTACTTTATGGTAGATTTTTGCTCCTATGTTGGATTGGGGACTATGTTTTAGACTTATCACTTGTTACCGTGTTTATAGAAATTATCAAAGTTAACTCTGTTAACAATCTTAAATCTTGATTGCCCATTTTTTATCCTGTAGATTCTGTTGTAGAGTTGAAGATTTGTGCATTTCTTTTCTTTTCTTTTCTTTTTTGAATAAACAACCTTTTTACGTCAATAAAACGATTAAAAAAAAAAAAACCGAGCCTCCTAGTAGGATCCCAAGGGGTTATGTAATGTAGATAAGCTGATAGAATTAAATTACAATTGGAGGAAGTAGAAGTAGTGAAGGAATGAAAAATGGCTAATCAAATTAACTGGCTGAAATGCAATCAGCCACGGTAATGTGCTTTTATTCTGCAACAAATCTTGATTGGATCTTGAGATCATGAATGTGTGAAAGGACTGAGTTGTTCCTGCAACAGATTTTCAGAGCTATGTGAAACCTTCTCGTCTTCTGCCAGGCTCAGAGGTGAAAGTCTGCACAAACACATTAATGGAAAGGATTTCTTTGTCTCTGGAAGAGGATACCTCAAAGTCTCTATTCAGGGTCAAGTTATGTACCAGTAACATGTATGGCTCAAGTTTAAGCAACTTAAATGCTGGAGTTCTTTTATGCTTGATAGATGAAGACGGGAAATCAATATTGCAAAGTATACCTGCAAGTTTGATGACAGATCACTCTACAGAAACAGGCGATATAAATGATTTGCTTCATTTCCAAAGGGGTTCCATGGATGATTTCATCTTTGAGGGGCCTAAAATTGCAAGAGTTAAAGCCCTTTGGATTGGTGTTGAGTCAGGTAATTTATGAGTGAGGTTTGTCTTTAAAGTGGTTAAGATTAATTCAACAGACATCGTTGCTGAGTTACAATTTACGACAACTTTTTGAATAATACAAGTTTATATATCTATAGCAGTAAGAAGAAAAATATCATCATTGCTGTGATGGTTCAAAAGCCTTTGCCCAGTAGCATTTGTAATTACTTCTTTGGCTCACATGCAATTTCTTTAATATATTGTACCCCAAGTGATGATTCTAATTATTATATTTGCAATTTGATATAGATTTACTTCTTTCTGAAGCTTCTGATTGCTCTCTTATTTATCTTCTGGTCAGGTCAATGGAGACTTGGAAGTGTGTCGATAACGGTTCTTAGATGTGAGTTCAATTCATCTTTAGAAGAAGAGATGTATGAGTATACTGGCTTCCAGTATGACTTTCAGAATAAAGATGTCTTGCTTGGGGAAGGAAGCGATCTGTCCATGCTGGAAATGAGGCCAAGCGTTGTAACTGAGTTAAGTGGGGTTGACCCTTTCGTCTATTTAAGCAAAATCGCTTCTGATAATACCCTGCCTCAATATCCTAAGGTATCAAATGAGGAGAGCATGAGGGAATATGCAGATTTGAAATTCTCATTGCTATTATATGATGCTATGCTGGTGTTCTTTGGCACATGCTTTGTTTCCCTCTCAGTTGGGAAAAATGAAGGCTATGCTTTCTTGCTCGGTGGGATTGGTGGCTTTTTGTATCTGCTATTGTTGCAGAGATCTGTGGATGGGTTGCCAGTTCCAGAATCAATCACTAGAGACAGGAGGGAAAGCAGTCGATTGTTGGGGGGATTGAAGGGCCCACTATGGAGCGTGGCACTGGCGATAGGCTTTGCTTTATGTGCGGTGAGGTATGGTTCTGGAGATTTGCAAGTGAGCTTGACCCCAAAGGAAGTCATAGTTGGAATGACGGGGTTTCTTGCATGTAAGGTTTCTGTGGTGTTAGCTGCATGTAAACCCGTGACACTGCATCTGAAATCACCGTGGGACAAGTAATTTGCCGCTGGCAAAGGTGGGGGAGTTTGTCATGCAAATTCCCCAAGTGGACAATTCCATACGCAGAAAGGTTGGTCATCTATAAGTTGATAAAGAATACATGTGTAAATATCTTAAAAGTTGAGTCTAGTTGAAAAGTAACTTTGGCATCAATGTATGCATTTCTTTCGCGATTCATTTTTAAAATGTTGTATATTTAAGAACTAATATTTGGATAGTAAGGAAATCGGACGAAGATGTCAAGTTGTTGAAAAAAAAAACATAATAAGGCGAGGTGGGGGAGATGATTTAATGGCCTGTCTGAAAGGAATTTGTCACAGTTAGTGATTTTCTCTTGTACACTGCTTTCGTTATATTTAGTTTGTTTAAAAAGACATAAAGCTTCTGTGCTCACATGAAGTTTTTTACTCTGATCAGGGGCATTAGGACCCCTCGGTTGTCTCTGTACAAGAAACAAGCCCAAGCCGAAGACCATTCGGTCTAGTGGCACCAAGTTTGGGTTTGGGAAAATTGATTGTAGGGCCCAATAAAGCAAAATAATTACAAAAAAGGCCCAAGAAATATTCACATGCCAAAAAAGGTCCTAGGGCCTTTTCTGGTATTTTTTCAAAAAACGTTAGCAACTACATCAGTAGCGGTTAACAACTATATCAGTCCCCATTAACAACTAAATCAGTCTAATTAACAACTACATTTTAACAACTACATCTGTAGCAATTAGCAACTATGTCCGTACACTTTTTTTTGAAAAAATGTCAGAAAAGGTCCTGGCATGTGAATGTTTCTTAGGTCTTTTTTGTAATCATTTTGCTTCCTTGGGCCCTGTAATCAATTTTCCCTTTGGGTTTTTAACTTTTAACCCCCAACTCTTCAACAGATTCAAGGCCTGCCGTTCAAATCTTTAAAAAAAGAAAAGAAAGAAAGAAACAAGCGCCAATCCCTGCACAACTGCATACGTTTTAAGTTTTAACTCGATTCTTTCAACTCTATATTTATTTGCCTTTCAACGCAACTCTACGACCACCCTAAAATAATTAATCCAAATACACACACACACACATATATAAATGGCTCCAGCAATGATAGTGACCATTGAATTAATTAAAAAGGCAACACATAATGGAATGAGGTCGAAAAGAGGATATAAAAAGCAACCAACAATGTCACTGCATCTTTATTATTGGGTATAATAAAGGAGGATTATATTATAGTAATAGTAGAGTGTGAAGGGTAGTGAGAACACTGGAAATGCATATCACATACGTGATACGTGTGATCAAGGGAAGGCGATGATGAGGGACTTGACGGAAAAAGGGATGTGGCGGAGGGAGAGGGTGGTGAAGCCGGCCTCTTTGATGACATACTCCCACTCTCTCTCTGTCCTCTCTTTTCCGATGTTTGTGTGGGCCATCATCGCCATGTCCAGCATCAACCCCACGTCCTTCAGCTTCTTTCCCTCCTCCTTCTTCGTCCCTTGTCCTTCTTCTATCACTGCCTCTGCAATTATCAACCTTCCCTTCTCTCCTACCGCTTCCCTGCACCTCTTCAGGATCCCTATGCACTCCTCATCTCCCCAGTCATGCAGCACCCACTGCACCATCCATCAGATTCACTCACTCATTCATTATTAATTGCAAGAGCTGGCGAGAGAAAGAGACATACATATATACATACCATGAGAAAGGCGGCGTCTGCTTTGGGGACGCTCACAAACATGTCTCCTCCGACGTGTTCGACGCCGTCGATCTTCGGAGCCGCCGACACTACGTGGGGAACATCAAAGTTGATGCATCGCAGCCAGGGACATGCCGTGGCCAGCACCCTCATGGCAGTCCCGTTGCCTCCGCCCACGTCCACCACCGACCCCACCCCCTCGAACGCCTCCCTGCAGTGCTGCACTATCTCCCTCATCCCTCTACGGGCATCGCACGCCATCGCCTCGTTGATGAGCTCCCTGTGCTCCGCGTTTGCCTGCGCGTAGCCCCACACATCCTTACCGTGAGCCTTCTCGAACGACGACGTCCCATTGTCCCGAACCCTGGCGCTTAAGTTGTGCCAGGGCGCCAACATGACGGGGCTGCTCTCCAGCATGACAAAGGCCGCCATGCTGCCTTCGCTTTTCTTTATGAGAAGGCGAGAAAGAGGGGTGTTGGCGTAGGCTGGCTCGCCGTCGTGGGTGGCGGTGGAGACTTGTCTGAAGATATTGCGGCTAGCGAGGAAGCGCATGATGCGGTGCAGCATGGAAGCCTCGCAGTTGAGGGCTGAGGAGAGTTGGGAAAGCGTGATGGCAGCGTCGTGTTGGCTCTCAATGGCCTCTGCTATGTTCAGTTCTATGGCGCATTTCACGACCGCCATCTCTACGAACCCGAATATGTACTTGTATAGGTCTGCTGCTGCTTCTTTTTCTCCATCAAACTCTCCAATTTCTTTCACCTCCCCCATACTCTCTCTCTCTTTTTATGTGTCCGTGTGTGCAAAGCAATGGGGCTTGAGAGCTTCATTTATAGATGGACGGGCACATACAGCTCTCGTACTTTGGGATCCAGCAGGGGAAGTTTTTCTCATCTGGGTCAGATTTAATTTCTTTTACTTTATATTTCTTAAAAAAAATATTTTAATAGACAAAAAATCTAAAATAAGGATAATTTATCTACTAACATATTTTTAAAAATTATTTTTTAATTTAAAAATCGATAGTTAAAAAAAATGAAATTTGGACCGTCCAGATCCTGGTTAGATAATTAAGATGAGAAAATCTTTGGATCTAAAAAATATCAGGGAAACTAACACTTTAATTCTATTTATAAGTTTCTTTTAATTAAATCATACATACCAAGAAGAGGTAGTTAATTAAATGATTATGGGGTAAATTTTTAACTTTACCGTCATTTATGAATGAGTATCTTTCAACTCTTTCTTTTTTTCTATTTTTATTAGTATAATTAATATAGATAAAATTATCACAATTTTATTTATTATGTAAAAAATAAACTTATAAATGGATCTAAATTTTTTTAATGAAAAGAGATTTATAACAAACACTAAAGAGGTATATCCTTGTATTTTGAGCTTTTGAGGGTCCCAAGTCATCATCATGCTGCCCAATACAAGATGGCCCACACTCCAAATTGTACTTTTGTATATACCATATAGTATCAATATTCAATCCATTCTTTTATCAAAAAAAAATATTCAATCCATTCTGTCCCTCTACTTTGGGTGTAGTCCCCAGCGTTTTCAATCATTCTACATATAAAATGACTCATATTTGAGGCGCCAATGTAAGTATATATCTCCCTGGATTTTACTAACTATAAGGTATTAACTAATTATTCTTATAAACTAATAAGAATAATTAAATTCAATAAAATTATTCGATAATTTAAGTAATTTCTAATATTACTTTTTACCAATTGTATTAAACTCTAATATTATATTATTATTACTCTCATACATTACTCCTATTAATTATGGGATTTAAGTAAAAAAATAATTAATACTTCTTAAAAGAAAGTAAGTTTTTTATAAAAAGGACTAAATACACTTGTTAGTTAATGCTTTATAATAAAAACCAAAGAAAATACCTAAAACTCGATGTGAGGTCACATCTTCTTGATCCTATTTATAATTTATAATTTAGGTTGCTCGTGTTTGTGCTTGTCACTCATAAAAGAAAAAACTACTTCCAAGGAAAATTGGTCACATGCACTATATGCAATAAATAAGGTATAAAAACACTTTTTAATTAGTGTCTTATAATAAAATTTAGAGAAAGTATGGATTTGGCTCTTTTCCTATATCTATTCTCATCATTTTTTTTTTTGTACTATTGAATTAAGATCTTAACCGTTTATATTATTATGAGGCCCATAATGATTTTGAAGACGGATTATTATGCTTGAACGTGAAAAGACTAAGGTAGCTAGCCGGCCCTTTTGTAAAATATTAAAAGAATTTAAACTTTAACTTGTGGCTGGGTACGGTTTAGAATAGAATTTCAAGAAAAATATAAAATATTTATATCGATATCTACCTCATGTGCCCTAACTTTTTTAAAAAAGGATATTAATTATATCTTCAAGAGCCTTCAAGAGTCTTCACCAGTCTCCAGAAATTTTCAATGTTTCTTGAATATCATTAGAAGAGGGAGGATAAACAAATTGAGGAGTTAGAGGTGGCTTCGATTGTCTTTCCTTGTTTATTTAATTAATAATATGCAATTAGCTTCAACAAATCATAAAATGATAAAGAGTTATTATTGGAGGTAAATTATGATAGTCAATATTCGAATAAAATTGTCACCTTTTCCTGAGAAAAGTACGTTTGTAAGTACACCTTCATAAATCATGAGGGCCTCGAATCAAAACCTCTCTATTTTGAAAAATGTTGTCCCAATCCTGAAAAACCATGCATGCTTGCGATGAACAATGTTTTTTGTGTTGTAAATAGTGGATGTCCATTGACTCACGGTCTCCAAATATTACAAGATGATATGAAACCCACGCATAGTACCATGCATAGTGATTTACTATTTGATGGGACCTGCACACTATTATACAATCATCACGGGAAGGAAATCCGTGACTGAATAGTTTTGGTTCTTGGGGAAAACTACACTAAATGATCCTGATGTGGAAATTACACTAAAGTCTCATTTTCCTTCTATAAATAGAGGTCTTCTGTAACTATTCAATGGATAGTGAAATGAGAATTTCTCTCTCTACTTTCTCTCTCTATAATCTCTTCTCTTATTTTTATCAGTTTTATAACATTCTGAATAAATTTATGGCATTTTCTCAACTAACATAATTACGATTACCGATTATCTATTCTGAAAAATGATTTATTAAAATGGCATTTTGGTGTTTCTGCCTTCATTTATTACAATTACCCCCCAGAGCATGAAGGTAATCAAGGCATTTCATTTATTATATGAAGACTATTACATCTGGATCTTCGTTAACCCATTCACATATTTTTTTTTTCATGCTTTTATTAATTAGCTATACTTAGTACTATAATATATGGACACACACAGACACACGGACCTGACTTCTCTCAGTATCTTTCTCTCCTCTTCCCTCAGTATCCCTTATCTCAGCCGTTTATCTTCTCTCCTCTTCCATCTCAGATTAATTTTTAATTGAGACGAACGACTGAGATGAAGAAAAAAGAGGGAAGGAAGAAGAGAAAATCTGCTTCCACAGACACACACACGATGGTGTGAGCCAATTATCATTATATCCTTGGCTGCCCCTTTTTGTACAAAGAAAAGTGGACATAGGACATACGAGGCTGTCAATTTCTTGCAGCTATGGGGGTTAGCGCACAAGTGTTTTTTTCTTAATAATGTGAATTTTACAAATTTAATATAAGATAAAAATCATATTATTTTTATTTAAATTAATACTGATAGAAGCATTTTTTTTAATTAAAACTTGTTTGAATAATTATCTAAAAAGTAAATTTTTATGAAAAAGACATGAATATTATTAAATAATACATACATATATTATATGTATATTGTGATAATTTTAAGGAAAAAATATAATTATGAATATAAAAATAGTTCATTATTATTGGGAAAAAGTGAAACTACTAAAATACGTAATTATAATAAATATGAAAATAATTAACATATTGCGAAAAAATTGAAAATACCATAAATGAAATATATTATAAATTTTGGCATGAAAATATATAATTAAAAATATCAAAATTAATGTGCAACAAAATCTTGATTTTATGCTTTTGTTTGGCAAATTTTAAAACCATAGGGGTTAATTTTTTATGCTTTTGTTTGGCAAATTTTAAAACCTTAGTTTTAAAAACAAAATCTTGATTTTGGCAAAAATTTGTCAAACACCTCTAAAATATCTAGAAGCTATTCTGCAGCCAAATCATGGTTTTGAAAAGAAAAAATATATATATATTTTAGATTTTTTAGTATTTTTTCAGTACAAGTAAATATCCTTAAGTATTTTTTTAATACCCGTCAATACCTTGAATTTTTTTTTTAAAGATTAGTTAGTACCTTGAAATATTTTTTTTCAAAATTTTAAAATAAAATTTTAAGATCATGAGAAGTATTTTTTAGTACCTGTTAGTATCTTTTTAATATCCGTTAATACTCTAAAATAATTTTTCAAGATCATTCATTACTTTAAAATATTTTTTCAATATCCTAAACTAAATTTTCAGGATCATGAAGAATTTTTTCAGTACCAATCACTACCCTGAAGTATCTGTTTAGTTCTCGTTAGTACTCAAAAATATTTTTTCAAGACCAGTCAGTATATATCCTGAAATATTTTTTCAAGATCCTAAAATAAATTTGCAAGATCACAAGGTATTTTTTTAGTACCTGTCTATACTTTGAAGTATTTTAATTTTGCACACAGTTTTTCGTAATTTTGTAATTATTATGAAATTTAATGTTAAAAATATTTAAAATACAACCTTATCTTTTATAAACAATTATACCAAAAGCTAATGTCCTTTTTGGTAAATTTGACCATAAAAAAGTTATTCTGATAACAATATTCAAACACTATCATTTTATCAAAATCCCTATTTTCAATAATATATTATGGGTCTGTTTGGGTTAGCAATGACTTAAAAAGCTATCTGACTTTTGTAAAAGCTTAATATTAAAAAAGCCACGTTGAAAGTATGATTTATGTTTGGATTGCCTGTTTGTCTTTTTGTAGAAGTGGTTTTTTTCCCCTATATTGATGAATCTGTGGATTATTATTTAAAAAATTGGTTGAGATGGAAAATGATTGAAAATGACATAAATCATATTTGAATACTATATATACATATTAGTTATATATATTGAGTTAATGGAAATTTTAATTTGAAAAAGAATGTTAAATATTATTAAGAAAATAATAAACAATAAATTAAAAATTGTGTTGCACAGTTGATTTGCTCAGGCACGAAGAAGCACTAACGAACAAAAATTAAAAAGGAAGCACAGTACAAAAGGAAAAAGCTGCGTTGCGTCACTGATTAAGCTACAAGTTGGAGCCTCCAACTAAACCTAACTTTTTTAATAAGCTCATTCAACGTAATGGGTAACCAAAACAGAGTTAGCTTATTTTGGAAACTGGCCTTTTTTTTCTAACTTATTTCACTTAAAGCTCACTTTAAGCCAATTCCAAACAGACCCTATGTCAAAAAGTTATTCTGAAAAAGCCATTTTATCTCGTAAATTTCAAGAATCATTCAGTAAAAGCTAAATCCAAACAAGTTCTTAATAATAAAAGTTCATCTGGCCATTACTTTATCAAACACATACCAACTTACATTTCGCACTTTTTTTTTTCTCTCCATCGCCTATTCCCCTCCCTCCGTTTTCTTAAATAGGCCTAAAGACAATACTACGTAAAGTTAAATAGGCATACATTTATCGTGGGTTTCTTTGACGGCCAAACGATTCATTATTATAATTTATAGGGAGTGGCAATCAAAAACCAGGTTAAATTATTCATTAGAGAGTGCAAGTGGTATTAGGTGGCTACACAATCCTTCCTTTTTGCATCCTAACTAACACCATTTTTATAGGTAAACCCACTTGAGAAAAACGTTTCTCTTCTCCACCTTGTCGTTGCAGCTGAGAGTGCTATATATATAGATTAATTATACAAAACATATATATATATATATATATATATATATATATATATATATATATATACTTGTTAGTCGAAATCAAATGATAATTAAATTAATTTTTTCTACTTATATTAATGAAACCAAAAGTTAAAGATACCTCTCTCTTAATTTTACTTAACTACGCGTCTACACGTAACACCGGGACGCGCCCATTAATATCACGCTATTCATGTTTTATGGCTGTTTATAGTTGCGTGTGTGCATGTGTTTTCCAATACACACACTTTTGATCTATATATAAATAGTTAATTAAAAAAATTGAACACTACTGCGCAGCAACAACAAAACCTTATAGTAGGTGAGATCAACTAAACAACTCTATAACATAAGAGTTGGTTCATAGTGTAAATTACACTAACAAAAAGCAGCTTTTATATTAAAGATTGAGGATAACTGTGTGTGTGTGTGTGTATCGCGCTTATTATATTGATGTATCTAGAAATTTTAACCCCGCCTGTAACTTGTAACAGATGACTTCGTCTTCCTCTTGTCATATCACATATACAAGATATTAAAAATCACGGTGAGGTGTTTCAAGTAAGCAGTCATAAATTTATGCATTCTCATCTCATGAACTAAGTCCACGTAGGCATATTCTTCGGCCACGTACGGCATCACTGATTAACTCAATTATTATTATATTAACATTTTAATTAAGATTATTTATTCATGTACTCTAGCTTATCTTGATGATCTCACTGTGCTCGTAACCCAACAAAACTGATGGAACTTATCCATAAGAAAACCAGAAAGAGAGACCTTAATATGCTTTAATGTATTAGCTCGATCTCTCAAAGTATTACTATTTGACATGAAACTAATCATATAAGTTTAAATTGTGTCTGGAGCTTGAATCAAATAAATGACAAATTTTAAATAATATTTCTTCATTTTTGTTTAAACAAAATAATGCTTTTAACTATTTACTCTCTAAGTAGCTATTTTGTGAGTATAAATTTAAAAAGCGAATACGAGTTTAATCTAATTTGTTAGAATTACAATATTCTTCTGAAAAAAATATTTTAACATTACTACAATTTAGGGTCAATTTTGTTAAAAAATAAGAAGTGATTTTAATTGGGGGAAAGCCCCTCAAACTAAAATCACTCCTTTCTTCAAAAATAAAATAAAATCGAACTCTCCATAATTTAAACCAAACCAAACCAATCTGATTTTATGTGAAGCCTAGTAGGTGTAAAGTTTTGGCAAATCGATTGGTGTGGTTTGGATTGAATTTTGCCTAATATGGAAATCAAACAAAATAATTCATGTGTCGGCCCAACTTTTTCAGAGTTTGACTTAGTTTTGGATATGGGTCATGATCATCTTAAGACCTTAGATAATAATATTACGAGTATTTGGGATTGAATTCCCATTAGGCTAGTCCTCTTTAAATTCCAGGGCTTTGGCTTTTACGTGTACCCAAAAAAAAGTTATAATAGATGTCATGTGCTCTTGTTGGAATATTTTAAAGTTGCGTCCTAATAAATTAAAATAATTTTATGAAAAGTTGTGTAAGAAGTTAAAACACTAAACTTATGTCTCTTTAGTTAGTTTCCAGAGAGATGTATAAAAAGTTATTATCAAAGGTTATTAAGAAAAGGTTGTGTTGGTTTTTAAGAAAACCCAATATACACTAAAGTGTAACTCTTTATAGGAAGGTCATACTCTTCTCATCTCTAATATAAAATATATTTAAATTGTTGATTTTTATCTTAAATGTAAGACAAAATCTTTATATTTGTCAATCTTTTCCTAATTTACCCTATTAATGTTTCCTCAACAACCTAAGGAATGTAACTAAAGTATCTTAGAAAACATATATCATATTAACTAGTTTAATCAACTTCCTTAATCTAATAAAATTAGGTAAATATGTTTTATATTAATGACTGTAGGAGTATTAAATAAATACTAGTTATTTAAGTCATGTTGGTTCATAAGGTTTCTAAATTTAATATATGGTTATAACTTGATTGAAGAGAAGTGTTTCAAAAGGCACCACTTTAAGACATCACTACTTCATGATCTATAAATACCTATCATCATAAATCTATTTGGACATACAACATCACAACACACCATATAATAATAATAGATCAAACTCATTACACTTATCTTTAAGTGCATACAAAGATAAAATCAAATTATCACTTAGTCAAAACCATTGTTCTCTTGACTCGAGTGCTAAAAGTACAATCCATACTCAAAAGTTGTTATTGTATCCTATAGGAAATTCGTCCATTAATCCAAATTGTACTCTATAAGATTCATGTAGGTGCGCGTGAATTAAGTCCAATGGAAAGTGTTTCTCACACATTGTATCCTACAACTCTTCTTCTTATACCCCTCAAAGATCTAGTCCCACCGACACTCCTGACCCATCTCACACATAACCCATATTCAATGGCTTTATAACCTAATAGAAGGTATGATACCCTATAAGTGGGAGGTCGGAAAGTCACCGATTCAATTCTGCTTATAACTATATGTCGTTAATGCTTGCGCCTCTACAATAAGTTAATAACAACAATAAGCCTTATCCTATTCGGTGGAGTCGGCTACATAGATTATATAATGTCATTTTGCTATATTAACAATCAAATCTTTAGTTAAATTGTTAACTAAAAGATCTCCTCAATAACTTCGTAAACATTCGTCTCAATTTTTCATAAAATTGCTATGTATTCTCTCAATACCATAACACCAAACCAAAATACAGGAACAAACCTAATAAACAATTTTTCAAAAGAATAAAAAAAGAGGCCGTATAAGAATATGCGCGATGGAATAGGAAAACACAAGTCAATCTCATTCCTAGTTCTCTATTACTACAGCCAGCAAAACATATCATGAACAAATATAAGAACAGTTGATTTACAGAGTATTGTTAAGTATGTAGTAATGCTTTTTAACTAAACTCTGCCAATTGTTTAATGCAATGATTTTATCCGTTAGATTGCACTTTAAAATGAATTATATTGTCTGATTTCATCGTTCAAGGGACCTTTTGGACTCCTTCCTCTATAATCCTGCTCCACTTAAGAGTAAAATTTATACTTTTGTCTTCCTCATTAGTAATATATTGAAGTTGTTTTTTTTAAAAAAAAAATGAAAAATCTCCTGTTGCTCAAGATATTAAGTTACAAGTTACCATTGTTGATGGCTAAAGTAGAATTTTGCTAGGAAAAGGAAAGTAGAAAGCTGTGAGTATCTGTAGCGTAGGCGTGTGAAGGAAATACATAAGGCATTTTTTTTCTTTATGTGCTTCTTACATGCTTATCCTTCTAATTTTCTTACATATAAGGCTTTTTTTTTTAAAAAAATTTATATACTTTATTTATTTAGATTTAAATTATATGCTACTTTTTAAAATATTTTTTACACTCAATATCTCAAATTAATTAGTTTATATGATACTAATATTACAGGACAAATATTTTTTAATAAGTGACTAAAAACTAATTAATTTGAGATACTGAAAAATATTTCAAAAAGTAATATATAATTTAAATAAATAAAATATATAAAAAAAAATGAAGTTGCTTGCCACGTACGCGGACGAATATTAAGGCTTTGCAACCTGACAAGTTGTAAAGATAAGCAAACACAAGACAAGCCGATCTTTTTTTGAGTAAAAAACAAATAAAAAGATACAACAGAAGACATCCATTTTTTAAAATAAAAAATGTGCATTAGATTTTGAAAAAAAAATATTGTCAGAAATACATAAATGGAAACTGGGGAAAAAAAAATTAGTCAAAGCAATAAAATCTTCTATGGTGACATTAGAATGTTAAGCGGTTATAACCTTTACCAATTTGTTTGGCAAGCTCTTTGAAGAGTTATAATTCTTTATATTGAAGTCGAGATCTTCTACAGAAGTAAGAGGTAAAAAAAAATTGACCAGAGAGAAAGAATTTCAGCCTAGACAAGATTTCGAATAAACGCCTCGTAACACATAACATTGTTGAATTGCGAAGAAAACAAGACAAGCCAATATTAATCGAAGTAAAGGTGCAGAAGGAACATATTAAATTAGCCATATATAGGAGGCATCAAAACTGACTAAGATTCCTCACAAGAAATTTCACTAGCAGACACATTTTGGCTAACATTGTTTTGGTAGCATTCTCCAACACGAAAGCTACGTCCTTGAAGATTACGTTCTCCATTACGTTGTCCCTCCCAAAACAAGACCAAACTATGCTCTCATGTCTTATTTATTACAACATTAATCCCAAAAAAAAAAAAAATCATCCACATGCAAAGTTTACATACTTTTAATAACTAGAAAATAAACTTTCCAGTATAATATATAATATGTATCGAGAAGTGCAAGGAGCAGAGCACAGTTTATGAGACGTACGTTCCTTGATGAGATTCCCTGATTTGATATGATTCAAGTGTCTTGGGAGAGGAGAAAATATTACCTAAAACGGTACTTCCATGATTGAGCATGACTGAATTTCTCATCTCACCTGTCAGCTACTGGTCCCTACAAAAAGGGATCTTTATTCTCATTTCTCTATTATAGAAACATAGGTGATGATATACACACAAATAATGGCAAAAGGAGTTAATGCTTCCCTCGGGTTTCACTTGGCTGCAGCATCCCAAATTCACTCCTAAAGTCATTCATTTGATAGTTTTCTGGCATCTGTTGGCCAATTTCAAATGGTGAGTCAGATGAGTCTGCCATTTTCTCTAGCAGCAAACGCTTCCATCAATGGAAGCCATATTTGTGTGACAAAATCAATTGGTAGAATAAGAGTTAGTGTAATAAGAGCACAAGTGACCTTGACTCCAAAACCAACAGGGGATATCAGTTATCCCCAGTTGTCAAAACAAGGAATTCCTCTTGCTGATCTGCACGTACAGGAAGTTGTGGAGAGGCAGACTCAGCCGGCTAAGTTCATCACCATTCCTCGCCAGAAGCCGCAGTTTCGTCCAGGCTTTTTAGAGGAAGCATATGAAAGTTGCAGAAAGATCTGTGCAGAATATGCCAAGACCTTCTATCTAGGTACAAATCCACTGTGTTCCTTCTTTTGAATTAGAGTTCTTGAACTTTAATTATTTTCTATCTTGAGTATCATTTGCTTGGTTAAAGAAAATGGTTAATTTTCTAACATTCTGTAATTTATTTGTTCCCGGCCCTCACATATGTAACCGCCCGACCTCTCAACATGGTCATCTGAACTATTCTATCTTCTTTCCTGCACAACTTAGTCTTCATTCTTGAACAGGAACTCTGCTAATGACGGAAGAAAGACAGAAAGCTATATGGGCGATTTATGGTAAGAAAGTTCATATCGATGATAATGGATTTAGTAGCTAAAAAAATCTAAAGGATTTACATTTTAGACACTGTCAAGTGCCAACCACGTCTAGTTGTACTCCAAAAAGTAAGTTTATTAATGATCCAAATCAACATACGAGTCCCTTGTTTGAATGCACATCACAAGTTTCTTATTGGAGTCCTATTAATTAAATTGTTCAAAAGGGTAAGATCCATCTATTCTTAAAGCCTCATCCATCCCGAACCCATCACTAGTTCTTTATAGTTAAAAACTGAGATTGTTGTGTGTAGTTTGGTGCAGGAGGACAGATGAATTGGTTGATGGTCCTAATGCGGCCTATATGAGCTCTGCTGTTCTTGATAGGTGGGAGGAGAGACTGCATGACATTTTCAACGGACGCCCTTATGACCTGCTTGATGCTGCTCTGACCGACACTGTTTCTATGTTTCCCTTGGACATTAAGGTATCTTGGCTTTCAAAACCAAAACCATGAATAGTCAGTACCTCAGGGAATGAAGTGTTTTCTTCTGTAATAGCCTTTCAGGGACATGATAGAAGGCATGAGGATGGATACAAGGAAAACCCGGTACAAGAATTTTGAAGAGCTACATCAATACTGCTACTACGTGGCCGGAACTGTTGGCCTGATGAGTGTTCCAGTCATGGGAATTGCGGCACAGTCTCTTCTCCCTGCTCAAACTGTATATAATGCAGCACTCTATTTGGGTCTTGGGAATCAACTGACAAACATTCTCAGAGACGTGGGAGAGGAGTAAGTTTCCTTTTTGTTGATTCATAACGCCACTATTTACGTGTTCTTCATAGCCTACTCGCCTAAGTTTCCCATGTCGATCTTTCAGTGCATCAAGGGGTAGGGTTTACCTTCCCCAAGATGAACTAGCCCAGTTTGGCTTGAGTGACAAGGATATTTTCTCAAGAACTGTGAGTGAAGAATGGAAGGAGTTCATGAAACACCAGATAAGCAGGGCAAGATTCTACTTCAAATTGGCAGAGGAAGGAGCTTCTCAGCTTGAGAAGGCCAGCCGTTGGCCGGTGTGTATGTTATGTAATAGGAAAGTCAATTATTGTAGTGTCATAGTGTGTGTGTTGCATAAAGTGCAGTTGGTGATGGATAAATCGGTTTGTGCATGATTTGCAGGTTTGGTCGTCATTGATAATATACGGCAAGATCTTGGACGCAATCGAAGACAACGAATATGACAACTTGACAAGAAGGGCATACGTAGGAAGGGCTAAGAAACTTATGATGTTGCCTCTAGCTTTCACCAGATCTCTCTCATTCTCTCTCAATCTCAAGGGTCAACCCCTTCAACAACAACCTTCAATAATTGGTGTGGCCCCCCTAGGCCCCGACTCAGTTGCACAAAAATGAAACAAAACACTTTGTTTGGCCCGAAAGAAAAGAGCTTGTACGTTCGGGGCCAATAAATATATCTTGGCCTTATTGTATATAGGACACGTGCCACCTCCTGCCGCTAGTTATGCTTTTTTTTTTTTGGGTCAAAACATACTTATATTAATACTTTTGGTACATGAAAACATAACAATTCGGAAAGAAATAAACTAGAACAATACATACAGAAATACAAATAAATAAAATAGAACAATCCAAAATAAAAGGGAAACTAACAACTTTAAACCATTGAAGAGGTTGGAATAAAGTTGCGTCAATAACTGCATCAATTTTCTGGATATCCAAGGTTAAAAATAAAAATGACAAGAAAAAAAGATGTTGGTTGAAAAATCCATCCTATAGGGCACAACTTTATAGGGCACGCCTTTATAAGGATAAGTTACAAATTGATCAACTACACAATTAGCCAATCGGATAAAAATCAGAAAAAATCCAACCTCAAAAAAAGAAGCCAAATGATGTGTTGAATAATACTTCTTCTCCTCCGATCAAGCAACTAAGACTAACACTGGATTCTCCACCCTTGAACAATCCTAATAATAATGGCCCTCTCTCATAGGTAAAACATATTGCATTAAAGACCATTACCACAACCCTTCCCCCAAAAAAGTGAATCCGAATCACAACAGAAAACATCACAACTAAATACCAAAAACATAAAAAACTTGAAAAAAAGACCGTCCCCTCTACCAACGAAGACCGTCGAGGAGGAAGAGGTCGATACAACAGTTCTCACAGTGAGGACTCCCACCACCTCAAGAAAGATCTACAGAGGGAGAGGAAAAGCTCGCATCAGAGGCGAGAGAAAGTCACCGTCACATACCGAGATCAAGCAAAGAACATAGGAGGGCTGGCGTGGAAGAAGATGAAGGCTCGTCGTTTTGCATCTCGCGGCCGATTTGAGAATCGCAACTCAAAAATACTCCAACACTACCTTCTCCTGGGTCTCCGAGCCCTTATATGCATATCTATCACGGCTATGGCTCATATTGGTGTTCGCCAGCAGCAAGGACGCTGTCGGCGAGAAAGAAGCCCTAATGTTGGAGACGAGCAAGCGCGGCGTGAGAGAAAGAGAACGAAGTGAGCATGTCGTGTTCAGAAATGCACCGCTAGTTATATTTACATGACTAGAACAATGCAAATTTAAAATTAAAATACGTCACAAAGACACAAACTGTTTGAATCTCTTGAAATTAATTCGTGCTCGAAGATTTAGATGGTGCTATTTGACACATGCAGAAATTTATGAACTGGGTTTTCACTTAATAAGCTTTTATTTCCGAGTCAAAATACACTTATTGAGCTTTTCTTTACTTCTTAAATACTCAGTTCGTGAACAATGCATGTCAGATTTTAACTAAAATCAAATTACTGACCAGCTTTTTTCCTTAGTCAATTAAACCAATGCGACCAATATTAGTCGTCATCTGGCTTTATCACTTGGCTTCCTTTGTTTGTCAGCTGGAATCCGCCTAATGTGGTATTCAAAAAGGGCCGTGCTATTCATGCGTATACAGTGTGACTTCTTGTTGATAATTCACTTTGTATGGTATTCATCATACAGTTTAAAAGTTTCCATTTTGAATGGTAAAACAATCAAGAAACACAAGTACATAAACAAATTTCCAGAAATTAACAAATGACGATAACAGTATTGATAATACAAAGACGAGCGAGCGCATTATCATGGTAGTCAAAGGGAGAGGGAGAATGAGAGATAGAAGATGCCTATTAGAACATATTCTCACAAATCAAGAGGGAAAAATTATGAAGCACTATTAAAGCAACTGTTAGAGCATCATCCATCTACAGAAATTCATCCCCTGAAAAAGAATCCTTCTAAATTGATGAAAGAAACTGAAGAAAATTGAAAAGGTGAAAATAATAATAATGATAACAACAAAAATAATAAGGTACATGGCTTGCTGGTATGGCATGAATGCTGATAATAGCATATCACCTGCTGCTCCTCTCCCTCCTCTCTCTGAAGGATCCAAGTATAATTCAAGTGCATAACAAATCGTGCAATGCCTCTAAACCACTAACATATCAAAACTGCAAGGATCACATTTGATGCATGACCTCTGATTTCATTAAGTCAATATGGTTGCAAGGAAGTGAGGGGCCACGAGTCACTGGTAACGGCAGCTCAACCAGAGTTGCATCATAGGAAGTAATCAGGTGTTCTCCTGGTCACATCTGGCTCTCCCCTCCTTGGCGCTGGCTCAAACTGCATAAAGAAATGAATTGAACAAAAGAGATTACCACCTGCTCTATGCAGCAGAACGCTAAATGCCAAGCACTAGAACCGGATAAAATGAATTGCTGGACTACATCAATATCCAAACCAACAAAATAGTGACTGCAGCAGATTCTAGTATAATGATTGTGGGAAAGGAGGGTGTTCGAAAGGCAAGCTCAACCTGAATGAATGTGTGTCCCTTGCAGTCATCGACTTCAAGGATGGATGCCATATTCCCACAGCGGTAACAGTAATTAGGTGCACTAAATATGGTAACCACCTTTTGGTCCTGCAGAATGCACCATAAATCAGACACCACTATACTCTATATGAAATATCAACAAACTAAAAGGGAATGAGATCCAGTATTTACATGACCCCAGTTATATCCTTCCATAACCAGCTGGTGAGCTCTAGCAATAAGTTTTAAGTTATTGGTGTGGTTAAACTGCTCCGATATGTCCTATAAAAACAATTCAAATAACGGTCAATGAAAATTAATGATGTTGGGTAAAATCAAATACTAACCAGTAGATTAGAATACCTGGCCAAAGGTATATCCGGCACCTCTAGGAGAGATACCCCAACCACAGCGATCATCTGGATCAGACCACAGAAGATCACACATGGGTCCTTCGTGAGGAACTTCTTGTACACGATCAAAATTTCGAATGTTATCAAGGGTTTCAATTGATGGGGACAACCCACCATGAAGACAAAATATTTCAGATTCAACCTGAAAATAAAACATCATACTTTAGCAGCATGAAATGATTAGTGAAAACGTTGAAAATATCAGAATTGGAATTGTGAATTGATTATTATTATCTCAATATTATGACTCACTATAATTTAATAACACATCAGAAATATTTAATAAAAACTTAGAGATCAAAACAAGACTTCAAAATTAAAGTACATAATGCACAAAAGAAGATGAGAAAGAGATATAGATAAATTGATGCATCTCAAAATGAAAGCCTACTAGATTGAATCAAACGAACATGCACAAACTCTAATCATAGGCAAGAACACATCCTCCAGTAATTCCATACACCATGTAGTATAATAATAGTATAAAAAGTACTAACCAAAGCTGTCAAAGGGAAGTAGTCAAATAAATCTGTAAAGATCTTCCAGACATTGGCATTACCATACCTGCAAAGAAATTATTATCTATGTTGGTTTGCATTTGAAAGGAAAATTAATAGAAATGAAAAGATAAGCCGATAGAGAACACATATTTGACCCCCCCCCCCAAAAAAAAAAAAAGATACAAAACGCATATATCAAACATCAGCATCCCCTATAACATGTTAAGACCAATAAAGACCAACTAGCAAAATCTTAAGAATTCCAAATCAACTTTCAACAAGCATAATGCTTGTTTCATTGGGACCATTTTATCAACATACATCCAGTCTAAGTCTGAAAATTTTTGGCGAATTATATTGTTAAGCTATCTGTCTAGGGTTATCTGAATATCCAGACACAAAGGAAAATATTGAACATTATATTGTTAAAAAGCATGTCTCAATAACTTATGCTGCTCAGTCCAGGAAATCAAAATAAACAGTCCGCAAATCAGGATCATGGGCTATTCTTACCTTCAATGTCTCACTCTTCTACATGACATGCTTAAAATTTAGATATAGCATCTACAAATCCAGGTAAACCAAAAAAAGTACTTTGGGGTGGAATTAACAGGGGAAAAAAGAATAGAATAATGTCATTACTTGCAGGACAATAATTAATGCAAGAGCAGCCCGTGGCTGAACAATTATAATGTCCCCATTAGATTTTAACTTTGTTCTGTCCTGTATGTGCTCGTTCAACAATGAAAACTGGAAGGGGAAAACTGTTTTATCATAAATGCTTTTACAACTCAACGAAAGAACACTAAGAAGAGAAACATTTTAATTTAGCACAAAGTTACACACTTATAACTAAAAGAACATCTATGACACAAAAGACAATAACAAATTAACAGGAGGATTCTGGGGGAAAGACATAAAAAGGATCAAGGGGCAAAAATAAAACAAATGTAGAAGCGATGGGTGCAGTAATTTATATATAACAAAGGCCAAGTGCCAAACTAAAATATCCTAAAAGTTAAAATTCTCTAGTACTCACTTTCTTAGGCACTCATCGTAAAACCCATAAACTTGAGTAATCTGTCGCAAAAAGAATAAGATTAGCCAATACATTCAAAACTAACAAGACAAACAGTCAAATAAACACAACCAAAGCAGAGTAAATAGTGAAGTGGTTAAACTTTAAGCTAGGGAATTGATTGCAACATACTGTGTGTATGTGTGTGTATAAATCATTAAAGATTAGACAAGTCACATGACAACACATAGAACATACCTGACGACTTTCATGATTTCCCCTCAGAATAGTGATGCGCTGAGGATAGCGCACTTTGAGGGCAACCAAAAGCTGCATAGAAAATAGTCAGTGAATCAGTGTAAAATATGTTCTATTCAAAAAGATAAAAAAGAGAACTAAGCATTCTGGTGATATTAATATCAATTTGAAAAACAAAATATGCCTAAAATTTTGAAATCCACACACCCTGTTTGTGTTAATATTGATTGCCACAGAGGTGTAAATGCTATGGCAACTCCTCGTGTTGTAAATAGATACTCTACACATGCAGCAGAGCCGTATATAATAGTTTTTTTTCTTTAGTTAGCAAGACCACACATAACTAAATTATGCAGTAGTACCCAATAAGTAAATTAACCCCACAAACACACATTACAGGATATAATCTACCTTGAAAAAATGCAAACCGCCATTCTCAGCACTGGGACATGCCATAAGTAACATTTAGTAAAATGTCTAAGTTTAGAGGGCAACAAACAACTCTTACAGTGAATGACTAGTGTTCAACTCATCTAAGCCTGTAACAAATATTAATTATTAAAAATTAATTCAAAAAATACATTTGAAGCTTAGCCACTTATAGTCATAGACCTTTAAGCTTAAGGTATGTACATCATATCCATGTCATCAATCATCTCATAAGGATTTAGAAATAAAAAAATGAATTGCACAAATTCAACTTGAACTACAAAAAAATACATATGGCATATCATCCCATACTTACTGTTACGGTTTCAACTGAATAATAGCCACGATCAACATAATCTCCCATAAACAAGTAATTTGTATCTGGACACTGATTGAAAAAACAAAACAAAAAGTGTGATCAGAAATGAGTACCCAACCAAAAAATCCTATATACCAATCAATGCTGCCATATTCAAAGGCTCAACTGAGCAACAGATCTACAATGAACACATGACACCAGGTATTCAAATCAAACATAAGATTAAATAATAATAATAATAATAATTACTATTATTAAACATACAAGGTTTTTTAGTTTACAGAATGCTTTAACATGACAGACTAAGCATATATATAATAATAAGATTTGGGTGCAATCTAAGCCTATATGACCTAGAGGAGTTTTAAAGGAAATCAGATTAAAGAGAGCCAGTTCTGTGAAACCAAGATTAAGATCAAATGCAATTTTAAAATGCAGTCCCCATAATGTCAGCAAATTTATTTATGTTGTAAAAAGAAATCCAAAAAATACATACCTTGCCCCCAATGCGAAAAAGCTCAGCAAGATCATGGAATTGCCCGTGAATATCACCACAAATTGTAACTGGACTTTTTACAGGCTGCAATTACGGCCATAAAAAACATTTAGCCCTTCCTGGTGGCTACCATTCAAAATCATTATAACCTAAAGTCCGCAAGATATGAGGATGAAGTTATAAAACATAAGTCAATATCAAGAATCTCAAATAAAATGCCTAGAACAGCTGAGAAATGGTCACCAATTGATAGAACATAGTATATGCTTAATGCAAACGATTCTTGTGGGAGCTCACCTCAATGCTTTGCATACTTTTCATTATAAGCATGCTGTATAAATTATAAATTAGGAAACTCATTCAATTATTTTACTTAACACGTACACACCTGAACATTGCTCTCCACCATCAGAATCTCCTTTGCCTTGTCACACAAGACCCTCACCTGCGGAACAATGATCAGACAAGTGAAATAAGAGTTTAATCATTGACTAAATAAAATAAACCATTTTCTATGATACTCCAATCACAATTTCAATTAATCTCTATCATACAATGAGGACAGCATGATCATTTTAAGGATTCTTTGTACATTACTAGGTTCTCTCAACAAACCAATAGGTTTGGCGACCTCTCTGGCTTTTCAAGACCTTTCACATTTAATAGGGAAAATTATAAAGCTGTTGATAACTGTCAGATTTAAGCAGTACCACAAAGATGACCAAGCAAATATCTTGCAACCCACACACTGGCTGTTGCCTAGTTAGAGAGCATCATTTTGGAGGGGTCCCAAGGTCTTCAAACTCCGTTATCAGCAACCACAATAAATGGTCTGTGAAGCTAACTAGCTTTTTCCGTAAACATGGATTAGGCAAAAACGCATGCATCCGCATGTTTTGAATAGATCTGGTCGTGAATTAATTGAATGGCATCAAATAAAAAACGCATTTTGAGGGAGTTCTATGCTCAATTCTAATTCTGATAGGGTACTTAAAATGCCAAAAAGCAAAATAGAATTATCAAGATTAACGACTTAGATCTGATAGTGACATGCCTCCATCAACATAACCGATACACAAGCTTGAAGATATATACTCATACATACACGGCCGCCCTTTGCTTGGCAAGATCAATGCCGCTCATGATCGTTATGAATTTTGCAAAATTGACGGAACGTTTTGATGAAGTGAAAGATGATCAACCCACATGATCAAAACTAGAGTACAATTTCTGATAGAAATTCATATAGCAATTAGGATTGAGAGGCACACATGTTTTATAAAATACTATGAGATCTAGCTTAGTTACTATAGGTAACCCAGAAACGATACATTGGCCGACGACCGGAAACCGACTTCGGCCAAACTTGAAGATCTCGCTCATAAAATTCAAACGCAAAGAGCCATTGGCCGTGTTAAAAAGTCCCAGAAATCGCCCTGATCCATCACATTTCCCGAGAATCAACGAGAATCCCTTGCCCTCTCTAAATAATCAAAAGAGGAAACATTTCGTACATTAAGTAGGATAATTCAAAAGGAAAACCAAAGTACCTCTTGCTCAGACAAGGGCTTGCACTGCATAAGCTGAGAAATCTGCTCATCGAGGTTTCCATGGGAATTCGAAGGGACCGAATCCATGCTTACCTTCTCCTCCTCCTCCTCCTCCTCCAACAACGCAAAGGATCAATGTCCCTAAGAATCTTATCCAAACCCTAGATCTCACTAAGAAAACCCTTTCTTTTAGTCTCTTGTTCTTGCTTGGGGTAGAGAGCGCCAAGGGTGGTGGGGAAACCAAAGTTTTGATAGCCGCACTGAGGGCTTGTATTTCTATTTGTTCGTTCACCACTCCTTTCTGGGGGTAAAACTGAAAACCACAATCGAAGGTGGGGCTTCCGAGTTCAGAACGATAGTATTAGTCAAGTGTCAATCGCGCACGGGAGCGTGGGATTCAGTCGCGTACTCGCGTTCAGTTTCAATTCATTGGTTGGCCGGCGTCTTAGATTAGACAGCTTGTCATCGGCATCGCTGCCAAAAACAGTTTGAGACCATTGCCCATTTCATGATTCTTCTTAAATTTAATTAATATATCGGATCTCACTTTGTTAATTCGTTTTTTTAATGGGTGTATTAACTGATCGTATTCTTGGAACAAACAAGAGATGTCTTGAAATCTTCCTTTCTTTAGTGGAAACATTTTTTAAGGTAAACTGGTATGGAGACATTATTTTCAGGATATGCATTTTCATGCAAATAAATATAAATAGAGATATAGATTTGAACTGACTAACTTGTAATTGTAACTTCATTTTTTGAGAGTCAAACGAGACATCTTGTGACAACACGACTTAGCAATATATTAATAGATTAGATCATGTCAGACTAAATCGTTTAAAAAGATGCCAACAAAATTGTCTGTGTGGCAATAAATAAATTTGTAAATACTCCATATTTCATTACATCAATACAATCTCCTTTATTTCTCATATTCATTATTTTTATACTAACTATCCTATTAAATGAACACAATATGTATGTCAAACCTACGAATTTAAGTAATCTTGTGAGAATAACATAAAATCATAACTAAGACTTATTGTAAACTTGTAAGAATTTATTTTCATTATCAATAAATAGATTTTCATAGTTTATAATTAAATAATTAAAATATAAAAAATAATTACAATTTTTTTTAAAATATATTTTAAATCCAAACAATTGAAATTAAATTCATCAACATACGTAATTCATCATACTTCACAAATAAAGTTCATATATAAAGTCATGATCAAATCAAAAAAGTTATCAGAAATTTAAAAGTGAGTTAACAAGATATTTTAGGCTAAAATCGTAAAAACGGTAAACTCGATGTTTAAACTCACAAGTTTGACTGAATTTACAACTAACATGAGTTTATGAGTGACGCGAAATGATTTTTTAAAGTATAAACATAAAAACGGTGAACTCAAAGAATAAACTCGTAAGTTTCACAAGAATGGTTAAAAGGAATTTCTAAGATAAATGATTAAAAGGAAGGATTTTTGGGAAAACAAACCCACATTTTTTAAACAATAAATAACTAAATTTTTTGGTATATATAAATTAATTATATGACTATCGTTTATAAGCATAGAGAGTATAAAGAAATTGTATACAAAAAAGAGTATAAAGAAATATAATCACATTATGAGCCTTTGTTTTGCACAATATGTAGAACAAATATATAGCATTGATGTCTTAGGAACAATACATCAGGAGTCGACATCTCAGGATTTAATCATAAGATTCAACGAAGGTCATAATATTATGGGCAATATAACCTCTTCTAGGAAAATATGCATAAACAAAACTATCCTACAATTGTCTGGAGAATAGGGAGGATGGGAGGGAAGTGAGGCTAGAATATCCTGGTTCAAATATAATGGGCCAATTCCGAGGACCAACAGGGCTTCGAAATAAAGAGCAGTTGCAGAGCTTCTAACGGCAGTGCCAGTAGTATCTTGAGGGAACTAAACGGTAGAGATTCTCATACCTTCGAGAAATTATCAGCTCAATGATAAATCCATTCTCTCGGCTCCAACCAAAATGTTCATCCATACGGCCCATGTGAGAACACGTCCAAAACGACAGAAATGATGAACATCTCTTAAAAAAGGTCAAGTAAGCCCGACTCGACTCATTTGGTCGAGTTGTAGCAAAAATACAACAAAATCAAAAAATCATTTGATGTTTTAAAGCTAGTTGCGTCATCTATGAATGAAGAATATTTTACTCAGCTGAATGGATCACTGGTTATTTGAGTCCATCCTTGCAAGTTTCAATTCTATAGCATCCTTATCAAAATCCCCACTAACGCCATCCCTTGAATAAGTAACAGTTTTTGTTAACCCAAGAGACTTGACCATCCACCTGACCTCGGATGCAACAGACAAAATTCAAGGATGGGAAAAGAAATGCAATGCAGAATGACAGACCAACCTCAATCTCTCTGAAACAACATCCAAGAGTTTTGCTTCACGTTCCTCCTGGCAAGGAAGAGCCTGATTTTATAAAAACTCAAATATCACTGTGTATATAAAGCATCGCTTTTAGCAACTATGAGATGCATGTTTACATCCCTTATCTCTGCTCCTAAGCTAGTTACCGCTGACTTTATCTAACACATGCCATTCAATCGTCATTCCATGAGGCACCTGCATGACGAGATTTTAGTCAGTTTTCTTGAATAATGACTCCCAAATAAAACAGTCGAGTAATCATCAAATGCCCAATAAGAAAGTGAAAACACGAAAAGATATGTTTGGAAAAATGTCCAACATTGTCACAACCATGTTAGTGCTTCTCCGAGACATTTTCAGACACACCAATATAGTAATTCACATTAACATGACACCATGTGCCAATCTGATGCATATTGCATTCAAAGTCAAAATTTTTGTGATCCCCAACAATACCAATGAAATAAATATAATATGTTCAGCAGCCTTTCACAAAATCATAGCCTGAAGATGCCTGTCGGTTAGTTACAATGAGAAACAGAACGATGAAAGCTCATTCAAGTTCTCCTGGTTAAATAGGACGGGAACAAAACACCCAATATTTAGATAAAGGTCAGTAGAAAGCTGTATGATTAGGCCCTGATGTTCACTTTCAAAACCTTTGTAATAAGTATCCATGATCAAAAGGAATCCATCAGATCATTAGCTGTTCAATATTTTTTTCTAACACCTGTAACATATGGCATGCAATGGCAGTATAGAGCATGCAAGAATTATAGTTGCGTTAATGTATTTAACTTGTCTCTGCTCTGTTTTCTATTAGACCAAATATGCCATACCTAGATGTGGAACTTGAAAGCAGAGCTACCCACCCATTTAAGGCCATCTTATGAAGGAAACAGTGTTGAAAGGATTTCCATGCATCTTAAGTGTTTAGTCGTAGATTAAAATACAATATTATTGCGCACACTAATTGCTTTGGCCAAATTGTATAGAGTTCTGGAATCTAAAATATTGTCTTAATCTTACCAAAAATGTAGAGAGTTCTGGCCAAAATATTGATTTGCAATCAAAACAAAGGGATCGGGGCTTAAATTCTCCAGCGCACTTCCTATGTAAACCTACCAATAACAGAACATAGCAGTGACAACAGATCAACAGCCTCTGCTTGTTCTGGGGGCAAGAGTTGCTAAGAAGCCAAACAAACTATCTTGTGCATTGAAGAGAAGGGAGAGGGCTGGTGTAAGGTTTGTATGTCGTAAATGAAGTAGTTTAACTACAACTGCTCCTAGACGAATTATTTGCACAAACAGAAACCTTTTGGTTTCATTATATTTACTTATCACATGAGAAAGAGAAGGGAAATAATAATTCAACAAAGTTGGAAAGTACCTAGTTCCTGATGTTCACCAATAATCCCCGCAAGAGCACACCCCATCACTGAAATGGTGGAACCTTTTAGCATCTCGAATGATGAGGTCCCTGCCAACAATCTTGGAAATAATCTTTAGAGCATTATGACAATCACCACAAAAACGGAGGTTTTTAATTACTCTAATAGGAGAACGGGCAGAGCTGGTTAGAAGACCATAACCAACAGCAAGTCTCTCACTGTGGGCAAGAAGAGCTTCTTCTTTTCCTTCTTGGTCTATGTCATGCAACACAAATCTTGTTTCTGGAATATAGCCAAGTTCTTTCATTTGTGACCTCAAGCTTCTAAGCAAAGCATAAATCTTATCATTCTCAGGATGAGAAGTATCTCCAGCTCGATATTCATGGACCCTGCTTCTTACTTCCAGAAGATTTTGGTTTGCTAACTTCTTCTTCTCTTTCTCTTTTGCCAGGTCCAAAGCTTTTACAGGTACAAGGCCAGCCTTAGATTGCTCATTTAAGCGAGAAGGGTCCAACTGCTCAACTAATTCAGCACAATGATCCCCTAGCTCCGTGTTCCCATGAATTCTACAATGATTCATCAAAGTTTCCCATATATCAGTACTCGGCTCCACTGGCATATTTTCAACAAATTGAAATGCTTCATCAAGGTATCCAATACTTCCAAACATGTCTACTACACTGACATAATGAACCATAGATGGTACAATGCCATAACTTTCGCTCATTGACTCAAAATGTAGGATTCCCTCATCAATATCACCCAGCATACTGCATGCAGCAAAAACACTATTGAACATTTTTCCATCAGGTTTTAGTCCCATTTTCTTGAATTGAGTAAATAAATCAATTGAATCTTCTGCAAGCTCATTTTTTGCAAGCCAGGTTATCATAGTATCCCAAGTTGTCAAGTTGCGCTTTGGCATATTATTGAACACCTTGAATGCATCATCCATAGAACCACATTTAGAGTACATCTCTAATATTCTGTTACATGTGCTCACCTTAAGAGGTGATAGATACCTTAAGACATGTTCATGTATAATTTTTGCCTCTTCCAGAGCTTTAGCCTCCCCACAATGGTGCATTAATTGCAAATATCGAGGCAAATCCACTTGAATACCCCGCTTTTCCAACAACTGTAAAATTTCTACAGCTTCTTTCACTTTGCCCTCAATGCAAAAATAATCTAGTTCCTCAAGGGTACCCCTATATGGACTGCCACCAGATGCCTCAGCTGACTCCATATCAGGTTTTGCATTATTTGACAGTTGAGAACCAATTGTTGAACTCTGTAATGTTTGCAAATTTGGAGGATATTGACTGTCTTTTACATTCTGTGGAAATTGTCCAGAACCTGGGTTACACAGATTAGTCATATTGTTACTCCATGGGAATTGAGTTTTTGGTGCCTGCTGAAAACTGCTGAAGTTTTGGCTGGGGTTCCCTTTCAGATTCCCCAGAGGCTCAGAAAGGATCTGTGAGCTATGTATATTAGAATGATATGCCCTATTCGTTGGTCCCTCCGTCCATGAGGCATATGAACTCTCCAGATTTCCACTCATGCCATTTAGGTTCTGTTGAGCATAGAACCCACCCTGGTTCTCAACAAATGCATTTAGATGCTTCCCAAAGCCTTTTGTATTACTAACACCAACCCTGTCTAGGTTCTGTTGCATTTCTGTGTTGTTTCGGCCACAATTACCATCAGGAATTCCGCTTCGTCTGACCATATAATTCTGGAAAATATTCGTACCGTTATTCAAGTTAGGTCCATCAAAAGTCTGATCAATTCCACTAGAAAATCTCTCTGGACTATCATTTTTATATTCATAGATTCCACTAAAATTTCTGCCACGCTCACTTACTCTGTTGCCAATTTCATTCTCAAGACCTTCAGAATAGCCCCGGAACTGGTGTAAGCTCTTCTGATCGTGCACAGAACTTCCTCCATAAAACCCACTTGCATGTGCTTGATTAACATTTTCTGAACTTTGTCCATATGGTAACTGATAAGAATTTGTGTCATTTTGACTTGCAGGATGACTGTGCTGACAATTCAATGAATCATCTTGGTGATAAGCACTGACCGATTGAAAATCCAACCTTTCAGCTGAAGTACTGAGAGTCTTCCAGGTATTACAGATTTTGATAAAATCCACAATGTCGTTTGAAGAACCTTTTCTGAGTAACCTTGTCAGAGAATTGACTGAAAGAAGCGAGGATCTCCTAGATGACATAGGTTGCTCGTACCTAACTAGTTCAAATGTTTGTCAAAAGTTACACTGAAAAGAAGTCAATAAAGGGAGCATGTGTCAGATGAAACGAAAGAGAAGATATCACTGAAAATAATGAAAACCAACGGGGCTTGCTTTTAATCACCAACGCTATTGAGTTAGACCTGTGTGTTACTTTCTTATTTCTTTGGATGACAGCAGAGAACAGAATCCAGAATAATCAGAAGAAGTAGGTGCAGATTTGACTTATTTCAACAGCAGTTAGTAATAATCCAGGCAAAGTAATAGGAATTAGACCTAACACGATTCAAAAAAGAAAAGCTTCAATCATTTTTATTTGTTCGAAAGAAGAAATGTGTAATATTAATCTGTATAGCCCGTGAATATGAATGGCCAAGAATTGGAAATGGACAAGATAATGAACAGTAGAACATATTGAATATCCCAGAAAGAGAATTGTTCTCAGATCATATAAGTGCTCAGACTGATAAATAGAGATGAGAAACAATTTAAAAATCGATAGAAGAGTCGAAAACATACCTTGGAGAATCCAATTCAGCGTCACCTGCTGGTCGCTGTGGAGATGTTCTCTCTAGGCCGGCGAACCTTGTCCTTCACTTCAGCTTAATGATTGCGCAGGCAAAGTGTCCTGTGAGTATGGAAGGGAAGGAGGAGGTTCGGCCGCACAGAGGGTGGTGAAATTAAGGGCGAGGAAGATTTACCTGACGGTGAATGCTCCAGTGAATATGAGCTTCAATCTGCCGGAGGAAGCACCAAATGGAGGCGTTTGGGTTTTGGAAGAGCGCAAACTGAGCGTTCAAGTTGGAACTGAGCTTTGCTCGAATGCCACTTAGGTTTCCTTTACAATTGACATCTATGGGCCTGGGCCCTCCTCGTCTTTGCCCCAAATAAAAGAATCACCTTCCTCTGGTCAAAAACTACAGAAAGGACCCCTTGTCATTGGATTATGAGAAAAGGGTTGGACATTTTTATCAAAAGGAGAAAGTTTGATTTTAGAGTTAGTCACGGTGTTGGGGAGGCATCTTAACTTCTGGGTGTCTAGGTAAACTCCTGAAGGTAATAGATGGCTCATCTTGCCTAACATTGGTATCATCTAGGAGGAATGAAGATTTCTTTCTGCCCTTAGGATCGTGAATGAACCCAACCCCTTTCCTAAAATTTTTATATAAAAAAAACTACAAAAAAGAAAGATAAGGACTCACATAACTGGAACGCGTTGCCCCTCTCTCCTTTGCCCCTTTCATCTCTCCTCTTTCCCCTCCCCTTCTTTTTATCATCCTTAGATTAACAACTTGCTTGGTTTCAAGAAAGGAAAGAAAGAAAGGGGAAAAAAATTATCATCTTTACTAAATAGTCTAAAAAAATTTTTAAATTATTTTAAAAATATACTCTCAATAAAAAAGAATATTTTTTTCATTAATGGCAATTAAGTCAATATCCTCCCTCCCTTCCTATCCCATCCCCCTCAACATTTTATAAACAAGATTTTTATAAATTCACGTATAAAATATAAAAATAAACTTAAAATGCTAAAATTTGATATGAACAGTTCACAACTGTTACAGGAAAAAAAAATCTACTTTACAACAATAATCTACAATTGTGAACTATTCATGTCAAATTTTAACATTTTAAACCTATTTGTATATTTTATTAGTGGATTAATAAAAATAAATGTTTATAAAAGGTTAAATATGGACAATTCAAACTTTTAATCCAGTGATGATAAATAGAAGAGGAGGTAAAGAAGAATCCGTGGATGGAAGAGACAAATGAGAGAAGCTTAAATCCACCTGGCACTTACTTAGATTAGTCATTACTACAAGTGGTCGATACCCCAACCAGAGACGGAGCTTTGAAGGGATAAGAGGGGAGCCATAAAGTTTAAAGCCAGGTGTAGGGTTGTATGGGAAATCATATGTGGCATCAGTGTTGCAGGTAGCTATCAGGAAGTTGTAAACTTCGTTGATGAGATGGTGCAATTGGTGGTGTCTCACCTAACCGGGTAATTTGGGTCCGTCGTGTGAAAACCCATAACAATATAACATGGTGGTCCAAGGACAATGTTGATCCAAGGCTTCTACGACAATTTAATTTTTAATTGTTAATAGTGTTTAATTGTTAACTTTTAATATTTTTGTATAAAAAACTTTTAATATTTTGATATATTATATAGCAGGTAATCTTCCAGAATTTCATATACATTTGATATTATTTTCTTTTCTTGTTTATATTTTTTTGTTTTTTAATATATTTAAAACTTTCCTTTAAAAAAATTTTAGGGGCAACCTCCTGCCACTGTTTGGCCCCCCCAATATTTTTTCCAAGCTCCGTCCCTGACCCCAACCCTACACAAGAAAAAAGAATCACCTTATTTTTCATTTTACTTTTTTAAAAAATTAGAGAGGCAAGCAGCATTGTCTGACCTCCTATTTTTTTGAAACAAGGCAGCATTGTCTAATCCTTTTTTTTTTTTTTGATAAGTTGTCTAATCCTATTTGAATTTGAAGGGGAGCTCTCGTGGCATTGAAGTATAAGGCCATTTGGATTCTGTTTCATATTTACTAGTGCAGAGCCGATCAATGAGTGGGACCACTTGAAGAATTCTCAAATTGTTGTGCTTGTTGCATTATAATCCCAAAAGTTTGCCCCCAATTTATAAACATGAACTACAATATTCAAGCAACTGGGGATGACGAGGTTACTATAAACATCTTCCATGAGCGGCGACTTCATGTCGGTAGACGGTAATATTGAAATTATGACTACAAAGCTTAAAATTTTATAATTTAATTTGATTATAAATTCATCCGTACGTCGGGATCAAGTCTCATTGTCAACGCGCAGGCATCAACACTCATGTGTATTTGAGGCGTTGACCCCTTACAAAATTTTACAATACTTAAATACATAATTTGATCAAATAAATATTATATAAGTAACTATGAACGTAGACTCATAAATTTGATTGGCAAAATATTTCATCCAAACAAAAAAAACTATAAGCCTTATTCAAATAGTAAATAAGCTCAATTGACTCTCTGATAAGTCATACCAGACAAGCTCAATATAACCTTTCCAATTTGACTACATGCAACTAACAACTTCTGTAATATAATCGACAACACTTGAATAGGTATTAAAGTAGAAAATTTGAAAGAAACATCTGCATCACGCGGATTTATTTATTTTTTTTTTGAGGGGTGGTGAAGAGAGGTATTTAAGAAAATCAATCCACAACGAAATGCTATGTAATATGTCTTTCCAAACATTTCGATTAATGTGATTCTGACTTCAGACATTCAGGAGGCGCATGACTCTTCCGAGGATGCTTCAAGAGTTGGAAATGGAATGGGAGCTGGTTATTGCTAAACTGTCTTTATGTGTTTTCACTTGACTTGCATTTGTATTTCTTTTTTTTCCGTTTACAAAGGGATCTGACCAACTTGATCAGTTATTCTTAGGACATAGCCTTATACTTTCTACACCCATCTCATCATCCAGCAACAGCTGCCGCAAGTTCGCTGGTGGTTTCTCCAGATTGTACAAGCCCTCCTCTAAGGTTAAAGCATAGTTAGCCAGGAAATCTGCACAACGGTTTCCTTCTCGGTACGTGTGGGTAATAGAGACCCGCCATTCCTGAGCTAAAAGCTGCTGAATCTTCCTGACGATACTCCTATATGCATTCGGCAAGGCGTCAGGACTTTCAATTAATTTTAGAGCAACAAGACTATCTATCTGTACCAAAACATCTCGATATCCTTTCACCCAGGCCATCTCCAATCCGTCCACGAGAGCCCACAGTTCTGCATGTAATGATGTACAGCTCCCAATGTTGCGACAACACCCATGCAACCAATGCCCTTCTTGATTTCTAATCAGGCTTCCCGCCCTAGCCCGTCCCGTCTCATCCTTTCTAGCACCATCACAATTTAAGGAGACAGTCAAACTAGGTGGTTTGGACCACCTTATATGACGGGGTTCTTTCACACTTTCCTTCTTTGGTAACGACCACCCATCCTAATTGCCTGTATGCTGAAATCTGCTAGGCAGAGGACTTCCTGTGCTATGGATTCTGATCGATAGTGAGAATGTTGGAATATTGCCTTGTTCCTAACCTCCCAAATCTTCCAGCAGGCCAGCCCAAACTTTGTCGCCCAATTGCCACTGCTTGCATATCCATGTCTGTCTCCAGTCAGATTCCGAAGCAACCAATCTCGAGTCCCCCCTTCCAAAAACGCTTGATGATGATTCGCAGGAATTAAATGGCTCCATACCGCCTTGGCGAACCTGCAATTACGCATCACATGGTCTACGTCTTCATCAGCATCTCCACATCGTTCGCATATCGAAGACTCCGTCATGTGTCGATGGAATAACAATAGAAACATTTTTTGACAAAAAAAAGAAAAAAAATCATTTACTCGGAGAAGCAATATTGCTTGTAATTTTTAGGTATTTAAATGTAGTTCTTCTAAAAGTAACAAATAAATATTTATAATTTTAATCCCACGTTTCTAACACTTTGAAGCTGGAACTTATTTTTTTTCGTCTTCAATATGAATTGTAGGTGCTTGTAAATAACACGTATAGTTTATGTTAACTGTTGCCACATATCCTTTTAGTCTCATGTTTTCAATATTTTGTAATCACTTATTAAAATTATTTTCCAAATTCAATAATTATTTTCATTCCTCTATATAATGAAAGGACCCTTGCATCCTTCTAGTTCATAATTATAAAAATTTAATGTTTTGTTTGTTGACTATACCTAATACCTATATAGTAAATGACAACCTATCCGCCAGTCATCTGTAAAGATATATTGAAATGTGTTGATTCATGAGTAAATGTATTGATTAAATGAGGAAAAATATTAACTAAATGAGTAAATGTATTGACTAAAGGTTTGAACATATTGATACACGAGTTGTTGATATCTTGAGAGTTTAACTTGTCAGTATAAATACTCAATTTGTTAATTGTAATTTTTTAAATTATTATTCTCTATACCTAAATAGTTAACATTGCTTGATAGGGGTGGCAACAAAATATGACATGTAAGTTTGCTGATATTTGGGAAACTCGAGTTGTAAATATGAATATTCAAATTATTAATCATGCTTTTTAAGTTGACATTCTCTATACCAAAATACCCAACATCATTTGATAGGAGTGACTTCAGAATATGGCTTATAGGATTGTTGACATTTGAGGAGCTTAAATTTTAAGTGTAACATCCTTATTATGCTAGCATTTAGAAATAGTTGTTGTTTTTAGATTTTATTTCGTCAAATGGAATAAAATAATTAATAATTTAAAAGAAATATTAAGTTCTAAACATGTATAAAAAAAACATGTACACAAGTGAAATACCTCTTTAAAATATTTATTTTAAGTTTATGTGCATGTGTGTGGAAATATACATATTACCTTTGGAATAAGTAATATAAAACCAAAAAAAAAGAAAAAAGCTTCTTGCATTCTGAATATTACTTTTAATACTTTATTATTATTATTTTAATAAGAGGAGTTAAACTCTAATCTAATTCTATATGAGATCTCTTTCTTCTCACTCCCTCTCCTCACTTATGGGCCATGGCTCCGCACGACTCTCTACTTATTTCCCTATCCCGATGAGTCGACGACTCTCGTCATTTGTCTGTCCCTTCCCTGACCTTACCCAATTGTCAAACCCTATCCTCTCTCCTTTTTTTATTTTTTATTTTATTTTAAATTGTTTGGGTTGTGGATCAAGGAATGACCAATTCATGTTTTTTAGAACAAAAAGAAAATTACGCATGTGGGATTCACAACTAGCCATTCTCCTGTTCTTCCTTGCGTCATGAGTTACCCCACACACACACATACATATACATACATATATGTGTGTGTGTGTATCGGTCAAAAGTGTCACCATATATCTTTAAATATATGTATATATGTAACTTATATATGTAAAATCCGTTTCCGCCAATAATTTTTTCCCCCAAATAATATTGTATCTAAATAAAACAATGGAAACTTAGGTGCGTGTGTGATATTAGACATAGAGGGTAATTTTAAGCGTTTAGAGTATTTTAAAGCAACTATAGAGTAGTTTTGAGAAATACATTAATAGATATTATGTTTGTGATTTTGTAGACTCTTAATGAGATTTAGAGTAACTCCTATGTGATTACTTGTGTGTTAGGGAGTAACAAGTAACTCTTATGTAATCGATTACATAAGCATGTAATCGATTACAGGGGGTCAGATCTCTTTTTTTTTTTTCATTTTTTGCACTGTGTAATCGATTACGTCACTGTTTAGTAATCAATTACATGAAATTTACATGGTGTAATCGATTACACCAGTTGCAAAAGCATAATGAAGAAGAGATTTCGGATTGGCGCATGACGAAGCTGATTTTCAACTTCTTTTTACCTACAAATGCGACTTGGGGAAGATCTTTTTGCCAACAATTAACCGTCTACACTATGTATAGTCAATCCATGTCCCTATATCTGTTTTTCGCCCTACGGCATATCATTTGCAAAATTCATCGCCTCAAATCATATGAACTGAAAGCATAAACATTCATAACTAAAGTAAATGTCATAGTCAGCACAACTTCACCAAGTCCGACAAAAAAAAACATAGCTATCTAATCTGTATCCTCCTCTGAATCCTCCTCCTCATCGGAGACATCAGGCACCTGATCCTCCTCTCCGGCTGCCTCCTGGTGCTGTCCGTCCTATAACTGCTGAAGTCCGGCCTCCAGCTTTACATCCACCGCCACCACTCGTTTTCCTTCCTAACGTGGCTCCTCCAACGCTGCTCGTGGCTCCTCCACCGCTGTCTCTATCGGAGGTCCATCTGCCTTATCTGCAGCATGACGTCACGGAGCTGGAATCCACCATCCGGCTCGACCATCTCCTCATCCTCATCATCGTCATCGTTCGGCATAGGGACCTCAGGATGAACCACGGGGGGAGGAGGCAGTGCATCGTCCTCGTCAGCGACAGTGCATACCCAGACACCCTGTGCATTCTGTTGTATCTTGCACTGCTCCAGTAGGCGCCTCCCAAAGATAGCGTTCCAATGTGTCTGGTCCACCATCTCAAATCCCTGCATCGGCACACAGAAGTAGAGCAATATACAGTGGACTAGGTAGGCGAATGGGAGGGCGGCGTTCTCCTTCTGCTTAACCCTGGACATCATCCAGTAAATATAGTGTCTCCAGTTCACCGGCATGGCGTGAATGATGGCCCACATGATCGGGATATCAACCTCCAACACCCTGGAGTGATTGTAGGCCCCGGGGGAACAGAATATGGGTCAGCATGTAGAAAAGGATCCGTGCATCCACAGTCAGCTGGCCCACAGTGAAAAGGGGTCTTTGACCCAAAGGCCTCCTGATATCGTTGATGGCGGCAACTTGGTCATATCCAGGCATGTTGACATTGGTATCCCATCGTACAGAATGGCGCTTGCTCCATCAAAATCATATCCCAGCATGTGGGCCCATATCGGAGCAGTCATCTCTATGTCAATGTCGCAAACGTGCGACTTCAGCACTCCATTGATGTAACTGAGGTTATGGTAGAAGGCTCTAACCATATCCTTTGGGTAGTGACTGACGAACTCCGCCAAGCCACGTAGATGCGAACCCTCCACCAGTGGGACTATCTCAAATCCCTCCTCTGTAAAAAACTGCATGTTTAGTGACTTGGGCTTGATCACGGGTCTGCCCACAAAGTGCTGAAGGAAGGATATGTGGGATGCTGCATTATTGCCCAGGAGAATTCCGTATTGGACATCTGCTGGCTGTGCCTGAGAGCTAGATGTCTCACCCTCCATCCGTGCCTTCGAACGACTCTCGCTCTGAGGGTCAACTCGTTTGCGTGGAGGCATGATCACAACAAATACCTACAAAGATGAAACAAATATAAACCATCAACAAACATGAAACAAATATGTGATTAATGGCATAATCACAATCCATGATCAATATCAGTCAACGGAGACAGTGTAATTGAAAGAAAAATGCACAATCAACAATCAAACTCCACGTAATCAATATTCTTCAACATCCATACACACAATAACACGTAATTTGTGCTTCAATCCCACTGTTTACATCAATTTCACATGCAAATATACACGCATTGTTTCCGAAACACATAAAAACATTAATTTAATCTATTACTTGTTCAAAAACAACAACAAACAATTCAAATCAATGATCAAAACACTACATACCCAAAGAAAACAAACCCTAATCGATCACATGCACCATATCTTCAGAAAAACAGAGAAAATAGGGACAAAATCGCAATGGGAACCGAAAACCTACCGAAATAACCGTAAATGAGAGCAAATCTTTGATTTTCCTCAACCCACACCTTGATTCTGGAGCTTTGTGGTCGAAAATGTCAATGGAGGAGAATGGGGGAGGCTAATCGGGTATGAGAAAGGAAAATGAAGGGTTTCGGGTGGTTTGGGCCTTTTAAAAAACTGAAACCGCGCAATGTAATCGATTACGGCCCGTGCCGTAATCGATTACATCATGTGGTAATTGCCAGATTTGCCTTTTGATTTTATGTAATCAATTACGCCGCTCATTGTAATCGATTACACCATGTAAATTTCATGTAATCGATTACTAAACAGTGACGTAATCGATTATATAGTGTAAAAAATGAAAAAAAAAAGATATCTGACCCTCTGTAATCGATTACAGGGGGCAGATGGGTTAATACTTTGGCCTCAGTGGCATTTTGGTAATTAATTAATTAATTAAGGTTTTTTCCGTACTTTTGCCTAAGTATTGTTACAAGTAAATTTATTTATAACTCACTTTATTCACATAGTTATTAATTTAGTTACAGTTAATGTATTGTTGGGTTATTGTTTCCTTTTTGACATATTTATATATGTGATAATATTTGATATGAATGACAACATGATTTATTATATCTTGTCTTTTAATGATATTATATTCATTAGTGATTGAATATAATTATTAAAGCCATTGCATTTTTAATGAATTTGAGTAAGGGGGAATTTGTATAATGAGATATTTTACCATGTGGTATGTTATCACTCGGTATATCGTGGATAACACTTGTTAGGGCTATTAATTCTATGTTTTTATTTGGATGAGATTGCAATGGAGCTGTGAGGTATGCGACACCTTTTTAGTTTTGTTCTTTTGGGGAGAGGAGTCATAGTCCATATTTAAGCTCTACACTTGTGACTGTGTGTATCTTAAGAACTAGTAATCTTGGGACAATCCAATCAAATATATAAATTTATGTTCGACTTTGTGTTGATTTATAGTTTTAGTTAGCGGAATAAGGATGGATATTGATATAAAAGAAGTTGTATACTGCATAATTATATGTTACATGTTGTGATGAAATTTTAGATTGACATAATGATGATTAAACATGAAATCTTTTTGTATAAGGATCATGATCTATGTAAATATATATGTAATCAGTTCATTCTCTTAAATCATATGTGGTTTGTTTGTGTGTGGTCAAAACTTTAACTAATTATTGAGATGTGGAATCTCATCTTATTATATTAACATTCTCCAATCGCATGTTTTAGTAGGAAGCAAGGGGAAGTTATATGTAGAGTGAGCCTTGAAGGCTCTATTGGGCTCCTCGTCCAACTTTATGTCACTATTGCTGTGATATGAGGATTATTTTTCACCCCAAAAATACTTCGGTTTATCAATGTTTATTTGAAGCCAAACCATTAAACTCATATTTGAAAGTACTTTTCAAGTCCATAAACGATGTTTACGGATTGAACTTAAAATATATATGTTGTTTGATTGAGGTATTACAATTAGTATGAATACTCAAGTTGTTAATTGCAATTCTTAATTTGTTATTGTCTATACCGAAGTATTCAACATTGCTCGACAAAAATGACTTTAAAATATGACCTGTAAAACTGATAATATTTAAAGAACTCAAATTGTCAATATGAATATTAAGTTATTAAATGTCATTATTGAAATGGTGAATACTTGTATAAATGCTATCATTCATTATATGAGAGTAATCAGTGAGTAAAACCATTTTTATAATTGTGAACGTTGTCAGCCACGTTGCAAGCATAATAAATATCTATTCAAGTATTGCCAATTGCATGTAGCTAAATCCTAAAAGGTAAGTCATATTTTTTTGCGCATATCTAACAAGGATGCATGGTGGCTCAATGATCTAACGGGTTGGGGTTAGGGGATTAAAGAGCCTACATTTTGTGATCCAACACCCTTGACACAATTTAGAAGTGATTGCTTTTAAGGAGTTTTCGAACGTGATTTAAGGAATACAAATTTGATTTGATAAGCGGACGGTCAGATTCAGTTTAAACAAACGGTTCGGATGCAATTTCAACGAACTTGATGATGTGTCATATTTCGATCTCTCAGGTCCATCCAACGGACAGAAATCAAAGCCTCGCAAGGGACCGCAGAAATACGCCGCGTCGGCAATCTGGATCCCAGAGAGAGAGGAAGATATTTTTTTATCCCACTTACGCGCCGTGTCGGCGAAACAATTAGGGTTTCTCGATCGTCTCGCATCCTCACTTTGTTTTGTCATCAATTTTTGGGTTTTAATCTCTACAATTATTTCAGGTGAATCCATCTAATCACTTGCTTCCCGTTCTGCTGCGTTTCTTCATTCGCGTATTGACATCACGCTCGGTGTTGGGTTTTCCCGTTTGTCTATAAACCATTTACTTTCGCGAGTTATGATCAGGCTTATTCTCTTTTCATTTATTTGAGGGTGGCTTATGTTGTTTGGGCGAGTCAATTTAAGGGGAATGAAGCACGCTGGTTCTTAGTTTTTCCAGGGTCGTTTGACAAATGGGTTTGATTTCATGTGTTGATTACGTTTTGCTGGCTCACAATTTGAACATTGCACTATCCTGCATTTTCTTATTCTTATTCGTTGTTAATTTTATTTATTTTATCTAAATTATCGAGATCGAGTGGTCAAGAGGGTTAGAGTGGTTCTCTCCGAGCGCTAATAGGACTACATTGAATTGCAGGGCTGCGTCTGAAGAATTCTTATTGCGATTAGAAGAAGTTTTTCTGCTCCAACTGAGGGTTGTTCTTGCTGCTCAAAGTTATAAGTTTTATCCCTTATTTGAAAAAGGAGGGATTTTCCTGTGGAAAATTTATTGAGATTTCTAGACTCCGTAAAAAATAGTGATTGACTATGCGAACTTCATGGGCAGATTTGGCTGCGAGCTCTGCAGCCGAAAGTGCAGGTCCTGGCTCTTCTGCCAGCAATGTGGGAACTGGGAACCCTTCAGCTCCTACTCGCCCAGTCTATGTTCCTCCACATCTTCGGAATCGTCCACCTTCTGCAGAAGCCCCTGCTCCAGCAAATAGCGACCGTACTTCTGGTTCTGGTACTGGTGCTGGTACTGGTAATGTTGGATCACGTTTGGCTATGCCCAGAAATGATAATCGGTTTGGGTATGGTGGCGGTAGCCGTACTGGATGGGGAAACAGGGGCAGTGGTTGGGATCGTGGCAAAGAGAGGGAGGCCAATCCCTTTGGTGATGAGGATAATGCAGAAGAGGCAATTGATGAGCAGGATAATACAGGAATTAATTTTGATGCATATGAAGACATTCCTGTGGAGACTAGTGGTGCGAATGTGCCACCACCAGTGAATACATTTGCAGAGATTGAATTAGGTGAAGCACTTGATCAGAATATAAGAAGGTGCAAATATGTGAAGCCAACACCAGTTCAACGATATGCCATCCCAATATCTCTTGCTGGACGAGATTTGATGGCATGTGCCCAGACTGGTTCTGGAAAGACTGCTGCTTTCTGTTTTCCTATCATCAGTGGAATTATGAGGGGCCAACCTGTGCAGAGGCCACCTCGTGGGGTGCGTACAGTGTATCCACTTGCTCTTGTTCTCTCACCTACTAGGGAGCTATCAATGCAGGTGAGTCCATCACATTGACCATTTGTTGTGGCATAGTTTTAATTTGCAGGTTTGCTGTGAGATATAATATATTGGAAATGTTGTGATTTGGTTTCAGATTCATGAAGAAGCCAGGAAGTTTTCTTACCAAACTGGGGTTAGGGTGGTTGTTGCTTACGGTGGTGCACCAATAAACCAGCAGGTTTGTGGTATATATACTTGTGTGTGCCGAACTGGCTACAACTTCAACTTGATTCTGTTTATATGTTGAAAAGAATGTTTGTCATCCATATGGAGGACGATAACATGACATGTACGGAAAGTTAAGCTCACGAGACATGTCTTATAGGAACTTGTTATAGAAACTATTCTAATTAGCACTTAGGGACCTATTTGTAAAGATTATCTAGGGACTTAAGTGTAAACTAAATAGTTAGTAGGATCATTATGTAATTATCCTACAATCACTAGATTAGGACTTGAGGGAGGCTATCTTATTATAAATAGCCTAATCCTCTCATTGTACAACCATGTTAGTCATGACCATGCAGAATACATTTTGAGAGCCATAGGAGCTCTCTTTTATAATTCTCTTCTACTCTCTTTTTGTGTCTCTATCCTACATCTACTTTCTTAAACCTAGATCAATATTCATATCAGAACTCAATAATAATCAAGAGTCTAACTGAATAGTCTGAAAACCACAACATCAAGGGCTTCAATCTTCAGTTTGTTAATTTCGGTGAAGTTTTAAAATTCCAAACATCATCCCAAGACAGATGGCGGAATGTGAAAAAAATCATGATAAGAGTGAAACTATGCTGTGTTAGTCGGTTATGACAGTTTCAGTGAGGGTTGCGATATAAAAATTGATTCAGGTGCAATATAGGAAACGCATCAGTTACTCAAATTTAGCACTCGCAGTTGCAGAATGCTTAGTGAAACTAGCAAAGAATAAAGAGTCCACAGGAAAGGAAAAAAAAGCTTATTGTAATAAAATCTTCGTAGCTTAAGGTGTTATGAGTGTCAACCTTCCCACAATAGAATGATTAACAGTAAAGAGAGTAGGAAGCGAGGAAATAGTGAGGAGCCCCTATACAATGAATGAGGAGTGGGTAGTGTGATCTTAGTTCCATCAATATTTGTCTTGAATGCGATTTGCTTGTTTTCAATGTACACTATGTTCTTCTGGAGTCACAAGTTTAGTTCTTGGATGATTGATCAAAAACGTACTTTCTATTTGCGTTACAGACTTAGATTTGGTTTGGTTGCCAACAAAAGTTTAATTTTCTGCAGCTGCGAGATCTTGAGAGAGGAGTTGACATTCTTGTGGCAACTCCTGGAAGGTTGGTGGATTTGCTAGAGAGGGCTAGAGTTTCACTGCAGATGATAAGATATTTAGCCTTAGATGAAGCAGACCGGATGCTGGATATGGGGTTTGAGCCACAAATAAGGAAGATTGTGGAGCAGATGGACATGCCTCCCCCAGGTGCTAGACAGACTATGCTGTTCAGTGCCACATTTCCAAAAGAGATACAGGTTTGACTTCATCTTTACATATCCTTCAAAGTTGAATTAAATACATTTATCCAAATATGATGTGTTGTTCTTTAAACTTGTGTTTCTGAATTTCACTTGCTTGTATACTTTCCTGGGGCTGCTAGACTTTTCCTCCCATCTTTATTTGCTCCTGTCTCTATAAATGAGTACAGACCCCACCCTTGTTACTTAATGCTATTTTTTGGAGTCTCAAGAAGAAATGCTTGTATATATTAGGGAGAACTGCAATTGCCATAAGATGCTTTGTACTTGTTAAATTATGAGTGACAGACTTTCACTTGGGGGCTTTGGACCCTTGATTAAACCTTTGGCCTTCTCTAAATAGGAGTAGCTGCATTTAGAAACAAAAAATATTATTGGAAATAGTTCCTGCTATGAATTAAGATTAAGATGATAAGTGTGCTGATAAGTGTGAATAATGTAGATGAATATTAATATTTCAAATATACCACTGCCGTACTAAATTTATGTTATTTCTTATCATTTCTGGATGATATGCAGAGATTGGCCTCAGATTTCCTTTCAAATTATGTTTTTCTGGCTGTTGGAAGAGTGGGTTCAAGTACAGATTTGATTGTCCAAAGAGTTGAATTTGTTCAGGAGTCTGACAAGAGAAGTCACCTCATGGACCTTCTTCATGCTCAGAGGGCAAATGGTGTGCAAGGAAAGGTACTGTCGGACTCAATTACTTGAATAAAATTCAGAATGCATGTTTACTGAAAATCTTTGGGTTATGAGCATCACTCAATACAACCCATCCAAAGTGAGTGTAAACCAATAAGCTTGGACAGTGATGGAGTACCGGATTAGCGGGAGATAATGGAAGTTGCAGAAAATTTAGAGATTTTAGGAATTAATATTTAATTAATTGAGTCTGTTTTTATTATTATCTTTAGGAATTAGGAAACAAGAGGAATATCTTATTAGATATTATCTTTTATAACTATCTTTAGGAATTAGGAAATAAAATGAATATCTTATTAGTTAAGATTTAGTTGTTAGGATTTATGATTGTTAGTTATCTAAATCTTAGATTTAGATATATTTCATATTTATATTTTGAATAGAGTCTACCCTCTGTAAATCATTATAAATAAGCCCATGCCTCATCAATAAAGTGTCGACTATTCAGAGAGTAAATCAGTATGGGAGATTCTCCTTGACTTCAATAGTCCGATGAGCTCCAGATTCTGGCTCATCTACTATTAAGGATGTGTGCTGATTTAGAGAAAAGGTGAGATTCTTGCCTACTCTCTATCTCAGAGAGGTTGTTCTTAAAGAGTTAGTGAGATCCTTGCTTCTCTTTAGAAACAGAGTAAACATATTTTCCTTTTATTTCCCAAGTTCTCTTTATTCCCATTCACATTTAACCTTCCCATGATCCATACCCTACCAGACAGTCACCAGTTTTCGTGTCTTTTATCAATGCATGGATTATGTTGTCTTAAATATTTAGGTTCTTGTTCTCTTGCTGTATTTCTACCTTCCTCTTTCTCTCAGCTTTAGGGCATGTTGCTTGCCTCTGCCCATGACTTGTATGTCTGTAATAGCATTTTGTATTATTGTGAGGGTGCTCTTTTGGGTTTCTGCAATTTTGTGCATTTCCTTCCTTTTGGAAAGTTAATTCTATTTTGTTCATCATCTTAGACTGTCTTAGACAGTGTAATGTATGGTTCTGATTTTTGCAGCAAGCTTTGACATTAGTTTTTGTGGAGACAAAGAAGGGAGCTGATGCATTGGAACACTGGCTGTCTATTAATGGTTTTCCAGCTACCACTATTCATGGGGATAGGACGCAACAGGTTGGTATCTTATATTGTAAACTCAAGTTTGCCTTAGCACCTGTGGGTAAAATTTCTTTAAACCTGGACAGTGTTACATAATGGTACATGGACGTAGCTATTAGTGTTAAGAGATTGTGTTTGGTTTATTCTGGAACGGAAGAGTAGGTTTGGATTTAATTGTTCCCTGGGGTGGGTTGTTTGGATGCAAGTGTAAGGTTTCCCAGACCAGATGCAATAACACCCCCCCCCCCCAAAAAAAAAAAAAAGAACACTGCTCGTCTGCTTGCCTTTCGATTAAGTTGCTGGATAATGAGGATCTGATGGAATTAATTTTATATAACTCCAAACCTAAAAAAGTGGAGTGTGTTGGTCAGTTATATTGGTATAACATTTACTATCACCTACGCCTCCATTTCCATCCAAACAACTAAGGAGAAAATTGATCCATTCCATGTGCTCTTTTTATGCCAGCATTTATATCAAGAGGTGAGATTTTGATATAAAGTGACCTGTATCTTTAATTTCATTTTATATGTGCCATAATTGCTTGGATTGTTGTATCCATGTTTGCACATTTTGTTGGTTCATTTGAAGCCAAAGCTAGTACTTATATATTCTGTAATTGGATTAAATGTGACGATACCATATGACCCAGCTTATGTTTATGGTTTCTTAATCGATTTTTATTCATTGGTATTATTGGGCACTGCTTATCAACTAGTAATCATTTCTTATTTGATGACGTACCTATCATGTACTCGTTCTTCTGTTATTGTTGTTTGCTGTCTATTGAATTTGTTGCTTGCGTGTGCCTGTTTGTATCCATGTGTTGTTTATTCTTTGGCATGCCTGCAGGAGAGGGAAATGGCATTGAGGTCATTTAAAAGTGGCAACACCCCCATATTGGTTGCCACTGATGTGGCTGCCCGCGGTCTTGACATTCCTCATGTTGCCCATGTGGTTAACTTTGATCTACCAAATGATATTGATGATTATGTACACCGTATTGGAAGGACTGGAAGAGCAGGAAAGAAAGGTCTTGCCACTGCTTTCTTCAATGAAAACAACGCATCCCTTGCAAGGGCTTTAGCAGATCTGATGCAAGAAGCAAATCAAGAAGTGCCTGCTTGGCTCTCACGGTATGCTGCTCGATCATCTTTCGGTGGAAGGAACCGCCGATCAGGTGGAGGTCGTTTTGGTGGCCGTGACTTCAGAAGAGAGAGCTTTAACAACAGAGGTGGTTCTGATTATTATGGTGGAGGAAATAGTGGTGGCGGGTATGGGGCTTCTGGTGGGTATGCTGGAGGATATGGTCCTGGCGTCACAAGTGCGTGGGATTGACTTTGACTGGCTTCAAATAGCAGTTTCATACTTAAATAGTAGGTGCTGAAATACACCCGTAGGATGGTTCCCCCTCCCTTTTTCCCTCTTAAGTCTATTATTTTTTGCTGTCATTTTGCCCTTGCTAGTGTTTGGAGTCACATTTTGTACTGTTTGCAATGCTAATCATGGCGGGGACGGTGGAATGTGTGGTATTTTACCACTCTGATAGAGGTGTATGATGGTAGGCAATGGGATATCAGTAGCGTATTTGCGCCCGCCGCTTTATTTTGTCTCCGACATTATCTTTTCACCTCTCAAGTCTGGCCGGCATTCATTCTTCACCCTTTTTTTATAATTTGGCCTGAAGCTGGATGTATGTGTTGCCATATTAAAATCCACCACTCTTGAACATAGAGGTTTGTAACTTAAATGGCGGAGAATAAATCCGAAATTTTCCTGTCGGATATTTGTGTCATCTTATTCTCAAGAAAATATCAACTCATTTACCTTCATGCTCATGTGAAAGAACCCAAATAATGGTATTTAAGATATTGATTAACCCTTTTATTAAGCGTATTAGCATTGCGCCATGCATGTTGCTTTCAAAAAAACACTTTATGAACTAATAAAGGATGACTTTCTATTTTTATTCTTTATGGGTTATGAATTAGCTGTATTAGGATATGGCGTGTCTGGAATGGTGTGGTAACAGTGATTTTCTTTGACTTTGACTTTTGTAAATTTAAGATTATGTAATAGTTAGATTGTGTAATGTGATTTATGTTTGGATTTATAGTAATTGAAATACGTATATAAAAAAAAGATAGTAATTGAAGTAGTTTTTTTTTAAAAGAAAAAATTGAATTTTGTAAACTTGTTTGGGTAATTATGCTAGAAAGCAAATTTATATGAAGAATGAGTGAAAAAGACATGGATCTAATTTATACTACTTTGTATGTGCCAAATTTTTGATAGTTTGAATATAAAGATTTATCAAGTCTTTGGGGCCAATTAAACTTATCATTTTTTATAGCAAAAAGAAAATATAATATCATATAATGTAATATAAAATGAAGGAAAAAGTTTATCATTTTTTATTAGGATTCCTAGGCCATATAGACATCCTCTCTGATTTTTTTTCCCCAACCACATATATATACATTTTTTACTTTTGAAAAAATGGGTTTGATAAACTAAAATTTGTTTGGGTAATTAATGTAAAAATAAGTTTAGATGCAAAATGATTAAAAAGGAAATAAATTTAATAAAAATAAAGAATAGTTAATGAATTATTGGAAAAAACTTGAAAATACCAGATAACTTAAATTTTAGAGAAAATTGGAGAAAAGTCTCCTTTAAAATTTTAATTGATAAGAATAGCCATATCGGATTACTTGACACCAATTAATTTCTTCTCTCTATGATAGAAACTTATTCTCTCTCCATGGTGGAAAAGCAAAAAACAAGAAATTTTGGCTTATCTTATAGCTTTTTCTTTTTTACTTGTTTGAGATCACGGTTGTGACCCCTAAACGTGCTTATTTACTTAATTGAGGCAACTTCTTTTACATATTTACTTTGTATATCGTAAATCATAATTGAAAAGTTGCTTTTAAAGACTACAATTGTCATTCTAAATATTTATAATTCTTCAATCTTGGCTTAACCGTGCCTTTTGGGCCTCAATTGTGAGTGTTTAAATCACTATGCCAAACACACTAGCGCTTCAATTTTATTTTACGGTCAGTCACCAGTACATCTCTCTCCTGTTTCGTGTTGTGGCATCTGTATGCATTAAATTTAAGTAGGGAAAATCACAGTTAGGTCCTAAGGACCATTAAAAATAATAAAAAAAAAGTCTAATCTTTGATATAAATTTTAAGTGTGAAATTACCTTTTTGCCCTTAGTAATTGATATTTTGATTTTATATGATATTAAGTTATATGACTAGGTTCATGTATTTGTCAATCGCCACTCTAAAACTTATCAATATATGTATATCCACTTGTCAACGAAAGTTGTTTTATTAACATAGATGAGTTTGTCAATAACCATTCTATCACTTGTTAATATAGTTATGTTTACTTGTCAATAAGAGTTGTTTTTAAATTGTATTGAAAAATGACAATAATTAACTTAGATGAGCCTTGTTAGTGACCACTCATTGACTTGTTCTTATAGATAAATAAACTTATCAAAATAGACATTTACACTTATCAATGTATAATTACACCATTGTATACACATAAACTTGTCCAAATATATACAAACACTTGCCAGTGTTACTTGCCTAAGTTGGAATCCACAATGATTTTTTTTTTTTTTCCGACCGTTAAGACCAAGTGTTATTTTCCCATTTAAGTAACCTCTGGTAACATTTCTAGGCAAGTTATCGACTATTTTTTGTTTCATTTTTGCTGTATAAAATGACTTTCCAGCTTTTGATAGTTTCGCTTTCTCAGTTTAAATTTCTGCTATCTTTTTAGTATTTTTCATTTTAAAAACATTCTCTAAATTTATGCACCTTTGATCCGCCCCAAACTACTACTACTACCACCACCATTTCAGTATCCGATTTTATTTTTTTGTCACTGACTGTTTGAATTTATTTTTGCTCTAAAATCTTCACGACTTAACTCGATCCTGTTATTTGCGCATTCATGGTGAATAATTTTGCCAACGAGTTTTGCTCCATTATTTTTTGATGTTGTAATCTACAAATCAAAAATACCTTGGAGGCGAAAAATATTATTCATTTCTCCTGTGTCTCGCACAGACAAATATTATAAGCAAGACCTGACGTAATTTTCTTTTCTTTTCACCAATTATAATTTATAAGTGGTAATTTCTGGATTATAAAGTAAGAATTGAATAAGGGTTAATATAATCTTTGATTTATCAATTTTTCTTAGAAAAAAAAAGTATTATTTTTAAATATTATATAGTTATTTATTTAATCACTATGCTACAACTTGTTTTTTATAAATAACAACTATTCAAATCATATAAATGAAATGTTAACTTAACATTAGTTAGAAATAATAAATGTGTAAATGGTTTGTATTTTAAATATATGGTTATTTATGAAGATGGTAAATGTGAGAGAGGATAAATGAAAAAAGAGATGAGAGCTTATGAATGAGGAAAAAAATACATTGTTATTTATGAAGACGGTAAATTGTAAGAGAGGAAAAAAATGTGCATTAAGTTTTCCTACGATCAAATTATTGGTTTTATATATATAACCAATCTTATAAGCGATAATGTTGTTTAAAAATGCAGGGGACGAGTATCTGACATTCTTCAGTCACTTGGAAGAGAAACAAATTGTGGTGGGAAAACGTAGGGAGGCAATTAATAGATGAGAATTGAAATTTTTGCAGGTATTAAATTTGTTTTATGAAAACCCCGAAGAAAATAAAAAGTTGGTGAGGTTTTCGGGTCCAGCTGGAGAGAAGAATGGTTCAAGTAGACGCTGGGAGAAGAGGTGCCTTCACGACTTTGTACCAATTCAACACTCGTCACTTGCAAAAAGTCCCATTTGTCTTCTAGCTTCCGCTTGCAGTTTCAGTTGTAAGAATACAAGCTTTTCGTTTCTGTTTTGTTGGATCAGATTCAAAGAATTGAGGGTTAGGCTCTTGATCTGAACCCAGCATGCTTAATTTTCCTTGATATTCATTCGAGGCGACTCCATCATTTCACCTCCCAAACTCTGCTTCGGAGATGAACCAACTAGTTGAACACTCAGCAAATGCTCAAAGGGGTCCCCGAGTTCAAGCTCCTCTGGTCAGTATATTTGGCTTTAAGATAATTCCATTTTCAATTGCATTTAAGTGTAGTTTTCCCCCAATTCGTGATATTTGGGATAAATCCAGATGAGTTCTTGTTCATATTTCTTAGTTTTAGCAGTTTATGTATGGTGGGCATTGTAAATTAGCCAAGGATGTGGTTCTTCACTTTTAGGCAGACCCGAATTTCTTCCTGCTTTTGCAATGGAAGCAAAGAATTTATTGTTTTGTACCGTCTGAGGAAAGCCTGAATCTTTGGGTGGCCGGCAATTCCTGATTTTGAGTTGCCTTCATTTAAAAAAAAAAGCTTGCCCTTTATCTTCCATTGGTTTGTTTCTTTAATGCGCAAGTAGATTTCTTAGGCTGCTTCAGCGGGCGGAAGCTCTCTTTTTCCTTTGAGGGCTCTGGTTTCTGACGATGTCTCTCTTGCAGCCTCATCATTCGTTTTTAGTTGGCTTCCTCATATTCTTTTGTAATTCTGATTTAATAAATTACAAAGATCTATTCAACTGAAATTTTACGTCTAGGGAATGCTGACCACTGCATTTTAACATTGTGATAATTTGTAATGAGCTCATAAGGTAGACGGAATGCTAATGATATTTCATACTTAATTCTTATTCTGGCCATATAAGCTCATTGTTTCGGAATAGTAGAGAATTTTCTGTTTAATCGGGTCAACACATCCTATAACTATTATTGGAAGAGTATTATAGGTACGAGGAAGGGAAGTCATTATGCCACTGTGTTTCTTCGTTTGAAGTTTAAGGCTTCGATAAGAGCACCAAAAAGGGTCGACACGTTCATTCTTTTACATCTCTTATAGGATGGAAACTTCAGTTCCCTTTTTTTTGGGGGGTGGGGGAGTAGGTGTTTTCTGTAATGGATTTGAAGATATAACGAGCATTCTGGTGAACTTTTGTTTAGGATTTTGTTGAATTACTCATTCTCGTTTGATGCATGCCTCTCCCTTAACATATTCCCAAAAAAAAAAAATTTGTTGTAAGGTTCCCTAGTTATAGTGTCTATCCTTGGAATTTCCTATCTCAGTACATCTTTGAAGCTTGTGCTCCTGCTTTTGTTTCAACTTTCAATCTTTCATTTCATTTTTTTTATGAAGTACGTTGCCTACTTTATCTCTCTTCCTCTGCCATACACAAGGGATTTTATTTGATTTGCTTATTGCGCTTATTTTTTACTTTATATCCATGATTACTCGTTAAATGCTACCAAGGAAACCTATATGCATGACTGCACAAAGTTACCCATGCAGACATGCTCCATACACCTGTTTCCTTGGCTGTCTGTTATAGCAAATTCTTCTACTCAAACATATCATTATTAGATGGTCCTGCTTGGTAATTTTTGTATGCCTTCTATATGTCTGTGTTGTAAGCTATTTTCCCTATTCTTTTGTTTAGATATAATCAGGCATCTTAATTCTAGAAAAAAGATATGTTTAACTGACCTCTGCCTTTTGATAAAATCTCTGGATTTTATTATTGTCATTGTTTCATCTTCTCATTCAACCCTGTATGGTCTAAATAATAAATATTTCTTTCTATATATCTTGACTAACCACTACCATGGTCATCCTGGCATTTCAGTATAGTATTGTACAAAATAAGAAATAGCAAGACAAGGCAGTTTTCAAAAAATTTATCGTAATCATGAATATTAAATACTTTTACAAAACTTGTACAAGGAAACAAGTAGGAGAGATAAAAAAAAAAAAATGAATGGTGGTTTGTTTACTTGGCTAGTCAAACATGAGCTAATTCATAAATCCTTACCCTAAGGCTTTGTTTGGGAGTTCCATTTTGGAGGGAAGGGAAAGGAAAGGAAAGGAAGGGTTTTGGTAATCCTTTCCCTTGTTTGGGAGTTTTAAAAATGAGAGGGGAGGGAATTAGGGATTTTTACAAATCCCCCAAAATCCTCCTTCCTCAAAAAAATGAAGTTCCCCCAATATGGGGGGTTTTAAGAGGGAAAATAGATTAATTATTTTTTTTACCCTTGTTCAAATAAAACACTTTCGTTATTTCTTATTTCTTATCTATTGTTGAAATACACACGAAAAATATTTGTTAGAGAGAGAAAATACTTTTTAGAGAGAGAAATAACTCATTAGTTTTTCATCTTCCTCTCTTACTATTTTTTTAACTCCCAAACAAGGGGAGGAAATATCTTCCATTTCCCTTCCTTCTCCTCCCCTCCAAACTCCATGCATCTTTTTCCTTTCCTTCTCCTCCAAACTCCCAAACAAAGCCTAAAACTTCTTTCTCTTTCCCTACTTGGTGAGATAGGAATAAAACCCTTGTTTTCTGAAGTCTTTTGTTTAATAATCTGAGAGTGCGGTGTCTTCATCTAGCCTTTTTGACCATCCCCACTTACATATATTCTGGAATAAAGTTGTAAACAATTGGATGAAGGCAATAACCCTGTTTTCACTTAGGCTACAATTCAGGGGTGTACATATATGCAACTAATTCCTTGTAATGTTTTTTTTGCCATTCAACTTGAGTTATAGCCTTTCTTTTTAAAAAAGAAAAAATATGTATATAATATTTTAGGATACGACAGTGGTGACGGAATTAGATTCCAATCTTTCTCAATCTCATTAAGGGCTTCCTTCCCGCAGCACTTCCTGATCGACTCATTGGCTTTAATAAGCTATGTCATTTTGCTTCCTCCCACCTCCTTCTTCGCAACATATTTTTGGCTTTTAGACAAAACATATCCACATCAATTGATCTATCGCTGCATGCACTGGGACATGTTTCACTTTTCAACCTGAGGTTTCATTGTAAAAACCATTGTTTTGGTATCAGAAGTTAGAAATGAGACACTATTTATAGTTACTCTATGCTCTTGTACTTCAGTGATTTGCTAATAGTCATAGACATTGATGGAATCTAAAAGAGTGTATAAACTTGTTATAGATTCTTATTTGCTCTTGGTTTTCCATTTTTTCTTTGGTGGAATATTTTGATACTTTTAGTATCCTGACACTGAAAGCTTCACAGGTTGACTCTGTTTCTTGCTACTGCAAAGTTGATTCGGGCCTGAAAACAGTTGTGGGGGCACGTAAATTTGTTCCTGGGTCAAAGATCTGTATCCAACCTGACATAAATCCCAATGCACACAAGAGCAAAAATTCACGTAGAGAAAGGACACGAGTTCAGCCTCCTCTACTACCTGGCCTTCCTGATGATCTTGCTATTGCTTGTTTGATTCGTGTGCCTAGGATTGAGCACAGGAAACTGCGCTTGGTTTGCAAGAGATGGTACCGCCTTCTTTCTGGAAACTACTTTTATTCACAAAGGAAAAGTCTTGGAATGGCAGAAGAGTGGGTTTATGTCATCAAAAGAGACCGTGATGGGAAAATCTCATTGCATGCTTTTGATCCTATCTACCAACTATGGCAGCCACTTCCACCTGTTCCTGGGGAGTACTCTGAAGCATTGGGATTTGGCTGTGCTGTTATAAGTGGCTGCCACCTGTACTTATTTGGTGGAAGGGATCCACTAAAGGGATCAATGAGACGTGTCATTTTCTACAGTGCCCGTACAAATAAATGGCACAGAGCACCAGACATGCTCCGGAAGCGTCATCTTTTTGGTTCTTGTGTAATAAATAACTGTCTTTATGTGGCTGGTGGGGAATGTGAAGGAATTCAAAGAACTCTTCGCTCTGCTGAAATTTATGATCCCAACCGGAACAGGTGGAACTTTGTCTCAGAGATGAGCACGCCCATGGTGCCATTTATTGGTGTTTTCCACAATGGAACATGGTTTCTGAAGGGACTCGGATCCCGTCGCAATGTGATATGCGAAGCTTATTCACCTGAATCTGACACATGGACCCCTGTTAGCAACGGAATGGTTAGTGGTTGGCGAAATCCCAGTATCTCACTGAATGGACAACTCTATGCACTTGATTGCCAGGACGGGTGTAAGCTTACTGTTTATGATGGAGCGACGGATTCATGGAAAAGGTTTATAGACAGCAAGCTTCATTTAGGTAGTTCCCGGGCATTTGATGCCGCCGCCCTTGTTCCCCTGAATGGAAAGCTATGCATTATCCGCAACAACATGAGTATCAGTCTAGTGGATGTTTCCAGTCCAAACAAGCATGTGGAAAGCAATCCCCATCTCTGGGAAAATATTGCTGGAAAAGGTCATCTGAGGACTCTGGTTCAAAATTTATGGTCAACAATTGCAGGACGAGGTAATTTGAAGAGTCACATTGTTCACTGTCAGGTGCTTCAAGTGTGAGAAGTAAAAGTGAAGCTCTGGTGATGCCGTTAGGGAAATTGTTGCTTCCCTGGGATGAGATCAAGCAGCGAGAGGTTTTTTATTATATTTATCCCGTTTCTTGTGGAGGGGCATGTAGGAAAAGTGATGCTTTTTTGTTTTCTTGTAAAGATGAGTTTAATTGATGATTTTGGGAATAGAAAGAGGTCATTCCTTTGGATTATTCCTTCATGAATAGGATGTTGTAAATGTTATTTACAGTTATGAAGGGTGTGCCCTTTCCTTTGATGAGTGTGTTACGTCTATTTTAGTACTATTATTAGATGTGATATGCTTTGTGACTGTTGTACATGCTTTATTAGAAGATAAACCTAAACCTAACAATGATATAACTCTCTCTGCCTCGGCTTCACTTTGCCGTTCTGTTCAAGTTAACTGGGACAAGAGAACGTACAAGAACGCGTCATTTTGTGTTGCCGTATTACATTACAGACATTACGAGTATATGAAGCATGTATTACGCTTGGCCTAAAAGCTAGACGAAAAGAATTAACAACCTGTTTTTCGAGGGTATTCTTTGAAAACAACCTGCTACTAAAATATTGCTTCCCCCGGTTGTATGATTTTTCAGTAAAATAACATATACCAATAAAATTAATTAAATATAGCTTAAAATTTTAGGGAAAATTGCACCTAGGTCCTAAACAAAGGAATTTACGATAAAATGGTCTCTTGAAATCTCAAATTTGTGATGAAGTCCCATGATGCTTTTTCGCAATATTTTTTATATGGGAAAAGACACAAATGCCTCCATATGTATGTTTTGACAAGTTTATGGACATGTTTTAATAAGCTCATGTGTCTGTGTAGACAAGTCCATAAGCCTTCTTGGGGGCATTTTGTCTTTTCACATATGGAAACTATTGGAAAAAAGTCCCACGGATCTCACCGCAATTTTGAGATTTCAAGAAACATTTTGTCATATTTCTCCTTGCTTGAGACCTAAGTATAATTTTCCCGAAATTTTAATTTACTGTTACAAGTAGGATTGAAACGTGAGACCTCTTAGTTATTGAAAAGCTTTAATGTCATTAGCGACCATGAGCTCAAAATATAATATCTAACCATTTCAAAGACTGTCCTTTAATACTAGTATGACAAATGAGGGAGCTGAGCAGAAATAAAGGAATTGCTTAAATTGAAATTAAGTAAACAAAGAATACTTGGGTTTTCAAAATATTAGTTGTCAGAATCGATGGACCTGATTCCACAAATGGACTATCTGCACTATGCACATGACATCAATCAAAATATGGTTATGGAATTAATTATTTATAATGTTGTGATGATAAAATGAATCTCATCTTCTCTCCCAAAAACAAAATTAGGTGTGTCATCAGATCAAAGAAACACCGGAAAAGGTCCACCACTCACAACGGTTCTGATTTTATTACATTTTGATATTCCTTTTTGAGATTCCGATCTACCATCCCAACTCCAAGCCAAACTTGAGGCATCTACCAAAGAGTATTTTCGAGTGTTCGAATCATTTTGACCTATTGGCAAGAGCATTTATGCGTGTGCATATATCTTTTATAGATCATAGCAATTACCTTAAATATATTATAACAATCAAGTCCCTTGGATGAGGGAAGCAAATTAAATGGTTTTAAATAGAATTTCTTATTCTTTCATTAATAGAAGTTGGATCTAACGAGAGGGATTAATCGCTTATAATGTTGTGAATCAATATTTGAATCATCGAGAGAAATGTCCACATTTAGTGCCCTACGGTGTTTCGAATATGATTGTTTCATATAGGAGTATACATGTGTCTATCAAAAAAAGAAAAAGAAATTATTATTCTTTCTGAAGACCCACAAAACTAAAAGAGAATTGAAAGACAAATTCAAATGGGGATGAAATATAGTACTTGAAAATATGATATCTTGTTGGATATAGCAAAGTCTGAAATTATTGGTTTGTGTAATGAAGTTAGTTGAACAACCTCACAGATTAATTTTCTGCGCTCAATGCTCAAACTGTTTTTCCATACTTCACTTGGGTTTCGTAGAAGTTGGATGATAAGGCACATAGTAAAAATTGTAATGTATAACAAGAGGGACAACATTAGTAAAGTAATGAGTTAGGTAAATGGTGATAAATGTGGGGTAGACGAAAGAGAGGGAAAGAAATGTATAGAATGTAGGAATAATGGAGTAGTTAAGTGCTTTGCAATGAAAAAAATTAGTAGGTATGTTAAGCATCAATTATCATATTCATATGGTTTGGAAGCCAAGAAAATGGAACACCTATCTCCCAACCATATCCGGTCATCACTCTACATTTGTTATCTACCATTTTGCTTATCGTAATTTGTATCCCCTTTTGGTCCTTAGTCACGTCCCACCAAACATTCACTTTACATTTATTTATTTGCTGCTTGAAAAAAAAAAAAAAAAAGTTTCAGTTTAACTTTCCAAATTTCGCATAATTTTCTGTAGTTGGCACCGTTATTTTGTTCATAACTAAATAACTTACTGAAAATATAAAGTTTTTTTTTTTATACATAAATTTTAGGAAAGGGGTTGGGTTCACCCACAAATCCAAAGACAATGCGATATCTCATTTCCTCCTAGGTAATACCAATGTTGAGCAGGGCAAGTCATCTATTACCCTCAGGATTTTATTTATGGCATGAAACAACTCGAAGCATGGGTCTAGCTTATTGATATTTGATACGTTTCAAAATACCACATACGAATACCTTTTCTTTACTGACAAAAACCTGTGCTCAAAGTGAAAAAGATTTTTTCCCATTTTGAGTACAGGTTTTTCTAACCCAAGTGTATCTTATTTTTACCACGAATTTTTTTTCTTGGTTAATAATAGTTGTAGTTTTCCCAATATCCACGGCTTCCTTAATTTTCTTATTTCCTCATCTAGTCACCCAGGAGTTAGGATGTCTCTCCCAGCGCCTTGACCGACTTTAAGATCAAACCCTTTCCATTTGGTGAGAGTGTCTGACCACTTTGCCAGTTGACCGACTCTAGGATCGAACACACACATATATCTAACTTACTGAAAAGGTATAACTTACCTTCATCCATTTTTTATTTGATTAAGCATATCCTTAAGCCAAACTAATCTAAGGGTCCCGAGAACTCCAACTTGTAGTCTCCCCCTTACAGGTCTAACCCTTAGCTTGTTGGCAATTTACCTTTGTTTTTATTATTATTTTTTTTAAAAAAAAAAAGGTGTTGACTCAATGACTCCTCATGGTATTCTTTTTTTAAAAACAAAAAAAGAATATCAATTTCGGAGAGAAATCAGGAGAAATATAAGTATAACTTGAACTTAGATGGTAAAGAAAGAAAGAAAGGGAAAAAATAAGGAAGGAAGAGTAGGAGGAAAACATGAACAAAAAGGAGAACCACAACATTCATTAATAATGGGATCTGAGTGTGGACTTGCAACTGCGTTCAAAGGATTTACTATACAATTTGTATTTCTCTGTCTGAATACAAACAAACCATAAACTCATCGACTCAATTCCATTTCCATGCAACAAGGTAAGGTGTCCTCCACTGCAACTGTAAGTTTCTCTAAAGGCACCACACAAGCGTCCCACTTTATTATCCTCCTGCCACACCAACGCACGCATCTCCCTCCTCATATTCCACCTGTCCTTCATCATACTTAACCCAACTTTGACTTACTCATCCATATTCAACAATAAATTTACTACTAAATTTACTCCTTCATTTTTGCATTACTAATATTCCTTTGTATTGTTTTACTCGTGACTAAAGCTGTAAGGTAACATAGATATGGCTTGGTTCCAAATCAAAATTTTCGATTCTCTTTACAACGATAACAAATCTAATTTAGATCACAATTATAGGTTCTATTTACCATGTTCAATGAAGAAACGTGTGATTCAGAATACATAATTCGGTATCATGTATAGAATTAACTTGGCCAAGTGGCAGTTTAATTCATTCATATCAATTATAGCTAATTAGAGATTCGCAGCAGTTAACTAACGGATGCAGAACGGAGGAAATAATTGTGATCTCCTTTCAGGAATAATTTTCCTAAGCACCAGATCGTTTATTTTTCAATGTGAAGAGGATAAAAATTGAATACCTCACATGGCTTTTGGGTGAATTGCTTTCCCTCTACATGCCCGACGCTTACACGAAGGTATATCCTCAAACTGAGTAGCAGGAAGCTCCTCCGACAACGGCCCAACGTAGAATTCAACAGTACCTGATTTCTCATTAGCTTTGATTCCGGTCACAGGCAGCCATAAGAACAGCTTCTGCGCCTGGATTCCAGACACATCGGACACCGATCCATAAGTGAGCTTGCCTGTGATTACCTTATCGTAATAGACCAAACGATCGAATTGAACGTAACAAGGCTTTTGGAGTTCTACGCGAAAGGAGCCATCGTCAGAGAGAGAGAAGGACTTAACGTTGTTGGGAAGAATACCCTTGGGAAGGCCGTATTTGGTGAGCAGATCGTGGACGCTTGGACCAGATCGCAGAGGAAGGTTCCGTAGAGGCAGGGGGAGATAAGCATCGGAAATCGCTATCAGAAGAAGTGAGCAGAAGCAGAAGATGGGAGCGATGCGAACTGGGGAAGCCATGGATGATAGAAATGTGAGGTTGAATTGAAGTGGACTTGCTCTCTTGAAACGCCCTGCTTCGCGTACCAAATAAATAAATCACATAAAAGGCTAAACGGGACAATTTGCAATGTCGGGAGGGAATATGGCAGAAATTCATTGACCAAGTTATGTAACTTTCTATTTCATTTTAATTTTTATGAAAAGTACCGTAGTTTTTACAATAATATTTATTTATGAGCCATAATACGCATAAACTTGAGTGTTTAAAGGAGTTTTGTAATTGAAGGTGGAAAGAGGAGTTTTATAACTTATTTTATAAATAAATTTAGAATAAAGTAATATGATGATATTTAATTAGTATTAATACGGGCATAAAATACGTCAAGCCAAATAGCAAGGTTGAGATCAAATAAGACAATGAGGATAACGAAGAGCAAAAATGCGTGCAACCCAAAGCAATAGTCTAAATAGAATTATTTCGTAGGAAATGAAATATTTTTCTTTTTAATAGAACTATCAAGATTTGCAAGATTTTTTTCTTATGTAATATCATAACATTTTTCGAACCAGCTGAGTATCAAATAGTAGCTTTTTATCCAAGTTGGGTTAATAGAACATTGGTTAATACTCCTTAAAGACTAAGTTGATCTTTAAAATTTTCAATAAGAGGTTTTTGTCCCTTACATTTAAATTTAAAACTGTCAGACCATGTAGCGTCCATAACATGTGCAGAACTAACATAACTATACTATTTATAACTTAGAATAATATGGATTTTAATATATATATATATATATATAGCTTTTGGGGCTTTTCAAATTTTATTTAGTACTAGTATAAAACTGAGTCAATTGTGCTTTTGTGAAAAAAAGAGCTTATTCCATTCCAGAAGCTGATAAAAGGAGCTTCTATACGGTGTTAAGCGCTTATTGACGGGTTGGAACCTGTGCATTGCCTTGTCATCTATGATCCCACTACCGTCCTGGTCCGCCAATTGAAAGCAGGCGACAACATTGGGATCCATAGCCGGAGGGAACACTGACAGCACCAGTAAACGGCTGGTAACCGCCACCATAGGAATGGGAATAAACCTGGGGTGTTTACTGTTTCCGGAGGATGACGAGTGGGGCGCAGTGTACTGGCCATAAGGGCTGCTCTGGTAACGCGATGACAGTGGTCCACCATATGAGTGGGCAGAGCAGCGTTGACCTGGAGATGGGGCGCCGTACGGGTTGGCCGTCCAGGCGGGTTTGGATACCCACATATGTTGAACGCCGAAGGGATTATCGCTGATTCTTTATTGATCAGAAAATTATCGCGCTGATTCGATGGAGAGGATTGATGTTGGCGCATCTGTAGAAACAAACTATGGGACCCAAATACTAGCGGCATCATTCAAAATATTTTCCTTATTAACTACGTAAATATTATTTGGTCGATATCTTAATCCCTACAGATATGAGAGTGGTCAGAATTCACATCATTGTTAACCTGAATTTGGAAATCACAAAAATACTTTCAATTATTATCATTTAAGTTTGAGATCCCCGATATAAAGGAGTTTTGATGTGTGAAAGAATATGTTTAAAACCTTATAAAGAATATACAAATATAACTACCTGACACAAGTCCACATGGTTTGAGTAACAATAACCATACAAAATTTTATTAAGAGAAATTATTATATAGATGTTAATTGCATTAAAGTTGAGAGTGGTAAGTAACAAATCCGCCTCGGAAGTATCTATCAAGAAGTAATATTGTCCTAAAAGTTTTAAAGTGAAGCAATGTTACCCTTTTCCGTTAAAAAGTTAACAGTCAACATCAATTTTTTAATAGTCGACGTTAGTTTTTTATGAAAAAAGACAACATTACTCTACTTTTAGACTTCTAAAGCGAAATTGAATTTGAAAAAACTATCAAAACAAAATTACTCTCAAACATATACTTTCAAAACGGATTTGCTTCTTAACCCAAGTTAAAAATGAGAATATAGGTCATATAAATAATATATGAGAAGCCTTCCTCAACAAATTTTGCTATGTCATCTACAATCCAAATAAATCTTGTTCATGACACAATTAGAGACCAACTTATTGAAAACACAGTGATCCAATTAGTTATATAATATTATTTGATCAAATTATATATTTCAGCATTGCCAAATTTTCCAAAGTCAACATTTTCACTTTTTTGTAATTTTGATTTTAATTTTTTCTAATAATTATCTCAAAAATCATTTATGATATTACCATTTCAAACAAATTTCAGCTTCACGAAAGTTACTTATGCTAATGCTGATCCAAATATAAATCATATTACATAATCTAACTTGTACTTAATTTTACTTTTACATAAGTCAGATTGCAAATAAATTATTTTCCTCACCGCTATCCCAAACAATGATAAGCTAGGCTTGCAAAACAGACACAGATTGATAGTCTAAAAATTCTACTCCCTCTGATCCTAATTATAAGACATAGTTGACTTGTTTGGAGAGATTAAGGAAGCTAATTAAATTACTATAGAATATTTTTATTTTTTCTTCAAATTGATTAGTTTAACTAATAAACTAATATATAATATAAAAATACACAATATATGAAATGATTAAGTAACTTATTTAGCTTCCTTAATCCCTCCAAAAAAAAGTCAACTGTCTTAGAATTAGGACCGGAGGTAGTAATAACTAGAATGAATAGCATGTCTGATTGGGTAAAGGAGGTCAGCAAAGCACTAAGATACAGTACTATGGTTATGTATGAAGTCTCAAAATTGCAGTTCCTTCGTGCCAAGATGATAATGGTTCGGGGCCAATTCTCGATATCAGATAACAGCATGTTGTCACTAGTCATATGCACAGCAGGAACATAACAAAACACCTCAACGTTTGTCCGCTCCACCATCAAGTTGGCATAACTGAGACTAAAAGCAAACTCAGCTCTCACGACCCACAAGTGCATGAAAAATAGCAAGGGAAAACGATACACACACAGCCAAAAAAAAAGTCTTCCAACAAATTAATAGCAGGCAAACGAGCACAACAAATCCCAATGTAACATGCCCCTCCATTTGGATGTGAGGTAAGCTTACCGCCTCAGTCTTCAAACTTTATTTTCTTAGGACCAGGCCGGACTGTGCCCACCTGCAGGAACAAACACCAAATAAGTGAATAACCAATAAATAAAGAAAACTTGGGATGAGGCGCAGAGACCACCCCCTTCAGAAGATCTCACTTGATGTTCTCTCTCTCAAAAGCACAAGCGACACCAGAATTAACAGGCACACAAAAGCGAGCTTACAATCTCAGGGCATTCGTAATCAATCCCAGCAGCCTCTATCCTCTTTTGTCGTTTTTTGTCGTGCTTCAAGATCTTTTCAACCAACTTTTGTTGCTCTTCCAATGTTCTTTCCTGAACAAAACAGCAGAATAGCCGGACTTAAATAAAACAACCAATTTCCAAAGAAACACTTTTCCTTAATTTATTCTAACTATACCTTGCCAAGCCGCTTTCTTTCAATTTGAACAGTGTCCAATGGCTTGTACCGGTAATTGAAGCCCCTCCATCTGTAAAAGGGGAGTATGTGGCTTAGAAAGACAATCATGCAAACTTATTTCAGGAGAAGTTATTTTACATCAATAGTAAAATAATGAGGTTCCACTAATTCTGTAAAGGGGGGCCGGACACTTCTTTCAAGGTGTAGAGAGAAGAAACGAAGGTATCCACTCCACAAAATCCATATTTAGCCAGACAACCTAGGAGTGCATTACTATTCATGAAATGAGTATGGAAGTTTACAGTACAAAGAGCTCAAATAAGATATTTATATTTCTCTAAAATAACTAATCACTCACAATTTTGGATGAACATCCTCTGGAGGTATCAGATGAACCTGCAAAACATGTTCATGAAGCAGATAATTATGCATGGTCTCAGCTACAATTTTTGCCACCTGTACACAGTTTTGAATTGTTGTTAGTTTTGATGGATAAGCTATATTACAACCATGGTAAGAAGAAAGAAAATATACCTCAGGAGATTCAAATTGTATGAAGCCAAAATGTCTAGATTTTCCTGTCTGCAAAACATCAAGAAAAAAAATTGAAAACATAAATCAGCTGAAATCAATCAGCATAAGTCCATCTTTTATTTTATTGCCAAATCAGCATAAGTACATCTAATACTATGTCAAAGGAACGTATGATACTTTCTATAAGTTCACTGATGCCTCAGATAAGTAGAGGATTTTACTTCTTTGTCCACAACTTTTTCTGGAATCATAACAATGGTTCAAGAGATGACCTCCTTTGTCTCATAGGGAAACATATATAATCCAACACATCCATGAGATGAATTTTATAGTCCACTGTATTATATGGTTATGCACAATAAAATGATTTTACAAAACACTGTCCATGGCAGGTCAAGGCAAACACATTCTTGTTAATCACTTCTAATAAACTAATGGCGCAGACAGGCCCGGAGTGTTGCCATTGACTATCTGATTATATATATGTTGTGCATTATGACAGTCACGACAAAAGAAATTGGTGCTTTTGATCTCATCTTAGTATTATTCTTAACCCTCTTTTAAAACGAAGAGGACACTACACTAAAGATCTTGTTATCATCTATTTCTAGAGGTATCTCAGGCCAAGGAGCTCTTCCTTCTGTGTTTAGTGAAGAAAGAGTCCCAACCTAGAGATTGGTATCAATAAATGCATCTAAACAGACTTTATCTTAAGCAAGAGGGCCAGGGATATTAAGAAAATGTTAGAACATTCCGCATTCTTAAGCCCTCACTAGTTTTGACAACTATAGCAGATCAAAACATCCAGACTTGATTTATGAATCCATTATTACCCCGTCAGAAACCCACAATTAAAAAAAAGGTCAGCATAAACAAAACATGTAGCAAAAGCAATTCACATAGCATGATACAGACAACATATATGCACACAAAATAGAGTGATATGTAACAAGTTCAAGAGTCTAACCTTTTTATTTCTTGCAATTCTCAACCTCTTGATGGTACCAAATTGTCCAAAAAATCCTAAGAAGGCCATCATTAATGCAAGACCCAGCTAAAAATTCTTTGATAAGAAAGACAAAAATGAGCTGTACCTTCCATCTCCTTCTCATAGAACCCATGTGGTATGCGACCAATATATAACACATTAGTGGTGTTCTCTGGCAATTTATATTCAGGAAGTTTGCATGCAGGTCCACCTTCCAAGGGCTTCAATAATTGAGAGGAAAAGAAAACAGTAACTTACTACATGTTACAGCTCGCCAATAAAAAATTGAAGGATATCAGTCAGTGGAATCAACATACCAAGAAGTCACCCTCTGTTTTCTTGCTCAGAACAGATGCATTAGCTGTGGCCTTTTTCAGACTCTTCTTCATTGCTTTCTTAGCCTTGACCCCCATCTCCCTAAGAGAATCCAAAAGGCAGAAGTTCACACCATCATACAAGCCATGACCATATCACTCAAGCTTAAAAATAGTAAAAGTGCCGAAACAACAAAAACATAACCATTAATTCAAAGCAGAAAATAGTCACTATTATAAGCTTCTACTAATTCTTCAAATCAACAAGATATATTACGATAAAGGATTTAATATGCAAAGGGTGGTTTTCCAGCTCTTCATAAACAGAATCACATAAAGCCAAAGAGGCACCTGCAAAAATAAACCAATAAATAATGATGGCCGGTACCTCCTGCAAGGTTTTATTACATCAATACTTGAAGTTTGCTTAAAGAGAGGCGGGGATTAGAAGAACCACCAACTGAGCACTGAACAGAGAGGGAGGTGGAGATAGAATTTGTTGCTTACCCTGCGCCTTTGAGGACAGCGATAGCGGAGGCAGCGTGTACCAATGTTGTTAAAACGTAGTTTCTACGTTGAAACAATGAGGGTGAACAAAAACGTAAAAACGGAAAACGTAAACTCTACTCTTACTTCGTACGATAAAAAAAAATAAAATCCAACATATATAAAACTAAAACACACCAATACATTAAAATTATCACAAATTTAAATCCAAACACTTAGTCATCAATCATCATAAATTCATAATACACATTAAAGTCAAAACACCAAGGCAATAAAAATATAAAAGAGATCAACATCTCTAATTTAACTCATCGGAGTCAAAGTCAATGTCAATATCATCTTCTTCATCCCCCCCCCCAACTTAGAAATTCGGGAATATCCAAATCATTCAAGTTCCCCTCTTCTTCATTCAGATCATGATCATTCAAGGCAAGGGGAGTGCTACTACTACTAGAAGCCGGAGTGCTACTACTATCACGAGCACTTGATGAAGCCATGTTTTCAAACTATATTTAATCAAAATTCAAAGAAATTATCTCAATTTAAGGCTTTCAAATTTCAGCCACAAACACAAAAAATAATAACAACATTATTTTCAAAACAGAATAGGGATTTTCGACCCAAAAAAACAGCACAAATTACCAGCCAGGGATTTTCGACAATCCCCTTCAAAAGCAGAACATCTAGAATCAACAGCTAGATAAATCATCGTGACACTGACACGTATCAACACAGCACAATTTAAGAAACAAATTAGAAGAGTCTACCAATCTGGTAAACAATTGATACAACCAACTGCTCATGAGGATTACGTGGCGCTCTCAACTGACTTTGTGGATCTGCTTTGCTAGACGTTAGTGCTTTGCTAGATGTTAGGATGATTTGTTGGGATGATTTCCCTATCTTTCAGCTTTATTGTTATTATTTAATAGCCACGTACTGCTTTTTTATTGTTATTATTTTATCGTCAGTTAGTTAATTGGTGGCTTACTTCCTAAGCCACGTACTGTTAGTGGAGTCCTAAGTCTAAGATTAGTGGTGTCAGTTATTGCTTTCAGTTGATGTATTTGTCTCCTATTTAAGGAGATTAGCTTCATGAATAAAGCAGCGAAGAATCTTTGTCTGTTTAACTCTTGTTTATTCTGAAGCTTATCCTTTCAGCCTAAAAGGAGATTAAGCTTTGGCTCTTTCTGCAAAAAGAGTCCTATCAACAATTTTCCGGCAAAAACCACAAATTACCCAACTGAAATCATTTTCTGAAAACTCGAACGCACTAATCAATCTCAGTATACTAGCTGAACACTGAGATATATGCACAGAGTCGATTAAAGCTTAGTAGCTTACACGAGTTTCTGTTATCTTTTTGGCCAAAACGAAGAGGATGAAGTGAAAGAAAAAACAGACGAGTAGGAAAATAGTCGGAACTCGGAAAAGAAGGAGGATACAGTTCTTACATGAGGAACAAAGAAGGAGGACACAGATATATGCACAGAGTCGATTACAGCATACACAAGCTTCGATTTCGCTTGCTATTGAAAGGCACTTTAAATTGAAGGCAGAAACAGATCCGAACCTGTGTGGTTTTTCCGGTCGATCGACGATGAAGAAGAAGCAGCCAACGACGATGGATGAAGAAGAAGCAGTTCTCACTTCTCAGCAGCCAGCGACGGTCGATCAGCGAAGAAGAAGAAGTGAAGAAGAACACGATGCACCGAGTCGAATAGGGTTACTGGTCCAAAGCCTTCGATTTCGTTATTTTATTTCGTCTGACCCAGCCCTTTTCTTTTTTTTTTTTTTTCAAAAAAAACTAACCGAAGACTTGTTTTCCCTCTAAAAAACGTAGAAACTACCGTTTCTACATTTTTGAACTAAGTTTTTACAACACTGGCGCGTACGACCTTCGACGGTGGAGGCTAGAAGAGGAGCTGACGGTGAGGTTACGAGTGGACTAGGCCTTCAAGGTCGCGCCTCAAACGAAAGGAATAACCAATTAGGTCATGGGGTTATGTAACCAACTCCGAAGTGAGCCGATGTTGCTCCGTATTTTTTATTTTAAGGCCAGGTGCTTTGTATGATACGACCAAAAATCGACACCGACCTGGAATTCTAAGAAGGACGGGCCAGGAATAATATCCATAGTGGCTTTTTGTGTGTGTGTGAGTTGGGGGGTTTTCGTAATGGCTAAAATTAAAATTATTATCATAATAATATTTATTATGAAATTAATGAGATAATAAAAATATAAATTAAATTTTAAATAATATTTTATTAAAAAAATAGTAATATTAAATTTACTGCTGAAAAAAACTCAAAAAGCATATGTTATGATTGTGGAAAATTATATACTAAAAACCTTATATTTATTTTTAAACATATTTCATAATTTATTTTATTAAAAATAATATCAGTACTTCTCTTACTGTATAAACACGGTCTCTAAATATTACAAGATGACATGGGACCCACGCATAGTACCATGCATAGTGATTTACTATTTGGTGGGACCTGCACACAATTATACAATCATCACGTGAAGGAAATCCATGACTGAATAGTTTTGGTTCTCGAGGAAAACTACACTAAATGACCTTGATATGGAAATTACACTAAAGTCTCATTTTCCTTCTATAAATAGAGGTCTTCTGTAACTATTCATTATATAGTTAAATGAGAATTTCTCTCTCTACTTTCTCTCTCTATAATCTCTTCTCTTATTTTTATCAGTTTTATAACATGTTATCAGCACGATAGCTTCTTCTCCTTCGGCTGATAGCTTCTTCACCACCATGAGAATTACACCTCTATTCCCAATATTGTTAGAGCCGCCTCCACACTAATAGCTTTCCCTTCTCCAACGTCAGTCTATCTTTGCTACTTCCGAATTGTTTCTATCGTGTTCCTTCACTATCATTGTCTTACTTCTGTTTTTATTTTCCTTGTGGTCGTTCTCACTGAGATCTTGAGATATGAAGACAGAAGAGAGGAGTCGATTGAGAGTGAGAGAGAGAAAGAAAAAAAAAACAAATGATTCTTGCCGACAGTGAGAGAGAAAGAATGGAGAATTTGAGAACTAATGATTGAGGGGGAGAGTGGCGGAAAAAAAAAAAGAAAGAAAGTGACATGAGAGAGAGGAGAAAAAGGAAAAAGGAGTGGGACATATGGCGGCTGAAGTAATTGAGGGGTGGATGAATATATAAGTGCATGTGTGTCTATATGCCTCTATCCGAAAATCAAGGTGAGAAAGATGAACATAGTGGGTGCAGGTGGCTACTAAAATGGAATCATATTTCTTGTGCTAATTCGTTCAATGATTATTTAAAAAAAAAAAAAAGAGGTGAGTTAATTTTTTAACTTTATCTTTATTATTAATGTTGTTAATCTGACTCCATCTTGGAAGTCTAGATTTAATTTTTCTTTTTAATCTTTTACTTATTTACTTTATGTTATTATTATTAATTTAACTCTAGATTGGAAGTCTAGATTTAATCTTTCTTTTTAATTGTTTTTATTTGATATTTTATTATTGTTACTAACTTTAATAACATTTAATTTTAATATTACTAACATTTACTTTTACGCATTTACCTTTATGTTATTTATTTTTATTTATCTTTTATGGTAACAACACTAATTTTAGTAGGCACCATTTATTTATTTATTTTTTATGGAGACACACTAGTATTTATTAGTGGGCTCCATTTATTTAGCGTTTATTTATTTTCCAGGGTGGTACACTAGTATATATTAGTGGACTCCATTTATTTATAATTTACATTTAATTCTTTACTGCTTTATTTATTTTTTATGGTAGTAACACTAGTATAGTGGGCTCCATTTATTTTGTTTTACATTTATTTATTTTTTATGGTAGCAACACTTAGTGGGCTCCATTTATTTATTTTTATTGAGATTCTTTACTGCTTTATTTATTTCTCATGGTGGTGACACTAATACAGTGGACTCTATTTATTTATAATTTATTTCCTGTTTTATTTATTTCTCATGATGGTGACACTAATACAGTGGACTCCATTTATTTATAATTTATTTACTGCTTTATATCTCCATTCCCTTTTATTTTTATTTATTTACTGCTTTATATCCTCCTTCCCTTTTTATCTTTTATCTTTTAATTATTGCTTTATATGTATCCCCCTCCCTTTTATTATTTATGGCAACGACACTAATATATACATGTATATTAGTGGGTTCCATCAATTTATTATATTTTATATTTATCCTGATGAAAAATTGTTAAAGGCCAAATATATCATGAGATCAAAATGCCATGGAGATATGAGACATAAATTGGCCTGAGACTATGAGGAGGCATAATTTGGCTAGAAGCCAAGAGATAAATTAGCTTGAAGCTATGAGGCAAGTTGGCCTAAAGCCAAGAGACAAATTATGAAACAAGGCTTGATCCATAAATTTTGTATGTCGTCAGTTATATAAAGGCCTCAAAATTGTATATTTGACATTAAATATTCCCTCAAATTATGAGACAAGGGATTGTATGATCATGATTGTAATAAATAAATATATCCAATTTGTTATTGCAGTAGCAAAATTGTGATAAAGTTAAGAAATATTGTAGATTAATTTCTTGCCATGATCAAATATATCAGTGAGTTATGGATCATGAATTTTATCCAACTTCATTTCTAGAAGTGAATGAAGTAAGAAATAAAGTTGTCATTATTGTTGTTTTACTATTATTTTGTGTTTCCTATAATTATAAGAATTTTTGTGAATACGAGAGAGGAATATTCATAAACAAAATAATTAAACAAAAGATAATATTATTTCAACAAAGATCAATAGCAAGTGGCTTAACTCCTTTACAAAGCTCAATCATCTCATTCTGAAGATATTTAATGTCACCTTCTTTTTCTTCTCTTGAGATGGGATCAAGATGAGGCAAAGCTCTTCGTAATATCGAGATTTGCATCATAAGTTTTTTAAGCTTTTTATGTGGCCACTCAGTTAACCCTCCTTTTTGATATATCTTTTGGATGGTGTGAGTAGACATATTTAATTGTTTACTCGCATCATCGAGGGTTAAATGAAAATAATTTTTTAAATCATGGAGTGTCATTTTCTTTATTCTTTCTCATTACTGCATTGTTAATCTATATAATTCACCCTGATTAAGGGATAAAGTATCATATGGAATATTAACCGCGGGTTGTTTTCCTTTATCTAATGGATTTTCAATGTTGGTTTGAAATTAACTCCCGCGGGGTTCATTTGGATTATTTGTCTATTCCGAACCAACACAAAGGACTTCATAATAGGTCAATACAGAATCTCGTATCAAGTTATATCTGATGCTTGTAAATCTATACAATACTGTGTCAGAAAATGTTTGATTTCTCCAAAATTTTTATTTGTAAAATCAAACATTGGAAGCCTGTCAATATTGTAAGATTTATCCTATACATTTTCAAATAAAACAGCGTGGGAAATCATAAATGTTCTCCTTCCGTGAACTTCAAGTTTATGACACTGAAGTCCGTTGGTATGTATGATCTCCCGTAAAACATCACAACAACTACATTCCAATAAGCTAGTAGTTGTTAACTGGTTGTTAGTGTCTGGCTGACTAGTGGTTATAGTTGGCTGGCTGGTTATTGTTGCTTGCTGGCTAGTGGTTACTGCCAGACTAATGATTGTTTATTGGCTGATTGTTGATGGCTGGCTGATGGTTGTTTGCTGACTTGTGATTGCTGGCTTATTGATTGCCGTCACTATTGGCTGGACTGGATTGGTAGACTCAATCAGTTCTGCCATAGTTCTACACCTCTTAACAAATCTCCTTTATGAACCTGCTTCAATTGTACATTCAATTCTTGTAGATTGAGGAAGAACATTTGTTCTTGGGGGAGAAGTAGGTACATTTAAAGCAGAATGAGAAATAGTAGAAGGAGAAATAAACATGTCCAAATGATCAAAAAATAGTAAAGAAAAAAATGACATGTTTGTCTGATCATCATACAACAAAGCATCAAGTAATGTTGTGTCGGATGTATCAAAAACCGGGATAAAATTTCTTGGTCCTGCCATGGCAATAAAATTTAGAAAAATATGTGTGAGTATCTGGTAGTTGATATTATCATATGCTTGAGCGTCTGTGAGGCATGTTCGTTTGTCTTCTTCTATTTATAGTCGAATTCAATACAATTGAATCTCTGCAGATATGTACAGTCCTGTTGCATCTTTGCAGATCTGCTCCCTGTCAAGCACGAGCTTACACACTTTTTGACTACATATGCATACGACAATTCCACAGTGATGCATGTTGCGCCTGTGATTCCACGGTAATGTATCTGTGATTCCACAGTGTTGTGCTCGTGAATCTGTAGTGATACATATCTAATGATTTTGTATTTTATAATGATATATATTTTGATTATCGATTCTGGAAAATGAACATTTTGTTACCAGAAGGAACAAAATTATGCATTGATAATGCATAAAGAAATCTGTGGAATTTTAATGATATCTGTAGAAACAGATATCATATATGCTATTATCATGGAATATTGTATGGAAGTTACATGTTTTTATTTTAATGGACTCACACTTGAGGGGGAGATTGATATATATATCAAGTGTGAGTGTTTGTGTTAATTATCTATGAAAGTTTGTTTGATAATTTGTGAATGTTTGTGTGTTGATTCCCCCGGAATAGATATTAGATTTGATGATAAATCATATGGAAAGTTGGCATGACTCGTTTGATCATCCAAGTTGTACAGCTGCATATTCTCAAATAAAAATGATTATGAAAATATTATTGGAAATGAATCTTTGGAAATATATCAAATTAAAAGATTATATGTGAGATTATAAATCTGCAAAGTTTGCAGTGATGTTTGCAACCAGAAGTTTGCAATATTTTATGCGCGCAATTTCCAGATTAAATGATCTAGAAATCATATATGAGTATATAAATGATTATGATGACATTGTTTATATATATTTGCAGCAATTATATAAGCCAACAAAATTCTCCCTGTAAAATTGGCTTTTGGTCAGGAGTCAGATAAATTCCATCTTAACAGTTTTGTATGTGCAATGAATCACTATAATGCACATAGATGGATATACACTGCATGATTAGATAAGGGGGAGAAAAAAAAATAAGCAGATTGGGTAAAGAGATAAAGTGGAATGAATTATCATTGGCTCATATTGATCCTCGTACAAAGAAATATGCACTAAAAGTTCAAAAGATAATTCATTTGCAGAGTTTAGTTAATCGAATGCTAAAAGCATTTACTGACCTAAAGTAAGTGACAAAGTTACATTTCCCAACTGCAAATGCTCCTATATGAATTGTTATAAAGCACACCTGAAGTGTTGTTGGTCCATCGATTTTAAAGATAAAAAATCCTCAAATGAGAAAAAGAAGCAATAAAATATAGATGATCAAGTCGAGGATAATTAAGTAAAGCTCCAGGAGAGCCATCTCCTGAAGAGATGTTATCTCCATAAGTGATATTACAAGAAGAGTGTGTTGTGGTCCAAAAAGAGACCTAGGTACCTAATATATGTTAATATAATGAGATCTTAACAAATTATGAATGAAATTCGATTGGACCGAAAAATAAAGTCAACGTTGACGATATTTATGTTGATATGATAGCATATGCTGTAATGAATGATAATGAGGATCATGAACCACAATATATTAGTGTGTGCCAAAAGCACATGTTCTTGAAGGACGTAAGGCGCCAGAAGCATATGTCTCCGAAGGACTAAATATGCCAGAAGTATAAGTCCCAGAAGAACTCAAGATACTAGAAGCATCAAATTCTCGAGAATAATCAATTAAATGAATTCATATATGGCATGAAGCATTTATAGTGCATGTGACATCATTATCTGAATAAACATTTATTAAAGTTTTATATGCACATGTATATTTATGAAAAGATTATTATGATTTTACTTGAAAGATTTAGATCTTGCAAGTATACAATGAACAATCAGATCAGGCGTTTCTATTATTCCATAGCGAATAACAAAATACTTCATGATAGAAAGGATGATATGCTCAGAATGATATTGAAGCAATGTGGTCATCAGGGGGAGCAAGTCTGATGTAATCAAGAGAGGGAGACGATACACGCTGTACTCTTTTTCCCTTATCTAGGTTTTGTCCCACTGGGTTTTCCTAGAAAGGTTTTTAATGAGGCAGTACTGGATAGTGTATCAATGAATGATGTATTTTTTTCTTTGGCTAGATTTTTATCCCACTGAGTTTTTTCTAGTTAAAGTTTTTAACAAGGCACATTCATAAATGGACATCCAATGGGGAGTGTTATGAATATATTTATTATATGGATGTCCATTGACTCACGGTCTCTAAATATTATAAGATGACATGAGACCCACGCATAGTACCATGCATAGTGATTTACTATTTAGTGGGACCCGCATACAATTATACAATCATCACGGGAAGGAAATCCGTGACTGAATAGTTTTGGTTCTCGGGGAAAACTACACTAAATGACCCTGATGTGGAAATTACACTAAAGTCCTATTTTCCTTTTATAAATATAGGTCTTCTGTAACTATTTATTATATAGTTAAATGAGAATTTCTCTTTCTACTTTCTCTCTCTATAATCTCTTCTCTTATTCTCATCAGTTTTATAACAATTGGTTGTTTTATATTATTTTAAAAAATAGTTATGGTACTTGTATTACTTATTCTTTATGTATCTACCGAGAAGGCAGAAAGAGAACGAAAATGGTTGTAAGTTTCCCTCTCAAGAATTTCCTAATATGGAACTGATTTTTTATTGCACGTACGTTTTTTCCCCCAACTATTACACATATATTTGATCTTTAAGCTTTTCTTCATTCTTATTATATTTATTTCCTTGTAGAGAATATATGTGCCTGTGAACTATATTTATTGAGCCTCTACCTTTCGCATATATTAATATGAAAGAAAATGTTTAAATATATTATTCTTCTTCACACCTAATAAAAAAAAAGTATTATCTTATATTTATATATTATAAATGTAAACAACGGAAACTTATACAACTTATACCATAAGCGCCCACGTATTGCGCGGGTTCTGTGCTTGTTAATCTTAAAATTAAGTGTAGAATATAGTTAGACATGGAGTTGATATTTAAAAAATTATGCATTTGATTTTTTAAATGAAATTAAGGGAAAATTAGAACCAAGGATTTAGAGGAGATGATATTTGTTGGGAAGGACCATGAAAGTTATATTACTCAGAAGGACCAGTTGCAAAGATATAAATTTCAATGAATTAAGGTATAAAAATGTCTATATACTTTTTTCAAAAAAAAGCATCCGGCACCTTGATCATTTTCCAGGGGTAAAAATGTCCATAAAACAGTGTTTGAAGTACAGTGTCCGATAAAACATTATTTACGAGCGTCGGTTTCCAATTTCCAATAATGACCAAAAGTGCATTCGTCATATTTCTGTGCAAAACCTTAACATATGCTTATTGTTTTTTTGCAAGTGTGACCTGCAGATAAATGTGATCCCGCATTCACGGCCTGCTGACTGCACTTGCAAATATGAAAAGATCACCTATAAATCATTTTTGAGGAGTGGTTGATTCCCCATGAGAACGTGTAAATAATAATAAGACCCCGTTTTAGCTTCTACTTCCACAGCTAAGATGATGGTTACAACTTACAACGGAAGGGGAGAGAGAGAGAGGGAGGGTGAAAATAAGAATGAGAAATAATACTTTCGTATTGCAACCTATCATCGCCGTCTGGTTGAATAAGGATATATAGATCCTTCATTAAATTTTACGTCCTTCAGTGTACTTGCTTTCTTGCACGGTCCTGAAGAGCATTGCTCTGCTTTTTAAAAAAAAAATGTTGAATTGAAGAATGGATATTCCCAATGAAATTGGGACAAAATCCATGACGCTGGTGCCACCATGAGAGCGCTGAAAAACAAGACAGAACGCGGGAGAGCCCACCACCACCATATTCAACTGTGATCTCCTCATCACTCATCCCTGTCAGATCATCCATTTTCCCTTTATCATAAATTATGCGATTCAAAATTCAAATTCCCCAAAGTCGGATCACTTTTTTCAGTTTTACATCATTGTCCTGTTTATTTGCCTTCCCCCATGATTCAAGTTTAATCTTTCCTCCTTCTGTCATTCATCCAAACCGAAAATTATTCAGGTTTTGAAAGTTAGTTCACTACTAAGATAACTTCTTATTACGTTCTAGCTTGTAGGAAAACATATTCGGATGGTGAGTCTAAATCACATTCATTTTCACATTTAAGATTGAAACAGAGCCACCTACCACTCGTTTGTTGAAGCCTTAAATGCGTCGTTAAAAGCTCTCCAATAAAGGCCACGGATCTGACGAGGGTCCCTCCAATGAATTCACTCGTTGCATAATTGATAAAGCCCGATTCTCGATAACGGGAAAGAAACGGAGCACGAATGAGCTGGCTCCATAAATTCAAGTAAATAAACGCCATATCATTAATGTTGACTCTTGCTGTTCAATAATAATCCAAATCTAACAAGCAAAAAAAAAAAATCTAGTAGGCAGGGAGTGAAAAGGAAAAACAGGTGATACAAAGGCCAGCAACAGGCAATAGCAAATCCCAATCTAGTTCATTTCTCAGAGGAGCAGGGTAAAAACCAAGGGTACAATAATCACCCAAGCCACTTGAGCCACCAACCGCCTCTTTTCCCACACAGCCACTGAGAAGCCGCGGTTCTTCTCATTGGCGCTCGTGCCGGGGGGGCTCGATCCCTTCCCTGAATTATTTCATTCCCAGCTGATTTCAGATTAGCATACAATAATCCCACAAAAACATACCAATAATTTGAGAATTAGTACTTACCAGCTGGCGCGAGTGGGACGGAACTGGAAGTGTTAGTGGGAGTGCCTTTATCAAAGCCCTCGAAGACCTTAGCCTCGGAAGAATTAGGAGCCAAATGCAAAAGATCTGAAACAATAACAAGTGGTGAGAACCAAATCTGGAATCCAAAATCAGGGATGGGACGACAGGTAGTGAAGTTACCGACGCACTGGGAGATGTTGGCGGGGACGTGGCAGGCGGAGGGGAGGTTGACGGCGAGGGAGGCGTTGAGGGTGAAGCCGAGGTCGGGTTCGTTGCGGTATTTAATGAGGAGGCAGAGACACTTCTTGCTCTTGTCGACGACCTGTTTGAGACCGGTACAGCAATCGATGGTGGGAGTTTTGGCCTCGCCGCTGACGTAGGAGAGACAGGGAGCGAGGCCGACGAGTTGATCGGCGCACTCTTGGCGGTCCTTGGCTAAATCGGAGGAAGCGAAATGAGGAATGAGGAGAAGAAAGAGAAGGAGTGGTAAGTCCATTGAGGAAGGTTTCAGACTTGAGAGGCGGAGGAAGAAGATGGATTCCAATAAACAGCAACTTGTGTGACTGTGAAGCGAATGAGTGAGTGAGTTAGGCTTTTATGCTTTGCTTTGCCCTCATATTTACCTCCAACCCGCATTCCTTACCCTGCTTCCCTCCACACTCCCTGCTCAATATTTTCTTCCCTTAGTGAAACGGCGTCGTTTTGCTTGACACAGAAATATAACCCAAATGATCCTGGCTGTCCACTCATTATTTAGTGGGAAAATTCTATATAAGCCTCTTGAACTTATGAAATTCAAAATCAGCTCATTAAATTCTACAAATCCTTAATTAAGTCATAGACTCAATTTAAAATTTCAGAATATGGATAAAATGACTTTACAATCCTCTTCATTCTTCTTTTCCCTCAAGAAATTTTACCTTTTTCCTTCACTCTTTCTCTATCTCTTTCCCCACAACAACCTCAATTGTGTTTTTTTTCAACCTTTAAATCGATTCGCATATTTGTGATGTCTCCTTTTTTTTCCACACACGCATGACAATGCTTGTTCAATCATTTTGTATTAAATGTCCTCTCCGGCCATGTGCTTCTTATTTCACTCATTTTATAATTTAAAAATATATAAATAATTATGCAATACATATATACACACACACTCGATGAAAGTTTTTTGTTTTGTTTTGTTTTCTGATAAAAATCATGTACATTTAAGAAAATGATTACAAAAGTTCAGGAATTATAGACTAAAGTACAACATAGGACATGAATTAAGAAACATTAAAAAGCTATGGGAGCTATGGAGTCAGCAAATCATTTTTTTTTTTAAACGTAAAGAAATTTAAGGAAAACATGATCTGATGCAAAATCAGAAAATTCGCCAAAAAAATATAAAGAAAATTTTTTTTCGTCATTTTAGGATACTGTGCAAACATATTGACAAAGTAAAATATTTTGTGGCGCCATGTCAAATGGCGCCACTGACAACGTGGCGCCACTAGTGGTACCAAAATGTTTGGCGCCCCAATTAATTAATTATATATATATATATATATATATATATATATATATATATATATATATATTACATATTAAATTATATAGTTTAATATATATAATATTAATATAATGTATATTATTAATATAATATAATATATTATTATATTATGACTCATAACTGGTTATCAGAGAGAGAAGCTTTGTCTAAGCTTTGGCAATCACTGGCAATATACAGTACCCAAGGATGCCCCAAATTGAAGACGACGTTGGATTGTCAAGAAAGATGATGTTGCAAACAGCAACGATGGGGATGAGCAAAATGAAAGAACAAGAAGCTTGCATGGTATTGCAGATTGAAGACCATGCTGGCTTCTTGTTCCTTCATTTTGTTCATCTCCATCATTGCTTCCCTATTGTATATCTGCTCAGCAAGTCAAACGTAGTTTTCTATTGAAATCAAGCTTTATAATCAGGTCAACTCTATGGATATCCTGTATAAAACCAATATGAATTTTATTTGCATATTGTACGCAACCTCAAAAAAGAATCAAATCGTTTTAATCGCAAATAATATGATTTGTTAGGGCTTAGATATGTAAATATAGGCTGTTGTTCATTTTACTCCCATGAATTTATGGATAATGTTCATTATTTATAACTCATGTTTCTTGTTATGTATAAATAATATATTGAAAAAACGACACAGCCACAAAATAAAAATAAAAACAAAAATAAATATAATAATATATCGCTGTTATTCTCCAAAATCTATCATAAATCAAACCAAATACACACACTCAATGAAAAACATTAAATCACCTTAATTAACATGTGTGCCCAAGATGATGGTCTTAAACTATTATATTCCAAATTAAAAAAATAGACTTTGTATAATCTTTTTGCTAGGGAAAAAGAGCTGCATGCATTCACGTAGAATAATAACACTCCATTTACACTGGCTGAGGCATTATGCAAACGATGAATATCATATGGTGAAGATTTAAAAGCATCCATCTTAAACGAGGAAATCTGCAAAAGTTGTGATTGATTAGTGGCAACACGAACTGATTTTAACTTTGAACGCCCATTCTGCACTATCATGATATAGGGAAACTGAAATATTATAAAATTTTAGGGAGAATCCTATTTAAAGTTAGTTGAAATACCAAAATCTAAATTTAGGTCTACACTTTTAACAAATTTTTAATCGGGTTAAGAGGTCTCATTAGGAATTACTAAAAATTGTTGAAAGATGAAATGTCCCTACGTAGTCAAAAAAATTGGAAATAGGTGCAGGCCTAATTTTGTTTTGATTGTTTTAAAAAGTTTTTAAGTGAGATTTTCCTTTCTGTAGACATGATGAGTAACCCAAAAAAAATCAATTTGTCTTTAGTTTTAGTCTTCGAGATTTAGTTAATATCCCGTTTTCATTGTATAAATAAAAAAGAACTATAAAGCCATAATCGAGTTGACGCAAATTTTACAATTTTCGTTGGGTTGAAGATTCGTGATGGATAGTACATATGCAAATCATCGTATGCTATTGTTATCTCAAGGATTACACTTTTAATTTTAAACCGAAACAATGGTAAGTGAATGAGTTGAAAAATGAATAAAATATTATTGTATAATTGTAAGAATGTTATCTAATAGTATAGCGGGGCCCCTTTTCTAAGAGGAAAAATGAAGATGAATTAATCAGCCTAAACGTGATTTGCGTAGTCGTAAGAATTAATCTTAACGTGTACGGTGTATTAGAAAATTCCATCTTAATCTTTCAGTTGTTTTATTGGAAAATCCCAATTAAATTTGGTTGAAATAAACACTACACCTACCTTGTATTTTCTTTTTGAATTATAGAGGGACATTCTGGTATTTTAATAATGTGGTATGATTAATAATTTGTTGAGAGTCTTAAATTTAGATTTTGATATTTGAATCAGATTTAAATGAGATTATTCTTAAATTTAGGTGATTGCGAGTTTACATTAAAAGAAAATAATAGCTTTATGTTTGTTGTTAACTCGAGGGTGCATGTTCCATTTAACAAATTATGGGTGTTTGATTGACAACCCGTGACAGATTATTAGAATTTCGCATTTCTTTATTGTTTCTTGCCCGTGATTAATTTAGATCTGCTCGTGAGTCCTTTAGTGGGACCTACCTACCACAAAGCCTGCATGGATTTTACGGGAAAAAAATTATGAAGATACAATGTTGCATCTATACAATGGATGTGTTGGATTGTGGTAGGATATACTTTTTTAACGTGTATGAGGGAAGTAACGTATTTTTTGAACCTCAACTCAACCAGACCTTTTGCTCCATCATATCATTTGCCTCAATATATACACTTGCCATTGTTATGATTTTGCAATTTTTTTATCACTTCCCTAAACATTTAAGATTTTCAACGAGTGATTTTTAAATTGAAAAATTATTTTTAAAAAAATTTGTAATTAATATATTATTTTTATTTTAGATTTTGTACAGCATAAAATAGAACGCTTGATCTAAATCATTTAAATTAAATTTAAACAAGCTACAGTGATAAAGAGCTCTCAATGCTTATTATCATGATGAGCACTGAAATTAATTCCACTTAATTATGTTTTACAAAATAAATTTGGTGCATTGCGTTCCTGTGCTTCTCATTTATTTGGGCCATCTAAATTTTCTCTAGAGTGTCTAGGTTATATTATTTCTAATTGAATGTTATTAATTTATTTATTTTAGATATTAAGAAAGCTAAATCAATTACTTAATCATATCATATGTTAAGTATATTTAAATTATATGTCATTATATAAGTCAAACATATTAGCTTTGAAGAAAAAACAATAAATATAACTATTTTAAAATAATTTAATTAGCTTCTTTAATCTCTAAAAAAAATCAACTGAGTTTTAGATTTAGGAAGTATCTTGTATGAAATAGGCTACAAAATGATATTGATTTTATAACTAATAAGATATAATATAATATATATATATATATGAACTTGTGGAATATATAATAAAATATCAAATTATGGATCATACAAATTTCATCTAGATGATGTTTTGGCTAAGATGTGCATGGTATATTAATAATGCACGCAGTCCAAACACTTCAATCTATCTATATATTATATAAAAATTTGTTGAGTTTGCCATAAATGTTATGTTTATTTATATTGCTACAAGACTATAAGTATTGATGTTAATTAATAGGGAAAGTTAAAATGAAGGATTGAAGGAAAATATATTTATTTATATGGATTATAAAAATTATAATTATTTAGAAGTACTAATACACAAATATAAAAATAAAAATACCCCGACAATTTTTTTTATTCCCTTTTTCATTCTCTTTTGCATTTTGTTCTTAAAACTAATACTAAATTCTAAAATTCACAAAATTAAAAAAAAATTCTCAATTTTCATTTTGACTACTTGCATAGATATATATGGATATGGACAAAAATAACACATTCTTTGGTTTTGTCAAAATTATAATTTTTTAAAATCATAAATTTCAAAATAAAAACTATATAATTTTAATAAAACTCAAGTTCTTTTATAATTTGCTATGTATGTTCAACCAATGAAGTTTATACAATTTATTTTTATTTTAGAAGAAAATTCATGTGTGTTAAGAAAATTCATTTAATCTTAATAAAATTTAAGAAAACCTAAATAAATATGAAACTTGGTGGGGGAAAAAATTAAAAAAAATGAGTTTGATCATTGTTATTTAAATAATTTATTGATCACATGAATATGAAACTTGGTGAATACGCTCATGATGAGATATGTGAATGATGAGCAATTTTAGTTTACAAGACATCATGGAGAAAGTTTAGATAGGGCAATTTTGTAATTTTGAATTTATATTATGATGTTTGGTATTTCTAAATAACTACAGTTTTTATGATCTTTTAAAATAAATATAATTTTCTCTAGATTAATTTTCCCTAATTAATAATAAAGCTTGCCAACGAAAAACAACAAGAGAATATTAATAACAAACTAAAAGAAAATGTTGAAAAATCACGTCATTTGGTGAATAGTGAATAGAGGTGAGTTGAGATGGGAAGAATACCAACCTAACTTCCTAAATTGGGTGTAGTCACGTCACGTGCAATTCCAATTTATGTCCAATCTTTTTGATGAATCACATGCAGCATAGTAAAAACCTTTTCAATATCCATTCTCACGACCCTGTGAATGAAGTAATTATATGAGGCCGCTCTTAAGTGGCAATAATCACGTTTTGAAATATAAGCTGACTTTATTCTCCTTTTGTTTTGTCCAGCCAAGTTGACTTTTTTTGTTCTAGTTTCCTTCTTTTACTTGATCCGGCTTCACGGACACCTTTTTCTCCTATATTTTTTTTTAAAATATTTCAAATAAACATAAAAACGTTAAAATTCCATATATATGTAAAATATAAACCAGATAAATTTGAATATAAGTTAATCCAGAACTAGGACAATACATCAAATTTGTTTTTTTTTTTTTCCTTTTTTGGGTTATGTGCATCCGGTGTACTGACCTATCTTTTTTTAATTCAGAAGGTTTATTAAAGCTAGACTAATCCCGATTCATCCTGAGTCAGTTCTTTGGTAGGAGGGAAGAACTACCAATACCACTTGTTTCATTCATAACCTCACAATTTGAACTGAGAATTTTATTAAAGAAGAACCAGTATTTTACCACTTGATCTAGTTGGTGTTGTTTCGAATTTGTTTTTTCAAACAAATGAAAGCTAAATTGCAACAAGTGACCATAAAACGAGGGGGACAACCATCCAGTAATGAAGTTATCGCAAAGCATCCTAGCTAATAGGTCAGCAGGGTGGTCTTGTTCTTTGGAAATAAATTGCTGTTCTTCTAGCTACCGAGAATGCATCATCGTATTATGAATTCTTATGGACAGGAGGCTGCACAAGTTGTCGTTCTTTCCACTTTTCAACATGTTAATAAGGTTTTTTTTTTCAATCGGATTCCAAAATAACCACCTTGAAGCCGAAGTCCCAAACAAGGCGGGGAACCCTTAAAAATAGGCCATTGCCGAGCTTCGAAAATATTGCAAGCTCCAAGTGAATATGTAAAACCAGCTACCCATGATCCATTATGATTTTGACCAAAAAAAAAAGATCCACTATGATCGCCAATTTGGTATATATTGGATATGATGGGCCTGGGCCATGAGACATTTAGATGGAGAATGGGGTGGGAAGCAAAGTAAAAGGTTGATGACAGCCCATAGTTGATTTGAGGCCACCACAAGTGAGTCACACACTTGGTAGATAACTAGGTCCTTTAATTAATCAAAAAAAAAAAAACTAAGTCCTTTAAAATATATAAAAAAACTAGGTCCTTTAAATATGATGTCTTAGATTCAAATAAATAAATAATAATAATAAAAAACAAGCCAGCACCAAAATCAAAATAGTGTTAATAATAATAGGGAAAATCATTGTCAGATCCCAAGGTATGAAATTACCTAGAAAAAAGTCTCAAATCAAATTATCTTCACAAAAAAGTGAGGACTTTTTTTATTATTAATTGCGGTATTCCCCTCACAAAAAAGTCTCGTTGTTAAAATGACTTTATTAGTTGTTAAAATGTTTATACAAAAATCTCGATGTGAAAATAACTTATGTTGTCATAATGGTTCTGTATGTTGTAAAAAATTCTCTGAGTTTTTTCTTCATGTGAGTAAAATTTTAGAAATTTGGATAATTTTTGGTAACAAGGAAAGTTATTTTAACAATATAAGAAGCCAGTTTTATAATGAGATTTTCATAGGAACATTTTAATAACTAATAAAGTCGTTTTGACAATATGAAAAGTCATTTTGACAACGATAATTTTTTGTGAAAGGAATTTTGTAACTTATTCACAATTAATCACAAAAATATCTCTTAAAGAGAATTTGAGGTGAAATTTTCTTGTAATTAATTCCGTACTTTAGAATATGACACAGATTTTCCCATAATGACATTATGTTTTGAATGCAAGTGACGATGGGTTGGGGAATATTGCGTGATCCTTGAGATGGATCTAATCTAAGGCGGAATGTCTCAGTTGCAAATATCTTTGACACAAATCTCCCTCCTAACTCTTAAATCACTACACAGACCTTCCAACTCCTCTCTCTTAGACACTCCTTTATCATCATCATACACCCAAATAATGACACGTTTTTAAATTATTATTATAATTATTTATCTTGTGTATAAATGCCTTCACTTACATGATGTAAATTATTAAAATTATTATTCTACAAAATACCTGCCCGACAAAATTATTTTTAGGAGATCTAATGATAAAACAAATTTATAACCGGCTTTACTTGTTTCCTCTGCATATCCTGAGAACTGGCATAAACTTGTGACTTCTGACATTTAGGTGAGTGGTAGTAACTTTTTGTCTACCTAAACTGGAAACTTTTTTACCCTAGTCATATTTTCTTATAAAAATACAGATAACATGGAATCGAATCAAATCAAAATCAAAATCGATGCAGCATTGGGACAGGACTGCAGAGATGCAGAAATATGAACATCACCTTTTCCACTCAAAAGCACCAACTGCACAACGAACGTACATGACCTATCAGAGGCACACAGAACGTTGGGAACCATTCTTCTCTGTTTTTCTTCTGCTTTTCATTACTTTCTTTTCCTGAAAAAGAGAAATTAACAGGCCAAGCAAAAGAAAAACGGCTACTTCCATGTCTGATGCTCTCATACAATCCTATTTTATTCATTTTACGAGACCCCATTCTTCTTATTATGATATCACAAAAAACAAAAGAGAAAAGTGAAGCAGAAGGAACAAAGCAAAAGAAGGCTTCCCAGGCAGACAGGCTCCCCCTTCATCCTCCCCCCTAATATTTTAGCTCTTATTCTCTCAAACGCCCCTCTCTCTCTTCCTTTACCAACTAAGCAAAAATCACCACCCCACTTGCTGCTTATAACTCTCTCTCCATGGCAGTTCCAGCGGCGGCTTCACCATCAGCCCTCATTCTTCTGATCCCCATCGCCGCCGCGCTTTGTGTGGCCGTACAAGGCCAAGTTGTGGGAGTCGGAGGAGGAAGCTGGTGTGTTTCCAGAAGCGACGCCAGCAGCCAGGCTCTCCAAACGGCCTTGGACTACGCGTGCGGGGCTGGAGCCGACTGCCGCCCCATTCAGTCCGACGGCCTCTGTTTCCTTCCAAACACCATCCAAGCTCACGCCTCCTACGCCTTCAACAGCTACTATCAGCGCAAGTCCCGTAGCCCTGGCTCTTGCGACTTCGCCGGCACCGCCACCATTGCCCAGACTGACCCCAGTCAGTATTGTTCATCTTCATAACCTTCCTTCCTTTCTTTCTTTCTTTCTATCTATCTATCTAACTACCCTTACTTTTTCTTTCACTCGTTGATGAATCTTTTTGTGTCTGTAGGCTATGGATCTTGTGTCTACCCGACTTCTGCTAGGTATGCTCTGTTCTGTTTCTCCTTGGGTTTACGTGCTACAGATTCTTTTCAAGTGAACTGAACTGTGGTAGCTTATGGACACTGGTTTTTTTTTTTTTATATAAAAAAAAATCGAACCCTTTCGATCTTCCTTGATATACAAGAAAATTGATTCTTGTTTTCTTTCTTTCTCTCTTCTTTTCACTTTCCGGATCCAATGGTCTCGTCTCACAATTTCAAAATAAGAGACAGCCAGGCACAGAGCCTGGGCTCTGTTTTCTGGGCTCAGTGACAGAGACAACACAATAGGGACCGATTTCGTCTAGTCGTTTAGATGTGAAGCAAGGGAGATGCGTAGGTTTGTGACACGTGGCCTCGTGCATGGGTGGTCCTTAGTCCTAAGCCCTAACCCCCAATTCTGATAGACATCGTTTTGTGGTTTTCTTGAATCAAAAACCAGCGTCGTCCTGATTTTCTAAAGCGTCTTTGAAGTTTGAAAGGGTTCTTGTATTGAGACGCTACCGTAGGAATCCAACGGCTCAAAGATAGTAAATAAAGCTGCATAATTTGTTCATAATGTCCGTGGCTTGTCGTCCAAAGTAAAAAATTTAACTGCAAGTTGGTCTAATGAAATCGATTTTTGTGCTGAGCCAACTAGGAGCATACTCCTACTTTTCCTTTGTTAAATGTGTACCGACAAACTTTCAAGTATCTGATACTGATAGAGTATAAATAATGTGCAGCACTACTGGAGGAACGAATATGCCATTCACTACACCGCCATTGATCAACCCAAATGTGCCAACGCCGACCACAACATCACCCTTCTACGGTGGGGGCAGCGGAATCAATCCGGGGATGACCTCTCCGATGCCAGACAATTCAAGAGCAACCTTGTTAACGGCCACCTCCAGTTTAGTTTTTTTTTTTTTGGTCCTCATTTCCTGTTCCTTACCTTTTGATTATAGCGTAGCAGGGTTTTTGGGGAGAGAGATCATTTAGATATGGTTGAAGTTTTGTCAGGAGTTCAGGGAAAGGGCAGAAGCCTCTTATCGTTCATAACCACAGCTTCACGCAGCTGCATCTAAAATATCGACGCTTAAATATTCCATTTTTAAGGTTATGAACAAGGTTGGCTGTTCAGGGGAGGTAAGCGTAGCTAGGTTTGTAGCTAGGCCTTTACCAGGAATTATAGATTGATAGGACCCCTTCCCCCACAAAAACACAAGAAAACAAATCAATCAATTCAAATAGTTTTTTTTTTTTTAAAAAAAAATGTCATGTTCATAAACACTTCAATATTATTGGTATATTATTCAGCATTTTTCTGTTAATGCGTGCTTCCATGAATATTTGGTAATTGAAATTGTCATAAGACAAAGAACTGGGTCATAATGAATGTGCGAATCATGAATCCAACAAGTGAAGCACAAGTTTGATTATAAAACTTACAATCTTCTGTTACAGAAATCGCAATAATGATCACATTTTTTCACATATCGAAACCGAAATAGAGGGCGGGACAAGTGTGAATTGAGATCTAAACCCTTTTTTTAACCTCATTAACATATACCTTTCCAATGAGACAATAATTATATTTTCTGTGAAAAATATCTTCAAAAAAAAGCCGGCTTATTATTAAGCTTATTCACGAATCTGGCATACTTCTGACTACTCTGTTCTTCAACTTGCCTCCATGCTGTGTATATTTCCAAAAGTTAAATTTTTGAGCTAACTCGTCAAGGATCCTAGAAAATCAAAGGAATAAATCATCAAGGTGAAAAACTCTATTCAAATTATGCCAACGAAATCCTGAATGCGAAGGGTTATTTATCAACAAGCAAAATGAAACATGAATGGTTTGCGCACCTGTGGCTTCACTAAACATTTTTCAGGCTGCCTGACAATGTATATCTGATCTCCGGCAGCATTATACATGTCCTGATTACGGTGCCATGTCCACAATGCATGAGTATCATTTTTCACCTGCATGTAACCTAAACTGTTACTCATAATTGTATTCAAATGATTCATACCTTCCATGTAAAATTGAATTGAACAAGCGGGGTGTTGCTCAAAAGTGATAAATAGTTAAAGATGATAGTATAAATGCATTTGTGCAAGGGAGGGACCTCGAGAATTCCATGGCCAAAGCTACTCTCTCTGAACGCACTATAATCAGGCTGCCGATCCCAGCAAAATTTACCAGCTGCTGGACCTGATGTGAAGTTGAAAGCACAGAAGCCACCCATGAAGTCATCTGGTGTAGTTGAAGGTTCTGGACAGTTTCCAGGTTCATCAGCATGGGTGATTGCCATCTTTTCCCAGTTACCGCCATCCCCAACTGTGATATAAACAGGACCGCAGGGATCCAATGTATAGTTATAGACTCGGTTTGATCTTTCATACGCATGTACCTGTTACAATGTTCCCATGTGACATTTGTTTGCCCATATTACTTTCTCTCAGGAAAACAAAAATACACTTACATGTCCATTGAAAACGAGATCAACACCATATTTATACAACAAATCTTCCATCTCTACCCTCATACACTCTGCTTCTCTATAATGTGCCTTGTAGGTGCTGTACCAAGGTGGATGCCATGTAGCTACCAACCATGGGGTTACTTCTCTATCAACAGAAGCCAGGTCTCTCTCCAACCACCTGTACTGATCTCCTGCCAAAAGAAAATAGGAGAAGACAATGATAAAACAGTTGAGATGTTATGTGATATGGTATGCAGAAAGAAAAAAATGGAAAAATGTGTGAGCCAAGAGTTTACCAGATTTGTTATATGATGTGTAGGCACCAAGCATTATAAAATGTATTCCCCCAGCATTGAAAGAATAGTAGAATGTGGATGACGATCCGCTCTCTTCAGATGGGAATGCAAATCGAGAACTGTAAGAGACAAATGTCTGATTATCAGCCTGTAGTTCTATCTCATGATTCCCTTCTATTACCATTATTGGAACAGAAGAAATCAGAGGCTCCATGTACCTGGGTTCAGTAACCGAGACCAATTAGATCCTTGTCGATATATACATTAGAAAAGTTCATTGATACAACAAACCAGGCAAAGTAGAAGTTCACCTTCCCCAATAATCCCAACGAGGCTGATAAGTTTCGTGGATGGGAGTATCAGAGAATGAGCAAGAGTAGCAACTTGAGCCAGTTCCATTAGTAAGATACAAATTAGCATAACTAACATCTCCAACCAATAGAAAAAGTTCAGGATGGTTGATGGCCATGTGATTCACAGTAGATGTGGTATTATATGTGAGACCAAGGTCTCCAACAATTGCTATTCTGCTAGGGTAGCTATTGGGGCCAGAAACTGGCATGGTCCTGAAATAGTGAACACCACTCATTGCTGCCAGGTCTGGATCTCCACATTGATACTGATAAAATGTGTCGGGTTTTAATCCTGCCAGCAAACAATTATGATTCATGAATAAGATTTAAGCCCTTGGGAATGAGTGGCAAAAATGGCAAAGGCATGATATGTTTTCTTGTTTTTAAAGATTACATTTAGTGGGGCCAGGCCATTTCTACGAAATGACACTAGATTTTAGATGAAAGAAATCAGTTGAAAAAAAAATATACCCGTTAGACGAACGTGATGTATAATTCCAGAAGTGTAGTTCTGAAGGCCTTGAAAAGGATAAAGTTGGCTGTAAACAAGGGAATAGCCCTCGGCTTCCTCAGTGATGGGCTTTCCGAACTCTCCAAATTGAACTAGGCTAGCAACCGAATTGGGATCCAACGGTTCTATGCTGTCACCAATCTGGAACTCTCCTGCAAATACAATCCGACCAAATATTTAATATACAATACATAACTCAAACTAAAGCAATTGAGTTTATGGCTGAATGAATATGCCTACAGTATTATTTCTGAACGCATTCAAATATGGGTGTTGGGAGTTCAAAGAAAAAGACATTTTTAGCCAATAGGATTTAAAGAGATAGACGTTGGTAATTCACATTCACATTCAATTTTCATAGTGCCACCAAAACTAACGTCTGTATTCATGTGAGCAACCCCATTTTTCAGAAGCTACATCATTTGAAAATGGACCCCACTTAATGAGAGGACAAAAGTTGGGAGCAAACGGTAAGTAAATGGAAGAAAAAGGCGTACCAGTGATCCAAGAAATCCAGACAGAATCGTAGTTGAAGGAGAGAGAAACAGAGATTTGTTCGGGATGAAATTGTTCGAGCTTTGCCTGAAAGCGAGGATCGGAATTAGGAAGGTCCACGGCCTGTCCTCGGAAGCTCTGGTCCAGAGGAACAGTCACAGGCTTAAAGGGTCCATCCAGAGTGGTCGGTATTTCAGCTCCAACAATCACTGAGCTCAGAGAAATCAAGAGAGATAGAGCAGTTAATAGATTCAAGACCATGGTGGGATTCATTTGACGCACAAAGGCATTAGAAGAATCCCAGAAAAGAAAAAGAAATATGGACTTGTGTTTAGCCTTCAGGGCTGACGGGTTCTGTGGTGCATATATAAAGGGAGAGGCGTAGAAGGAAGGACGAAGGGAGAGTCAAAGAAATCAGACGAGGGAAAATAAGATTTGATAACGACGCGTGATGGGAATGGTTCCAGAAAATTGTTCTTCAGGGGAACCGGCCATTATACAAGAGTTTTTTAGAGAATCATTCCCTTATTTAAATTGAATCACCCGTTGTCACATTGTTTTTTAATGATATATATATATATATATATATATATATATATATATATATATATATTTGAAGTTGATATCAATTAATTAAATCTTTGAATTTGATTCTTTTTTAAACTCAGTGAAACGCAGAGTCCATGTTCCTTATCCCGCCCTTATAATATAATATCTGGTTGGTAAATATATACCTGGGGTCAAGAAAAAAAAAATAGTAGAGGATTACTTCAGGTTTGGTCGTTCCTGTTTGCGCGTAAGTTGAATCAGACGTCCATGGCATCCCAGATTCACACTGAAAATTAGTCTATTATACTGACTTTGTATCATCAAATGATCTGCGCTCACTTTGTTTTTCACTTTCTGGCTTCCGCGTGATTCACAGTCTAAAATCCAAATGAACGAAGCAAGTTTTTGTTTATATCTGGAACTACTTTCAGTTGTTCAAATATATATACATTGCAACTTAGTCATGTTAATTTCAACCTGACCAATGTTGCCCAGTGATTACTCTAAACTCTTGCAAAGCCAATCTCAATGCCAATCTTACCGTTTTTTCTGGTATTTATTGCGAAGTTTGTAGATTTTTTCTTGTACAGCGTGGCATGATTTACAAAATTATTCACTTTTTATATTTAATATTATGTTATTGGATATGTATAATTTATGGAAAACTTTAAATAAATATCATTTAACTTTATAAAACTCCAAAAAGTCAGTTAACATATAAAAATACAAATGTGATGGGGATTAAATTGAGATTTTTAAGTGTTAATGATTTTATCATTATGCCCTTAGTATTTTAAATAAAAAAAGAAAGAAAAGTGCCCTTGTCAAAGTACTACAATTGGCCAGCTGGCCATCAGAGCTCTGGTAGTGGTTTGACAACGGTTTTTTTTTTTTTTTTTTGAAGTGAAGATTACTTCTTTTTTAAAAAAAAAAATGTAAGCAAAGTGATAAAGGGTGAGATTTGAACCTACCACCCCACCGTTTTGGCAAAGGGGCTTGATGGTAATGTATTAGTATATATATGTATAATATAAATAAAGGTATAAAGAAATCAACAAAATAAATAATAAAAGTGACTAAATGTGTAATGGTGTCAACTATAGATAAAATTGTATTGACTAAATGAGTGATATCATTATCTAAAGGCTTAATGAGATTGCTAAATGAGCAATGATATTCATTTAAAGTGTAAATAAATTGACACAAGGTGTAATAGTTAGGTGTGACCAAAATCCTAATAGTAGGTTTATACTCGTCCCTGATAATGATATTGATTAAACGCGTAATGAGGCTGACTAAAGGCATAATGACATTGATCAAATGTGTAACGATATTAATTAAAGGAGTCATTGTATTAACTAAATGAGTATTTGAAATTACTAAAGGTGTAGTGTTATTCACTAAATAAGGAAAGATATTGACTAAAGATATAAATGTACTCACTTGATGAGTAAATACCTTTAGTCAATAGCATTATTGACAATGACGGAACTTATAAGGGACAGGGGGGGCACGGCCCCGCAAAAAAAAAGATCAGATTTTTCTTAATTTAATACTACCTCCGGTCCTAATTATAAGACATAGTTGACTTTTTTAGAGAGATTAAGGAAGCTAAATAAGTTACTTAATCATTTCATATATTGTGTATTCTTAGATTATATATTAGTTTATTAGTCAAACTAATTAATTTGAAGAAAAAAATAAAAATAAAATAATCTAAAGTAATTTAATTAGCTTTCTTAATCTCTCCAAAAAAGTCAATTATGTCTTATAATTAGGACCGGAGGGAGTATAAATAATGTGCCAGCCCCCAAACCAATTATATGAAAGATTGGCTTCCTATTCCCTTCATCCTCACTTGCTCATGCGAAAAGGACGCCGCCTTTGTTAAGTTAAAGTATTGAAAGTATTGATTCTTTCAAAGTATTGATCCTTTCAAAGCAGCGTGACTCACATTGAAAGAAGAGAAAACACCATACATATTAGTGGTAAATAATAGAAAACATCATACAAATCTTAATGCATTTTAATATGAAAGATGTTAAAAAATGTGTTTTTTTATATTTATATTTAGTGTAATAGTAATTAATTATACTGTTTAAATTGTTTATAGGTTATTTGGAAAGTGATAAGATCTAAGAATAGCTCAATGATGAAGAATAAAACAATTGATTTAGTGATCACATAGAGAAAAGTAACATAGCTTCTATAAATCTAAATATTTTTTCTTTTCATATACATTTGATATTCTTTTCATTTATTTTTAATGTATTTAAAACTTTTCTTAAAAAAAAAAAATTTCAGGGTCTTTGGCCCCCCAAATATTTTTTCCAAGTTCTGTCCCTGATTATTGATTTAATTAATGTCATTATGCTTTTAATCAATCTCATTACTCATTTAATCAATGTCTAGTCAATATCATTACTTTTTTAGTCAATCTCATTAAGACTTTAGTCAATATTATTATGCATTTAGTCAATATCATTACTTATTTAGTCAATGTCATTATGCCTTGAGTTAATTTTATTACACATTTAGTTAATACCATTACGCTTTTAGTCAATACCATTACTTATTTAATTAATGTCACCATGTCTTTAGTCAATTACATTATTTGTTTAGTTGATATCGTTATTAGGGATGAGCATGAACTAGACAACCGGGTTTTTCCCTACGCCTAACCATTATGCCTTTAGTCAGTTTATTTACGCCTTAAATAAATATCATTACTTATCAAGTCATTTCCATTACGCCTATAGTTAATGCCATCACTCATTTAGCCTATATGATTATGCTTGTGGACAATATCATTACACATTTAATCATTTCCATTACTTATCTTATTAATGACATTATACCTTTATTTATGTTATACACATACAAAGGGCTTTGGGGGCCAATGGCCACCTAGCCCCTTTTTGCAAAATGGTGGGGTGTGTTTGAATCCTTGCCCTTACCACTTCACTTACATTTTTTTTTTTAAAAAAAACCCACCCTTAAAGTGACTTGCTAGTTGCAAGAGTTCAGGCCAGTTAGAGTCGGCTGACAGTGGCAACTAGGGTTGTAAACGGGTTAGGTTTCACCTTTAATATGTCAAGCTTGTTTTGGAGCAAAGTGGCCTAAATCTAGCTTGTAGCATGTTACAAGCTTTTTTTTTCGATCGCAGCCTGGCCTGTGACCTATTAAAGAGGCCTGTAGTTTTAAAAATTTTATAAGCAGCCTAACAGACTACAGCCTCATCTCAAAACAAGCCGACTTCAAATAAGCCGAAAATAAGTCTACTTTAAACAGGCCAAAAACAAAGCCTACTTACATAAGATGGAGGGAGTAATTACAATTTTGGCCTCATAACAGGTTGCCCTGACAGGCTTATTAGGCCTAGGTTTGACTTGTTAAGCAAAATAGGCCCTAAAAGAGGCTTTGACTTGGCCTTTTAGCTTGATAGGTTAGGTTTGGTTAGGTTTCGAATAGGTTAGGTCACAGACCCCTGACTTATTTCCACTTCTAGTGGCAGTGGTGCTTCGACCATAACATCTTTTATTTTTTTTATTTAAAAAACTGTGAGATATAATAGTAAAATTATCAATACTTTAAAATCTCAATTTGATCTTTGTCACTTTTATAACATTTTCATGTATTAATTGACTTTTTTGGGTTTTATAAATTTAAATGGTATTTATTTTGAAATTTTCCTATAATTTATTTTTTTATTTTCTTTTATTTCCCTCCTTTTAAGATTCTCTCCCAACTTTTATTGTCATTCAAATCGAGGGTAAATATCTACAACGGCGACACATTCCTGCCCGTTCTCAGACTCAGCAGATTCGGATCAGTTAGTGGTTCCAGTTAGATACTGGGGTGCTATATAGATGTCTCTGGACTTTTTGTGGACGAGGCTTGGTGGGTCACCAAGACTCTTCCCCTTGAAAGGATTGAAAATTTGCTTTCATGGTTGTGAGAAAGTACCAGACCCTGTTTGCATTACATGTTACCTCAACAATCTATGCGGGGGCGTCCCACATCCCTTTCTATTCGCAGGTTCTTCTTATGTTCCAAGCTCAATCCTTTCCCATGCAAATTTGGTCGTCAAATTTATGCGAAACTCAACAAAAAGGAACTTAAGGTGATGAACGCTAAACGAGTCATTGACGTTGTGTGTTTGTTTATCCATGAGATTCTTATGGTTTCAATATCTTTCTTCCCCTTTATTTTTAGTTCAACTGTGGAAATGTGAGGAGATTGAGTTTGGCAGCTGTCAGTAACACCGCACTTTCTTATCCTCACGACGAACTTCCGGGGCAACAAAATGAGGGACAAACAGATGATATTGATTTCTTGCTTCTAATGGAAGACCGTGGAATTCGAGCTAATTGTCAAACCTATTTATGGTTGTTGCAAGGGTGTCTGAACTCTGGGTCTCGTATGGATTCCTGGAAGCTTCATGGGAAGATTTTAAAATTGGGTTTTTATGCAGAACAGAGCTTGTATGATCAACTTTTGGATGTGTACCTTGCTTTTGATGATTTAAATGGCGCAGTCAAGGTTTTTGACGAAAAGCCGACAAGAACTGTGTCATGCTGGAATAAATTGATTAGAGGATTTGTCACCAAGAAGTTAACCAGTCTGGTTCCTGGTCTTTTTCGGTCGATGATAGATGAAATGATTAAACCTGATGAGAGAACTTTTGCCGCGGTTTTGAGGGCATGCGGTGGTAATGATATTCCTCTCAATTATGTGGAGCTGATACATGCTAGGACTATAACTCATGGTTTTGAAACTAGCACTCTGATATGTAATCCTTTGATTGAAATTTATTTCAAAAATGGTTTTGTGAATTCTGCCAAGAAAGTCTTTGATAATTTACAAACAAGGGATAGTGTCTCTTGGGTGGCCATGATATCTGGTTTATCTCAAAACAGGTTTGAAGAGGAAGCCATTCTTCTATACAGCCAGATGCATAGTTCAGGAATCTTCCCCACTCCTTATACATTTTCAAGTGTACTAAGTGCCTGTACCAAAATAGAATTATTCAAGTTTGGAGAACAGGTCCATGGTCTGGCTGTCAAGATGAGTTTTTCTTCTGAAATGTATGTTTGCAATGCTCTTATTTCATTGTATTCTCGTAAGGGAAATTTGATATCTTCCGAACAGATTTTTAATGACATGTTTCAAAGGGATGGGGTTTCATATAACTCACTCATCTCAGGTCTAGCTCAGCAAGGTTACGGTGACAGAGCTTTAGACTTGTTTAGAAAATTGCACCTTGATTGCCTAAAACCAGATTGTGTAACAGTCGCTAGTCTTTTGAGTGCATGTGCATCAGTTGGGGATCTTCTCAAGGGGAGGCAGCTTCATTCGTATGCAGTTAAAGCAGGAATGTCTTCAGACATAATCTTGGAGGGTTCATTACTTGATCTATATGTAAAATGCTCGGATATTGAATCTGCCCATGAATTTTTCCTCACAACAGAAACTGAAAACGTGGTGCTGTGGAACATGATGCTCGTGGCTTATGGCCAACTTGATAATCTAATTGAGTCACTTGAAATATTTAGACGACTGCTGATAAAAGGCATTGAACCTAATCAGTTTACCTATCCGAGTATTTTAAGAACATGCACCTCTTTGGGGGCCCTTGATCTGGGAGAACAAATTCATACTCTAGCACTGAAAACTGGCTTTCAGTTCAACGTGTATGTCTCTAGTGTGCTTATTGATATGTATGCTAAACATGGGAAATTGGATACTGCTCTCAAAATCCTGCGACGACTGAAAGAAGAAGATGTTGTTTCTTGGACGGCCATGATTGCAGGGTATGCACAAAATGATATGCTTACCAGCGCTCTTGAACTCTTCAAAGAAATGCAAGATCGAGGGATCCAGTCTGATAATATAGGATTTGCTAGTGCAATCAGTGCATGTGCCGGCATTCAAGCGCTTGATCTAGGACGGCAGATTCATGCTCAATCATGCATTTCTGGTTACTCAGATGATCTTTCAGTTGGTAATGCACTTGTTAGTCTTTATGCTAGGAACGGGAAAGTACAAGAAGCATACTTAGCTTTTGAAAAAATATTCGATAAAAATAATGTATCTTGGAACTCGTTGATATCGGGCTTTACTCAAAGTGAGTATTTTGAGGAAGCACTAGGTCAATTTGTTAAAATGCATAAAGCTGAGCTAGAAATGAATGTATTCACATTTGGCTCTGCAATTAGTGCTGCCGCCAATATTGCAAATATAAAAGTAGGGGCGCAGATTCATGCTATGATTAAAAAAACTGGCTATGATTCAGAAATTGAGGTTTCTAACGCTTTGATCTCATTATATGCAAAATGCGGTAACATCAATGATGCTAAAAGGCAATTCTTTGAAATGCCTGAGAAGAATGAAGTTTCTTGGAATTCCATGATTACAGGATATTCTCAACATGGCCTTGGACTTGAAGCTCTTAGTCTTTTTGAGGATATGAAACAGCTTGGTGTCATGCCGAATCATGTAACCATTGTGGGAGTATTATCAGCTTGCAGCCATGTGGGCTTGGTAGATGAGGGAATTAGATACTTCAAATCCATGACTGAAGCGCATAACTTGGTGCCTAAACCTGAACATTATGCTTGTGTTGTGGATCTTCTTGGTCGGGCCCGTCTTTTAAGTCGTGCAAAAAGATTTATTGAGGAGATGCCAATACAGCCGGATGCAATGATTTGGAGGACCCTTTTAAGTGCTTGCACTATTCATAAGAATATTGATATTGGGGAGTTTGCAGCACGTCATCTTTTGGAATTGGCACCTGAAGATTCGGCAACCTATGTTCTGTTATCAAATATGTATGCAATAACTGGGAAGTGGGGTTGTAGGGACCGGACAAGGCAAATGATGAAAGATAGAAGTGTTAAGAAAGAGCCTGGTCGTAGCTGGATAGAAGTTAATAACTCAGTTCATGCATTTTTTGCGGGTGATCAGCTTCACCCACTTGTAGATAAGATTTATGCTCATCTCAAAGATCTTAATGAGCGGGCGGCTGACAATGGTTATGAGCCACTGAGAAATAGCCTTTTGAGTGATGCAGAGCGAGAGCTGAAAGATCCTACACAAATTATTCACAGTGAGAAACTGGCAATTGCTTTTGGATTGCTTAGCTTGTCTGGCTCCAGTCCTGTTCGTGTTTTTAAAAATCTTCGTGTTTGTGGTGATTGCCACAATTGGATTAAGTATGTATCCAAGGTATCAGATCGGGTAATCATAGTGAGAGATGCATATCGCTTTCATCATTTTGAAGACGGTGACTGTTCATGTCAAGATTACTGGTAAGCTAGCAGGAAGTTGACAAAGACATGAATTGATCAGGACTTCGGTGGACCACAATTTAGGTGAATCCGTTGGTCTCTTGGGTCATTTATGCCCCTAAGGTAGGAACTTTATCCTGAAATAAATGGAGAGATGTAAAGAATCTAGCTTGTTTCTTCTAATGTGACATTGTTAGTATTGGATATTTTTCCTGTTTTGCTTCCTTTATGTATTTACTTCAGCAAAATCAACTTCTTGTGTACTTAACACAGTTCTGTCAGATTTGAGAACTTTGCCTTTATATTGTTCACTTTTTAACCTTATCTCATGATTCTCTATTCTCCTATCTTTTTTCAGGTCAACTGTGTAATAGCCGACACATTCAATGGCCTGCCTTTGCACGAGCTTTTTTGGGTCCTTATTAGATTCCCACGCTATTGGTGACTTTTGGCTTACCTTGAGTGCTTCAGTCAGCAAGAGTTGGGCCAGCCACGTGGTCAAATTTTTAGCCATAATCATTCTTGCTTGGGTGATTTTACAAATGGTTGAAGAAAGAGTAACAATATATAGGTGGCATATTAAGTGAGAGAGGAGTAATACTATGTTAAATGGTGAGATGAGTTAAGTAGTTACTCTTAGATTACAAATCAATTTTTGAGAGACTTGTACAAAAATCATTGATGTGAAAATCAAGACATTTTTTTTAAACCAATGTTTTGTTGATGTTTGCATTAATCTTGACTATGGATTTGTGATCTAAGGATGACTGCTTCCTCCTCGCACATTTCACGTAAGATCACTCCCATCACAGATATCTTAATCAGCAGGCTGTTGAAATTGTCTGAAAATCTACTTCTTATATACCCTAGCACCCAAAGTTCGCCACTTTTTGTTGTTCGAGATCTTATCCAAGAGACGAGACAAGCAGAGTCTTGGGAAACGGATGCATTCTGTGCATGCAGGGTGTTTCAAGTTCAACCATTGAGGGGCACAAGCTTTATTTCTCTAGTGCTTCATGTAGTGTTGGCTTTAATTACCGATGATTTCTGAAATGATCTATGTGAAGCTCTTTTTCAGGTCTCGCAGTGCTAGCTTTGCATGATGGCAGACATCTTCAAGAGGGTCTTCAATTGCTTCGTGTGGCTGTGATAATATGATCCAAGAAGGGCTTAACCACAATAGTGACGCTTCGTGTCAGCACCACACATATAACTTGGCCGTGGAGGCCTATTTTAAGCTCATTTATGATTGTGGAGCTAGTGCTACAACAAAACATCAGAGATTCAATCTCTAATATTGCAAGATTGACCACGGGGGACTTATAATCAATTTGAAACTAAACAGCGTTAGTTTGGTGGAAGGCGCCGACTCATCTTTTAATATTGCTGCATATTTTCTGCTATTTTACTTTATTAATAATGTGTATCCTAGGATAGTATTAGATATTTGAAAGGACTCTATTCTGGCAGACCTATGCAAGAAGACCTAAGACATTGGAAGACAAAACTAGCTAACAAAGGGGCAAGATGCTTTATTTAAGGTTACAAGGTTGATCTTCTATATTAGAGTAAAGTAGGATACTAGCTGTCTTGTAGGGTGGCTTTTTGGGGTTCTGTGAAAGATGTTTGTTTTACTTTTATTAGCCATTAGGAGTATTTTGAAGGCAGGCATTATTTTGTATGAGTGTTGTGTGAGGAGAGGGAATCAGGTTCTGTCAAAGCCTGAAACTCATCTTGGCTGAGGGGGTGTTTTCACTCTTTTCAGATTGTATAACGTTTTGGCTATCAGTTTAGCAATCAGATTCACTATTATTTCCAGAGTTCTCGGTTGATTCCTAACAATATTATTTTTCTGTTACTCCAAGATTCTGTTTGATGGTATTTTTCTGCGCCTGCGGTCTGTATGCAATGCATACAACCTATGTACTCAGATTTTAATATAAAAGATAAACGATACTAATACCTTTGTATTCTACAATTTTAAATTTGAATTGTGATCTTTTGATTGAGTCATATATCATGCACGGTTAATAATGTTATATAAGTTGCACAAAAATGTGTTTTTATACTGATTTTTGTACCTCTAAAAGAAAATCTGTTTTTTCTGACAGATTTTGCAAGTTCAAAGTATCATATATAAGCAAATATTTACATCCTATAAACAATGTGTCAAATTCTTCATATTGAGGGAAATAAGTAGACACTAATCAGTTTAAAACGTGTAATAAGATGCTGCTCGTATTTTCAATATGTAAAATACTCCAAATGTCACCAGAAGTCTCCACATCTAAAATGATGAAATCTCAAGTCTCTCAATATAATTTCCCTTTGGCTCATTTTGCTAGCACATTTCATTATAAATATTCTCAAGTTCTTCACAATCCTAATGGTCGCCCCAGGAGCAGTACTGATGAGACCAAAAGCAAGAGCCAATTTCTCACTATGCCTTCCTAATGATTCTTCCTTCTCTTCCTCCTCAATACTATGAAGTGCCCAATCAGTTTCAGGTGCATAACATACTTTCCTAGCTCCTGCCATTATTTCCTCTTTAGCATGCTTATGATCTTGATCACCGGCAACAAAACTGTGCACTGCCCCATCCACCTCAATATGACTCAATCCAGGATCCTTTTCAACTTCACTGCTTTGCATCAAAATTCTTACCCTCTCTACATCATCCCATCGCCTCACCGTGGCATAAACATTTGATGGAAAAGACATAGTATCCAGGGTGCTTTGGTTCAAGCTGCAAGAGTTTATCCGAGATCAGTTCTGCCATTTTGATATTTTTCTTGGCCTTACAAGCACAAAATAGCGCTCCACATAAGACAAAATCAGGAGCCATTGTCATGCTCTGGATGAATTCAAATGCTTCATCTATGGTCCACCTGCTCTGCCTAAGAGATCTATCACTAATGCATAATGTTTCATTATTGGCTCAATGGCATACTCACATCTCATGCTGTCAAAGAAGCGTAACCCTTCATCTACTAGCCCGGTGTGTGAGCATGCAGTTAAAATGGCAAGGAAGACAACACAATCAGGTTTCACCCCTGCATAGGTGGCCATATTCAGGCAAACAATAAATTAAAATAACAAAAAAAAAAACATTGAGAAACTGGTTAATGGGATAAGAAATGGAAATTTGTGTTTGCACCTTTAGACTTCAACTGTTCAAAGCCCGGCAGAACTTGCCCGTGGTGACCATGGATTACCCATCCCCATAGCACAATACTCCAACTTGGAAGGTCCTTTTTGTTTCATGTTAGCAAACACTTCGCTTGCAGTTGCAGCCTCGGTGTTCCCACATTTGGCGTACATATCCACCGGAGCAGTCCCGATTGCTTTAATGACGATTAAACCACAATTTGAGATATAATTGTGAATTGAAATTCCAGCTTCTAGTGCACCAATTTTTGCTGTAGCTGATAGAGCAGAAACAATAGTGAGATCATTCGGTCTCACGCCTTCTCCAAGCATTTTAGAGAAAAATGACAATGCCTCTCTATGCTCTCTCCGTTTCGAGAAATTTTTTTACCGTTGTGGTCCAAGAGATCACATTCTTCTCCTTCATTTGATTAAATAGCTCTCTTGCGGCATTCATATCACCATTTCTTGCATGCCCGTTTATTAAAGTATTCCAAGACCCAACATTTTTTTGCAGGCATACCTTCAAAAAGTTCTCTAGCCTTGTCCAAATCTCCCATTTTACAACATCCATTAATAGAAACATTCCAAAATATGCTCCCACGCTTCAAAGTCTGCGGTGTTTCATCAAGCAGTTTTAATGCAGAACCCAACTTCTCTACTTTAACGTACATATCCATCAAGGAAACTCAAACAAATGAATCAAATTCCAGGCCAAATTTCAAAACCGCACCATGAAGACAATCACCGAGCTCGCCCACGAGCAAAGCCGCGGCTGACTTCGAAATGAATGGAAACGTTAGCCGGTCGGGCCTAACATTCAACCTCAACAGGAGAGTAAAGAACATAATTGCACCTTCAAACTCGTCATTTTCACAAAGTTCACGAATCAAAGCATTGCAAACAAACAAGTTTTTATCCTGATACTGCTCAAAGATCGCAAATGCATAATCAATGGATTTGAGGAGAGAACAAGAAGAGATGAACTGGGTTGTAACTCGACTGCTTGAAAAGAGGTTGGAAATGAGTATTTGAGCATGAATTTGTCGGAGTTGCCGGCTAGTTCTTGAGGCGTGAATAAGAGAAATTAGATGGGTCTCGGATTGGTAAGAAGTAAATTTACTGTGGAAGAAGATGCTAGTAACTGTCTTGGGGCGAATCCTTGACTTAAAAAGAGGCAGGAGTGCTTTCATTTCGGATCCAGTAAGAAAGGGCGTAGCAATGCATGGAGAATCCAACGAAAAAGACGTACAGTAATTGTCTTATGGAATTTGCTTACCACCATACTGAAGCGAGTTGGCTTTTCTGGTTCTTCTCTCCACTACTGTGCCTCCACCACACTTAAACGACGTCGTATGGATGTGCAATATCTGCTGCAGGCGACCGCATTAGGCAGCCATGGCATTCCCCACGACCGGTGATCTTGTAATTATCAAACCTTGTACACTCGACCAGTTCAAAAGGTCAGCAAAGGCTAAAATATAGGAAAAATCCATATGGGGCTTTTTTAACAGAAAAAAATTTAAAAAATGTCCTAAAATTCTGAAAATATCAGAAAAGGCCCTAGTGTCTTTTCTGATATAGATTCACTAAAATTTTAGTTATTAACGGGGCTGATATAGCTATTAACGAGGTTAATATAATTATTAATGGGGTTGATATAGTTGTTCACGTTTTAATAAAATAAATTTTATTTTTTAAGTATGTTCTTATTTCTAAAGGTAAGTAAGAGAGAGAAGGAAAATAAATATAAATACCACCAAATTTATTAATGTAATACATATTAATTGGTGAGGGTTTAAAATAAAGAAATCTCATTAAACATTCAAACAACTATTATTATCCGTCTCTTATAAAAAAACTAAGAAAGGGGGGAAGTATGAAGTTTATAAAAACTCATAAATATTATAACTCATTCAAAAAACTACACAGCAAAATTTATATTAAAGAAGTAAATTAAACAATAGTTCTGCAATAAATCTAGAGTGCTGATTTATTCTCTTTAGTTTCCACCTCTTGATTACATGTTTGATTTAATTCGAAAACATTTCAACCAATAAAATTAAGAATTAATGTTCCTTATGTTGTAGGAAAAAATTATCTCATGTCACACACACATGAAATGGTGGCACCCACATATACATATATGAATTAATATATGTATATGTATATTAATTGCATGAAAAAACTAAACTTTCCACACACACATGAAATGGTGGGACCCACATATATATATATATGAATTAATATATGTATATGCAGGTCCCACCATTTCATATGTGGGTAAGAAGTTTAGTTTTTTCATACAACATGAAAAAACTAAAACTAAATAAACTTAGCACTAGACTGAATTTAGAACACTAGAGTGAATGTAACCGTCTCAATTTTCAGCTTAACATGGCTCCAGGACATCTTAAGCATACATAAGTAATAAAAAAGTCTAGCGCGCATTTATTTGTCTTGAGCTCTTGCCCTGTGTTGTACTCCCTACTGTTCTGCGTATAAGATATTGATGAATTAATTTGTCTTAAATATAATATATAATTTTTATATTTATTAATATTTTTCTAATTTACTATATTAAAGCTCCCTTAATAATAATCAATGAAGAAATGAAATGAGAAAATTAAGGAAGATTACTTTAATGTCTTAAAAAATATATTTCATATTTACTAACTTAACTAACTTCTTTAATCTAATTAAATTAAATAAATATACTTTATTTTAAAGAGTAGGACCACCGAAAAAGGGAGTATTTAAAAAAAGGGGGGGGGGGGGGGAGGGTGGGGACTGGGGAGGTGTGAATGTGGTTTGTGGCCTCGTGTATATGCACAAGACTAATTCTTAGTGAATCCTTCAAGTCTTGTTTCTGATACGTTTTGAAAACACAAAATGATGGCATGTAGTTCCAGCCAAAAAAGCATAAAACATGGCTTTGCAATAACATTTGCTTTGCACAAATTGATTAACATATTTCTCTCGAAATTTCTTTTGGTACAAGGAGGAGAAGTTTCAGTACATGCCTCGAAATCAAATATAAAAGCTCAAGGACTTCAAAGAACAGAAGGCAGAATTTCTTTCTCTATCTCAGAAACATCAAAAGCTATGACAGTTTCAAGCTTCCAGCAACAATATTACAGTTGTAATGTAAGATATGGACTAAAGAACCCCAAAAAAGGGATTTTTGACGGCAGAGTCGAGTTCAGAGCCAGCAGAATTGAGGACTGCCTTGTCAACCTTGTCCCTAGCCAAAAACAGAAACTCTCCCGCTTCGATTTTCTCAAATCCACAAATTTCCAGGAAATCAATTCCCCCTTTCAAGGCACCAACTCTTTCCTGTTCAAGTCAGGGAATGAACATTACATAGCAAATTATAGCAAGAACATGCACATCTACAACACAAGCAAATATTTTGACTATTCTATTAGGCATGCATGCCATTATTGAGTATTGACACGACTTCAGAACAGTTTTTCTTAATTCCTTTTTTAGTGATTTAAATGCACGCAAGCACTGGATCATATATGAATGCATCACCCTGCTTTTACACTAAACACAAGAAAGATCTCGCATGGTTTGAGCTTTAACAGAGTGAAACATCTCGCCCCCGACAATCAATCATAAGTTGAAAGCCTAGATAATGATTCAATTGCTCCAAGCTGCTCTATTTTAGTGAGCTTTTCTATTCCTGTGATCAGTACTTTGAACCAAGCGTCCAATTTCCTCAAGATGCCTAAAAAGTTATTTACCTGAAAAGTTTGGTTGCTAAGTCTTATTCTTCTAAATTTTTCCTCGTCCGGACTTTTGGCCACATTCCCCACATAGGTCAGGAGAGTCTGGAATGCTCGCTTTACTCTTGCATCATCATCCTAATTCGAGAACAAATAATTATGCATGGTAAATGTGAACTAATATTTGATCAGACAATACAAAAAATATCACACTAAATTATAAAAATATAAAAAAGTGTTAGGAGTTGCACAAATCATAATTTGAGAATAATGCGATTAATCCCAAACTCTATACACAGGGCCTACAGTACTTATCACAGCTGACAAATGGTGAAAGTGAATAATGCAATAGATAACATGCGATAAAATGTTAACATACCATCATGCATCATGATACATTCCCAAAAAAAAAAAAAAAATTCATATTTTACCACAAATTGCAATAGATATGATATCATTATCGGGCCACATAATATGATTAAAATAAAAGCATTGGAAAGAAAAAGAAAATGGTTAAATATTTTAAATGCAGCTCAAAATATGAATTCAACAAACAGTGGACCATCATTGAGCCTTTTTTTTTTTTTAAAAAAAAAAACTTCATTTCTATAGTCTAATTGAAAAACTCATGGAATCAATTTAGTTTTTGACCATACAACATGACTAAACATGTTTGCTAGAAGGTTTTGGATTCTCTCAGAATCTTTTTTCTCATTTTCTTCTCAGTATCTGATCTCCACCATTAGATTTTAAAAAATAGATGATCCAAATTTAATATTTTATAAAACTATTATTTTAAACATGAATAAATAAATTTAAACTGTTAAATCATAATCTACACAATTCATAATTGTAATATAAAAAAATTAATAAAAAAATTAACTAATAAAACACTATCACTATAGTTTTATAAAATATTGGATTTGAACTGTCCCTTTTTTCATCTAAGGGTGGAAATAGGAGAAGAAAAGGAGAAAAGAGATTCTGAGGATATCTGCTCCCTTGCTAGAAATACTAAGCGGGCATGTTTCTTTATTAGCTATATGTTAAATGCGGCAAAATTATTACTGCAACATCAGAATATTGGCCATGACAATCAATCCAGAAGTATATTTGTTGAAAAACATGGCCCATGAGGTTTTTGCAACGTGAGGGATGGAAATAACCTTAGCTTAGGAAGGCAAAGCTTGTTGGGGATGTTAAGCTCTTGAAGTTTACATTTTACATACTAAATGTATTATAAATCACGAAGTTACACATGAATGTACCTTGTGGTTCTGCTTGAGAGAGCGCAAGCACTCCCTCATTTGCTCAGCTTTTGTAGCAGGCCGAACTGGCAATGAACTCTGAGTATAGGAATTTCACGTTTTAAAATCAATACATTGTTGATTCTTGAAAGATAAAAACTACTGTTATATTGCAGATAAGCAAATACCTTTTTCTCCTCCACAACATTTGACGGTTTAGGAGCTGATGGTTCTTCAGGAGGTAATCCAAGTCTTCGCCTTCTTTCAGCCTTTCACAATATAGTAACAAAATGATGTTATACAAAAGCTTCCCAATTACAAATTTTTTAATTTTTCGATTGCCATGCCAGTTTTACGAAGAGGTCTCAATGTGCACCTCAATTTTTCCAATAAAAATGTTGAAAGATGCATTGAAAAGAAGTGAACTCAATTTTTAAGGTAGATATATGCTGTAATTTTCTAATCAAAAGTTACAAAAAGGTCCATGAGTTGAAGAGTGACAAAATATGATATAGTGCACAACAACAACAACAAGCCTTACCCCACTAGGTGGGGTCGGCTGAATGGATTACATGATGTCATTTTACTCTATCAACAACCAAATCTTTAGATATAGGATGCAAGTGACAAAATTAGATGAGAAAGCTTTCTGAAATAAAGAGGGTACAAAAAAATAAACAATTGAAAAATGCAAAAACCTTGTCTTCTTCCAATTTTAGAATGATTTTCTCCCTAGCCCTTTTCTCTTCCTCTTTCTCAGCTTTTCGCAGAGCCAGCAACCTGCAAAAGGCGACAGATTTCCAAAAGCTAGATAAAAGGGACCTCAAATGCAAAACATGAGATCGTAGATGTTCAAGAGAAACCAGACCGTTTTCTCTCATTCTCCTCTTCAATTCTTTTTGCTTCCAGTAATTCCTTGCCTATACGAATTCTCTCCTGAATAAAGAATCAATAAATATATCAAATAAGGAAAAAAACTGAAGAAAAAATTTCACCTTGAATTGTTGTAATCTGAAGTTATATACCAGTCCAACCACAGTATAGCATAAATTGAGGTAGAGACATTCTTCAAGAGGAAAAATGAAGAAACATTTCTTGTTCGAATATGATTTGCAGAAGAGGGCCAATCATTAGTCATTAATGATGATATAGTCACAAGTATTGTCAAGGAGTTTGATAGAGATATAGATAAAACTAATCATCAGTCTTCGCAGCTTTAGTCTAAATGACCATTGCATGGTAGCATTCAATATGAGCCTTCCTAAAAGAGTGTACCACATTCTAAATAATCAAAGTGAAACTCCAGAACAAGTTACTATGTGGACATGTGGCATGTGCTTCGCCCATATTTTGAGCCCAAATAGCTTTTGTTTGACCAGGCATGCTGGAGATATTAAAAGACTCCAGAGTCTAGATTGCTGCTTAGGAATCACTTAATTAGGAGTATAGTCAGAGAATCTGAAGGATAGTTGATTTGATTTATTTTACAGAAGTAGGCAGCTTTTTGTCAATTTATCCTTCTTTGTCTAAAAGCTTGACCGCATGCCCTCAGCCAACCAGGCAGCCATTCAAGCATTATCTCCTCTTTCTTAACTTGCCTCAGTAAAACTAAGTTGATAGCTTCGTTTCACATTTTTTTTCCTTTCATCTTTAAAATTATTAAAGGACATGTCAGAAACTGTTAGGGTACGGATTATGGGAAGGTAAAATGTGAATGTAAAGAGAACTTAGGAAATAAAAGGAAAATAGATTACTCTATTTCTAAAGAGAAGCAATGATCTCACTAACTCTTTAAGAACATCCTCTCTGAGATAGAGAGTAGGCAATAATCTCACCTCTTCTCTAAATCAGCCCACGTCCTTAATAGTAGATGAGCCAGAATCTGCAACTCATCAGACTATTAAAGTCCGAAGAGAATCTCCCATACTGATTTACTCTCTGAATAGTCGACACTTTATTGATGAGGCACCAGACCTATTTATAATGATTTACAGAGGGTAGACTCTATTCAAAATATAAATACAAAATATATCTAAATCTAAGATTTAGATAACTAACAATCATAAATCCTAACAACTAAATCTAAACTAATAAGATATTTATCTTATTTTCTAATTCCTAAAGATAATAATAAAAGATAATATCTAATAAGATATTTCTCTTATTTCCTAATTACTAAAAATAATAATAAAAGATAATATCTAATAAGATATTCCTCTTATTTCCTAATTCCTAAAGATAATAATAAAATAATTATAAAAATAGACTCAATTAATTAAATATTAATTCCTAAAATCTCTAAACTTTCTGCAACTTCCATTATCTCCCGTTAATCCGGTACTCTATCAGAGACCCTATCAATTATTTGAGAATAAGTCTTGCAAATAAAATGGCAATGTCAGGTAGTCATGACATTTTTTTGCGGTTACATTATCACATGCTTTTGTTTAAGGGAATATATCACACCCTATGAGTCTTGTAGCTATCCCTATTACAATCTTAGAAGCCGTCTTCCTCTATGTAGATTATCTTTTGTACTCAGATTTATCCAGCTTAGTTTAAATAATAAGAATGGCAATACACATTGCCACTTTGCGTGTGCGTGTAAGCATACCAGTAATAAAGCCCTCCCATTAACCATATAATTGTTGTAACCATGAATTTCAACAGCCTCCATATACCAGCCAAAGTCAAATACTGAACGATTAATCTACTAAGAATATTGTTTTGGAGATTATACATCAACCACAAAACATTGGAAAAAGAGAAACAATAATTCTATTTTGGTAAAGACAGGGTTATTCAAAACTCAACTCAGGCCTTTCACTCAAAAATTAAGATATGGATGAAATTGTACCCTCATCCATAAAATTTTTACAGAGTCAACATCTAAAATGCCCAGATTTATTAATAATCAAATCCAGAAAGTAAAAAAAACGTAAGATGAAACAACACGGTACCTTTTCTCTTTCTCTTTCCATTCTCTTCTCTTCCTCTTCTTTCTTCTTGCGAGCCCTCTCCCTTAAGATTATTACAAACGTAAATGTTTCAATAGACAAAAAGCAGATCAAGTAAAACATCTTGGATTTAAAATTACTCAATGCCAATCATAGTTCCTTGAAGAAAAGGCCAGATTTCAAATGTATTGGATGTACAAGCATATCAATTCTGCTTACCAAGATAGATAAATATGTACATGCATGGATTCGTTCATCCAAAATTAGACAAATTATAATTGAAAGATTTTAGTGCTTACCCAACTCAAGCTTTCAACAAATGGATTAGAAACAGCAAAGAAATAATTCTACACAAAGGAAACTAGCAGGCCTTGACAATATAATATAATATAATACAATAAAAACCTAAGAGTATGTTTGAGAGTTGGGAGGAGAAAGGAGGGGAAGGAATTGAAGGAAAAAGGAATGAAAAAGAAGGGAAGGGAAGGGGTGGTTAATAGAAAATTCCTCTTCCATGTCTGGATTTTAAAAATAAACAAGATAGTAAACTGGGAAAAAAGGGGAAAACATTGGTTATGATGTATTTTTACAATTTATAAACCATTACAATGATTCATTCTAATAATTTGGTTTCTGATACGTAACTTTAGAAAATAACAAATAACACTACTTAGTGGCTGGTTCTCCTCAAAGGTTATCTGAATTTGAGGAACTTAATCATACATGAGACAGGACTCTGGAGTATCTTGGAAGGTTAGTAGAAAATCCTTCAGGATTCTCTGGCAGTTATAACTAACACCCCAAAAGGGGAAGTTACAATGAAACTTCCCTTCCCTCTCCTTTCTCTTCCCCAAAAACAAAACATATTAATGCTATTTGACAACTAAAAAGGCATGGCCATTCAAACAATTTAAAGGGTGGGGATTCTTTCTGTTTTTCTTCCTAGCGGCCAGGCCTCCATGAAAAGTACGTATCATCTCCTCAGGAAAAAAAGGATGCTTCAAGGCAAAATATGAGGCATGATAATCCTGAGACTGACAGACATTACACCATCTACAAGGCCAACAGAGTGATATGGCAACTAGTTCATAGTGTTATAACTGATAAAGTGAGAACAGCCAACCAAAGTTTTTTATTCATTTCCCGAGGTAATGAAAAGCAAATTGACCTGATATTTAATTTCATACCTGAGTTCCTGTTGTTTAGCTTTCAGTTGTTCTGGTGTGAGAGAAGGTTTAGGAGCCTCAACTTTGGTGTTTGCAGGTACCTATGCAAACCAGCAGGTCAGAAGCTAGAGATTGCAACTTAAATGCACAGAATACACATAGAAAACAGTAGTATATGAATACAAACATGAAAGTCTGGATACTATACATATTAATGTTAAGGAAACACGTGCATACAAGCATAATAAGTATCATGCAAATTTTTAGAATAAAACGTACCAGGGGCATCTGATCAATGTCAGGGTCATTCTCATGCTCTACTACCCAATTCACGGCAGCCTCAAGGCCAGCATTACCTGCGGATAAGAAGATTCAAGCTCTAATGTCTGGAGATTTAACAATATCAACATCCAGATCATAGAAAGACTTCAAAAATGTACTGAATATTACTTATATGCTATATCCTCAGTGACTGCACGAAAAATAAATAGGATAACTATGATTTGCATGTAATGTTTTTCTAATCCTGAATTGCTAGGAAATGAAATTATTCTCATAAGTCCCTCTCGCCCTGAATCTATAGGTGTCTTTTAGACTGCTTTATAAGAATTTCACAAATGTCTTGTGAAGCATGGTTCCTTCAGGAGGGAAAAAGAGAAATATAATTGATTTCAAGAAGACATAACAAGCTGACTCCGACATGATGTCCAATCATACATCAGCGCCAATATTGATAATCAAAATACATGTCATTCATCCTAATCAAAAGAAGAATTTTCCAACCAAAATAAAATAAAGTGATCAACTAGAAGATCAGATCAGAGCAGGATACTATCTTCATCACCATAATGAATGACATTGTAAATCAATGGTTTAGAGAAAAGGATAGCATGTAAGCTCACCAGAATAATGCAGTGCACGTGTTGCACGTGCAGTTGGAAAACCCATTGATTCAAGTTCCTCAAGCACCTTTTTGTCAACCTCAGGAACTACCATTTCTGTATTTTACAATGGAAATCATATGAGGAAGAAAAAAAATCAACATCAATTGCATCTAGTCAAAATACAAATGTCAGAATATATTCTTTTATCCTAATGAACATAAGAGAAAGGTTAATATGTTACAAACCACAGAATGCATTGATTCATTGGAAGAAATTCTTATGAGAAAAGTCACACAAAAGAATCGGAAGCAAAAGCAAAAGCAAATAATGCAGAACAATAATTGTTACATGAATATACTTGTTCTCATTTCCCAACAGGACTGTAGTGGATATAGAAAACCATATATGCCACAGAAATCAGAATTTACATCCAAACTGAGTTTATCTTGGGAAAACAACACTAGGCTGAGGGGCAGTACCATCAGGTTGGTCAGTGGTTGCAGTGGCATCCTCGTTAGACATTGCATCCACTTTTGGAACCTCCAAACTTATTGGTTTCACTGTCTCAGATGTCTTATCAACAAATTCGCTATGCCCAGTTCTTTTTGTATGCAAATCACTCTCCTACATCACAAAAGGTATGGGAAAAGAAAATAGAATAAGTCATGCCCATTGTAATAAATGATAATATACATTAGAGTCATGCCCACTTCGAAGTTTGTTTTATGAAGATCTCAGAGTCATTACGGCCAGGGACCAAGTTTCTTCTCTTCAGACTGACTTTTAAAATTTGAAATAAAAGGGAAAACAACAAGCGATTCATTTGCTCTCTACAGATTTACCCAATATACAGAATATTTATCTGCTAAATTGTTTGAGCCCTTTCAGTCACCACCCACCGGATATCAATTCGGATAATTTTGGAATGATTTAAAACTGCAGCAGCAAAAGTTAAGACTTCTTGAATTCCGATACCCAAGTCATTAAGGCTACCCTCACCAATCTCCTCCAAGATAAAGAATTACCATAATGTAATAATTTTCATGTGTCAACATTCGGCATCAGTGCTTCATTTGAAGCGGGATTTCATTTTCGTTGGTGGCACTAAATAATTTTCGAACCGCGAGACCTAGTTTTCCAATATCTTAAAATGCAAAGTTTACACGGAATTGGAATTGGAATTGGAATTGCACGTGTTCTCATAACCAGGATCCAGGATCAGAAATCATATATTCCGATCTTAAGCTACAAAAAGAAAGGATCTTTTAAAGTCAATACGGTTTTGGATCGGCATGGCTTGCCACAAGTGGAGCAAACAAGGTTGAGAACAGCTTCAGTCGATTCGGAGAAGTTGGAGTGGGAGGTGAGCTCTGCGTGCTCCTGAGCTTCTTCTACGGACCTCAATAGCGCTCCACAGTCACCGCACTGGAGGGATACGCCAGCCATTGATGCAAAGCTCAGGCAATTCTAAAACCCCTTTGATACAAGAATCAAGATTAGTATGCAGATTTATCTTTGGTTTCAGATTCCTATATTATTTTCACTTTTTCAAGCGTTCGGCTTCTCTCTTTTCCATCCGCTCCTTGATAACGAAGCCGCTTTCCACAAGAAACCCCTAAACCTTGACGCAAGATTTTTAAAAAAATAAAATGTTGAAAGAAATACATTTACTTTTTTTTGTCTTCATAACCGTCTTCTTACATTTATGCCTTTGTGCCTTCTTACATTTATATATGATGTCTATAATATAAGTTTTTATTTTATTTAGATCCACATAACAGAAGTAATTCAGGTTGAGTGAGAGTTATTACCCATTAGTGTCATTTTTTCTTACAACTTTACAGATTATTTAAGGATAAACTCTATAATTGAGGAAAGAAAGGACAAAAAAAAAACCATGGCCTTGTTTGTTTTTCTAGTTTCAAAACAGTTTTGTTTATCAAATTTTAGTCAAACGGATAGTGCAGCTGCTGCTTGATGAGCAAGTTTATTACTTGTACCGCGTGCATCTATTTGAACAAGTTATTTTTTCCTTTTGAAAATATTAATCTGGTTCATGCAGCAGGAGGCAGCCAGTAACCGTAAAGAGTAAAGACATTTATTATTATTATTATTATGGGAAAAACACTTCTTATATTGTAGGAGAAGTGTTTTCTCATGTCACACACACATGAAATGGTGGGACCCACACAGTGTGGGTCCCACCATTTCATGTGTGTGTGGGAATTTTCTTCTTCTCATGCAAGATGAGAAATGTAAAGCCGTACTATTATTTGAGCCCAACAGTTTTCTTTTTTTAATGAAAGTGCCAACATTTTTCTATCAACACTTTTTTTACCAGAAATTCTAGTAACATTTTCCCGACAGCAAACATGATCAAATTTCTAGAAGAAATCGTAACCTATGGATTACTTGAAAATTCGCCGCCCAGTGGTTTCTGGGACATGCGGTTGGAAACTTATACGAGGAGAGATATGCTCATTTGCCAAATCTATTAATTGCAGTCTCCTTCTCGTTCTCTTATGAACAAAGCAATTCAAACTTGAAAGCCGCTAATCAAATGTTATAAATAAACTCCATGCCAAGACAAACTTGTATACAATCGGTCGTCTTGCAATTTACAAGCCAATAAACCTTATTTCCTCACTGTTTCGTCAAGGCTATGTTGAGCAGAAGATAGTTCCCACTTCTTCCACCCCCAATCCCGATGTGCTCTATTCAACCTGAACAGGATCATCACTCATACTTCCAGTGGCACTCTAAAGCTTTTTGTACAGTAAACTGCCATAATTGATTTTTCCTACACCACAAAAACAAAACCAAGACCCAAGAACAATACAAAAAAATATCTTGTAGGCCATCACCAGTGACAGAGAAGTGGAATATTGGATCAAACCTTGCAGCAAGCCTAAGTCATCAATAATGTCACTCATATGTATGCCAGTGAACTGCGATCATGATCTGGCTGGGGTCGACCCCGAGTAGGAGTTGGAGGCCTCTGAATATTAAGCTCCTAAGAAAGAGGGAAAAAATTAGCCATTCAACACATTCACTTACTGGGTAATTTTGAGGTCTGATCAAGAGAAAAGCTCACCTGCATCCATGTCTCCTCCATGACACGCTCAGGAGATGTCTCAGGAGACTGAAGGGGAGGGGGCAAGGGATGAATTAATTTCGGAACCACAACCAAGCCCCTTCCAACCACCAGTATCGCTCCAGCATTGTTAGCCGTCCCTACATACATGCAATTGCGTACATGTGAAACCCAAATGATATCGCATGCAAAACAAGAACACCCACAAAAAAATAGGACTTACCACAATAGTTAGTTGCAGAAAAAAGAGTGATTAACTGTCCCTGGGCAAATCGCTCAAAACCATCCATGACACACTCATGGGCTCGTATGATGAGCTGTAATTTATTTTTCTTGCAGAATTCAGTGACACGATCAGGCTGCATATTATAAGAATTAAAACAAAAGGGCTTAAATGAGTACCAAAATCAAAAAGTTTTTAAATCCTAGAATGTTAGGCTATCGAATTACCATTCAGTTTTACTATTGGTGCGAGAACATATCTAGAACACACTATTTCCTCAAGAAATAAGATTCCTTCAAAATGTGCGTGTGAGACATTTCAGATGGCACCTCTACAACTGTAACTTTAAACCCTTTTGATCATCCAATGACAGCAAAAGGATGTCTACAAATATTTCCATTATTCAAATATTTTTTTGAGAGACTAAATCATACATAAGATCGTGATTCCATCACTCTGATTTTTAAGGGCAGCAGAATTATCATTATATCCAAATAGAAGCAAGCCATGTAGCAATTCCATCTATGATCACATGGGTGATGCCAAGAAATTAAGATAAATATTTGCTACAGCATGCCATAGGGTTCAAACTTATGGCTCAGGCCCAGCGAAAGAGAAAAAGACCAAGGAAACAAGAGTCGAAACAAATATTCTCTTCCAGAGGACCAGGATGAGCCAATCCACCGCACAATACTGATGTTAAAACAATAATCCATGAAGACCCATAATTTCATTACCTTATCTAGAGTCTTAGCTGTAAGCATGAGATTACATTTTCACACAACATGTGAGGACGGGTAGGAAGAATGAATTCCACACAACAGAACCACACATGTAATGAATGATAGCATACATACCCCAAATGTAACTAGCCCTGGCCCTCTAGCATTTGGTCTCAAACCCTCTACGCTATCATTCTCGGTGGGATCAGACCTACATTTAAAATGTTAAAACTACTTAGACAAAAGCAACACAAACGTGTGTGTGTGTGTAATATGAATTTCAGAAAGGAAATGAGATCAAACCACAAAAGGTCCATTAAAATAATAGATCCTGCATCCATTGTTATGGGCCTTTCAAGCTTTTCTATCTGTTCTACTGAATTGATAGACCTTCCTATACCACCATGCATACAGATGATTTTCTTTTCAATGAGAGCAGCAAGAGGAAGATAGTTAAAAAGTTGATTGAACCGTGTCCATGCCCATATTCCATCATTTTCGCCCTACAAAAACATAGTTAGTTGCAAAGTTGAACCCAAAAACTGAAGCATTGCTAATGCATTCATCCTTACCATTCTCTCAATGCACTCAATGCGAAAACCAAATAGAGCATTTATGTCAGCTGCTTCATGGTTTCCACGTATCAAGTGAACATTCTCAGGATATTCTATCTGTATAGTCAAAAGGCAGTACACAGCCAATTATTCAGTTCAGGTAAACAGTACGTAGCAAGCTACAAACAATAGAATAGACAATAGCCTGCCTTAAGAGCAAGAAGCAAGGTGATAGTTTCCAAGCTGTGTTGTCCTCGATCAACATAATCCCCCAAAAACAGGTAGTCGATATACCTGAAATATCAAATGAGTGGCTCATCATTGAAACTTCTCAAAAAACTTTCTGTGCCTAAGTTTGTATGAAAAGCAAAGCAAGAGAACCATTAGCTAGACACATGTTCCAATGAAAAAGAAGAAGAATGAAGCAGGCCAAATGGCCAATTGGACCGTGCTTCATGTTAACAAAGAGTTCACACTTGGATAGACCATCCAAAGGAAAGAAGAAAGACCCACAAAACTGTTGGGAGAGAGAACTGTGCGTTACAGAATCTTTTCTTCAACTATTTTTGACAGAAAAGTAATTCTATAATGAGTTAAGATGCCAAACTTACGTAATGTCTCCAGCAGTTGAAGGAAATCCATATTCATCAAATAGCCGCATCAAATCACCAAACTGCCCATGAAGATCACCAAATACTTTGATAGGAGCTTTCAGCTGTAGAACAGTTGGCTCATGCATGAATATCTGTTCAGCAGCATAACACAGCTCACCCACTTCATAAGAATCCAAGAAGAACTGTCTGTTTGCAGGAGCTTTCCAGTTGCGAGGCCTAAGCAGAGTTGAAATTATCTGGGAAAGTGGGAAGGTGTTGTAAACAAGTAAGCTTGATTACTAACACGATAAACTAAAGGGTTTAGAATGACATGCCAAAGCCAGCTACAACCTTTTTATGTAAGCCCTGAGGGGATTTCTGCCTGGTGAACTTTTTTGCAGAATATGGCATGTCATTATTTATGGGAATCATCCTTCTGCTCTCATTTTCAAATTGATCCAGTGATAACTGTCTCACCATTCCACCCAGGTTACCCACAGCCTCTTTAGCAACGACAACCTGCAACAAGGTTCTTATGATTTTGCAGTCATGAAGGGAATTATCAACTACAGATGAGAAATCCAGGCCCATACTGCTCTTGGATGAAGGCGAACATCTCCCTCTACATCACTGCCATCTGAAGCTGTATCTGCAGCTTGTGAGTTATCATCTGACACAGATGTTTCTTCAGCTTGACTGCCTGATACAGGTTGCACAGCTTGCCAGACAGCACTTGCTGCCTCAGCCTCAGCAGCCGATGCTTCCCTCAGTTTCTCCATGGAGTTTTTGTCCATGGTGCTGAAGATAAATATTTTCAAGCAGTCATAAATATGAAACGGCCAAGGATTAACAACATTATGGTAGATACATTGACTTAAAGAAGCAATAAAAAAAATACCCCATGCTGCCAGATGGGTGACTCTCTGATCCATCACCCAAACCTGGTGTTTTCACGTCATAATTTAAGTTAGATTGGTTCCTGTCAGGGCTTGTAATAGGTGAAGCTCTTTCGGCCGTTAAAATGGGAGAGTTAATTTCAGACTGATGTGGTGAATTTTCAGCCACTAGGAAATCATCTAGCAGAGTATCTGCAGTGGATAACATGCTTGGATAAATTAGATATCGTAGACAAATAACACACATTTCACAACATTTAATTTAAATATGCTAAGTTAGACTAGCAATTTAATACTTGGTTTTCATTATTAAAATAAGCTCTCAATCAACGATGACAACATTTCTTAATTGTGCACTGGGTGTTTACCTCCTCTGAGACCACCATAAATATATATGCGAGCATCAATAGCAGCTGCTGCATGACGACAACGACGCATGAGATCCAAAGAAGGGTCATAATCATAACCTTTGTTTGTACGTGAGGATGTGGTCACAAGGCCATTTCTGTCCAGCCAAACACCAGCAGCAGTGTCCAATACTGTCAGATTAAAAACAAAATATAGGTCAGTATAGGAAATGGCAAAAACAATATTGATACCAACACATGCAATGACACAATATGATAAGCATTAATTACCTGCAATGGCGGCTTCACCTTCTACAGCACGTCCACCCTTAAGAACACCTCCTGTAACATGCAATCTTGCACCTACAAAAACCTGAGCATCCAACAACAGATTCGACTTACAAAAAAGAAACAAAAAGAATGGCAAAACTTGGTGAATGGAAGAAAAGGTGATAAAATTCCCAAAGACCATAATTCCAATTTTTTTGTAGGTATATCTAACTTACCGCAGCATGCTGATACCTTGGGGAAGGAGAAACTCCAGGTGCAAGAGTCCATTCCCACTGACCATTCCTATGCATAAGCAGTCCGTAGGCATCTCCTAGTGCCTGATAAGGAAACACATAGTAAATGCATGAGCCTCAAGAAAGCATAATAAATCATCACTATCCTAATTCACTAGAAGTAACCATCATAATGAGCTACTGAAAAAAAGAAGAAGAACATACTGCTCCAGCAGAGTCTCTTCCACCACACAGCAGAAACATACCATCTGAGCGGACACTAGCAGTTGCATACCTGTTTGATGAGGTAACATGATGCAAAATTTTCAGTCTGATTTTCTTGAAAAACTTAGTAGACCTTCATTCATCAAGAGACAGAACAGACTTACATTCTAGCAGAAGGCCTGTCACCTTCTGGATTCAACTTCTGCCACATGTATGGTTTTTGAGCAGTATCCAAAGCCCAAGCATCAGATAAAACTCTTTTCCCTATGACATGATTAAATATAATAAAATTATTGTTATATTGCAAGAGTCATGAATAACAACGTATTCACAATGACACAACCATGTACCAATAAGACAGGCATTAGAGCCAGAAAAATGTACTTAGCATATGAACAAACAAGAACCCTGAACAATGGGAAGCCGCATGCTTGTATAGCAAGCAATAATGTCTATTATTCACATCTAAGTTACAGCATTTTGCCTATTCAGTGGTTTACAGCAGTTTCCAATAGTAAATGTAATTTCCAAAAAGAAATCTGAACAGTCAAAATAATAATCAAGTCTGAGTTGCCCTCACCGTCATTCCCGCTAACAGTGACAAGATATCTTTGAGCAACCAAGTCCATCACATGACCATAGCGAGGTCCAGGTCCTTGTCCTTGCACAACGACTCTACATTAACGTCAATTGCAAGATTGACTAAAACTACAATTTCACGAAACTGAGAACACTAGGAAGGAAAAAGTTTGTTAATTAAGGTCACCTGTGCCACTTGAATTTATCATTGGTCAAGTCAAGCACATATAGATCATCGGTTGAATGCCCCGCAGGACCTATCCCGCCCTAGCCATGCAGCATCAATTAATTAGATCATTATCCTATCCAAAACCCACCATCATCAAATTTCCCACAACAGGAGTCTCTCGATTCAGTTCTACATTACCTGGAAAACAACCATGGTTCCAACAGCAGCGGCAGCATGGGCAGCCCGAGGAGAGGGCGGTTCGCCAGCGGGTCTTATTCTGAACATTGAAAACAGACAAAGATCGTCACTTCAATAACAATTCAACCATCAACAAGAAATAACAAAATGAAGCCAAGTTCAAAAATTTAAGATTGAAAATGGGAATCACCTGGTCCATTTTTTTGTAGCAACGTCGTAGGAATGAACTGAGTTTGTGACTCCAGCTAATCCTACAGAACATAGCAAACAAACAAAAAGAAGCAGAATTCAGGTATGAACGGATACAGAGAAAGGGGGGGAGGTATGCAATAGAATTAGTGTTGTTACGAATGCCGGGAGTAGAGGAAGAGCCTCCTTCAATGGCGGTGGCGCCCCCGAATAATATGAGGCGGGGACCGTGCGTCTTTGTGGCGGCAACGGCGGTGAGCGTGTGGCCGGTTCGGGGACCGGGGGCATCTTCATCGGTATCCCAGTGGGAATTTAGAGTTCGATAAGTCGGAGCCGGAAACAGCCACGGCTTGGAGCCCATTCCCCAAATATCTCAGATTCAGCGCCACAGATCAAACACACTAATGCAATACTAAAATTCTCTAAATTGTTAAAGAAAAGATGGAAGATCCCAGCAACCAAAACAAGTGGTGGTGGGACCCGGACAAATCCGGATCCATCGCACAACACAAGGTTTAGTCTTTTACTTAAAACAAAACTTTTGATTAGCCTAGATAGTGGAGTGTGAATGGGATCGGAATCTTAGGCTCAGAAAATATAAGATTGCGATTTTAATTTGGGTTCCTAGATGAAGACACGAGTGGGAAGAGCCTGCTTCCGCCAATCCCATTCTAACTGTCACAGTCTGCACGCATCTCCCGATTGAAAGCCGCCCTTCGTGATGGGTTATTGAACGTCAACGTCTCAAACGCGCCTTCTGAGATGACATATAAAACCCGGCGCCCGGCTTCATTTTCTGAGACACCTGGCCTTTGCGTTTGGATTGGCATGCCTTGTCTGTGAACGTGTCTAAGAAGCTTATTTTGAATTCCCACATATTTACTTATTATTTACCTAGTATTATCACATATTAAAAAGTTACTTTTAAATGTTCTATAAATATTCCAAGCTTGAGAACTTAGCTTTGTTTGGATTAGCCTTTTTCTATTAGCGATTTTAGAAGTATAGTGCCAGCGTGCGTAAGAGTGCTTTTAAGAAGCTGAATTTGTTCAGATTATCTTCTTTGAGATAATTTTGACAGGTACGGAGTAAGAAGAAAGTACACAAGAGAAGTTTCTTGTCAAGCAAATAAAGAAGAAGAAGCTTCTTCTGCCCTGCAATGAAAACTCTTCTGAGAAGCTAACCTATATAAATCAGTCCATTCGAAGATGTTGGAAGGGGAGGTAAGCTCTATGTGCTCCTAATCAATTTCGTGCAATGTATTTATTAACTGTTGGAAATAAATGAAAAATACAATAAAAATAAAGGGAAATGAGGAAAAATTCCCTATTAATTTTTGTGTCAGACCCGTTTGGGTTAACGGTGACAGAAAGTGACTTATTTTCAATATAACTTTTGCCAAATATGATAAAAGTTAATTATAAATATGATTTGTTTTTGAATTGATGGTGACAGAAATGGTTTTTTTTAAAATTGAAACATGTTGGGATTATTATTTGAAAAGTCAGGAGGAAAAATAACTAAAAATAACATAAATCTTATTGAATATCACACGCAAATATATATTAGTTGTATAATTGAAGATAAAAATTTAAATATGAAAAAAACATTAAATTATTATAAAAATTAATAAACAATGAAATCATCAACTAAATAAATGATTTTGAGAGACAAGACAATGATGAAAGAGGAAAAAAGGTTAAAATCATTAAGCTGAGAGAGGACGATGATGAAAAAAGAAAAAAGGGTCAAAACAATCGAGATGATAAAAGAAGAGAGATGATATGATATAGGAAAGAATGTGGGAAATAAATGCCCTAGCGACTAGCTGAAAGCGTCAAACACTCTATCTCAAATTGAGCTAATAGTTACTTAAAACATGTTGCTAATCTACAAGATTTGCAATGTGTAAAAAATTTTACATATAAAAATTTTTCATACCTGGTTTACTAATAAAATATTGTTTGGTAAAATTCCAATCCATTGTTTCTTCCAATGATAACTTCCCATTCCCTCTCCTTCATGAGTCAGGAGCCCTTGCTTTGTTTTTGAGGTATTTTTTTTAAAAAAATAAATAATTTTTTTTTAAACAAAAGCACATGAATCCTCATACTGGAGGTAACAATCTTCAAGGCATTGTCAAACATAAATATGAAACATCTCTCTCGACAGAAATTCACAACTTAACTTTCTAAGAAACTAACTGTTACTCAACCAAATTGGTTCAACTTCAAATTTTGTTCTTCATGAACAATGATCTTCATCCTCTTTGTTATTAATAAAAGTTTAAGTGAATTGGATTCTAATGATTCAATAGAATCAGTACATGCCCATGTTCAGAGTCAAAAAACACTTACCAAAATACTTGCATACCGTTCATCCATAAAACCTTCACAACGTACTTCTAATTTTTAAACAAGGCACCAAGGAATGTGACATCAAGTTTCAGGTCCAACCTTTTTAACTTTTTAAATCCGTTGTTTCAATCATAGGCATGGGCCTAAATATGCGCTATGGCTGTACGTGTTATATAATTTTCCATCCTTTTAGCATCCATTAATTTTTTCTATGAAAACGCTATACACATAATTTCTAAGCATACTGTTAAGAGAAAAGGACACACTTTTTTTTTTTAAATAAACTTTTGAATATCTCGTCAAAATTACTGATACAACTGCTATATCATTTTTCATTGCCAGAGAATATGATAAAACAATGGCACAAAACCAGGCATTTATCAAAATAGAACGGTTTAAGTACGAATTCTCCGCAGCCGGTTGGAGATTTCATTTGACGAACAGGGACTATGTGGAGAATCAGTTAGGCTTGACGTATGTATTATCCTCTCTAAACTTGGCAATTTGGCTTCGAATCATCCCCTCGACATGAGGTTGAACAAAAATGTGAGTATTATCCAAGATATGGATAATGAACTTCTCAGACGCAGGCAGTGAAGCATTCATATTGATAATGTATTGTGCCATAGGTATGTCACTGCACAAGAAAATATCACTAATCTTTTCAGCAGACAATAAGAAATCTAGTCCAGAACAATGATAAAATTCACTATAGTATTATGCGAACATGTAAACCGCAAACTTCTGAGGAAGATGTACCATACAGACAATATAGGGGAGGGGGCATTGTCGTGTTGTCAAAGGAAGCTAATAAAGCAAGAAGGGGTCGCTTCTCCATGGGTTTCAGCAAAATGGCACAGAATGGAAAAATTAAAAGAAAAATTTAGATGATCCCAATCAATGTATATGAACCAAAGGTTAAGAAAAAATCAATGCAACTGAACCTATAAGAATAAAAGAGAACCACTCAGAACCATTCAGTAATGGCTGCATTGATGCCATAGGTGATGTGAGGGCAATAAAAAAACATACTTAAGCAAGAAATATGGCTTAGGAGCATGTGTTGGACAGAAAGCATCAGGGCAATGTTTGATATGCAGAAAAACATATTGCCTTATGATTGCCTTCTATTGCAAGCAACGCACTTTCTCATTTCCTTCCTAGAAAACATTGCTTAAGGATTTGACATGATAAATGTGTTTTTTGCCTCATTTTTCCCAGCTATCCTCCCTCTTTTTCATTTAAGCCAAAACATTCTACCGCTCTTTTTTCCTTAGCTGACTCACGGCAAAAGTAAACAGTCAACATTGTAAAATTCCGCTTACACTTGTGACAAGCAGGCCACAGTATTTTCCGCAGGAGCAACAGTAATGTTTTTCATTATTCAGATTCTGTTTCTATTTTAAATTGAGAATTATCTCATGTTTCAATGGGTCTATATAAATCAATCCATTAAAATTATATGCTCTGTATTTTAACTAATTTCCAATCAAGTCATGTCACTGTAGCGATGCCTTTTGCTAGCATTGTAAATTGTACATCATCCAAAAGTTATGGCGAGAAGTTCTTAAACACACGAGAAGATATCAACTTCATCTCCCCAAAAGATTTGATGGGGATGACAGTCCTCGCGGAGTTGAGACTTCCAGGATTGAAGTAGAATAACAACAAAAACCAACTATAATAAACAACACAACATAAAAAACAGGAATGCAGGGAAGAACAATAGTGTCTGGGAAGGACAGAGGAGTTACCAGGAAATAAAAACTCCTTTAGTGGCATTAACCATCACGACCTACCTCCAAACTGTGACCAAGAGAGAGCAATATTCGTCAAATAATAGTCTCCGTTCATCAAAGATATAAAATTCGATTACGGATTTAATCATAGGCCTAGATTGCGTGTAAGAGAGGGATAGATAGATACATATATAAAGAGGAGGGGGGCATGGAGTTCAACTGAGGCTACCGTACGAATTTTGCCACCGCCTCATACTTCACTTAAAAAACATGGGAAAAGATGCACGAAGGGGACAGAAGAAGAATTCATGAAGAGAAGAAAAAATAGCCATGAGAATAAATGCCCTTACCGGAAACAACGTTGATGATGACGGCAACGATGCAGCGATAAGGGACGAGGGACAGACGACGGGGAAGTCTGGAGGAGGGAAAGCTGATTCGATCGGGTTGGTTATAAAATACATTTTGCCGTACCTCTCCCTTCTTACTTGTAAATTGACAAATTTGCCCCAATTAAAACCCTATCAGCCTTTGAGCAAAAAAAAACCCTATCAGCCAAATCTCATTTAAAAAGAAACAAATAAACGTAGATGCTTTCTCTTTCCCATCTTCGGCCAGACGACGCCTCACTCCCTCCGTCACCCAGCATCGCTGCCGTTGTCGCCGTCACCTTAATCACGGTGATAGCCTTTTTCTTTTTCCTAGCATCCCTTCTTTATATTACCTTCCTTTTCTTATTTCTCTGTCTTCTTACGGATTGCTTCATCTCATCTCTTCGCGCATCTTTTTCATATCTATCTGCTTAAGCTTTTTCTTTATCTGTTTTTTTATGCCTTTAATGAGATTATGAGTTTTGAATTGATGAATGATTCCACAATTTGCAAAGGTACCAGTTGGTTTTTTTTTTTTTGGTGGGAATCAATTTCTTTATTTTCTGTTACTGCTGGCACAAACCAACATCTGAATTTTAACTTGGAATTGTTTGGCAATCACTAATAGATAAATGTTTGTTCTTTTTTTCCTTTTCTTTCTCTTCTTTTAATTTTCTGCTTCTTCTCAGTTCGGTAATTGAATGATTTGAATATAGATTGGGCAATGGATGTAGAGGGTTTGGAAGAGTACAGGCCTCCCCCAGAATTTGAAGAAGATACCAATGACCGACTTATTGATCTTAACTTGACGGACTCCCGGGAGCTTTGGCTCATTCAATTGCCTTTTGGTGAAGTAAGATCCTGCATCATTTGCTTCTTCTGTTGTCCCTGTAAACTATATCCCTAGTCCCTTAGTGGTGCTCATGTGATATAATTAAGGGTCTTGGGTATGAAAAGGATTTGTCAACAAATTGAATCAGAACAGAACTTTCACGTTTTTGTCATTTAACTCCATCTATACTCAATTGCACTGCAAAAGTGATAGCTGCATTTAGTTTCTTACTTTTACCTTGATCACATGTTGACCAGGATTTATTAACAGACATTGAAGGGCAGGAATTGTCTCTCAAGCTTCATGGTGATGGCCAACTGTCAAGCTTTGAGGGTTCATCGGGTAAATTTATCACCAATAATGACTCTAATTATTACCCACGTTTCTTCCTCAAACTGCTTTATTTATCTCTAGATCTGCAAGTTGCACAAGTCTTCATATTTGCAACTGGAATTGATTGCTTTGTTAGTGATGTGTTCTTTTATGCTTTGTTGTTTGGCAGGGAAAGTGTACGATTTTATCAGCCATGATACTCAAGAGGCTGACGAAATAGTTTTTGTTTCCTCTTCTGCAGAAGAGCCTAAAATTGGTATGAAACTGAGTATTCTTCTTTCATTTATTCTCTTTTGCCCTGTATTTTATATGTCTACTGACTATAAATACTTCATAAAAAAATAATAGTGAGAATTGATGAATGGTATCTAAGGTGAAGTGAATTTGATATCAATCAAGCTGTATTAGAGTTATTTAATTGTTTTTGTCCACTGTAGAATTCTTTGACAGGTGTGCTATGAAACAAATATGGTTCAAATCTCTAAGAGGCAACCAATTAATTATATTTTTGCTGTGCTGGTAATCTGGTATTTACCATAACTAGAGTTAGCCCGGCATTTTCCCCAAGCCCATGATGAGTTGGATTATTATTATTATTATTTTATTTTGTGCAAATAGTGTGTCTCTCTACATTTTTTATATATCTTATATAATGATGATATTTTGAAATGGCCTTCGTCGATTAATACCATTTTATATAGTTATTCTAGTATGTAATGAATATTCAAACAGATGGCGGTATTATTATGTTTGGGTCTTTGGGGTTATCCTTATTATCCTTATTTTAAGAATTCTGTGGATGGACATTTTGTTTTCATTTTATTCTCTCCATGTTTTTCTGTAATATGAGATTTGTACTTGAATCTAATATGTGCAGAAGCTCTAGTGTATTTAGTAATTAATAATCAATTTAAGAGGCTTGAAATTGACTAGAATCTTCTGTTTATTGTTATTTTCTTCTGTTATTGGTAAAACACTGGATTGATAATCTCATGTTTAGACTGATAGTAGATGTTTTAGTTTGTTTTGTGTTCCAAACTCTCATCTTGACAAGAACTCACGCTAAAAGAACAAATAATATATTTGTTCACAGCTGGAAAGATATGCCGGCGGGTATCTGTTGTCCATTACCCTGATCCTAAAGAACTTGAAAAGGTCAATTCAAACAACCCCAAACGAAAGTCTTCCGGAACCATGACGACAACGTCTTCCCAATATTTTCCACGAAGTTCACGGTCTGGACATGCAGCCTCAACTCAAGGTAGCAGACCTAGAAGCGCTGTATCTGAAGTTGGTGAACCATCAAATACTCCAAAAAGAAGACGTACAGCTGAATCTGAGGATAGTGCACCCGAGTTGTCTCGTGGTCATAGCTCTGGTATTTCCTCGGCATATTCTGATCAGTCCTCTGGAGGAAAGTCAAAGAGGAGATCTAAACATAAGGAGTAGGGATTTCTTTACTCGTCACGGCTGTTTATATTTTTAGAACTATAGATTATTGGTTTTGATTCTTTAGCAATTAGTTAAAGCCGCCTGTTATCTCCTTTCGCTCTGGCTTTCAAACCCATTTTCCCAATATTTCACAAAGACATGCAGTAGCTCTTTGCCTAATTCTGCAACTCAGTGGTGATTAATGGAACTCATTCATTCGCTGTTTCTGGTTCTTTATTTTTGGTTCTCTCCATTTCAATATTGCAGGAAGTTAATGTGAACTTGCCCCCTCTTGATGATGATGACGCCTATGCCTCTGGTATTGCTTAATAATACTGCGGCTTTGCCTGTGTTCGCAGCCCCACGCTATGTCGGGACCTCTGCTATTTCATATTTTAGCAAAATTGTGCTTAACTATTGAAAAATTACGGGTGACAGTCACCGATATATTAATGTCCTAAATTTTCAAATTGATTTTCAAAAATCAACATGAGTAGATTCTTTTCTTTTATTGTAATTATTAGGATAAAAAAATTAAAAAAAAACATTTATTATTTTAAAATTAGACTTATGTCTAAAATTGCAAGATAGATCTGCAGCCAGGTCTGAGAACTCTCAAAATAAAGGTTTTTTTTTCTAAAGTGCCATTTTTTAGGAAATTATTTACCAAAATGCCCTTCCTTTGAAACTATTTTCCATTGTAACACTCTCTGGAAACATATTTTCTCTGTCTCCATTTAGTCGACTACCTCCATTTAGTCGACTAAAACAGGACTTTAGTCAACTAAATGTGAGGTTTAATTTTTTTTTTAAACCCCACGACATTTAGTCGACTAAATCCTGTGGTTTAATCGACTAAATGTCATCGATTAATTGTCGTGGGGTTCAATTTTTTTTAAATGCCCTTAACATTTAGTCTACTAAATCCCAAGACTTAGTCAACTAAATGTCGACAGTTGGCTTGGCTTTTTAAATGCTCGCTGAACAACTCCTTCCCCGCCAATATATATGTTGCTCCATTCTTCTTCATCCTCCTTCGTCTTCACCGCAAAACTGAAACCAGAAAAGAAAGAAATAAAAGACGCAGGGGAGTTTGAGAGAGTGAACTTGAGAGAAGGAGAGAGAGTCTAAGAAAACGTTGTAGAGAGAGAGAAAAGATCATCCTCTTGCCCTGTTTTAATATTATTTAATATTTTCTTTTATTCTTTAATCCCTTTTCTTAATATTATCTTTTTATTTATCTTCTTTATTTTGTATTATGAGTTAGATAATATAGGAATTAGTTAGTTAGTTTAGATTCTATTATTTAGGAACAATTTAATTCAAATCCTATCTTTCTGATTTTCCTAATATTATATTGATATTATATTAGAAGAATAAATTCTTATATATTTATTTAGTTATACCGATATATAGGTAATTTATCCCTACAATCTCTCAATATCTTTTCTGTTCGTATATTTAAATTTAAATACACTAATTTGTTAAACTATATTTATGATGTAGATACTAAGTTAACATTAATGTATAAATATTTATACATAAACATACATTAAGAAAAATTGTACCTATATATCTATATCCTATGTCGGTAAGTAAAATAAATTCAAAGCATATGGCCCACCTCTCTAATATAAATTTATAATGAATTATGCAGCCTCTCTTATTTTATTTTATTTATTATTATTGTTATTATTTTACTCCTTCTTATTTTATTTTATTTATTATTATTGTTATTATTTTACTCCTTCTCTGCAGTATCATTAACTCCACATACACATAGTATTATTATTTCCAGTTGTTAGCGTCTTCTTCTTCTTCTTCTTTCTCTATGAACCACACATCTTAACAGCCAAATGCTCACGTGCTCGTGTGTGTGTAAGTATACACCAGGAGCAGCAAAACAGATCCACAACTCAGCAACTATATTTAAACACACACTCAGCGAATGCTTTGCACACTACGCTAACAGCCATAACATTCGAAGAAAAGAAAATGTGACAACATTAACGTTTTTCATACAGCAAAACGAACGAGCAACATGCCAGCAAGACGAAACTACGATGATAGTTAAAAAGGAAGAGAAAAACATGGTGTTAGAGGTCTTATAAGGGTGCTAACTCTCCTCTGTTTTTCAATGGATAAAACAGGGCAAGAGGATGATCTTTTCTCTCTCTCTCTACAACGTTTTCTTAGTCTCTCTCTCTCCTTCTCTCAAGTTCACTCTCTCAAACTTCCCTGCGTCTTTTGTTTCTTTCTTTTCTGGTTAGCAACATATATATTTGGTTTCAGTTGTTCAGCGGGCATTTAAAAAACTTGACATTTAGGCAATTAAATCCTAAAATTTAGCCAACTAAATATGAAGGACATTTAAAAAAATTTGAATCCCATGATATTTAGTCGACTAAACCCTATATTTTAGTGGTTTAGTTGATTAAATGTCATGACTAAACCCTGTGGTTTAGTCGACTAAATGTCGTGGGGTTTCAAAAAAAAATTGAACCCCACATTTAGTCGACTAAAACAGGATTTTAGTCAACTAAATGAGGCAGAGAGAAAATATGTTTCTAGAGAGGGGCACAATGAGAAATAGTTTCGAAATAGGGGCATTTTGGTAAATAATTTCTTAAAAATAAGCATATTAGTAAAAAAGCCCAAAATAAAAATTAAACTTAATCTTTTTTAATATATGACCTTAATTCTTTCTTATTTTGATGTGACTATCCAACTAGAATTACGAGGGGAGCTTTCTCGTTCCGTTGGGCCCTGGGGATTCTTTCCAGGGGAGGATCTCTGGTTACTTTGTTTTGCTCTCCTTTTCCACCGGTGTTCTGAATTCTGTTCGTTCAGGAAGATCTATCACTCGCAATTGTGTTGTCGTTCTCGCTGAAAATACGCCTATTCTCTCTTACCAAAAAAAAAAACTAGCATCCCGAGATTGTCAAAGTATGACATTTTACAATATATTGATGATAATCATTACTCCCTGACAGAATCTTACTTTCAGAGATATCTTCTATAGAACCATTACTTAAATTAATAAAAATGATTTTTGTCTTTTTACCAAAAAAAAACTAATAAAAAGGATAATACTAATAGAAAAATATATGTTGGCAAAGAAAGAAAGAAAGAAAGAAACATATATGCATATTAGACATAGTCTGCCTAATGTACATCAGACAAACCATCGTTATTATTATACAAATTCAGATGAATTTATCTTTATATTCTTAATATTTAAGTCAATTAAAAAAATATGACCCTCGTTAGTGGGCTGCCAGACTGCCTACAACCGCTGGCCGTCGGTGGCTTGAGATCCGGCAAGTTAAATCTTTTTTAAAAACTATATATGATATATTATGTGTGTGTATTATATAATATATAAATACAAATATGATATATTATATGGATATATATAAAATGAGATTCATAAGACTAAACAAAATTTGAGCACTTTGAACAAATTTATAATGGGAGTGATAAATTCAGTAATGGTAATTACCAATTTCTTAATGGTATTTACAAGTTCTATAATGATAATTATCAGTGTTTTTGTCAGATTTTCACAAATGTCTCACACAAGACAGCAAATAAAGGGTCAATTATAACAAATTTTATAATGGGAATTATCAATTCGTTAATAGTATTTACAAGTTCCGTAAAGATAATTACCAGTGCTTTTGTTAGGTTTTTTATAAGTGTCTCACATGAGACAAAAAATAAGAGTAAATTATAACAAATCTTGTAATGAGAATTACTAATTCGTTAATGGTATTTACAAGTTCCGTAATGATATTTATTAGTATTTTTGTCAGGTTTTACACAAATGTCTCTTCAAATTTTAGGATTAGAATTTTAGGTAATTTTTTAAACAATCCATTAAATTATAAGTAAAATAATTACGTATTATAGATCACAATGGATCATAGTAAATACTATATATTACTAATCAATATGTGAATAATAGCATAAATAATATTAATAATACAATATTATTGATATTAATATATTACGATAACATTTTTGAATGAAATTAATTGATTCAAATATTCATATAAAATAAAGTCATAATTGGTGCGTTTAGACTACTTTTAATCAAAGGAAAAATCAAATTGAATATAAGAAAATTCAATAAGAATATTATTTAAATAAGTCATAATTAAAATCATTAGCAAAAAATATTACTAAATATTAAATATGAAAAATAATAAGAAATAAATATTAATTGATAATCAATTAATACACCAATATATTAAAAATGATTAGAAAGTGAAAATTTTTCAAACTCTGCGTAAATAAAAACTATATATTTGTTTGTGTGTGTGTGTTAAAGAAACCAATTGGCCTAGCGGTTGAGCCACTTAGCTCCCATAAAGATAGGGTGGGTTTGAACCAATTGGCCTAGTGATTTGAATCTTTTCACTTTCATTAAATCTTTTTTTAACAGCATGTTTGATTTGAGGGAATAGGAGGGAAGGGGGTGGAAAGGAAAGTTGAGAGATAAATTTTTTCTCTCATCTTTACAAAATTGCCTATAGAAAATTTTTAATATTACTAAAATATATTCTAAACAAAAAAGAATATTTTTTTCATTAATGGCAATTTAGTCAATGTACTCATAAAATATCATTTCCTTCACACTCCCTCCCTTACCCTTCCCTCAAACCAAAAAAAAAAAAAAAAAAAATTGATTTAAAAATTAAGAGTAAAAAAAATAATTTCACCTAAATTTATATATTCCTTATTGACCTTGGTGTCTTTTCAGTCATTTAACAAAGTCAGTTAACTTGTTTTACACATTCAGATATTTAAATGAAATTTTCCAAAAAAAAAAAAAACTCGTGTTGAATGCGTATTTCCCGTTTGATACATTCTAAAATATCTTTCTTAAATGTTTGGGGTTCACCATTATCATACGCGACTGCTTAGACCCAAATGTCAAAATAACTCAACGCGCATATTATTTGTCATTCTTCTGAAACAGTCAAGAAATTGCACAACGTTGTAAGAAGACAACCACGATTTCCTTTGACTTGTTTGTATTTTTCTCGAATTCATATTCTCTCCATTGTATAAACTCTTTGATATATAACGCCGTTCGCCACTCGTCATTGTTTTAGGTCATGGAGGCGCACTATCGCGTCTATCACGTCCAAAGAGCCCACCTTCCCAGCTCACTTCATAATTATATTCTTCACCCAACCCAACTGGCTATGACTCAGAAGAACCTTGCTCTTACTTTCCCTGCACATACGTTTCTTAGCTATATGGCTCCCATAAATAGCTACATACATGTCTCTGATGTTATGCATATAACTCTGGCCTCCAGTTTTCAAAGTGTTAGTCAAATTAACCAAAACCCACAAAGATCAAAGTTATGACGATGAGTACTACTGCTCCATCATTAGCTTTTTCGCTGTTGCTTACATGCAGTTTGTTGTTCATATCTGCCTCTGCCGATTCCTTCTACCAAAACTTTTACGTGACATGGGGAGGTGAACGTTCTCAAGTTCTTCAAAATGGAGACCTTCTTACCCTCTCACTCGATAACTCCTCTGGCTCAGGCTTTGAGTCCATTAACGAGTATCTTTTTGCCAGAATTGACATGCAGATCAAGCTTGTGCCTGGAAATTCCGCCGGCACCGTCACTTCTTTCTTTGTAATCATTTGTTTTTTAGCCTTAAAATTTCCAAGTCTTCTAACATATCATTCATTCTGATCAGTTCTCTTGTTCTTAATTCTTTTTGATGCAGTTGTCATCCCAAGGGCAATCCCATGATGAGATAGACTTTGAGTTCTTGGGGAACCTAAGTGGCGATCCATATATACTTCATACCAACATCTACTGCCAAGGACAAGGAAACAGAGAACAACAGTTTTATCTCTGGTTTGATCCCACTGCAGATTTTCACAACTACACCATCCTTTGGAATCCTCAACTCATTCTGTAAGTTACATTTTTCTTATTATAACAAGGGTGTAATTGGTTAGCAAAATACATGATCTGTGGCGTTGTATAATGCACAGGTTTTCGGTGGATGGAATTCCAATTAGAGAGTTCAAGAACTTGGAGTCAAATGGGATTCCATACCCAAAAAGCCAAGCAATGAGAGTGTACTCTAGTCTGTGGAATGCTGATGACTGGGCAACAAGAGGGGGACTTGTGAAGACAGATTGGAGCCAAGCACCATTCATTGCTTCCTACAAGGGATTCAGAGTCAGTGGGTGTGTTTGGCTCTCTGGGAATTCTAATTGCAACAGTGACTCGGAGATCAACTCTTGGATGTGGCAGCAACAGCTTGATTATGCAAGGCAAGGCCAAATGCAGTGGGTTCAAAGGGATTTCATGATTTACAATTATTGCTCTGACTTTAAACGTTTCCCTCAAGGCCTCCCTCAAGAATGCTACCTCACCCACAACACCTAGATCTCCAACACCTCCTACGAATTAATCTATCTCAAAGTTTTTGTACGTCCAAAATTTGGTTCTCCTTGTTAAATTCTTTGTCACTTCTTTCTTGTCCTGATCCCATTGAATAAGGCTCTGTGTGTTTCTAATCATTCAGTTTCTTAGGTTTTTGTTTTTTATTATTTATTTTTTAGTATGAATCGTACCAAATAAAGTCACAATGAGCTTCAATACAGTTTACTTAGAATGAATTTCAAGCTTTTCTTGGTTAAGCCATCTATATTTTGGTATTAGTTTTGATGGTATTTTACAACTCGTGAAGTCATTTTTATTCCAAAATTGAGATGCACCATTTGAAAAGGTTATCTCAATTGGTGATGCGAGCATTTTTTATGGTGCAATTTCTTTAATTATAGTTAATAATTTCAAATGTTAAATTATCAACTTGTACAGTAAATAAAATTTTCACATAAAAATGCCAAAAAGAAAGACCATTTGTGGATAGTTGAAACGATCCTGTTATGGAGGAATAACAGTTAATGCATATGGTCCCCTTCTTTGTGTGTTGGATGGAATTTATGTTAATTTTAAATATAAGATATAATTTTTATAATTATCACTATGTTTTTAATTTATCTTTATTAATATTCTTTCAACAATAATAAAAAAAAGAGGGAACAAAGGAATTAAAGAAAATAATTAAGATATTTTAAAAAATAGATATATTATATTAATTAGTTAAACTAACCTCTTTAATTGAATGTCATTGAATAAATATATCTTAAGATTATATGTAAAAGGGAATAATTGATTTCTACATAAGGAGCAGTACATAAGGAGTAGGTAGGCCCAGTTAAGGCCCCACGTGAAGGAGCAGGGCGTCACTCAGGGGCTGACTTTCTCCCTATTTGCTTCTTGCTCTTCATATCTATAGTCACTGTTAGTGCCTTTTTTTTTTCCGAGAAGTGAGAAATGGGAGAGGACAAAGAACTGGCACTTTACTCTGGTTCGGAGACATGCAGAAAACAACCGGCACTATCACCGATGGACAGGGTGCCTGAAAACCCAACCGTCATCGTTAAAGTCGCCACTCAGGTCTCTCTCTGTTCTTCCTTTTTAAAACAAACTCTGTAAGCAACCCCAAATGAAATCGGTGTCCTTCATTCTGTTTGTAGGACGGGGAGAGGACTTGTTTCAGGATGAAGCGTGACACGGAGCTGATCAAGCTTCTCTCAGTTTTCTGTGAGAGAAAGGAAGTCAGCTACAGATCCATGCGCTTTTTGTATCGTGGCCGGCGCGTTAGGGGCAAACAAACGCCACGCCGTGTAAGTATTTTTCTCTTCATTTTATATGCATTTCTTTAAAATTTTCTGGCAGAGGGAGAACTATCTTTTGCAAGTGTGGAATATATTAGAAAATGTTTTAGGCTGTGTTCATGGTAGAAACTGGGGAGAGTGATAGATAGAGAGTGTACTGTAGCAAGCTTGTGACTTTGGAAACTGGCACGCCGATTCATGAATATATATATATATATATTAAACTTCCTGTTAAAAAAAGGGCAAGAGTAATATCTTATTGGAATGTGTTCAAAATATATAGAGTTAAATGGGCTGATTTGACAAATTATTTGTACTGGAATGGTTAGCTGAATATGAAAGATGGAGATGAGATTGACGCCATGACAGAACAAGGCGGAGGCGCTCCTTCATGTGGCTGTTACTCCTAAGCTTTCTTACTATTGAAATTAGGCTCGTTTATATCTGTGTGTAGATATGTAAGTAGTATATGGCTTTCATGACCTCAGTTCCTCACTTTTTGTGACGTCTTAATCTCAAATGTTTAGTAAATCGCATGGGCACGAGGGACGATCAATGTAATGTAGTTTGAAGGATGGCCCAAAACTGTGATTTTTTTTTTTTGTTTCTGCCAGCCGAAACCTTTGATCTTAAAAGGATGGGATTTTAGACGAGTTGTTGATTTATTTCACTTAAAACTGCTGCAGTGCGGGGATCTGAGTCTCTCGATTCTATCCTATGGTCTTTTTGTTTAATTGAAGCAGCTTCATCTGGACATTTGGTTCTTTGACATGTTACGTTTCGTTTATACGGTATGTTACCAACAATAATCAAACCATGTACCAACCTGTTTACAGGCAAAACTACCTGCCCATTGTAAACAACAGAAAAAATCAGCTTTCCTTAATACATTTCTTAACTTTGTTTTTGGCCTATGACATTTTTATCTTATCTAAAAGTTTTGACTATTTTTGCCAAAAAAAAAATAAAAAATACAGACAGTATTATTTTATATTTAGGATGGACCCCATTTTTCACGGCTTTATGTAAAATGGCCTTTGAATTTATATTAAAAATATATAAGAATTTTGAGAAATGAATATTTTATATTTTGATTAAGTGATGACATATTTGGTAAAACATACATTTTAGTTTCTTGTTTTATTAATTTAATTATTTAAGAGCTAATTTATGCCCTTTTCTAGTAGGCTCATCGTGGAATACTTTGAATTGCTAAAAAATGTTAAGACAGTTTCGAAGCACAAACAAAAATTACTTCAAAGCATTAAAAAAATGGAAGGCAAACATGATAACAATTGAAAGTTGCCGAATTAAACAAAAATTTTAATTTTATACAAATAGAACGGATGATCCAATGATTGTTATTAACAATTAAGTTAATAAATAGTAAATGGTTGCAATTTTATATTTTTTAATATCAAACATTGTGCTGTTAAATACATAAAAGCTCAACTTCTTTGTTTTCCAGTTTGAGGAGTAGATATCACGTAAAGGAGCCTTCTCAACACAATCGTTTTTTAAAGGCAAAAAACAATACAATCTTTTTTATACGACTTTACTTAACTTTTAAATTTTTCTCTTCTAATTTATTACCAGGGACCTCTCAGACTTGATTAAAGGCGGAGCATGACTAACTTTTGGTTTGTTTTGGCCAACTGGAGCTGATGGTATCAGTTTTCTCGATCTCTCGTCGACTCGTATCTCCTTCGTTCTTAATACCATCTGAGGATAGAAAGTTTGAAACCTTGAATCGGGAAAACCCTAGAAATTAAATCTGTGATCGTGTGTGCTCAAAATGGTGAAGAAGCGGGTCCCCGACTGGCTCAACAGTTCTCTCTGGTCTTCCACTCCTTCCTCTGACGACCACCGTGATCTCCGCCACTCCACCACCGCATCCACCAACACCTACGCCGATGAAGAGCGTGAGCAATCCGCGGTGGACCCACCTTTACCTGTACCCTCTCCTCCTTCACCACCTGTCAGAGAAGATCCTCCACAGCCCCAGATAATCGAAGATCCAAGAACCAATCATGTTGCTTACGATCACAATGTCACTTCTTCTACTCCTTCTACAGATGACATCTCTCGCCAGGCTCAATTGCTGGCCGAGGTATACTCTCTACTTTAACTTCTCGAGCTCCAAGTTTTTCCCCAATTAACATAACGAGCCGTTGGTTACTGAATCTATGACTTCTTGTTGTTTTTCTTTTTCGTTGCTCACTTATTTTCTCTACTGGTCAGCTATCAAGAAAGGTGATAGATATGAGGGAGCTGCGGAGAATTGCATGTCAAGGTATACCTGATGGTGCTGGGATACGTTCTACTGTGTGGAAGGTAAATTACTCGGAGATATGCTAAATTTTTTTATGTCTATCTTCTGTGTTAGAAATGATAATCTTGTCTAGTCAAGTGACTTTAGAAGTTTTTGGGGCCGCGGATAAATGATATTTGTCGGACTCCTATTTTGACGTTCTTATGTCTAGGGGTTTAGTTTGGGTGCTTTTAGTTGGTCTAAATGGTCGTGTGTTTTCCGTATCCATAATGAACAAGAGATAAAAAGCGAAATTGGATAGAACTCTTGCAATTGATGAGTATTGACACGTGCAGCTTTTGCTCGGATATCTTCCACTGGATCGAGGTCTTTGGTCATCTGAATTAGCTAAGAAGAGGTCTCAATATAAGCATTTCAAAGAGGAGATCCTGATGAATCCTGTAAGTTATGATCTAAGTGTTTTTTATAATCTTCTTTGACACATCTTATAAAATAGTTTGGGCAATAAGCTGGAACAATGAAATTTGTTGCGGAAAACTGGTCCTTTAAAGGTCGTTTTGGTATTCAATGTGATAATCCTCATTATTAGCGGCATACTGATAGCAGCTTACACTTGAGTTGAAACAGATAAGGGTGTTGCTTGATGAGACCCAAGATTCCCTAGATTAACGGTAGTGTTAACATTAAAAATACTTATATGGTTAAACTAATGCTTTGGAGTTGTATTAGAATAACTTGTTCTGCCATAATTATCAGAATTTTGATATGGTTTTCTGTTTGGTCTAAATTTGATGTAATTTTACCTGGTGTTAACTGTGTTTGTTACATAATGAAGTGGATGAGTATACATGCTCAAGATTTCAAATGCAACTAAACATATTAAAATAATGAACCTTGGTTGTATTATTAATTTTAACGTGAAAAGATATATTATTTTCTTCATCTATTTTGGACTCTGAACGTTTCTGTGGCTAGTTAGTCAGAAATTACAAGGAAGATGTTCAGCTCTACAAGTGACACTTCTGATGCAAAATGTGGGAGTCGAGGCTTGCTCTCTAGATCTGAAGTCACCCACGGGGAACATCCCTTGAGTCTTGGAAAGACTAGCATATGGAATCAGTTCTTCCAGGTAGTATGCAGCATACTGTGTTAAAAAAATTATGTAGGAAAAACATTCTGTGCTTATCTTGTTATGAAAGCAATGGGGTGCGTTGCTAATGTATTCATGACTAATGATAATTACTGTATTGTCTATTATGGGTTTAAACTAAATTTTGGTGTAGTATATGTATGTGTTATGCTTGTGACTCGTATGTATTAATTATGGTGTTTATTCTGCATTTCTTCCTTGTGATAATTAGCTGGTTGGCTTTATCAAACTTGTTGCACTACCAGTTGCTATGATGTGATTATGAAAATTATAATCTTTTATGAACGTATTTATTCTTCATGAAAACTCTATGATTGATTTGAAGGTGGTCAGATACCATGTTTTGCATTGTTAAATTTTCCTCTTTGCATTTGGTAGGACACTGAGATAATAGAGCAAATTGATCGAGATGTAAAGCGCACTCATCCTGATATGAATTTTTTTTCCGGTGACTCCCAGTTTGCAAAGTCAAATCAGGTTATCCCATTCATTTCTCTTTTAAATTTAGAAAAAAATTATGCATTCAAGCCTTTTCTTTTCTCAGCAAAAATCCTCTTTATTGAAATACTTTCTTCTTGGGGGTATTTTCAGGAGGCTTTGAAGAACATATTAATTATTTTTGCAAAGTTAAATCCAGGCATAAGATATGTTCAAGGGATGAATGAGATATTGGCTCCTCTGTTCTATGTGTTTAAAAATGATTCTGATGAAGAAAATTCAGTAAGTCTATCCTTCTCAAAATCTTACTAGCTTTGTTCCCCTTAAATTAAATGTCATATTTATGTAGTTTTTGTCTTTACAGTCTATTCTCACCTTCCTTATCCATGTCTAGGCTTCATTCTTTGCTTTGGTTGATATGGTTTTACATAATTTTGCTTAGTGTTAGCTATCTCTAGTTTTTTATGTGAATCATGTTCCATTTTTGTGCTTATTAATATATTGATAATATTAACAGTTCCTTATTCCAACTTGTTCAGGCCTTTGTCGAAGCAGACACATTCTTTTGTTTTGTCGAGGTATTAAGTGGGTTCCGAGATAATTTTTGTCAACAACTTGACAACAGTGTTGTGGGAATCCGTTCCACTATTGCTCGATTATCACAGCTTTTGAGACAACATGATGAAGAGCTGTGGCGTCATCTTGAGATCACAACCAAAGTAATGGAATTTTAAGTATTATTTTCATCACTTTATTGCAGTTTTTCCACAAGTTTTGGTCATAATAAAAGGCAGGAACCATTTGGGTTAGGCAACTGTTTGATTGTCTAGGCAGCACTTTGTTGTTAATTATATTGGTTTTTAAGTCACTTTTGGCCTGCTTGTTACAACTTCCTTGTGTTGGTCATTGAACAATTTGAGCATGTGATACAATATCTACTGTATGCATCTATAGGATTTTGCCAGGGGTTGGCTGGGTTACCATTGAAGATTTTTCCACTTCTAACCGAGGCTTTATTACGAATAGAAATTGTAAATCCATACATTCACAACTCTAAGCATGAAAGTTATTGCCTAGGACCTATTTTTTCCACATTTAATTGAGTGTGCAACAAAATCACGAGTTTGAGAGTGGGGAAAGGGTGAGGAGTGGGGTGGACGATTATACACAGAACATTTGTCAATCACTTAATCTGGTTGGCACTTGGATTTAGTCTGCTTTGGTTATTAGATGTGTTTCAATGTCATGTCCCTCCTGTCTCCTTAAGAATTAATAATAAATAAACATACACCGCATCTCTGTTCTAGTAGTAGTGGGTTCCTGGTTTTTGTTTGGGCCATTGTGTGGTTTATCAGAGGTGCCTTATTTTTCTGGTATCAATTGTCAGGTCAATCCCCAATTCTATGCGTTTAGGTGGATTACTCTCCTCTTGACTCAGGAATTCAATTTTGCTGACTGCCTTTTCATTTGGGACACTCTTCTAAGTGATCCAGAAGGTCCACAGGTATGATAACCTTCCTATTTTCCCAGGCATTAATAAGTGGTAGAAGTTGAAAAGCTACTTATGAATAGCAAACAATAGAGCAAAGCTTAAGTTTAATCATGCTGGATGGTCACATTTATTGGACATGATGAAGTTTGAACTCCTAATATCTCTGGATTGAAAGTGGTGGGGTTTTAACGCTGAGGTTTTTATGCTTTCTGTTACCAACCTCTGAAATTGCTGCTGCTTCACGAAATTTGTTTGTGGAACTGACAATGGTAGATCAGTTGGGCTGATGAGCATTTATAATTTGTTAGGGAAACTAACTGTCCTAATCATGTGCAGGAGACTCTCTTTCGGATATGCTGCGCAATGCTAATACTTGTTCGGAGACGCCTTCTCGCGGGTGATTTCACGTCCAATCTCAAGTTGCTGCAAAATTACCCGTCTACTAACATAAGCCATTTGCTCTATGTTGCCAATAAGTTACGGGTACAAGGAATCTAATGGTTTCAGCCCATTATTTTTGTATCTCAGTTTTAAATCTGTAATGTAGCGTTTTTAAGTTCAATGATTGTAGATCACTCTGTAAATGCTGGTTCAGAGTAGCAGCTGGTGGCTTTTTTGAATTTTTTTACACTTTCTAAAATTTGATTTTAGGAGATCTCGTTGAATTACTCCTTTATTCACCGCTTTCATTCTTAACTAAAAAGAAGGGTTGGTGTTGAGGCCTCGGATTAAGACTGTTCTATGCTATGCTTTGTAGCTCCGTATAGATTTTTCGAGTTGCTCAACTTTATATTTGTCAGCTTTTAGCTTTGTTTTGTATGTATCTAGTTCGTGTGCTCACATCGTTCCTCTTGCTTAGGGTTGCATGTGGCGTGTGAAAGACGTGAATTTGCATGCAAGCAATTATACATATGGTTTTGAGTACTAAGAAATGTTTTTTTAGTGACAACATCGATTTGTGAGCTCAGAATATTCCCTTCTCTTGTCAACATGCGCACTGCCTTGGGTCCCTCTTTTATAACTTCAAGATTGATGATTATGCATGCTTAGCCTGTCAATTAAGTCAGTTTGGCTAAGAATTGATTTGCACATAGCACCAAAACTGTAGCAAAGGACAGATGGACAAATACTATTTAGCTAATCAAAGAGAGCATAGAACCCATAAGCCCACCATCAATCATTGTAATTGGGTCATTTTGAGTCCGCTCAAAAAGACCTATAATGGGGTGGGTTTTATTTAAGACTTAAATGGGTGGGTTATGGGGAGACATATGAGCTGCACATACTTGTCCATTTAGTGTAATTTTTTTTTTTTAATTAACTACCCCTTTTCATTCTGCATTTTCCCATAAGGTAAAGGCAATACCCCGACACCCACCCTATTCGAGATTTCCAATAAGCGCCCGCCTCTAAGCCTAACCATAAGGCCCATCAACTCTCGATCTCGCTATCACTCTCCCTGGCTCTGCTTATTCAAACTTGTGAGTCACTACTGATTCTACATGTAATGTAAAGAAGATTTCAGAAATCGATAAATATCTTCAAACAAACTTAGTTGGCTTTCGTGATCCAAAATTTGATGTTTTAGCATAGTAGAGAATGAATGCTTCCATGTTTCAAGTTGGAGTTTAAATATTAAAATTGTCATGATGGTACTGGTATAAATTTATGTTTTGTATGAATTGTGATTATTTGACTTTAAAAATTTAGATTTCAAAAATTAGAATGATGAATTTGGATAGATGCTTCATACTTATGTATGTTTTTTTTTCCTTTAAAAAAATAAACAAGTCGATGAAAATGAGTTACTTAAAACTCGGTTAGCCCGTTCATTTATATGCTAGCTTATGTAAACGGGTTTAAATGAGTTGAGATACAGGTATAAGCTAACCCGTACCTGTGCTAGAGTTAAATGAATAAGTTATGGGTTTAGCCTTAGGTTGCCCTACCCACCCATTACTTTGCCCTATTGTCTTTAATATAGTCTATTAAGTCTAGTTAGTTGGCAAACACTTGACTAGAGACTTTCTATATATACTGCACAGTTCCTTTATACATGAATAGGACAATGCATTTTTCTCACTTTGGTTTCTCTTCTTTCACTTGCTCTTTCTCAAATACCTTTAGACACTTAACACTATAATCCAGATCAACCCAAACTAAAACATCTATATAAAGTCAGGAGATTCGTTATTTTTAAAGTCTACAAAACCTACACTGTCACGTTTGACGTGCATTAGGAGATTTATGACTGTCAGAGGGGAATATTTGTGGATATAAAATTATTTAACAAAACGATCATAATGATCCGACCTTAGCTCAGTTGGTAGAGCGGAGGACTGTAGTGGGTGAAATTATCTGACAGTTAATCCTTAGGTCGCTGGTTCGAATCCGGCAGGTCGGAGTCTTTTGATAGAGCATTATGGTTTTTTTTTTCCTCATTTACTCTGTACCTCGCGCTAAAATTCCCTTGTTAGACCCTTTTTTTAAATAACTAGCTAAGCCCCACGTTATGTGGGGTAGATATTTATTATTATGTTATTATATAAAAAATTAGTTAGATTTTTAAGAGAATAATAAAAAAATAAAATAAATATTTACTAAATATTTTACATCCACCATCCCTATTATTAGTATACAAAATACTATATAAATATTTTTCTTATTATCCCTCTTCAATGACCACTTTGCTTTTTTATTTAGATTTCTAAAGGAATAATTAAAATATTAAATTAAATATTTACTAAATATTTTGTACTTATAAGCACCATTATTAATTGATAAAAAAATAGAAATACTTTCATAACGTAATCTTCAAATATTATATAACTATTTTCTTTATTATCCATCTTCCCCATCTTTCGTCTTTCATAACCGCCTTGTTTTTTTTATTATTAATTTATAAAATATTATGTAACTACCTTCTCTATTATTCATTATTCATAACCGTTTTATTTTTTATTTTATTAATCTCCATTATTAATTGATAAAATAATAGAACTACTTTTATAGAACAATTTTAAAATATTATATAACTACCTTTCTCATTATCCATCTTCCTCATTTTTTGTATTTCATAACCGTCTTGCTTTCTATTATTAATTAACAAAATATTATATACAAAATATTGTATAACTACCTTATTCATTATCCATATTTCATAACCGCTTTGGTTTTTATTTTATTTTTATCTTAATATTTTAAAACTGTTATTTTATTGATATGTCTGTAAGATATGCTTTCTGGTCTACTTTATGTAGCTAATATTTTCTCATTTACTTTGCGCTAAACTTCCCTTGCACTCTACGAACGTACGCGGATTTCCTACGCCGCAGACATGTGTCGTTGGACGCCAGGACGTGCTCCTCATTCCATCACGACCGTTTCCATCAACCCATCAGGACGTGCTCCTCATTCCTTCATTTGGATGCCTGGAATTTTCTGGCTATGAACTCGGGTGAACAAAAACGCACCGTTCCGACTTCAATGATACTGCGGATTTCATTGTTTCGACACGTGGTTCCAAGGAGATTGTTCGATTGAGCAGACGACTGTGATGGGCAGAGGAGCAAGCTTATGAGGAGTAGGGAATCCGTATTCCCAAGACCCCTGAACATTGCTTCATTCATTGACGCATCGAAGATTGCAAACTTGGTTTATTGAATCTCGTCCTATCGCACATGGTATCACCCCTTTCCTTTTCTGAATTCTGCTTCGTAATCATGTTACAGTTTTCCACTGTCTATCTTAGCCTCGAATTATATTGATTATACTTTGTTCACTTTGCTAGTGCGTGATGCTTTCTGTGGTAAATGAACGATTTTTCAGGCTAGCACGTTACGTTTATACTTGACCTGCATAAGGAACACACTCGAGGCGGCAATGTGCTTGCAGGTACGCATTGTTGTGGAAGTTGTGAATTTGTAGTACGATAATAGTCAAGACTATATGGTTTGTGCTGATTATTGCTTTGGAGGGACTTAGACCAACATTGGCATCACTGATTCTTCTATTATGACCCTGACTTCAGCTTTTCGTGGTTCGATTAATGTCCTCGAATTGTTACTTTAGCCCCAGCAAAACCATCTTCTATATCGTACTATCGATTCTTACAGATCATTTAACAAGTTTTTTATGTCTTCGTACTGGTTTCAGAACTTTCCATGTCAAGAGGTTGAAAGGCATAACAAGCCAGAGGTTGAACTGAAGTATGCCCTGAGTCATTGTAGTAATTTTTACCCCCGGCTGTTTCTTCCCTCTTTAAGATTGTAATGCTTTCTTCATTTATTTGCAGGACCAGCCCAGAACTCCTGCTAAATCCTGTAAGATCCGTCTTATTTCAAATTAATATTACCTTTTTTTCTGAGGCAAATTTACATTCTAAAATCAGATCCAATAAAATAATCACTTGGCTCATGCTCCATTTCCTCCTTTTGAGCTTCTATGTGCTCTAAAATTTGCCGTATGGAATGTTCACTTGGTTGAAATTCCCATATGTAGGTCTTATATGGTGGTTAAATTCTGAAATCCTTAAAGATACTCTATCTGTTTTCCGCATATCAGTAAGGTTTCGTTGGTGAGAAGACAGGGTGCAGGGTTGTCTAAATATAAACTATGTACACTCGTCTTGGCCTTATGTTGAGGTTGTGGGTTAAGGTCTTTTATGTCAAGAATGAGAATGATTGCCTGCTATTGTTTGTAGCATTTTTTTTGCTCAAATATTGTTTGTAGCATTGTCTAAAAAGTATAGGTATGAAAACTACATCTTCCACTTGCTGGTTTGCCTCCTTTGCATTTGTGGGCCTCTTTCTAAACAAATACTTACATGTAAGATGGGAAAGATCATACACTTTAGTGGATGTGGCTATTCTATTCTGACAATTGTAGCTGCTTTGTTCAGCCTAAACATGTTTGGCAATGGCATTGTAGTTCCTGGACTAAGCAGCCTCTTGTTGGTTGTTATCAGTTATCAAATCTGATTTTGTTTATCTTTTTTGTATACCCTTTCTAAATGATATTCGGTTAGCTAATATTGTTCTTCATCACTGCTGCATATGAAATGTCTGCAATTGTTACAGGTTCTGATCTGTCGAAATGAGGCTGAAAAATGTTTGATTGAAACATCTATTAATTCACTACGGATAAGTCTCAAGGTAAAATTTGATATTACCAATTCATTTGAGCTGATTTTTTGTGAAGTTTCTACTAATGATGGTTAGTCTTGGCTGCAAATAGTGAAATGGTTGAAATGTCTAGAAAGAGTTTTAAAGTAAAATATATATACTGTTCGAAAAGGGCACTGGCCAAATATTGAAAGCTGAGAAACCAATCTAGGGACATTAGTGGACCCAAATGATGATGAATACAATCTGATCGCTAAATGAGCAAAATAGGAGCAAATGTGGTAAGCCTAAATTATTCTCAAAGAGGTAACACTGACCTTTATTGAACTAAATTCATTAGGCTATAGAATTTTATCAATTGAAGTTCAAAAGGATGAGGTCATATTGTTTGGAGGCAAGCAAATTTCTAGCCTGAAACTAGAGCATGTTGGATGGAGTTTGTGATCAATTTATTTCTGATCGTCGGGACATCTTTAATATGATTTCTTTTGGCTTGTGACACTCAGAAGGTGGTGAATTCTTTTCACCATTAAATTTTATGTGTTGATTAGCTTAAAATATATCTAAAGATTTGGTTGTTGATAGAACAATTATGTAGCTAACCCTACTTAGTAGGATAAGGCTTGTTGTTGATTAACTTATAACCTTTTGAATGAAATAATCTTTTTTTACCATGACACACGAATTCTTGAACATTGACAGCAATCTGTCCTCACATTTTTACTATGACTTCTTTCATCTTGTGTAGGTTAAGCAGGCTGATGAGCTTGAAAATATTCTGACCAAGAAGTTTCTTAGATTTTTGTCTATGAGAGCCGAGGCTTTCCAAGTATTGAGGAGAAAGCCAGTACAGGTTTGTATATATTGATCAATGAGACATTGGCTTTGCACCGTGATGGTGCCTGGTAATTATATTTTTCTGAGCAATTAATATGTATGTACTACGTAGTGGATAAGTTTTTGACCTGATGATGGACATGTTATTGAGGACAGGTACAAAGACAAGGCAAACACTCCTTGCTGGAAAACAGAATTGGTTAATATTTGTTTGGGTTCTATCTTTAAAAATTATTAATAATTCTTGAGGATGCTGCATAGATATTGTGAAATGTTCGTTAATTTTCCCCCTTTCAACGAAAGAATGGATTTTGTTGAATAGGAGAGAAACTTGTACCAATTATTAGTAAGTACAAGTTGTAGCAATGCTGATGCACTTTACTCTCCGCATGCTGTTAGCAAGTGTGAAGTGTCAATATTTTCGGATGCAGAGTAGAAGACAATTTTCTTATCCATGTAATTTATTTAATAACATCTGAATCACTTTTTCTTTCTTGCTTCATCTGCAGGGATATGACACCAGCTTCCTCATAACAAATTACCATTGTGAGGAGATGCAGAAGCACAAACTCATAGACTTTATAGTGCAATTTATGGAGGCAAGAGTTTACTTATCCCCCATAAGTTGGATTTGCCTTTGATTTTGCTAGTTTTATTGACAGCTTAATAATAGACCAACGCTTTCTAACTCGCAGGATATTGATAAAGAGATAATCGAACTTAAAATGTCGGTGAACACACGAGGGAGGCTTGTAGCTACAGAGTTCCTGAAGCAATTTATCTGATGTTTTCGTAATGCCAAATTCAAGCCTTGCAGATCTGTCCCTGCTTGCTTCAAAAGTGCACGCCCCCTAAAGCCCGTGTTTTATAAAGATTGTTTTAATTTTAGCATCTCTGCAGAATTTTGTTTGTCGAATTTAAGTAGGAATATATATATATATATATATGTCTGTGTGTGTGTTTCTTTTTCTTTTTCTTTTTTTTTTTTTGGGGGGGGGAGGAGGGACGAAAGTATTAGGGGCATTACAGATTAAAGGTTTTTCTTAGGGAAAATGACAGAAAAATAAATTTGAAATTGTAAAATCTCAAATTAGATTTGTTATCAAGAGTGGATAAAAAATACGACGGAACTCGATAAACTACTCATAACTCATTTTTTGAGAAATATCAGATTTGAATTTTACAATTTCAAAATTCTTTTTTTTTTTGGTCATTTTTCCTTTTCATTTAACCCGATGTTAAAGTTGGAATTAATAATATATACCGCCTCACGGGTTTAGATGATTAAAACTTTCTGGTTTTAAAATTAGTTTCACAACTCTATTATATTGACGGTGACCTCTTGATTGTTAGTCCATTTGTAATTTTTAAACTTCCATTTTGATTTTATTTAATTTTAGAAACAGCCGGATTGGCTTTGGTTCACTTCCCTTTTCATCATCTTCCCATCCACTCCTTTATCTCAATCATTGGATTGAAATCTTAACAGTTCAGACCTCATGATTTATAAAAATATTATTTTTAAACATTTTAAAATAATTTAATATTTTATTAATATTTTTATATATAATTAGATCTAAACCGTTGATATTTCAATCTAACAGCTGAAATGAAAAAGTGGACAAGAAGATGATAGGAAGGGAAGTGGATCATAGTCAAACATTGGGGGTAAGCTGGCCCCTTTTTAAATTCCACTGCCCCTCCTGAATATAACTTGTGCATTTATTATTCTGTCATCTCCCTTTTAAAATAACAATGAAGGGTGATTTCTTTTTGACATTAGCATTAATCATCTTTTTAACAGATCCATTATGCTCTACCATCTCGTACTTTGTGTTAAGAATATTCACTTCTTCACCAAATTGAAGACATATTTTAATGAAACAAAAAATCAAATTTATTACAATAAAAAAGGCACTAATATATAACTTAACTTCAGTCATTTGTTATCAATATCATCAATATTTTTCTTAAGAAGTACCGGTTAACTTCAGTCCCATACACTCTACCATCTCTCCACATTTAATGTTATCCGACCTTTTAACCTAATTTTTCTTTATATTAGTTGATTAGTTCTCCTTTTACTTTATGAATTAACTAGCCCATGTCTGCGCTATGCGCAGGTAAGAGGTTGTGTATTTATTAATATGTTGACATGTAAAAAATCACATAAATCTCTAAGGGAATAATAAAAATATTCAATAAAATATTTAATAAATATTCTTCATCTACCTTGGTCATTATTAATTTATAAAATATTGTGTAACTATTTTTCTCATTATATCGTGTAAGTGAGAGGCAAGGTATTTATTATTTATTAATGTATTGTTATGAAAAAAATCCTGTAGATCTCTAAAGGAATAATCAAAATATTAAATTAAATATTTTCAGACTATTTTGAACCTACCTCTTTCATGGTTTTTTTTTTTTTTTTTTAATTTTAATGTTTTTCAGCCTGCAATTTTATTGACAGCCAATGGGATACTCATGGCTTTACTTTTACACAAGTAAGATGTATTTAAATTATGGAACCTTGAATGTATTGATATTGTTGTATTTGATGCTCCCGCAATGCGCAGGGAAGGTGATTGTCGCTTTTGCTCATATTATATATTTACTTATTCGGATTTGAATAGGAGTATATTTACAAAAGTTATTCATATTTTTTGTATTTTTTATATAAAGTTAAAAGTATACCATTCGATCAGTTTAATAATAATGGGTTCAATTTTCTAAATTTATTCGGTTGCCAGGAAAATGCTAAAAGCCAAGACATTCTTCGAGGATGGCTTATATAAGGAAATTTGTTATATGGGCAGATCTAATTCTGGAGTTGTCTCATGTTTCATTTCGAGGACAAAATAAGTGCCACCCTGTCTGTCCCATTGTAATAAACAGCATCTTGTAACCGCAAACTTCGTCACCCTCACACCGAAGCAACTAGGACAGGAAAGTCAAAATACAACGTTATCATACCCACTCACCTTTTTCAAATTTAGCAGCTTGGATGATTTGTGACATCACAGTCCTTGCATATATATATACACACACACACACGTGCGTTAGCTTCCCCTGAGCTTCATTCCATTTTGTAGTCACAATATTCTGCGTCTTCCAAGATGAATGCGACAATATTTCAGGCATATGCGTTGTTGAATGCATCGAATCATGATGAGACGTACGAAGTTTGCATCAAGCGCCCATCCAATATAGTTTCAGATGGCTTCTGGAGTGGCCAAAAGAGTGGTAGGACCCCTATGAACTCTGCTTTACCCCTTTTTGAATTGCAGATTATGGTCATTTTCGCAATCACCCACATCTGCCATTTCTTCTTCAAACGTTTGGGATTGCCTCTCTTCTTTTCCCAAGTCATGGTACGATGTCTGTTTAGAATTCATTTTTCCAATCACCTGTTTCTTAAATGAAAGGCTCGTTAATTAATTAATCAATCAATTGTTTCCCTTTTGGCAGGCTGGTCTGATTTTAGGGCCTTCACTTGATTTTAAGTCATTGAATTTGAATCACTACAAGGAGATGTTCTTTCCATTCGGAAGTCAAGGAATACTGGCAGGAGTAACATCCATTGCGTTTGTTTTCTTCACATTTGTAACGACAGTTCAGATGGATTTTAGCATGATCACGAGAACAGGGAACAGAGTTTGGAGCATTGCCTTAGTGGGATTGGTAGCACCTGTGGTGGTTTGTCTTTCATTTTTGTCATTGTTCGATCAACCCTTAAAGAATGTGATGGGACCAGATTTTGAGGATCTTAAGGTTACGGTGCTATCAAATAGCGTGACTTCATTCCCCGTCATTTCTTGCCTTCTCAATGACATGAAACTCGTAAACTCTGAATTGGGAAGGCTGGCATTAACCACCGCCTTGGTGAGTGACATAACAAGCTTATCAGTAATAACTACCGCAACTGCCTTAGAACAGGACGTTGAAGGTAAAATGAATCTGGCCCGCTTGGCATTATTCTTTGCCTTCGTGATCCTCATTCCATTAGTATCCAGACCAGCTATGTTTTGGATCATTAAACGTACTCCAGAGGGAAGACCTGTGAAGGATCATTATATATTCGCCATCATCGGAATAGTCCTGGTTCTTGGTTGGATTTCATTATTGTTGCGCCAGGAATTCATCGTCGGACCTTTTATCTTTGGATTGTCTGTCCCTGAAGGGCCTCCTCTGGGCTCTGCCTTGGTTAAGAAGCTTCAACTGTTTGGAATGTGGTTCTTCTTGCCAATCTTTGTGACTACTTGTGCCATGAAGGTTGATTTCTCAATAGACTACGCATGGACGGTGGTCTTAACCATTGTGGCCTTCATCATTCTGACCCATTTGATCAAAATATTTGCCTATGTGATACTTTCACTCTGTTACAAGATGCCCTTCCGTGATGGTTTGACTATTGCCCTCATTTTGAACTGTAGAGGAGTAGTGGAGATATTCTTGTACCAAGCTGTGTATGATGTAAAGGTAACCAAAATCATATCATCTTCGAAGTAATTTGTTTGAAGTTTGAACTGGTAGTGACCGAGTCTTGTTCAAATATTTGTGCAGGTTTTGAGCAGCCAATCTTTTGCAGTCTTGATGGTGTCTGTGACAATCATAGCAAGCTTTACGCGAGTGTTTGTGAAATACTTGTATGATCCTGCAAGAAAATACACTGGTTATCAGAAAAGGAACGTTATGAGTCTGAGACCAGGCTCTGAGCTCAGAATGGTGGCTTGTGTTCATAAAACATCCCACATTTCTCCTATCACTGATTTTCTTGATCTCTGCCATCCAACGGAAGATAATCCCATCACCGTGGATGTGTTGCATTTAATTGAATTGGTTGGGAGGTCGATGCCGGTTTTTGTACCTCATCGTCTTCAAAAGTCAGTGTCAGGTTCACTCAAATCTTACTCAGATAAGGTCATTCTAGGTTTTGATCTTTACGAACGTGAGACACCAGGTGTATCAGCAAACACTTATACAGTAATCTCCCCACCTAACATCATGAAAGAAGATGTTTGTATCCTGGCTTTAGACAAAGTTGCTTCCATGATAATCCTCCCATTCCATCGAAGATGGTCCAGTGATGGTATAATTGAGTCTGATGACAAGAACATAAGGTCAACAAACTTGAAGCTCCTGGAAAGAGCTCCTTGTTCGGTTGGAATCCTCGTAGGTCGTGCTTCGCTTCCAAAAGATTCCATATTAAGGTTAGCCATGGTGTTTCTGGGAGGGGATGATGATAGGGAGGCTTTGTGCTTAGCCAAAAGAGCAGCTAAGGACCCAAGGGTCAACCTTGTTGTGTACCACCTTGTTGGGGACGATGATTCAGGAATATCAAACGTGGAAGACATCCTTGACAGATCGGTGCTGAAGGATGTGAAGCAGGATTATTCTGGCCTCAGTAATGTAACATACAGAGAGGTTTCTTCTAACGATGGCACTCAAACATCTGATTTTCTACGTAAGATAGTAAATGGGCATGACTTTTTTATGGTTGGGACAAGGCATGATAACAACAAGCCACAAACATCTGGGCTTACCCAATGGAGTGAATTCCCAGAGTTAGGCTCCATCGGCGATTTGCTTGCTTCACCAGATTTCGGAGGCAAAGCTTCTGTGTTGGTGGTGCAACAACAAGCCTCCAGCTCTAAAATGACCTGGAGGTTTTAGTTGCCTGTACAGAGATGGACAAAGAGCAAGTTTTTGTTTTTCTTTCTTCCCCCTCTTCAATTAATTAGTAACACATCCAATATGGTGCCATGAGTTCTCTCTTTTTAGCTCAGCCATTTATTTTTCTTTTCTTTCTTCTTAAGCATGCTTGCTTTTGGGAAATAGGGGTACATCATCTTCACTCAATTTATGAACCACGTTTTCAAGTATCAGGGAAATCAGAGAAGCAAATAAAATTTTGAATGGAATCGGCATTCTACTTTTGTATGAAAAATATGAGACATAATTAAGGCGGCCTAAAATGCAAGCCATATTAGATACACGCCTTCTGCTTCCAACCACTGATTTCCATCGGTATCCATAAAAATGAAACTTCATATAAGCTTCATCCATCCATCCATCGTACAAAGCATCATCAAAATGTCCATAAAAGTTTCGTCATATTGCACTTGGGTCTCAGGATTGCAATATATCCCAAGACAGAAAAAATTTCCTAACTACTCATCATATGTATCAGTACAGTAGGGTCAAAGATTTAAAACAACTTTATAATGTATATAACGAGCTTTTGTAATCCCAAAGCTACAATTTAGGTACAGTTTGGCTAAACCATATGCTAATAAGTAACAGAGTTGCATTCATTTTTCATTTTGTGATCTATAAAGGTCAAGGTAATAGCAAAATACAAATATATCTCTATCACTCCACAACCTCACATTCTCCCAACTGTAGAGATTTGCTTCAAAGCATCAGCAATATTGTCCTCTGTTATTTCACTGATGCTTGTGACCAGTGGGCTCTCGGCTGGGACGATATCGTCTCTATGGTAGCTTCCCGGACTCCTAAGCACCTCCTCTGAACCCTTGGACACTACTCCCTTCAGGATTATGGTCTTGTGAGTTCCAGAAATCAGTTCCTCATGATCAGTGTCCCCAGTTTCTCCAAGGAAGACATACATGTTTGCAACATTCAATCTCCAACGGACAAAGAGATACCTAAAATCAGTCATAGCAAATAGTCCATTAATCACTATTACACACCTTCCTTTTCTTAATATGATTTCTACAAGCAGAGTTCAATTCTACACATACCTACTTCCAATAAAATGGAAAGGGTATTATGTAACATCCTGGTTTTTATTTATAGAATTTACTTATAATTAAAGAAGAGTTATACATGATAAATGGATTTATCATGAATAAGGTAGAAATAATAATATTTTATTGTTTAAGAAAAATTAAATAATAAGAAATGAATTAAAAAAAGGGGAAAAAAGATTCAATATAATAACGATAATAATAGTAATATATTCAAAGGGGAACGTAATCCGTTTAATTTGAATTGATGGCTAATGAATCATGTGGGACAATGGGGTTAAAACCCCCTACTATTCATCCCTTTTCCATCTAAAATCATGAGAGAGAAGGTTTAGAGATCTTTGTGTTGCTTCTCATTTGACGTTGTTAACTATTTCTCCAGCAGAGAGTTCTTCGTTTTATGATCACGTAACCAAATTCACTTCTTTTTAACAAACTCCCTTCATGAATATTGTTCCACTTATTTTTCTCTTTCTGATGAAAATAATATTGTACTAATTCATGAAAATTTTGGGGTTAAGGTTTTGAGAGATTTTTGAGTTTTGATAATAGATAACTATGAATAGGTAAAGGAAGGTTAATAGTTAATTTTAATTAATTTAGATTTAGTATTTGGTTTTTTTTTTATCATTTTATAATTAGCTTCTTTTAAAACATATTATAAATTATTTTTTGAATGTTTTTGTCGATTAAATTTGAATTAAACAATTTATTGGGTTATTGGAGGTATTATTAATCAATTTAGTTTTGTTAGATTTTGAGTCATATGCAATTATAAGTTAGGATTTAATATTTGAGTTAGAATTTGATATGATTTTGATTATGTGGTGGTTTGAAGAGTTGATAAATAATTGGGTTATACTCATATAAGTTAGAAAAGATATTTAATGGGTCTAGATTGTTGATATTGATGACTTTATGAACATGTGTGTGTTGGAGGTGAAAGTTTATCTTATGAAATTGAGTGATTGATGTAAGAGGGTTGGTGTAAATGTTATCTAAGGATTTTGATGAGTGATTTGGGCTTATGAGAAGTGATCTATGACTTTGGATTGTTGAGGTTAAGAATTGTTAAGGAAATTAGGATGTTGAGGATAATAGTTATAGAGGAAATTGGGTTTTTGAGGAGTTGAATTGTATAACTTATTTATTTTATTGTTACTTGTGGCTTATTGGTATCTACATTGATGTTGAGCAAAAAAAAAAGTATCTACATTGATAATATAGAGTTTTCTTGTAATAGATGATTACTCGTACTATACTCTTCAAGTTAAGGTCAAGCTTGGAGTTGAGATGACTAGGGTTAATTTATTTTATATGCTTACTTTTAGTCTGTAAGGTGTTTTATAAACCTTATTTTCATCTATAATGCTTATATGTGTTTTGAAAAATTTTGTATATGTTTGAATTTGACCTTAGTTCAGTGAAGCAATGTATTTTCCAACTTATATATATGAGTGAAGATTATTACTAACATTGTTACTATTGTGATAGCTATGATGTTTGTGATGGAATGTTGTTTAAGGAATGATGATCTTGTAAATGTTTTCAAAAACTATATTGATATATTGTTTTTCTGTTATGAGATATGTGGGGTTGTGTGGAAGAGATATGGTGAAATTGTGCATATTGGCTCTCTCATTCCTGCGGTATATCAATAGTAGCATGGGAGGGGCAATATTCTTAAAGTGACTATCTAACCTTTAGCTAGATATGCTAGCACTGATAAGCTCTATCACATCCAGAAGATATACGGAGGATGGATGAGCGGGGATGATTTTAATTGTTGAAAGTATTATGTAATATTTACTTATTGAGAATATTATTATTATGTTAGTTAAACATAATTCTTCGACTTACAATCTTTTCTTACATACTTTGTAAATTAATTTTGGTTATTGTGACTTTATGTCTCATCTCATCATCGTTAATATTTTTTTAGGCAAAGCCTCTATTTTTTATTAGGGGCAAAAGGAAGTGAACTGAGACATAAACTTTGGTAGCCTATGTAGTTCTCTTATTTTGCTGGTAAATGATGATAATCATAATGCAATCTAGGGCCACATCCTTAAACTCATTATGAACTATGTTCTAGGTATATGAAGATTTTATTAGGCCTGAGGCCTTACCTTGTATATTCAACGATTTTGTGGATTCACCACTTTATTATTATGTTCTATTATATTAAAGACCTTTTTGTTGTGGGGTTCAGTGACATGTCTTGGTAGAAGCTAATGGACTCGGTTTCTAACCCTTATTATGATTGTGCTCTTAGTCTATGTATTTAGTTTATTGTAACAGGTTTGTGGGTGGCTTTTATGCCCTAAACGCTGATGTGTCTTCTTGAAAGAAATGATTTATTATTATCAATTGTTAATCAGGTTTTGCAAAACCATTATGGATAACTATTGTTTGTGAGAAATTGTCTATTCCTATTACAAAAGTTTGTGCATATATTATAGTTTATATTAAACAAATAAGCGATTAGAATGAATTTCTCCTAGGCTCTTTTTCGTTTCTCTTCCATAGGACCTCTTTGCAAGGTTCAGAATAGTAGTTTCTACATGCTCACTTAGAGTATGTTTGATTTGAGGCGAAGGGATGGGAGGAGAGACTAAACTTAGAGGCTAATATTAGCCCCTAACCCTTCAAACCAAACACACTATTAATCATGAAAGCAAGTATCAAAACCTTTGTTTTGTTTTTTTATATCAAAGTCAAAACCTTTGTTTCAGCAAAAGTTAAATGATAACTCAATACAAAATACCTATGTTGTTACGTCATGAACAGTTTACCTGAGTGCCTGAGCTCTAGACGCAAGGAGTGGGATAACTTGCATTCTAGTCGATGCCCTACAGTACATAGGATGACACCGTAGACCTCGCATCCTAAGCTTCTGCCTCAGGTCATCAACTTTCTTTGCCTGCAAAAGCAAAAGAAGCATTTTGAATAAAGTGACATAGCTCTTGCATCAACATGCAGGTACAGGAGTAAGTCTCATGTACCTTACTAAGTTCTTTCATTTTGTATGAGATACAATGGGCATTCCGTGATTTAAAATCTTCCTCAATCGGGCAGGAATGTTTATTTGAATTTTCTTCACCTTCAACTGTATTCATTAGTTTCCAAATGGTTTTCTTCAGACCTTCACATCCCCAGCGATAGTCAATATGTGCTGCATAATCTGGATCAGGCAAAAGCCTTCCATCTTCAGCATGAGTACCAGGGTAGTAAACTTCACTTCCACTGCTGCATACTAATGCATCAAACTCATTTACTTGAATATCTCCTGATGCAAGTAATTCGATTGTTTCTAGCATTGGCATAGCTGTTGACAAAGCAAATCCTGTAACTTTTGCAGTTTGAGGGTCAAGTTGAACAGCTTTCATGATTTTCTGCACAATTATGATCATCTTCTTCTCTGGAGCTCCTGTATCGTCATAACAATCAAGTGCTATAACAATCAACCTCCGTCTTCTCCTCAAGAGAGGATATTTTCCTGGGATATTATCAAGTGGCTTATTGTTAGCATCAAGATTTTGAACAGAATCTGGCTTCTTTATCCTGCTTAGGACACGTTTCACTTGGTCTTGCATCTCAGGACCACCAATGGCTGCAGCCATATCAAGTGACTCATTTAGCGAAGATTTATCATCGATTGAGAGCCTTAGGGACATGTCCTGCACATCTTTAAGCGAATCATTCAAAGAGTCCTCCATAGCTACATCATCCCCAGGAGTATCAGTTTGCCATTGTGGATGCCTCATTCGGCAGGCTGCCACCCTAGTCAGATAAGTACGACAATGTTCAGGCCACGAGAACAGGTGTATGTTCCTCAAACCATTTTTCCTGCACTCATTCCACAGGTTTTTATCTGACAATAACTTAAGCAATGCATCAGCAATCGCTTGTTGATCATGGGGGTCCACAAGCAAACAATTGTGGAGGGCCTGAAATATTGTGGGAAGACAAGCAAACCAGGGATTATATTCACATTTGATACTGCTTGACAACCATAAATAACTGGAAAAATTAAAATTAAAATCCACAAAAATATCAGCAACTAGGGACTGATACAATTGTTTTTCAGATGTCCTTCCTACATCCAAGTAAATTGTTCATTTTGTAACAAATACAGGCTTCCTAAACTGTAACATAAAATAAGCAATTGATAGGGAAAAAAAAATAAAGGTCACCCTTCATTTACCCGATGGATGTCCACTGGTCCCCCATTTTTAGTGGCCACCGTGGGAAGCCCATGTGCTGCTGCCTGGATAAGTTTGAACAGATATAGATGAAAGGTACACCATTTTAAGATCAAATTGAAAATAATAAAAATGACCAGTCACTTATAACCAACCTCAATTAAAGTAAGACCAAAAGGCTCCACTAAAGCTGGATTTATGAAAACTCCCTGAGACAAATTTTAAATCAATTAATTGCCCATCACAGTTAGAACATTGAAGGCACAAACAATATAATAAATTAAAATCTTCATTTTACCTTTGTTTTTGCAGCAAGTCGGTATATATCCGGAACATCAGCTTGCTTGTGATGTTTGGGGTATGCTACTTGCCCATATAGGTCATACTTGTCAATTAGTTTCAGCACTGTTATAAGCACACTAGCATTCCCAGATGACATCTCATCTATGTCATCCCTATTTCCCATTATAAGTGTCTGTATGAAAAGACATTAGTCCTTTAACAAGTAACTTACTATAGGTTCCACTTGGAAAAGAGGGACAATTGCATTAAGTACACTTACAAGATTAGCTAGTTCTTTTAAGGGACGGCATTCTCCAAAGGCTTTGAGCAAAGTGGTTATGTTCTTCTTTGGATCTGGCCTTGACAAGGCCAAGATCATTGGCTTGTGAGGATTTGAAAAGAAACGCATCACCTGCGAGCAGTAGTAAGTTGCACGACCATAACATTAACTATGGTTCGTTGAAGAAAATATGTACACGTACAGGTTACTCACTTCTGACCAAATTGGAGGTAATGCTTTAGGTGAACACCCATCGCCACTAAGTTGTGTGAGCTCCCCATCAACTTCTGGGGAATCTTCTTGGATCTCAACGCTGCTAAAGTCCATGCCAGGTGGGATAACCTGTAGAATGCACTCATCAATAGTGATCCATTAAGACATTCAATGGAAACATATTCAATTTAAGTGAGTATCACAAAACCCAAAAACTTGTAACTAAACAAAGGAAGAACTCCTGAATTCAATTGGTAAAGTTGGTAAGTATGGGTAAGTGCCTTTGCAAATAACTTTTCACCAGAGTGCTTCAGAAACATTTGTTTAGGAGGAGCATGTTATACAATAGAACTATGACGCATAAACAATACTACATCCAATCTTTAATATAAGACCTAATTGACTTTTTTAAAGAAATTAAAGAAGCTAAAGAAATTACTTTAGGGTATTTATATTTATTTTTTTTATATCAAACTAATTTGTTTGACTTATAAATTGACATATAATAAAATAATACACAACATATGTTATGATTAACCAACTTATTTAGTTTCTTTAACCTCTCAAAAAAAAAGTCAGATGGATCTTATATAAAGGACGGAAAATAATAGTAAATTATATTAAAGCATTATTAGATTTAAGGAAGGGTGCATTAACGTGTAAAATTGCAGTCTTACTGCCATCCTTGGCATGAACCGGCCATGGCAATTGACGTTGCGTCTAGCACGGGCACGCAAGACTTTCTCAAGTTTGACATCAAACCCATCATAAAGCCCCCATTGCTCCTCAATTTCTTGTTTTGTACTAGTGATTACAAGTTCTGCAGCATCCAGGGAAAGTTCTTCTGCCTCTATCCTCCTCTTAATCTTATATGTAGAATTGATATCCTCCTTGGATTGACGCCCCTGCTTAATAAGTTGCTCGAGCTTATTTCTTCCAAGTGAATGACCTGTCAACACCATCGGCACATTTAAAGCACCTGAAAGAAGAGCTGCACTATCTCCAGCATCAGCATAATGTCCATGAATTACATATGGCCAAACAGGTTGACCCCCACCAACTTGTTCACCCAACACTTTTGACATATTGAGAATGTGAGCTAAAGCCCCGTCCACGAATTCTTGAACATAGGGCCAAAGCAGTTCTTTCCGGAGGTACTTATCACGTGGACCAAAGGGTATCCTTATGATATATGCACCACTGCTCTCTCCAGCATCAATGTTATCATCATCTCCTGAACTTGAAGTTAACATTTCTGTGGGTTCTCCATAGCTCCAATCAACCTCAGGTGATGAGATTTGACGTGTGAACAAATCTACTCTATACACTCCGGGCATTTTTGCAAGTGCCCGGGCAAGTTCCACCACATATTTGATCTGAAAATAAATTGCTTCAGGCATCATACACCAATTAGGTGGAAGGGATAAATGGAATTTATTTGTCATTTGTCCATGTAAGATTGACAGGTACCTGCCCTCCAGTGTCAGAATCACGACCAAGCTCCATGTTTTCTCCTCGAATCAATCCATGCAAACTATGGAACAAAACGAAATCTTATAGCAAAACTTAGCAATCATATATTTCTAGAATTTATTATTCAGAGCGTTCACAATAGGAGTAACAACACAGCCAGGCCAGGTCTACAACACAGTAAAGGTCAAAATTATTGGTAAACGCGTACGCTCTTGGTAGTACATTGCCCCCAATGCAATTCCTTTTCTTCTTTCTTGAATTCATAATCTTTGAACCATATTAATCTTCAGAAAGTTCCCAACCACACCAAGACTATTTCTTTATATGCAAAACCATATAAGATGAAAGAAATAATGGCATTATCACACTATTTTTATTTCCGAAGGTGAGAATCTTAGAAACTGACTCCCACGCCGTTTGCAGCATCTGCACGAAACAGAGTATAAAACAGGGAAATGCATCTAACGAATAGCTAAAGCATTTTTGCTAATCACTCGAAAAGGTATTGAATATGATTCCGTGTGCCACTAAAATAAGCATTCCCACTGACACCAGGACATTATTTATCAAAAGAGAAGGCGTCAGTTCAAGATGATGATTCTAATTCACGTGCTATGCAAATGGCAAAAAAATGTGTATACCTTAAGAGGACAATATAAAGCTTCTTTTCCTTTTTGTCATCAGACCATTCTTCCAAGGTTGAAACTTGGCGCTGGAATCTTTTCCTTGGGGATTCACTTTGCAAACTCTCCCCTAAACCATCCCCCTTTTCTCCTTCTGAAAAATCCTCGGACATATCCTCTGTAGCATCCTTGCGTCCTTGTTCTCGCTCCCGCGTTCGGTCCGCCAACCTCTGATTTTCCTCCCATTCCAACTATACAAAGCACACAAGTGTGACAATTAGCCCCACACGCACTTACTCCCCAATAATTAAGACTCTCCTTGATTTCTTACTTGGTTGAAGGATCAAGCTTAATGACTTAAAAACTTGAACCAGGCAGACAGTGTTCGGTAACTCAGAGATATATATTCCATGTGTAGAACAGTTTAATTTTGCAGGTGATGCTGATATGTGTGTGTGTGTGTGTGGTTGATCATATTATTCATGTACATTCAATCAATCAAGTTGTAAAGAAGAAGAACCTGCTTCTTCTTGCGAGCAAGATGCCAAATGCGCCAACACATGTTCTCGAGTCTGGAGCTGCGCTCACGAGAATCGCGTGTTGCAACCACCTTGATCCACGTGCGGTGCAGGTCAGACTCATCCACAACGGTCACCACCTCTTCCACAAAGTAATGTGTGGGATTGAAATGCCCTCCTTCCCTCACACCAGCTGCCACTGCCTTTTGCTCCTCCACGGCGGAAGCCCCCGTCGATAGGATTGCCTCCAGGTACCCATTAATCCACTCATTCCCCGCCATTTCCCCCGCCCGATTTGCCTTTTATACTCAGGCGACAACAGAGTGAATAGTGTACGGTTTCTTGAATACTACGGAAGCCTATATGAGATATCTAAACCGGTCGTGCTTTCTTTAAAGGAGTGTCTGGAGGGTGAAGGAATCAATATCGTGTCATTTTTTTCTGGGTAAATAAGCATGCTGGGTAATAAAGTTGTGAATTTTGATAAATGGGAAAAGAGTTAAAATGAGTGGACGTTGAGGTCTAAAAGATGGAAGCATGAGATTGAAGAAGGCTAAAATTAGAGGAGAAAGGAGTGATGGGGAGGAGGAGGGAGACACGTGGCATTGAGTGAAGGAGAAGAGAACAGTTTGTTGTGTTGTGGAGCTTTGGGAATTGTGAAGGATGAAGGAAGGAATGATATGAGGAAGTTGCAGCATTGTTCGTTGTGTTCTCTTCTTCTCATCTGTTGCTCCCAGTCCGCTTCCCAATGCGATCCTTACGCTTGCTGACCCTGCTCCCGCCGGCTTTTTTTTTTTTTGTATAATTTTAATGGAAAAATTGCTAGATTTTGTATTCATGTTATTAATGATGATTTATTTATCAGAGATTCTTATTACAAGTCTAAAATATATTTTTTTATAGTAAAAATTTTAGGAAATGGATTAGATTCACCAACGATGCAAGAGTAGAGCGAAATCTCATTTCCTCCTAAGTGATATCGATGTTAGATAGGGTGAGCTATTTATTACCTTCAGACGTTTACCTAAAACCAAAGAGTTATGATATCTCCTCCAATGCCTTAACCAACTCCAAAATCGAACTTTTTCCCTTTAGTGAGAGTACCCAACCCTTTTATTAGTTGAGCCGGGTAGTCTAAAATATTATTGCAGTACAGGGAATCAAGTTTGGCGAGGTCTAAATGATAACCATTTTTAAGGCATTTAATAAAATTTGGATGCATCTTTTTTTATTACCCAAAAAAAAAAAAGATGCATGTCAATGGAATACAAATTATTATTAATTTCAAACTATTATTATTAGTTTTGAGAGAGTAAATGATTTTTCATTTCTTTTAACTAGCATACCTTTAGAATTTAAATTTGTGTTTATTTTTTTATAAGATGAGGACACTTACCACTTCAACTAAACTAATAATTGTGCCGATTAACCTTGATGTTTGAACTTTTTTTTTTTAAAGTCATTTTTCTGAGGTTTTCCTTTTTGCCTTGCTTTTGCATTTTTTAAAAAATTATTCTTCATCTTTTCGTCCACTTTGGCCTCCCCTCTCTCTCCTATCGGAATTTATCAACAAGTGTAAAATTAAAAATGACTTATATTAAAAATAAAAATATCTACAGATGTACCATTTATACTATTTTAGTCTCTTTATCATTAAAAAAATGAACCGCTCAAAGTTAATTTTAAGAAAAAATATTCTTTTAGTACCTATTTATAATTTTGTATTGATTCTAACTCACTATTTTCACTTTTTTTTTCATGGAATCAAAATATTTTCAAGCCACTCTAGACTTAGACCTAATCTTTATCAGCAAGAAAGCATTAAAGGTTAAAGTCATTTTAGTGATTTCTACACTTAAACTTAGTAATCTTAATCCCTATAACTTTGATTCAGTTTATAACTCAATCATTGAATTTTGATCCATTAAAACTCAATTCATGAAACTATAATCGTTACATAATGTAGTCCTAACCTTCATCATATATATGATTTTATTTTCTAAAATATAGAGACAGAATTATAAAATAACTAAGATTATAAGAAGTGAATTGGAGTGAGCAAAATTTCTGAGACTGAATTCAATCAAGTCAGGTTGTATAACTACATAGACCAAAAGAATAATGTTCCATTAATTAGAAATATGTAATGCAGTTTGTGTAAATGATTAGTGACATGAAGGTTTGATGTTTAACGTTGGAATTGGGACACATGTCAAGGAATTACTGATGCGGTGACTCAGAGTATCACTGAATAATGAATAGACCACCCAAAAACAACTTGAAACGTGTATGAAATTGAACACAAAAGGAAATAAAAATGGTAAAAAAGGAATGGGCAAGGGGTGATGCAAGAGGATGTGGCAATAGAGACGTCATCCCTCCACATGTTAACCAGCATCAACCAAACTTTATCTCCTCATCTTTTTCCTTAATAAATGGTCTCAGCCCCATTCGCACTCATGTTGCTTTCGCAGATATATATATATATATATATGGGAAAATCTCACATAAAACTAACTAAAATAGGAAAATTATAAATTAGGTTGATAAATTCAAAAAATCTTTAATTGAGTTGCTAATCAAATTCAGAATTTCAAAATATATGTAAAATGACTTTATGCCTTATCCTCTCTCTCCTCTTAAAAGAGCTTTATTGCTCTATGACTTTGATGTTCTCTATATCAAAATTAATATATAATAAAATATGATTTCTAAATCAATTAAATGATTTTTTACACTGAGGGTGGTTTCCTAAAAAAAAATGATGTCGTTATTTTTATCAAGTGAAAGAAAAACAAAAAGAGGAAAGCATAAACCTACAAATTTTAGTTTCTAAAAATCAATTGAAATAAAAGTCACTTTTATTTATAGACAAAATTTATCAAATTTTTTTCCTAAACAAGCTTTGATTAATTTTCTTAAACACATCAATGTGATTTTAAGAAAAATATTTACGTAAGATTTCAATTTTTTTAACTTTTCCATTCTTTAACATAAATTATTAATATTAAATATTTGTTTCTAATAAGAAGTGTGTAAATTTGATATACTTCTAAATATATTTTAGTTAAAAAGATATCAAACACACTTTAAATTTCACAAATGTTGTCCATATTGAAATATAGAACTGTAAAATAATAATAATAATAAAAGAAACAATTATGGAAAAATTTATACTTAATATATTTATCAAAAATATTTTTTTTATATAATTTCGTATGTTATACTTTGTTTGAACAAAATTTTCATGTTAATAAAAACGAACTCGTTTTTTAAAAAATATTGTACGTCTTTGTTTTTATGATGCTAGATGTATATTTTTCTGGCTTGATGGTTATATTTAAAACATATTTTGTTTTATTAAATATTAATGTTGATATATATATATATATATATTGAAAAAAAAGTTACAAAGTAATCAAACTCTTTAAAAAATAGCTAGGAGAGGGCATTTAAGTTATTTTACTCACAATTTCAAATCCTAAATTGGGTTAATAGCTTAATTAAGGATTTGTTGAATTTGTCAACCTACTTTAGAATTTTATTATTTTAAGCAACTTTATATGGGATTTTCCCTATATAAAATTAGTTATTACTGGTAGTATTCAATATTCCATTGGACCACCCATTTTTCTCTAATTTAATCCTGTTTATTCCTAAAAGTTATCGTTTGGTGCAGCAACCAAACAAGGCGCAATTGGCATAAACTGACACACTCGTCTGTGTCAATCATCATGCTTCTGTGTTAGTTTGGTATTGATTGATAGATTACAAACCTGAATCATTCCAAACCGTTTATCTCCTCTCCCATTTCTCTTCTGCCGAATATTCTTTGAATCTATTACCCAAATCCACATTTATCTTATTTAAATTTAAACTCTTTATTTGAACAATGTAAAATTGCATACTTGATTGTTTTTTACTCTATACAGCTGAACGGCTGTATTTTCCTGTTCTGTCTGTAAAAAAATGGAGGTGAGTTGAGTTATAAGACACACCCAAAATAGGGCAAGTCTCTCAGATCAAAAAATATTTACAACTTACTTGACTACTTAATAAAATTCACACATTTTAAGTATGATGCCGGCATTTATAGATAGTTCAATAGCGTGTGATCCCCAATAGATCCCTTTAGATGTTGCGTTTGAGTTTCAGAGGAGACACATGTATGTTATGGGAGGGGCAGTTACTAATCTTGAACTGAATACTAAATGTATTATAAAAAGAAAAGCACAATGTGGAATAATGCTTTGTATAAATAAGCTTTAGCGAGACTATAGGTAACTCTAAAATTGAGTTTTCAAAAGCTTTTATCTATAAGTCGAAACAAAAACTCTTTTAATATGCTTACCTTGTAAATTGTAAAAATTATCATTCAATAACTAATACAAATACATACTAACGAGTCTATTTGTTTTAACTTTTTAGAAGCGCTTTTACATTTTTATTTTTTTAAATGAAATAAGTGTTATATTAACTTATCAGATCCCCAAATGAATTTCTGTGTCAATTTCACCTACCCAAAGTGTTCTTATAGTTTCTGAAGTAAGTATGTGAGAGAAGTTTTGCCTCGACCAACAAAAAACACTTTTTTGTGATCTGACTTCTTTCCCCCCCTTTCCTGTTCACTCCCAATGGTCATGAAGGAGGAAAAGAATGGGAGCGGGCCAAGTCCACTCTTTTGATGTTGCCAAACCAGTACTTACTCCCAAGTCACAGGAACTGGATCGAACCCTAAGATTCCAAGCCCATAAGATTGAAAGTCGTTTGCTCTGGGCTACAAATATCAAGCCCATATTTAGGCCTTCTAAACTGCCAAAACATCGGCTGAGATTTGCATTTAAGACTATTTTTTGGGCAGGGTCCAATATAGAGCAAGTTTGGTCCCCTCACCCCCAAAGAAAAAAAAAACTCACCTATCGGAGGTTCTTGCAACTCACCATTTTAGAAGAACTGTTTAAAGCTAATGGTAAAAACTACTTTGATAATATAATTTATGATATATGAGATAAATATATAAGAGTAGTTCTATATTGACTTGCATAAAAGTGCTTTTCAAACACTGTTTAACGAAAATAGAGCAATAAATAAATAAACGTAACATCGATATCACATTTTATCATAACAAAGTTTGTTTTATATTTGCAGATTGCATAATTCAAGGATCTTAGTAGAAACAATCGAAAAATCAACTCTCCAACGATAACGAAAAGGTCAAAAGTGTTCGTTTCCAATTGCTCTATATCCCCTTTTGACCCAAAAAAAAAAAAGAAAAAAGAAAAAATTGCTCTATATCCCTTAACGGTGATGAAATTATCCAGTATTAGGATTTGTATGCCACACCACACCAAAATGTACGTAGTAGTAAGTACTACTCTTTATCAGTATATATGCAACATCTCACCGTCTCTTCACTTGTTAATGCTTCCGGCACCAAAATGTACGAAGTAATTTTGATATTATTCTACTACACGTTCAACAAAAATCATATTAACTAGTAGTCATTGAAAATTACACACATAACTCTTCAGTAAAATTAATACAGCCGACGTATGATGTCAAAAACTCAATAATTTTTTTTTTGATAAAAAAAAGTTTTGGAGAGGTTCGACACCAGTCCCTACTAAGGTTAGGGCACGTATGAGCACTTACTAGGGACTTACGAGATCGCCTACTAAAGAAGTCTCAGCGACAACAAAGGGGATCGAATCCACGACCCGAGGGCCTAGTCCTAGTCCTGTATCTTACTGTCTTTGCGAACTCAATAATTAATCATGTTAATTATATTACGACTTACGAGTATTTGACATTCTCTGTTTTTTTTAACGTTAAGCTGTTAAATTTTCGGGTCATTTTATTTAGGTCGGGGACGCGGGAGACGAGAAGCGTGGCTTAATCCCTCCTAAAACCTCAGGTCACTCAGACTCAGTGCCTAGAGCTGTAGAAATGGCGAACTCGGAAGATCTGCTGCAAACTTTAGGAGACTTCACGAGCAAAGAGAACTGGGACAAGTTCTTCACCATACGAGGCAGCGATGACTCCTTCGAGTGGTACGCCGAATGGCCTCAGCTCAGTCATCCCCTCCTCTCTCATCTCTCCAATCTCCCTTCTCTCGCCCATGCTTCCACTCCCCAGCTACTCATACCAGGTTGTGGAAACTCTCGCCTTTCCGAGCATCTCTACGATGCCGGCTTTCCTGGCATTACTAATATCGATTTCTCCAAGGTTGTTATCGGAGATATGTTGCGCCGCAACGTCCGGCAACGCCCCCATATGCGGTGGCGGGTCATGGACATGACCAGCATGCAGGTACCTTTGTTTATGTGCAATTCTGAATTCTGTATACGCCTGTAGTATATTTATCATGGACTTTATGAACTTATATTTCGTGATTGTTATTTTGGTAATTCCTTCTTTTGAAGACGTAGCTGGAAAATATGTAGAGATGAAAAGCTGACGTTTTTTTACACAGTTTACATATTCACATTTGTAAGTGGTATTTCGTTCCACGAGCTCGATGATGTTAAAGTAGACGCGTCAAGCCAAGCTTGTTAGTGTTTGTAAATGGATGTAGTATAGGAAACTGTGGTTGTATATTACTGTATTGACCCTTCTGTTACATTATCAAGCTTCTTTGCTCAAAACGTACTCCTCAGGGTCAAGAGTCTTCTATTTTGAACCTACAAAAACTCTAATGGGTGACAGTATTGGTTGATATTCTCTAGACGTGATGTATAGCTTGGATATTCTTGCATTGTGATCCTTATCCTCTGCTAGACTGCAAAACAACGGATTAATTTAGCTACTCATGTTCTGGAAAGCAATGTTGAAGTCTTCATCTTCCTGCAATTGAAAGAAGCGGGATGCAAGCATGATGTGAAGACTCTAATACAATAGTGCTCTCATTCCCCATCTGTACCTAACAAATTATAAGTTGAGCTTAAGGTTCCTTAATATCTGGATTTCGTGCATCATATAGAGCTCTTAAAAAGAATCCTGGCGACAGCATCAAGAGAGCTGCTACTTTTACCTTATGTATGTTCGGAAGGCTGTTATTTTAGAGATTTGGATTGTAAACTTCTTGTTTCTTTCCAGATACAGTACCACACTTTACTTTAATTATTTTTTAATTTTTTTAATATAATAGTTCAAGGCTCTGGTGGCAGCTGATTTCTTTTTGTATTTTCCTTTTCTGATTTCCTTTGCAATTTTTATTTATGTTACTCATGAGTCATGGGTATCCCTGTTTTCTCCTTGCCATATTATATGAATAAGCATTTATTAGTGGACAATAAGTAGGTTCTAACTTCTAAATGTATTCTCACCTACTACTTCCTCTATTAACTGTTTTTTTTTGGATTCTATCTTGATTTTTTCCACAATATAACTGTTCCCTCCTTCTGGATACTCTTGTGCAGTTTGCAGACGGCACTTTTGATGCCGTCATTGATAAAGGTGGACTGGATGCTTTGATGGAGCCAGAACTTGGTCCAAAGTTGGGAAATCAGTATTTATCGGAGGTTTTATATGATTATATTTATTTCTATGTAACTGAGGATCAATGTAGTCTGATTGGCAGAGGGTTCTGTGTATTCCCTGTTTGTTAACACAGGTGGACTTTTATTTGTAGGTAAAGAGAGTTTTGAAATCTGGTGGAAAGTATATGTGCCTTACCTTGGCTGAATCTCATGTGCTAGGTATGGTTCCTAAATGTTGTTTTTCCTAAAGTTATTATTAGTGAAAAATCATTAACAATAATAACAACCAAGTCTTATCCCACTAGGTGAGGCCGGTTATATGAATCGCACGATGCCATTGTGCTCTACTAAAAAACCAAATATTTAGAAAGATTATTAATCAATAGATCTTGTTCTATAGCCTCATTGAGAGTTCGCTTCGGTCTTTCTCTACCTCTTTTTAGAGGGCTTCATACTGCTTGATCAACCCTTCTCACTGGCTCACCCAATGGCCATCTTTGGATAAGTTCGAATCACCTCAGACGATTTTTTACCATTTTCTCCTTAATAGGTGCCACTTCAAGTCATTCATGTATATGATCATTACAAATCTTATCTTTTCTTGTATGACCGCACATTCTTCGCAACTTCCTTATCTCGATTACTCCTACTTTATGTTCATGTTGTCCCATTAAAGCCCAACTTTCACTACCATATATAGCATTGTGATAAAACTTCCCTTTTACCTTATAGGAACTTTCTGATCACAAATAATTATGGTAGCTTTTCTCCATTTATACTACCCAGCTTGAATTCTATTTCACCACCTTGTTGTATAATTGATTCCAAATATCTAAACTTTGCCATTTGTCGAATGACTTGTTTTCTCAATTTAACCTCTATATCATTTCTCACTTGTGTTTTGTCAAACTTGCAATGCATATATTCTGTTTACTCCTACTTAAACGAAAACCCTTCGACTCCAAAGTCTTTCTCCATATCTCAAGTTTAGAATTTATCTCCTCCCTTGATTTAGCAAACAGAACAATATCATTAGCAAAAAGCATACAGTTAGGGATCTCTTCTTTGATAAGCTCAATTAGAATGTCGACCATTAAGTTAAACAAATAAGCGCTCAAAGCTAATCCCTGTTGTAGGCCAATCTTTATAGAAAAGTCATTTGTCTTATCTCCTAGTTTTCTAATACTAGTTGTTACCCCATCATACTTGTCCTGAATGGCTTTGATATATGCAGCACATACCCCCTTCTTTTCCAAGGCTTTCCAAAGTACATCCCTTGGCACACAAACATATGCTTTTTCCATGTCAATGAAAACCACATGTAAGTCCCTTTCTTTGCTTCGACACATTTCCATTAGCCCCCTTAGTAAATAAGTCGCTTTTATAGTGGACCTTCCCGGCATGAACCCCAAATTGGTTCTTAGAAATACCAAGCTCCATCCTTAACCTGTGTTCAATCACCTTCTCCCACAATTTCATTATGTGACTCATAAGCTTAATTCCTCTGTGGTTTGCACAATTATGAATATCTCCTTTATTCTTATAAATAGGGACTAAAATACTTTTTCTCTAAGCATGAGGCATTTTCTTAGATCATAGAATCTCATTAAATAACTTAGAAAGCCACAACACCCCCTCTTCTCTCAAACATTTCCAAACTTCAATAGGAATATCATCAAGTCCAATAGCTTTATCATTTTCCATTTTCTTAAGAGCTTTCTTAACCTCGCCAACTCAAATACTGTGATAAGATGACAAATTAAGCTCACTTTCTTGAGTTGTCAAATCCTTCATGTCACAAGTCGACCCTCCCCCTCCATTATTGAACATCTTATGAAAGTAGGCTTTTCCTACCTATTCTTAATATCTCCATCAATAATCAAAACTTTGTCTTCTTCGTCCTTTATATACCTTACTTGGTCCAAATCTCTTGATTTTCTCTCATTATTCTTTGTTATCCTGTAAATTTTACGCTTTCCAGCTTTTGTCCCTAGCTTCTTATAGAACTCCTCATATGCTTTGCCACGAGCTTCACTCACCGCCTTCTTAGTCTCTTTTTTAGCCAAGCAATATCTTTTCTAATTTTCAGCATCATTACATAAGTGCATGACTTTAAAACAATCTTTCTTATTTTTGACTTTCTCTAGAATAGACTCATCTTACCACCAAGTCTCCTTATCTGGCTGACCAAAACCTTTTGATTCTCCCAAAATAATTGTAGCAACCTTATGAACCTTCTTAGCTATATTCTCCGACATGATATTAGCATCTCCTTATAACTCCCACATCCCCTCCTCCAAAAGAGTTCTCTTGAAAATTTCCTACTTCTCCCCCTTTAATTGCCACTACTTGACCCTTGGGTTCAAAATTTGATGATGATTTTGTTTTATACTCTTAATATGCACATCAAGGACCAAAACCTTATGCTGTACGGTCACGCCATCGCCAGGGATCACTTTGCAATTAGTACAAAGTCTTCTGTCTGGATTCCTTACTAAAGAAAGTCAATATGTGTCCTTGTTTCTCCGCTCTTGTATTTGATTAGATGCTCCTCTCGCTTCTTAAAGCAAGTGTTGACAATCTTGAGGATATATGTGAGGGAGAAATCAATAATAGATTGACCTTCATTATTAAGCTCCCGAAAACCAACACCACTAGAGTCCTTGCATGTGGTCCTGCCGCCTTACTAACATGTCCATTAAGATCCCTACCAATAAAAATCTTTTCGGTTAGTGAAATGCTCTCAATCAACCTCTCCATATCTTCCCAAAACTTTTCCTTAAGATTCGCTTTTGCCTTTACTTGAGGTGCATACGCATTGATAATGTTGGTATCATCCTTCCTAACAATCATTCTTAAGGACATGATTATATCCTCAACCCTCTTAGTTTCCACCACATTCTTCCCCCATTCGTTATCAACGATGATATCAACACCATTCCTTGCATTTACATTTCTGGTGTACCAAAGCTTGAAACCATTAATTTCCCGAGACCGTTCTCCCTTCCATTTAGTTTGCTGGAGGCACAAGATGGTAACATTATAATCTACCATTACCCCCACCACCTCCATAGACTTTTCATTCAAAGATCCAATGTTCCAAGTGCCAAATCTGATCTTGCTCTCGTGAACTAGCTTCTTTAGTTGCCTTCGTTCAAAAGAGAGCGGTAGCCCTTACTCATTTAACACTACACCCAGGCAACGATGCAGTGGCTCTCGCCCACTACTCAGTGTACTCGAGCCATACAACATGTTACTTATAGGCAGGGACCTAGCATTAACATAATTTCTTCGATGATCCATGTTCATAAAAGATTCGATAGGGTGGGGCATAACAGAACCCTCCTCCTTTACCCAAGCTTTGGACTGACTATAGCATTTAATTCAGTATGCCAACACCCTCATCATTAACATCTAATTCCATTGCTGAGTTTAGTTGCGTTGGTATTCCTTTAGTCAGTGGTAAGGGATACGATGGAGAGGCTTAATATGGAGAGTGTGAATCACAATTTTATTTATTTTCTCAATGGTGCTAAATTACTTTCAGAAATAGTATTAGTATGAAAATCAAATGCATGCCCCTTACCAACATTCTATAACAACTCCCCCATCTCGTGTAACCTCATAGTTGTTACTAGTTACTACTGGAGGAATTCTGTGCCCTCTTCTTAATTGCTTTTAGTGGACTCAGGCATGTCTATTATTTCTCAGAAGTCCTTCCGGAATTGCAGCATCATTTTATTTATTTGTTTATTTCTCTGGTTCTTCTTGGTTTTGCATGGCTAGAGGATAATATGTGTACCCTTTTCAGATATTCTTTTCTCAAAGTTCCGAATTGGGTGGAAAATGACTGTGGATGCCATACCTTTGGAGTCTTCTACAAAACCCAACCTTCAAACATTTTTAGTTGTAGTAGAGAAGGAGATATCTACTTTGGTGCACCAGATTATATCATTACTCAATAATTCTTCTATTCATTGTAATTCAAAACAGGTAGAACATATGAGCTTGCCTGATCTTTGAAGCATGAGTACTTTTATTGAAACAAAGATTGATGATTATTAGCTTTGTTTTCTTGCTGCTAATTGGTGTTATTTTTTGACTCTCTTCTGTCTATACTTTTTTGATTTCTCATTTTGCAAGGCTTGTGGACTTCGTGAAGCACTTCAAAATGAGAATCAAATCCGTAAACAATACTCTAGTAGCTCTGACATTTTATACTCTCTTGAAGAACTACAACTTGGAGCAGGAGGGGAACTGACAAAGCTTTCCCAAGGGCGACGCTTACAGCTAACTTTGGGTGGACAAGGGATCTCTCGTTTCTCCTATAGAACTGTTCTTCTTGATGCTGAGGAAACTTCTGACCCATTTACATATCACTGTGGGGTTTTCATTGTGCCTAATGTATGTCTTAGTGTAGACTGCCTTTGGTGTTTGTTATTGCATTCCATCTAATTTTGGATCAAGGAAGATTTTTGTTAGCATATCTGCTCATAAATTGCAATGTAAATCAGCAATCTGTCCCTTCAATTTTGTGCATGGTGACACTGCCAAAACATTAAATGGAGCATAACTGTTTAAAAAACACAAAAAGCTAATTACAAATTGATATCAACTAGAATGGACTCTGATGCTCGTGTATGGTTTAGATGAAATTGAAATTTTTTTAAAATTACATTGTTCAATGTTATTGATAAACTTATCTTAGTGGAACTGTTGAAGTTGTGGTCCTATTTGAAATTCTTCACTCTTTAGTACTTGTTGGATTTCAGACTCGTGCTCGCGAGTGGCTGTTTTTTTCTGAAGAAGGACAGTGGATGGTGGTTAGGAGCTCAAAAGCAGCGCGTCTTATAATGGTAAAAACTATTTGTACTTGATTACTTGCATCACCTTTTTTAATTATTGAAGCTTCTAACCTAGCCCATCTACGTTAGGTTTTCTTAGATCCCAGCCATACTAATGCAAGCATGGATGAAATTCAGGTAGAATCTCCCCCTTACCTTGTACTTAATTATGCACAAGCCATTCTAACAGGTATAGTGCATTAGCTTTTACTAAAAAGAGCTTGATATCTCTTTTCAGAAGGATTTATCTCCCCTGGTTAAACAGCTGGAACCTGCAAAAAATCAGAGCGATGCTCAGATACCGTCCGTCTTTTTATACCGATTGCTTTTATTTAATTTTTTATTCATGGTATTCATTTTGAACATTTTTTCATTGAATTAATATTTATTTTATATTGAATATTGATGCCAACAGAGTGTGTGTTTTTATAGGCTTCCCCTTCCCCTAGTGAAAGAAAATAAAATGGGGAAACCTGATTGAGGGCAGTTTGTGCTTGTTACTTTAATTAGCACTGTAATTCTTTTATCTGCAACATGCATGCAACACTGTTTTTAGAAATTTTAGAATGACCATATCCTCAATTTCATGTTGGAAGCACTATTTAAGTGTTACAGCTTGTATGATGCAACTTAGGATGACTAAACGGCTAGTGCAGCAGCTTGCGCATGTCTGTACGATCGACCCTGCCTACTGCAGGAATCATCAGTGCTTGTATTGAGCGTCAATATACTTGTCACCGAAAAATTAGAATAGGGGTAAATTTCTTGGTAGGCAGATTCTAAAACTGACAAGTTTTTGGGCTGTAATATCCCAAGTTTACAAATTTGTAATGTTGCAGAGTGCATCAAGACTTTTGAATATTTTCTAATTTAGATTTTGTGACTAGTTGTTGTCTTGTACTTGTTTGAACCCAGTTTTGTCATAACATTAGAAACTTATCAAGTTACTTTTGAATCCATTAGGCATGGAGCAGGGAAAGAATTTGAAAATTCATTGTGTCTACAATTCACACATTAGAACTGTCACTGTTTGCTTACCCATTATTCTGGGAAACCTCTGATTAGGATGCCATTTTTTATCTGAGTATCCTACAGTTTAAAACTAAAGTCGAAGCATATATTTTATGCCTTTTCTATCCTTTTAAATTTCTGAATTGCAGTTTTCTCATAAGTTCTTAAATGCACACATACAGCTTCTTGATGGCAAGTGATGGGATCAAGAAACGAAATATTGTTCACCAGGTTTGTGAATAAACTTTCTGTTTTTAATTTTCTTGAGTTACCTCGCCCCGGGGGGCCCTCAGATGGAGATATATTTCTATCAAAAATAAGTTCTTGCTATATTTTTGTGAAGATGATCAAATCCTTAACTGAAATAATCCAATAGACACCACTATTGACTTCTAAAGCTTATAGTTTTTGGCAGTCAGTTACGTTCATCCTTTTTTTTTTTTTTGGTTGTTGGGGGGGGGGGGGCGGTTGTCTTCATTGAAAAGTGTCTGGAGGGAGTAGCACTGTCGGCCTTTCCCCTTTCTCTTAAAATGTTGTTTGGTGAACAATAGGTGTGGTGTGTCCTCTGACCTTGGAGCAGTTTCTTTTAATTATGTTCCATCGTTTTACTTTCGTCAATGAAAATAAAGTCCCATGGTTTTTGTGCGAATAAAAGAAACTAGCGTTTTGTTTTTGGAGGGAGAACTCTGACTGCCTCTACTGATAGTACGATGGCTTCCCTTTGGAGTTCTTAGTTCTTACTAACAGCTCCTTCAATTTATTTGCTTTGTCAGATATGCAGAGAACCTAGGCAGCTATATTACATGATTGCCTTGTTTTACGTCATTCTGCCCTCCCCCCTTTTTTGGAGATAATTACACTATCTCTCCTGAAGATTGGCTAAATTATACTTGATGCCCTTGTTTAGAAAATTACACTCCTCTGCCCCGATTTATTTTTGGTGAAGGAAGCTAACCACACACACACACACACACACGTGTTTCTTCCAAAACTAAAAAAAAATAAAACCTCTGTGAAGATCTGTGTAATTTACTCTTTCTGTGATATGTTTTACTCCATATGTGTAGCCTTCTGTCAATCCATTTAAAGTTTACTTCATAACGTTCTTCTACTTTGAGGACAGGCTATTGTTTTATTCTATTATCTTCTCTTACTTCAATGAATTCTGTTTTTATGAACAAGAGAAAATATCATCATCTGAACTGATGTTATAAGTTCACAGGTTTTTCACTTTGCTAGAAAATCAGCATATATTATAAAAGTAAAATCATAGTGCATTGTTTTGAAATTGTGCTTGATTGACATTTTTTATTATTATTTTTCTAAATGGAAATTTTCTCCTCCATGCATTAGCATGGGGGCTTTTCTAGTTTTTACTTAAATCTATTACACGGATGCTCAATTTTGCTACTTGGTTTTAGATATTCATATTTCTGTCATCATCAAAAAGTTGTCCGGGTTTTGCAGGTCACATCATCATTAACTGGACCCATTATTGTTGAAGATGTAGTTTATGAAAATGTAGACAATGACGTCAGTCGTGTTTTCCCTTCTAGTGATCTGGTGTTTCGACGCCTTGTATTTGAGAGAGCTGCAAATCTAGTGCAGTCTGAAGCTATTCTAAAAGAGGAGCAGTCACCTAGTGGATTGATTGGCGAGACAGAGAAGAAGACCATCTCATCTTCTAAATCTAGGAAAAGGGGATCTCAGAGAAAAGTTGGTGGTAATTACTCATTTCCTTGAAGTGATTGCTATCATGCTTGAATTTGATATTTCTTTGAAGTTCATCCATTTTTCTCCTTAAAAATTGGCACATATGTTCCACTATCTGCTTTATACTTGTTATCTAGCTGCTCAAAATTTTCCCCCCTGATGTTGTAGAAGCAACCAACCAGTCGGCAGTTTATCATGGATATCTAGCTAGTTCTTATCACACAGGAATTATTTCTGGATTAATCTTACTATCTTGCTATATGGAAAGTATGAAATCAAGTGGGAAAATGGTAAGTATCTGCAACTTTTTTTTTTTTTTTAATTTTATGTAAAAAATTATATAAAGAAATAAAGCTTGGTGTTTAGAATGTTTTTAGGAAGTTAATATTAGGTTTCATATTCTCTAGAGATAGTTCGAAGATGCTTTACCTTTCCTATTCTTGGCTCATAAGTTTTTGTTAATGATGCCTTTTCTCAAAACACTGACTATATTCATCATACAGAACTCATGCTTGCTTATTTAATAATCTGTTGGAAAAATTGAACCTGATTATCTGCCAATAGGAACTACTTTTTTAATGGAAAAAGCTTACCGTTGCTATCAGATTCTCTAGTTGAAACATAACAAGTATATGATTTGCAAAGAAATGTATGGTTTTTTTTTTTTACAATTTAACAAGATGCAAGTTTTTTTTTTACAAAAGATTTTTAACATGTAATTTTATTTGATAAGTTGGATAGCAAAGATATCAGACAAACAAACAACAACAGAACCTTAATCCAACTTGGTGGGGTTGGTTACATGGATTAAACAATGTCATGCTCTGTCAAAAATCAAATATTGGTATAAATTGTTAACTAAGAAATCTCGCCGAATAACCTCATTGAGCGTTCCCTTCTGTCTTCCTCTACCCTTTTTAACCGGGCACAACTTGATCTACTTGCCTCACTAGCTCATCCAATGGCTTTCTTTGTACATGTCCAAACCTCCTCAAATGATTTTCTACCATATTTTCTTCAATAGATGACAACAAAGATTGTAAAAAATCTAGTCCTTTATGCTATTTATGAGTTTGAGAGAATGACTAAATGATGAGGTGCATGCTTGGGGGCGCTACACACACAATAACTATGACTCTATTGTCTGAGTGTTTTTAGGTGAGGAAGACTCATTAATGGAATTCTTTTTCTTTTTAAACCCCCTTGTTTGAAGAGTAGATCAAGTTGTTTGGAGCTCAGTGAGGAGGGGGCAAAGGAAAACCGAAGAGAATGCTCAATGAAGTTATTGAACAAGATCTCTTTGTTAACAATTTATTCCAAAACTTGGCTTTTGATCGAGCTTTATGGCGTCGTTTGATCCATGTAGCCGACCTCACCTAGCAGGATAAGGCTTTGTTGTTGTAATACTATCCCCCTTGTTTGAATTATGATACTATAAGCTTTTAACTAAAGAGGATATACTTGTAATTTTACCACTTGTCAATTCTTTTTCACTTTTGATCCTTCAATTTGGAGGGACAAAAATTTGGGTTTTGAATTGTGAGGAGGGGTCTTGGAGACACCATTATTCGCCATCCCACCCCATTGTTAAAAAGAAACTTCCAAACAATGGCGCAAGCCCACTTTGGTCATTCCATTCCACTCCCTACCATCCATCCGAACATTTTCAGTTATGGAATTCAAAAGTTAATGCAAATTTAAATAGTTTCTGATATTCTTCATATTATGCTTATTTTTGCCATCCAGAATTACTTATACATGCAATTCAAATTTCTCAGGTTAAAGCAGTAATAGTAGGTCTAGGAGCTGGTTTACTTCCCATGTTTCTTCATAGATGCATCCCCTTTATGCATATTGAGGTAATTCTGCTCTGCCGCAATGGTGGTTAAAATTGAGGGCTCTGACCCTGCCTAGATTGGAGGTTATTTTGTTCTTAAGAAATCAGAACTATGTTACGTGATATCATATGGATTGATAAGAATTTATGTGCACAGGCAGTGGAGTTAGATCCTGTCATTGTTGATATTGCAAGGGGTTACTTTAATTTTGCTGAAGATGAACGCTTAAAGGTAATTAAGGTTCCCCCTTGTTTTCATTCTCAAGGTTAATTGAAACTTCTTGGTCATTTGAAAACATTTTTTCTTCTGAGGACTTGCTTTGCATGCAATAGCTGGGTCTTTAGGAAGGGAAAAAAAATAAAAGTTGAAATGGTAAGAAGAAACATATAAAGGAAAAGAAACTACCCAAACCCCTTCCTGGCTGGGCATACCAAGTGACTTTTTGTTAATGTGATAAATAGATTTGCTACAGAAATCCTCTCCGTAGCATGAAAATTCTATTCTAACGGTAACACATGGATTTGGTGGATCAATCTTGATTGAGGCGAGTCATAACTTTGTGTACTAAATTTCTATACTTTTTGGGAATCCAGGTGCATGTGGCTGATGGGATCCAATTTGTCAATGACATAGAGGTTGCTGTTTCAACGACAACTGAAGTTAGCACTAGGCCATCTCATTCTAATAGCCATTGTATTACATCTCATGTAGAAGGCGAAGGGGGTTCTAACGTTGATATTATTGTTATCGATGTTGATTCTTCAGACCCAAGGTGAATAAGAATTAAAAGATTTGGGTAATGATATTAAGCAGTTATATAATAACCAAGGAAGCAGGTATCAAGGTGTTAGAGAATTTTAAAAATTTTCTTTATGATTTATAAAATTTTACTTATTTGCTTAATCTTCTGTACAGCCTTGGAATGACATGCCCTGCTCCAGATTTTTTGGACGAGTCTTTTCTGAAGACTGCAAAGGCTAAACTTTCAGAGCAAGGTCTATTTGTTGTCAATTTGGTGTCACGATCCCAAGCTATCAAAGACCACGTGCTCGTGAGAATGAAAGAGGTGACAACGAACATTCCATTATTATCCATCTTGGACTTCGTTCTTGGTTTTCTCCCCTGAATTTTGTGGTTGATTGAAGGTTCACTAAAAGTTTGCCACTTTCCTGTTCATTTGAATCAACATCTCCGTTCTGCTTTTCTTTTTCCTGTTTTTATCATATAAATATACATACAATGTATGAAGAAGATAACATCTTTGATACTTAGGTGAACATTTCTCGTTCCCTGAAAGCCTGAACTTCGGTACAAATTACGTTTCTATTTTTTGTTGTTGTGATAATTATGTTTCTATTTTGCATCAACAGCAGATTTGCTTACTAAATCGCGCCCTTAGTGACTTTGATTAAATTTCAATTTTTATTGCCCAAATGTAGGTCTTCAGCCACCTCTTTTGTCTCCAGCTTGATGAGGACGTCAATGAAGTCCATTTTGCTCTCAACACGGAGTCCTGTATTGAGGACAGCCATTTTTCTGATGCCGCTATTAAACTTGAGCAATTGTTGATGTTTGAAAACCCAGAGATGCACAAAAATGTTATTGATGCAACAGGGAAGATCAGACGTTTGAAGTGAAACCCGGCACGTTGAAGTTCTAGATCAAATGATTCTTGGAATCCCACTAAACAATTCCAGCTGATCATGGTGTGTGGGAAATCATATTCATCTGCAAAAATGGATCTCTAGTGTATCAGGATGCTTGTTGAATCACACATTAGTCTCTTAGTGGCTTTTTGGCAAAAAAGAAAAGGTCTCTTAGTGGCTCTGTCAGTAGTCCATTGCCCAAGCAATTCAAAAATCTTTATTTTATTTCATTTTTTGGGCGGGGATAAGATATCGAAATGTTATTTGGATGGGAACAGATTAAACTGAACCATCATGCAACAAATTTATTTACATGTTTGCACAAACACGTTGCACTAATCTTCATTAAATACAAATGAACATATAGTCGACACAAGTTTACACAAATCAAACAGCGAACAAAGCAGACAACATCTGAGAATAATGAATTGAGAAGTCGGAGGACCAGCAGGTTCGTATGAATTTGTAAAGTCCTCGTTCTGATCTGCCGGCAGCCTCAAAAGAGGGAGGAGCCATCTCTTCTTGATGGTGATGAGCACGTGGCTTCGACGGCCAATTCTTTAACAACACCATGGCATGGGTCACCTCCGAATAGTGTGTCTGAGATTTCAAGGGAGCAGCTCCTCTTCCCTTGGCAAGCCTGGAAAGCGTACAAAAACATTTTTGTCTTCAACGAAAAAAGTGGTATCAAATCTTAAATCATGTCGGATCAACCTATAAGGGGGGGAATGGCATAATAATCCGGCCTTTGTAAACCGTGCCATAACAGGTTTGCTAAGAACAGAAGCCAGAAAATCATTAGGGAGCACTCCTTCTTTATTAATATTATCAATTGGAACTCCGGCAATTATTATTTTCACGGAAAATTAGTACACCACGATTCCGGAAAAATTCAAGATTTGGTCATGAAGAATCTAATTTAACTCCACAGCACTAAATGAACAGGGAACTCGATTCCTTTTCATTGTTTCTTGTCCATAAAATTTTTATCACAAATACTCGTCAAGAAGAGGGATGGATTCACTAGTTGCGCAGAGTTTACCTGGGAAACTACGGACAATGAATTAGGTGCATGGCAGCTTCCTCGAGCAAAATTTTGACAGCTACCTTGAGGAGTTCCATAGCTAGCAAATGATATCGATGAAATTACATCTCCACCTTGACAATACAAGTTGATTTCAGGTGTCATATTGCTTTGGAGAAGATATCGACCCAAAAAATCTGAATCTCCAAACTTTGACAAAGAAGGATAATGAGATTCTGAAATTTTAGCACATATTGTTCTGGCTGAACGTATCTTAACTGAAATATCAAATGGATTTCCTCCAATTTCTTCAAAAATGACAAGCAAGTTGTGTGATGCCTGCAACCATGAACGTGGCACATGATACCTGCAGATTGATCAATAACTTGAGTCAAGGAAAGCTTTAAGTTTATTTCTACTTATAGTACGAAAATGAGTGCAAGGGCAAAGATGAAACTTTTGTAACCAGAAACCAGCAGTTTTAGCATAAAGTCAAGGAATACCAGGTTTGAGTAGGCTTTCCACAATTAGTTGTACACTTGTCTGAATTATATGGCCCGCGATAATCACATGCTTTACATCCATCCTTTGGGGCAACCAGAGTCCAGTATCTTCCTATGTGGTGACCGTTCACCCAAGCCTGACCTTTTCCCATGCTGGCCAAATCAATAGCAACTGGATCTGTTCCGGCAGGGGCATCAAAATATGTCTGCTTGATATGAGAGAAAAGCTTAGGCGGGTTATTATAACATGATAGCTTTTGGCACAAGAAGCCCTTTGTGCAGTGAACCACTTTCATAAAGAGAGAATATCAGAAAGGGGAAAAAGAACATGAGTAGACAATCATAAAGAAAGAATATCAGCAACTACAATCTTTCATCAATATTTATCAGATTGAAGGCATCAGCCTTGGATTTTTTATTTTTTTTTTTAGTTTTAGTTAGAGAGGGGAAGAATTGAAATAAAAGAAACACATTTCAGGAAAACTGGGAATATTCCTAAACCCTAAACTAGAGATGGGATAATTAATAAAATGCTTCAGCTTAAAAATGCCAACATTTTGTGTATCAGATATGGAAAAGCCCATCGGACTGTCTGATGAGCTGAAGACCTCGGAGAAGGTAGGCAAACAAGCCTATCTCAAATCAGATTAGAAGAAAAAAAATCTCTATCTTATGATTCCGGAGCACTGTTCCTTCCAAACACAACACCTTACTCTCCTATTTACTTCCACAACATTTCAACTTGACAGAAAAACTACCAAATTAGAGGGACATATTTTTTTTTAAGCAACTCTCATTCTATTCCCCAACTGGCAAGCTGACTTCACAACGCAAGAAGAGATGAGATGACTATTTAACTCAGAAGTTGATGGAAACCAGGAGAGATTATACTGAATATTACTTCCAAATTATTAACCTTCATCCTTTTGGTCTCGAGACCAACCTCTAGACTGTCCAGAATAGGTTAGCCTACCTGTCTACTGCCAAAACTACTTGAAGATTAAACAGAACAATTCATAACCTCTCCCAACTTCCTAATAAACTAACCAAAGCAGACAAACGATTGTGGATCCATCAGAACTCTTGCGGCACATAATGCAAATATCAGCTAAAGAAGGCCATGTGAAGCCCTTGCCGTACATGTACTAGTCCATTATTGTTAAGATGATCAAGTACTGCTGCCCAAACAACACCGTTAGCTTTAGAAGGCTTTAGACTTTCAAAATTGTCAAGAGGTGAACATTCAGAAGGGATTAAAAAATGGATATGGAAAAAATGACAAATAACGATTTATAAGGGTCTCAACTTCAAATGAGAACATCAGGGTTAATCTTAGAATGGGGACAGGAATCAAGAGTCACAAAGAGACAATCAGAATTCTATCAATCATTAACCCATGATGAATTTATGACAAGAATTAAAACAGTAATCCTACAATGAGATAAGGTGTCCCAAGACCCAAAAATGTAAATGTAAAATCCCAAAATAATAATAAACCAAAAGTGATTCATTAGATGGGTGTAAATCCAAATGAGAAAATGGGTATTAGAATGAGAATAAGAATTGCCAACAAATAGACAACTATAATTCTATGAATCATTAGCATTAAAATGCTAAACCTAATTCTTCCTATCCATCATTCCAAGCTCTGCATGTAACGGGTTAACATTTCAGGAGGAAATGATGACAAGATAACTTATCTATTTGCAATAAATGTATCAGTTTCAAGAAGTTTCTACATCTATTTCTTTCTTATATTTTTCCTTTCATTAGCCTACAGTTACCACAGATTTAACTTTTCAAAAGCTCCTTTACCTTATACCATGCAAACATAGATGGAATGGCATCATGAGTCAATTCAGCCCATTCTGCCTTTTCACCATCTTCGAGGTAAAATTTCAAAAACTCACCCTGAAGCCCAACCTAGTAACAAAATAAATGAATTAAGTCAGTATGCACCAAATTTTATACTCAGAAATGAAAATCCCAATAGTAGAGAATGTATGGCATCAACATGACAAATCTTTAATGATGAAATCAGCTAACCAAAAAATAAAGATATTCCTATTAAGAAAAATAAAAAACAAATGTGAAATGTTCAAGTTTATCTTGAGTGAAGGTAGAGAGATCCGTTGGTCTAGAATAAAGGTACATACCTGGTAGGTCCATAATGACTTCGAAAGATCAATGTCTCCGTTTTTTAATCCAGTGAGCTTGATTTTACCTTTAATTCCCGCCCCATCTCTCTCAAGGAAGGCACCATAATTCTGTTACATTGTTTCAAAAAGAGTAACGATATATGTAGAATCAATCATCAAAATTTCTTCTGGGTAAATCAGAACTAAATCACAGAGATGTGGAATTTTTGAGAAAAACTGTTGCTGGTAAAAGAAAATCAATTAGGATGATCGCAATAAGACACTTAAGCTATAACTACTGCATCGAGAGGTAAACCTCTTCTCCCTCCCCCGCCTAAATAATGTACTTGTGTATTTAACAATCCAAACTTGCATGAATTAACCTACAAAAAGCTGCTAAAAATATATAAATTCAATACAAGAGGAAATTACAATTAGCAAAGGTAAATTGCACCTCCAGGATAAAAGGAAAACAAATTAAAACAGATAGTCACTATGAATTTCTATAAGGCACGTTCATTTTCAGTGGGCACATTATGACAAATTCATTAATGGATAGGCATAACTGTCTAACTCTTTTCACATCATTGAATAACTCATGCACAAGGAATGACTTGTGGACATGCGTAATTATTTTGAATACTAAAATAAATGATGCAGAATAGGAAAAGAAAGGAGCAGGAAGAAGGAGAAGAAGGGGAAACACACAGAGGGAGAAGAGGAAGAAGACAGGGATATCGTGAGGGTGTTTAGAGAACAGAGGGAGAAAGTTTTGAGGAAACCAACAAAATTCAGTGCGCCAAACCAGAATCACAACTACTCGTGAGTTAAAAGTCAGATTATAACGCTGCTGCTCCAAATAAAGATATTAGTGATGGAAGCTTATGAAATCTTAAACTGGTGCTAATTGATCCCAATCCTATGGACATACACATACACAGAGAAATAGTTAAATAATTCAAAGCTTAACTATCACAAAGACACAGAAATAAAGAAACTATAAACTTTACCTGCAAGCCCACTGTTTCAGTTATTAGTATTAAATCATTGTGTCCTGGGGAAAAATGAAGAGGCTGAACCACTTTGACTGAGCGACCGATCGCCTTGCCTTCACTTGGAAAAGACACCATAAATTTTGCAAAATTTAAGAGCAAAAAAAAGGCCAACGAAAGAAATAGAGAGAAAACCTCTCACTCAGGTAATTAATTAAAATGTAAAAGATACATTGATTATCACAGAGGGAACCAATTTTAATGCTTTTAAATTGAAAATATCATCACTGAGAGTTCCAATAGTAAATCTCATAGCTTCTTTTAATTTTAGGAATAAACAAAGGACCAAAACAAAAATCTTCAAATACATGCACTCCTTAGATTTGGCAAAATTTATCATATACCTATGAGCTGGCCATTCACGAAGATGAGCAAAATATCACGGATGCTGTCTATAACAAGTTTTGGACGAATGCCATTTTTCTCCCAAAAAAAGATGTCACCATCTGAAATGAAAATTCTGCATATGATACACATGTCAATAGACATCAAATGGAATCAAAGTCACAACATATACCTGCAAAATCTTCAGGAGTACATAATTACCTGGTTGCATACCACAGATAGTCAGATTGGTCCTTTGTGACATTTAAATGCTCCAATATGCCTTGTACAGTGAACTTGTTTTCACTCCAAATTCCGATAGGCTCATTTATAGTCATCCATGATTTTGAGATGTTTGGCATGCCATTCTGGCTCATCAATTGCAGGGCTGGAAAAAGACTAGAAGCTAGAGGCAAATCAGACTCTACCAGCTTGACTGAAGTTTGTGCCCTGACCTGTGCAAAGTTTAGCAAGAAATAAGTTTTGAGAACAAGAAGATAATAATTATGAACATTTCTGCAATGAGTACAATAACAGGTATTTTAAAAAAGGGTACTTGTGAGAACATAGAATCCTCCAAGAAATTCAAAGAAAAACTAACTAACAAGCAAACAAATTAAGAAAGAAATTATTAGTTCAAAGAACGGCCTTCTTGTAAAGCCAAGTCATCAAACCTACCTTGGCTGTATTAAAAACTGTATTCCTGCAGTCAGGTAATACACTCACAGACCATGGGGGTATAGTATATTTTTGACCACGGAATGTTACAGTAGCAGTTCTTCGTTCGTCAATATTGGCAAGAAAAGCAGAGCATCTGCCACGAAATTCAGACAGAGATAAGTTCAGTCTACCTTGATCATTGGTGTGGTAGACATGTGCCTGGAATTAAGAAAGAAAACAAATTCAAGGATATTATCAAAAAAGGAAAGAAAAGAAAAAATTAGGGAACGATTCAGATCACACACCTAGGTCACCCATATAATTTTGCATACTGGCAAATATAATGTACTAGCAGGATAAGGTATCTCCTTAAAATGAACTGCTAAGAACATTGGGCAAGGCTTACGCCACAGTTTCATATGCACTGCATTGATTTAATTAATAAATTGGTCTTTTCCATTAACTTGAAATAAAGCAGTGGACATCTTAAAGTTGTCCACTGTTTTCTGTTCTGAAGTGTGGAAAAAATAGAAAACCATTTTCAAAAACGAAGAACAAAAAACAATTCTGTTTGTAGTTTTAGAAAAGACATCAAACAAACCAAATTTGCATTTCTGACATTGGATGCGCTGAAACCAATATCTATTTTCATTCTCCCAAATAATCCTATATCTTCTGCAATTTGCTGCATCACTTCATGGCAAATGTTAAATTCTTTCCTTGCTAGAAATGAACACTGAAGGTAGAAAAAGAGAGTTTCTCTCACTCAAAAACTACATGTCATTAGCCATTTTCCTAAAAATTTGGTCTAGTAATTTGGGGATGGCTCAGACCTCTTGCTTTGGGCCCAATTTCATATAGGTTGGCGAATCAGAGGCCACTAGAGCAGGCTCACAGAGCTTTATAGCAGCATGTAAATCTTTCAAATGTCCCCACTTTGGCTCACTCAGCAGACCTAGACAAAGAAGCTTCTTCAAGTATTATCAGTCATGAAAGCAACTATAAAACCCCAAGGTCAGCTAACGACAGAAGAAAAAGAAGTATTTATTTTGTCACTATACTTACCATACTCGTCAATTGGAGCATCATAATCATAACTTGTAATATAGAAGGGCCCCCCTGAAGTTCGGCCAAAGTTTGTTCCGCCAAAGTACTGCAACACAAGGCTGGATTGTCAAAGAGATGGATTATACATAATCACATATCATATATCATCAAAACCAAAATTCATATGGAATATGACAAACCTGATGGCTTTACATCGTATTTAGTGTTTTTAAAATAAACACTAAACTGACAGAAGGGAAATGTCCAAAAATCTTATTTCCCTTGTATTCTTCATGGAGATCATATATATTAGGCAATTGCATCTTAGTTGTCATGAACGTGTAGCATTTTAGAAGGGAAGCATTGTTATCTGAATGTTGAAACTTTGAGAGGCTTAGTTACTAAACTTCAAAAATGCATGGGATTGATTGAAATATTTGCCATTTGGCCAAAAAGTAATTTTGAAAAATAAGCAAGAGTAAAAGAGAAAGATATGAGAGCATCTATGAAATAAAGCAATCCCACCCCCATCATTCTGGATAAAAACCTCCAAAGTAGAACCATCACCTTAGCAAATATAAAGACATCAAAAGTTCTTTTATACTCATCAAAACAAGGCCATCCAGCTAGAGTCATACCATATAGTAATTTTGAAAGCTTCCACCACGTTCAAAAAATCGAGCAACAGCAAATGCAAGATCTTCCACAGGTCTATGAGGCAACCTTCCACCCCACTCTGTGTACCTTCAAATTGGTGTAAAATAATAACTTCTATCATTTCATAATCAAATATTGATTAAGATGCAAATGTCTTTTCTCATTTTTGTTTCATTTTTCTTTAGAACACATGCATATGTGCCCACATATGATAAGAACCAAACTCCCCTGCCCCCTGCTTTATCTGAAGAGTATCAAAGGGGAAAAAAAATCTTTCTAAAAAGTTGGGAAAGGATAAAAAGTAAACTGAAAGATAAGGAGCAAAAGTAAAATGACTGGAAGGCTAGCTTAAGAACAATGTACACAATGACCTGTTAGCCTGCATTAATATCAATACTATGACTACTTTGTGATGCTTATACCCTCACAAGTAAGTAACTACTCTTGAATTCCCATAACATCCCCTAACTGCATAATATTTTCCTGAACTCATTAAAATGTCAGCATCAATTGTGTAAAAGGTAAATATGTAAAGGATGTCTTCATAATTCATACCAGCCATCCCAGTCCTCTGTCCAAAATATTGGTTTGTCCCTGGAGTTTGGTTTGAAACCATCACAGTAATACTCATTGCATGAATCGATCTGTGCAGGAAATAAATAATATATGGATGATAATGCAAATAATAAGTGGAACCTGAACATATACTAGTTCAACTAGGTAACAGTATTTAGTACTCAAATGCCAATTCCAATTCATTTTTTAATTGAAGAAAGTTAAAGAATATTACAATATTATGCGGAGCATCAGTTTGCTTGCACATGACCCATGGAACGCCAGCATCTAGATTTAAAGCCATTCTGGCTGCCCATTTAACATACTCTTTCCCTCCCTTACCAAAGGAGCTTTCTATGTTCCCATATTCATTCTCAATCTGATCAAATTCAGTCAAGAAATGCATTATTAGGCACTAAAAATTACAAAAGGAATTATTTCCAATTTATACTTGCATCTGGTAATTCCAAGATAACAGAACCAATCATCTGCAGTAGAATAGTTAGGTCAACTCATAAGCTAGGCAATAAATTTCTGAAATGGATTTTTTTTGTTAAAAATGAAATATGAAGCAATTAACTAGAATTAATATCATTAAAACTGGAGTAAATGATTGATATTTAACAGATGAAGCAAGAGGAAGGGCAGTTGTCCTAAAGTCTATCAGCTATGATATATGTCAAGCATGTAATATAACAATAACATATGTCCTCAGTTCAGTCAGATCCTAAATTAACCAACAAAGTAATAATAGCTATCAAACTTGGGTATTTTGTTGGGTAAAAATGACCCAGTTTCACCTGAAGGTGCATTAAGTGATAAAGCTAAAGTGCAACAAGGAAATACAAGAATTAAAATAAAGCTTTTAATCTTACTGCCAATTCCGATAATTCAACAGGTTCATGAATCTCATCCAAGTTAAGGAAATAAAATCCATTACTTTACATATATCCAAACTCCATAATTTTCAGACCTGCAACATAATAATCGGACCCCCCTGCCATGAAAACAGCTTTTCCTCCCTCATCAGATTCACTACCTTGGAAACAAACCGCTCCATCTCCTCCTAGGGGAAAAATTAATTAATCAAGATGGTGATCACAGTGATCCTTTAAAGTTCAATGACGCCAATAAATACAAAATTAGAATCTTAAACAGCACTGTCATATCAAAATATTGAGCATATGGACAATTTTATTTTGATGTATGTATGAGATTTCATTTTGTATAAAGGAAAATGAAAATAACTGAAATTTTGAAATCACGTACATAATGACTCTATACAGGAAAAATGATAAATTACTCAGCTGACTTGGTTCAAAAATAAAGAACTTTTTCATGGAAATGAACTTTTAGAAAGAATGATACAGTTAAGGATAAGATAACCTCCTAGAGGGCTAGAACAGAGCCGACATGAAGGATAAACTAGAAAAGGGGGGAGAGACCAAAAAACACTTTGGCAGAACTACTATTATGAAAAAACTGACAAAAGTCAACATAGCATTCTACCTTGAAAGGTGCATTGTTTGTTCGAAATACAATACCCGGGATATCACGCAACCACACTGGGAAACCCCTGCAAGAATAACAATCAAATCATGAAAGGTAGAAATATTCCAAGTATTGACATTTCCAGAAATTTGGGGTATTTAATTAATGTTAAGGGCCACATCAACTTAACAGTCTAAGTTTCCAAGTGAAAGCTTAAAAATGATTCGATTAGTGCTTTACAACACTTCCCTGTGCAAATGTGCTTTGGCTTTTAAGAACCACGTCTACTATTGAAACTTGATCTTCATCAAGAGATGAGAGGTAGAAAAGGTTGAACTTTAAGCTACTGAATTGTAAATGATCTAACATCAGATCAACCACCACTTCATTTCAACATCATAAGCTATCAAGCGAAGGCTCATAATTAATTTGTATTAATATCTTTAACATTGAGAAGTGCTCTAATTTTCAAGGACTTGGACATTGACTTATTTTCATTCTTCTTTTGGACAAAGAGGTTTTCATAAGATAAAAAATTCCTATATGCTAGCATAGATTAATATATCTTAATTGCACAACAAGGAACTTTTTTCATTCATAATTGTCATGCTTAAGCAGATTCCGATAGCCAAGAACTTCCTCCTCTTTTAGTCGTTTCTCTAGATGGAAATGTTTATTTCTAATTTTCTATAAATAAAATTGATTGTAAGATTATAGTGCAGAAGGAGACCAGACCCAAAGTTCCACTCTGCACACACATAAGGGCCTATACGAAGATGGAGATAAAGTCCACTGGATCCAACCAGCTTCACAAACTTCACTAGATCATATCTCCCCTCAAAGTAATACTGCACAGGCACAAAATTTTAAATGTAAAAGAAATCAACACTCAGCATAAATAATATTTATACAATTAAAGAAATCATCTAAGGCTACTAACAAAACTATCGGTGAGAAGTACAAAGCTACACCTGCCCTCTAACTGGCTCATGTCCATTCCAGAAAACATAAGTCTGAATTACATCTGCCCCTCCTTCCTTGCTCTTTGCAATCAGATCGGGCCACATCTAGCATCGTATAAGGCATATAGCATGGCTAACTTCATCAAGCATCATCAGAAATTTAATCACACAACTCCTTAATGTATCCTATCAAATAAAAGTTTTAGCCATAACCCCATTTTGGCCAGTAGATCATTGACTGTTGTTTTCTTAGTTAAATAATTTAGGTAGAAATTCTGCCTCGTCATAGATTAAAAAATATATTTTTCTCGCATGCAATGATTTATAGGTTCAATTTTGTTGTAGCTCTTTGTGTTCTTTTGGCTGCTAAACCCTGAATTAAATCTTCCGGGAATGAATTCATTGTTCAAAATGCTTGCAAGCGTTTAAAAGCATTCCCCTCTACTACCTTTCGCTTTTTAAATTTTCGTTGGTGTAGCTCAAAAGACACAGGAATTTATGAGAGACTTCCTTTGTTTTGGAGTGGGCAATGCCAAAAGACCATGATGTGAGTTGGTAGATTTTTTGCAACCCTACAAATCAAGGGGGACTATTTGATGTATAAAAACATTGTTCTAGCGGCTAAATGGCTATGACATTTTCCTGTAGAGACTACTCCATCTTGGACCAAGTAATTCAAAGTATGGTTTAGGCAAAATTGGGTGGAAAGCCGACCCACTGATCGCTGAGCTCTGGAAGTTTCAAGAATTGTTTGTGATTTTTATTGAGCACCAGTTTCTTGGGGGTGGGTTAGTGAAAAGGTTAAGTTGGGCAGATATGAGACGCGGGATTGGGTGAAAGTGATAATGAAGCCCAAAGGGTAAGAACTGCTGATTTCACTCAGAGGCAGTTTCCAATGAGAAAGGAAGAGAAGCGTTGAAGAATGGAACTTCAATGTTAAAAAACAAAACAAAAAATGGTAGAGGGGATGAGATTATGTAATTGAACAGAACGGAGGCAACCTCTAGCTGCCCTTTTAAATTTCAAGCGGATGCTATTCTCTGTGAATTACAGAAGACCGCCCATGCATGCATAAGCCCCGTCCTCTCAAAAACACAATCGAGGCATGAAAGTTAGTAGCGCACCTCGGGAGTGGCGCGTGGATAGTGAATTCCGGCTGAGATGAGCATGCGACGCTTGCCGTCGATGACGAGAGCCCTGTGATCGTAGGTGACATTGAAGGGCTTGAAGAATTCGGCGGTTGTTACCTCAGAGTGAATTGATAGAAACAAACAAAGGAAATGGAGCAATCCTTTCCTGGGAATCATTTTGGAAGAGGAAGTAGAAGAGATAGTCGCTGTGATAGAGAAGGCTATAGGAAGAGTGAGGTTGGTGGATATAGCTAAGAGAAGAAGCGTGGAGTCCAATAGTGATTAGTGATAAGCATAACAGCTGGTATTAGAAATTGACGTCGGATACTGATTATCGGCAACAAAGACGAAACCATGTAAATAGATTTCAGCATTTCGGTTAGGCCGCAGTCATATCGTTGACTAAAGAAACCGTCCCCGTAGTAACTGCACTGCACAACGGATAAATACGTGGGAATAAACTTCTATAATAGAAATAATTTCACCTTTAAGTCATTACATCTACAAAAAGTTGATTTTTAACGGCACTCCCTCCTGTCCTAATGGGTTGGCTATTTAGGAAGATTAAATAAATTATTTAATTTTATAATATATTATGTTATATATTATGTATCTTTAATTTATATATTAATTCATAAGTTAGGTAAGAGTTTAGAGAAAAAATGTTAAATATAAATATTTTAGAATAATTTAATTATTTTATTTTATATTTCAAAAAATTTAAATTATATCTTGTATTTAAAACTGGAAGGAGTATCATGGTTATAAAAAAAATTTAAAGTTTACATGTATAAAATTAGCAAAGTGCTAGTCATTAATATATATATTATATAGTGCTAGCTTCTTTTTTATTGGTCCAAGTGTAATGTCCACATTATCAACATGATTCTTATTATTGGTTGATTTTATACAATTTTCTTTTTTCCTAATAATTTTTAAGGAAAATGATATAAAAAGAGTTTTTAAATTGCAAAATCTCAAATCAGGTTTATTAGTAAAAGTTGATAAGAGAATAAGGAGATTTGATAAGCAATTAACAACTCATTTCTTAAGAAATATTTGATTTGAGATTTTGCGATTTTTTTTTGTCATTTTCCCTAATTTTTCTATGCATTGAATGTTTCTTTAGTTTACACTTTCAAATTTAAATAAATTTGAATCACTTCTTATTATTAATTGAAAACCTTTTTTTTTCCATGTAGTCTCAACTCTATTCATTGTAAAATTATCAGATTTTCAATTAAATAAAGAAGCTGATTGGTAGGATAATTAATTGAATGAAATTTTTTATCTAATAAACCATTTCTATTTGACCGGGTTTTTTTTTTTTTTTTTGGTGCATCGCGGGTGGTCATCAGTCTTGTTACATATAAATTGTGCAATCTGAACAAACGTTTCCCAATCTAAACGGGAAAACATAATGGGCATGTTTCCACAGCTTATCAGTGCCTCAATCGGGCTTATTTACTGTTTAAATCGGGTTTATAGTGCTTTTTTATAAGTCTCTTGTTTGGCTGAAAAAATGTCCCAATCGAACTTATTGAAATTTTACACTGGGCATAAGCACTTATTGATAAGTTAGGATTTTTGACTTTTGTTGGCTTATGGTAGCTTATGGATAAAAGCTTATGATAATTTTCTAATAACTCATGTAATATTTTTTATTTGATCAAATTATGTATTTTAGTATTGCAAAATTTTGTAATTTAATATTTTTCATATTTTTGGAAATTTTGATTTTGATTTTTTTCTTAGAATTATCTCAAAAGTCATTTATCCATAAGTCATTCCAAACAAGTTTGTACCTAATCAGAATTTTCCATAAGTTACTTATATAACCACCCATCCAAATATAAATTACGTTTCATAATTGAACTTTTACCCAATCGGACTTTTTCATAAGTCTGATTGCCCACCGATATCCCAAACAAGCCCAATATATACTCCTATCAAAAAGTGAAACTTTCGATGAACAAAACTAAATAAATTATAGTTAAAATATCAGTCAACCTTTGTATGTCAAATTAATTTCAATCAACCCCCAAAATTTTACAAAAGCTCATTGCTCCCCATGATTAAAAAAGAAATTAATTTGTAGGTGAAAAGACAGTAATGTTTTTATTTTATTTGTCTTATAACTTGTTTTATTTGTCTTATGAATTTTTATATTTATCTTATAAAAGGTCAAAATGTTGCTAATTCTCTATATTCTTTTAAATCCCTTTATTTATTTTGTAAATACTCATGTTTATTTTGTAAATGGCCAAAATATTTTTAACTCTTTAGGTTATTTCAAATCCATTTAATTGTCATGTAAATCTTTTCATTTGTTTTGTAAATATCCTTCTTTGTCTTGTAAATGTTCTTATGGGAAAAAAAAAAAAAAAAGGCATCATTATCTTCTCACCTACAAAATGATTTTTTTTTTTTTTTTCACCATGGGGTGTAGTAAAATTTCAGAAATTTTGAGAGGCCTAAATATAATTTTCCCTAAATTCTACTTCGTTTTCAATTTTCAAATAAGATATCATTTGCCCTTTTGCGCCCTGAGTTGTCAAAGTGATGTAGGAACTGATAAACATTTGCTATGCTCCGTTGCATTGCTTCCGTATGAATTCACACAAAATGTTAATTCTGAATGGATGGGCCTATTTGAACTAATGAAAAAAAAAAAAAAAAAAATACACTCATATGAGTTAAAATAAAATTTTTCTTACATATTTATCTTGTAGATTTTAAATTACGTTGAAAAAGTAATTTCTACTTTTAATCCAAACAGACACAAAAATAAAAAAAGAAGGCAGGATATTTGATGCTGACTTTTTGAGGCTTTCCTTTGAACTTCAATTTGAAAATTACTACTCATAATTATTACTGGAACTTTGCAACATTCAATATGATTTTACCTAAATTTTAATGATGGATATTGAAATCTATGAGGAAGGGGGAAAAAAGTGGAAATCTATGAGACATGTAAAAATGGGATATAATTCACGTACCATTAACCCTTAGCATGGATGAGATTATAGAGCCGGGAAATCGGGCTGAACCTGTTTAGGTCCTGACTCTTCAAAGTTCAGGCTTAAAAATTTGAAGAGATAAATGAAATTAGCCCTGGAGGGCCACGGGTCAGCCCATTAGGCCCTGCATATATTTTTTTAAAAAAAAATTGAAGTTGAAGTTGGGCCTAAGTGCTTTAAATACATAATATTTTTACTTATGAAGTAGAGTCTACTGCGGTTAGTAAAACACAATCAAATATCTTTGATATTGATGATAATGATGAAGAAAATGTGTAGTCATCTGCTATTAATGGTATGCTTCTTATATTTTATGTGTTTCATTTGTGAACAATAGTGGACTGTGGACAGTAGTTTGCTTTTGATTACGACTGGATGAATGTGTTCATTTGTTGGATAATCTGTGTTGTTTGGATATTAATGTTGATAATATTTATTTGATAAATTAGAACTTTAATTGTTGTATTCTACTAATCATATTTCTTTAAAAAAAAAATGAACAAAAAATAGTTAAAATTTAAAATAGTAATTTCTGGACCTTGGAGGGCTGGCCCTAGCCTTGGTGCTCTCGGGCCGGACTTTGAAAAACACGTGTTTTTCTTCTTCCGGGCCCTAACTCTTCAAGAGCCGGCTCTGATTCCCAACTCTAAATAAGAATAAAATCATAAACAAAAGAATAATTTGAGAGTTTCTCATATATAGTAATTTTTTAATTATTTTTGAAAAAATTTCTTCATAATATTTCACTCATATTTTTCATTCACTTTTACCTCCACCCAAATATAGGTGGCACAAAAACAAGGACAATAGTAGTAGTTCATAACTCAGTTAAATACTATTTCACCGACATAATTGATTTAATTCACTAAGCGAAATGAGATTTTGAATAATTCGAGGTTAAAATCTTCTACTTTACACAAGCCAAAAAAATACACCTGAGGAAATGTATGTGTTCCGGCCAAAATATGAAAAAGAACTGTATTTGTTTTCAATTAGACTCATTGTATTTGGATTTTGGAGAAGGCTGTTTGGTGGAACATCGTTCTCAAACCAGCCGTCCTAACTACACCACCTATAGGCTATAATAACAATGCTAAACAATACAAAGGCAAAAAGAAAATTAGCGTATACTATACCCTTTACTTATATTTTTCTTATGATACAAGCATCATATCAATAATTTAAAACCGTACAAGCATCTTGCTTTAAAAATCCAAATTCTCTTTCTAGAAATACAGATTTGAATTTCGTTTTTTTTCCTAATTAATTTTATTGTCTATTTATCTTACTTTAAGCTTTAACGAAATAGTCTAATATTTACATTTTTTTTTTTCAATTATGAAAACCAAAATCCTACACCGAAAAAAGAAATCAATAGGAGGACGTGATTGTACCTAACACATCAACAAACAAGCACGGAATGTCTGTTGAAATCGAGTCAATGATTATATAAAAAAAAAAAAAAAAATCGAGTCAATGATAAAATAAAATGAAACGGGGGAAATTGGAGAAAAAATCCCCATTAAAAATTTTGTTAGTGAGAAAAATCTAAATTAGAATACTAATACTCGGTGTGTACAAAATTTATAAATATTTTTCGAGCTCTTCTCACCAATAAAAATGTTAACACAGACTTTCCTTAATGTCCAAAAAAAAAACTATAGACAAGAAATAACAGTTTTTGCATTTGATACTGCATAACGGGGAAATGCAACTGCACGCATAGAGAATTAGGAATTTAATAGGCCAGAAAATTTGGAAATTAGGGAAAATTAGTGCTGTTTAGAATACCTCAGAAATTGTTAATAACTTAATTACCAGAATACGTTGTGTAACAAGAGAAAAAATCAGAAAAGTTGATCAACAGCTTTCCATTTGTAACATTGAATTTGAGACGAGATACTATAGTCCGCTTTCCCGTAAGTAAATGAAGTTTTTGCCCCTCCTCTTTTTTGGCCAACACCAAATGCAGCATTAATAATCATACTTTCACTATGAATTGGGTTTCAATCATGAGCTGTGTAAATCTTCCTATGAAATAGAAATGACTAGTTAGCTGTTGGAAGGTAGACCCTAAACATGTCAGACTTTCTAAGTTTACGCCTGCAGGTGGGACATTTGTGTTGAGCAGCTATGGCTGCCTGAATGCACTTCTTGCAGAAAATGTGGCCGCACTTGGTTGATGTTTCTTCAATCAGCTGGCCCATGCAAATTGTGCAATTGAAGGTGGCTTCCTCAGGCAGCACGCCACTTGGAGACAGCGCCTGACGTGCAACACCATCAATCATCCATAAAAATTCAAATTATATCCATTTTAATTTTTGTCAGACACGAGGATCAAATATAAGTAGGCACAATGATTAACATATATATATATGACTTTTGAGCTATCAAACCAAGAGTTATGAAAACTTGAGAACTTTATCTTAATTTTGAGGCAACCATTGACTATTGAAATCATGAAACATTATAACCAACATGGAGAATATGATATAATTAAAAGGGAGCATCACTTGCTTCCTTTGTAAATAAGATGTTGCAAGCCTAGTAAGAGATGTTAGCCAGGGTGGGAAAACAAACAAGTCGTTACACATGCCACACAAGCTATGAGCAAAAGAATTGCCATGAACGAAAGCCACACCAATTGAATAACGAACCTAGACACTAGACAGTGAAGTTAATCAATTGAGCAGTCCAAGGTCTTCACTATTCACTTTAAATAAGTAGGTGAAGATTCACTGCTAGAATTCCAGGCAGATATGACTTACATACTTGAACATAGTTGGCTGCCTAAAGAGGCCCTTAATAGGCCATCAGTTGAGCAACTACCATAATCAAGCAAAATATATCCATAAAGAATCCAGGATGATCTCTAAAGCAATAATTGCCAGCAATTATCTGCATGCTGAAAATGTAAAAGAAACAATTGCAGGCTAGAGACAAGTGGCTATAATAAAAGAAAAGCAGCTTATGTTACCTTGGCTACCCTGCTGTCTTTCACACGTAAGTGCAGCTCACAGTCCACAATTGCTTGGCTTTGGGGATTTTCGTGTCTGTCGTCAATAATAGGGTGAGAAACAGCATCTGCTGTTGCTTCTGCAAACCCAGAAAATCGGTTATTGAACCTCCTATAAAAAGAAGAAAAAGAGTACTGCTATCAAGGTTATTTGACAACATTCACTAGACTTCCACAATTGGCCAAATGCTTTATGACCAGCAGCTTCTTCCCCTTCACAAACAAAGAGGGTGACAATGAGGAGAGAAATAGATTCAATAAGGTAAAAATGAACGTTACCCTTTGAACCAAAGAGAAAAAATAAAGAGTATTTTCAACCAAACCAATCATCTGAAGGAAATTGAGAAGAGAAAATAACAGACGATCAAGTGTAAGCCTAAACAAATTTTCAGAACATAATTGCATTTTGTTTTTTCTTTTTCTGTGGGGGAGGGGTGGCGGGGGCACACCAGTCTGCCCCCGCCCCCTTACAAAAATGATGGAAAGAAAGAAAAAAAGAAAAGACAGAGAGAACCAAAGTTAATCAAATATGATAAAAGTACAGGATGAGGCGAGCAGGACAAAACAATGACTATGTATGGAGAATCTAACAAACCTGGAATGTTTCCTCTATCTTCAGCAAACACTTGTATAACGGCATAACTTTGACAAGCTTTTTTTCTTCGAGAATTGTTCTTTGCCTAAAAGGAAAAGAGCTTACTATGAGAAGTAAATTCAAAACAACTGGTATTTTCATGGATAATTGGAGAAATTGAAGTTTGAATAAAAGAATGGCATACTTCTTCAAATTTTCTTGGGGAAATTACAACAACATCATCAGATTCAGCATCACCCATCTGCAACAGCAAGTTTTCATTATCAAGGGCTGATCCTTGAGCTGCTGCATCCAGGCTCTCCTCAAGAAGAGGAAGGTTGAGGTCCAAGTCAGAAAACACGATTTGCTGATTTTGAAAATCTCTAGCAGCCTCTCGGCTTTCCCTAGGTCCTGAGTTGCTCATATCAAAAATAAGTTCTCGGTAATGCAAATCCTAGCTGCCTTAATCATCCATAAAAGTGCACTATCGTGAGTCAAGTGAAGACTTAAGCTGACCCTCAATTTTCTTAATTCACGTCATTAAAAAATGATTATAATTTTTATTTGCAGAGACCTGCATTATTTCTGTACTATGATTGGTTTTATCCATGATCAAATTCTCAACGTTTTCTATACTTCAACAACACCGTTTTCCAATTGCAATTTATACTTAGCGAGTGAAAAAGATGATGAAAAAGAACTAACAACTTCTATGAGCTTCTCAAAGGTAATCATAGGGCACACAAAAATTCCACTGAGTTCCCCAGAGTTAGATGGAATGAATATATTTAGTTGATTTTACTAGTTAAGCCCTCTTCTGTTCTGAAAGAAAGCAAAGCTTCTTCAGATTTATTGAGACCTTATAGAGAGAAGTGGGATGGGGAGAACCTTGTTATGAACCGTAGAAAAACTAAAATCAATATTTGAAAAAAGAAAAAAATAACGAATGTAAGACTAAGATTTTCACTCCACGGGCAGAACTAAAAGTTCTTCAAATATGTCATAAGAATTGTACCTAACAGTGAAAGCTGTCTTACATGGAGACAGAGGCAGATATAAAGAGCAGGAGACAAATCAGAACGAAATAAAAGTCCGTTATCCTTATATAAGTCCAGAGACACAGACAAATAAAACCAGGAAGAAAGATCGAATACCTGAGTGAAGTGAAGAAGCAGCCGGGTCGCGAGAGAGAAGGAGCGGCGGCAAGAGCTAGAAGAGTCTTGTAGGAAGACGAGGAGAGCAGAAATGGAAGGAAAAGGGAGAGGTTAATAATAACGGCAAGTTCAAAGTTTCCATGTGTGAATGTATTTGAATCGAGAATACAAACTTCGCCTTCCTTTTCTGCTTTCACACAATTTGGGAAATAGCTTCTTTCTTGCCTGCCGTTTCCATGCTCTTTCTCTCTCCATTTTCTTCTTCTTTTAATTATTTATTATGGTGTGTTTCTGTCTATCTATCTGTGCCCGCTGCGGCTTGATCTCCCGCTCTGGCGCTTTTGCAGAAGTCAGCACAGCGCACCGGAAGCAAATTTGTTTTTTTTTTAATTTTTTTTCCCTTTTTTTTTTTTTGAATATTTTATCAGTTTTATGGCTTCTGTCACGATCTCACAAATTTTCCAGTGATTTCCCGGATATATAATTTTTTTATAATTAAGTAATATACTATCATATAAAGTCAACGAGATAATTTCGTTCGCGTAAAATTTTTTAAGATTCATTTTCTGCTTTAGGCTAAAATTTGACCAGATAAAGGCATTCTTTTGTCAAAAAAAGAAAAAAGATTATGTGGACTGTGGAGCATCGATTATTATAATTAAACCACCTCCTCCCAGTGTATGAGTACTATTTCAACTGCCCCATATTTTGTAGAATTTGTAAAACGTTGACTTTCGGCTCACACCCCTCCAAATTAAATTTAGGGGCAAAAAATGCCGAAGTTCCACAGAATGGTGATGAAAGAATTCCATGTATGATTAGATTAACTTTTGAGAATGATTTTTCTGATTTATGAGTTAAAAATATAAGAGTGATTTTCTCTCGTCTTATAATAAAAAGCTTCTGAAATTGCAGTTTGGTGTTTATCCAAACACCCCCAACTAAAGCTAGGAATTAAGGTGGATTCTTTTAGGTTGGGGATTAAAAAAACATATATTTTTTAAGGTTTGACTGGAGAGTATGTGGGCCAAGGCTAGAATTTATTTTTCTTAATTTTAATTATTTTTCTAACATTTTTTCCAAAAAAAAAATATAATTAATAAATCATAACAATTAAAGTTCTAATTTATTAAATAAATGTTGCCAGCATTAAGGTCTAAAAAACATGCATCATGCAACAAACAAACGCAGTCACCAATCCATAATCAAAAGTAAGCTATTGTTCATTAATAACTCACACAAAACATAAGAAGCTCACTACTAAAGAACATGAGTATTATAACTACTACCTTTGCAACTATCATCAATTCTCAAGATATTTGATTGCGCTTCATTTCAATTAGCAGGCTCTGCTTCATAGGTAAAAATATCAATAATTTCTTTTCTCACATCATAATATATTCATAATTTTTACTTTGAATAAATAATAAACCAAATCATAAAATCAGAGTATAGTTATTATGTATTTATAATTAAGTGGATAAATAACTCTATAACAAAAACAAAATATATATAAATTAGTAAATTACCATCATCCAATTACGTATACAAATAAGAACTTGAACATTACATGAGAGAATGAAACTTTTATAGAAAAAAATAAATAGGCCCCAACCCTTTTAAGCACTTGCCCTTACAAAGCCAGCTGCCTCACTTCATTTAAAAGCTCAATTTTATAAGACTAAATGCCTATTTGGATCTTCTTATTTTAGGCTTATCTTCTCCTTATAAGTAAAAAGCTAGCCCAAACAATATTTTTACAAAAGCTATTATAATAGAAAGAGCTTTTTTTATTACCAAAAAACTTTTTTTTTACATGAAGAAAAAAGCTAAAAATAAAAAGCTCTACTAAATGAGCTTATTTTTTAAGCTCTTATTTTTTAAGATAAGCCTAATCTCTAGGCTGCGACCACCATCGGCCACCCCAGCCGCTGCCGGCCGCCATTGCCGCCCCATCGCCGGCGACCACCTATGGAGACTTTTTTTTTTAATAAAAAAAATACTAAGGGGAGGCTGGCCACCCCACGCTGACGACCGCCATCGGTGATCGGCAGCCGTTGTCGCCCCATTGCCGGTAACTTTTTTTTAATATATATAAAAAAACACTAAGTGGAGGCCGGCCACCCCACGCCGACGGCCGCTACTGGTGACTGGCAGTCGTTGCCGTCCCATCGCCGGCGACCACCTCCGGCGACTTTTTTTTTATATAAAAAAAACACACTAAGGGTAGGCCGGTCACTCCACGTTGGCGGCCGCCATCGGTGACTGGCCGCCGCTGCTGGCCGGCCACCACACACCAGTGACCTGCCGCCACTCGCCCCATCACCGGCAACTTTTTTTTAAAAAAAACTTAAAAAAAAGTGCTTATGACAAAAATTTTACCACACAGCTTATTTTAAATTTCAGCTTATAAGTAACTTTTAAATTAAAAAATTTATATTATCATCAAACAACTTTTAACTTTTTTAAAAAAGCTCTTGTTTTTAGCTTTAGCTTAAAAGTAGTTTTTAGCTTAAAAATAAGAGGATGCAAACAAACTCTCTTTAAAGGTTAATGTTTAAACAAGCCGGCCAGAGAGGTTTAACCTAGCCGCCCGACTTTATTTAAAAACTTCATTTTATATGCCTGGCTATTTAAAAGGTAAGGTCTGAACAAGCAGGTTTAACCAAATTTTCCCTACTCTACTCACAACATGACTTCACGTTGCAAGTATCTACTCTTTTAATTTAAATAATAAAAAACTTGGCCAGTAAATACTAAAAGACTTTGACATATTAGATTACGAAAAAGCAATGACTAGGATTAAACGCTGTCCATCTTAAGGAGAAAAATTTTGGGAAAATGTATGTCAGGACCCAAGGTAGCAAAATAATTTCAAAAAAGGCTCAATAAACATTCACATGCCAGGAGCCTTTTCTGGTATTATTTTAAAAAGCGTTAGCAACTATATCAGTAGCGGTTAACAACTATATCAATCCCCGTTAACAACTAAATCAATCTAATTAACAACTACCTTAGTAGCAATTAACAACTATATCCGTACACTTTCTTTTGAAATGATGCCAGAAAAGGCCTGGCATGTGAATGTTTATTGGGCCTTTTTTGAAATTATTTTGCTACCTTGGACCCTGACATACATTTTTCCATTTTTTTTTTGTGATAACCCAAGAAAAATAAAATAAAATAATATTGATGATAATTAATGATGACTATTCATATTATTTGAGATAATTAATGGTGACCATTGATATTACTCATGATAATTAATGGTGACCATTGATATTACATGTGATAATTAATGATGACAATTGAGATTATTTGTGATAATTAATGATGACTTTTGATATTAACCGTGATAATTAATGCCCTAGTTATAAAACTTCGACTATAAATAGGGGTTTAGTCAAACCAAATTGAATCATTTTCAAATCTCAACAGTTCTCCTTTTCTCGTATCCTCTTCTTCTCTTCCTCTTCTTATTTCAAATTGCTTCTCTTCTCTAATCGATTTTCCTCCTAAAAGCATGAAGATCAAGTAATCCTAATCTTTAGAAATCTCAGGTTAATATTTTGACAGGAAAATTATGATCTTAATTACCTAAGTCATGATGATTGAAATGATAATTGGATTTGGACTTTACTTAAATACAGTGGTAGAACTAGAAAATTTTTTTAGCCTGGGCCAAAAAATAAATATGATAAACTATTTACAGAATAGTATCGCATAACATTAAAAATATGAATAAATAATAACCAACAATTATAAATAAAAACAAAATATAAAATGATAACATTTTCAGTAGGTATCTGAAACAAAAATTTTACTTTTCTCTTACAACTCAATGAGTAATTAATCAAATATTATCCTACAGATATCACAAACACAATCATAATAATAATAATATTTAATGAAATTTAATAAAATTAACACTTAAATACACATTTCACCTACCTCAAAACAAAATAATTGGAGAAAATAAAATAAATATAATATGAACCCCAAAAAAAATTAAAAAAAAACATAAAGATCTAATTAAATTTCAACTGAGCAAATAACCTATTATAATCTATTTATTAAAAGAGAAATTCATTATAAAATCATAAGACAACCAAATAATAAATCCAAACTGATTAAAATTAGTCATTAATCATTCTCTACATATATATAGTTATCTATTGTAAAAACTCAAAACTCTACCAAAATTATAATCCTAAAATTTTCACTAAGCAACACAATATTACCCTCATTAGAAAGAGTAAAATACATAGAACAAAATACTTAGCTGGAGTCAAATAATTGGCTAAAATAAAATATTATATGATAGATGTATATAAATACATAAGATAGAAAAAGACCAGCTAGGGCCAAGGCTCCAGCTAGCTAGCATGTGGCCCCGCCACTGCTTAGATAGATATTTGAGTTGTAATATGAGTTGAATCTTATATTGAATATTTGAATTATTATACTCTTAAATAGTCTGGAAAGTTATGATGCCTTTGAGCAATTGATATATTTAAATGAAAAAATTTAATAATTGTGAGAAGATTGAATTTCCTAATTCTGTGTGATTGTAATGGATTAATGATGAGATGATAGCTTTGAGATGATACCTTCTAAAGTGATGGATACAACCTTTGGATTTTATGCCTTCGATGTTTATATGATGTGAAAAAATATTATTTGTTCTTCTTAAAGTGGTGTCTAACAGGTTCCTAGAGATATTAGTAGTAACTTTGGGAAGATGTTTGCATATTGCAGGTACTATGTTTATCTTCCCACTAATTATGCTAAATAAATTTAAAAAGACAATGAATAATATTTGGTTCGATGTGAATATATAGATATAATAAATATTGAAATTGATATTTGATTCAATTATTATGTGATTGTATATTTGATTTGATTAATATAATTGATCTCTGCGATAAGCCTTCCTTCAGAGGAACAGATTGTCAATGAAACAGGGTGCAAACGGAACAGATTTTCAATGAAACAGGGTGCAAAGGATGAGGTTAGCAGTGTGCTTTGAGGACTCAAAGATTTCTAACTAATTTTAGACTTTACAGAATTTTTATGAATTCAATAAAATGCATTAAACATATTTCTTTTAGTTGAACCTTAGCCTTTGGTTTTATTTTAGGAAAAACATTTTCTCATGTTGTAGGAAAACTATTTTCTCATGTCACATACACATGAAATGGTGGGACCCACATATGCATATATTAATTCATATATGTATATGTGGGTCCTACCATCTTCATATGTGTGTAGGAATTTTTTTTTTTCTTATGTAACATGAGAAAACTAAAGCCCTTTATTTTAATATAATTAGCCTTGAGTTTGTCTTAGTACAAGTGTGATAGTAACATTTCCCAAAATTTGGTTTATTTAAATTTTACAGTTATCTATGATTTTGGAAATTTTATGTTATTATAAATTGTTAGGAAATTACAATTTTGTACTCTCTTCTTAGTATAAGATATATTTGGAGAGTTAATATTGATCTTGCGTAGAATACATATATTTGTCAATATTTTTTCAATTTAACTTATTGATACTTTCTCAACACTAATCAACAATAAAATAAAATGAGGAAGTTACGAAAAATAATTAGGGTATTTTAAAAAATACATATCATTACTAGCATTAATCTTTAATATAAGACCCAATCAATTTTTTGATAATTTTTTTAATCTAATCAAATTTAATAACTATATTCTATATTAAATATCGCCCGCGCCGCCCAGTACTTGGTTTGAGAAACTAATGTATTGAACCAAGAGACCTATGTAAAGAGACGATGGATCACAGGAAGCTGAGATTTAAAAAGTGCAGGCTTGTAATGCGCATGCAGGCTTAGGAACGAAGAGAAGCTCCAATAATTATCACGTGATATTCACAAAATTTACGTTTACTCTTTTAATTCTTTAAAGACCAAAATCAATCCTCAAAATATACTATTTTATAGGAAACACCTGTGAACGTATTAAATGAGATAAAATTTTTTCCATATATTTATTTTATAAATCCTAAAAAATATTATTAAAAGCTAATCCAAACAGCCTCATCCTCATTCTGTCCCGAGGGAAAAAAAAAAAGAATAGTTTAATTTAACCCAATTCAGATTTAAAAGGAAAGAAACGAAGAAAAGCGCCAATTTTCAATGGCAAGGGCACCCGCGGACCGCGGCCGGAATACCAGAGCAAACAAGAGCGTCACCTCGATTTCAATTGTCCCTCTAGTAATCCTTAGCCGTTCGACTTCGCAGAAACCTTTCGTTGTAGCCAAGAGCCCTCTGAGTTGAGGAATTTGAATTTTCCATAAAAATGGCAGAACGTTCTCTATCCATTCCATCGCCATTGCCACCCAAGGACCTCCCCGCCCTTCACAGGTCGTTCTCCCTCTTCCGGTTTTTTTTTTTATTATTTTTTTATTATTTTTTTCTCCTGCAATTCCTCTCACTTGCTCTCTATTTTTTCCCCTTCTTTTCAGTCGATTAGAGGAGCTTACAGAGCTCCACAGGCGTTGCAGCGAAGAAGTTACTGAATTAAACTCTTTGGACGAAGAGAAAGTAATGCAGGATTCTGCTCTTGAACTGGAGGTATCGTTGCATCAGTACCATTGCTTTCTTGGTCTTTTCCTCAGTCAATAAACACCTTTATGTTTTTCTTATTTACAGAGTAGAATACAGCAGATTGTGTCCGAGTACTCTGATGTGGGTTTCTTAGAAGATGATGACATGGGTGGGTACTCTTTTATTTCTTCTGAATTTCTGATGAGACAAGTTTCTTTGCATAATAATATAGAGGGTATCGTATATGACTTTTAGTGGCCCCCACGGGTTTCCTTCATGGAGGAGTGGGTTTTCGTCTCTCTTGCTCTTGTTTCTGCAGCTTTTTTGCTGAAGCGGTTCACTAGATTAGAGTTAGGTATAATTAGTCATTTGTTAATCGAGTGCAGCTGTATGGACTTCGAAAGTATTGCTATGTTTTCTTGTGCTATCTGAGTCTGGCTATTTTACTTCCGTCGTTTTATTTGTGGCACTGATTCTTACACAGAATCTTAGATAGGGACTTAAGGTGAAGCATAGAGTTGAAAATTTATGGTGAGATTTTATAAATTAGTCGAATTTTCGCACAGATGCCTACTTAGAGCATTTGAAGGAGGAACATAGCAAGGCGGAAGTTGAAAGCTCCAATATAGCTAAAGAGATTGATCGGCTTACCAAAATGCATAAAGAAGGTGATGCCTTTCACTGTGTCTTGCATGTCTATCAGGAGAGGGAACCTCGCCTCCCCCTTTTTCTTTTTGTCATTTATTTACTTTTCTTGTTTTTCCAGATTCAAACCTGTTGGAGGCCAAACTTGAAGAACTGAAATGCTCTTTAGATTATATCACATTAAAGGTTGGTTCTCTATTGAAGGGAAATTTATTGTATTTTACTCTTTTTGGTTAACTAAGAAGCTGTAAACTCAAATTGAACCCTAGTGCTTCATTTTCTTTTCATCCTTCATTAAGATGAAATCCTCTCAATGATAGGCTTTCAGAAATCAAACTTTCTTCTTGATGTTTGAAAAGAATACACTTGCAGCATCTACTGTTGATGTTATCATATAAGATAAAATATATGCTTCTCTATAAGTGAATAGTTATTCAAGCAATTTAGATAGAATACTAAAAAGTTATATTTACACAAATCATCTATAGAATGACATTGGTTGACTGACGTATGTTATGAGATTTCCATTGTAGTAATCATATTTTGACATTGGCTTAAAATATTGCTAGGATCTAAAGACTGCAAGGGCAAGTGAAGGTGTTGATGCTCATATGCTAGATGATAACCAGTCAACTTTGACCACTGCACACAAAGACAACAATTTAGAGGTCTTTTTGCCTAATCATACTACTTTTCTCTGTTTGCTTCTTGAGTATGAATTTGTGAGATATGTTGACTAAACATCCAGTGTTCTGTTGTTCTGGTTCTATGTAGATATTTATTCCAGTGATTCTTTATAGTTAATTAGCTTTTATGACTTCCTAAAGAGCAGAATTTTGCTTCCACTTGGCAGCTATTAGAACTTGATAATAAGATTGATGAAATGAAGTCAACTGTCAAGTCTCTGCAGAATACTCAGCATCTGGTCAAGTGGTATTTCATCCACCTCCTCTTTCACTTTAGATACTTATATGCATCCTGCCTTGCTCATCTAGTTCCTTTGTTTAGGTTTGATGTAGTGGAGCAGATTGAGGATGCACTGATGGGTCTAAAAGTGCAGGCGTTTGATGAGAATTGCATTAGGTTGTCATTACAAACCCACATGCCAAACATTGATGAAGCTGTAGTGAACCATGAGTTAGTAATCGAAGTTTTAGAAGGGACTATGAAGTTAAAGAATGTTCAGGTATCAGAACGTATGATTATTTCTTAAGCTGATATATTGTTAGTGTCTACATCTGACTTGTAGATTTGCTGGATGTATGATATGGTTACACTTGTTTTGGTGACATGATCACCTCAAATTATTGGCCTTTGGTTATTTTCAATTTTAATTTCTAATCCTTGTTATATAGGTTTTTCCAAATGATATATATGTGAGCGACATTGCAGATACTGCAAGATCTCTCAGGTTTTTTCTGTTCTTTTTCTCAGCCTCTGTTCTCTTCTATCCCTTTATATCCTAACTTATATCACTCTCCCAGTTCCCAATAAGATAATAAGATTATATTCAAGTCAATTTAATGCTGTATTAAAATGTGTCAGCTAATAACCTTGGTTTTCAATTTCTTAACCAAATTAGATCTCATTATGTATAGGACTTGCGCAAGATATTTTAAAAAAGGGTTATGATCTCAAACAAAGATTACTAACCTAACACAAGTCACAACTTTATGCTTTATAAACAAATGCTTACCTTCAACGAAACAACTACATACACAAACACATGCGAAAGGAAAAAGGAAGAAGTATTGGAAGGAAGGGCAAAAAATGCTTTCTTTCGTGGAAGATTTTGCCAGAGTTAGATCTGATTCTTTTTACTACCTTTGGTTTTTTTTTTTTTTTTGGGGGGGGGGGGGGGATGGTTCATACATCTATCAATTTATATTTTAAGTTTCTTCAATGTGCTATTAAGGAGGTTGAGATTTGTGCATAGGACTTTGATAACGATTTTCACTCTAGCTGGCTCCATTTTTTCTGAAGGGACTATGCTTTGTTTCTAAATTCGAAAGGCAAACTACTACAACAACAAGCAATTGTTGATGAAATGGTGGTTTGATTCACTGTGTTGTATTTACTGTGCAGCAATTCTTCATTGCAGTGGCTTATAAGAAAAGTGCAAGATAGAATTATACTTAGCTCACTTAGGCGTCTTGCAGTAAATGATGCTAACAAATTAAGGTGAGATCTTTGATGCAGTCCTAGTTTTGGTGCACTTAAAATTTGGCTCACAATTCTTTGATTGATTTTTAGCATACAATGGCCTTCTGATTTAACATGTACTTTATTTTATGTTTGATTACAGATACTCGCTTGAGTACTTGGATAGAGATGAAACTATAGTAGCTCATGTGGCTGGAGGAATTGATGCATTCATAAAGTTATCTCAAAGTTGGCCGCTATTTGGTCCTCCATTGAAGCTTATATCTCTGAAGGGATCTGATAATCTGAAGGAAATTTCTCTAAGTTTTCTCTGCAAAGTTGAGGTCAGCGATATCATTTCCTTTATACCCATTTTAATGATGATTTTATTTTCTTTTATTTTCCTTGCTTTTGCTTGTAAACGGGAATTCTTATTGTGCTGAATTTCGACCTAAGAATTCCTGTTTTCCATGTTGTTAAACCTACCGAAATCAGAGTAGCTAGTAGCAGTATGTTTTCATTTCTTCTGATAGCCAGAAAAGCTATTCAGCGGATATCTTAGGGTAACCATTTGGTGATGGTATTTTACATCAAACAATCTAGGAACAACATTTCTATAATTATTGTTGCATTAAAAGTTTTTACTTTCTTCAAATCTTCCCATATTTATTGTGTCCGTGCTCGTTTGTGTCTCATGTCATGATTTATTGAACTTGTCCTTGTTAATTGCTTTTGAAAACTTTATAGGTGGTATTTCCTTTAGATAACTTCTCTGCATCTTCTCTCTATCATGCCTTCTAGTGCTTTTCTATCATGGTTGGAAGTTTACTAACTTTTTTTTCTCCCGAATTTCTCGTGTTTTCTTTTGGCGTGGGGGTTGGATTCTTTAGAAGTTAGCCAATTCATCAGATTCTCATATTCGACAAAATATACCAAGCTTTGTGGATGCCATTGAAAAGATACTGATAGAACAGATGAAGTCAGACCTTCATGCCGATGATAGTTCAGCCCACTGATATATGTGATGCTTCAGATTGCACCTGCCTCTTGAGTCCATTTGTTTCTTGGATTTTTGTATTTCCTTAAGCACACTTACGTAAATGTATTAATCAAGATTCATAACAGTTAGGAGGATGACAATTTGAATCGGAACACCTGATGAATGCTATTAATAATATATAAATAATATAACATAATAAAAGTTTTATGTTTTATATCAATGATTATCTATATATAATATGATAATTTTAACAAACTACTGTTTTATTTATGATTATTAATAGTGCGGCTTGTTATTTATAATTACATGTTTTTGGAACCACCCTAGTTTTAAACTTCAGTTAATCATAAATACATTAGAGTTGAAGAGCAAGGTTGATGCAATAACTATAGCCAAGTAAAACATCACTCCATCAGATGGAGAAAGAAGAGAAAGGTATTGAAGGTAAAGATGATCGTCAAACTTTGTACCAGAAGTCCAGAACTAAATATCTATCAAAATGTATCTCTTTATTTCTCCACCGAGACCATTTTTTTATTAAAAAAAAAAAATCAAGTTTTAGAGTTAAACACATAACGGAGGACACTCGGGTGTTACCTGTTGCGTAACAGAGTTTGAAACAAAAGCATTTTAAAAGACCAACAAAAATGACCTTTACGCTCATTATTTCAGGTTCAGTAAAAAAAAAAAAAATGAACAGAGAGGACTAAATACCCTTTTTATATATATAGAACAGAGGTAATTACATAAAAATGTAAGTAAAAATCACTAGTAAACCATTATAAGGAACAAGATACACTAGATGTGTACAATCTCGCCTTATGGAAGAATCCACTTGAGAGTGCATTCAACAAATCTGTGCCCTTTTAGGCCACTTCTTCTAACCATAGCTCAAGATCCTAGATAGCCAAGTGTAGCTGCAATCATTAGAGGAGATGCATTTATCCATCAACAATGAATTGATCTTCTTGATTATCTCCCTCAACCCTAGTGTCACCGTGAACTACGCCATTTACATGATGCAAATTTTGCATCATCTGTGAAAGATAGTGGTTGCTAGCGCTAGTATGATCAGATAAACCAGCAGGTTGAGCAGCCCATTGTGAGAAAATACCAAGTAATTGGCTGGTAAGATTTTGTTGTTCATGAAGTATGCGAGTTTGCATCTGACCCATTTCAGCACGGTGCTGATTTAACACCTCATCAATCCTCTTCTTCCATTCTAACCTTTTGTTATTCATTCTCTCCTCCCAGCCCCTTTCATATATTAACTCTTCCTCTCTTCTTTTCATTTCTAATACTTCATTCTCCTTCTCTGTAGCTTCCCACTCAGATATTCTTTGCCTCCTCAGATTCTCCCTTTCTTTTTCCCTCTCCTCCCTCTCCTTTTCTCTTTCTTCCAATTTCTTTTCCCATTGCTTCTCAAGCTCAATTCGGAAGTTTTCCCTTCTCTGCCTCTCCCGCTCTCTGTCTATCTCTCGTTGCTCGAACCGAGCCTCCATTTCTCTCAATTGACCAAGTTGGTTTGCAAGCATCCTCCATGCCTTCTTTTCCAGCCCCTTCACCACCTTCCTCTTCTTCTTTAAGCTGGACCCAGTCAGTTCTACTTCTTCATACACATAACCATTGTCTGCATCTTCCCTCAATCGATCACTTCCATTATAATTCACTTCTCCTTCTTCAGCATCATAATCAAAACCCAAATTCATTACCTCATTCTCAACCCCATCGATCCCGGCGGTGAAGTCCCCTTCACCTGAATGACCTATTTGGCCAAACTCAATGATATCCATCGTCCCACTGTGCCCCAGAAACCCAGCTCCATTTTCACGATCGCCATTTGCCAAAGCCATTAACTCATTATTATTACTATGACCAAGAGCCACATCTCCGAAGACCTCCTTATACCTAAGAAAATTAGACCAATGGGTAAGACCCTCCACCCAATCAAACTCATTCCCATTAGAATCCCCACCAGAGTTTTCCATTGACGAAAAATCAGGCTTCTTAATTTTTTGCTTAACAAGCATATACTGGTGCCTCATATTCTGGACCTTAGTGGACACATCCTTCCAAGTCCACTGCCAGGGATAGGAAACGGGATCGCGAAGATGGTGAACCGAATTGACATAACAAGCAACGGGCTTGAATTTTTTCTCACGGGTTTTCATCTTGGCGAGTGTTCCATCGGCCACCATATCGCCATACTTATCAATTAGGGTTTTTTCCTCAGCCTCGGTCCATTTCTTTCTTCTCGGAGGCATCATCGGGAGCCGACCCCAGTATCCTCCTCGAAGATCACAGACTTATCGGATATTGAATTTTATAGCATCAAAGACATGAATAAACCACAATTCAATCAAGCAAGACGACCAACAACGTCAGCAGCAAAGGGATAGCACTTACCTTTTGTGATGGTGAATTGAAATAACAAGAAGCTCTAGTACCGATGGAAGTAAGAAGCAGGAGCAGTAGAAGTGCCGAAGAGTGACTTTCTTGGGGAAATCGAAGGAGATTTGAGAGAAATTGATGCAGGTTACCGCAAGAATCAGGATCAGAGAAGAGCGGATGAAACTTCTACAGAAATTTTATTGAGAATAAGCCTCGTTTTCTCATTTACCTTAAACATTATTTTGGAAACACGCCTACGGCACATTGCGTTGCCAGAGTGGCTGGATGTTCGCTTATGCGTTTTCGGTTTTCCCCCACGCAGGTTCGATTCTGGTTTTTCACTCTGCTGGGGTATTACTTTATTTTGTTAGTTATGGAACTTTCTTTCAGAAAAAGAGGTTTGTGGATTTGTGAGGGTAAAATGCAACAAAAAAAATACTGGTAAATATTGTCCTTGTCCATTTTTTTAGGCAAAAGGGTATATGTATTTATAAAATGTAATAAATAATCAATCACACCGGTAAATTTGGTTCTTATATGGCTGAACTCAAATGTTTGACGTTTGGCTATAGTTATCAAGTTTGATAGAAGAGAATATAAAAATTAAAAATATTAAAATAATAACCATGAAGATGGTGAGCCTCACGATTAAAGATCTTGGAATCAGCCATAGATATCTGAATTATGTTAATATATTGTGAAAGTTGCTTCGTTGCAGCATCCAATAAACAATCCTAGAAAGGTTGAGAATCTCAATATATTACAGATTTTTCTGGGCGCTCAATATATTACTGATTTACTTGCTGTAACAGCTTCCAATTTTTATATATTTTAAAACATACAAATTCTAAAGAAAATAATTACTTACTGGTTAATAAGTTAAGTAGTTAACGCAGCTTTGGTGTCGTCCCTCAGCGACAAGATGATAATCCATTGATGTTTATGTGACAGTTAGTATTTAGTTTTCTCACCAGTAATAATAAATCAATGAAGAATGATTGTGCATGAAAAAATTCAGCCCGCCGTGCATTGGGCACTGGGGTGCTGCCAGTTTGAATTGGAATCTAAATGACACGTTGTGATTGATGTCTTTATACAAGAACATGAAAGATGTGTGTTTGCCCTGTTCATTAGAAAAACCAGAGAACAAGGGTTCCCTTTTGTCTTGTCCCCAGCTGCCTCCCGGGCCCTTCGGGTTCAATCATATGACATGACATGTTTTTTCTATAACACTAGCAGCTTAGCCTATCTAAGCTCGCGAGAAAGATTCGTATGAGTGGGTAGGACTGGCAACAACAGCAGGAGAATTGGGTTCCGTGGGTTTGGGACCCATGTCTATGGTTTTGTGAAGAAGGAAGGTGCCCCCTAATATTGTCAGAAACCCACACACCTCTGTCACTATCTGCGATGCATTTTGTGAGTCCCACTCCTGCATTTTGGAACAGCAATCATGCACGTTTTCACTATTCAAGTATTAATTCATCATTTTGTCTATTTAATTTGCTGAAATCTTCATTGAATTAAGGAGGGAAGTGCAAAGAAAATCCGGGACCATATGTATTAGGCACGCACCTTGAACATGATCATGCTGGCTAGTATAGTAAATGTTGTAAACATCACGTAGTAAACGGGTGATACCACAGCTGTGTTGAAGGTATCCAGAGCCTACAAAAATTATTTAAAAATGAAACTGAAAACATCAGACCTTAACTCCAGCATATTACTGGTTTCCAGTCTACTTGGCATCATCAATTGCGAACCTGGTTTCCGTTAACTAACTGAGAAATATAATAATGCAACTTACCTTGTTCAAGTAATTAATCTGCAAAAGACAACATCCTAACACAAGCACGGTGAAGAACCAGGTCTCAAAGAATTTGAACTGATTCATCCCTTCAAATGAAAGCTTCAACGCTATTCCTACAGCTTTCACACCCATGACCTGCACAGATTGAAACAAGGGTAAGAAGTATGTGGAGGATGGGTTTTCTGGCAGCAGCCATGACAGATGTGAGCGTCAAAAATATAATTAATTCTCACCGTAAGAGAGCCGACAAGAGAACATATTCCGACATAAATGATCATATGCGTCTTCCCAAGACGTGGTACACACCAGAATATAAGGATACAAACAGCAATTACAACAGCAATAGTGTACGAAATAAAGCCTGTTGGTGAACAATTTCTTACTATCAGCTAGATTAAACATAAAACAAATGTATAACAAGGACCTAACTGAATTGTTAATTAATGGAAAGAAATTGTTAAAACGAAAATAACTAAATAAGGCACAAAATATACCTGGTTCTGTGGCGAGTGTCCACACTTCCTTAACAGAATGAATGTCTCTCTCATGCGGTGCATGCAAAACAATAGTTGTAGAGCCCACCATGCACAGAGCACATCCAAGCTTACCAAACACGTGCAATTTCTCGCGGAGGATAAAATGAGCTAGCACTGCACTGCATATTATGATGAGTTTGTAATATCCAAATTGAAGGTAATGATTGAAAGTGCACATCCACAACGGGTCAAAGACACCAAAAAAAAAAAGGTCCTTAATTGTTTATTTTGTGAAGAATGCCGTTGGTTACCTGAAAATGATGCTTAAAGCTCCTAAAGGAGTTACAAGTATAGCAGGAGCAAACGTATAAGCCGCAAAGTTGGCGATTTCCCCAAATATCACTAGAAATAATATAAGCACAAAATTTAGCATCAACCATTGGATAATTTCCTTCTAATATTATGTGCATTAGGTGTTCAGAAGCAAAGGACATGTTTGCGGTAACAGACTAGCATGAAAAGTATATGGAGTTGTATGCACATCGAAGTACTGAGAGATATAAGTACAGGTGGGAGGTAACACTTCCTATAGGGCGTTCTGAAGATAGCGATTAGCACTTCGACAGGTGTTGGAATATTTTTCATTGACAATAAAGGGACTTCCGTTTTGTGTTTATCAGTGGTCTTCATCATGTACCATGACTTTTTCCTTCTTCTTCTTCTTCTTTTTTTTTTGGATCTCTCAATTTCCTATCAGCTAAGAAAAGAAAAACAACACCTAAAGTCTAGATTTTTTTTTAAAAAATCAATCACTCTGACTTTATTTTAGAAACCATACAAAAATTTCAAGAACAGAATGTTATCAGAAATAATAGAATGGCATTCACTATTTCACTTTATACGTGCAAGAAATGAAAGAAATAATCATATTCCTGCGTGCGGCTTCTGTTAGAGAAGTAGACGTTTCAAGGATTGAACTGTTTCTGTTCCACCTCACATGCCACAAGTGAATATGATTTCCGTGCCCTCATTTTGAACTCAATATGATATGAAGTGAGATTTTATATCCTTGTCTTTGGGGCATGCAAGGAAACAATTTACTCAACTGGAAACAAGAGAACTACGGTACCACCTGAACCTTTTAATAGTAAAAGAAAATAATGAAGTATGTTTATAACAGAACTCGTTGATTGGAAATTGCAGAAAACACATTGTATTGTGATATGCTACATGAATTTATTTTAGAAACCATACAAAAATTTCAAGAACAGAATGTTATCAGAAATAATAGAATGGCATTCACTATTTCACTTTATACGTGCAAGAAATGAAAGAAATAATCATATTCCTGCGTGCGGCTTCTGTTAGAGAAGTAGACGTTTCAAGGATTGAACTGTTTCTGTTCCACTTCACATGCCACAAGTGAATATGATTTCCGTGCCCTCATTTTGAACTCAATATGATATGAAGTGAGATTTTATATCCTTGTCTTTGGGGCATGCAAGGAAACAATTTACTCAACTGGAAACAAGAGAACTACGGTACCACCTGAACCTTTTAATAGTAAAAGAAAATAATGAAGTATGTTTATAACAGAACTCGTTGATTGGAAATTGCAGAAAACACATTGTATTGTGATATGCTACATGATGTAGCAATAAAATACCGTTAAAACGAGTGACAATTACAAATCACTTACTTGTGATCATTCCGATCCACCACCATGGTTCATACAGGTATGCATGCCCTCCGGAGGCTGATCATATTAATTAAAGAGCACGAAACAATGGAAAATGAGGGCAAATTTTAAATTTAGTATAGAAAGCAAGAAAATAATAAACACATAAAAAGGTGAACCTGCTCTGTTCCCCGCATTCCCTGCCTTTTGGAGACCCTTCTTTTTTATAATGAAGCTAGAGCCAATGAAAACGCTCGAAGACACAGCGAGAACAAGCCCTTTTACGTTGTCGGACGAATTCGCCATATATCATGAAGAAAGAACAAAAGCACCCAAAGATTCCTGACCGAAGATTGCAGGGCAGCGCCAAGATGAGCACAAGTTCTTCAAAATATGGCACATTAACGAGAATTCAGAATCTAGAAAGGGCAAAAAACAAAAAAAATGAAAGATTGAGAAACAGAGCATACCTTCTTGGCACCCTGCAGACAGATATATATCAAGCGAGAAACCGTAAGCCGAAAGGAAGAGAAAAACGCATTTGAGAATCGGAATATTATACAAAGGGTTCTTCAGGTAGGTGTTGTGAGGAGGATCGGAGAGAGGAGGAGGGGAAGGTGGATGTGGGAAATGGGGGCACGAGGAGAAACGTAGGGGTGGGAGCAACAAGCAACGGTGAGTCCGTTACTTTTGCAACCCACGAACAAATGGGAAAATACGGCCACAATTTAACATGTTTTCCGCGGATCTCGGTTCGCTGCTTTTCTTCCCTCTATATATTCTTCCTCACTTTGCGATCTCGCCCGTTGCCTTAATCCACGGATCCCATTATGCCACGCAATATTCACTGTTTTCTTGCGGGCGTCATGCATAATCTGGACCGTCGATTTCGAATCTCACTCTCAGATAATGATTGTGCTTCTCAATTTCAACCTCGAAGAATGTTAAAGTCCATGTTTTTCTGTTTTTCGAAAGTTATGGAGATCTCGTTTCTCTTTATTTGATATTTTGATTGCATATAATGCACAATAGTTTAGGTATATTTTCAAGCAAAAAGTGTCAATAGTCTTTTTTTTTTCCTACAGAAATTTTAGGAAAGGGGTCGAGCTCACCCATAGTCCAAGGGTAGAGCGCTTAGAGCCCAGTCCACAAGGGATACTGGCTAGATAGTACATATGCTTCTACCTCTCATAAACCCCTAGGATGCCTCCCCAGCGCTTTCACTAACGCAGGAATCGAACCCCCCCTAAAGGTGAGAAAGACCAACCCCACGCCAGTTGAACACAAGAACGGGGGTAATGTCAATAGTCTTTGTAATACCCTAGATTTTATTTTATTTTATTTTTAATAATAATAATAATAATAATAAATACTAATAATACTAATATTAAAATGTATAATTTCTAATAAAGTAATGTGTGTGTAGATAGATAGATATAGATATATATAGATATATATATATCATAATAATAATGATAAATGGGTAGGTAAAGATAAAAATTTAAATTAGAATCTAATAGGTGATTTGTCATTATTTATTAAACTAGTAATAGTTAAAGCCCAACCCATAGGAAACCCTAATTTCAACTATAAACTTAGGACTAATCATCTAACCCTAGTCATCACCTATCAGTTCCCTCTCTAAAAATTTTTGCGGCAGAAATTTTCTTCTAGGAGCTCTGCAACCACGGAGGCCAGGTAATCCTAATCCCCAAGAGAATAAGAATTAATTGTTGGTAGCATTAGAATGTTGATTGGAATTAATTTATTGTAATCCTAATCCCTAAGAATTGTATATTAATGAGTACATTGTGGAATACTTGATCTTGTATATTGGATTGCGTACAATGTTTTACACCAGTCTGTTTAGAATCTTGTTTTGCCAGTAGTTTATCTAGAATCAGTAGGAAGCCGTTCTTGCTACACCATAACGTGCGGATATATATTGTGAATTCATGATTGATTTGTCTCTATTTTATATTGTCTCACCTTTTCATATATTAAAATGCAAATTTGGACACGGTATGGACCTCTTAATGTTTTGGAAACCAAGTTTGGTTTAGAATTTAGAAACCTTATTAAATTATTTATAGCAATTCGTATCTATTATATTATGACCTCCTTGCATATACACATATATTTCTATCCTTGTTTTGCGTGAATCCTTGCTCCCTCTGTGCGTTCGGTCTTTGCGTTTTTTTTCTTTCCTAATGGCTTATATATATATATATATATATATATATATATATATATATATATATATATATAGAGAGAGAGAGAGAGAGAGAGGGTTTAAATTATAAGTCCTGAAAATTTCCTGTGAACACCTTATAAACCATGAGTATTTACCTTATAGTTTAAATTGGGAAGCCCCACAATAAAATAGAGTCAACATTTTAATGATTATGTTTGAGAAAACTCACGAGCTCTTATAAAAAGTTATAGCTCGTAGGTTTGTGAAATTAATATCAACCCTTTCTTGTAGGAGTAAAAAAAGGATTTTATTATTATTGTTACAAATATCTGAATACACCTAATAAAAACAATTTAGGTACTTTATGAGTCTAAACCACTCATAATAAATTATCAAGTGGGAGGATAGCTTTGGGATGTTACCTCCTAAAGTGATGAACACACTTTTAAGGCGTATGCCTTCGAGAACTTTTGATGTGAACCGATATGTCCGTTCTTCCCAAAGTGATGTCTGGCAGGGTTTCCCGGGACACTAGTAGCAACTTTGGGAAGAGGTGTGCACACTAGGAAGAAAATTACAATATGGCCAAATTATGATGATTTGTGACTGGCAGGATTTCCCGGGTCACAGGGTAGACTGGCAGGGTTTCCCGGGTCTACCATGGTTCTCTTCCCACTAGAAAACTCTAAAAACCATGACATCTTTTAGTTTATACATATACACATATGATGCCTTTATGCTATTTTATTTTGCAATTATTTAATTTTATTTCGTAATTAATTTATCTTATTTTATAATTATTTTTTTATTGGAATTAAATTATTTTATTTTATGATTAATTTATTTTATTTTATAATTTATTTATTTTATTTTAATTCATATCAAATTTATTTATCTATCTACTTATTTCTGTTCTATTTTATTTCATTTTACCCTTAATTAATTACGATTACCAGCGTTTGTTGATGTGTGTATTCTTGGGCTGCGATGATCCTTCGGGGGAGCAGAGTTTCAGTGAACAGGTTTCAAAAATTGGGGCTAGCCGTGAGAAGTGAGGATGACGGACAATAAACTCTAGTTATCTACTTTCATTTATTTTCATTAATTTTATTTTTCGAAATAATGTTTAAGTTTAGAATTATTTCCTGTAATAAGAAGCCTTGCACTTGTTCCATACAAGTGCGGCGGTGACACTTTCCAGATGTTAATTATTTTGGATTTCTATTATTATTTATAAAAACCATTGGAATATTTATGTTATTTGAACTTTAGAAATCCGGGTGTTACAGTCTTGGTTAGTTTGAATATACATCTAAAAGCTATTACAAATGAGGTACCCAAATCTACTCTAATTTTCTCTAGTTATATTAGGCACATGTTTAATTTGGTATACTATTTATAAAAAAAACATTACTTTTCAAATTGAATTGATTTTTTTTAGCCTTAAATTGCATGAACAAAACTAATTTTTCGATCGTGTGTATTTTTTTCTTTTGGGGTTTGCAGATATAGTATATGAAAATAGCTAAACATTAATTAGAGTAGTTTGTTTTCTTAATCCAAGAAAAGTATGTTTTTCAAAAATCAATTTGACTTACAAAAGTATGTGGAAACGTGCACTACATATTCCCTTGTTGTGAAAGAATGATGACTTGCAATATAGATGAGGTTGAGGAATTTTATAAAACTCTCTATCTATAATTCTATATGATTGCAACATGATGCAAGGAAATACATGACTTAATCATCAATTTGATATTATTTATCAGTAAATAATTTACGTAATATAAATAACTTAAAGTATCATCATATTGCACATGTCGGCCATGAGCTCAACAACTTTTTTTTTTTCTCGCCTCTTTTTAATGACCCTCTATCACTATACAATTTTAATTTTGACTCAATAAAACACATACTATTTAATTTTTGAATAAAATTCATTAGGTCCAATTCTCTAATTAAACCTTATCATGTATGATATTTATTATTAAGGACAGTCTAATAGTATTTTGAAATTTTATCAATGTGAAATTTTATTATTAAAAATTTCACGTAATAAGATTTTGATCGAAGAATTGGACTTAAAAAATATTGGTTAACAAACTAAGTTGTGTGCTTAACACCCTGTATACAACCAAATTATCCATATATAAGTTAAAAGAGTAAAATGTTTTGATCACCTTTTTGTTTTGTATTGATTATACCGATCTCCCCTTTATTTTAAAAATATACATCTTAACCCAAATTATTAACACCGTTAAAGAATATTTTGAAAAAGTTCTTGAGATAACTATTTTAATTGAAATTCATATTAGAGTAAATTATGTTACTAATTTACCCCTCATTATCACCAAATCCTTGATTGATCTTTTAACATTAATAAAAAATATTAACGATCTATCTATTTTTTTTTTTAACTAAACTTAGGGGAAAAATTCCAGTAATTTTTTTATGTGAAAAATATTAACAACTTATCAAAAATTCGAGTAATGTTTAAAATAAACATACGTTCAATGAAATATATTTTAACCAACGTATGTATGTAAAATATCAATTACATAATGAGTAAATGCAATAAACAAGTGAGATTAAACATTCAAATTTATTGAAAAATATATATAATTAATTAAATCTGTATTATGATTTATGACAATTAGTTTAGCATAAAATTTGAAAATATATATTAAATTATTTTTTTAATTTTGGATAAATATATGTACTTCAATGATTATAAAGTAATATTTGTATTAATGAAGGGCCTTTTGGTCAAAATTATGGGTCAATGTTGTGATTAAATGGTCACTTAACGGTTAGGTGGATGAAAGTTGAACATCAAAATTATAAAGGAGATTTGTATAATATATATTTTGATTTTAAAGGAGATTGTATAGATTTTCAATATAGAAGGGAGGAGGTCTTTATAGTTTAGAGTAAATAGATAGGAGATTGACATATTTTACTCTCGTCAAATTAATCGATCAATCATTAATTTTATTCTTATAAACTTGTAATACCCCATTCATAAGATAATTATTTAGTCCGAATCCATTAATCAATAAATACGTTTATTAGTGATTGTTTCATATATATATATTTTTTAATGTTTCTTCATAATCCACTAATTGGGCAATCAAAATTCACTTATCAAATAATCATAATTCTTTCCAGCAGTATATCTCCCAATTCTATGAGTGCAATTTATTTCTATTTTTTGAATTTTATGTGATTTTTCTTGGGTGTTTACAAAAATATTTTTTCAATTATTATTATTATTATTAAATTATACGGCGCTTGTTAGCTTCTAAAACTTAAAAGGTGCATGAACCTCACGTGACATCGTAAAAAGCGAGGAAATCTAACCCTGAAATCCAAGGTTCACGGAATGGAAAGCAAAGGAGTACTACGTGGAGATCAAATAATGTTGGAAGGGAAAGATAATGTAGGACAGCCAAATATTACATTTAACAGTCCATGTTGCGTGGGCCTTTAGTTGCCGTGCGATGATTGAATTCATCAACGGGTGCGACCACGTAACCTTTATATCTTCGTTGTCGCTAATGAATATATACTCATGACCCCTATTATCTTGTCAATCTCATTTCAAAGCATATTCCTGTTTGATATCTCCTTGAAAAAAATAATTATTTGAGAAAATAATTCTACATTTTAATATAATAGTCATAATTTCCCCTTCGCCCTTATCCATTCCATCACGCTAATCTAAATAATATGAGAAATTATATATTTATTTTTTTAAATCTGTCCGAGTGTTCAAAAGATATGAAACATTACATTTTTAATATGGGGCGACTCTTATAGCAAATTTTAATTGGTTACGAGTAGAAATGAGATCCTCTTATTATCCTTATTTCTCACTATCTCTTATAGGCCTATTTGGGCCATTGATTGGGAGAGAGAGAGAAAAGTATTACGACATTTTAAATTGATTGGATAGATATAATTTAGAGATGATAAGAGATAATGAGATAAACCTGACCCTTACGAGTACTATGCATGGATTTTCTTTCCATCTTGATATTGGGTTTCTTTTCAAGCTGCTGTAAGCTAGAGGTTGAAATAAATAGCAATTTTTTAGGTCGATAAACCAAAACTATGCAGAGAAATTGAGAGAAGAGATCAAATAACTTGCAATTGTTTTTTTTTTTTTGGTTAGGTATAAGGATCACGATAATGAAAGTAATACTGTTCAGGACATTATTATCGGACACTGATTGAACCAAGCCTTTAACCATCAAGTCAACCAAGCTTAAGCTTTTTATGATGTTGGGCTGGATCCTTGAAATTATGGGAGAATATTTCAACCAAGCTTAGGCATTTTCTCCGTCCAGAAATGTGCTTTGTACTCCTTTTCCATCTTGCTGGATCAACATGGGAAGCTTGAAATTTAGAGAGAAATAATTTTTCACATTTAGAAACTAGAAATATACCAATAAAAGCATGTCATGGTAGGTAGATGGTTGGATCCCTTAAACATGATGTCCTGAGTTCAAACTTGGCTATGTATATGAAAAATGTTTTGTTGAAAGAAAGCAAAATCTACTTCGGTGATCTCTACACTTTCAGAGTAGTCTTTAGTTCTCGGTTAGAGGATGCCGTCTTGATTTTATCAAGAAAGAAATTAGAATCATGCACAAAAAGAAAAAGGTTCAAATAGTTTGCAATGGGAAAGAAACCCAGTGCTTTGAACGTGATTGTTTTCATAAGAAGAATGCATGTCATTAGCAAATAGCTTGCAATTCATCTACCTTTTTTTTTTTCATTATCAAAAAAAAAAAATTTACCTTTTTTTTTGGGGGGGTTAGAGATGCTGGGCCTAAGCATTTGCGCGGTAAAAATGGAATAACAGATGGGCATTTTTTCATTAATACGTAGTATGGATATCTTTTGCAAAATTTGACGAATTATATTGTTGACTTCTTAGTTTTAATTTAGATTTTAACCTCTATCATCATCATCATCATCTTCTTCTTAAGATTCATTCTTCTTCAATAGCTTATTCCCGGGTCAAATATTTTCCCGTTGTACCAAGGAAGCCTAGAAGCAATATGTCACTGTCCTGTACTCATTTTCAAGTGTTTATGGATACTAGAACTGCGGATAATTGTGTCTTCAAAAAATCAACAAGATGAATTTCATTTCAAATATGATGAAATGCTCAAGGCATAAGGTTACATTAATAGCCGCAACGGTATTATACCGTGTTAAGAATCCAACCTCAAAATAACAGAATATACAATAATAGAATAGTAAGAATTACTCTGAAACAAAAAGGACTGTTGCGTTGACGTGCAACTAGTACTAAATAAATTAATGCATCCATCTGGCCATTTTCAGAGTCATCATCTTTCTCTTTTTATTGGCACGATGCTTGGAAGAAATACTCATCTTCCGCTTGGCATGTCGCATTGGATTGATGACGGCCATGATCTTATCTTCTTGTTTCTTCTTATCTCTCTTTGCCTTGAGCTTCTTCCCAACAAGGTTATACACTTGCACGAAGTTCTGAGTCCCCAGAATGTTCTGCACTTTCTCAAGGCTTTCTTCTGCTAACTGCTTCACATTATCTGGCAAAGGGGATAAAATCAATCGAGTAAACAACGCATAACAAAAAAAGACAGGGGTTCATAAATCTGTAGTTTTTCTTTTTCTACCAGAATTTTTGACCAAGCATGCCTACACTCTAGATGCATTGCTTATTTCAATAAAAGATAAGTTGAAAGTTTGGCTTGCAGGAAAATAGTAAAATATAAAAAGAAACAATAGAATTTTGGTCGTTTTCCTAATTTTCCAGATTAATTAAAGGAGAGAAGAAAGGAACTTACCAGGGATCACTTTGCCAGCTAATCCTTCAGAGACTTTATACAGAGGTAGCAAGACTTCAGATGCATAATGCAGACAGTCATCCTGACTCATCTGTGACATGATACTTTTAAAACTGTCGAAGATTATTCCCATCTGCACTCAAAAAGTCAAAGTATTTTCCCCAATGGGCACATTTGTCAAGAGAAAGGTTATACACACAAAACGAAGGGGCAAAATGAAAAAAAAAAACAACTCATAACTTGCATACAAACCTGGCAAGTCTCCATTTGAAGGGCAATCTTCCCCATTTTCCTGAGCAATATTGAGACAAGAATATGTTGGATATTATTTGCACTCTGTTGGTTGTTTTGTTCATGTACATTAGATGTATTAGATAAGAACAAGACCCTTCCCTTCCTTGAATCAAGAAAGTCAAAAGCTTTAAGGAATCGGTCTTTCTCATGCTGCTCAAGAGAAGACCAGAATACAGAAGGATCTACGGGTGCAATGTGTCCTGTCACAGAATGGACCCCACAAACAGCAAAGACGATACTTTGGTTCATAAGGTGGGCATCAGCATCATCCATGAGTGGCGTTTTAAGTTGGCAGCAAAGCGAAGCAGCTATATGAAATAGTCTACTAGGAATCATAAGATAAAAACTTGCCAAAGACTTTTGACAATGTTCTTTGCAAGCATCAACTACAAGTGCAAAGTATTGGGCTATGAGGTGGACCGATCTGTTGCGTATCCATGAATGTGGGTGCAAAAGCATCTGACATATTGCATCCCATATAACCTGAAATTTGTGCACTTATATGTGAGAACCATGGAGACTCAGTCGATTTAGCACAAGTGGAAAAGAAAAATACTGCCAACTGTTTTAAAAGGTAATTTTTTAACAATTTTTTGTGTTTGGTCAAGACAAATTGCTTTCAAGTGATAGCAAAAAATTCTGTTTAATCAAGGGGGCAGGAATTTGGAGTTCTTGCTTTGGAACAAACTTATTTTTTCTGACAATCAGCTATATTTAATATATATTGATATATCCAACATTATCTTTCCACTAAACATGTTCTTATTAGTAATTCAAGAGATATTAAGAAAAATTAAATGAGCTGAACGGCAAGCAGATTGATCAAAATGTTTATCTTGACTAGTCTGAATGATAACTGCTTCTTCATGGCAAAGCTTTTTATGAAACTGATTACATTTTAAAAAGGAGAAAAATGTTTTGAAATAAACAAAAATTGATAGCAATGACAATGACACTAAAGGATATATTTTAATGAAAGGAAAGAAAGGAAAACAAAATTTTAACTACAATATTAACATGTGCACTATAAGCATTCTATTATCTAAATCCTACGAACATTAAAAAAAAAAATTGATGAGGAACTTACCTCAAGATCCCTAGCAAAACATAACTTGTTGAACTGATGAATCAACTTCTCCAGCATAACTAAAGAATAGTATGCTTCTTTCCAATGGGGAATACTAGATTCGGAAGAGTCAACCTTCCTGTCATCTACGGAAGACTGTAAGATGCGACGAGCCACTGGTAAGATAGTATTAATATGTCTATCAAATCCTTTCTTCAATACCTCAATCAGCAGCCCCAAAACCTGTAGCAACATAGTTAGATGTCATTATTCACGATGAACTCAAGAACAAACAGAAAAATGTCAAAAAAGATAAGCTTTTAAGACAAGCTATAACAAAATATTACAACCAAATTGCGCACCAACAAGCATTAAAAAAAAAATAAAATCAATAGAGCAAAGCAGTACTGCAGTTTTTGAAAGACAATGAGAGTGTACGTAAAACAAACCCTCTACCTCTATATATAATCTATGGGCACAATGGACACTTACACCCTTCGATTTGGTTGGTTGAACTACAAGTTACCTAGAAAGCTTCTCTAAATCCTCCTTATTGCCTCCTAACAAATAATGCATCCGATACTAGCATAGCGGACAAACACAAGGTGAAATAAAAAGAGTGGGACCCCCGAAGCTATGCTTTGTGTTAGCTTTTTTACTGAAAGCATAATTACAAGAATATTACCTGTGCAGCAACACCCCAAAATTTCTGCTCCTCACCCAAATACCAAGTAAGAGCATACTCGATAATGGTATTTAGAGAATTTGGGCTTATTGAAGCAATGAGCCCCTTTATAGCAGCCCCACTCATAGAACGAACAGCATCGTCACTGTCATTGGCCAGGCAGAGCACTAAATGGACAAATAATATCTGCGATTGCTCATCCAAAACACTTCTTGGAAATTTGACTATAATAGCATGAATCATTTCAAGAACAGATTTCCGTCCAGTTGAATACTCATACCTGAAAAGAATAAAACATTCATAACCAATTAACCATATAGCACAAGAGAAAAATGGCCACAATAACCAACCATCACATTAACTATTCAAGATCACTTACCCCAGATTAGCAAGAAGGAAACCTAGATGATTATGCAAACGTTCTCCTGGAAGAGGATAACCAAGCAAATATTGCAAAAAAATCTCACTGCACTTCTTACGAATTGATTCCAATTGACTTGTCACCATCAGTTCACGAACCCTAGTCATAAGATAATGAATTTCATGTACTTCAAGCTGGCGCATGACGATACCCTTGAGGAGTGAAAGGGCCACATGAGATTGATTCATTTCAAGGTCAACAAACAAGGGAAGCTGAGTTAGAAGGTGTAGCTGGTCTGGTGTAAGTGTAATATTGGTGCTCCGCAAAAGCACAGTCAGCAATGTCAAACATGATTGCATTAAAGGACTGCTAGAGTTCACTGTAGTGTGTGCAATGTTCAATAGGGAAGCCTTTAGTCTTTCAGCTTGGGATTTAAGGGATGGCAAGGGCAACCTTACCAATACAGTCAGACATCCAAGGGAAGCAGACACAATATCCTCATATTTGGAGCGCAGGCACTCACTAAGTATCCTGACAAAAGGATCTAGCATGGACAGAATATTTGCATCTTTCATATCCTGTTTCATGCCTTTAACATGTTTATGCAATATTCTGAGAGCAAACACCCTAATAAGATGCGAGCATAATGAGCCACATTCAACTCCACGGCTTGTAGATTTCTTATTAGCATCAATACAAGAAGGCTTATTTACCAAGTTAATCAATGTATTCTCATGCTGACAAACTTTACCTTCGATCCCATCTTCAACAAGGCCATAAATAAAAATAAACAAATCAGTCTCATCTACTGATGGATTGCATTCAATACCAGCACCAATATGCTGCAACATATTTTCCAACTTAGCTTTTACTTTTGGTGTGATATTCTTCTGCATGTGAGTTGTCACTGGTGCAAGAAGCTTCGGTGCATAGATTTTGAATGTAATGTTTTGGGCTATCAATTTCAAGGTTTCAAATGACTTTTTCTTCCTGGTTTCTTTCATCTTTGAAGCAATCTTTTCCACGTCCTTTTCTTCAGCAACATCCCCAAGAACGTCCATCTCAATCACATCAAGAAGATCCCCCAAGCAGTAATCTAACTTTCCATTCACTGGATTCAAAAGGCACTTCGACAAAATAAAATTGAGTGTGTAACCTAACACATGAAGTTCATATCCTCTCTTCAAGGTAGCTTGCAAAACCTTGACAATGAACTGCAAGTATTCCAATCCAAGCTCCTTCAAACAAGTTGCCAATGCAGACCTAGCTTCGTCACGGATGCTCTCTAGACGATGCTTCAAGAAATTTGAAATTCGATGAACAATACTCGAAAGATGCAAATCCATTGCATCCGCTGGAAGCAACTTCAGTACTTTCAACGCTGCAAGACTGACATTCACATTGACCTTTTCTGAATCAGAATTTAGCAGCTTTTGTATTTTTGGAAAAACAACTGCAGACAGGCAAGTTTGTATCTCTCTGTCCACAACAGAAGCGCCAAAGTCCCTTGATGCGGCAGACATTGCAGTGACAGCAGTCCCAGAATCAGAAGCAGCACTCCATGGTGGTTCTTCAGGGTAGGAGGTTTCTGAAAAATGATATCTGTCCAAAATAGAGCATATCAGCCGGATAAACACTCTGTGCTTGTCTGAACTGCTGGACATTCCCCGAAAGCATCTGGTCAATAATGCATAGTATGACTTCCATTCCACCTGACCTGCCACTGAAGCAATGCTCTCTATACATGCATTTTTCATATGTTCAGCCTTTCCTTCTTGTTCATCAAATAACATGTTGAAGAAGAGAGGCAAAAACACTTTCTTGATGATGACCTAGAAGTAACCAGTAGCATGCTCCATTCAATGACATAAAAATATTTATCCATATCATAAGTCATAGGATAAAGTCATTACCTCAGACATCTTGTTCGTACTGATAATATTTCTAAACCGTGACAAAGCCCTAACTCTCCTATGCAACTGCAGTATCAAATTTAATAATTTAAGAAATGTAGCATCATTTTAAAGACCTGGGCAAATATAGAAAGTAATAACAGAATAACAAGTAAAACAGTTTGATAGAGTGATGGAATAAGCATTACAGTGTAATGAACCGAAAAAAAAGAATGCAAGGTAACTAGGAGCTCTAAATACTTAGTGCAGCTTAATGTATTGGAAATGAAAAACCACATGCCTATGTAAATGAAGAAAAGCAAGGAAATTAAGAATGCCAACTAAGCAAAATGCACCTTAGTACAGAAACATACCTTTGGGTCAACTATGTTGTTGAAAAAATCTACTTCAGCATCTTCACTGCACAGAGCCACAAGGGATTTAAGGTTTGACACTTCAGGAAGCTTTAAGACCATTTGACGCAACAATTTTATCCATCCCTGCAACAACATCATTCAGTATTCATGGAGGATGTTTTTGGCCAAAGCACAAATGTAAAGGATTAAGTGAAAATTCATTGGTGATTTCAACGTCAACAAGTAAACAAAACAAATATAACTACATGAGAATATGATTGAGTGTGAGTGGTCTAATCACCCTGTCTCACAATGCATGAAACTAAGAAGGTGCAAAATCACACATCTAAATGTGGTAGACCATGATCACAAGGGGAGAAGGATAGCTAAGGACTACTAGAACCAAAAAAGAGAAGCGTAAGTTTTGCTTATAAATGCACATGCTTATCTAACTTTATGTCACTTGAAAATCTGTATAGCTAAGGACAAGAACGCAGAATACCTTTCTAACAGAAAGTACTCCATCCATTGCATCAGCCATATGCTTCAAGAGAAATTTGTTTGTAATCTGCTGGATGCATGATCTTGTCCAACAACCATCAGTGTCTCTCATTACAGACAACTCTCCCTCACTGTTTCCTTCTTTGTTAAGGATCAGGGCAGAAAAATCAACAAAGGACAGCAACGAACCAAAGGCGCTAACCACAAATGTCAATTCTTTAGATGACATGTCAAGCACACAGTGTGACAAAACAAGTAATGCGTGATCAGCCTCAACTAATCTGAAGAAATCAATATTAATGCTTTCATAAGCCTCTAGAATTGCATCATGATTAAGCCAACCCATAGAAGATGTTGCATTCAGCTGGCGAAGAAGTTTTGCCTGCATCTCAAAATAGCAGATTATTACTGGAATATACAATGTATAGGGTTCTATCAGATAAAGTGGCAAGGTCAAAATTTACCACTAAGAGAATAGACGTATCAGATGCTGCAAGGGCATCAAGAAGATCACAGACCCTCAACCGCATATCCAGCTCCGCCAATATATATAAAGGAGAGATAGCATTCAGAATTTTAGTTGTGCGACCATTTCCTAGTATTGGTATGAAATTTTGAATGACTTCCAAAACCTCAGCACATGCATCTACAACAAGCAATAGAATTTCAATATCAAAGCAGCAATCCAGTCTGGGGGAAGAAAAAACCAGGAAATATATGATAGGCACTCACCAGAAGTGAGGGATTTCTTCTCAATGAACAGGAGCAAAATATCAACAAATTGCTTTGCCAGATCTACATCCTTGATGTACTTTGGTAACATTTTTAAAATGTTTAATACCATCTCCCCGGGAGATTTGACCAGCTTTCTGGCATTAAAAAGAGAAAAACACTGAGTGCCAAGTACAAATTCTCTTATCTGAATTTTTTAATGATTATATGGAGACTGTTTCTTTCTAACACAATATGGAACCAGTGCAATCAAAGGACATTGTATTTGTTTATTTGTTATTAATAATATGATGAAAGCTTCATGTTCATCTGTTTCCAGAATATTTTTCTTTTCTTCTCCCTTTAGAATCCTATCAGTCGATATTTACAGTTCTAGCTTTGAAAACATAGTACAAGGGCTATGATAATCCCTCTCTAGATCTCAATTATTCAATTATAAAAACCATACACTAAACCATAACATAGGAACTTGACTTCACACAAAATGGCAGAATATATGATCTCACAAACTTAAATAATAATAAGATATCAGAAATCTCAGCTGTATGCATATTTGGAACAGATAATGGAAGCAATGTGTAACATCAGACATATTTAAAATTAAATACACAAGCGCATCAGTAAGATGAGATCACACCTCTTGGCTGCAGAATCACTTCCAAATAGAAAGCACAAGCTGCCTACAAGTCCCACAATGTTGGAATGCAAAACTCTTTGTGCAGGATTGTCTTCATCATCCAATTCATTGTCAAGGATCAACAAGTTATCAACAAACTTTAGAACACAAACTATAACTGCCTCAGAAGCTGATTTGAGACGGAGAATTGAACATATATCAGATACAAGACCCTCTTCCCGGCATAATAAAGCCACGAGTTTATTGTTTCTACTCATGGCCACAAAGCAAGAGAAGAGTGAACTTGGTTTCTCACTGCTAGCAGCTTCCTGCTTGAATCTATCAATCAAAGGTTTCACTGAGGCAAAGAATAAGTCCCACAAATCAGAACCAAATTCATGGTCTTCATACTTATTAAGAACAAATGAAACAATTCTCAGGCACAAAGATCTCATATCCTTGAACTGCTTCAAAGTTGTGGTGGTCTGCACAAATAAATTCAAATTTCAAAGAAATTAAACAAAAAGACAGAACAAGGGAGAAAGAGAATAATAGACTCTCATACAGAATTATATGCTGATAATTACCAAGTTAAATGTTACAATTATAATTCTAAAATATAAGAGGGAATTTTTATCCTATATATGTGTGTGTGTGTGTGAAGGAAAGGGCAATGAATAACGCCGTAAAAAATGTTCAATGGAATAGACTGCAAGACAGATTAATGTGGTTAACATTCCATTTTAAAGTTTTTTTAAATAGAATTCTTTAGTTATTTTTGCAGCTTAAGTTTTCTTTGGGCATCTTCAAGGGTAAACTTCTGGCCAAGCACGATAGATTGGATGGGGATATATAGTCATTCAGGAACTACAACCATGCCACAGCAAAATGGAGCATAGTCCACTTCTCTTTCTCATTACTGTAACTTGTAAAAATTGCAGAAAGACTTATATACAAGCATGTTTGAATGTCAAGCTGAATGTCCACATAGGGGTTACATACTCCACTAGCGGGACAGTGATTCAAGCCATTAAGCATGGCTCCAAAGAAGGCAACTAAGAAACACTGAGATTGTGATAAGAAAGAAAGCAACTACTTGCACTGCTGCCACTAAAACTTCAACGAAAATATTGATGGGAAAATACCAAAATTAATTTCAAGGATGTATACATAGCACTTACTGACATCGAGACCAACATCTGCCACCCATCATTCGTCTGTTATCTAAGTTAACTAAAGAAAGTTCGACCAAAAAAAAAAAATCTACATCAATAATTATCACAACATTACCTGGATTTTATTTCCTGGAGTGACACCTTCCCTTTGGGAAAGTGAATCAGTTCCAGAATCACTTTGATGTGAAGGGAATTCATTCAATCTTGCATTGTCAAGACTTGATGCACAGCTTCCCAATACCCGAACTACACATCCCATCAATAGATCAAGAAAAGGTCTAACATGCAGTTCATCAAAAACTCCAAGGACATCTTCAATAACATGCAGAAAAGCATATCTCTTTCTCAAGGAAATCCCTGCTATACTTTCTGGGGTGAAATACTCTAACAAAGATGACGTTTGAAACTCACTAAGGGAACCTCCAGGTAAAGTCCAAAACAACTTGGCAGGTTCATCAGTTTTATTTACTATCTGCAATGGCTTTACCAATAATGCAAAGAAAATTGGCAGCTCATTGACATCAACTTCAGCAATGAACTGCAGAATAGCCTTCCGATGATATATGCTTGTATTCTGCCAAAATTAAACGATCATGAATGATCAATTTAGAACTAGCCATATTGAAATCACATCCTAATAATCAACACTTGTTTAGAGGCCAACGAAAGCAACTGACTCAGAGGTTCATATTAAATATACCTTTCGAGAAGCAAGTTCCTTTAGCATTCTTACTTTTGGCATCAGAAGACGTATAACTAGTGGAACAAGAAGCGTCCTGTGGCATTCCTCAATGGTGCCAGCGCCTCTAGATAAACTCCATGTTGTTAATTCCTCTCTTAAATTTTTCGAACTGATCAAGTTTCTCAAATGCTGATCATATGGTACAAGGTAATCATCCTTCCAGGTCAACAAGCAATCAAGAACTTTCACTTGAATTTCAGGATCATTTTCTTCCATAAACCTACCAAAAAGCACACAAAAAAATGGCTTAAGTAGGGAGGCCTCCTATATGAAGTATGCAAGTAACTCATGAGCAGAAGGAAATTGAGCAAGATACAACTGTAAAATAGCCAAAAGAAAATCCAACGTGAAGTATGCAAGGAACTAATGAGCAGATGAAACTAAATAGCCCCCCCCACCCACCCACCCACCCCACCAAACAAAAAAAAAGGTGCACAGCAACCTGTTTTGCAAAACCTCCTTAAGAAATTGACTCTGGTAAGATAACTTGGGATTTTTCATCAGCTTCAACAAGTTTAACCATTCTTTCAGAACAGCCTTCCACTCTTTGCCTTTACAAGCATGATTGTCAAACAATCCCACACTGTAATGTCATATAACAAAGGAAACAAACTCTCAAACTAGGTAATTTGAGTAACACTTATTCAGACTTCAAAAAAAAGCAAGGGAAAAAATCGGCCACACATACCTCATAAGGTCATCAATGTTGTATCCTAAAAACTTTAGGAATAAAGGTATCAATTGCCGGGACTGGGACAGGGACCGGGACCGGGATTCAATAGTTGGGATTTTTTGTAAACATTGCAGCAACAATGACAAGATTGTTACACAAGGAGTACTATCTGAGGCACAATTGACAAATTTTTTGAAAGAGTTGCCAAGACCTGAGAAACAAATAAGCTTAAATAATGAATCAAAACGAAATTTGTACAACCATAAATAGCAACATGGTGAATTTCTCGGTTTATCCTTAATGACTTTAAATTTCCGCAAGGCTAAAATTTACATAATTTATGAGTAATATTTTTTATCAATTAGTTGACAAAAACAAATTACCAATAAAATTAAGTATAAAACATTAATTAAATTAACAGCAATATTCATATGACATATCAGTAACACGTCAGATTCAGTGATCAATTATTAATTGCATACATCATCTCCAAACAGAGTTTCTGTTGTATTTAGATTAGTTTAAATTTTCTAGGAGGATGCCTTGTATAATTTTACACTTGCACCTATGTGTAAGACAAGCTTCAATAACTATATATAGCATCAAAGTATTAATCAAGTTGGACAATACCAGTTGGCTTCTCAAGCGATAGAGCATTCACACAATGATCTCCCCCAGAAGAGGTCTGTGATATCAATTGAAATCGTTCAAGATAACACACAAAGTTATCCCACACAAGAGCAAAATGTCCCTTGATCAAGACTGCAAGACACTCCAACGCAGGATTCCATAGGTAGCTAAAACGATTATGCAAGATGCCAAGCAATCCATTCAAAACAAGGGGCACATAAACGTCAGAGATCCGTCCAGCAGATAGGTCCATCTGGATCTTGGAAATTACTCGCTGAATGCATCTGCTGGTAGCAATCGAAATAGGAGTTGTTTCAATTGAGAGGAGGAGCTGAAGAACCTGTTATGTCACCAGAATTGGTGCACTATTAACTAGAAGCCGAAGTAAAAAGATAACAACTCATACTACAAATACATACATTATTTGATGTGCTATCCACATTGGAAATATAAGAAAATTCAGTTTTCATTCTCTTCACAACCATCTGCTCTGCTGAAGGAATGTCCCTATCCAGAAATTTAAAGTGACAGAGTATTTTGAGAGTTGAAATGCGAATCTCCTTGTCTGAATGGCTCAGATTATCAGCAAATATGGTGACCACACCGTCAAACCTATCTTCAATCTCTGAATGATATTCTCTATAGCCAGCTTCTTCATGAGGAGAACTAAAATTCAAAAGAGAGAGTAATAAGAACAAAGCTTTGTATGTCATAAACATAAGATACAAAAACAGAATACAATACACAGAAAGAATATATGAAAATATGAATAAAAACATTCAATTATAAACACACAGCCACTTACCCATACTTGAATTCCAAATGATAAGCAACGGCTGATAACACTTGTGAAGATGATCGATAGCTTTTTGCAAGACTCAAGAACTTTTCAGTCGCATCAACTCCAGAGCTACTGTTGTGACATAGGCTGTTATAAGAACTTAATGCGGCACCTATAATGCTTTCCCAAGGTTTTCTAGAACTGTCTGCAATGTAGCCAGAATAAAGACCATCTGCCAATAAGAAAAATACATCGAAAGAAAAAAAAGAGCCAGAAGCAAGAAAATTATGAGAAATCTACCATTTTATTGTCCACAAGGTTAAAAGGAACAACATGAGAACAAGAAAGAATCATTACAGCAACAAAACAATGCACCTATTGTAACGTATAAACAGGGCCAGAATTCTTTTTCAAGGTATGGGTCAAACCCATCCACAATTATAATAGCAAACACCATATGTTTGCCTTCTGATCAACATAATTAAGAGCACAGGGTTCTATAAAGTTGTTCATCAAAGAAGTAAACTGCAAAGAATAAAGGGTCAAGATGGTACCAGGGTTAACTTTCACAAGCTGATCTACTGCATCTACAAGATCCACTAACAAAGATGGATTGGCCTTGACAACTGACATGTGGGAATAGCAACTAACAGCTCCCCACAGAAGTGCCAACTTTCCTTCATCAATTGGCCATGATACATCATAATGGGTAATATCACTAATTGCTTTATTGATAATTCCTTGCAAATGACTGGAAATCCTTGCAAGTGCTTCGGCACTTGCACTATCCAGAAAGTCTTCATTCTGTACATTCAATTGCATTTTCTCACAGAAGGACTTTAACAAAAATATTACTTCTTCCTCTGAATTCTCCATCAAATCATCTATTGCCCTAATAATCAGCTTGTAGAAGTTAAATATCATATTTACAAAGAACCAAACCATAACTGATTCAAGCATATTTATATAGCTTTGAGGCTACCTTATAACATCCCCACTGAATGCATGTAGGCAATGTTCCATGAGTAACAACTCTCTAATAAAATTAAGTAAACTGCAACAAACATTAAAAACATCAAGACGGAACAGAAACGAACAGAAAAAAATGCCAATATCACAAACACATTAGACTGGTCAATACCTTGAGCTTCGCAACTTAAAAATAGGAGCCCACTGGGAGGCACACTCAGGTATTATGGTCTTGTCATCGTTGCCATGGAGCCCATTAAGAATACCCAACATTAATTTCAAAATTTTGTCAATAACCAAAGATATTTCATCTTGGGACTTGGTCATGCCAGAAGGTGTGATGTACATCCGCACAAGCAACAAGACAAGTTCAAGCAATGGTTTATAATCTGGCAAATATAATGGCAAATAAGACTAGAACAAATCCAAACAGACTCTGCGAACAACTAAAATGAGTACACTAATAAGAATGTAAATTTGGAAAACACAAAAGCACATGTGCACACTGCACAAGCACAAACACTAATTACAAAAAGAATTTGAAGGAAATACTCAGTACCTAAACCTATTCCACTAGCACATTTTGATGGGCCACAAATATTACAAAAAATACAACAGGAATAAGAATGTAAATTTGGAAATCACAAAAGCACATGTGCACAAGCACAAACACTAATTACAAAAAGAATTTGAAGGGAATAGTCAGCACCTAAACCTATTCCACTAGCACATTTTGATGAGCCACAAATATTACAAAAAATACAACAGAAATAATGCGCATAAATTATTTTTACGAAATTAAAAAAAAAAAAAAGCAGAAGATACTTCATGTATATTAACTCACCCACAACTTTCTGTCCATTATGTGCCTTTACAGCTGAAATTAGCAGCGATAGAAGGCGACTTAAATGCAAAATTCCTCCGGTACAAGCACATTCTTTGACTTCCTCATATAAACATTTCCATACCACTTTCAATTCCTCGAGCTCCATCATCTCACATAATTTCTTAAAGACAGATTTTAAAATTTTCAGCACAGTCCTTGACTCTGGACAGGGGAGAGAATGAAAGTCAAAGTAATGAACCAATACATTAGAAGTAATAGAAAAATTATCTATATTTACAAACACCAACAACTGCCAACTATGAAGATCCAACAAAAACCTGAGGGAGAATATCACTAGTTACAGTAACCACAGTTATTTTCATAGGTACCATCAGTATGAAATATGTAAGGACAAAAATGTTGCAAGACACCATAAAAATCCCTGTTAAATTTTGCCACATAAAAAATCCCTATTCAATTTTTCCCACTTCAATTTTGACCAACAATTCCTTTGACCAGAGATAGGTGCACGCACTTGAAGGACAGACACACAGAGACATGCACCCAGTCCAGGGACTCTGACGCACAGAGAAATGCACAAATCAATAGACAGACAGAAACATGGGACGTGCAGGCACAGATGCATGAATTCCATTGACCAGAGATTGATATATAGACACACAAATAGATGCAAAACCCCCTCCCCCCAAACAAAAAATATTATTGATATATAGAATATGTATTATGGAGAGAGATTCCATAAACTAGGAAGAAAGCTTGCCTTGGTTATCTTTATCACCAATAGAATATACTGCTTTGCTTGTCAGTAATTTCAATACTCGCTCTGCTTTTGAATGGAGTCTCAATGAGGAAACTGTCATAACATGATAAAGTAGAGCTTGAACACCTGTTTCTCTGCAGGGAGAGGGCTTCTTCACCGCTTCAAGCATGACTTTTCCAATTCCTGTCCAATCCATTGGTATTATAAGTTTTACAGCCGTCCAAAAAAATTAAGGAAATGGATTCCCAAATCATGAATTGAAAACAAAGAAGAAAAGAATGAGAACCAAACAAAACAATGTGAAACTAGGAGGCAGTGTGAGAGTCAAAAAGCGTTCTGAGATTGATTAAAAATAACAAAGGAAAAGAATAAATTAAAGGCACCAAGAGATCTAAACAGTTCAGTCTTAATTGTCTGCAATTGAAGAGGAATAAAATGATCATTACCTCTCTTAAGATGCTCATCTGGTGCATTTCTTAGAACAAATGACATAGCCTCTGCCATGAATTGTTGGATGTACTCCTTTGGATAATATCTCAATTTTGCCGTGACCCTTGAAGCACCAAAACAAATATAAGAAACTTGAAAGTTCAATAAATATTTTGCACAATATCCATGTACCATGTAGTTTAAAGATCTTTTCATCTTAGTGAGATATGGGAGGCTAACATAACTGTATAATCTCAAGATGAAAGTCACCATTCTGTTTGCCAACCCTGTGGTACTAGAGATATAATCATCATTTAATTCTATGGAGCCATAAAAGTTCTTGACATGCCTTGAGCTAGCTCGTGTAGAATAAGTATGCACATCAAATTGAAAAATGAGACAACAAACATCTAAGCACATTAAGGAAATAGAAGGCCTTATCTACACAATTCGGTTAATGCAACTTATGAATGTGACTAACTTTAGTGAATGAGCAAGCATGGAGGATAATATTCATGTGCATTATTCACAAGAGTTCATATATATATATATATATATATATATATATATATATATATAGGTACAAGGAAAAATTCCAGAGCACAACAGCTTAAAAAACAATTCTGATATAAAAGCGAATAAAGACAATATATGCAAAGTCAACCTAGTCCACTAGGAGTATATCAGAGCAATATTAATACTAATATCACTCCAACAATGAGAGTTCCGTCTTAGTCCACTTTCAGTTGCACAGACATTGATCAAGTTGGCATTTATCAACGAGGTGATGGTATGAAAAAATACATATCAATGAACAAATCAGCGTTTGCCGAACATTCAATATTTTAATTGGAAGGGTATGCAGAAATCAAATTTCATCACTCACTTGAGCACATGCAATGTGTTATGTATTAGATACTTCTGCAGATACATCATTATGTATGACCATGAAACGAACATCTGCATAACAATGAACATAGTTTTAGCATTCACACCAAATGGGGAAGAAAAAACTACATAAGTCTCAAAATGAGAAGCCACATAATTATTGTCATAAGAAAAAAATCCAAGATTTTAGCTTACCCACTCAATTATCTCAGGATCTCTATCAGCACCACTTTCCAGGAGAGACACTGAAGAATCAGCAATTCTTGGCAAAAGCCTAGTAAAATCAAGATGCACAGTGATTAAGTGAGCAATATGAAAATATCAACTAAAGGAAACAACACTAACTAAAAATCATTCACAAAAAGCAGAAAAGGAGATTCATAACCAACATTACAGCCTACTGTCAATATAAGAACAGGAACCTGACAGTAAAAATAAATTATAGAAGACAGAAGCCTTATAAAAGCATGCATTAATTAATTGAATTAAATCCAGTCCATGAGATAATCAACTCACGGAACAAATTCCTCCAGGAGATCTCTAGATAAAGCTGCAATTAACCTGCAGAAACAAAGAATTAAAATCCACAAAGAAGTGCAAAAATAAACACTAGAAGATAGAAAAAAAGAGGCATAAATAATACAGGATCTGGTCTGTCATCATCCAGGTCAACTGTTACTTGATTGAAGGAATCAGAAAATTAAGTATACAACAAATGGTTAGTATTTTTAGCAAGTACTCGGTATTAGTCAAAACATTAATTATAATTATTTTTATGGCTAGATTTTGATATTAGACTGTGTTGACATATGTCATTGGACAGAGCTCATTCCTATCCTCTATAACATAAATATATGCTCCAACCAAAATCCTGTGTCCCAAACAGAATGCCTATTTAATTGAAAAACATGTAAAGTTCTAATAATTACTATTGCAAACTAGAGTCAGAGACAAACTAAAATTGTTGTCAATAAAGAAAAAAAGATCATTGCCCTATTAACAGATTCACATAGAATGATGCCTTGTTTAAAATGTTAAAGAATGACATCTGTAGTAGCCCTTCTATCATTAAACAAATCTGCATGCCCAGCTGCACAAAATGAAGCAGTACATAAACGGGATAGCATACCTGAAAATCGGCTCAAGCGATAGTCTTGCTTTTAATTGCAACCTAGAAAGGAGTTTTGAGATTAAAGATTCCTTGTGCAACAGTACCAAGGGCAATGTTTGTGTATAGGGCATAACTTCTTCATACAATGAGATGAAATCCTCAGCAGTGTTCAACTCCTGTTTCATTATAACTAATGCCAATAAAAAAATTGTGAAGCATGAACATTAAAATGATGTGTGTGTATAAAATAGCAACAAAGCCTTATCCCACTAGGTGAGGTTCTATATAAATTGTACAACGTCATTGTACACTATTAAATACCAAATCTTTGGATAAATTGTTAACCAAAAAATCTTGCATAAGCAAAAGATGTGTGTATAAAAAAAAAAAGGAAAATAATCGAGTTGACATTACCCTGATTTGGCAGATGTTCAGGAGAAAAGCAGAAAAGGAGAATATTCAGTTCTAAAAATTTTGTGAAAAAAGGGACAAAGTAGTGAAAAGGAATGTAAAATTAGAACAGGAATGTTCGCTCTATTCCCACTCCAATTCCACCTCATACAGTATGCAATCAATAGCAAAGTAGTGAAAAGCAGTACAATACTAGAAAAATGGCATGCATCTAACAACGCCAATAACCTTTTGTGCAAAAAGCGCAAAATTTAAATATATAAGCTTTGTAACTGAAACCATACCCTCCATTCTACCAGGCTGTCTCTAAAGAAGGAGGAATTCTCAGATGGCTCAGACTTGACTTTTTCAAGACTCCGATAAACGTTTATGTCTATATCATCTATTCTCTCATAGAATGTCTTAAACTGCACATGCAAGGAAAATATGCCAAACAATTAATCCAAAATAATGAGCAAGTAAAAAAAATTGAAAATAACAGAGCAACCGTATGGGAAATTCTTCTAATAGAGGCAACAGATTCAATATTAAAGGACACAAAAAGTGAATAGATAATTAACCAAATCTCAGAAGCAAAAACGTATAATTTCAAATAAAATACGTGATTATACAGTATACATTCTCATCAACCGAACATCAAAAGAAAAAATTTACAATCAAAATAAAATAATAGAGCATAGTCTACTAATCTTAGCTTAACAAATAACCCACTATAAGCGCAAAGAAAGTAAATTGCCTCAAACAAAGGTTCAGGGTTTTAGCATACTACAAAAATAATTAGAAAATGGCATGAAAATCACTAACAAAAGCAGAAACTATTAATCTTCGCTTAACCAAAAACCAACTTTTGCTCATGGCACATAAAGTTTTTGGGGCTCAAACTCACGTTGCCACCGTATATGAACTATTAGATAGACAGGAAACACTTAATTGGAGAATCAATCCTAAATATAAGACCTATTTCACATATTTATCAACTTTTCCCCTAAATTAACCATATTAATATTCCCTCAACAATATTCAAGTAAAAGAGGGAGGGAGAGAATTAAGGAAGAAAACTAGGGTATTTTAGAAGAAAAACATATCATATTAACTAACTTTCATCCTTAATCTACTCATATTAGTTAGTTAAGTTTTACATTAAGGATCAGAATAGGAAAATGTGACATATTTGATTTGATATCCCACAAAAGCAATTGCGCATACAAAGGATCGCGACAGTAAACTATGCTCAACGCACATGGAAATAATTCTAAGGCGCGTTCTAGATAATTACAAGTTAAACGATTCCTACGGCCAAAATTGACGATTCTATCAAAGGTTCGACATGTAAACTATCTCCTAAATATACACTTCCACTAACGTTCTTCACTACAAATTCATGACCAAACTGCATTGTCCGGCAGCCACACGCATATATACTATTGAGTGGAGTGCATCAAAAAGTTGATTGTATGATATGGGGCTAATATAATGGAAAAGTTAAAAATTTGTGCTGCCTGTTTCACAGCCTTCAACCTCGTTAAAGCAAATCTCTGTCTTTTTTAAAGAACTGCGCAAACTTAGAACAAAGTCTTATTGATTGATAAAGCTTAATCTGATTGCCATATAAGGAGGCATGCAGTCAGCAAAGACTATCACTTCTCAGTGGCTGGTATAGAAAACTTACAACAAAGCGGCGGCGCCCTGGGGATTTGTTAAGAGACTTGACAGACGACGTTTCCATGTTTGAAGACGAAGCAGAAGATGCGTACGCCTGAGTGCAGCGGCAGTGCAATGATTACTCAACAAATGCGGTGCAGAGAGCAAAGGGAGAAAATAAACTATGGTGGGCAGCTGTCACTAGTGAAATAAAGAACGAAGGAAAGGATTTTGGGATAGTGATGATGATGTAAGAGGTGGCGCCAGGGAAACACCGTCTCGGGTCGAAGAGAGAACGCGCCACTCTTGAGCGGCAACACCGACCCTGCAAAATATAAAGCAGGATCTGAGACCAGGTTTGCACCCGACTAACTACCTTTTTCTAGCCGGGGGGGGGGGGGGGGGGGGTAATTTTGTCTTTAGCGGTTGTGTTAACTCTAAATTTAAGTTGACCAAATATGATAAGAGGATAATCACATTATGTCCCCACATATTTTCCTTGTAAATTTACTTTGAAAGTCTATCTGTCTATTTTATACTCCCTCTAGTCTTTATTATAATGCACTAACTGCTATTAACTAACTTATTTATTGTCACTTTCTTATTATACCCTCACTTTTAACTAACTTTTTAAATTCTCATAATTAAAGTAAGGGTAAAATTGGAAATATTTATCAATTTTAGACCTATTTAATGACACAACTTCCATTCCTTGGTTTGTGAGAAATAGTAGTTGGTGCCTTATAATAAGGATCAGAGGGAGTATTTTTAAAGTTACAATTAAAACTTCTAAACCATTTTGTACGTGAACAAAAATGAATTGAGTGACATGTAACTTGTCAACTCAGCATATGTGGTCAACTTACGATCAAAATTAATATAAATTAGGCTTAGGTCAAATCACTCTACTTTTTACAACCCGGGCAAAATTGCCTTTTAGCCAACAAAAACTGTATATATTTTATAGGGTTTAATGTTTCTGCTTTAATTGTATAAATATTTTTTCTATCATACTCACATATAAGTGAGTGAATCCCATTATAAAAAAAGAAAAAGAAAGTATCAATGGACTCACTCATTTATATATGAGTGTAACAGAAAAAATGTTTTTATAGTAAAAGCAGAAACATTAGACCCTAATTTTTTTTAGGTGTGTCATCAGTCATCACCTCCTTCCTTTTTTTTCTGCATCGCCTCCTTTTAATTTGATTGAAAATAAGAACATATTTTTAGAAAAAAAGTTATTTCAATTTAAACTGGGGAGGTCTTTCAAATATGAGCATTGATTCTAATCCCTAAGATATGTGTGCGACAACGAGATTTTCTGTATCAGAAATGGGATTATAGAACCGCTGTTTTGACCATCCTCCATCAACAACGTACACACCCAGTTAGTAAAATAAGTATATTAAATATGCAAGGTTAGTGATATAATTTCCTTTTTCTTATCTATCAATCCCATGTAACTTTTATTTTAGTCTGTTTGGATGCTTGTGTTGTTTTCATCGTGGGAAATAGTGACTATTTGGATTATAGGTGGAAAACTCATATTCCCCTTTTATAGAAGGTTAGACAATTTAACAAAATTTATGCTTTCTTGTAATTATATACATCATAAGTGATTTTAATAGCTAAAATCTAGACAATCTAAAGATATTGATGACTAATGTGTTGAGGTCTAATCCTTTTTGCTTATTTATTTAGTTTAGAGTTTCTGATGATGGTTAGGTATGTTCAAAGTGTCATGATCCTTGTCTCGGTTTGTTAAAGGTGTTCAAAACCCTGGATACCTCAATCATAGTTTTCGATGCCAGTTTGGGATAAGACAAGGAGTGGCAATAAGCAAGGCCGTTATTTATTAGGGGACCTATCGCCTGGGTTATTTAGAGCTTGATATGAGATAACCTGTTTGTTAAAAACATCAGACTAAGGTTTATTTAAAGGTTAAACCTTTTTTGTTAAGGTCTGGTTTGCTTACACATTAAATGAATAGGTTTATATTTATATCATATAAATAACATAATGTTTAATTTTTTTCATTATTAAATTCTAATTTCAAGTATAATTAGTTAATTATAATACCACATCTATTCTTATATTAGTTAATTATGGTTTTTAGAGCGCCTACAATTTGAAACTTTTTTAAAAATATACATTGTAAGTAAGCTTTTAAAAAGACTTTATATTTGATCAGGTCTTTTGAAGGCTCAGACCTAAGCCTAACAAAACCTACATTCAAACTTAAGGCTTTTTACCTCTATTACAGGCTTAAGTCTATTTAACCAAAACCTGACCTGACCTATTTTCATCACTAGAGGAGACCCGGAAATCCCTGTATTTTCTTAAAAAAATTAAACTTAAAAAGTACAATCATATTATTTAAATTCTCCATATTATTGTTTAATGTGTCACTTAACCATTCTTATTATTAGCGACTGACCTATATGCGTGACACAGTCACGGCTCTAACCCAATTTAAATCGCCGTCGAAGCTGTAGAGAAAGAGATTCGCGGCCCTCAAGCCAGTTTTCTCCGCGGCCCCTCTTTCTGGTGTTGACGCTATCCCCTTGTTGGCTACAGAAATTCGTCATTCTCCTCCGTTCTTCTGCCTTCCTCTTTACCGATCTACTGAGAATTCGTAATCATCTACTGATTTCATCTTTTTTGAAATTATGTGCAGGCAAAAGTTTTTACCTGTATTTTTTTTTTCAAACCTGCGAAACCTCTCTAACACCTCATGATCTTGGGCATTTTTTGTATTATTTAATCCAATATCTTCGAATTTGACACCAATCTACAATTTTTTGTAGCTCTTTAGAAAGTGAGGCATAATCATAACTTCCGGCTGTTTGAATTTGAGGGCTACTTTTGGGTCTGGTCGAGGGAGTCGAATTGAACGACGGGGGTCTATCATTGATTTGGTTTTGGGCACTTATTTTTAGTTGCTTAATAGATTCTTCACTTTAATGGCTGATCGAAGTTTGGCTGTTGCCAAACCGGTTTGGATGAAGCAAGCAGAGGAGGCGAAGCTGAAGAGTGAAGCTGAGAAGGCTGCGGCAGCGAAGGTTGCATTTGAAGCCACGTTCAAAGGGGTCGATAATAATCGTGAAAAGGACACTGTTCCATCGGACAGTGAATCCGAGGAATCCGAGGACTTGTCTAATAAACCCATTGGTCCCGTGGATCCTGCAAAGTGCACGGCAGCCGGTACAGGGATTGCGGGGGGGACAGCTTGTGCTCCATCCTCATTTATGGTGGTGACCAAGGACGCTGATGGGAGGAAGATTTCCACGGGGGGTGCCCAGGTGAAGGTCAAAGTCTCCCCGGGATTGGGTGTTGGAGGGTCGGAGCAAGAGGGGATCGTCAAGGATATGGATGATGGAAGTTATACAGTTACTTATGTTGTGCCAAAACGAGGGAACTATATGGTCAGTGTTGAGTGTAATGGCAAGCCAATTTTGGGTAGTCCATTCCCTGTGTTTTTCAGTGCAGGTATATCCCTGATTTCTCCTCCATCCTCGTTTCGCTAGATCAACTTGTGCACACTGTGGGTTTGATTTTTCTGTTTATTAGGTCTGCAACTCAGCCTGCTTTCTACTTGTATACATTGGATAGAAATTGGGAGGGCATTCAAAGAGAAAATGATGATAGGGATTACAAGTGTCAATATAAAAATGAATGACTAACTAGATGTGGACCCGGAAATTGTATAGAATATGAGGCCATGTTTTTCATAACTTGTGAATAATGCGGCTTGTTATAGATTTTATATTGTGTATTAACGAAAGATATAGTTTGCATATAGATGGAAAACTTGTCTTTATTTGGGTGAGTATATCTTTACCCTTCTACTTTAATCATACTTGAATTGGGTCTCTATCTGTGCAAAGCACCGCAAATGCTTCATCTTTTTTCTTTTGGATGTAAGAAGATTCCTTGCGGTACAAATTATCTCATTAGGTTGATTGTATGTTCAAACTTACCAATTTTCTGGATTTCAATTCGTTTCTTTGTAGGTAATAATAATGGAGGACTGCTGGGTTTAGCTCCTACATCCAACTTTCCCAATCTGGTCAATCAAACCATGCCCAACATGCCAAATTACTCTGGATCTGTTTCAGGTTCATTTCCTGGTTTATTAGGAATGATTCCAGGTGTTGTTGCTGGGGCTTCCGGTGGAGCTATTTTGCCAGGAATAGGGGCATCGCTGGGGGAAGTTTGTCGAGAATATCTCAATGGACAATGTGCAAAAATTGATTGTAAATTGAATCATCCCCCTCATAATTTGCTCATGACTGCCTTAGCTGCAACAACCTCCATGGGGACGCTTAGCCAAGCTCCTATGGCACCTTCTGCTGCTGCAATGGCTGCTGCTCAGGCAATAGTTGCCGCTCAAGCCCTCCAAGCCCATGCAGCTCAGTTTCAAGCTCAGTCTGTAAAAGATTCTGCTGGTATGCTATATTTATTTTGTTTCCTAGTGGTAGTATTATATTTATAGTTTGTTGCTTTTGCTTTTGCATTTTCAAGATTTTTCCTTTCTTGTAATGTGATGTTATTTTGTGTTTCTTTTTGTTATGTTTTATTATAATTAATGATGCTCTTTTATTTAGGTTCACCTGACAAGGCTGCGAAGGCTGAAACATTAAAGAAAACTCTTCAAGTTAGCAATCTTAGTCCACTTCTTACAGTGGATCAGCTTAAACAACTCTTTGGCTTCTGTGGTACTGTTGTAGAATGTACAATCACTGATTCGAAGCATTTTGCCTATATAGAATATTCAAAACCTGAAGAAGCAAATGCAGCTCTGGCAATGAATAACATGGATGTTGGGGGACGCCCTTTGAATGTTGAGATGGCTAAATCGCTTCCTCAGAAGCCATCTCTATCAAATTCTTCACTGTCTTCATCTTCTCTTCCGTTGATGATGCAGCAAGCTGTTGCTATGCAACAGATGCAGTTCCAGCAAGCATTGCTCATGCAACAAACTATAACTGCACAGCAAGCTGCTAGCCGAGCTGCTACTATGAAATCTGCCACAGAGTTAGCAGCAGCCCGAGCTGCAGAAATAAGTAAGAAATTGAAAGCTGATGGGCACGAGACTGAAGAGAAAGATGCCAAACAGAAATCTAGGTCTGATAACTCTGTCAATCTTTTCTAAGGGAGAATATGCATTTTGTTTTCTCACAGTTTTTTATAATGCTGCAAGCTGTTCAAATTTTTAACATAGTGTGCTCTGCATTATTTAGCCATGTTCTGCTTGAAATTTATAAGCTTGGAAAGTCACAAATTGAGCAAACCCCTTTATGCTTCTCATTATGAATGCTCTGCCATGAAGCTGATCTAGTCATCGTATCTATTATTTCTTCTTCCCTTGCGGCCTTCTTCTCTCTAATCTATTCCTTAATTAACTATAACTTTTTTGGTGGTAACCAGTCATTGGGATATCCATTTTTTTCTGTAGAACATACCTTCTATTTTACTTAAAATTATGATTAAGTAGAACCTGACCTATATCAGTGTTCCAATACTTGAGGTACGGTGGTACAATTTTAATTTACTTCTGGTTGAGATTATGTGAAAAGGTGCCTTTTTTTACAAAACCATGCTTTTTTTTTTAGGCATGGATATTTATTATTAATCATTGCTCATAACTCTTTCGCAAATTTATCATCTAAATCTGTAAAATGCAATTTTCGTTTTTTAGGTCACCTTCCTCTTCTCGTGGTAGATCCCGATCTAAGTCTAGATCTCCTGTCAATCATCAAAGAAGGAGGAAGTCTCGTTCTTACTCACCCCACTATTTAAAGGATCGTAGGTCTAGGTCACCATTGAGGTCTCATTATCCAAGTTATGAAAGGGAAAGGAGGTTTAATAGAGACAAATGGGAGAAGAGTGATAGATATAGAAGACGGGATTCAGATAGGTCACATGATCATCATTCATCTAGTTCGAGAAGAAAGAAGAGCAGGAGTGTGAGCCCTCATACAAGGAAATCATATCGAGTTGATTCTGTTTCTCCTAAACGCAGAGAAAGTTCACCACATAGAGGAAGGAAGTCATCACTTGGTAGTTCTGGCTCTCCAAGTCATCACAGAGGAATTAAGTCATCTCTAGTTGATGATGAGAGCAAACTAAGAAGGAGAAGACGCTCCAGATCAAGATCTACTGAGGATAAGCATCGCTATAGTGATAAAATAGATGGAAAATCTAAACATAGAGAGAGGAGGCAGTCAGTGGAACCAGAGCCTCACAGAAGGAGCCGGTCATCCCCAAGAAAAGGGGATGAAAGTAGATCCAGGTCCAGGAGGCGGTCCCGGTCAAAATCTTTAGACAGCAATTACCATTCTCCTGAGAAGGTGGATGAACACAGGAATAGAAGATCAAGGCATCATGAAAAAAGGCATTCTAGATCTAGATCTGCAGAAAATAAGAGTCCAACTGATGAAAGAGAGAAGGAGAGCAGAAAACATCGTCATGCTAAAAGGTCTAGCTCAAAATCTGATGAAGGAAAGCGTCACTTTAAAGATAAATTAGATGAAATCAAAGATAAGAAAGCAAAGAGTTCGAGGTCAAGGTCTGTAGATCGTAAGCATGAAAAAGGAGGCACATCCCTTGGAAATTTTGATGAGGCCAGTTTTGAACACACAAAATACTACAAATCAAAATCACCGAAGGTAAAGCATTGCTCTTATGGAAGGGGAGATGAAAATTTAGATCATCCAGCAGAATCGCTGTCTAAATCAGTGTCCGAAAATTGTCAGCAATGTGATGGAAGTGGGTTATCCCCAGGGAATCTCAAGGGGTGTGAATTTAAAGACGCTAACCTATCTGGTTTTGGATCTGGGGAAGGTAAACATCATTTGAATGATCAGGAGAATGAACATAGTGGTAAAAATTCAAAATTTCATGAAGATACCATGGAGGAAGTGATTATAGACGTGAAGAATTCAGCAAACACGAGTGATGATCAGATGCTGGTTTCATCAAATCAAAGCTGCAACTCAATAGTGCCAACTGAAAATGCAGGAGCAGAAGATAACCCAGGTATGAGTTGTCCTGTAAATTGGTGGTGTTACTTGAGCATTACAAGATCTGAGAATCATATATGTTGCAGGGAATCTAAGTGGAAAGTGAATGGAAACAGAATAATATTAAGGGCACCAAGCTTTGTATACCAGGTAATGAAGATAAATATAGAAAAAAATCGATTATGCTTTTAAGACTTATTAAAGCTCAGTTACTTTTTGTGGCTTTCAGGAGTGGTGCCTCGATGTTTTTGAAGATTCAACTTAGGTTTTGACGAGGAATAACTATGACAAAAGATCTGTATTATTGTATCTGTGATTCAGAAATTCTGGGAGATAGTAGTAGTTTAGTTTCTTCACCTAGAAATGTGGCTGAGAGCTGTGTCAACCTTGGTAGTTATGAATTCTGATCGACAGAGTATTATTCTTGATAGAGCATGACGTGGATTATGATTGTCTATGGTTGAGGATATCTGCATGTGGCAATGGTCATGGCTGCTGATGAGCCCACATTCATATTAAGGGACCTCAAGTTTCATGAATAAGTTCTTTCCAAGGAGTAAACTGTTGCTTCTTAGGACACGCTCATATCACATGGCAGATGCTTCCACTGTTTGATTTGGCCTTGGGAATTTTCTATGTTGGTTTTTATGGATGTTTTTGTCTATTTCTTTTTTTCTTTGCAGGTGGTTGTGGAACAGATCAGCGATGAAATTCCCTAACCGTTGATATGGTTTAAGTTTTCAAGAAGTGTCCTGCTTTTGCGATGTCTCATGATCAACCTTGCAGCACGTATATCATGCTTGTTTTACTGCTTGGTTGATGTATGTTTGAATGTTACTTTATTAAATATACTATTCTCCTTTTTATTTAATGTATGGTCATACTACAATGTTAGGATCTTCACATGTATTTATTGATTTTAGAACGTGATGGAATCTGAAATTTTATAGCTTATGTTGTTCAGCAATTACGGTAGTAAGCAAGGAAACCCTTTTAACTAGTAATCCTCATCTGACTCATCCCAAGTTTGGGGGGCTTATATTAGCGTTGCTATGATGTGTAAAGTTGAACCTTGTACATAGGCTACCTTGCCCACTTTATTGTTGGTCTTGGTATTTTAGGTCTAGATTCTATGCCCTTTTAGGAATTTACTTGTTATATGATGCAAGAGTCCTTCTTTAATATTTGGCAACCATAGGATCCCTTTCATTCACTCCAAGCAAATGCAGGTTATATTCAAGTGAACTCAGTTGGAGCTTTTTGAGATACAATATTGCTGGGTTGATTTTCTCTTGTGTAAATGAAGGTATGATAGATTCTGATGCTCTTGGCTTAGAGCATATCTCCGTATTTTTTTCCTTTTTCTGCCAAGGGCTGAAAGTAGTTGGAGTACTGAATCTACATAGGCTGCATTAAGTACTGTACTACTGTTACTCTTAGTATTGTTTGCCAATACTTTTACCATCTTCTAGTTCCTTATGTTGTCCTGCATCTGTTTCTTTTTCTTTCTTTTCTTTTCTTTTCTTTTTCCCCCCATTTTTTCTTCTTTTTTTCTTTCTTCTTTCTTCCCAAGATATTGTCATAATAGGTAAAGCTATATCACACAAGGTCAAGTGAAACCAGATGTTGCTGCAATGAGCTACATCATGTTGCATGTGAGCAAATTGGCTGTTACACATTACTTTAGTAAATGGGAAATGGAAATGTTGATTTTGACAGGTAATTCTCCATGAAACTATTTGGGTTTAAGTTCTAGTTGTGTAGGAACCTATTCGATCCCAATTACCAATAACATCTGTATTGAAATATTCCTTCATTAGCTTGATCTTGTCAGCTTATTACATAATTCGTTAATTATTTATCCTGTTATACTCAAATTAATGGTTTGTTTATACACTAAATTTTAGTTTTGGTTACTTATTGGTGGTATCAGATAGTGTCATTTATGATTTCTTCACAATTTTTCAACTATGTCAAGGGAAATTTATTGAACTGTGGCATTGTTGCTGAGTGAAGATGGAAAACGGGCATGTTCTGTGTTTCCCACCACCTTTAAATGCAAATGAGATTTTTGAAAAAAAAAAACGGGGAAAACGAAATTGTTTCAATGACATCTGTAATTCCCCCTTTTATCTTTTCTCCGTGGGACCCACCCTCCCGTTTCGGTTATTTTCATGTTTTGGTTACGATAAGCTGTGGATATGAATGATCTTGAGAGCAGCTGCAATGAATCTCATCTCCAGATGATTGTATGAAGTTTGATCTTGGCATTTCTAATTGTTTTTTCCTTTTTTTTTGTAGAAATAAATGTTCTCTCTCTCTAATAACCAGTTATTTTTTGCCACCGAGAAGTGGCAGCCTTTGCTGATTGTATGTCTCCTAAGATGGCAATCAGATTAAGCTTTATCAATCAATAAGATTTTGTTCTCAGCTTGCGCAGTTCTTTAAAAGGACAGAGTTTTGCTTTAAATGGACTATAGGCTTTGAAACTGGCAGCATAAATAAATTAGCATTTTTGTATATTAGCCCCCATATCAACTGATCAACTTTTTGATGCACTCCCCTCAATATTGTCTGAGCGGGAGGCTGCCGGACGATGCAGTTTGGTCATGAATTTGTAGTGATGGGCGTTAGCGCAGGTGTGGAAAGTGTATATTTAGGAGATATATTCTAATATAGGTCATATTTATCTATTTTAATTAAATTAAAAAAGTTGATAAATTAGATAATATGATATATATTTGTCATAATACCTCAGTCATCATCTTCCTTGATGCTTTGATTCTCTCTCCTCCTTAGTTTTTGTTGGAGGCATTAAAAGGAGATAAATTAGATGAATATTGACAAATATAAAAATTATATCTTATAGTATTTAAAATTAAGATTAATTTTTTAAATGTTTTACTCAAATATATATATTTTATGGAGGGGTAGCTTGCATGTTGAACTTTTGGTAGAATCATCAATTTTAGCCTTGGAAATCGTTCTGCTTTTAATTATCTTGAACGGACCTTACAATTATTTTCATGTGACTGTTGCGAATCGCGATCCTCTGTTTGCACATTTGCTTTTGTGGGATATCAAATCATATGTGTCATGTTTTACTATTTTGATTATGTAATAATTAATTAATTAATTTAAGTAGATCAAGGGTGACAGATCAGTTAATTTTTTTTTGAAAATATTATAATCATCTCCCTTAATTTTTTCCCTCCCTCTTTTACTTGAATATTCTTGAGGAAATATTAGTAGGATTAATGTACGAGAAAAATTGATAAATATGTGACATTGGTCTTATATTGATGATAAACAATTCTCTAATTAAGTTTTAGGGTTAAATATCATTTTTGTCATAGAAGTTTATCTCAAGGAGCATTGGTTCCACAAAAGTTTTTTTGCCTTAAAAGTTTAAAAATATAGCAATCTTGCCTATACGTTGATTTTAACTATTGAATTGTCGTTCTTTTTTGTAAGCTTTTAGGGGCAAAATTGCTGCTTAAAAAAAAATTCTAGGACAAATTTGCTCATAAAAGAAATTTTTAAGGCATATTTGCTCCATTTTTAAACTTTCGGGCTAAAAATGAGACCAAAAAAACTTTCAAGTCACTAGCACTCGTTAGGGTTAAAAATGTTATTTAAACGTAAGTTTTACATTGAAGACGAAAAGGATAGAAGGGTAGTTATGAAGCCGAAAAAAGAAAAAAAGAGTATGACTTTATTGGTCTGACTCTTGGTATTGTGAAAAGAAAGATCACTCGTTTGGTGTATGTTTTAACGCCCACATCAAAATTAATGTGAAAGTGTTCAAACTCGGCTTCCTTCTTTTTTTAGAACAAATTATAGATCGTTACGGTGCGTACACATGAGAAGTTTCCTCTCTTGGGACCATGGGAAGGTGTAGAGGCCGTATAATTTATCCAAGTATTTTGATATATGCAATGCAAATAAATAGTGATGCTTTTGGTGCGATGTGACGTGGATGGAAGGCATTTAAAATTGAAATTAGAGTGATTTTGCATAATCAGAGAGAGCTGGTGACTTGGAGGCAAAATCGTGGCCCTCAACATCGTTGATAATGACGGCAACGACCCAGACAATGGTGAGGATTAGGATGACGGTGAAGCTATTAATGATGGCCTGCTGTGAGCCCAGATGCTAGTGGCCAACAGGGTTTCTTTTTCTTTTTTCTTTTTTTTTTGGCTTTTCCGAATTCTTTTGATGGTGGAAATAATAGCAGCCATGTTTATATTATGTTGGGAAAATTTTATTCAGGGCCCAAGGTAAGAAAATATTGTCAAAAAAAACTCTAAAAAGTCAAATGTTAAAAAAGGTTCTAAGGCTTTTTCTGATATTATTTCAGAAAAACGTAATTGTTAATGAGCACTGACGTAATTGTTAATGAGCACTGATATAGTTGTTAATAGATACTGATTTTATTGTTAACGGAATTGTTGTTAATGGATACTGATTTATTTATTAACGGGATACTGATATTGTTGTTAACGTTTTCTAAAATAACATTAGAAAAGGTCCTAGGACCTTTTTTGATATTTGACTTTTCTTAGGGTCTTTTTTGATAATATTTTCCTACCTTAGGCCTGAATGGAATTTTCCCTATTATGTTTCTGCAAAAATTAGGACTGAATAATTAAAGTTGATTTCTGCTGCTAAATTTACAATTTAAAAAAGGAAAAATGATACATAAAAAAAAAAATACAATTTCAATTTCAAAATCTCAAATAGATAATTTTCTACTTAGAATGGGTTGTCAATACATATACTCTTACAAGTAATAAAATTGATTTAAGATTTTGATATTCAAATGGTATTTTTTTTTTCTTTTTTTTTTTAGAAAAAAGTTAATATTACACTATTTGGTTCTTCAAATTTGATGAAGCAAAACCACAATGAGAATAAACACTCCAAGAGACAAATATTGTATTCACATTTAAAGAGAAGTTAGCTAGTAACTGTTATGAATATACTTATTATGTGGATGTCCATTGACTCCCGGTTTCCAAATATTAAAAGATGATATGGGACCCACGCATAGTGATTTACTATTTGCATAGTACCATGCATAGTAGTTTACTATTTGGTGGGACCCGCACACAATTATACAATCACTCACGGGAAGGAAATCCGTGAGTGAATAGTTTAAGTTTTTGGGGAAAACTACACCAAATGACCCAGAGGTAGAAATTACACTAAAGTCCCATTTTTCTTCTATAAATAGAGGTTTTCTGTAACTGTTCATTGATTGAATGAAATGAGAATCTCTCTCTCTACTTTATCTCTCTAGAACCTCTGCTCTTCTTCTTATTATTTTTATCAGTTTTATAACACGTTATCAGCACGAAGACTCTACCAAGGTAAGATTTTCTCACCATCTATTTCATATTTCAATTTTATTTATCTAGGATGATCTTAACCATTATATGGAATTAAATATCTATTCTTACCGATTATTTTAACATCGGGTTCCATGGTTAAGATTTAAGATTATTTACTATTTTACTACGGTAAATAGTAATTTACTATTCACAGTAAATTTACCCCTTTTTCAGTAATTTTTACATTTTATTCATTTGACTCCTATATGGAAGTCTAGATTAATCTTTCTGTAATTTTACTTTATTCACTATTTATAGTGAATAGTAATTTTACTATTCACGGTAAATTTATATTTTATTATTTACAGTAATTTATTTATGTTTATATATTCTTCCCACTTCCTATTCATTTATTTCATGGTGGCGTCATTAAGCTCCATTTGTAATTCTTTACTTACTGCTTTATTTATTTATCTCATGGTGGCTATACTAAGCTCCATACTGACTTTACTAATATTTAGTTTTATGTCACTAACATTTATTTTATTATTACTAACATTTATTTATCTTTTATGATAGCACATTAGTATATTTACTAGTGGGTTCTATTTATTTTTAGCATTTATTTATCTTTTATGGTGGCAACATTATTTATTAGTGGGCTCCATTTATTTATTTTATTTTACATTTATTTATTCTTCATGGAGGCACACTAGTATCTATTAGTGGGCTCTATTTATTTATTTTATTTAGAGTTTATTTATCTTTTATGGTGGTGACATTTTGTGGGCCCCATTTATTTTATTTTAATTCTTTACTGCTTTATTTATCTTTCATGGTAGCAACACTAGTATAGTGGGCACCATTTATTATTTACTGCTTTATTTTTCATGGTGGTAACACTTGTATAGTGGACTCCATTTATTTATTATTTATTTACTGCTTTAAATCCCTTTCCCTTTTTATTTTACCGTTTTCTATATATTATATATATATATATTTACATTTGCATATGCATCTTCTTTCTTATCTTTGGATGAGATAGGTCTCGCTGTGAGTTTACTACCATTCCTATCTCATCTTCTTTTTATTTATTTAGCATGTTTATTTCCAGTCATTTATTTTATTTTATTTATTTATTGCTATATATATATATCCCTCTCCCTTCTTATTATTTATGGCAACGACACTAATATATACATATTAGTGGGTTCCATCTATTTATTTTATTATGTTTATATTTTATTTATCCTGAAGATAAACTGTTAAAAGGCCATATATATTATGAGATCAAAATGCCATAGAGAGATGAGACATAAATTGGCTTGAGACCAAAAGGCAAGATAGCCTTAATTTCAGAGGCAAGATAGCCTGAAGCCAAGAGGCAAGTTAGCCTGATGACAAGTGACAAATTATGAAACAATATTTGATCCATAAATTTTGTATGCCATCAGTTGTATAAAGGTCTCAAAATTGTATATTTGGCATTAAATATTCCCTTAAATTATGAGACAAGGGATCGTATGATCATGATTGATATTATAAATAAATATATTCAATTTGCTATTGCAGTAGCAATATTGTGGTAAAGTCAAGAAATATTGTGGATTAATTTATTGTCATGATCAAACAAATCTGTGAATTATGGATCATGAATTTTTATCCAACTTCATTCCCAGAAGTGAATGAAGCAAATATATTATTATAGTTGTTATGTGATTTCTATGATTATAACAATTTTTATAAATACGAGAAAAGAATATTCATAAACAAAATAATTAAGCAAAAGGAAATATTATTTCAACAAAGTTTAATTGCGAGTGGCTCAACATCATTACAAACTTTAATCATCTCATTCTGAAGATATTTAATGTCTTCTTCTTTTGCTTCTCTTGAGATGGGATCCAGATGAGGCAAAGCTCTTCGTAATATCGAGATTTGCGTCATAAGTTTCTTGAGCTTCTTGTGTGGCCACTCAGTTAACCCTCCTTTTTGATAGATTTTTTGTATAGTGTGAGTAGACATATTTAATTGTTTACTCGCTTCATCAAGAGTTAAGTGAAAATAATTTCTTAAATCATGGAGCGTTGTTTTCTTTATTCTTTCTCGTTGCTCCATAGATAACCTATATAATTCACCCTGGTTAAGGGATGAAGTATCATAGGGTATACTTACTGCAGGTTGTTTTCCTTTGCCTAATGAGTGTTCAATATTGGTTTGAAATGAACTTCCATGGAGGTCATTTGGATTTATAGCCCATTCCGAACCAACACAGAGAACCTCATGATAGGCTAATACAGGATCACGCATCAAGATATATCCTGATGCTTGTAAATCTATACAATACTGTGTCAGAAATTGTTTGATTTCTTCAAAATTTTTCTTTGTGAAATCAAACATTGGAAGCCTGTCAGTATTATAAGATTTATCCTGTACTTTTTCAAATAAAACAGCATGGGTAATCATACCTGTTCTTCTTCCGTGAACTTCAAGTTTATGGTACTGAAGTCCGTTGGTATGAATAATTTCCCGTAAAACATGACAGCAACTACATTCCAATAAGCTAGTAGTTGCTAATTGGCTTGTAGCTGTTGGCTGGCTAATTGTTGCTGGCTGGCTAGTGGTTGTTGGTTGGCTGATTGTTGTTGTCGGGCTGGTTGTTGCTGGCAAACTGATGATAGTTTGCTGGCTAGTGAATGCTGGTTGATTAACTGCCGACACTATTGGCTGAACTGGATTGGTAGACTCCATTAGTTCTGCCATAGTTCTACACCTCTTAACAGGCCTCCTTGATGAACCTGCTTCAGTTGTACCTTCAATCCTTGTAGATTGAGGAAGAACACTTGTTCTAGGGGGAGAAGTAGGTACATTTGAAGCAGAAGGAGGAATAGTAGAAGGAGGAATAAACATTTCAAAGGGATTAGGAGATAACAAAGAAGTAAATGACATGTTATGCTGATCATCATACAACAAAGCATCAAGTAATGCTGTTTCGGATGTATCAGAAACTGGGATAAAACTGCTTGGTCCTGCCATGGCAATAGATTTTAGAGAAATATGTGTGAGTATCTGGTAGTTGATATTATCAGATGCTTGAGTGTTTGTGAGGCATGTTCGTTTGCCTTCCTCTATTTATAGTTGAATTAAATCCTATTGAATCTCTGCAGATTTGCGTAGTCCTGTTAAATCTCTACAGATTTGCTCCCTATAAAGCACGAGCCTGGAATCTTTTTGACTTTATATGTATACGACAATCTGAGTTGTCGCGCCTGTGATTCCACAGTGATGCGCCTGTGATTACACAGTATTGCGCTCCTGAATCTGCAATTATACACCTGATGATTTTGTATTTAATATATATTTGTTTGTTGATTCTGGAAAATGGAAATTTTGTTACCAGAAGTAACAAAATTATGCATTGATAATGCGTTTAGAAATCTGTGGAATTTTAATGAAATAGATATCATATATGCTATTATCATGGAATATTGTATGGAAATTTCATGAATTAATTTTTAAGGTCTCACACTTGAGGGGGAGAATAATATATATCAAGTGTGAATATTTATGTGATAATTCTTTGTGAATGTTTCTATATTGATTCCCCCAAAATGAATATTAGATTTGATGATAAATCATATGGAAAGTTGGCATGACTTGTTTGATCATCCGAGTCATATATTATGTGCTGCTTGTTCTCAGATAGACATAATTATTGGAAATGGATCTCTGGAAATATATCAAATTGAAAGTTTACATATGAGATTATAAATCTGCAAAGTTTGCAGTGATGTTTGCAACTAGAAGTTTGCAATATATTATGCGCGCAATTTCCAGATTGAATGATCCAGAAATAATGTATTAAAGTATCCATGAATGGATAGATCAATGATTATGAGAACAAAATTTATATGTTGTGTATATTTGCAGCAATTATATAAGCCAACAGAATTCTCCCCGTATAATTGGTTTTTGGTCAGGAGCCAGATTAATTCCATCTTGAAATGTTTTAAATGTGTAATGATTATTAATCTATTACAATGCACATAGATGGATATACAAAGAAAATTGATGATTTGATGAGGGGGAGAAAAATAAGCCGATTGGGTAAAGATAAAGTGAAATGAATTATCATTGGCTCATATTGGTCCTCATACAAAGAAATGTGCACTAAAAGTTTAAAAGATAATTCATTTGCAGATTTTAGCTAATCAAATGCTAAAAGCATTTATTGACCTAAAGTGACAAAGTCACATGTCCCAACTGCAAATGCTCCTATATGAATTGTTATAAAGCACGCCTGAAGCGTTGCTGGTCCATCGGTTATAAAGATAAAAATCCTCGAAAGAGAAAAGGAGCTATAAAATATAGATGATTAAGTCGAGGATAATTAAGTAAAGCTCCAGAAGAGTTATCTTTTGATGAGATGTTATCTCCAGAAGAGATATTACAAGAAAAGTGTATTGTGGTCCAAGAGAGACCTAGGTACTTAATATATGTGAATATAATGAGATCTCAATAAATTATGAATGAAATCCGATGGGACTGAAAATGAAGTCGACGTTAATAATATCTATGATAGCATATGCTGCAATGAATGATAATGAGGATCATGAGCCACAATATATTTGTATGTGCTAGAAGCACATAAGGCGCCAGAAACACATATGTCCCAAAAGGACTCAAGATGATAGTGCATATAGCATCATTATCTGAATAAACATTTATTGAATTTCTATATGCACATATATATTTATGAAAAGATTATTATGACTTTACTTGACAGATTTAGATCTTGCAGGTATATAATGAACAATCAAATTGGGCGTTTCTAACAGAATATTTGATGACAGAAAGTATAATATGCTCAGAAAGACATTGAAGCAATATAGTCATCAGGGGGAGCAACACTGATGTAATCAAGAGGGGGAGACGATACACGCTGTACTCTTTTTCCCTTATCTGGGTTTTATCCCACTGGGTTTTTCCTAGAAAGGTTTTTAATGAGGCAGCACTAGAAAGTGTATCAATGGATGATGTACTCTTTTCTTTGGCTAGTTTTTTATCCCACTGGGTTTTTCCTAGTTAAAGTTTTTAACGAGGCACATTCATAAATGGACATCCAAGGGGGAGTGTTATGAATATACTTATTATGTGGATGTCCATTGACTCCCGGTTTCCAAATATTAAAAGATGATATGGGACCCACGCATAGTGATTTACTATTTGCATAGTACCATGCATAGTAGTTTACTATTTGGTGGGACCCGCACACAATTATACAATCACTCACGGGAAGGAAATCCGTGAGTGAATAGTTTAAGTTTTTGGGGAAAACTACACCAAATGACCCAGAGGTAGAAATTACACTAAAGTCCCATTTTTCTTCTATAAATAGAGGTTTTCTGTAACTGTTCATTGATTGAATGAAATGAGAATCTCTCTCTCTACTTTATCTCTCTAGAACCTCTGCTCTTCTTCTTATTATTTTTATCAGTTTTATAACAGTAACAACCCTTTTTTTTTTTTTATCAGGTTCTCATACAACCTATTCAGAATTGAGGAATCTTCATGTCACCATTACGTCAAAGGCGCAAGTTGCATCTTATGAATTGCCAGTTGCTGGTTCATAAGATGAAATGGTTGTGGCCAATAAGTCAACTCTTTACTTTATAATTTGGTCCTTTTCAGGGACGGCTTCAGCAATCAGAAAATTACATACATACACAAGCAATATGTTCGTAATATTTCAATTATAATATAAATAAAAATATGTTTAATTGATTTGATTCTGATCCCTGTGAATTTAAAAAATAATTCCAACACTGTACTAATGTGTTTCAATTACTTTGTCACCTTGAACAAGGTTACGTTGTTTGTAATATTTAAAATAACGTCGGCGATCGATGATAAGTCGGTGCCTATTCTGTTGGAATAATTATTGATAGCTTGTTTTCACGTTGACGTGAGAATGTGAAATTGAAGACTTCAACTTGCAGAAGGAAACTACTTGACGTGTTGCATATATTCACAGTCACCAAACTTGGAAAACAATCAAAGAAGTCAATTATGCAAATTATTGCATGAGTTGTCGCTGATTAGATTTTTTGTGTACTCCTATATATGATATATGAATCACACCATTACTTGTTAATTGAGAAAATAGCTTGTTTATACTCCTCTAATTTTAAATACTATTAAGGAAAAGTTGACTTTTTGTTTAAATATATTAAGAAAATTAATTAAATTTCTCTAAAATATTTATACTTATGAATTAAGGTAGAAAAATTTAATGTCATGCCTATTCATAGGTTTTTTTCCCCCACCGACAAGCCTATTACAAGGTATTAGGTAGTTGATGGTAATGCGATTAGTGTAAAACGATTATGTTTTTCTTAGCATTTAGTACTCTCAAAATGCTGTACAAATATGCTAGTTTTGATTTTTAAGTTATAACTATATTTTAAGTGTGCTTTTATGCTTTTTTTTTTTTTTAAAGATACACAGCTTAAAGAGAATCGAATCCTTAGTTTTTTAAAAGGTAATAATGTAAAAATATGTATGTTGTTTTTCTAAAACTGCTCGCCCAACACAAAGTGCTTATTTTAGGTGTAAAAGTGATTATATGGCTACAAAAGTAGGGCAAGAGTCACATATTTCAATAAATATAGTAACATTCATTATAATATATTGTAGTTAACTTCATCATATACATTTAACAGAATCTGTGACTTTTACCGTACTTTTATAACCATGTAGTCATTTTTATACATAAACAAAATTTGGTATTATAGGCATTTTTGAAAAAACCAAATGGATATTTTTAGACCTCAACCCCTTTTAGAAAATAATGTTATTGACACATCTATCCAACTGACATTTCGTATATATAATAGTTTGTTGTGTACATATAATTGAGTAAAGGGTAAATTTTGTCTGGAAGATTTTACTGATGAGCAATTTTGCTTCTCAAGTTTTTTTAAAGGGTAATTTTTGTACCATAAGTGTAAAAAAGAAGTAATTTTACCCAGGTCGTTATTCTAATTAATTTTGACCATTATTTAACCAAATATATTAAGCTTGTAGTTCACATGTTATTTGCGGAATTTTTATCAACATGCAAATTTACCGTTAAATCTAACTTACAAAAAATGAAGTAGATGCCACAAGAAATTCTAAAACAGATTTGCATTTAACATAAATGAAAGGATAATATGTGAACTGTTAATTCAACATATTTGATCAACTAACCGTCATAATTAACCGAGTTAACAACAAGATAAAATTACTTCATTTTTTACATTTTCTGGGCAAAATTACCCCTTATTGAAAACTTATAAGACAAAATTTCCCCTTAACCCTTCAGAATTTTATAATCAAGAATGTCTAATTTATATTATCTTGGAAAAATTATATTTTTAAGGATGAAAGGGAAATTCATTTTAAAAAATCCATTGCAAGTCAAGACTTCAACATATGTGACATGTCTAACTGCCTCATAGATTATAGATTCATCGTTAATATCTCTCACCACTCCAATCTTAAATATAAGATATAGTTAATTTTCTTTAGAAAAATAAAGAAACTAAATAAATTATTTAATCATATTATATGTTATGCATTCTTAAATTATATATCATTTTATAAGTTAGGTAAAATAGTTTGAGGTCAAAATAACAAATATAAACATTTTAAAATAATTCAATTAGTTTTTTTAACCATCTTAAAATAACAATTTAATTATATTTTATATTTAAGATAGAAGGGAGCGGTAGTTAATGAAATCTAATCCCTCCTTTTGATTACTAAATCTCTATTAAACATTAATTATCTTTGACAATGACACTTGTCTTTCTTATTCCCAACGACCATCAAGTGGATCAAGTGGTTTGATTCATGTCTTCAACACGCTACACCTCCGAGTTATTCTCAGATTAAAAAAAAGAAGAAGAAGAAGTTAAGATATTTAATAAATCTTAAATTAAATTAAATTTTAAATTTACCTTTAGTTAATGGAGTATGAAAAAGAGTTGCTATAAATACATCTTCGCTCACCAATTCAATAGAGATAAAATTGATAAAATTAGGGAGTGAATTTATATTTAAGATCAAAATTTGGTATTACTTCTTGTTTTTAATATAAGATCACTTGTTTTTGGAGATTAAAGAAGTTAAATAAATTTAACTAATTATAGCATGTCTCATGTATCACTTTATTATGTATTAGTTCATAAGTGACAAATTAATTTAGTATAAGAAAATAAATATAAGTAGGGTTTAATATTTATGTTTTTGCTATAGAAATATTTTTTTGTCGTATTTATATAAAAGTGAGTGGGTTTCAATGTAAAGAGATGAGAGAAAAAATATTAATGAGATCCATCTACTTTTATATAGATGTCTCAAAAAAAATATTTTTGCAGCAAAAAATAGAAACATTAAACCCATATAAATATTTTTAAAAAAATTATTTATCTTACTTTATATCATAAGAAAAAGTTAATTAAATATTATATTAAAAACAAAAAAAAAATAGCATACGATAATTTTGGTTCAACTTTTTGGATGCCAGACCAAAATTTATTTTTAAAATTTCAACTCATACTCTTTAAAATTAGAATGTATCCTTTTTTATTAAAATATAATTTATCCTAAACCATTGTTATAATATAAAAGAAATTAAACTATGAGTTTGAACTGCTTAACAACTTTTAAGGAGTTCGAACTCATAGTCAATGCTTGGGTGAAGGAGGAAGCATCGAGTGTGAAAGGGAAGTCTCCCGAAGTCAATGCTTGGATGAAGAAGGAGGTATTGCCTTCAGGTGAGATTCCGGCGAGAGTTCTCTGGATTTGTGCTGGCACAGGCACGAAGAAGGTGAACTCCGCAGGAACAAAGGGAAAGGGGAAAGAGTTTTGCCGTATGAATCATCCAGCCGGTGGCTAATATTTTTTTGGGAAAATCTCCATCAGGGCCAGGTTATGGAAATATCATAAAACAAGACCCTAAAAAGGTCTCATGTTCCAGTAAGTGCTCATAGCGGGACCGTGCCCTGATCTTGGTGGGGGACTGATGTCGAATCCCTCCAAAACTTTTTTATATATAAAAAAAAAGATCCCATATCAAAAAACAGTTCTAGGGCGTTTTCTGATATTTTTTCAGAAAAACGTAGTTGTCAACGAATTAATGATTTAGTTGTTAATGGGTAGTTGTTAACTGAACTGATTTAATTATTAATAGGATACTAATATAGTTGTTGATATTTTTTGAAATAATACTAGAATAGATCTCAGGGTCCTTTTTAACATTTGATTTTTTGTGAACCTTTTTAATAATATTTTTGTAACTTTTGATTTTTTATAAGGCGCAGCTTTTTGTTTTTTTGTTTTTTTTATCTTGTCCTCTCTTATCACGATCACGATGAACAGTGACTTAACGGTGGGATGTGACTTTTGCTCCAAAATGTTAACTACGTGTGTATTTTTACTCCAAAAAAAATTCTTTGTGTTGGGCGCTCATGGGTAAAAAAACTTATGTATATTTTTTCACCTTAACCCAAAAATATATGAAGATAATTTAGTCATTTCATTTTAATTTTTTAAAAAACTAAATTGAGTCTAATATCTTTCTGAAATTAAATTATGAATATTCAAGTTACTTTTTGTCTCTTGAGATTTTTAAAATTCTGTATAAGGGATTTTCCCTAATATTAACTCTGCGTTAACAAAGAAAAAATAAAAAGAAAAGCAAAAAGCTGAGCCTTATAAAGAACCGAAAGTTTCGGATCACACAGTCACTCTAGGCTAAACAGAAACAAAGATTGAGACGTTATCGAACAGAGATGCGTTGCCATGTCGTGACTGTTCCCGGAAGCGATTATCGCTTCTTCTCCCCAAAGTCCTTATGTGTCCCTGCCACCACCACCTTCAATCCTAAGTCTCTCAGGTTTCCATCTCGAATTGTCGGTCTCAGAGCTAAAGCCACCGTCAACGACGGCTATGTGGCGGAGGCCTCCAAGTTGAGCTTCTATGAGCTTCTAGGTATACCGGAATCTGGGTCCTTGCTCGAAATCAAACAGGCCTACAAGCAGCTCGCGCGCAAGTACCACCCTGATGTGTCGCCGCCAGATCGGGTGGAGGAATATACCAAGAGGTTCATTCAGGTGCAGGAAGCCTATGAGACCTTGTCCGATCCTGGAAGGAGGGCTATGTATGATGGCGACATGGCCAGAGGGATTCACCTTGCCTTTTCCGCTCGCCGGCGTTACTACGACGATGAGGTATTTTATTCCTGCTTTTCTGGGCTGTTTTATTTATGGCTCTCTCTTTTCCCCTTTTGAATTTTTTTATAGCCATGTCCTGAGATTTCGGATTGATTTTTCTCTTACTTTTGTTATCTGATTGTAACTGTTAGTTTAGGTGTTAATAGCTATTCTCAAAGAGGACAGGTCATGTGACTCTGTTCATGCCCCTCGTCCTTTGTGTTTGATGATATTCTAGGAATTTTACCTTGATTGGGTTGGAAACTTGAAATTTGTTTGGAGATTTCTGCTTTGTTTTCTTGATTTTTCTTTCACTGAAGAGAAGGTTTGAGTATTTTTAGCCAAGGTTAGAAAAGACTTCTAATCCTATGGACTTCGCAAGAGACAAGTTCTTTTTTTTTTTTTTCCTTTGCTTGCATCAATTTTAGATAAAGCCATGCTCTGGTTTCTTTGCCCCTCAAGAAGTGCACCTCCGTTGCTGCATCAATGAGCAGATGATTTATGCAAAATTAATAGATAGTGATTTGATCTTATTTTGGTTTTTGTTGATTTTATCATCGCTGAATCGAGCTGTTCTATTTCTTGTTTCCTATTTCATACCCGCGCCTTTATGTATAACCACACACTAGGCACTGCCAACGGTCATTACAAATTAGAGAATAATAATTAAGGATATCAGATCTTGTGATTTCTTTATTTGTGATATGATGTAGTAGGAGCTTTTCTGTACGCTGAAGGGACATGAATCTTAAAACTTATTGTGTTTAAGTTGCCCAGTGGTCCCTTTCACTTTGCGATGGGTTATGATCTGAGTTTTGTGAATTTGGTATGTTTCAGGCAATTGAACAAAAAAGTGAGTGGAAAGCTCGTTGGCAGAGTCAGCTATCACAGCTGAAGAGAAGAAGCGAGGCGAAGGAGAATGGAGAAAATCTGTCGTGGGCTGCTCGAATGCGTTGTCGAAGAGCAGAATCGAGTGACGAGTCCTAACCAGTTATAGCTTCTCTGTGTGTGAATATGCAATACTTATAGTTAGATATGAGCTTGGCGTCTTCTTTGTATAGAAGCAAGATAAATTGAGCAGAGAGAGAGATAGAGAAGCACTACTTTATGTTGGATTCGATGCACCTCAGGCTCACACTAAAGAAAGAATCGAGTGTTGTTTCTTTCTCTTTCCGACTCCTTAATCTAAAGTTCTGAGTCTATGCCTCTGTAAGTTGGGTATTTAAGCCATTGTTCATATGGAGCTCTACTTTTCTGAACTTGATGAAGCTAGCTTTCTAGTTTTGAACGCAAAGATTGTATATATTAGTATTGCATTAAGAAAGGCTTTTCTGCAGTATATCATCACTATGTGTGTTCAATTGTTAAAATAATGTGAAAGGGATGTGAAAGATGAAATAATCTAATGAGCAAGTTGAGTGGGTGAGAAAGTCAAATAGAGTGTGGGACATAATGGAGTGGGGAGGGGAAACCGAAGTGGAAAAAGGAGCAGAGAATAGGGGTAGGCGATGATTGGGAAGAGCTTTTCGTGACAGCAAGTGTCTCCACCTTGTTAGGGTCAGATTGGCGAAGAAAATAAACATACGGCCACGGGGATATACTAATATAGTAATTTAATTGCCAAGTTGAATTCCCAAATACTATTCTAGAAACCTGGCATCCACGTTACTCCTTCTGGTGTTTATCTCTTTAATATATGGAAAAAAATTAAAAGGTTAAATAGATTACTCTATCATAATATATGTTATATGTCATTAAATTTTATATAATAAGTATGGAAAACTAGTTTTAAGAACAAAGATAAATACGAAATTTACTTAACTTTCTTAATTTCTTAAAGGGGAAAAAAAGTTAACTTGAATTTATGTGTTGAATACGGAGGGAGTATTTTATTTTGGGGTTGTGGTTGGGCTGCCTATTTCTATCAACTTACTGGGGCAAAGTGATGAGAAATGGAAACATCTTCTCTAGGGCTATGGTTAATTAAAACCCCAACCGCGTCAGTCCTTAGTTGTTGGTGTTGGTTGATGACAGATCAGGCTGGGCAAGGATAAAAATGTTAGATAAGGATTGGCTGGTTGTCCTAAGCCACATCCCAAGGGATACCAATAGAGTTGCTTGATGACTTGGTAAAGATGGACCTCACTCAAACTAGCATTTTAGATGTTTGTCCAACTTATTTAAGAATATGGATAGATCAAGAGTGTTTGAAATTAATTTTCTTTATATTGTCAGCTTCTTACGAGTAGAGGCCTTGGATGATCCTTATTAATTGTGTTATCACTAGAGGGACCCTCGTAATCAAGATAAATGACTTTGTAAATGGTATTTCAATTAAGATAGTATATATTTAGGATAATCATTTTGAGATACATGTAGTTTCCTTTAATTTTTAATTTGATACTTGTGTGTTGTTTCTCCTTATTACATCTTTTAATTTTACTATTTTAGCAATGTTAGCTCCTATATAGGAACTAATTATGCTAACAAAGAAAAATTAAAATATTTAAGTAGCAGGAAAAATTTTCCTTTATATTTTGAGGATATCTAAGAAATAAAATATGATAACTTCATGGTTCATACAAACGTATAAAAAAAACATCTTCATTCATTCCGTATTTGAGTTAACCGTAGAAATTGTTTTTCATACGTGATTTACACTATACAAGATAAATATTTTAGAGAAGTGTTGTCTCAGTTTACATAAATATGTTTTTAAATACTAACTTAAACATGTACTCAAAAGATAAGAGAAAAATGGATGGAGAAAAGTCTGAATAATCTTGAGTGGTGGATATTGATTGGCAAAAATAATTAGTGATTCTCAATTCATGTTCACCCTACCCCGCTAAGCCCAGTGCAAGTGCAGCAGCCGACCCTCTTCATTATTTCTCCTCCTTTTTTTCTACATAACCTCCAAAGTAATCCTTTTTCTTTTGTTTTCACCCTATTTTTAAAATAAGTATTGTTGTCCGTGATTATATGAGAAAATTTATATCTATATAATAACTCAATTAGGTTATATAAAATTGGTTATAAGTATGAACACTTGTATATGCCGTTTATTGTTTTATGCACTTATATTTTTCTAAAGGCATACAGAGAATTCATAAAAAACATTTTAAAAGTATTTAAATTATATTTTTGTACTCAAGCTCAAATACCTATAATGAATCTCAATGAAAACGTATAATCCAAACAGATTATAACTAAATTAGGAGTATAAGAAAATAAATTCGAAAGTAATCATCAATAAATTATATTTGTTGATTTATGGAATCAAACTGAGTCCCTAATATTTATTATGTCTTTTGGCAAAAAAAAAAAAGAAAATAATCATCAATAATTTATTGATTAATATGGAGATAAAAAAATAAATTATAAAATAATCATTAATAAATTATATTTATTGATTATTAATGGATCCAAACTAAATTCCCCAGTATTTATTATACTTTTTTGGAAAAAAAAATGTAATTTTAAATTTTGATAATTCCTTGGTTTATGGAGATAAAACAAAATTCAACTATGAAAGAATATAAAAATAAAACGGTGTTACTTAGAAACAAAAGGGAATTTAACGGTATTATTATAGAATAATAGATGTTGAGATTAAATTTTAATGATACTAATTAATCTATATTTTTAAAGTTATTAAATATGAACTATTAAATCTAGAGGTCAACTTCCCCTTAACCATCTTCAGCTTTATTTTACCTGATCATAATTAATTAATTATTGTAGATTTATTCAAAATTTTTTATAGGAAAAGAAGAAGAATAAAATAAAACTACATCAGATAAGCTGGACACTACCCCCAATCCTATGCCAACTTCAGTAGCAAAACATGATCCCATTCGAGCTGTGGCCATGAATCCCCGATGATTCCTGAGCAACCCTCCACATGCACAGACCCATCCATTTGTATTTATATTTGATTCAATTTAATATTTGAGACCTAATAGTATACCCCCTCATTTATTTAATTTAAGATATATTTTGAAAGTTAATCCTAATCTCAAATAAAGATATAGGTTAAGGTGCAAAAATACACATGAGCTTTTTTCTCAGGAGCGCCTAGCACCACGTACTTTTTTTTTGGAGAAAAAATACACACGTGGTTACCATTTTAGAGCAAAAGTCACATTCCACCGTTACCTCACTGTTCACCGTGATGAGAGAGAAAGAGATGAAATGAACAATAATTTAACGACAGATACTAAACGGTGAGATATGACTTTTGTTCTAAAATGGTAACTACATGTGTATTTTTGCTCTAAAAAAAAAGCACGTGATGCTGGAAGCTCCTGAAAAAAAAAACTCATGTGTATTTTTGCACCTTAACCCTTTTCATATTTGTCAAATATTTTTTTAAATTTAATTCTCCTAATGCTCCCTAAAAAATAATTAAATTAGATAAGAATTAAAGAAAATGATTTAGGTATTATAAAAATATATGTCATGTCAAATAATTTAATCAACTTTTCTAATATAATCAAATTAGATAATTATGCCTAATAAACAAAAGAAAGTTAACTCTATACTTTCCATTCCCATATCAACGTGCATATACAACTAAGAAAAATAATAGTAGTTTGATAACATAGATACCAAAGCAGTAGTTTGATAAAATAGATACGTCACTGCTTTGGTACGTGAAAGCAACCCAAACATTATAGAATGTAGAACACTTCATCCAAGGTAAAAAGAATTGATTAGCACAAGGGTTAGGAGGGCAATTTTGTATTGGAAGTTTTCATCGTGACACAATTTTGTTCTAAAAGTTTTTCAGGTGGTAATTTTATTTTGGAAGTCTAAAACAATCGAGCAATTTTTTTTTTTTTACTATTATCTTGATTAATTTTGACCATTAGATGATCACATATATTGAGTTAATAACTCATATACTATTCACGTCATTTTTTTATTTTTGTTAAAGAATTGATTATTATCTTAAATGAATGAACAAATAAAAATGGAAATTCTTTTACAAAATTCGTTGTCAAATCTATTAATAAAGGTACTTAAAATTTATTTAAGGTGCTCGTGTATAACCTATCTTTTATCTTTATCTTTAGTGAGTGTGACTCTTTAATTACATACAACTCAACTTCAACAACTATATGGAAAACATAAGACGTTTTAAAAAATATGTTGCACTTACACCTAGTCCAGGACTAGAGTCCTTAAACCTTTCTCAGCTTTTCATCAAGTGGAGAGATTTTTCAACAATTTTCCCAATAAATATTACTTAATATATTCACCATTTCCTATTTTCCTGTGTACCTCCAATTAATGAGGAGGAAAGAACTTGAACTTCCCCTCTTTTGTGTTGCCTCCATTATTCTCACTCTAAACATGATATGAAATTGCCACCTTATAATTATAGTTCTTCATCTCCTGCTTGGCAGGAATCTTGAGTGCTAGTGCTTTAAGTGGTAAATACATCGTAATACTTGCTCATTATTTCATCCGTTGAATTGTACAGAACTTGCTTATTCATCCAATGAATTGCACATAATCACCTTACAAGATGTTTTGGTTTAGAAAGGTGGAACAATGTCACCTCTAAAACATTAGTCATGGAAGTTAACTTTGCTGTGACTATCACCCTTCTCATGTTAATTTAGCACATGACCATCATGCATTCTCATTGAGAGGAAGCGATGGGGCATCTTGGATGCTTTCGGCATCTGACGGCTGGGATTCATGCTTCGCAGCTGCCTGCAAAACTCGGTTCTGAACATCTAATGATGAAGGCGAAGTAGGCAACCCGATGCGGTTCGTTTCTACTTTTCCAGAAATCCATGAAACCGCTTGAGCTCCAAGTCTCACAGGTGTAAGCAACAACCTTTTCAATATAGCTCAAATCTCACTAGTTAAAAGCTCATAATTTCACCAGAAAATATAATTGATTTAAACAGTCATAGTAAACAAAAAAACCATGATGGAGTATAATAACCTGACATCTTGCTTAAGATCTTCAGAATTCTCATATGACGTCACCCTCTGATAGATTGTCTGGTGAATATACAGTGAAAAAAGCATGGTTAGTTAAAAGCTATTTTCAAACAAAATTGATAAAGATTCACAAGTAGATTTGCTTCATGACATCTAATCAGCTCATTTATTACTCCAATACCTAACCCTATGTCTATGTCTAGAGAGAGGGGGGGGGGGGAGGATAGGGAAAAATCAATATTATAAATGACAATTTCCAAAAATGGTAAAGAAATTTATTATTTTTAGGAGTTTTCGCTTTTATTATTCTTTGCCCCCATAATTTTCTCTCAATCCAAACATAGGGTAAAGGTTTCATTACAATCACACATAGCAAAACTGCAGTGGAAGAATTTAAATGAAGGTGTTCGCAGAAAAAAGAATGCATACCAGGCTGAGGCCAAAAACACCAATTAACTGTAATGTCTTCTCCCACTCTGTGACCAAAGAGATCAAACTTTGTCATATCAGAGCAATTGAAGCAGCTTAATCTCAGTTTGAGATGGTGAACAATATTACAGATGAGATGTAAGATTTTCATATAAGAAGCATCACGGTTTGACTAGACGAATATATTGATAAGATTTTAGATGTAAACCTAAGAATCACCAGTTTTCAATTCTTAACAAATTGGAAGGCTTGAGGGAGAAAAGGTACATACCTAATAACGCGTAGAACCCTGCAATAACAGCCTGAATCAAAAGTAGTTGTATTTAGTAGCTAGTAACAAATAACATAACATTCAAAAAATAGCTGAACTATTCCCTACAGATTGTAGCTGACAATCCGTTTAAATTCCATTGATTATATATTTAGGTAACACAAGCTCATTTCAGAAACTGATAGAGCAATCACAATAAATGACAGTACCAGATATAACAACCAAATTATAATTTCATTTGAGCTGTTTTTTATGTAGGCAAGACAAAGGTAACTTGCTATAATAACCTTAAATACTCAAAATCCAAAGTGACACGTATCTTTCAGGTAAAAAAAAGGGACACATAACTCTGTTTAAAAAACTAAAAGGATTTGCTACAGGTGTTGACACTTACCACGCCATATCCAAAAAGTTGCAAAGGAGAAGGGTTAAGATCCTCTAGAATTGCTTCAGCTTCCTGTAAAACAATTACAATATCCATTGCTTAAATATAAACTCCAAGGCAATGTACAATGTTACTGACGAATTGAGCTAAACAAAATGTTAATTTTATAAATAAAATTGTTTTTTCACACACACAAACGCACCCCTCATATTAGACCCACATAGCAGCACCAATGTACCTAACTCTATAGAAATTTCATCCCGTCACTTTTGATAACGTAGATAAGCAAAATTTGGTATTGCCAAAGAACAAATAAAGCAACAGTTTGAGTAATACCTCATTGAGTATGGTAACTGCTGTCTCAGGTTTGAGTTCCTTGACGCGAAGGCCTTGTTCCACCCAAGACTGAAAACCACCTTGAACCAAGTATGGAGTCTGTAACAACATGCAGAGTTATGAACTTATTATATCATACCCCAAGATTTCGTGAATTAGACTTCACATGTTAAGATTAGGTAAGTGTGCATTTCGCTTATTAGGTCAATGAAGGCTTATAATCTACCGCTAAGAAAAACCCTATTAGCACCTAGTCATTCTTGAATCAAATGAATTATTTTCTGGATTTTCCCTTATATTCTTAACTCTGGTTATCAAGATTTCATCTTACATACAAATCAACAACATGTATAATCACAATCCTCTTCAATCAGCTGCAAAACCTTTCCCCAGGCCAATTATCTTCAACCCTAGCCTTCAAAGACAAATTTTAATTTCAATGAACTCTTATCTAGGCCCCAAATATCACAACACAAAGGAGGGTCTAACAAGGATAAAAAAGATTGTTTTCTCATCTTCATTACAAAGGGAACCCAGATTAAAATTTTCCAAGAACTGTCTCAGAAGGCAAAGTTAGACTCGCCTTGACCCCAATTTTCCTCAAGGATCTTGCAATGCCTTTAGAACGACCACCATCAGCATCCATGACTATAACCTTGGAACTGTCCTACAGGTCAGAGAAAATAACATTCTTAGATATTAAACAGATAGAAACTTCATCTAATCAATACATATCACCATTTCTCAACATGGACTATCATTGCAAGATATAAAAGCTATAGGCACTTCAAAATCCCATTTAAAATCCATGGGAGAATGTAGGGTGTTAACGGACTATTAAGGTTAAATATAATGCATTTTTCGTAAATATTCTCTCTTCTTCTTCCATATCTTTTGGGATTATTACTTGTTAGAATCTCTCATTTATTTCTCACTAATTTATGGGGACTGAATAGCTGGAAATTATGTAGCTCATCTTACCCTATAAATATGTACTACCTCAGTGTAAATAATACACACAATTCATCCTCACATTGTTCATGGTATTGGAGCCATACAATTTGGGACAAAAAAGACAAGAGGATAAAAGAGAGAGAATAAAGAAGTGCATGCATAGGCCAAAATGAAGAATAGAAAATAGTAGCGAATATAAGAGAAAGAAATTCCCCATCTAATAATTAGGTGGATTAGGACCATAGAAAGCTTGGGACGTGTCTAACCAAGTGGCTTAAACTATTTTGGTGAAGTGGAAAATCCTCAAGCATGGCTGATATGGGCAGTTTGAAATAGTTCTTGGCTTATAAAGTGTATAAAAATTTAATGTTTAATCATTGTTGGATATTAATCATAATTAAACGACTGATGGGTTTTCCTCAATAACTTCAGCTTTTCAAAGGAAGAAGCTCTTGACGTTCACCAATATTTCTCTTCACTTTCATGATTGCACTTTGCAGTTCATACAAAGAAAGAAAAGGAAAGAGTACATATCTAGTTCAGAGATATAAGTCTACATACCTTTACAATCTTCAAATTTCTAATAACAACAGCGACCATGGAGTCATTAAGTTCCCGTTCACTCTTGATCAACTTCCTAATAGAACTATCAACCTGAAGATAACATAATATGGTCATTTAGAAGTTACTAGACAAAGATCACTAATCCCAGATCGCTAGCACATCTTGATCCATAAAGCAAGGGGCTAGTGTTCAGGATTTGTTTAACAATTCAATTAACAAAACAACACCATGAGACAATCATCCCTGCCTGCCACCAATTTTTAACAATATAATGATGATGTAAACTAACCTCTAGTGGAGTTACACTCGCATAGCGAAACCGTGCAGCCCGCCGAAGATCCGGAATACCATCTTTTTCTCTCAGATCCTATAGAATGGAAATAACCAGAAAAAACCATAATATCAAAACACTTGGCCAAAACCAAAACCTATAAAAACACAAAGTTTCCTTTATAAAAAGGACCATAGTTTGGATTTGTAAAAATATTTTTTGAAGAGATAGAATGGGCAACAAGGGACAAGGGTAATCTGACTTTTCTTCCATCTATTTATAACTTTTTTCAGAATCCATAGACTACTAAGCAAGAAAATTAAACATCACTTGCCTCATTTCGGATATCTATAAGTGCAGCATTTTCATTCCCAGACAAGAGATCCAAAGCTGATTCAGGAGATAAATCTCCAGCATAGCCTCCATACACCCACAATCGATAGACAGCCCTGCACATATCTGACAATTGTTTTAGATAGCCTTCGCAATTTATATATAATCCTCTCATATAGACAAGCAACAAAATGAAGTTTGGGAAAATACAAATTCATACCATATTGTGGCTGAAGAGCCCACAAAAACAACAAATGGAACAACTGGATCATCAGGATTCAAGCCAAGACTCTTCTCCAATGAATAAACAGTTGCGTATATCTGCTGATGGGAAATAAACCATTATCCTATAATAGATGGAATGCTGCAATAATTTCTAACAAATTAATCTCGTCTGTGAAATCAAACAGTGCATATTTAGAACATGTAATATATGACATTTTCACTGCAAGTAACAACAAAATGCAGGGTATTCATTAGATAACTCAAATATCTAGTTTCAAACAACCATTAACCACACATTAAAGCGGCTAGTTAAGCTAAGGCTTAGGATCAGGGAAGTCTAAGAGTAGGCAACCCTTATAAAAACTTTATTAAGCCACCAAATGTTACCTCTTGAGATGCAGAACCAATTGGCGTCAATATTTGTGAAGCTTTAGATTCATATACATTTACTGCATCCCTGATCCCTGCAGGAAGAAGCTCCTTGGCTGAACCATATAGGTAGACAAAATAGGAAGCCCCACTTACTAATGAACTCTCTACTGTTATGATTATGCTTCGCAACACATCAACAGCAAAAACAGGTACTTTGCTTGCAATTCTGCTTAGATTACTTGAAAAGCTACTCAATTTCTTATTAGCTAATTCCCCTGTTTGATTGGCAGAAGAAAGGGCTTCGCCAAAAACATTGTCTACAGATTTAGTAGCATTCTCAATAACAGATCTCTTCAAAGAAGTGGCCGTATCAAGTGAGCTTTGTAAAGCATTTTCAGCTTCATTAATTGTTGCATTAAATGACTTGCTAATTCCAGAAAAAATATCACCAATACTTGCTTTTGTGCTGCCTAATGATTCATTGTCCACTGTAATTGGTTCCGGTGGAGGGATGAGCTTCTCTGGTACAATGTCAGTACTTAATAAAGTATCTGATCCTTCAGTTGACTGTTCAGTTAGGTCCATCAATCTCTCGGGTACAGATGAGGAATCATAATTTTCAACATATATGAGTTCTCCATTAGTCAGTGAATAGTGTCCACTTGCTGTCACAGGTGAACAATTCCATGTGTTTGTAAATTTGCACTCAAGGCGTCCTGGTTCATTTGGAGAGGAAAATTTGCCTGGAAACACCACACAAACCGATTGTTCAGCACTATTAGCAACGCTAGAGTAGACAGACTTTGTAGCTTGTGCAATAAATGGATTCCTCAGGTAGTGGGTTCCATTTTGCAAACCCAGATGTACATCATCCACAATGCATCTACATTCAAAATCCTTCTGCAATGGGTGCACGGATCCACCATATAATGGAATCTGCAACATTCATTGTTACAAGGTGAGAAGCACTGCTCACCAGCCCAAGAAAACGATCATCACACATCTCAATTTCAAAGGTAACACCAAACTATCAGCTTTGTTCTCCTTTGCATTCAACAAAACATTTCTGAGCACACATATAAAGAACATAAAGCATTTCTAGTTTTATACTTTATCAAGGTTCAATGATCCCGAACTGATTTCACAACAAAGGGACTCTCCACCCCAATGATAATACAATCCTGTCAAGCCTTTCTCTTTCTTTAACTCTTCCAAATAGAAGTTGTTAAGAGTCATGCACATTTACATTGGGTTCACAGTGTCATATTTTATTAAGTAAACCTTTAGTGAAATCAATTACCAGTAGAAAGAAAGCATGCAGAATTTGAGGGTTAAAGGAATTAAACTTCACCTGGGAAGACAATGAGTAGCTTGGGGTGGCAGAGCAAACAGGCAACATTCTCATGTTGACGAATGATAAAGCCCCAATGACATATCAAGCCGCTAATTACTTCTGTTGGGGGGAAAACACATGCATATAAGGACATGCCGGGAGATGATAACCATAAAATAAACAAAATGGACACCAAAATGAAGTGATTCGAAGACAAACGAACCAAACAAGTTGAAACTTGACTTAAAACGGACTGTTAAGTAAGTAAAGTTCTTTTCTGCTTCTCTCCGTATAATAAGCATAAATACACATAATGCATGTCATTCTAAAATCTCGTGATCCATAGAACAAGTCTATCGATTGTTTCTGATTGAAATGCTCTGATATTTCATTTTCATTTCAAATGCAGCTGCAAGTGATTGCTCACAGCCCCATTTCACCTAAAGACCATTTCTGTGCAAGCTTCTGTCATCAAAAGATCAAAACCCAATACCGATACAAATGAAGGTTCTCAAATCAAAGTTAAGTAAGGTGCATCAATCTCCAATTCAAATATCGGAAATTAAAATGAAAAAGAAACCACTCACCTTGACTGGTACAATCACCCAGCTCTCTCTCTCTGCCTCTCGCTTTCTCTCCCCCTCTCCAAATTTTCTTTCACTGAGCTTGCAGGCGAGAAAAATATTTTTTTTTTATTTTGTTTATTATTATTATTATTATTATTGTGGAATAATTTGGAAGGTTATCCAAAGGGAAACGGAGGCTATGGTGGAACAAGCTTGACTGATCCCAATTCTTATTCTGGATTTGTCCTTATCCCCTGAATATCACTGTACATAAACTGCAGCCGCATAATAATGGAAACTCTCCTTCACCACTATTTTTCAAGTAACTTGTATCTTTGCGTTGTCCTTAACCCTTTTTTTGTCATTATTGAAACTAAACGCTTATATATCGTGCATGAACTCATCTTTATTCTTTTTTTTAAAAAAAGAACTCATCTTTATTGTTTTTCAGACAAAAAGAAAACTCATCTTCATTGTTTTTCAACAAGAAAATCTCTTCTCATTTCAAAAGTATCTAAGATTTGTTTCTAGACATTGTATTTCAAACAATAAAAGAAGTAGTTGATAACAAAAAGATAAAAAATAAAGTAGTTCAACACAAGGGTAAGTAATTTTGATATCTAGTTATCATTATGGAGCCTTTATATATTATTCACTACTTTTTTATAAGGATTGAGACTAAAAAAATAATGTATTTAACCTCCTTTACATCTTATAATAAATTGTTTCAAATACTCCATTATATTCCCTCCCATCCTAAATATAAAATCAAGCTGACTTTTTTTTTTAGATATTACTATATTAATTTATAAGTTATACAAATTAGAATGGAGAAAAAAAATAAAAATACTTTAAGTTAATTTAATTAGTTTTCTTAACTTTTCAAAAAAGAGTCAATTTAGTTTTATATTTTAGATTGGGTGTAGCCTTTGGGTGAGAACGAACTTGATTTTTAGTTCAATGCTTTTGACAAGGGGAAGGGCTGATTTTTTTGTTTTATTGGGTAAACATGATGCATTAATTCCTTTTTTTCGTAAAATTAGGCATAATTCCATCTGGAAAATTAATTTTACCGTTATTTTTAAAAAATACATATTTTGCAAATATGATGCCATAGTTTAATTTTTTTAAAAAAGTCACCTAAATATTTTATAATTGACTTGGTTGAAAAATACACATTTAAGACATAGCTGAAGATAATTTAGTAAAGTAAAAAAGTGTATATTTCGAAAATGGAATATATAATCTGGCTGGTGGATAGAACTGGACAATATATATAATTTATTATAACAAATTATAATTCATTTTTATTAAAATTCAAGAGAAATATATAATTTACTCTAACAAATTATTATCTCGCTCGTGGATAGAGCTGGACAATGAAATTGTAATCTTAAGTTGAATTATGTTAGTAATTATTAGTTTGTTTCAGAACTATGTTTTTTTATTTTTTTTCCTTTGCCACTGAATGAATACATATGCATGCATGTGTACATGCAAGTTCGCACTACGCATTCGAGACTAAGATAATCATAAGACGCATTGCTAAAAATAAAGATTTATCCCAAAATTTCGCAATGATTTGAAATCAACAGAATCATTGACTAATTAACACTCAATATTTTCTTAATAAATTAAGAGTCATATATAAATGACCAATATCTCCTTCATCACTAGTAGACATATTTGAGAAAGGTACAAGTTGTACGTGGAGAGACTAAAATAAAATTTTGAAATGTTTTTGTGGTTTAAGTATAATTTCATAAAGATATGGGTCTTATTTTGTAATTGTTGTTGACCCTTAGATTAACGATGTTACCTTCAAACTAACGGCATTGTGTGGAGGATTTTATATTTTTAAAAGTTTGTTGATAGTTTTGATTCACTTAATAGTTTATTGTGCTGGATGCTCCTAGACCAATAGTTCATTGGTAAATTTGTACCTTAACCCAAATAAAAATAACTAAACTTGTCAATAGTTTATATTCTACACTCTATATATGTTTTATATTAAATGTAAATTATACTATATATTAAAATTGTGTATTTAATATTAAAACGTGTCCTAACGTGTCAAAATTTAGATTTTTTTAGTATTAAGGTGTTGAAGTGTCGAGTCATGTCGTGTATTGCGTCTTGTGTCGGTATCGGTGTTATATTGGGTACAACTATGCTCCGGGTACAATATTTAAATCCGACCAAGTCAAACAGTGATACCAAAAAAAAAAACGAGAGAGAGAGAGAGAGAGAGATACGAGTAATAAATTTGCAACGCTCAACGACTTTCCAAATCAGGAACCAACATTGTGCAAATACTCCCTCCCAGCTTTCGTACTATAAGGAATAAATGAGAGTATGAATATGTTTTTGTTATAATATTAATCATGACATTAGCTAACAAAGTCTACAAAGTTTTTCCATCTTAATAATTCACCTGGGGAGTACAGGCTGCTCACATTATTACATGAATGAATCAGATGAGTTGGTTGCAGATTCAGGTATTTACAGTTAGATATTTGGTTGTGAAGTTTAAAAGAAGTTTACTTTCATGAAAAAACAAAAAGTTGACAAAATCAAATCAAGAGTAAATGAATTAATAAACGAGGGAGACATTGGAATTAATTATCACGCTACCTAAAGCCCATACCAACTACCATGAATAGATCATCGAGGACACTTATTACCTAAAATAATAAAACCAGAAACTTCATAACTCACTTTTCTCCTCCATGCATGGTAATAATTAATTAAGCCACACACACACACTCAATGATTAATTAAGTCTCTCACAAATTTCACACACTAAAAGATTAAATAAATAAACAACTCTGCGAATAAGACGACACATTATACCCATATATAATACCCTGATCTCTACCGTTTAATTTACTTAAATATGCATGCATTTAAAGATCGAGTGAATTGCAATATTCTTAATAATCACTCTTCATGTGATGTCATTGTTTATATAGTAAATATATTGAGTTTATCAATGAAGCATGATAAATTGTAAAGCAGCCACGTGTATAGACTCGCAGACATTACGCAAGTTTTTCAGTTGATGATCAGGCAGCAAAGGATTAATCTTTGTAATTAATATCTCATGGTCCTACATAATAATGTTATATTGTACATTACATGTGCTTTGTCTTTCATCTAAGTTTCATTTTCAAGTAATAAATAGCTATCTGTTATAAAACTGAAAGAATTCTAGAGAGAAGTCAGAGGAAATTCTAGAGAGATGAAATGGATTCTTATTAAAGTCTAAAGAATAGTTACAGGAGACCTCTATTTATAGAAGGATGCAAATAGTAGATTACTATGCGTATATACAATGTCATCCTGTATTTGGAGATTATGGGTCAATGGACATCCACATAATAAGAATATTCATAACACTCCCCCTTGGATGTCCATTTATGAATGTGTGCCTCGTTAAAAACTTTAACTAGGAAAAACCCAGTGGGATAAAAACCTAGCCAAAGAAAAGAGTACAACATCCATTAATACACTATCCAGTGCTGCCTCATTAAAAACCTTTCTAGGAAAAACCCAGTGGGATAAAACCTAGATAAGGAAAAAAGAGTACAGCGTGTATCGTCTCCCCCTCTTGATTACATCAATGTTACTCCCCCTGATGACTGCATTGCTTCAATGTCTTTCTGAGCATATTATACTTTCTGTCATCAAATATTCTGTTAGAAAACGCCCAATTTGATTGTTCATTATATACCTGCAAGATCTAAATCTGTCAAGTAAAATCATAATAATCTTTTCATAAATATATATGTGCATATAGAAATTCAATAAATGTTTATTCAGATAATGATGCTATATGCACTATCATCTTGAGTCCTTTTGGGACATATGTGTTTCTGGCACCTTATGTGCTTCTAACACATACAAATATATTGTGGCTCATGATTATCATTCATTGCAGCATATGCTATCATAGATATTATTAACATCGACTTCATTTTCAGTCCCATCGGATTTCATTCATAATTTATTGAGATCTCATTATATTCACATATATTAGGTATCTAGGTCTCTCTTAGACCACAATACACTTTTCTTGTAATATCTCTTCTGGAGATAACATCTCATCAAAAGATAACTCTTCTGAAGCTTTACTTAATTATCCTCGACTTGATCATCTATATTTTATAGCTCCTTTTCTCTTTCGAGGATTTTTATCTTTATAACCGATGGACCAGCAACGCTTCAGGCGTACTTTATAACAATTCATATAGGAGCATTTGCAGTTGGGACATGTGACTTTGTCACTTTAGGTCAGTAAATGCTTTTAGCATTTGATTAGCTAAAATCTGCAAATGAATTATCTTTTAAACTTTTAGTGCACATTTCTTTGTATGAGGACCAATATGAGCCAATGATAATTCATTTCACTTTATCTTTACCCAATCTGCTTATTTTTCTCCCCCTCATCAAATCATCAATTTTCTTTGTATATCCATCTATGTGCATTGTAATAGATAAATAATCATTACACATTTAAAACATTTCAAGATGGAATTAATCTGGCTCCTGACCAAAAGCCAATTATACGGGGAGAATTCTGTTGGCTTATATAATTGCTGCAAATATACACAACATATAAATTTTGTTCTCATAATCATTGATCTATCCATTCATGGATACTTTAATACATTATTTCTGGATCATTCAATCTGGAAATTTTAATACATTATTTCTGGATCATTCAATCTGGAAATTGCGCGCATAATATATTGCAAACTTCTGGTTGCAAACATCACTGCAAACTTTGCAAATTTATAATCTCATATGTAAACTTTCAATTTGATATATTTCCAGAGATCCATTTCCAATAATTAATTCTATCTGAGAACATGCAGCACATAATATATGACTCGGATGATCAAACAAGTCATGCCAACATTTCATATGATTTATCATCAAATCTAATATTCATTTTAGGGGAATCAACATAGAAACATTCACAAAGAATTATCACATAAATATTCACACTTGATATATATCATTATCATTCTCCCCCTCAAGTGTGAGACCTTAAAAATTAATTTATGGAATTTCCATACAATATTCCATGATAATAGCATATATGATATCTATTTCATTAAAATTCCACATATTTCTAAATGCATTATCAATGCATAATTTTGTTACTTCTGGTAACAAAATTTCCATTTTCCAGAATCAACAAACAAATATATATTAAATACAAAATCATCAGGTGTATCTTTGCAGATTCACGAGCGCAATACTGTGTAATCACAGGCACATCACTGTGGAATCACAGGCGCGACAACTCAGATTGTCGTATACATATAAAGTCAAAAAGATTCCAGGCTCGTGCTTTATAGGGAGCAAATCCGAGGCACATCACTGTGGAATCACAGGCGCGACAACTCAGATTGTCGTATACATATAAAGTCAAAAAGATTCCAGGCTCGTGCTTTATATGGAGCAAATCTGTAGAGATTTAACAGGACTATGCAAATCTGCAGAGATTCAATAGGATTTAATTCAACTATAAATAGAGGAAGGCAAACGAACATGCCTCACAAACACTCAAGCATCTGATAATATCAACTACCAGATACTCACACATATTTCTCTAAATTCTATTGCCATGGCAGGACCAAGCAGTTTTATCCCAGTTTCTGATACATCCGAAACAGCATTACTTGATGCTTTGTTGTATGATGATCAGCATAACATGTCATTTACTTCTTTGTTATCTCCTAATCCCTTTGAAATGTTTATTCCTCCTTCTACTATTCCTCCATCTGCTTCAAATGTACCTACTTCTCCCCCTAGAACAAATGTTCTTCCTCAATCTACAAGGATTGAAGGTACAACTGAAGCAGGTTCATCAAGGAGGCCTGTTAAGAGGTGTAGAACTATGGCAGAACTAATGGAGTCTACCAATCCAGTTCAGCCAATAGTGTCGGCAGTTAATCAACCAGCATTCACTAGCCAGCAAACTATCATCAGTTTGCCAGCAACAACCAGCCCGACAACAACAATCAGCCAACCAACAACCACTAGCCAGCCAGCAACAATTAGCCAGCCAACAGCTACAAGCCAATTAGCAACTACTAGTTTATTGGAATGTAGTTGCTGTCATGTTTTACGGGAAATTATTCATACCAACGGACTTCAGTACCATAAACTTGAAGTTCACGGAAGAAGAACAGGTATGATTACCCATGCTGTTTTATTTGAAAAAGTACAGGATAAATCTTATAATACTGACAGGCTTCCAATGTTTGATTTCACAAAGAAAAATTTTGAAGAAATCAAACAATTTCTGACACAGTATTGTATAGATTTACAAGCATCAGGATATATCTTGATGCGTGATCCTGTATTAGCCTATCATGAGGTTCTCTGTGTTGGTTCGGAATGGGCTATAAATCCAAATGACCTCCATGGAAGTTCATTTCAAACCAATATTGAACACTCATTAGGCAAAGGAAAACAACCTGCAGTAAGTATACCCTATGATACTTCATCCCTTAACCAGGGTGAATTATATAGGTTATCTATGGAGCAAAGAGAAAGAATAAAGAAAACAACGCTCCATGATTTAAGAAATTATTTTCACTTAACCCTTGATGAAGCGAGTAAACAATTAAATATGTCTACTCACACCATACAAAAAATCTATCAAAAAGGAGGGTTAACTGAGTGCCACACAAGAAGCTCAAGAAACTTATGACGCAAATCTCGATATTACGAAGAGCTTTGCCTCATCTGGATCCCATCTCAAGAGAAGCAAAAGAAGAAGACATTAAATATCTTCAGAATGAGATGATTAAGGTTTGTAATGATGTTGAGCCACTCGCTATTAAACTTTGTTGAAATAATATTTCCTTTTGTTTAATTATTTTGTTTATGAATATTCCTCTCCCGTATTCACAAAAATTGTTATAATCATAGAAATCACAAAACAACCATAATAATATATTTGCTTCATTCACTTCTGGGAATGAAGTTGGATAAAAATTCATAATCCATAACTCACTTATTTGTTTGATCATGGCAAGAAATTAATCCATAATATTTCTTGACTTTACCACAATATTGCTACTACAATAGCAAATTAAATATATTTATTTATAATATCAATCATGATCATACAATCCCTTGTCTCATAATTTAAGGGAATATTTAATGCCAAATATATAATTTTGAGACCTTTATACAACTGATGGCATACAAAATTTATGGATCAAATATTGTTTCATAATTTGTCACTTGTTATCAGGCTAACTTGCCTCTTGGCTTCAGGCTATCTTGCCTCTGAAATTAAGGCTATCTTGCCTCTGAAATTAAGGCTATCTTGCCTCTTGGTCTCAAGCCAATTTATGCCTAATCTCTCTATGGCATTTTGATCTCATAATATATATGGCCTTTTAACAGTTTATCTTCAGGATAAATAAAATATAAACATAATAAAATAAATAGATGGAACCCACTAATATGTATATATTAGTGTCGTTGCCATAAATAATAAAAGGGAAGGGGGATTTATATAAAGCAGTAAATAAATAAATAAAAATAAAATAAATGACTGGAAATAAACGTGCTAAATAAATAAAAAGAAGATGAAATAGGAATGGGAGTAAACTCACAGCGAGACCTATCTCATTCAAAGGTAAGAAAGAAGATGCATATGCAAATGTAAATATATAAAGCAATTAATAAATAAATAAAATAAAATAAATGACTGGAAATAAACATGCTAAATAAATAAAAAGAAGATGAGATAGGAATGGTAGTAAACTCACAGCGAGACCTATCTCATCCAAAGATAAGAAAGAGAATGCATATTCAAATGTAAATATATATATAATATATAGAAGGCAGTAAATAAAATTTAAATAAATGGAGTCCACTATATCAGTGTTACCACCATGAAAAATAAAGCAGTAAATAATAAAATAAATGGTGCCCACTATACTAGTGTTGCTACCATGAAAAAATAAATAAAGCAGTAAAGAATTAAAATAAAATAAATGGGGCCCACAAAGTGTCACCACCATAAAAGATAAATAAATGCTGAATAAAATAAATAAATTGAGCCCACTAATAGATATTAGTGTGCCTTCATGAAGAATAAATAAATCAAAAAACAAAATAAATAAATGGTGCCCACTAATATTAGTGTTGCAACCATGAAAAATAAATAAAGCAGTAAATAATAAAATAAACAAATGCAGCCCAATAATAATAAAATCTTAACATAAATTAAATGACAATTAAGTAAAATACTAAAATAATAATAATAATGATTACTAAAATGATTGATATGATTGATATATATAATATTAATATTATATACTTACCAGTCATTCACGGATAAGGGAAACTCATCTTCATCATTATTATATAGTAACTATCTTACCTGCTGCACGTACAAAACATTGTATCCATCTCCATGATTTTTTTTTTTTTTTTTTTTTTTTGGACTGTTGTGCCGACAGTTTTTTTTTTTTTTTTTTTTTTTTTTTTTTGGACTGTTGTGCCGACAGTTTTTTTTTTTTTTTTTTTTTTCAAAGAGATGATGAAAAGGGACATAGATGAAGATCCTAGTAGCACAGATCAAGAAACTGAAAAGGTCTACAGATCTGGAAGTGTTAGATAGCCAGATCTGTTTGCCGAATCGCTTTCCAACGCTGGCGGTTCCTCAGCTGTTGAAATTGGTGGCCATAATAAGAAATTGAAGAAACGAAGATGGATCTAGAGAGCAGCAAGACTTTGAAAAACCCAGGGATCTGGGATGCTCTTCTCCGTAGATGGAGGAGGAGCAATCATGGTGGGTTTAGAGATCATTAGCTTTCGGTGATGCTCATGAAGAAGAAGCCATCGTGATCGTGCTGATAACGTGTTATAAAACTGAAAGAATTCTAGAGAGAAGTCAGAGGAAATTCTAGAGAGATGAAATGGATTCTTATTAAAGTCTAAAGAATAGTTACAGGAAACCTCTATTTATAGAAGGATGCAAATAGTAGATTACTATGCGTATATACAATGTCATCCTGTATTTGGAGATTATGGGTCAATGGACATCCACATAATAAGAATATTCATAACACTATCTTAGTAGTTGTGAATTATATCATCATTTAATCAATTTAATGTCCAAAATGATAGTGGTCTCCTTTCTTTCCTGCATAAATCATTCATGTGATAGTACTCTTCCACTAATATAATATATTTTCGCCACAAAGTCAATGTGGGAACCACTTGCTGGTTAGTTGAGGCCTCAGCCCTCAGACAACATAACCTTTTAAAATTTGTTAGTTTATATATGTATTTATTATATAATATTTTATTTTAGTTAATAGCTTAGCCCCAACTAATCTTTTATCTTCTCTATATGGACAACGTTTTGTTAATTACTTATTGGGTTGTAAGAGGAAAATAAAATTCTTATTTGAAATACTTATTGAAAAGATTAGATCATTTTATACCTTGTTTTGATTTATATTTTTCAGTTATTATTTATTTGTATTGTTAATATTATGTGATATATATTATTTAATAAATAGTTTAATATGTTTATTTTTTGGCCCAGGCTAAAAATATTTTCTGATTCCACCACTACACATATATACATATGGCCCCTCCTTTTAAAACCGGAGACAGACACAATTTTGTGTTGGTTTTGGTTTCTGTCTTTTTAACTTACTCAAAAACTACGTTTGTGTTCAATATTATATATGCATGATATGTAGCTAACTATTGACCATAATGTATCCGAACGGATGAATGATCAGTTCCTGTATATAACATGGTTCACAATTTATCTATCTATTTTTTTGTCTTTATCAATTATATACTACGTAACGTTTTAAATGTTATAGTCCAAGTTTCACCCATACATTATGCCTCTGGTCATTATGGGAAATCCAGAATATTATTCCTTAATATCAAAGATATATATGCATGTTTAAACGTTTATTACTATTATTTCATCTTCCCTTATGTTTATCACTCAAATGACACCTACAAGTTATTTAATCTCTTACATAATTCTTCAAGTACGTAAAAGCTAATAAATAATTAAAATTTTCACCGACAAGCTTTCAATTAATTATCATTCAATTAAAATTAGAAAAAATGGGTGAAGAGTTGGTCTTATGGGCAATTTTAGTGGTGTGAAAGTTATTCTTTAAGTAAGATATGATGAATTTGATCTTACTTACAACTTTAAGTCGTAAATGCTTACTCCTTTAACTAAAAAAACGAAAAGAAAACACGACAAAACACAAAATTTACTAGGCGCGCATGCATGCATAGACAAACATGAAAATAACCTTTTCTAAAACAATCTATCTGATACATCATCAAGTGCAAGTACACATACTCCTTACTTAAAAAACACTCTCTTGATAAGCTCAAACCCTTACAAGTAACAACACGTACACAGTCACACACACACACATATATGAAGTTGGATTTGAAATCATGAGCGTCAAAACAAGAGACCACTGTTTTTGAGTTCAGACTTGAGCTTTCCTAATTGATCTTCTGGCAATGTGATGGTCACAAACCTGCCTTCACTACCATTCTTCACCGAACCTTTTGGCCATGGAAGCACCAAAACAGCTCCTTCATCTCCAACACCTTGAATGCTATAATACACAAATTCTGGTTTATACCCATTCACTTCCAATCCATACAAATTAACCTCTTCCAAATCCACAAATGTCAGGTTTGCCCCATACACAAATAAATCATTCACACCTTCGTCCCTATCCATTGTTTCCTCAATCTCTTTCCTCTCATCCACTCCTTCATCAGCCAACATCATGGCCAGTCTCTTCAAATCTGACTCAACTATTGAACTTTCAGCTTCAACCTTGCTTATGATCTGTTTGTTCCCTAGCATACCCTGGTTTTTCTCATGACTTGGATCTTTCCTGCATACCGTCACTTTATTGGGTTCGGACCCAGATCCGGGTCCTCGTCTGACCGCTGCAATGCACCGCCAGATTACGGCGCACAGAGATTCAAAAGGAGGGGCTTGGTCAATGGTTGGACCCCAGATCTGTGCTTGAAGGCAATTCATCTGAGAGCTTGTTAAGTGGAAGGAGAATGTGTCCATTTTGCAGTTGTTGGCGGGTATCCAGTGGTCTCCCACCGGGTCAACCCGTTTTACCGTGATTGGACCCGGTCCTGGTGGTGACTGGGGATGGGGCTCTTGGGCTGCCGTTGGGAGTGGTCGTGGAATGTTGATGGACTTCAGCCCCAAACCTGCCATGGCAAGGCCCCAGCAATTGATGAATTCAGCAGCTGAATCAGGATCCCCGAGAACGTGGGCCCAACTGAGGCCCAGTGATATCCCCCCACACGTGAAATAAGTCACCTACGGAAGAAAAAAATTTGAGGGATTTGATTCACACAAAATGATAAAAATCTACGCTGAGAGACCAAACGGGGAAAAAATGAGTAATTTTATAAATAGATTTAAATAAAAAGCTGAATTAGGAATTTTAAATAAGTAAAATTGTGTGAGAGTGTCGGCCATGAGGTGGGGCTTCTCATTCAAGGACAATAAATTAGCGAAAGGCACATTTATCATGGGATTCATGGCACAATAAAGAAGATGCCTTATCTTGAAAGAGTAGCATCATATGTTTAAGATTTTTTTGGGTCTTAAAAAGTTGATTATTTTGGAGATATTAAGAAAATTAGTTAAATTACTTTATAGTATTTTTAATTTTTTCTCCAACCTAATTAGTTTAACTAATAGAATGATATATAATTTAAAGATTTATAACAAATGATAAGATTAAAAAGCCAGTCCACTTTTTAAGGATGTCAACAAGTTTGATGCACAGAAGAACCAAGCTAGCTAAGGTCTATCTAATAATTAAGGCGACTCTTATATATGAGAGCACTTGTGCACATATGTTATATTAAAGGGGTGTGTGACTAGTCAACCTAGGTAATTATGTGACAATGTAACCCCCTGTTTAATACTTTTTTTTTTTCCAAACAAAAAAGAAGGCCCTGTTTAAAATTATATTGCATGTTATGTATATGTTGTAGCTAGCTAGGGTATAGAAATCCAGTGGGAGTGATAGAGTGCTAATGTTGGCTGACATCTCCAAACAACCATGACCCCTCCTCGATCGGCAATGAAGGCGTACGTGGGGACGTTTATTGCCCTACAAGCTACAAGGCTGTCGTACAAGGATCCAAATGGAATATAAAATGAGAAACTCACATATATATCCATCAGGCTCTAGCTAGGGTATATTATATTCTTCCCATGCAATCTCCTGATTTACAATTATATTACATTGATATAAATAAATTAAACTATTAATTAATAATTCATATGTAGTATGTATATATGGATGTACCTGCAATAAAACGGGAGGGGAGAAGGATAATTCAGGACCTAAAACTTGGTGAGAAACGAGGAGCTTGTGTAGAGGCCAGTTCTTCATGTGGAGCCACTCATGTAGGGTTATCTTGCACTTACCCTCGATGAACCTGGCTCCGCAGTCGTTGCACTTGATGTAGGGGCGGCCGGACTCCGACCGCCGGAAGCGGCCACAGATGATGAAGTAGTGGTTGAGGCAGCTGAACATGGCCTCTTTGATCTTCATGATGGAGAGCCCTCGGACAGCCTCATCACTCTGAAAGAAGTAGACGACTCTGAGGTAGTGGAGCTTCATGGCGAGGTCTAGGCCGGTAGGGCTGTGGAAGACATCGGTGCCGGAGGTGTGGGAGGGACCCACGGAGGAGAGCCTGATGTCGTAGACCAGGCTTTCATCATCTTCTTGAGGGAGCACCATGGCTGGGAGTGAATTGAAGGATCGAGAAGGATGTAGTGTGTGTATATATATATATATATATATATATATAAGATCGATGGAGGAGTACTATATATATAGTTATATAGAGGAAGAGGAAGGGTGATTTGAATTATGGGAAAATTGATTACAGGGCCCAAGGAAGTAAAATAATTACAAAAAATGCCCAAAAAACATTCACATGCTACAAAAGGCCCTAGGACCTTTTCTGACATTTTTTCAAAAAAAAGTGTACGGACATAGTTGCTAATTGCTACAGATGTAGTTGTTAAAATGTAGTTGTTAATTAGACTGATTTAGTTGTTAATGGGGATTGATATAGTTGTTAACCGCTACTGATGTAGTTGCTAATGTTTTTTGAAAAAATGCAAGAAAAGGCCCTAGGGCCTTTTGTGGCATGTGAATGTTTCTTGGGCCTTTTTTGTAATTATTTTACTTCCTTAGGCCCTATAATCAATTTTCCCTTGAATTAATGGAATGAGAGTATACGTAAGGTAGCCATTGGTTCGTACAAAGGAAACAGTTAGAGATAGATGAGAGTGGGCGTTATACATTAAGTTCATCTGATCTCTCTTCCTGTAAATATACTCATTTCACTTCACTCTCCCCCATGCCCCGCCCAATTCAATTGGAACATTTTTCGTTCTGTACGGTCTAGATTTATTTTCTTTAATTACTGATTTTTTATTAAAAAATAATATTTTTAAATAATATTAACTAAGAGATTGTCTATTTTAAATTTTTTACTTATTAAAATAATTTTTTTATAAAAAAAATCTGAACAATCTAGATGCAATAGACGTAAGATGTCTATCTTTTAAATACGCACCGATATATGTTGCAGTTCAATTCCTAGTTACGCAGCATTATTAGTTAGCCATTTCTTTTTGGAAAAAACACATAAAATAAAATAATAATAAGCAAAGTCTGCAAAGGCAATACTCCTCTAGTTTAAGTTACATCATTAAATAAAATTATAATGTTATCAATTATTATTGTGTATTTTGTTCTTATAGGCTCTGTGTATATTAAATAAGAGGCAAGTTTAAAAATTAGATTTTAAAGTACATTTGAGAAGATTTAAAGAGGTGAAACATATTAAGAGTGACATTGACCATCCCGAGCTATTAATATTTTATCCTCACAGTTTCTTTTGTTTTTGTTTTTGTTTTTTTTTTTCTGGGTTACATGCGGTGGAGTTATATATTAAAAATACTCATTTCAACGTTAATTAGGGTAGAAGCAAGTTAAGCATTTTTCTTTATTGATTCAAAATAACGTATTCATTAATTTACTTTATTTCCTAAATTTATGATAATATTAATCTCTTTAAACTATCTCTATTGATTGTGTATATTGAATGATGTTCCTGTTAACAAAAATAATGAATACATGAGATATTTTAAAGAAATAAGTAGAAATTTAAGATTTGTAAATTAGTATTCAATTTCTTTAAAATTATAAATATGTAGTAATAAAGAATTTTTTAGAGGGGATTATATTGTAGGGAAATTGGTTGGGAACTAACCACGTACAAGTTATATGATGGCTGCAGTTTGCTAAATATATAAATTAATTAATAAGGGCCCATTAATATTAATTCGTTTTTGAAGTTGTTTAAAAAGGAAGAGTTTTATTTTATCTTTTATTCATGGGAGAGGTTTTGACCAAAAAAAATAAAAAATTCATGGGAGAGGTACATTTATAAATTGGGAAGGTCAGGTTGATCGGTGATGATGACCACTACAAAAATAGAATAAGTGGAAAGTTAGGTGTGACTTTTAAATGACATGTCCAGTTTGGTCACCGATATATATACACATATAAAAGCTGATAATGATAATAATAATAATAATAATAATAATAATAATAATATAATTTCCGAACTATCCATAGAAATAGCCAACTTGCTTCATTAAATGGAATCCGAATTTCTCGATTTGCCGTTGATTATATTCCCAATAATTCTACATTCAGCTTTGATCAGGATTAAACTCTAACACTCTCACACTCTCACAAATCATGTTTTATTAAATCAGTCGTGATAACATTTACAATAAGCTGCATGCATGCATGTTAAGTTTTTCCAAGTCTTATCAATCATTTTCTGAGGAAAAAAATCTAAATTAAATTCTCCTAATAATATAAGATTTATGAATGAAAAAACCACGTTCATTATCATACACACACATCTTATTTGATCCTATTTATAAGACACTAAGAGAAGAATTTTGTATGCGATCCTTTTTATAAAACACTTCATTGATTATTTATTAAGTTTTTGTTTTTACCCGTTTTAATGTTTAACATATAGAAAAGCTCATAACAATTTTTGTAAATGTGAACTTAATATAAGCAAAGTAAGATTTTTTTTCTTAAAGAAAACTTTTAGACAATTAATTAATAAGTATTAATACTTTTTATTTCCTAATTAAAAGACCTGAATTTAAATATTAATACTTTTTGTGTTTGAAATCGTGTAGTAGTGCCAGAACTTCTTGTATACAAAATCATAAAAGGTCTTTAAGCTCAGTAAAATTTTCAAACAGTACTTTTACTTGATTTGGATGAAAAATGTTAGGAGTACGTAGAAACAAGGAAAGTAAACTAACTTCAAATCCCATCTTGCTCGAAAAGATTTTTGCGGAGAAGCCATCATAGTCGCAAAGTTAGTCATTTAATCGGATATTTAGTGATAAGATTCAGAAAAAGTATGTGTCAAACGCTGGGTACACTAAATGGTTATTAGGGGAGAAAAAACTTAAAATAAAACCAAAAAAAAAAGGATGGTGAAGAATGCTTTTGTGTAAATTAAGCTCCAGCATGTTTCCTTTCCTTTCATCTAAACTCACCATACATGACCTGCGTCATGAATTCCTTTCATGAAAACAATGAGTGATAAAAAATCTATCTCATCTCCTTTCCATGAATATCAGTCTTGCGGCTCCCAAAATAAGAAAGATTAAGTTCAATATAAGCTGGCATTTATTTTCATCCACCAAACCACAGTGCTTCATTAATGAAGTGATGACCGCGGCAAATTACCATAATTTAGCTGAGTTTTTTCATAATCTACTCTAACCAATTTGTCATGCCCAATTCCTTTGCGAGTAAATCTTATTATTATCTTTTTTTTTTTACTCAATGAGTAAATATTAATTGAACAAGCAAGCTATTACTAAATTTCATTATCACGATGAACCTTATTCACTTCCGTATTTAACATAAGATATATTGGGAGAGTTGATTTTGGTTATAAATATAAAACATAATTTTTATATTTATGAATCTTTTTCTAATTTGTCTATATTGATGCTCCCTCAATAATAACAAATAAAGAGAGTGAATAAGAGAATTAAAGATCATGACTTTGATGCTTTAGAAAATACATATCATATTAACTAACTCAATTAACTTCTTTAATCTAATCAAATTAGTTAAATAAGTCTTACCAGAAAGAGTATTTTCTATACATACGCTCTCCCTGTTGCTCCTTATTCAGTAAGAAGTGACCGAACACATGCACGCACTCACGCACGCCGCGCTCGCGCTCGCGCGTGCACACATCTCTAATTCTTATTGTAAGGCACTAAGTAGCAAATATATTTAGTATACACACCCTCTAATCTTTATTATAAAACATCAACTAGTAAATGTATTTGATCTTTTTTATAAAGCTTCTACTTATTTCGAAGGAGAATTAAATTTTTTTTTTTGTTTTTGCATGTATGCCCATAATTAATTGAGGTAATGAGTGAAAATAATAATAATATAATATCAGAGTTTAGTGTAATTAATAGGGGTAATATTGAAAATTACTTAAATTTTAGGACAACTTTATTGATTTTAAGTATCTTAATTTATAAAAATTGTTACTTGATGAATGATAAATTTATAATAAGTACACCAGAGGGACACACACCAACATCGTACACTGAAACTAAAGAAAATTATGGTCACTCCATAAACAAAGTCATAGAACTGGGGAAGAAAATGTAAATACAATATGAACTGTCCACCTACTTACAGCTCACCAATACAGATATTAATTCATGTCCTGGCATTAATATTGTATCCTATTAAATTCTGTCTCCCTTTTCAAGAACATCTCCAACCTTATCAAAAAACATCACTCCCACTGTCTCTGCCTTGAAGAATCGGATGGATCCAAATCATTTGGCGGTTTCACTAATTCATAGTATATGTATATATTCATTGATTTGATCCTAAATTTATAACGTATGGAAGAACGAAGAAATATTATTTAAATTGTGCTTTAAAGAAGTCGTGAGTCATGAATCCGACATAATTAAATATATACATAAAATAATGTCGCTTGTATGAATGTACGAGTACTATATTTATATATGTTCATGATCTGTGTTTGGGATTGTGTTGAGTCTTCTGTTGAATCTGTTCATAATAGCGTGCGTGGGGGTTGGTTCTAGCCAACGTTTATAAACTAATTACCTTAAACTCGTTATTAAAACTGATACACACACGTCATTCTAATGCAGCTAGCTAGCTATTGATTTTAATTCATTCTGCTAAGTAAACTAGTTTAACTCAATAACATAATGACGCCTCTAATTCCAGATTAGTGATAAATTGCTAATGGGTTTAAAACATGAACAGCTATCTTCGAAATCCTTTATGTGTCTATCACGTACACCAAGAACGATCCGTGAGCCAGGCCATGAATGCTTCCGGTATTATATGGGGTTAAAGTTGTCACATTTATTTTTTAGAAATGTGGTTGAATTAATAAAAAGATCGTGTTCAATTGTTGGTTTGATTTAAAACTTTCGCCAATGAGTTTAATAAATCCAAACAACTTTCCTGTGTTAAACAATCTTTGCAATCTTCATTGAGTTCAATAGAAAAACATCCTTGGTGGGGGTCCAATTCATATTTTTCAGTCAAAAAGCAACATCCCTTATAGTATACGTTATTCTGCAGTCAAAGAGGGGGGAAAATAAAATATGTTATTTCCATAAACTAAAGAAATTATTTGTAAAGAATGTCTTAATTTTCTTATAATATCCTTCAATTCTTTTAATTATTTGCATTGGAAACTACTAAGCATTGATGTGTGCAAATGTGTGTATCTAAAAGAGGTAGTTTAAGACTAACAAATAGTTGGTCTAACAGTGTAAGACTCCGTTAGATTCTTTTAGGTTTTGAATTTGAGTCTTAGAGAAATGACTTGTATTGGAAAGGGCAGTCACAAACCGTGAATCGGATACCAGATAATAATATATATATATATATAATGGAGGGTGTTTAAGAAAAAATAATAAATATATGGGATAAAGTATATTGAAGTATTGGATACCAAAAATTCTTTAACCAATATCTACATTTACGAATAAAGTGAGTACCAAATGTTATGCATTCCCCTTTCAAAAATGTTGAAAATGTAATTAAGAAAAACGATGTGCGGGCCTGAACTTGATTTACATGCCATGTTCTTTTTAATAAAAAGTATAGGTGAGTTGGGACTTGAAGGTTAAGGCATATTTTAAAAATTAGAAAAGTATTTATAAAGATACTTATATAATTGTTCTCAAATAAAATCATCACAAATGGAAACCCACCGGCCACCAACCACTTTGTGGGAAACATATGAAGCGGCATACCCTTGCTCCATTTGCCCTTGCGCTTAAGATGTTGGAATGCCGATAATTGTTAGTTTTTTAAATATCTTCTTCCAACCACAAATATCAATCCAACCCTTATAGCCTCCTATATTTTTAGTTTTAAGGGGAGAGGGTCCTTAATTTGTAGGGTACATGTACGGTTGACAAGGAATTTGGGTTCATCGATTGAACTTTTTTTGAAGAGCGCCTTTAAAGCCAGTGATCGCTCAGAAATAAATAAAACACGTGAGATGAAAAAGTAGGGGGTATTAATATTATGTATGGAGTAGTAGTTGTAATGTAGGAAGGTAATTATATACAATTGATTTACTAGTAGTCTAGTTCTAACATTTCCGCGATGGAAGCGCAGATTTACTGCCAGGAAGAACACTGACACACACACAGGGACTTCCTTCCCTCAGCGGAAATGAAAGCCAATCTCCCTCTCCCAAACCTCAAAAAGCTCATATGATCTTAGTGCCTATTCATTTTAAGTGTGCAAGAGATATCGGCTTGCAAAAAAAAGACTTCTAAGACTATGATTTGATAGTTTCCCAATTAGGCACTTGATTAAACACCAGCATATTAACTCACCAACTAGATCAATCATGCTCTGACTTGCTAGGTGCAAAAGAGACGACCATCCGTGTTTTTCAGTCAACCTCACCCATTTCACAGTATGGATGTGAGCAAAATGATGGGAACAAAGAATTTACAGGGAACGGGACAATGAATGGGACTGTTACTTTTCTTTCTCTCGTGCATACCTTTTTCTAAATAGGGGTTCTATGTTACAAATCAAAATTGCGGTGGAGTTGCCGAGGCCACATCTAGTTTGTTTGTCTCTTCCATTCTTTTCTATTAGGAAGAGCTTCTCAGCTCCAACCCAAAATAGAAAAGAAAGCAGCACAAGCTCTCAAAGTCTCCCCTTCTCAGCAACCTGCAGCTGCCTTTGTGAAGTCATCTCTGTACTAAGATGTCTGACGCAAGAGCGGCTCTCACAGATCTTGGCCTGCAGGCAATGCACCAGGGCACCCAACCATTCACAAGTTCCTTTGCATTCAGTACAAGATCAAGGATGAAGTCAAAAGTTTTCATCCCAACAGTTTTAAGATCAAAGCACACGATCAATCATTACTTGCTGCCAAAGAGTGAATCAACGAAAGAATGCATCAAGAATCTTGGAATCTACTTCTAGACCCAGATGCTGCTGTCCTGCATGTGGGTTGAGTGAACGGAGAGCTCCATTTGCAGATTTATGATTGCCGTATCCAGGCAGCTCAAAAAACAAATCAGTATGGAATGACATATGGCAGCGCATACACATCGGGCTCTATATGCAGAGCTTCTGCCCATACATGCCCTGTTCCCACAATCTTTGAAGACTCTGCCTTTGGCATTTTATCTTGTAAACCCTGGCTGCCAAACAACCACTCTTGATCATCGAAATCAGGCTGCTCATCCATTTTTGGTACTGAATATACCTGCCTAAGGTACTTTGAATCTGGATGGGGCGGTTTCGCAGAAGTTTCTTCAATTACAGGGTCAGCTGGTGCAGTAGTACTGATAGGCTTGTTTGGGGAATCTGCAGGTGGCCGAGCTCCAATGATGCCATTTTTCTTGTGTTCCTTGTTATCAACCTTAAAATTGGGGGCTGCAACAGGACCATTTGATGCATGGGGAACGGAACTTTGGCAAGGTTTCACTATCCTTCCATTCTCAGTGAATGTATGAGGGGAAGAGGATGGTCTAGGCAACTTGCTGGGGCAATTGTCACAGGCTGTTTAAAAGAAAAATGAAAAAAAGTTATTGATAAACTTGTGAGCCGGAAGTAAATCAGAGGGGGCCTGCACAAGCTAGAAAAAGAATTTACCATATCAATGAAAATATGGAGTTTTGAAGTGTGTGTGCGTGCATGTGTGAAATCAAGGGAAACCCAAAATCAGGTTAAAGGATGCAGCATCCGGAATTCAGGCCAACAAAATACTACTCAAACACTAAATCCCCTATTTGCATTAACATACAACTTGAAGGACTCATTGAGCAGAAATGAGAACGTGATTTGTCAAAAAAAAAAAAGCAGTGGCACTCACCAATGACTCCATTTGATTCTATGTCCTTCCGTTTCTTAAGGTTTTCCCCACTAACAGAGTTCACATGGCTGTTCTTGGTAATCTGCGGGAAAGAATTTGTACCCATAGGGCCACCTTTGTTGCTCACTTTAAACCTATTTTGCTCTGTGTTCTTATGTTCAGTTTGCTCCTTCACTTTCTCTTCCTTTTTTTTCTCTTTATCCCGGTCTTTGTCCTTCCCATGCCCCTTTTTCTCCTTATCTCTATCTTTCCTTTTGTCTCCTGCTTTATCACCTTTCTTTTCCTTACTTGCTTCTCTTGTCTCCAATGTAGCTTCCACAGCTCTGTTAAAGTCCTTCTCCGAAGATCTGGGTGTTCCACCAACTCTGGAATGAAAATTTCCAGCATGATTTGGGACTGTTGCATTTTCAATGGATCGGGCCTCAGCCCGGATTCCTTGCCCATCAATCTTCTTAACATCAATACCCTTATCCTTGATCTTTTCCTTGCCATCAAGCCAGGTACTGCTATCCTTAGCCACCAGCCTAGCAGTCTCCTCATCCTTTTTTTGGCTTGCAAAGGTAAGCTTCTGAACCAACTGATTACCAGCCCTTCCATCTTCCTTGATTCTCCTGCCCAACTCCTGACCCAATTGATTGCCAGCTCCACCGTCATCATCCCTAATCCTCCTACCCAACTCCTGAAGGAATTTTGAATCTTTATTCTCCTCAGCCAGGTGATTATTTTTCTCTCTAGCCTTCTCTCCATTGTTATCAGAAAAATGTTTGGGAAGTTTCTCCTCTGACAAGATGCCCTTCCTATCATTTTGCTTAATTTCCTTTTGGATGAGTTTACCTGCATTGGGACCTTCTGCTTGTCCATGGAATCCTTTCTCATCAGCAGTATTGTTTTTGTTTTTATCCTTGTCCTTTTCATTCTCTCTGTCTTTCTTTTTATCTCTGTGTTTTTCCTTTTTATCTTTCTTTTCTTTATGCTTTCCATCCTTTCCTTCTTTCTCTCTTCTTTCCTTACTTTCCCTCTTCTCTTTGTCCCTCTTCTCTTTTTTATGTTTTTTTTCTTTTTGTTTTTCCTGCAAATCATCAGACAGAAAAAAAAATATCAAAATGAGGACTGAATATACAACAATTTCGCTGCATCAAAGCAAAAGGTGCAATAAAAATCATGTTCACAAGGAAAACAGATATACACAAGCATACTTAAGCAGTCTGCTGTTGGATTTAAGATACAGTATCAAAGCAATCCCAGTTATCTTCTAACACTAGATACCAACAACCATATAAGAATGCTAGTTATTATTCTTTATGTGTAGCCTGTTGGCTTGTTGGATAAGTGAAATTCACCTGTCTCAAGACTCCTGGAAGTAAAAGATTTTTGCATAGCCCATTATGACCCGCAAATAAACTAGGAAGCTCCAACAATACCAGGCATAGCCCATTGGCCATCCACCACATTTTTTATCCGTACATTAACTTTACCCTCCATGCTAAAACTTTGCCATGCCCCAAGACATGCTTCTCTTGATTTTTGCTTTTTTTAATTCTTGAGTCATTTGCTATCAAGCATTTATAGAAAGGTATAAACATACATCAACCTGAACTTATCAAGTGCTGTGCATTTCCCGATTTGGTTATTTCACATCTCTTAATCCAATCTAGAAAATCTTCAATTACAAACTGCAATGAATTCGGCAATTAAACATTTTACACCATATGCAAGCTCAGAGAGGACCATGTCACTAGAGGTAAATATTAAATTCTATCTATAGAAACAAATAACATCAGACTCGATGGACGCATGCATTTATTTCTCCAAAACAAAATGCAAGAATCTTCAAAAGAACAATATGCAAATGAACCCCTAATAAGGTCATAAAGACAAACTATTCATTTTATCAAGGCCAGTTTTAGATACTTCTGTAGGATCCTGAGCTATATCCCCACATTTCTTCCATAGGAAAATGTTTTCACACTTTACTGATCAGTGCATAATTAATCAATCATGACAGATTCTTTATGGGAGTACAAAATCTATGGCCACTTGAAATGTGATTGAGAGTGAGATAAATTAAAATCACAATTGTAGGATAACCTAAAACTATTTACGAAAATAGAATGATAAGTTTATCCAAAAGTACATAATAGACAGTGCAAGGCAAGGAAATTTGAACAAAGAGCAAAACTAATCTTCAAGCAAAGAGAAGTTAGGCAACTAAGGAGAGAATGTTGCTCGACAGCCAGACCAAAAAGTTAGTTCATTTTGCATTTTATGAAACCTTATTTGAATCCATAAGGATTATTCATGGATAATAAATCACAACAGATTCTGCAGGTCAAGTAAAACCCCAAAAAAATCAGACTAGTGATACAAAACGACATCCAAAAGCCAATATTAGCTCATACCTACTTACAGTTATTAAAAAATAACCCAATTGAAAAAAAAAAAAAAAAACTCAAATAATCGACAAAGGAGCTCTCTTTTATTTCTTTAAGCAAACATGGATGCATACCATCAAATGATCAGAGGTCTTGGTTTCAAAAATTCTCACTCCTGCTGATGCAAAATCAATGGAGTGCAAGCATGAAGACAGTACAAGTCAAAAAACATTATGTAGATATTTTTGCCACCACCCCAAGTGATGACAATAGTCATTTTGGCCGTTTTCACCATAAGTAAGAGTATTTTGCATCTGATTATCCGTATATAGCTTAAGCTAAGCAGACAAGAGATTATATTTCTAAAATAGAACTGTACTTGAACCTCTCGGCTGTTATTTCACAATTTATGGGACCAGAATAATCTTACCATATTGGCTGGTAGCTCATACCTACCACCTCCTTTGTGTCCTCTTAAACCACAAAATATGGCCATTATTTTGCAAAAAGCTCTTATATTCCTATTATTTCAATATAAAATTAGATTATTATTTTTTAATTATTATTTTCAAAGCAGCTTAGACGGGCACAAATCTGGGTAAGCCACCTGACGATTTGAAAGCTAAGCTTTGTTCTATGATGAATAGAAAGGAAGAAAATAAAAAGTATAGCATCAGGACAAACAAATGATCAACTATAACAAAATGTTCAAAAGGGGGCGCACAGAGCACACAACAAACATCCGCAATAAATTTTTGATTGATTAAGAGCTTCTTGAAACTAGTCCTCCATCTAACTGTGCCATGTTACTTCCAAGAATTTCAGCTCTACAGCTTGCTTATCTACCGAAAAAAAGAGTTTATGCAATTTGATTAAATATTAATAGGGATGTTGCTTACACAACGAGAAATTATTTAGACCAAATATTAGCCCAGCCAAAACCCTTATTCTTAAAGGGTAGCTTTACATATATATCATCCACAAAGGAAAGTGCCAAATACTTCCCATATCAAGTGGACAAATGATTTACTTCTCCCCACAATTTCAATTTCATTACAAATTTCTAACTAACTACAATTATTACCATCAAATACAACTTTTCCAACATAAAGGGCTCTCAAGTATTAGGACATGTAAATGCTTATTCCACAAGAATATATCAAAGAATGTTTCCTTGCGGTGAAAAACAGTGTGGTCCATACAAGATTTTATTTTCCTTTTATAAAGGTAAATGACCGAAGAAGTTCACAACTCAAGTGAATAAAAATGCATGCAGGTATATCCTCAGAAGTCAGAACCCTTTCACAGAAAAAGGCTCCAAAGCATTACATGTACATGGTGCATACACACCCACACACAAGCATTCTCACGCTAGAAGCCCAAACATATACATGCTCTCTCTGTCTCTCTAAACCATCATCAATTATCATTTATCACATGATATCTCAAAAAATAAAGGTTCTAGAAAGGTTGCACGAGAAAAAAGATGACCAAAGAACTGATGTCAAAGACTTTGCTTTGACACAACATAAATAAGAAGTTATAAAACCAAATCATCTTTACATGAAATCACAGCATTACACCATACGAGACAGGTTAAGGAAATAAATTTTCAGCACGAGCCAATATACAGGCACAAATTCATAAAAATCAGTGTGAAATACATGAAGTAAGCTGAGCACGTCTCACACAGTCATACTATAGATCACAAGGTCCAAATTCTGAGCATCACATAGAAAATCCAAATATGAAACTTAGAATATGAAAAGAGAAAAGAGTCATCATTTAACATGACATGCACTCAGACCTGCTTTCACATTCCAATAACAAACTTCTGCCAACCAAAAATGTATAATCACAATTTTTCAAAAATAGGTAAGAGACATTGTTATGTAGGTCTCTAATCATCTTAAACTGAGCAGACAAAACACTAATTGAACTCAGCAGACAAAGATCTTACAAGACCTTTTCTACTTTCATACATCTACTCTGATAATGCCATTTAAACTTTTCTACGTCATAACCCAACTTCTAACTGGTTCTACACAAATTTAACTCAATAGAAGTGATACATAAAACATTTTTCAGATGCAACTGAAACGCAACAGCATATATTATCGAAAAATAAATTAAGCCTCCGTTAAAATATTGTCAATGGATATTAAAAACCCTTCAACTCACAAGAAACACATTTTAGCATCCCAATTAACGTTATCCCAATTATATGCACTCTCAAATACAGGAAAAGTATAGTAACCTTTTTCAATGGGTCCACGTCATCAGTTCTCCCCTTCTTTTCATATCCTGGTGGTGGAAATGGAAAGCAGCGCGACATTGCACAAAATCCTAATATACCCAGTATATGATCCTTCCGAACTTGAGAATGCTTCAATTATTCCACAGTAGTGCTGTTCAAGAAAGGAAACGAACCAGCAACAAGGCTCCTGTCCATGCACCATGTCAATGCATTCATTTCCGACTTTAGTATTCCTCCATAAGCTTCTTAGTCGCTACAAATAAAAGTTAGAGAAACTACCCACGTTTACTTCCCTTTGAATATTTCCTAAATTTGATTAAATCAATGCGCTGCACTGCAACCACTCAACCTGACTAATAAAAACACGACCCCAGTAATTGTAAAGTATTAAGCTGAAACTATGTCAATCCAAGTGATATCTTGGATTTGGAAATGGAGTACTGCAATCAGATCCTCTTAGCAGTCTTGGAGGCCAATAAAGAATCATCAGCTCCTTCCTGTTTCCTTTGTCCAACACCGAAATCATCAACCACTAAAGGCCAAAGTGCCCAAACTGCTAATTGATTTATCAAAGTCTTGATCACGGCAAACAGAGTTAGTCAATCAGTATAGGCAATCTTCTTCCATGCTCATTGCTCAATGTCAAACACCATCTCAGGCAATCTCCAAGTGCAAATGCCCAATCAGTGTATTTCCAAATCTACAGTTCAAATCTCTGAGAAGATCGGTGCTCATGCCCATTTCACGCAAACCCCTCAGAGAATGAGCCCAGTGCACACTTCTCTGCTCTGATACAGAGTAAACTGATCAAACCGGAAGTTTTTCTGCTATGATCAAACAGAAATTTTCGAATTCAGTGACTATCCAGTTACGATCCAATAAAACCCTAGAAAATCCACTAACACAAGTTTAGTAATACCGACACAGAGAGAAAACCCTAATTTTATTTCTGAAAAAATGCATTCGAAAAAGCAGTGGAAAAAGTGCCCGGATTGAACGAAGTAAAAAGAATCAAATACTCTTTTTTTATACCCAGGTAATAATAGGTATCGATCAAAAGGGGAAAAGAAAACCGATTCGAAGCGTTAAGAGGAAAACTTGGATGAGAAAGAAAACGAAATTGGATTGTCAGAAAGAAAGTGTAAGCGAATTGATGAGAAGAGATTATCTAGTCCACTACAAGTTGGGCATTGTAGAAGGTTCAAGATCTCTCTGACCCAGATAGATGAGAAAAAGAAATCGTAATATATATATATCTATATATCAATATGAATACATAAGTTATGCAGGGGTTATAACAAATCTCGCGAGAGAGTACTTTGTTTTGTGTTGGTGTGGTGGTACGCTAGAGCTAATTGTTCTGGAAGCTAGATTCTGGGTTTTTCTTCCTCTTTTCTTCTCCACTCCTGCGTCTGTCTGTGACCTCTCTTTGTATGTAAGTCTGTGTTTGTGTGCGGGGTATGTGTTTCTCTTTTCTTCCAAGGGAGGGAGAGAGAGAAGGACTCTCTTTTCACTTCTGAATAGGTTTTTGTTCGGAAGTTACACGCGAACCATAAAAACCCCTTAAATCCAAAAATACAAGAGCAGGGGCAGTTCGGGGAAACCACCTAGAAACGAATCCATGTGTGTATTTTTCGTTTAATGAATATTTTTTTAAAAAAAAAAGGCTTTAAATTACTTTTTGCCCCTGGAATAAATATTCCTGGATTCGTGTATAATTCCTCTCCCCTCCAGCATCAGTTTTGGCAACAAATTTTGCACACATGGAAATAGATCTTATTGAGTTATCATTTTTAGCTACAAAAGGTTGATCCATATTCATTGAAATTTTGATGTGTGCTTAGTATCTGCTGATCGTGGAGTTTTGTATAATAAATTCTTTCATTGTATGAGGCTATGCGTAATACATAACTAATAATTCTAAATGCATGCTCCTGTACCTATTAAACTAGTATAATGATGAGGGTTTAAATTCCTCATCATAAAATCCCTCAATAAAAATTAACACTATCTTATATTGTGAGTATAAAATCTCGTTATCCTATATTAAAGGATGGAGGTTTTTTTCCCCTTTTGGGCTGATATTTTTTACCAATCATCCCAAGAGAGTGGGCTTAATTGGTAAAAAGACTTATTTGTTTAACAACCGCTGTTTATCAGATTTAAAACCAACTCATTGTGGAGCTAGCTTGGGGCTTGGGACTCAGGTTTGTCATCCTGGAGTCTGTTTGACTCTCAAGAGGCATTGTCATCACTAACTGGAAGGAATCTTGTTCAGGAAGACTTATTAGTGTCGGGCATAGGAGAATTAATAAGAAGGGATTGGCAGGTGAGTTTGAAGTTTGTTCCTAGGGAGATTAATAGGATTGCTGACTCGTTGGCAAAGGTGGGAATTGATAGGTCTGAAGTTTGGGGGTCTTGTCCATCGTTTCTATGGAAGTGGATGGATCAAGAAGGTTTGAGATTAATTTCCCCTCATGTGTAATTTATATTTTATGTAAGCTCTTGCCATCTTTCATATGAAAAAAAAGAAAAAAGAAAAGAAAAACCAACTGATTGTATAGGGTGTTTTTTTAGTTTTGTTCGCTTTGCTTGCAATGAGTAAACGGTATTATAACCTATCGTCCTTAGGTTCAACTGGTAAAGGGGTTGGACACTCTCGCTAAAGGGAGAGGGTTCGATCCTGGAATTGGTCAAGGCGTTGGGAGAGGAATCCTAGCCTCTAAGTGTTTAGGTAAACGCCTGAAGATAATAGACAGCTTGCCCTACCCAATATTGGTATCACCTAGGAGAAAGGGAGATTTTGCCCTCTCCTTGAATTGTGGGTGAACCCAACTCTTTTTCTAAAATTTTTATATATATACAAAAAAAAGTAAACGGTATTATAAGATATCTAAAATTGCACACTGTCATTTGAAATTTATGAGCTAGTAAATGATGTGCAGACAGTGGACTCAGTAAACGTTTGGATAACACCCAAATCACAGTCTCAGAAAATTTTTTTTCATAAATCAAAATGAAATTCTTCTCATATGCTTATCTTATAAATCATAAAAATTAATTCAAATACATATTAAATACAAGTAAACACTATCAAACCTATGCTTATACAATTATGTTGTGACACTTCGATTCATATTTAGTCCAACTGTCATGCTAAAAGCTCTTTTATTATTCCTCATACGTCCGCATCTACATAAAAGATTCCAATGAGTCCAATTTCCTTCATTGCTTTTCCTTCTCAGCACTCTCCTTCCATTAATAACTTGTGTAGCTGCAACTTTATTCTTTTGTCTCGAAGATACTTATAAGCAAAAAAATTTCATCAATGGTAAAAAATTACATATGAATCAAGATTTCCTGAAAATATCTCAGATAAAATAAGATGTGAATGTAAGGTGTACCACAACATTCTCAAGATATAATCATTAGACTTTGTAAATCCACCTAGGATGTTGGATTAATAGGATAAAGACAAATCTTCACAAATGATACCGGACGGATTAAAAAAATATATAAATTTTACAATAATGTGTGTTATTTTGGTTGTGTGTAATAAAACTCATTCCTCAATCAACATATTATATATTATATGCATGCAAGACCTGCATGCTTTATTCATTTAAACGCAGCACAAATGATTAACAAGTATCATATGTTCATCAAAATTGAATTTATCAGAGGTGGTTAATATACTAATCTCTACATGAGGATATAAATTATGAAAGTGGAGGAAGGAAGAGAAGTGGAAGGTACGCGCGAGCAGTGAAGGTGGGGAAGGAGGGAATGAAGAAAATATGGAGAGAAGCCATTTGCCAAAAGCACATGCGGGTTGGTTGATTCCTTCTTCTGCCGCTGCGTTTCCAGGTGGCACCTCCCTATCCTTTTGCTTCCCCTCTGTTTCATTATGCGGATTTAATGAAATGACCACAACCCAAAATCATCAATGACCACCCTTTTTTGCTTAAAAAATGTTAAACCCAAAACCTTAAATACTAAATGCTCATATGATTTTAATAAACCGCTAGTATATATAGACTCAACACCGATACCAAACTTCCCAAGACTTGCTACGTCCAAAAGACACGACCGGATTTTCTTTTGAACCTCACTCGTTTTTAACATTATGGATGAGAGCAAAATGATGGGAGTAATAACAGAAACTACCGGAAACTGAACAATGAATGAGACTACTATTTTCTTTCTATCGTACATATTTTTGTAAATAGGATTTCTATGTTACAAATCAAAATTGAGGTGGAATTGCAGAGGCCAGATCTAGTCGGTTCCTTTCTCTCATACTCTCATTTTCTACTAGAAAGGGCTTCTCAGCTACAACCAAAAATAGAAAAGAAAGAAGCAAAAGCTCTCAAGTCTACGCTTCTTTGCAACCTGCAGCTGCCTTTGTGAAGTCATCTCTGCACTAAGATGTGGGAAGCACGATCGGCACCCCCAGATCTTGGCCTGCAGGCAACGCACCACAGCGCCCAACCATTCATGACAGAAGTTCCTTTGCATTAAATGTAAGATCAAGATGAAGTCAAAAGTTATCATCTCAACACAGTTCAAGATCAAAGCACACGATCAATCATTACTTGCTTCCAGAGAGTGAAGTAACAGAATCGAGAATCTTGGAATCTATTTCTAGGCGCAGACCCTGCTGTTCTGCCATGTGGGTTGAGTAAATGGAGGGCTCCATTTCCAGATATAATTGCCGTACCACTTGCAGCTCAAAAAACGAATCAGTATGGAATCACATATGGCAGAGCATAAACATCTGGTTCTAAATGCAGAGTTTCTGCCCACACCTGTGTTGTTCCCACAATCTCTGAAGACTCGGCCATTAGCCTTTTCTCTTGGAAACTGTGGCTGCCAAACAACCACTTTTGATCATCGAAATCAGGCTGCATATCCATTTTTGGTACTGAATATACCTGGCTTAGGTACTTTGAATCTGGATGGGACGGTTTTGCAGAAGTTTCTTCAATTACAGGATCAGCTCGCATAGTTGCACTGATAGGCTTGTTTAGGGGACCTGCATGTGGCCGAGCTCCAATGATGCCATTCTTTTTATGTTCCTTGTTATCCACCTTAAAATTGGTGGCTGCTACTGGACCATCGGAGGAACGTGGAATGGAACTTTGACAAGGATTCACTGTCCTTCCATTCTCAGGGAATGGATGAGGGGAAGAGGACAGTCTAGGCAACTTACTAGGCCAATTGTCACTGGCTGTTAAAAAAAACGTGTTAACGATAAACTTGTGAGCCAACAGCAAATCAGAGAGAGCCTGCACAAGCTAGGAAATGAATTTACCCAAAGTATTGAAAATAAGGAATTTTGATATGCGCGCGCGCGCGCACACACACGCACACATTCACGGGAAACCCAGCATTCTGTTGAAGGAAGCAGTATCTGGTACTCAGGTCAACAAAATACTACTCAAACATAGACGCCCTATTTCAATTCACATAGGACTTTAAGGGTTCATTGAAGAGAAATGAGAACATGATTGTAATGAAAAGCACTCACCATGCAGGATTCCATTTGATTCCATGTCCTTCCGTTTCTTGAGGTTTTCCCCACCGACAGCAATCTCATGGCTGTTCTTGGTAATCTGTGGGAAAGAATCTGTACTCATAGGACCTTTGTTACTAACTTTAAAATTATTTTGCTCTGTGTTCTTGTGTTCAGTTTGCTCCTTCACTTTCTCTTCCTTTTTTTTCTCTTTATCCCTGTTTCTGTCCTTCCCATGCCCCTTTTTCGCTTTGTCTCTATCTTTCCTTTTGTCTCCTGGTTTATCATCTTTCTTTTCCTTACTTGTTTCTCTTGTTTGTACGGTAGCTTCCACTGCTCTGTTAAAGTTCTTCTCCAAAGATCTGGACGTTCCACCAACTCTGGAATGAAATTGTCCAGCATGATTCCCGATTGTTGCAGTTTCAATGGGCTGGACCTCAGCCCGGATTCCTTGCCGGTCAATCTTTTTAACATAAATACTCCTATCCTCAATTTTTGAATTGCCGTCAAGCCAGGTACTACTATCCTTAGCCACCAGTCTAGCAGTCCCCTCATACTTTTTTTGGCTTGCAAAGGTAAACTTCTGAACCAAATTATTACCAGCCCTTCGATCCTCCTCCTTACTGTTCTTGCCCAACTCCTGACCCAATTGATTGCTGGCTCCCCCATCATCCTCCTTAATCCTCCTACCCAACTCCTGAAGAAATATTGAATCTTTATTCTCCTCAGCCAGGTGATTATTTTCCTTTCTAGCCTTCTCTCCATTGTTATCAGCAAAACGTTTGGGAAATTCCTCCTCCAAGAAGACACCCTTCCTATCCTTTTGTTTAATTTCCTTTTGGATAGGTTTACCTGCATTGATATCCTCGTCTTTTTCCTTGTCTCTGTCTTTCTTTTCATCCCTGTGTTTTTCTTTTTTATCTTTCTTTTCTCTATGCTTTCCATCCTTTCCTTCTTTTTCTCTTCTATCCTTACTTTCCCCCTTCTCTTTGTCCCTCTTCTCTTTTTTATGTTTCTTTTCAATTCGCTGATACTGCAATTCATCAGATGGAAAACAAATATCAATAATAATTACCAAATGGGGGCAGAAAAAAATGAATCTATGACCACTTCACTGCATCACAGTAAAAAGTACAGACTGCAATGAATCCAGCAATTAAACATTTTATACCATACGTAAGATCAGAAAGGACCATGTCACTAGAGGTAAATATTAAATTTTATCTATATAAAGTAACGCCAGACTCAATGAGCAGGAAGTTTTTTCTCCTAAACAACATGCAAGAAGCTTCAAAAGAGCAATATGCAAATAAACTCTAATCAGGTCATCCAGCCATATTATTCGTTTTCATTAAGGCCACTTTTAGTTACTTCTGTGGGATTCTGATCACATACTGCCACTTCTTTCACAGGAAAATGTATTTTCACCTCAGTCATCAGAGCATAATTAGTTTATTAATTATGAAAAATTCTTTATGGTGATAAAATATATGCCCAACAGAAACATGAGAGGAAGTGAGATGAATTAACAACATAACTGTTGGAAAACCAGGCACTGCTTAGAAAAACAGAATTACAAGTTGATCCAAAAGTACAAATAGACGGTGCAAGGCAAGGAAATTTGAACAAAGGACAAAAATGATCAAGTAATGAGACGTTTGATATCTAAGGGGAGAGAGTAGCTAGACAGCTGGACCGTTAGTTCATTTTTTCATTTTCTGAAAACTCATTTGATACCCTAAGGATTATTATAATTATAAATAAGCAATCATAATAGATTATGCAGGTCAAGAATAACCCAAATAGAAACCAAAAAATCAGAGTAGTGATATAAAGGACAACCAAAAATCAATATTAGCTCATACTACTGACAGTCATTAGATGAATAACCAAAAAAACTTACAAAAATAACTGTCAAGGAGCACTCTTTAGTTATCTAAGCTAATGTTTATCATAGATGCATACAATAAAATGATCAGAGGTCTTAATTCTCGTTCCTGCCAATGCAAAATCAATAGAGTGCAAACATGAAGACAATATCAAGTCAAGAACATTATGAAGACATTTTGCCCAACACCCTAAGTGATGACAATAGCCATTTTGACATTTTTCACCTCAACTAAGATGAAAATTTGCGTCTGATTTTGCTCACATAGTTCATGATAAAGAAATAACACATGATATTTTTAACTTAGAACTTTAGTTGAACCTTGCTGGCATTATTTCACCATCAACAGGGCTAGAATAATAATACCATATTGATAGCTCATAACTACCAACTCCTTTGTACCCTCTTAAAGCACAAAATATGGCCACTATTCTGCAAAAAGTACCCTTCATCTGATTATACTATTAAACGCTCAGAACTTTTTTAACTATTTTCAAAAAAGCCAAGGAGGGGACAAATCTGGGTAAGCCACCTGAACATTTGAAAGCTAAGCTTTGTTCTATAATGAATAGAAAGCAAGAAAATAAAGTCATCGGAACAAAGAAATAGCCAATAATGTTCATAACCCATAACTTCAGGATGCGAATACAAATGCATGCAGGTATACTAATACCTTCGAAGTCAGGACCCTTTTGAAGAAAAAGGCTTCAAAGCTTATGCAGGAATACAAATGCATGCATGTATACTCTCTCTCTCTAAAAACCAGCATCAATTATCACATATGATCTCAATAGAACAGAGGTTCTGGAAAAGTTGCCACATGAAAAGTACTGATGATGAGTTGATGACACAACTGATGTCAGCCTTTGCTATGAGGCAACTACATATGAAAATTGTTAGAGAACCAAAAACATTTTTCAATAAATCACAACATTACACCATAGGAGACAAGTTCGAACATTGTTTCTCCTCTACCAGGAGTGGAAGAAGAAATATGATTTTAAAAAAAGCAGTATGCCAACACTCCTATCATGGAAGCACATATGGACTAACTTAAGGTAATAAATTTTCAGCAATAGCCAATATAGTGATCAGAATTTCATAAAATCAATGGCAAGCACGTAAAGTAAGCTGAGCATGTCAACTAAGAATTATCATGTTATCGTTCCACACTCATTGGCAATGGCAGATTTGCTCAATTTTGTCCTTTAAAAATTTGTATGCCTCATACTCTCATACTACAGAACAAAAGGGTCAAATTTTGAGCATCTCAGAAAAAAACACAAGTACAAAACTGATAATATGACATGAAATAAGACTCATCACTGAACATGACATACTCTCAGACCTGCTTTTGTATTCCAATAACCAACTTCAATCAACCAAAAATGAATAATCACAACTAATCATAACAAGGAGAGAGACATTGCTATATAAGTTTCTAGTCATCTTAACTGAGAAGACCAAAACACTAATTCAAATCAGCAGGCAAAGATCTTACAAGACCTTTTCTCCCCCTTCAGTTTTAGACATATACTGTGATAGATGCCATTTAAACTTTTCTACGTCATCAATCAACTTATAGCCGGTTCTGCACAAATTTAACTTGTTCAGAAGTAACGCATAAAACATTTTTCAGATTCAATTGAGACACAACAGCAGATATTGTTAAAAATAAATCAAGCGTATCTGCACTCTCAAGTACATGAAAAGTAACGCATAAAACATTTTTCGGTTAAGATAATGTCTATGGACGTTGAAACCCTGTGACTCACCAGAAAATTGTTTTTGCATCCCAATTACCGTTATCCCAATTATATGCACTCTCAAGTACATGAAAAGTATAATAACCTTTTTCAATAGGTCCGCGTCATCTGCTCTTTCCCTCTTCTCATATCCTGGTGGTGGAAATGGAAAGCAGCGCGACATTGCACAAAATCCTGATGTAACCAGTGTATGATCCTTCCGAAATTGAGAACGCTTCAATTATTCCACAGTAGTGCTGTTCCAGTAAGGGAACGAACCAGCAACAAGGCTCCTGTCCATGCACCATGTCAATGCATTCATTTCCAACTTTAGTATTCCTCCATAAGCTTCTTACTCGCAACAGACAAAAGTTAGAGAGACTACCCACGTTTACTTCCCTTTGAATATTTCTGATAGTTGATCAAAACAATGTGCTGCACTGCAACCACTCAAGCGTACTAATAAATGAAGACACGACCCCGGTAATTGTCAAATATTGAGCTGAAATTAAGTCAATCCAAACGGTTTCTTGGGATTTGGAAATGGTGTACTGCAATCAATTCCTGCTAGAAGTCTAGGAGGCCAATAAAGAATCATCAGCTCCTTCTTATCTCCGTTGTCCAACACCAAGATCATCACCCAGTAAAGGCCGAAATACAAAAACTGCTAATTGGTTTTTCAAATTCTTGATCCCGAACAACACAATTAATCAATTAGTATATGCAATCTTCTTCAATTCTCAGCGTTAAAAACCATCTTAGGCAATTGCCAAGTGGAAATGCTCAATCAGTGTATCTCCAAATCTACACCTCAAATCTATGAGAAGATCAGTGCGCATGCCCATTCCACGCAAGCCCCAAAGACAATGAGGCCGGAGCTCACTCCTCTGCTCTGATGCAGAGTAATCTGGTGAAACCGAAAGTTTTCTGGTATGATCAAGCAGAAATTCTCGTTCAGTAACTATCCAGTTATGAGACAGTAAAACCCTAGAAAATCCACTGCACAAGTTTAGTAACACCGACCCCGAGAGAAAACCCTAATTTTATTTCTGGAAAAATGTATTAAAAAAAACAGTGGAAAAAGCGTCCCGATTGAAGGCAACAAAAAGAATCAAATACTCTTTTTTTTTTAACACCCAAGTAATAATAGGTATCGATCAAATGAGGACATGGAACTTGATTCGTAGCGTCAAGAGGAAAACTCGGAAAAGAAAAATACGAAATTGGATTGCGACGAAGAAGAAGTAAGCAAATTGATGAGGAGAGATGATCTTGTCCACTACAAGACGAGCATTGTAGGAGGCACAAGATCCCTCTCACGCGGATAGATGAACAGAGAAGGAAATCGTAATATGCATCTACATTAATATCAGTATGAATATATATGTTACGCAGGGGGTACGAGAAATCTCGCGGGAGATTACTTCGTTTTGTGTTGGTGTTACGGCTGCGCAATAAAAACGAGACCTCTTTCCAGAAAAATTAAAAATTAAAATTAAAAGGAAAAATAAAACTAGGCCGGGTTCGGGTCTAACCCAAACTCTGTTTTGAAATCCCTCGGATTGGATGCCCTAGGCCATGGTCTGTTCCGACTTCCGACCGATCTAGTTTGGGAGCTATTCTCTCCATTTCATTTCAATCTTTTTTTCCCTTCCTTGGTTTGAGGGGAGGGTGAGAAAAGAAGGGAATTGACCAAATTGTCATTAATGAAGGGAATATTTTTTTTTGTTGAGAGTATATTTTAAGAATATTAAAAAGTTTCCATGGGTTTTTTTGTAAATGAAAGGGTAAAAGATTTCTCTCTCCCTTCCCCTCCCTCAAACCAAACAAATCCTTAAGCCTTATAGCTATTGGATCAATCTTTAATAATTTCCATTTAATATTTCATAAAAAATACTAAATTCAGTTCTAAATATAGGATAAAGTTTATAGTACAATTTGCATAATAAACTTTATCTTATATTTACGAAATTGCGCTACAAATTTTGTTATATATTTATGAAAGGATGAAGTATAAAATATTTTAAAGATATTAAGAAAATTAATTAAATTACTTTAAAATGTTTATTTTTGTCATTTTTCTGTAAATTATTTTGTCTAATTTATGAACTAATATGTAATATAAGGATACACAGCATATGATATGATTAAGTAACTTATTTAATCTTTTTTAAAAAATTCAATTTTATCTTATATTTACAATCAAATAGAGTTACCAATAAGGATATGAAGAGAAAGATGAAAAGGAAATATTAAATATTAAATATTAATAAGGATACAAAGGCGAAAGGAAATGAGAATAATATTATGATTTTCTACCATTGTGATCTTTTTTGGCCCGGTGAAACATGCAAAGCCAGGTAGGACTTATAATTAGTTGAACCAGGTTTTACGTATTTCATTGGGGGAAATGTCCTCTAAGGAAAGAAAGAGTAATAAAGTGATAAGGGCCGTTTGTTACGCTGATTTTACGGTAGGGAAAGGGAAGTTAACGGGGTTCCCACTCATTTAACCCGTTTGGTGTGTAGCTCTCCCGACAAGCTGACTTCTCTTGTGATTCCATCTTCCCATAAAGGTGGGAATATTGAATCCCTTAAAATATGGGGGGATTGTGAAAGTTTCCCAGAGGGTGAAATAATTGGACCAAAAAACCCCCTATCAACAATGGATATGTTTTTAAAGATCTAATCCTTCCTTCTCCATTTCCGTCGCTAACGACTCTCACCTTCTTCATCATCATTGCCAGCGACATTCCTTTCTTCCCTCTCCCTCCACCACAGCTGCGACATACCTAACGTCAGAAGCAGAACCAGAGCGCCGAGGAGAACAAAGAGCTTTGACTCTCTTCCATCATCTTTGCCTTCTTCTTCCTTTCTACCAAGCACTGTCGCTGGAAAGGAAAGACTAGACCACCACCGTCAGCTTCCTTTGTTTCTGCATTTTTCTCGACCCTCTGTTTTTTCATTTAAACTATTCCTTCATATATTCATCTTAACAAAAGCTTCAAATTTTGGTGGTCTGATTTTCTATCTATAGAGTTGTGAAATTGTTGATGTACCTCAAGCCACTATTAGATCTTACGTTCGAACGTACAGGCAATTGAGTGCCTATTACGTTCGAACGTCCAAACGAATAGAGGGGCATTTTAGGAATTTCACCTCACCTTCCCACTTAACCAACACTCAATTCTTCATACCAAAAAATTTATTTCCCCTCAACTTAAGTTCCCTTCTCATGTCTATCAAACAGCTCAACTTTTTAAATTCCCTCTCAATCTTCCTTTTCATTCCTTTCTCTCCTTTAAGTTCCTTTCCCTCTTTGAATTTTCCCCGTACCAAACAGGCTCTAATAGAAAAGACGTGTCAAAGAAACCAATCAAATACTAGGCTTGGCGGCAAATCCCTAGGTAATAGTCTTCATTATTTTTTCAAGAGAGAGAGAGAGGATTGCGAACTGCACTTCAACGCGCCTCAATCACCGAGGCCTTTTAACGACAACGAACTGTTATTACAATTGAACAACTATTATGAATATACTTATTATGTGGATGTCCATTGACTCTCAGTCTCCAAATACTACAAGATGACATGGGACCCACGCATAGTACCATGTATAGTGATTTACTATTTGGTGGGACCTGCACACAATTATACACACACCCACGGGAAGGAAATCCGTGAGTGTACAGTTTATGTTTTAGGGGAAAACTACACCAAATGACCCTGAGGTGTAAATTACACTAAAGACTCATTTTCCTTTTATAAATGGAGGTCTACTGTAACTATTCAATATATAGTTGAAATAAGAATTTCTCTCTCTACTTTCTCTTTTTATAATCTCTTCTCTTATTCTTATTAGTTTTATAATTTATTTACTGTTTTATATATCCCCTTCCCTTTTATTTTTATTTATTTATTGCTTTATATCCCCTTTCCCTTTTATCTTTTATTTTATTTATTGCTTTATATATATCCCCTCCCTTTTATTATTTATGGCAACGACAGTAATATAGACATGTATATTAATGGATTCCATCTATTTATTTTATTATTCTTATATTTTATATTTATCTTGACGAAAAATTGTTAAAGGTCATTCATATCATGAGATCAAAATGCCATGGAGATATATAAGGCATAAATTGGCCTGACAAATATGAGACATAAATTGGCCTGAGACTATGAGGAGGCATAAATTGGCTAGAAGCCAAGTGATAAATTAGCTTGAAGCTAAGAGACAAGTTGGCCTGAAGCCAAGAGACAAATTATGAAACAAGGCTTAATCCATAATTTGTGTATGTCATCAGTTGTATAAAGGCCTTAAAATTGTATATTTGGCATTAAATACTCCCTAAAATTATGAGACAATGGATTGTATAATCATGATTGTTATTATAAATAAATATATCCAATTTGCTATTGCAGTAGCAATATTGTGATAAAAATCAAGAAATATTGTGGATTAATTTCTTGTCATGATCAAATAGATCAGTGAGTTATGGATCATGAATTTTATCCAACTTCATTTTCAAAAGTGAATGAAGTAATAAATAAATTTGTGATTATGGAAATATGGTTATAATTGTGGTGATTCAAATTCCTACTTAAGGTGGAGAAATATTATTAATAAGAACCACAAAAGGAAAATTGGCATAAAAATATAATGTTTGCCAAATGCTGCCAATAAGATATTAAAAGTGGCAATGAGCTACAAAGAAATATGACAATATCTATTTTGAACCAAGACTCATAAGAAATAAACAAGCCCATAAGGTAATTTGATGCTTACTTTTTGTTGTTATTGATATTTAAATTTATTGTGATTACACATCATATATTTATTACTATAAGAATTGTCTGCTGAAAATTTTTCATGTGTGATTTCAAATTATTTTAAATATGAATATCTTTTATGTAGTGAAATATAAATATATTTTGCATAAATTGAAATATATTATTAATAAATAATGAGATTATTTTATGATGCAATATCATATGATAGTTCTTGAAGAACATGGAAGAAGATTGATATAGTTTATCAAAAACTAATATAGATTTTTTTTTCAAGCTTTAAAGGGTTTGAAATTTAGATATAAAGAAAGTATGTTTATATATAACTCATACTTGAGGGAGAGATTTGTTAGAAAATAAGTGTGAGTTAGAATATAAGTGTGTGCTATTTCAAGCATTTATTCTGTGAAATATATAGTACTTAATCATTAAAGTGAAACAAAGTTATTGGCTTACTATATATTGATTTGTCTTTAAAATATAAATATTATGCAAGAAGGAGATTATTAAATCACAGTAATTTATATGGAATAGATTATTTTGATAATTTTCGTGATTTTGTATTTCGATGATTAAATATATGAAATTCATTCATATATGTCAAGTATTTTTAACAGACTCACACTTGAGGGGGAGATTGATATATATAATACAAGTGTGAGTAAGTGTAAGATAATTCTCCAAAAATGGATGTCAAATTATGATTGAGTAAACCAGAAGTTTACTAATTGTTGGCATGACTTGATTGATCATCCGAGTCATATATATAATGCAAATTATATTGACATCCATTAAAGAACCAGAAGATTCTTCATAGATATGTTGTTTGTTCTCAAATAAAAATGATTATGAAATTATGATTGGTGATGGATTTTTGGAAATATATCAAATAAATTTATATGGGCCCATTGAAATAACATGTGAACCTTACAATTGAAAGATGCATCTATTAAAAGGTTACATGTGAGATTATTAGCCTGCAACCTGAAGTTTGCAGTGATGTTTGCAACCTGAAGTTTGCAACAATGTTTGAATATATTCTGTGCGCAATTTCCAGATTGAATGATCTAAAAATCATGTATTAAAGCCTCCATAAATTGATATGAGAACAATGTTTATATGTTGGTATATTTGCAACAATTATAAGCCAACAAAATTCTCCTAATAAAATTGGCTTTTACTCAGGAGCCAGATTAATTCCATCTTAAAGGTTTGAATGTGCAATGTTTATCAATCCACCATAATGCACATAGATGAACATAAAAAGAAAGTTGAGATATTGTTTTATCAACATGAGGGGGAGAAATTGAATAGCTGGAAAAGAGAATACATGAAATGCATTATAACCATGAAATATATATCCTCAAATAAAGAAGTATGAACCAGAAGTTCATCAGGTTATGCATTCATGAAATATTTGCCAGATAGAATTATTAACCCAAATGAGATTTATTCTCATATTCCAGCTAAAAATGCTCCAATACAAATTAGACGTGCCTGAAGCATGAAAAACTATTCGGTTCCAAATAGTTATATTATGGAGCATATTATAAAGATGATCATATTAAGGAGGTGACATAACTAATTAAAAAAACCTCAAGAGAGGTTCAGGTACCTGAATAATATTGATAAGTTATGTCGAATTGGAAAAATAAAACCGAATAGATGAAGTTGTCGACAATAATTTTGAGAATGATATCACGTGATTAAATGAGGATATTATATGTCATAAGAAGATGACATGAATATGATTGGCCAAGATGATAAAGTAAAATTGAAAATTATGCAAATATAATTATATTATGATTGTTATGGACCAGAAGTCCAAAATTTATGATATATGAATGATTATGTGAAAATAAAAATTTTCACAAAGTTTAATATGATTATGATGCGATATATGATTTTGCGGTGGAGACAATAATTTTGTATATCTGGCAGTTCATGAAAGAAAACTTATGTATTTGTAAGATATTGTTATAATCTATATTATGGCTTATAAAATTATGAAGATTGGAATAGAATTTTCAAATGGATACAAAAGTGCCAAAAGCACATGTCCCTGAAGGACGTAAGGTACTGAAGCACAAGTCCTTGAAGGACTCAAGATGCTAGAAGCATCAAATTCTCAAAAATAATCAATTAAATAAGTTCATATATTGCATGAAGCATTTATAGTGCATGTGGTGTCATTATCTGAATGTACATTTATTTATTAAAGTTCTGTATGCACATGTATATTTATGAAAAGATTATTATGATTTTACTTAAAATATTTAGATCTTGCAGGTATACAATGAACAATCAGATTGGGCGTTCCTATTATTCCACAACAAATAACAGAATACTTGATGATAGAAATGATGATATGCTCAGAATGATATTGAAGCAATGTGGTCATCAGGGGGAGCAAGTCTGATGTAATCAAGAAGGGGAGACGATACACGTTGTACTCTTTTTCCCTTATCTAGGTTTTGTCCCACTGGGTTTTCCTAGAAAGGTTTTTAATGAGGCAGCATTGGATAGTGTATCAATGAATGATGTACTCTTTTCTTTGGCTAGATTTTTATCCCACTGGGTTTTTTCTAGTTAAAGTTTTTAACGAGGCACATTCATAAATGGACATCCAAAGGGGAGTGTTATGAATATACTTATTATGTGGATGTCCATTGACTCCCGGTCTCCAAATACTACAAGATGACATGGGACCCACGCATAGTACCACGCATAGTGATTTACTATTTGGTGGGACCCGCACACAATTATACACATACCCACGGGAAGGAAATCCGTGAGTGCACAGTTTATGTTTTAGGGGAAAACTACACCAAATGACCCTGAGGTGTAAATTACACTAAAGACCCATTTTCCTTCTATAAATAAAGGTATTCTGTAACTATTCAATATATAGTTGAAATAAGAATTTCTCTCTCTACTTTCTCTCTTTATAATCTCTTCTCTTATTCTTATTAGTTTTATAACAACAACTTTTTTTTTTTAAAAAAAAAAAGAAAATTGCATGATTATCAAAGGACATAACTAATTAAGTCATTATTTATACTTAAAGCATCCCTTGAAATATCTCCGATGAAGAAGAAAGTGAGCTAAAAACAGGTTCCTGTTTCCCCTGTTAATAAACCAAAACAAAAAAAAAAAAAGATTGCCTTTTCATTCTTCTGGCCCAAAGTGTTTTTTCCTTTCTTGAATCAACCATCCCAGTTCCCAGGATAATGGATTTATTAGTTTTTTAGAAATACGTATTTGACTACCTATTGCTATATGTCATAACAATAGTGGATTTAAATTCTAAATTTGCATTGATTTCGGAACCAGAAAAAAATTTTAACCCGGGCCAAAAAATAAATATGATGAACTATTTAAAGAATAACATCACATAACATTAAAAATATAAATAAATAATAACCAACAATTGTAAATCAAAACAAGATATAAAATGATAACATTTTCAGTAGATATCTGAATTAAAAATTTTACTTTCCTCTTACAACTCAATGAGTAATGAACCAAATATTATCTTAAAGATATTACAAACACAATCATAATAATAATAATATATAATGAAATTTAATAAAAGTAACACTTAAATACACATTCCACCCTACCTCAAAACAAAATAATTGGAGAAAATAAAATAAATATAATATGAACCCCAAAAAATATTTTAAAAAACATAAAGATCTAATTAAATTTTAACTAAGCAAATAACATATTATAATCTATTTCTTAAAAGAGAAATTCATTATAAAATCATAAGACAACCAAATAATAAATCCAAACTGATTAAAATTAGTCATTAATCATCTTCTACATATATATAGTTATCTATTGTAAAAACTCAAAACTCTGCCAAAATCATAATCTTAAAATTTTCACTAATCAACACAATATTACCCTCATTAGAAACAGTAAAATACGTAGAATAAAATACTTAGCTGGGGTCAAATTATTGGTCAAAATAAAATATTATATGATACATATATATAAATACATAAGATAAAAAAAGACTAGTTGGGGCCAAGGCCTCAGCTGGCCAGCATGTGGCCCCGCCACTGCATTGATTGGTCTTGTTCACTAGACTGTACTTATAGAGTATTAGTCGCGGTTCAAATCACCAACTAAAGTTTCTTTTTGATATGATTTATGGTATTTGAGATAAATATATGAGATGAATTTTATCTCAACTTACGACAACGTGTTTTTTAAACGTTAATTTAAACAATCCTTTAATAGATAGACAATTTATAAGGCATCTCAAAATCCATACTTTGTGAATTTCATTTTAGATGAACTGAAATGGTTGACTATTACTCTAAAAACTTCTGTCCATGCAGGCATTTAATGACAGTCACATCTCCATTCATTTTTAGGACATGTTTTTTTTTTTTTTTTAATAACTATTTTTAGGACATGTTTGACAAAGTGGTAGAATCATGAAAAGGCACCTTTGTAGAGTCAAAAACCTGATTTTGGCTTTTTATTTTTTTATTTTTTATGTGTTTGGGTTTACAAAAGAACACGGTATGCTTATTTTTAAAAGCCCACTTATCAGTAAGTTATAATTTCTTACTTTTGGGGCAAGTTGCTACACTGTGGAATTTGTATATGTGTAAATAATGGGGTCCCCCATATCTCATCTTGTCAATTCCTCTCAATCCTTTTGTCTTTTTCTTTTTGGTCCCTCAATTCTCTCTTGATACACTCAACATAGCCACCCTTTTTATTTTTCAGTGAATAATTCTCATTTTCAAATATATCTATTAATATATTTCTATCTATTTAAAATTTAACATTCTAATAATTAATAATTTATATATTAAATTGTTAAATATATTTAATTAAGTCATTTGTCATATGTTAGGATTTGTTTGAGAAATAATAGGGAAGACACAAATGACATTAATTATGGAAAAATCCTATATGTATTATTTTATAAGATTTATGTCATTTTCAATTATTTTTCATCTAAACTTAATTTTTAAATAATCATTCAAACAAATGTCCTATTTAGAAAAAAGTCACTTATATCACCATCCATCCAAACATAAATCACATTATACAATCTAAATTTTATTCTAACTTAAGTTTCCAAAAGTTATATTGAAAAATAGTCACATCTACCTTACTAATCTAAAGAAACACTTAATGGTCATGTTGAATATTATATGTCTCTCACACTCAAATACTCTGATATTTTATTAGATAATGACATTGAAAAAATATAAATGTGTCCAATTGTCTCTCCTTCCTTCCTTCCTCTTTTTCCATTGAAAAATAATTCTCCCCTGTCATTCATATGAAATATATTTGGGGAGTTAATCTTAATCCTAAATGTAAAACATATTTTACATATTTGTCAATATTTTTTTTAATTGATCATTATTAATACTTTCTTAATAATAATCAATGAAGAGAGAGAATGAATGAATTAAAAAAATGACTATAATGTTTTAGAAATAACATTATATAAACTAATTTAATAAACTTTGTTGATCTAATTAAATTAAGTAAATACAAATAATTGAGGAATGCAACTTGTTAGAGTGAGAGAGAGATAAGGTAGGCACAAGTGGTGAGGGTGAGGATGGAGGGAACTTAGGAAGGCATTTGCCAAAGGCACCTTGTAGGGTTTGGGAGTAGAGTTGATAGATTTTCACATCTCCTTTTTCTTTTCTTTTCTTTTCTTTTTTTGAAATTGACCTTTGGGAAGAAGCTGCATCGCGTGAGTATGAGAATCTCTCTTCACACTCAAATCATTGAGTTCATGCCATTCGCGCTTTCAACGATTAATAATTGGATCATGTGCATTGCATAACTGGACAGACATTACAACATTCCGAGCACGCGAATCTCAAATCTTCCCCAGGCCTAAAAAGTGGAGTCCATTTTAGTTTAATGGGCCTGGTCCAAGCCTTTTGTATGTTGTCTTGGGCTATTCCAAATGGGCCTTATCAATTTTCATCTAATTGCTGCAATGTTCCATGCAGAGGCCCCGTCTAACTACTTGCTCCGTTTTATGCAATAGGATTTAACCTTTCCCCATGATACTCTAGTTGGACTGGTATTTGTTGTTATCTAAGCACTATATTTAGTATATTACATTAGGGATATGATATTTTTACTACCATTTTTTGTTACTGCCAATGTTACTATCATTTTTCCACCGTTAGATAAGAATTTTATCTATCTTTATAATCAATAAAGATAGATAAGATTCTTATCTAACAGTGGAAAAGTGGTAGTAAGAATATCCTATCCCATTACATTATTACTTATGTTTCTTTTTTGTTTTTTTGCCCCCAGTATACTCCTTATGTTTCACATAAAAGAAGACAAGATGATGGAACCAATACGGGTTAAAAACGAAATGGATAATATAAATTAAAATATGCTCACATTTATTGAGTTTTTTTTTTTTTTTATAAATACTCTGATACATTTTTTGTGTTTATAGATATTTCTTAATAATTTAAAAGACTGTCTCTATGAATTTTAAATCTTTCAAGGGTAATTTTGTCTCAAAAAATTTTTTGGAGGGCAATTTTTCTCTAGCTATCATCTGTCAATTAATTTTGTTTGTCAATTAACTAAATATGTTGATCTTATTATTCATATGTCATTCACATCATTTTTATTATAATAAAAATTTACAACAAAAATTTTAAATTTAACTTTAAAAAAAAGGAATGACATATGAACTTTGGGGTTAAATTGTCCATTTGGGACAAAATTTATACTTCGAAATTGAAAATGAACAAACGCAAGTCGAATAGGATGAGCACGAAGACAACATCCCCTACGTGCCTGTCTATCTTTGTTACGAAATGACCGCCCTTTTCCATCTTTCACGAAGACATCGACGCCCATTCATTTCCACATGGCCCACAATCAGAGAGGTTGTACATAACATAGACCGTGTATGGTGTATCATAAAACAAAAACACAAAACATCGACCGTATGTGATTCCATCCTCCAAAACCCCTCGCCTATAAGATGCTAGATATTATCCACCTCCTCACTCACTTCTTCGGCCTTCAGGCTTAAACCCTAGCCGCTTTCATTCTCTGATCCTCTCCATCAAAACCTTCACCTTCTTTCCTGAGGTAAAACCCTTCCCGCGTCTTCGATCTCGTAGACTTGGCTTCTGTATTTTGAACGATCTCATGCGTTTATATGTTCACGTTTCTTCGCTCATTCCTTTGAATTTCTGACTTTTTCGATTTATTTTTATCACGGTTATTCTGTTTTACAGTAATCTTTTTTGTTTTTATAGTCTCTTTGGGTTTAATGTGTTTTAGTCTATATCTAGGTGGCCATTCATCTTATTTTGTTGGATGGTAAAAAATTCATCTTATTTTGTTTGCTAATTTGAAGAGTTGTTTGATGGTACTCGGTTGTCATGGCTTCGCGCCTGTTCACTCGTTTCTCTGCTAGTTCTCGGCTGTGTATGGTATAAAGTCCGAGTTTCACCTATTTCATGTTGATGTGACGCTGAAGTCTTCGTCGATAGTTGTTGGCACATTCAGGCCTATGCCTGACTAGTTTCTGGCTGATGTGCGGTTGGGTTGGCTTCAGGGGAGAGGGGTAGAATTTTCTCAGTGTGCTGGTATTTTGTTTGCTAAGGCTACTTTGTTTCTTTGAATTGGCTGTATATTTCTTTGCTTTGTTATTCGGGTGTTGCCGTTCATTATTTTCATCTCGCTTGCCTTTTTGTTTTTGTGCTGACCAGTTCATGGTTTCTGTGGCTGGCTTGAGAGTGTAGTTTTTGTTATGTCTGCTAAATGCTATGTTGGTTCTGTTCGTTGTTTCAGGCCATAAACATTAAGTTACAATGGCACTGTGTAACAAACTTGGGAATCTATTAAGGCAGGGTGCCGCACAAAACGGACAAGTGCCAGTTGCGTCAATGCTGAATTTTGCTCGCTCCATGTCATCCTCCAAGCTTTTCATCGGCGGTATTGTCTATTGTTGGGAGGTTCTTTTTAGATTAAAGCAGCATATATTGATGCCAATTTTATGACTAGCACTTTCCTTTTGTTTAGGCCTTTCTTATGGAGTTGATGATCAATCTCTCAGAGATGCGTTTGCCAGCTTTGGAGATGTGGTCGAGGGTGAGTTAAGCTACTGTGTTTAGTTTTCGTTCATAATGAAGCATTGTGCCTTCTATATGGGTTATCTTCGAAGCTCTGAGAATATCGATTTCTATTTTCTTACATTTTGCACGATGCACTTCTTTTGGGGTTACATATACTTGTTTATATTCTATCACTTATCCATCACTCATTTCATTTGCGGTAGATTGTCAGCCCCGTTGCCTGAAATCAACTGTTCTTTGCAATTGGGCTGCGGTTCTATTTGATAATGACTCATTTTAGATATGTGATTAGATGTTTGTTCCATGTAGGAGTATATAAGTAGAACTATTGATGTAATATCAACAAGTTACTGGTACCATTATTTTATTATTGAGTATTTCACGGGGATATGATGAACCTAGCAGGGATGTGAGATGCATATTTCTGAGTTTATGAAAATAACTTCTTACGGGCATGTGTAATTGGAGCTGGTGAGATATGTGTGTGCTTCATTGTTGTTGGTTATAGTGTGTAGTATAGATGGGAGGAGCGTTAGTGAAGGTGAGACCCCTTTCCTGTTGTGAGAGATGTCTGCCTTGCCCTGTCAATGGTTTTGGCGTATTAATATTCATGTTTCTCCTTAACAGCAAGGGTTATAACTGATAGAGACTCTGGAAGGTCAAGAGGGTTTGGATTTGTCAATTACTCCAGTGATGAATCTGCTAGTTCAGCTATTTCTGCAATGGATGGGCAGGTTGGTTCCCCACCCCCCCCCCCCCAAAAAAAAACCGTTTTTAAATATTATTACTAGTAACAAAGCAAGGTTTGACTGACCTGACCTGACTCATCAGGAGTTAAATGGGAGAAGCATTCGGGTGAGCTATGCAACTGACAGATCATCTGCACCTCGATCTTTTGGCGGCGGCGGCGGTTTTGGTGGTGGTTACCGTAGGAATGATGGAGGCTTTGACAATTCATCCTTTTAAAAGATTTGGCACTTTATTCCTATGTTCTCTGTTTAATTGTGGCTATGTTTATCTATTTCTTGACTTACTTGATTTTATTCAAGTTTTTGGCGCAGCAACTAAAGTTTTAAAGTTTGTTAGTGCATATATAAACGCATTGACTTCAGGAATGGTATTTTTTCCCCCATATAATCGTTGATTTGAGGCTTGTTAATGAATTCTCCACATTTGAAATTACGCGAGCGAGCAATCGCTATCGCTACATGAAGATTGGACTTATGCGGATGCTGTCCCGGGCTGCAGGTTTTCACATTTCTCCCTATTCCCTAATCTCTTAGAAGTGTCATTGCGGACACCGATCTTGGCAATTTTGTCTAGCAAGATTGTGGTAAATAATATTTAACATTAGTGCTATTTCGGTAATTTTGGACTAACTATGATTCTCGGGTCAGAAAGAGGTGCCTTTCTCAGCAAGGAGTTCTCACAATGCATCGACTATGTTTGGGTTTTACTCTCTCTTACTCCCTCACCTTTTTCTTTCATTTACAACTATTCACAAATATTTTAATATAATTTACGTTAGGGACATTATTCTCCAGTAAAATGTAAATATTTTATCCTTTTCATGACAATGTTATCTCACCCCATATATTCTATACTGACTTTTTTTTTTTTGGTATAAGATATTCTATACTGACTTGCATTTCTATTTTCACTCAATTTCGTTCGCGCGACAATTTTTCCATAAGCCCAACGGACTTACGACAAGAGTGGTTGCAACTTTATTTTTTTTTGATACAAAAAATGGTGACAAGTGTGCAACCACTCTGGGTACTGTAGTGGTAAGGATGACCCTTTTAACAGTGGTAGCTTCATACAAGGTAGATTACGAGTAGTTTTATCACAGCTCGAACCCTAGACCTCTTAAGGGAATCCAACACAACATTCCGCTGGACCAACCACATATTGGTGAGTGGTTGCAACTTAAAAGGAAACCATATATTGGTGAGTGGTTGCAACTTAAAAGGAAAGCATTGGACATTCGTATTTTTCGGTAACTAAGTATGGGCTTCCCATGGAGAATGAGCAATCCTGCGGTTCTAAATTATGTAGGCCCTTTTTACTAGAGCCTGTTTGATTTGATGGGGTTAGGTATTTTTTTTATTTTTTTTAAAAAAATTACACTCTCAACAAAATTTTTTTTTTTTTTATTAATAACAATTTGGTCAATATTATATTTAAAAGTTATTTGGTTATTCCCCTCCCACTCCCTTCTCTCAAATCAAAAGGCCCTTAGATGTCTTGTATGAGCATGATTTGTTTTTCCTTTTTCAGTGATATGGGTCCTAATGTTTTTGTTTTTATATTATCATTATCTGACTTTGGGTTCATGGTCATCCCTTCTGATATGTGTGATTTTGGATTTTGAGACCTGATCTAGTACGTTCTAAAGTTTTTAATCTCATACAGAAAATATTTAATAATTTATGCACCTAGGAAAAGAAAGTCTTATAACAAGTTATAATATTTACCAGTATAAATAATTAATCATTATCTCACTCTCCCCCCCCCCCCCCCCCCACAAATTTCCTATATAGTAATACGTAGGGCATACTACTGAGTTTAGCGTGACTGGCTCACTCCAAAAGTTCTCAGTGCTATAAGAAACCCAAGTATCTTGTGGTGAACCTCCAATGGAATGGAAATGTGCAATGATTCATTATTTAATTTGCAATTCCAAGTTGGAAGAAAAACCAAATATTTTCCCCACACACACAAAAAAGTTGATAGTGAACCTCCATCGGAAGGGTGGAAGGAAACCGACAAGCAAACAAGAGTAAATGGCAGTGGCACTCAATTTTATAATGTAGACTAAAGAAGGAACATGGCATTTTAGATCCAATCAATGTATAACTCTCTATTGATATAGTATGTAACTCCACTCGCACTGTCATTTTCATATTGCTATTGAAATGTCTTTTAGCGTGTGTGATATTTCCAAAAATGCAAGTACACATGGAAAAATGAGTCAGCAAGGGACTTTAATCCTTGCTACATGGTTGGGTTTTCTTCCCATTTTTTAAATTGTAAGGAACTAAACACATTTATGCAGAGAATGAGATGAACAGTTATCATTTCAGTATTTAATAGTAGATTTTATATTAAAGAGAAAAAAGAAGTATTATTTATGAGTTGCAAATACTATAACTTCATGGGTATGTATTCTTGAGTATAGCCGAAGTTTTAAAAAAATAATATAAATGGAATAAAAAGGGTATGATGTGTCATCAAACAAATGAAGATGGAGATTGAACGAAGAGGGAATCTTGTACGAGTACATACATATACGGCTAGATGAACAAAAGTCCATTAGTACCAAATCCTTAATAAAGAGTTAAAATTCACTTCCTGGTACGATTTCACAGATAAAAACAACACATTTGGCTGAATGGGTTTGAGTATGTATACACATACCTGTGCAAGACTATTGTATAGTGACACATAGTAGTTTTTTAAGTGAACTTTCTTTTTTATTGGCTTTATGTGGGCCAATAATATAAAGTATGTGCCTCTTTGTGACCCCCAAAAAACTAGAACTTACATCACAACGTGGGTTGGTCCTACCCAGTTTTGTCCACTTGCACCCACATCACATTCACAACCAAACAAAAAGCCTTTTCACTGTTTAGAACCAATCAGTGTTCAACACTTGACATCATTTATCCCCTTTTAGGCCTTCCACTTCACACTCATTTCCCTTTCTGCCATTATCATCATGTGCCATCATCCGATCCTTTTAACCCACTCACATGGTTCAACAAATCCGTTAAAACTAATTAAAAATAATCAACACGTAAGAAATATATATATATATATATATATATATATATATATATATATATATTCTTAAAGTATGTCTATATTTATAAGACGACATTTGATGGTAAGAAATAATTATGAAAAAAGTGATGAAACATAATGTATTGGGAAGGAGATAAGAAGAGATAATAAAATTAATGAAGGGTAAAATTGACAAAAACATGTTTAATGTTTAATAAGCACAAATTGAATCTTGTAAAAAGAACTAAATTATTTCAAGAATTAGGAATCTAATAAAAAGAACATAATGAGCAACACTCTGTTCCTATTTATAAGTCTATTTTAGCCAAATCTCACATACTAAAGAGAAGTGGTTAACTTAATGATTATGGGGGTAAATTTTCAACTTTACCCTCATTTATGATTGACTATTTTTCAACTTTTTCTTTTCTGTCTATCTTTATGGGTAAAATGAATATGGGTAAAATTGTCACAATCTCATTTATTACATGAAAGTGGATTTATAAATAAGATCAATTTTTGTTGTTGTTAAAGTGAACCTATAAATAAAACCAGAGTGGTATATATGTAACTCGTAGCTGGCTTCTTCTTACTTTGTCTATAGTGCCAAATGAATCAGCTTCTTCATTAATCTCAAAATCTTAATTCCTTTCAGTTATTTGGAACATAACCTTCCAAACAGAATTAGTTTGGTCGAATGTTGTTTTCTCAACTCAACTTAGGTTTCATTTCTTTTGAGATGCCAATAAAATTTAGAATGCAACGACCTAATATTGGAAAAATGAAATCTTGACATATAATCTAATCACGTCTATCTGTAGACTCTATTTATAATCTGACAAAAATAATTAATAGGATGTCAATATTTTATTTTGACAATTTTAGCTTGTATCGGTCGCATCTCCTTTGGTCCCCATACCATTATTTTTGTATTTATTTTGATTCTCATTTTATATGGACCCATTTTGAATATTAATATTGCCTGTGCATTGTACATGCTATCATTTCTAGTCTCAAAACTTTCAATAAACCTTGACGAACGTATGTGCAGATTTATTTTATTTTATTTTTTTAAAATAATTATTGAAGTTATCTTGGGTCAAAATTGAAAAGTTTGACTTTAATTGCAGAATGCTTATCCAACCACTTTCTTCGGTGCTAGCTCAGATCTTTCTCAGTCTAATAAATATATTCATTCCAAAGAAGATGAATTGGGGAGTCTCAACTACGTGCTTCACATAAACATTTACTCACAAGTCTATACTTTTAAAAATATTTGATTTTTAATTAGAAATAATTACTCCATAGTCAACTATTGATCTGATCGGTGGTGCAGTCAACTATTGTGTGTGTGAGTGGATGGGCTTTGAAATTGAAGTGATGCTGAGTTTGTTTAATTAGACAAGGATTTTTGCCCGGGAATCATCTTAAATATTGTAGTCAAAATTCCAAACCCAAATTAGGTACAGTTCAATTTATACAATGGTAAGTGGTGTTTCCACTTGATGTATATATAAATATGGATTAGTATAAAAGACTTGATAAGAAATTGTGACTTTGAAAACCTAATCAATCAACATAATAGTGGGAGAAGGTGGGATGGAGTTTGACTATCAGTGACAAAATAGTGTTTGTACATATAGCATTAGTGAAAAAATGTTGTTGTTGTTGTTAATTAAATTTGATTTCATGTTCTATCAAACATCAAATGTGCATTTTAATTTTAATTCTTGTTTAATGGCGCATACAGTGCCATAAGGAAGGCATAAATTGATATATATATATATATATATATATATATATATATATATATATATATATAGATGGGTCACACATATATATAGCTCATGAGATAGTTGATAAATCCAATAATATTACATGGAAACAAGAGGCTTCCCTACAAAGTTGTTAGCATTGTCCCTAGTTCTTAAATTGATTTTAATTGATGATAAATAATTAGCTTAATCGGTTGACTCTCATTTTCTAATAATCAAATTTAGGTTAGACATTTGCAATAAGTGTTGAAATTTAGAATGGGCTTGTACCAATTCCTTTCCTAATGCCACACCAACGAGACTTGTTTGGCTTCAAATTTAAAATTGGGAAAACGGAAAGAAGTATTTTTATAATGGTTATCATATATTTATTATCATTATTAACGGTATCTATCTATTTTTATTAATTTTAAAGTTATTTTATTTATTTATTCGTTATTTCATATATAGGTAATGAATTTATATACTCCATTTGATCATTATTATAATGCATCAACTACTATTTCTCGCGAATTAAGGAGTGGTAGTTAATTCATTAATTATATTCAAAATTAATAAACGTTTCTAACTTTATCCTTACTTTAATGATGTAAAATTAAATAAGTTAGTTAAAAATGAGGATAAATAGAAAAATAGTAATAAATGGGTTAGTTAAAGTAAGTTGGTGCCTTATAATAAGAACAAAAAAATATTGGTAGTTGGTGCTTTATAATAAGAATCAGAAGGAGTATCAATCAACTCGTCTTATACAATCAACAATTTATTAATAGTAAACTTTGATGCTTTAGAGATTAATGCTAAATTTTGAATAATGACACAAACCTCACCCACCCTAATCAATTTTTCCCCTTTATAAACAGCGGGCCTGGAGATGACAATCATCACGATTCATACAACAATAAAAAAATTAATGTTTCGCTAAAAAATAAATTAGAGGTAACTTGGGCACTATAATCGACAACATTTAAATTTTGGGATCTTGGATTATTAATCTAATTATTTTTTTTTTTTTTAAAAAAAAGAGATTCCATTGTTGGGCGGTGAAGTGAATTTTGTATTGGGATTGAAGAATGAATAGGTTGCATTCATCAATTAATTGAGACGATTTTTTTTTTTCCTTTTTGCCACGAAGTTAATTAATAGAGTAACCAGTGAGAATGCGTTTTCTGCTGTATTACTTGTACATGTTGTTGACATATCTCTCCTCGTAATCTCAAAAAAATTGAAATAGCTGGCCTCATAGTTTTAAAATAATTAAAAAAATCCACTAGTAGTAATTAATTTATAGCTTAATTGCGATATATATCATTCCATTGGACGTTCCTCGGTGGGATTGACCTAAACTCACAAACCAATGGCACCTCAGATTTATATCAATTTGTAGGAGTAATATTTTAGAAGAAAAGATCCTGCTGTCTCCAATATTACAAATTAAATCAAAGCGGCATCATATAATATAAAATATATTAAAATAAGGACCAGCATTTGACACAAATAAATTTTAGAAGAACAAAAATATTAATAAATAATTCAAAAAGTTGTAAATTCACCAAAATTATTAAATTTGACCAAACGGAAGTTAAATTATAAGAGAATAAAACCCAAATGATGTTTAATGAAATTACATAGTTTTAGTGAATTTTTACCTTTTAAAATTTTTTTATTAGTATTTTTGTTTATTCAAAAACTTATTTATATCAGAGGTCCCCTAGACAAAACATTGTTAATAAAATTGTACCTTAAGATAACATCGCTGATCTCAAGTGAGTGTATGATGACAATTTGGCTGAACATATAATATATCTATTAATTCAATACTATAAACTGTACTAATATTATTTAATTATTATATAAGCCTGCTTGACTTCAAAATTGAAAGCGTGTATTGGACAACAACATGATCACAGGTTCTTATTGGTATTCAAATCAAACTCCACCAAACACGACCTTGTTCCTCTACAAATGAATCTACATGTGCCTGCCTCAGCTCTTGTATATACCAATGGCAGCTTCATTTCATGCCCAGATCAATCAAATGATCATTCGATTTATTATATTTATAATTTCATTCAAGTCCCCCAGATTTAAGTTATCAAAATTGTACTGTAGTAGGTGATGAATACTTTGTTATTAAGTCTTCCAATAATACGACTCAAATATAATCATTAAAATTTCCACTGATAGAACGTTGTTATTTTAATTATATTTCGGGATATAACATACTCAATCTATTTAAAATGTTTCAACAACGAGTTATTGCCCAAGTTCATAAAAATTTAATCGTTCATTTACTTGCTTTTAAATATATAGTATGTGAACATTGTGTGTGTGTAAAAATATATTCAACTATGAGGATTTAATGATGTGTGTGTGTGTATTATATTCTGTTGTTAGCTGGAGGTCCGATCAAATATATATTGCTGAAAGCACACATGCATGCATGTTTGAGAGGAGTCAAAAAGGAATAAAATAAAAGAAAAATAGGAAAGGCAAGCGCAACACCATTTCCTCCCTTAATCAATCAATTAAACATTTAAGATTGTTTGATTTATCATTAAAGAACCTTGTACATATAAATTAAGACAAAACACTTTTTATATATTTATTTCGTATACTCATATTAGAAAAACAGCTTCCATCATTAAGTTTGACACTTGATTACGGCGAGTAGAGTTATAATTGTGGTATGGGCCTTGAGGTGTACTGGTGAAGTTAGAGAGAGGGAATAATATTATTTGATCACATGCATCTGTCATTATTCGACAAACAATTGCCTCCATCGAATAATAGAGAGAGAGAGAGGGTACACAGTTATACGCTCCAGCCTCGACAAGTTCACTTTGCAGCTACCATACACTTCACTCCACTTGCTCCTTAATTCCTTCACACACACACACACACATACCCCCATTATTCATATTATATATACCTCTCATTATTCATATCTATTATCATATACGTACATTTAAGTGAACCTAATCAAAAGCCCCCCCTCAAAATTATGTTTATTGAGTTACATCAGTTGCGTGTGTTATTGGTCATACACACAATAAACAACTTAGGAGGATACCATGTATTCTCTGACGACTTTGATAGTTTCTTTATAATTCACAGTATGTTTAATGTTATATTCAAAGACTCTTTAGTGTTATGACAATAACGTTTGTGATTTGTGCGCGCGGGATGTCATGTTTAGAGGCTCTTTACTGTTAATACAACCGTGATTCATGCTATTGGTTATAAAGTTTTTGCCTTTTAAGGTATAAGCTGAGTGGAAGCTACTTACCGCAATAATTCTTAATATGAGCTCTTCATTATCAAATCCTTACTGTGCATGTACAGGTAATTCCAGTTATTACATTGTGTAAGTGATGAATGTATCTGATCAGTAGTTAATTGTGTGAAGTATGTGTATAAATATGGCGCGTGGGTTTTAATTCCCCCACCTCACCCATGGTTGAAGGTTCTTTTCATTCAATCCGGAATTTTGACATTACCTTGTTTCAATCAAGACTTCATGCACCTCATCACCAATGCAAGATGCAAAAAAAAAAAAAAAACAATGTAAAGTAGGTGTGTCGACATGTATATGATTAGAGATGAACTTTTAGAAGTTGAACTGGTTTCAAATAAATTAAAAAGGTAGGAATTATAGATTAAATTCAGGCTGGCATGTTTGAGAGAATACCAAGCAAAGTGATTGCGGGCACATTTCTTTGGTACTCTTTTATGCTTGATGATGGTGATAATGACAAGGAGGCATCTCCAAAAGTCCAAAACAAATCCAGAAAAGCAAAAGTTGAGTAATGAAGATAGGAAAACAGAGAGGCAGAGGAAGAAAGAAGCATATTGCAGCTCATGTAATAATGTTGTTGTTCTTCCAATTACTTTTTTGTCATTGTTTTTCAAAGGCCTGAGATCTACCGCCTTTGCAGCAAGACCCCACCCTCCATTATTACTTACAAAACCACATATCTCCACCCAGTTCATCTCCTTCCTTCCTTCCTTCCTTCTCTACCAATCTTATATCTTTACATCATGTTCACAAGGTTCTTCAATATTGATCCACAAAAAAGAAAAAGAAGACAATAATTTAACCAGTAAAAAGTATATATATAGAAAAGCAGAAATAGCGGGATATATAATTGTACTCAGGCAGATTCCTCGGCTTGCTGCTGGCTCCCTTGACTTTCCTTTTTTACCCTCGACTGGATCCCGTAATAACTCACGTACCACTTCACGAACTTCTTCAGCCCCACCGCCAGATCTGTGGTGGGCTTGTATCCGAAATCTCTGTGAGCCAGGCTCACGTTTGCGTGCGTGAACGGCACATCGCCGTTCCTCGGCATCGTGATCACGTGCTTCTTCGCCTTTTTGTTCAGAAGTCCTTCCAGTGTCGACACCAATTTCCCCACCGGCACTGGCGATGTGTTCCCCAGGTTGTACACCCTCAGCTGTGCCCGCCCTCTCTTCTTTCCCCCGCTTCCGGTGCTCTTCTCCGCCGTGTCCAACGCCCCCACACACCCTTTCACCACATCGTCGATGTAAGTGAAGTCACGTGCCACCTCCTTCGCATCCTGCGTCTGGTAGATGTCGATGGTCTTCCCCTGCAATATGTCCTTCGTGAAGAAGAAGTACGCCATGTCGGGTCTTCCCCAGGGCCCGTACACCGTGAAGAATCTCAGGCCGGTTAGAGAGAGCCCGTAAATGTGGTTGTAAGTGTGGGCGATTTCCTCGCCGGCCTTCTTGGTGGCGGCGTAGAGACTCGCCGGCTGATCGGTCCGATGCAATTCGGAGAACGGATTTTCGGTGTTGAGACCATAGACGGAGCTCGAAGATGCCCACACAATGGCGGGTTGTGGATTCGCAGCCTTGGCGATTTCCAGGAGGTTGACGAATCCGGCAATGTTGGAGCTCACGTACGATTGCGGATTCTGCATCGCGTAGCGAACCCCCGCCTGAGCAGCGAGGTGGAGGATGTGCGTGAAGGGAACAACGTCAAAGAGCTTGGACAGCAAGGGTCCATCGTTGAGATCGCCTTCGACAATGAAGATTTGGTGCTTGGAAAGAAGCGCCTGTCTGGCGCGCTTGAGGGAGGGATCGTAGTAGTCGTTGAAGTTGTCGAGGCCAAGAACCCCATCGCCGCGCTTCTTGAGGGCCAAGGAGCAGTGAGAGCCAACGAAGCCAGCAGCACCTGTGACGAGGACGGACATGCCATTGGGGCGGCGGGGGGAGGAGGAGTGGCGGACCTGCTTCTCCCAGGAGGAGCCGGCGCCGTAGAAAGCGGAGGAGAGGAAGTTGTGGTGGGTGTGAAAATGGAGGGGAGGAGAGTCGGAGAGAGGAGGGAAATTGAGGGTAAAGAGGAAGACAAGGATGAGAGCAACGAGGAGAGTTGCACGGAAGAGAATCTTAGAGGAAGCATTGAGAAGCTTGGTGTTATTGATGCGGCGGAGGTAGCTGTTGTAACGCTCAAGTTTAACGGTCTTGCTGGTGTCAGGCGGAGAAGCCATTGATTGACGAAGAGGGAATGGAATGAACAAGAGGGAGGGGGCTCCAGGGGTGATCACCGATCAAGTGAGAGCCCTGAAGAAGAGAGGATCGCGAAATGGGTCATATAAAGGCAAAGAGTGTGAGGCCTGAGGCGGTGTTGGCGTTGCCTGGCCACTTTCCTTTTTCTGTTATTTACTCTCGTCACTATCATCTCCAATTTCTCCCTTTTTCATTTTTTTTAATGAATTTTATATTTTATAATAAACTCTTATCAGTTAAGTTAACATTGAATATAAAGGACCAAACCTGCCTCTATGTTTATCATTAGTGATAAAATTCTGATATTTAAAATTCAAATTCAAATATAAGTCTTATATACCATATATAATTATATGTATTTGTGAGTGGGAATGTGTTGGAAGGAAACGTGTTAAAAAGTAGGGATAGAACTTAGAAGGCGCCAGGGAGTTGTGATGCCCACAAATTAAGCACAATGTCAATGGCGCGTGTACGTACGTACGTCATGAATTTGGTAACCTTTAATTACGGTGTGTAAGTTTAAATTGTCATAAACAAACGTGAAGTAAAACGAGAATAAAACAGTGGAGTTGGAAGTATGTGCACAAAAGTTGAGTTGAGGTCGGGGACGACGTACCGAACAAGGGTAGGGGTTAAAACTTAAGCTTTAGGTGCAAAAACACACATATGTTTTTTTGAGGAGTAAAAATATACATATAGTTATCATTTTGGTGTAAAAGTTATATCTCACCGTTAAGTTACTGTTCACCTCATCTCTTTCTTTCTCATCACGGTGAACAGTAACTTAACGGAGGAATGTGACTTTTACACCAAAATGGTAACCGCATGTGTATTTTTACTCCTCAAAAAAGTATATGAATATTTTTCCTCCGGAGGAAAAAGCTTAATGTGTAGTTTTACACCTGAACTCTAAAACTTAAAACAAGAATATGAGGTTAAAGGGGCCGGCGAGAAGAGAGAGTGACAGCTATGTATGGAGAGAGAGGAGCTTGTGAGGTTCCCGTGTTCCCACTTTGTGTTCTCATGTGTGAACCGCCCCCATAAATTACACTATGCCCCCTAAAATTGACTTTTTGTTGGACTCACAGCCCATAATGAGCAAAATTTTATCAAACACTCAGTTTCATATTAACTTATTTGTGTTTTAAATGTAACCCTCGTTCATTATTATTAAAATATTAAATAAATAAATTAAATTATTTTAATCTATTTATATTTATTAATTTTTTCTAAGTTAATTTACTTCACTTATAATCTAATATATAATCTAACTGTACACAAAATATAATACAGTTAAGTAACTACTTACTTTTGTTTCATTAATCTCTTAAAAAAAATCAAGTAAGTTTTTATTTAGAATCTGAATGACTAATATGTTGAAATGTCGCTTTTAAACTAACTCAAATACGAGAAATGAATTTGGGATTAGGAAAAAAAAATCTTACTTGTTTGTGTCACTGTGCTGAACATAATTTTTGTATGTACGAGTAACTGATATGTTTTGTCTCAATTAGCTTTGAAACGATCACAAGGCTGTGTCAAAGATGCTTAATATATCATAATAATTAAATAGGATGGTAAACCCATTAGCTTTAGCACTTGGCCTTCATGGTTTGGCCCCTCCCCATTAATTAGGCCTCCCCCCATCTCCTTCCTTCCTTTTCATGGGTTTTCCCCCCTTGTCTGTTCTACATCAACTAATGAACGCTCTCATTCTCAAAATCAATTCACTGTTATTTTGTGTGGTTATTGGGTTAAGTATTAATTTTGTCTCGGAAATACGTGCTTAAGAGTAATTTTACCTTAGAAGTATCAACGTAGCAATGTTGGCCCTCCGTTAAAAACCCTAACGATCAACGTTAGGGTTTTTAATGGAGGGGCAACATTGCTATGTTTTGGCGTAACAATGTTGCCCCTGAAGTACGCGTCAGGAGCAATTTTGCCCCTCTGTTAAAAACCTTAATGATCAACAAACGGTCAACATTAGGGTTTTTAACAGAGGGGCAACATTGCTCCTAGGCGTGTACTTCCGGGACAACATCACTACGCTGAAAACTTCCAGAATAAAATTGCTCCTGAACGCATACTTTCAAGCTAAAATCGGTAACCCTGTGCTGATTTCCCACACAAATATATAAAGGAAATATGTCAAGCTTGATAGGATCAAGAGTGATGCGACATGGGCCACCGACACCATATAATACAGAGTCAATCACCGTAATCATTCTTTATTATAGGGTACGACGGCCGTAAACGTACATTACAAAATTGTTATTAAAGAAAAGATTAGGATTCATTTGTGAGATTTATGAACATGATGGGGACATGGCAATAAAACCATTATTGATTTTGAAAGCTACTTGCTTTTGTCATATTACATGTGTTGCTTAACTTAATCCTAAAATGACTCCTCCCCATTTAATTAATGACACAGAGGAGCTTAATTGCTTGGTCTGTCTCCTTCTAATTAATTAATTCATTAATCATTATTCAGTGAAGATCCATTTTTTAACGTCTTATTATTACCCACAACTTGCTTCTGCATACTTCCAATAAACATTTTTTACAACTTTATACGCATAATCTTTATCTTTAATATAATTTGTTACATAAGAAAATTTTCTTTTCAGAAGAGAATGTCAAATTTATATTTACTTCTCCAAACACTTTCCTAATTCGATGTATTTTTCATCTTTTCAAAAAAACATTTTTTTTTTCACACGTATCAAACCTTGCCTGATTGTCTATTTAACATATTTGACGTCGCATAATATTTTGACCTTTTTCTTTTTCTTTTTTCCCCCTCTCTTGGGAGGAATTAAGTGTAACATGGGAATAAAACAAAAATACGAATTGAATAGGAGTTGAATATACTAATCAAGTGTCGATTATTATATAAACTGAACGGTGAAGACCAAATTTTACTACTCAACTCAACCAGCTGTTCTTTTATATACTCGCCTTCTGTGTATATATTTTCCCAAATGAATGTTTTCTCGTGTTGCTTATCAAATAAAATCAGCAGAGAACACCAAGTATTCTTGTGTTGCTTATTAAATAAAATCAGCAGAGAACACTAAGCTTTTGCTAATGATTTGGCTTCTTTCATATATAGCTTAGACTGAGTAGCTAGGGACACTTTTGAAAGTTGGAGAATGGAAAAGAGTTCTTCATGTAAAAGGGTACGTGAGCTCAACCCTTGAAAGCTCTTTTAAAACCAAACAAGATATTAATAATTGTGATGAATGCAAGTTACTTATTACTACATATATAAAATTAATGAGCTTATCATACTTGACTTTCATTCGCACTTAATACATGTAGAGTACGTACGTGGAATATTAATAGCTAGGGAGGGATGATTGTAACCGTCCGTCCGTAACATCTGAACAATTAATGCATCAAAATAATAATACTAACTGTTAGAGATCATAGAGTAGTTTAAACTACTAATTACTTAACAGAATTAGAATCAGTTAAATTCAGGTAAATATTAGCAGTATTATACTGTGTACGTAATTATGAAATTGCAAAATAGCTAGCATGGATATATATAGGCATGCCATTTAACACACCTATGGAGTCATTTTCAAAGCATAAACAGATGACTAACCATTTAATTAATTGCCTTCAATAATAACTTATTTGAACCCAACATTAATTTATTCCATTTCGCCAACAAATCTCAATGACAATTAATCAGTATAGCTTCATTGGACATCCATGCATGCATTTTGAAACAAGTATGCGTACGTTCGTTGTCAATAATAGAGTTAATGCGCGTCATATTTAGCTTTCTTTTTCATCTCCTTCGACACGTTCATACATATTTTTCATATTCTTTACTCCACATAAACATTCCTTGTCAAAGTTTAATAACACGCTCTCTGACGTGCATTAATTCAATTTTACTAAATAGATTTTATTAATTGCCTTTCATGTTTTAAGGCGATTACACTTTTACAAAAAAAGAATTGAAGGGTATACAAAAAACATATATAGACGTGCGATTTAACGTTTCTATTTAAAAGAAATTGACAAAAGCTTAGAGAATACAGAAGAGATCCTGTCAAGGAGATAGCTGATTTGCTTTATTACATGCTAGTTAATATGATATATTGATGGAAAGATCATTTGTGTAATTAATTGATTGAAGAGGACATGCAGGAGTATTGTTTGTTACTCTCTCTCTCTCTCTCTCCCTCACTCTCACATACACATACACAATTTTATCTGCCAACAGATCAATTAATGTTTAATTATAATTTCCTTGATTCATTAAGCTTTGTCAATCGCGATTTGTAATATTGAAAAAATATTGGATGGTGTGTGTAATACATGTGTGTTATAAGTGCAACTCTATGATGTGTTGGAGAGGTATGGGCCATGTGTTTTGATTAACTGAGGGACATAACGTAGTGTACAGAAAGCAAAGCGTCTTAATGATCATAAATGAATTGATCGATTTTATTCTGAGAGATGATATATATGAGAAAAGAGAGAATTATAATTTAATTCAAAGGCTTCTTCATAGAAAAGCCTATATATATAAATGGAAATGGGAAGGAGGCATGAATAAATGAAAGAATGATTAGAGGGGATAATGAGGAGGGAGCAGCACTAAACACAGCATGTGATTAGGTATCACCGACGCCTCCTAAAGTCAGTGTGAGGGCCACTTTTATTTTGACCATCATTTCTCTATTTTTTTTATATACCCACAAAAAATAATTATCAGTTTTTTTTTTTGTTTTGTATACAGAAAAAGGTATCGTTTAATTCCCTTAACTTTAGAGGCAATACGATTATAGCAGTTGATAGGCAACGCAACTTTTTTAAGGCAGCTTATGTCCATCATTATATATTGACACGATTTAAAAGTAAGATATATAATTAATGTTGATTAATAATTAATGATTGCTGGTGGCATACTGATCCGATCTACTATAGATTAGTGGGTGAGCAGGAAGAAGAGGGAGTTAAATTTCGACTTGATTTTCTGATGTTTAGTTTATTTGAAAATAACGTCGACGTGGTGTTCTTCAGAATGATAAGTATATACTACGATCATTTGGTCAAGTATTTTAATAAATATATTATGAAATCCCATAAAAAAAATCCAGATCTGGAGAATTGTAGATGGTATATATGGGAAGAGTAGAGAATGAATGGGAGAGTTATTTTAAATAGGAATGATGAAAATAGAATTGAATGTAGAGGGTTACGTACATGAGTGATAAGGCATTACACGTGGAGCACATGCATGCATATGAATTTAGTTTAATGATAATCTGTTTTTTTTTTCTAGGTCCTATATCTGTGTGTGTGTGTGTGTGTGAGTTGAACAATCTGGTCCATTTATGTTGACATTCATCAGTAATACTGGTGCGTGCATGCCTACGTATGCCTGGTACGAAGGGACATTGTATATATTGGAACACGATAATATGGAATGTAACGAAGTTGTGTGTGTGTGTGTGTATAGGTGATAGTATTATCAACATATATTATGATTGTGAGATGATAGATAAACATGAAAATTTTGGTACGTACCTAGCTAAATTGCCAAACGTACGTCCATCATATATAAACACATGCCAGCTAGGTCATGTCTTGTTGTATATATACTACTACTACTACACACACACCCTTGGAACTAATTAGCCTCACACACACACACACACACACACATTCATATATATATATGCCACTCGATCATCTATCTCTTGTTTACCAACTGAACATTTTGCATTATTATATTGATCAAGATCAGTATGTGAATGATGATGAATACAATAAACCCGTATGATTTACCCTAAGCTCTTAGTTAGGGACCTGAATTATTGTGAGCCTATATTAACCTCTCTCTTTAGCCACGATATGATATTCAACCATCGTTCACACGTACACCCATACACAAATCAAAGTGAGTGACACTTTTATGTGGGCTAAAGCCTTACAATGAGTGAGTGACAAATAACAAACTAACTAACAATTCTACTCAATCTCACTAATCAATATATTTATATATATATATAGCAACAACATCAGTGTGTATTCTTAGTATGATTATTATTCTAAATAAAGCAATTGGATGTAAAAGAGAGGCCCACTCCAGTGTTGGTTGGTGTTGTCGATTGGAAGTGATATGTAATAGTAAAAAGGTGTGGGCATATATAGCTCCCTTTTATTCAATTTAATGCCTCCATGGCCCCATTCCCTCCAATAACTACATATCAAAGGACGCTTCTCACTCCTCCACGAAATCTCCAAGAACCTTCATTATATATGTCCTCTTTCACTTTCTCCCATTCTCATTACAACCCCCACCACTCCCCTTTCTTCATTATTACTCACACACACTCACACTCACGAAATCATTCATTGGGCCATCTGCTGATATTTTTGGCTTTGGACTGTCAGACACCACGAATACCAGATAATAATGAAGATTTTTATCTGCAAATATTTTTGCGGATCACCAATAATCCATATTCATTTTTAATGTAACATAACCTAGGATATCTCATTTATTCAAATATATATATATATATATCCCATCAATCCTCAAAAACAAACACATTCACCAATAAAATATGTATCAAGCCTCTCAATAGAATTATATTACATGGAAATTGAACAAGCTAATGATTGCTACGAACCTTATCATGCATTATTTACAACACAGGAGGACTCATTGGGGTCACAAAAGTCTGATTCTAATTAAATTGAGGAATAACTGTTCATCAGATCGTGAGCTCCACCCAAACAGTGCATAAGTACATCTACATTAATTGACTTCCTCTGATTATTCTTCTTCTTCTTCATGTCTAGCTAGAGCTACATTTTTTTTATTGATCCCATCTGTTATAAGTGGGGTATTTTTGGTTCCCATTAATTGATTATATTGCAGCATCAAAACAAGACAATTCGCATATTTTAACCACCATGTGAAGCTTAAAAGTGAATTCACACAGATTCTATACGTCCAAAACTTTGCCCCATTTTTCAATGGGAATTAAACCAGGAAACCAAAGCCCGGCCAAAAGAGAGAAGAAATAATAATAATAATAATAATAATAATAATTATAATAATGAGAATCTTGATTTAAATAAGTTGCTTTCCGAGAAATCCGACAGAGAGGGCCACGTTTGACTTGATGATCCATTTAGATATAGGGGCAGCACAAGACGCGGTTGGTTCCTGCCACTTGCATTTCTTTCTGTCCCCCACTCCACTTCTAAGGCATCCCATCTCATTTAACTTTTCTCTCTCACTCGTCCATTTCTCACACTAGCTAGCTCTCTTGCCCCTCTTTAATTTATTTATAAGCTGTTCATTTTTGTATCATTACCCTTTTCACTCTTCCAAGTAACCACCAAATTAGAACTCTTCATCATACACAGACAATAACACGGATTGTACACTACCAACGTAAGACTTGTCAATAGTACATTAATCAATTGATCGATGTTGACGATAAAGAGATTTAATCAGTAGAAATATATATATGGACGTGTTGAATTCTGGAAACTGAGAAGCACATGAAACCTCTGTGTGTCGTGAGCTTAATATTGTACATGGTGTCCCCCATATCACAACACTAGAAAAGGATGATCACACAGTGTGAGTAACTGAGTATCGTAAATGAATGAGTTATGGGACTTTGATTTTACTACTACAACCTTTTTTACCGTCAGGCTGCTTGATTGAGTAATGTGGCTGATAATTGGTTGCCTTTTTTAGCCCATGAAAATCACGTATATATCACATTAATGCGACACCTTTCACTTTCCCCATCCCACTTCCCAACACGTTACGGCTTAGCCTTACCCATTATATTTCATCTGTCGTTTTCCATTCTCTCTCTGTCGGCACCAACAGCATTTCCTTCCTTTGTTTTAACGAATCTTTCTCCTTTTCAGTTTTTAATTACCTTCCCCAACCCAACGCTATCATTAGCTACTACTTGAGAATATGAATCCACATCTAGTTTATAATGATTGATCCCTTCATCTTTTTGTCCCTTTGTATTGTTTAGCTAATCTTTCGTGTTTTAAAGCAACTAAAATGGCGTTCTTAAGGACTCACAAAACTTCCCTGTTTCTAGTTCCTTCCATATTCCATAGGCTTTGGATGCCACCCTCCCGAGGCGTGGATATCCAGATCTTTGACTGCGTATCCACTTCACTCATTATATATATAATTGGCTAAAGACACATAACATTCATTCTATTACTTGGTTCAAATGTACTTCTCTTGCCCTCACACTGATCAGATAGAGTAATTTTATACTTCTCGCCCACTGGCCCTACTTGTTGGCTTCTCTCGTTTTTCCCTCTAATCTTTGCATATTTCATATCATGCTCGCTCCTTCCCATTCTATTTTATTCCCTTTCTTACACTTCACACCAATTGCCATCTCATTTCAATTTTTGACAAACGTATTATCACTTCTCATTCACAGATTCGTTTCCTCCTTTCTTCTTTTATATCGTGCTTCCTATATTCTTGTTTTTACTACCAATATCCTTTTGAATAATAGATACATAGTTATAATAACAAACTGCAACTTTTAAACCTGGACTTTAAAGTACAGCATGAATCACCAGAAAATGGTTTTATATTCTAAGTTCTAATCCCCGCCCTTTGGATATTTTGTTTGGGCAGTGACAATCTGATGAAGTGCTCTGCGTCTTTAAATTGGGTAATGCAATTTATGGTTGGTCTTTTTCAAGGCGTTTGGTGTTGATGCCAGTACAGATGCGAATTGTCGGATTATAATTCATAGTAGCTCCTGTCTTAGATATAGCACAAAATTTATACTGCAATTTACACTATAAATTTTACCTTATATTTATGACTGGATTGAGTAATAAATAACGAGTCTTTTTTTTCCTTTTAGGGGCAAAACCAGCATAACATGGGGTGTCTTAGATGCTCTGATCAATTGAACTGTGCTGAGTTTACAAAATATCTAGTTGCCCATGAAGCCAAATGTTCGGCCTTCCAAAATATCGCAATGTTCACCCATACCTTACTTAAAATGACTACATTATTTTACTTAGATTAGGTCAGAAAGTTGATCTGCCGGCATAAGACTTCACTATATCTATCTTAATCTCGACTTCAAGTCTCAGCAAAATTATATGTTGAGAGAGGCCCAACCACAAGTCTTGAACCGGAAACCAGAAAATAATATTTTTTTAAAAAAGACTACTTTTTTCAATCACACCTACGCGTAATTTATGATTTTCAAATGGATGATTTTTCCCCCTAGATTGATTGCTTTCCATAAATACATATAGCCACAAGTAATGGCCATTTCGATTCCAATTTGTTCAGAAATGTCTCAAAATGGATATTTTCTACACGAAATTATAAATTAATACAGAATGGAGTGTGTAATCATGATCAAACAATTTCGTCTCATCGTTGCTTTATAGCTTCAACTGTAGCCTCTACAGCAGCAACTGGGGGATCCGGGAGGTTCCTAATCACCTGCATTAGAATAAAAGTAATTCGTCTGCTTCACTATAGAACAGATATCGACCTTAAAGTACTGGCAAAAAAAAGATATCGACAAGTGACGACGATATGGCTAGGACACAACATTAAGTGGCATCGAATTACAATAATACTTGAGTAGTGTTTGGTATTCACCTGATACAGATACCAAGAAGCATAAGCATCTGTGGCGGCGTAATCTAGTTGCTGCTCCGATAAGGGAAGAGCTTCCCAATTTCCCAGTCTTATATTGGAGGGTTTCTTCAGCTGCAAATTTACATGTTCAATATTCTCATCAATTGAAATGTTCATAAGATATACATAGACTGTGGAGGAAAAGATTAACGGTTCAAAAGCCACAAATTGCACGTCTGTTGTCTACAAGTGGGACCCGTTAAAAAATGCACTAATAAAAAAATGGCATCCGAATTCCAATTCCTACAACGCATTTAAGGCTCTGATCTGGACTACAGAAGCCGGACTTCGAAATTAAACAAACCTGTTTCGATAATAGTTTCTCAGTCAATGATGAAAGACCAAAGTTCTGAATATCTCCAACTAGCTTTTGTTTTGCAAGAAAAGAAATATCTTTGACACCTTCGATGGATATTTTATAATCTTTAAAAAACTTGCGAGCATCACCACCAATGCCAACCCCAACCTGTGCATATACCATTGAATTCATAATTCCAATAAATAATTAATGCCCATCGATAGAAAGATCAAAACAGGAAAAGAAAAGGCTTTCATCTTGAAAAACTATGAACCTTCAAAATTTTAGGGTCTTCAAGCAAAAGCTCAAGGCTTGATGGAATGCCAGAATGGATTACATGTAGAACATGACAACGATCAGTGCCATCACATAGCTGCATCACTGCTACCTTCCCATTTGGAACACCTATAAAAAGTTTTTCATAATATTGATTCAGTAATTGTCATATTCTCTTTCACAGAATTAAGGTTTACAGAGGGCAGCAAGGAAAGGCTACTCTCCAGAATAGGTATCCCTTTCACTACAAATTGGTGAAGTGAACCATTCTTTTACAGCTAACCAATATAATACTACTATAAGAACTATAAGAAAACATGTGATAGAGCAGGAGACAAAACCTCATAAAAAGTAACACTCTTCATTGTAAACCAATCAAAATATCACCACCACCTAAGGCAGACACAGAAACAATTTGTCCAAAATAGATTTTCACCACCAAGTACGGATAGTACATTCTCTACACTTTAAGTCCAAAAAGCCTTCACAGGATTGAACCATAATTATAGGAAAGCCTTGAAAGTTTAGTTCTACACTTCAGTTTTAGATAAACTGAACATTAAGGGGCTGTCTGGTATGAGGGGAGGAGGGTAGGGAAGGGGGGAGGAGGAAATTTTTTTTTTAGTTGGATTTTAAAAAAATAGAAAAGTGAGGTTAAAAGTTTTTAATTGGTTTTTCTCACTCTTTTATCTTTTATCTTCTCTTTCCTAAAGTTTTATAATCCCACTTCTTCAACTTTTTTAAATTCAACTCATAAAAATCTCCCCTTCCCTCCCTTCCCTTCCAAATCCCTCACACCAAACAGCACCTAAGAATTCTAAGTTTTCCAGTATTAGTTACAATATCTCCTTAGGCTGTCAGTTGTAATCAAAGTTGGTGTTCAAAACTTGGTGCAGTAACTCTTGAGACTTGTTTTGCAAAATTATAATTATAATCATATTACATTTTTTAACGCTTGGAGAGAAAATTCAAGACTACTGATTTCATGATTGTAACTAAACTAGTTAAGGCAGTTATGGATGCTTCGCCCCTAGCAAGGCATGTGAAGGTCCTTCACACCTTATACGTGAGGCTTCTGGGTAAGAAGAATTTGAGTTCCTATTTCTCTACTCTTCATCCCCCCACCCTCATCTATTTCTGTTTCTCTCGTATCTTTCATAAGCATGATATCAGAGTGGCTCGTGACAAAAGGAAGGAAATGGACGCAAAGCAGGTTCATATCTCAGCAATGGAATTGGCAAAGGGACCTCTGCAGTTACAAACAAGTATAAGGGAGGAAACCTTAGTGGCAATCTTCGTATAGGGCATATTTTCCTCAATTCTAGTCCTTCGCTTTCTTGCCTTTTGCTTTGTATTAAAAGAAGTATAAAGGAGGAGTTATGTGTTGTGACAATGGTTCAGCATAGTGAGGGAATTACAGGCCTATTGCTAAAGGATGTCTGAGATGCTATGGAGGAAGAGGCCTAGACACTAACCACTTTTCTTTGAGATGAATGGAAATCTGCTGCTGTCAACCCAAAAAAGAGTGTTAGAGGATGCTTAAGATAAATTTATTAACTAATCTCTTTAAAAAAATATCATCAGAGTAGAACCACTTGAATATCCCTCGCGATCTTTCACCAAATAAAACTGCAAACTATGAAAGAATATGTGAACATTGAAAGAAACATACAGCAAAGTACTCCTAGAGCAGCTAAACAGTTGGATCACGCCCCATCTTTAATGCCACGTAACAAATATAACAGTGAAGCACAAATCTAATAGCCCAAAATTAGCAGAAGACACAACCCAAGGAGTGTGATTCTACAATGTTCTAGGAAAACACTAAATGCACCTAAATAAGAAACTCATTACGTGCATGACTGCAGCTCATGGTGGTGAATGGTAATCAAGATAAATCGTCAAACCTCCATCCTAGGCCATTAAATCATGTATGCGGCAAATTTTGTAGACCTGGTGCAACCAGCAAGTGATGAATTTAAACAACTGAACTGACCTCTTCTAAACGAGGGTCTCCACTCAATGTCAAGCCCAAGTGCCATTTGTTCCACGTTTCTTTTCTTAGCATTCAGCACGTTTAGCAGTTCCAGTGCAGCTTTCTCCACACCATTGGCAGTTTCACTGTACAGGATTTCGCCTGCAAACTTCAGTATAGGTAATCTCATCTTTGAATAGCCTGTAAAAGAATAATATAACTATTAAAAATCCGAACAGAAAAATGAGAGGAAACATAAAGCTCATTTTAAAGGTTTATTTAAGATGCAATTCTCAGGAAAAAAGAAAATGTAGGAATCAAGGCTTTTCCCCAAGGTGAGCAGTATCTAGTGGTCCCCCTACCTCCACACTCACACAAGCAGCTCACAACTAATGAGACACTGCACTTGTATAATCAGCAGAGAAGAAATAACCATGAAGTGATTGATCCAAAATAATGCCCGGAACTTTGTGATCCTAGCCTAATGTATATTTTGTCAAATAAATTAGAAGCCACAGAAGTAAAAATGAAAAGAAAAAAGAAGAAGAAGAAGCCACATTCCATTTTTTCCTATCCGCCGCTAAGCTAACTTAGATAGAAATTCATCTGACTTGTTCCAAAATTTAAATAAGAAAACGACTCTATGAACGACATCAAGCAATACCTCATAATGAATAGAACCGACTCGCTATATAACAAAGTTAACCAAAATTAAATGACTAATAACTGTCTTAACCACAAAAATCGAATAAGATGCCGAAGCTTCGGAGCTGGATAGAGAATGGCCCTAATTCGAAAACCCCAGAAACAAACCCCGGGAAAAAGAATCTTGTTAATGGGAGTATAGGAACGAGTAAGTGTGAAAATGAGTTTGAGCGAGCGAGCGAGTGAGAGAGAGAAGAAAACCTTGGCAGGGTGACAAAGAAAACGGAAGTGGGTGTTGAAGAGCGATAAGAGATTTAGGCAATCGGCGGCGGATGCGACGGGAAGAATCGGTGGCGGGAGAGGATAGGGCAGTGATGCAGTGATCTTGGGTGGGATTAAGAGGACGTTTGGTTGGCAGAGAAGATTGAAACTGATCTTCGATGGCTTCGATGGCACGTAGATCTTGTTCAGACAAAGGTTCGTCGTCCCAGTCATAAGTGAAGGAGGGAAGCCGTGAAGGGGTCTCTCGGCTTTCCATTATGGTGCGTGCCTAATGCCTGTAACTGCCTCCATCCCGAAACACTTGTTCAAACCTGAGGAAAGCGCGCTAATCCGTAATCAGGGGCGGCATCTGAATTTTGCCTTTCAAAAATGAGATCCATTGTATTTGTATCCATTTTGCTCAGAAGCTAACTCAATAATCTCTCCCTTCTTTATCAATGAAGAATCTATCACTACTTTTTCTTTTCTTTTCTTTTTTTGCCAGCCAAAGTTCATGAACTTTTATCAACAATTAATAATTGAGTCAAAATTTAATTAATGTAAAGATTAACAAATTCCTTGCAATTCTTTGAACGTTGTGTATCTTGGTCAAACCAAGAATATTCTTTCAATGTGATTGAATCAGTTGCTGGCCAAAAAAATGTGATTGAATAAGTTTTCGGTAAAAAAAAAAAAAAGTTATGCAAGTAATTTGAAAACTTCTCCAATAACAAAATTTATCATGCCGCGACCAAATAATTATTAGCATTGTTATCTATATATAATATTATGCTTAACCATAGTCTCAATAATGAATTTTGAGATTATAATGTAATTATAAATATAAATATTTACAATTCTAATCAATCCTATTAGGAATTTGTTAAAAGTGTAAGTTTGAGTTTGGATTTAGTATTTCAGATAAATTTAATTAAGGGTTCTTCTTCCTAGTATAATTTTCTTGGTTAAGAAAGAGGAATAACAAAATTTATTAGTAAGTTTTTTTTTAAAAAAAAAAAAAAGTTTTGAAGGGGTTCGACATCAATCCCCCATTAAGGCCAGAGTACGGCCTCGAGCTCTTTGATAGTTTACGAGATCGCCTACCGAAAAAATAGTTTACGAGATCGCCTACCGAAAAAGTCTCAGCGACAGCAGCGGGGATCAAACACACATCCCTTTAGGACCTGACTAAATCTCTTACCATCTATACCAACTTCTTTCTTTCGGCAATTTATTCGTAAGTTGTCAGTATAAACTATCTGTTCAAGGAATCCTCTTTCACAAAACTGGGCCCTTTTCCTTTTTTTTGGGCCAATAAACTGGGCTCTTTTCCTAAACCCAACCCGTTGGTGCATTTTTTCTGGTCAGGTTGGGGTCATTTATGTATTCAATGAGTTTATTTTTGCAAAGCATCGGTTCTCCACAGAGCCAGGGATCAAGCCATAGTAAACTGCGAAGATCAGCTAGTTAACATTCAGACAAGCTACAACAAAACTAATCCCAGGAAATATAGAACGATTGCTTTTATTAATCCGGTATGAATTAATGAGTCTGCTAAAATAACCGTTCTTGTGAGCAACTATATTTACTGTCGGTTAAAGCCTAGTTATTAAAAAAATATTCCAACAAAATCTTACATTAAATTTCATATCTGATTATTCTTCAGAAAACAACATATCGGGCTTACAACGCAAGGACTCGAAACTTGAGTGAATTTATCAAAAAAAAGAAATAGAAAAAGAAAAAAGAAACTTGTGTGAATTGAAAAGAACATTCAGTCAACTCGCATGGAACCCAAAAAAGGGCGACATTTGAGAAACTAGAATTTAAACCTAATCCTTGTACTTCATCTCAGAAACTAGGAAGCCGGGCATGTCAAATGTGGCTGCAAACTTCTCCACATCAGCCTTGAGGGCTTCAATTTCCTTGTTGTCTATCAAGCCCTTGTTGAAGTCCTTCAAAAGCTTGCCATGCTCGCCCTGGATCTTCAGTGTCAGAGTCACTGCACGGTGAAGGAATTCTCCAATCTGTTCAAAGTCCTTCTCAATCAACCCTCTTGAGGTCATGGCCGGGGCACCTGTAAACCCACCCTTCCATCAATATCTCATTTACGATACAGGCACACAATACATGAAACCATAAACATCATCTATAGGCAGAAGCTGTCATATCTTCATAGTTAGGTTTTGCCATTGACATTACTTCCAACAATGGTTTTTCTCGTGAAAGACGTTATGTAATGTTATGAGGTGCTTTATCAGGCCTTTGTGAAAGCTTGGGTACAATTGACACACCTCAGATGTAGTATTTGGAAACATAAACTCAATCAAGTCCCTTCAAACAATAATCATAGCTTAATTCTCTAAGAATGCATCTTCCTTCCATCAGTATAGAATAGTCTTAGATTATCAATTGTAAATTCAAGTTCATATAAGCATTCTCACCAATGCGTACTCCTCCAGGAGCCAAAGCACTGCTGTCGCCAAAAACGGCATTTTTGTTCACAGTAATGTTACAGAGGTCACAAAGTTTCTCCACCTTGTTGCCTGCACGTACATAAATCAGTTATAAAATTTGCATCAACAAATTGATCGATACTCAATTTTACAGAGTAACTTAGTGAGGACGCAGTTTATTACCAGTCAAACCAAGAGGCCTGAGATCCCACAAGACAAGATGATTTTCAGTTCCTCCAGTGACAAGCTTGTATCCCTTGATCATCAAGAAATTTCCAAGAGCAACTGCATTGGCCTTAACTTGTTTGGCATAGGCCTTGAACCCAGGTGACATGGCTTGCTTCAGGGCAACAGCAAGAGCACCAATCTGGTGATTGTGAGGACCACCCTGAAGGGAGGGGAAGACAGCAAAATTGATCTTGTCTTCAAACTCATAAACTGCACCCTCGGGCTGGCCTTTCTTGGGTGGTTTTGGTCCTTTCCTGTAGAAGATCATACCTGCCCTAGGGCCCCTCAAGCTCTTGTGGGTTGTTGTCGTGACCAAGTCACAGTACTCAAAAGGGTTATTGGCTTCCTGTAGTCAAAATAGAAGTAATCACTGAGGACATGAGACTACAAATTTCCAGATAAGTAAAATTGATCAAACATACTTTCAAAGCATAGATTAAATAAAATAAGTGAAATATTCAATTGATCGCTGTATCTCCAATAGAATTGCACCAGCATAGTAACAAAAGTGTGTAACTGTCCACTGATTATCAGAATATTATTCAAAGTACACTTAATCATATGTACATATCAGAGCATAACAATGATGTCAATGTATCAGACATGCATGCAATGAGATAGATCAAGAAGCTCAGATCTAATAAAAAAATTTCCTCTGAGCATTGATCGAACTACCACATTATGATGCATATTTCAAGCCGTTCACTTTAAGAGCGCAGATCTGCACCATCACTTACGTCTTTTACTTTATTTTATTTTTTCTGTCAACAAGCAACTAAGCACCGCAATGAAAAGTAAAAACAAAAGCAAGATTTAAAATACAGCGCTCCTCTGCAGAAGGCATGCAGATCAGAACCAAACCAGCATATAATTTCTTTATTGGCCACCAGCGATAAAAAAGTAATGAACACACAAACCAGTATTAAACAGCAAAAACAAACAAAGGATGAACCCAAAACAGAGTCAAATACTACAATTGGTGATCAGAACTCAACACCAATGAAAAAATAACAGGGGGAAAAGACACACCTGGGCAGCAACAAGACCACTGATGTGGGCCATGTCACAGAGCAAGAGTGCACCACACTTATCCGCAATCTCCTTGAACCTCGCATAATCCCAGTCCCGGGGGTATGCACTTCCACCGCAAATGATCAACTTGGGGCGGAAGTCCAAGGCCTTCTCCTCGAGCTTGTCGTAGTCAATGTACCCAGTGCTGGAATTCACCTTGTAAGGCAAGCTCTCGAAATAAATCGAGGTTGCAGAGATCTTCTTCCCTCCGGCAGTGTAGTACCCATGCGTCAAGTGACCACCAGAGGGTAGATCCAACCCCATGATGCGGTCGTGGGGCTGAAGGACGGCCGTGTAGGCGGCGAAATTGGCCGGAGAACCAGAGTAGGGCTGAACATTGACACCCCACTTTTCGGGATCGACGTGGAAGGCCTGAAGAGCACGAGACCTGCAGAGATTCTCGATCTGGTCGATGTACTCGTTGCCACCGTAGTAACGGTTTCCGGGCATGCCTTCGGAGTACTTGTTGGTCAAAGCACTGCCGAGGGCCTCGATGACGGCGAAGGAAGTGAAATTTTCTGATGCAATTAGCTCGATGCCGCGGCATTGACGGCGCTTCTCCTTCTCAATAAGGTCATGGATCTCTGGGTCAACGGCCTTGAGAGGGGTGTTTCCCCAATCTGGAACGGAATCCATGGTCGAAGAGGGAGAGATCGAATGAGAAGGTGAAGAAAGGAAAGCAACGTGGCGATGCAGAGGGAGGGAGGCACGGGAGAGGTGGTGGTGGAGTGTGGCGTTTATGAAGAGGTGCCCGCCGAAACGAAATTACGGTTTTAGCCATCAGAGATTAGTTATTTTTGGTGTTGTAGTTGATAATATCAAATTTTAAGGTTTGTGGCCATGATTGAGTCGTGAGGAGTCCATGATCATGTTAATGCCTACCTCCTAATTATCAATATGTTGTTTTGCCACCAAAAAAACCAACGAGTTAAGTTTTAACATTCATAATAGGAGCTTTGGTGATAGAGGAGGATGAAAAAGTGAACAAATTAAAGGTTGGAGTTGGGAGTCATTTGTTTGAAAGATGAGGTCATTCATTAAAAAAAAAAAAAAAAACTTGGTGCAGTGGTTCAATCTGGGGTTGGTGATCGGGGGTTGTTGACCTATAATGCTCATCAGCCTTTCAGCCTTCCCTGTTAATAATATTTACAAGATTTAGTTTCACATTAATTATTAGACTTTATGATTATTATATAATGGTTCATTTTTCCATTCCAGATGCTTTTTCTATTCTCTATTTCTACCTTTTTAATAAATTATTCCTATTCATGATTTACATTATGATATGGTTGTTTGATTAAATTAACGTATAGTCAATTCTTCTTTGGTAAGTAATAAACAACCCTAGCAACCCCCCCTTCTCTCTTCTCTCCTGCGCTCCCCTTTACATCTCGCCCTCTCGCCGGTGGCTTGTGATGAATAAGTCACTGCCGAGCCTACTTTTGTGTCACAGACAAGTCAGAGGTGTAGCTTGAAGTCCAAATATGACATCTACGGTCCTCTCACTTTGAGTTTTGTCGGTTGTGGCCTTCTCTCGTCCTTGTGGCGAGTCTTCTCCTCTCATTCTCCAGATCTGATCTGCAGATGTGAGATTTATCTGTTTTTTGTTCCTTTTTTTGTAGTTTTGAGTTTTATGGTGGTGTTTTTGTCTAAGAAAATAAACAGGTCTGTAAGATCTACGTTCAAATCCTCTTGGTTGGATGACTGTTTGAACGTTATTAGATCTGATTATCTTTTGGTAGCTCGGATTTGCGTTCTTAGGGGAAGATTTAAAGAGATGTTTTTTGGTGTGTGGTCAAGGTCATCGGATTTACTTGATCAAAGGAGCAGAAGTTTTATTCAGGACATTATAGGTCTTCTTCTTTCTGAGATTGGGTTTTCTAGGGTCTTTACCCTAATATGGGGTGTCTGGACAACTGCTCTAATTGCAGCTAATGCTTATAAGGATATATGCCCTTTCAGGGTGGGTTTTACGACCAACATTTCCTTTGTCGTCACTTCTAACCTTAGATATCGAGAAGACCGCTATTGCCCATGAGTTTTCTTCTATTCTTAAATCTATTATTACTCTTGGCTATTTTTTTATCTGGTTTATTTGGTTGTATTTGAGATTGTTTTATTTGTATTTGTTTTTATCTATTGTATCAGTCTCAAATATTAATATATATTTAGCTTTCGATCAAAAAAAAAAAAAATCTTCTTCAACTGTTAGATTCTGACGAATTTGTTGGCTGCCTGTAAAATGGCACACGTTTAAAATAGTTAATCAAGCAACATGCGTGTTAGTAACGTATATATAGTCTTTTTTTTTTTTTTTTTTTTACCCCTGCAAAAGGGTTAACAGAACGTTTTAAAGTTTATCATGGTGAACTGTCAAGAGTAAGAACAATACTGATAAAAAAGTATGGACAAGAAATAATTATTGTTCTTATAATAAGAGTAAAAAACTAGATAGAGCGAGAATGAGACAGAGAGAGAGAGAACAACGACATATATCTTTATTTTTAAATCGCTGCTGGTAAAAAACAAATATCTTATCATTATCCACTCTATATCCTTCATCTTATTCTGTTCACCAAGTCTTGACATATAAATAAAAAACTGCACATGACTACAGATTAAAATCGTATTATTTGTCTGCTAAGAATTAAAGTGGGACATGGGTAATGCATTGAATTTATCATGAATGTCAATACTCAATATATCAATGTAAATTATAATTATATGATAACAAATACTGTATTTCCAAATTAGGAATAAAGTAGCTATTTCTCAGATGTTGGTTAATATACAAGAATTTATGAGATCTGGATTCTCTCAGCGGCTTCTTGTTCTTCTTTCCCCCCTTCTGTTTAGTTGATTCTGTTCTGAATTTCTTGGTTAGATTGAACTTAACTAGGATGATGAGCGATTACAGGGTGGAGATGACTATTTTTATAAGTTCTGAATTTAAAGTTTCTAAATGTAGTTTTTAGTATGTTGATGAAACAGGATTGAATTTAATTAGAATGATGGGTGATTATAGAAGATGGAGATGCCTATATTTATACGTTCTGAATTTGAAGTTTCTGATGTAGCTCTTAGTGCGCCGATGAAACAGGATTAAAGGTTGGCACCTATAAATGTACACTTTATAGTCTGCATAATTTCTTTATAATTTCTTTTTTGTTAACTCTGGCTCTTTCTTTTCACTGATTTAAGTTTATATCATCCAGGAGATAACCTCTTTAAGACTGCTACGGTGCTACTTGTGATGATACCTCTCAAAAACTGAAGGGCATTATATTGAAGCTCAAATTCTTTTTTAAAAAATAGGAATGTTTTGTTTGAGGTATGAGGGATCTTGACTGTGTTTTTAAAAGAACCAAAATGAATGGCCATGATTTAATGGAATCAACAGTGAGATATGCTTCCGAATTTATATCTATTTTGAACTAGTCGAAGGATCTATCAGTATTAAATACTTGACCGTGAGAAACTGAGAATGGTCGTGACACTAATAACTTAAATTCTACGACGTCTTGGGTGTACGTGAATGGGACCAAAAAAAAACATACGATAAGATGTAAGTATAGTTGACCTGAGAATGCTTAAATTCAAATAAATTATTAGTGGTTTTACCCAACAAAAAAAAAAAGGTTATTAGGGGGAAATATATAAAGGAATACGATGAGCAGGCGTTGGAAGTAAGAAATGGAAGAGAAGAGTGATATGATGGGAACCAAGGCAGAGAGGGTCGCTGTAAGAATTGGTGGTGTTTTTACATTTTAGGCCTTGTTTGGTGCGGGGAGTTGGTGGGGGCATCTTAGTCAATTCATCCCCACCAACCCCCCACCTCCAGATCCCACACCGTCAGTGCTCAAGTATTTATTTATTTCCCTATAATATATATAGAGGTGGGCCCTGCGTGTGAGATAGTTATAGGTTTTTTTTTTCATATAAAAAAATTTTAGGAAAGAGGTTGGGTTCACCCCACGATCTTAGAGCAGGATGAAATCTCCATTCTTCCTAGGTGATACCAATATTAGGTAGGACAAGCTGTCTATTACCCTCAAGCGTTTACCTAGGTACCTAAGAGTTAAGATGTCTCTCCCAACGTTTTGACCAACTCTAGAATTATATCCTCTCCCTTTAATGAGAGTGTCCGACCTAGAGATGGAAATAGGTCAGGCCCCTATCAGGAGGCCTACGGCCTGGCCTATTTAGGGCCTGGTATGATCTGACCTGTTTATTAAAAAGGACAGGCCAAAGCCTATTTAAAAGCTTAAATATGTAAATAGGCCAGGCCCTATTTTGTTAAGACCTAATCTGTTTACATATTAAATAAATATAATAATATTTATATCATATAAATAACACAATTTCAATTTTTTTTCATTCTTATATTCTAATTTTAAATATAATTAGTTAATTATAGTTTTATACATATTATTATATTAATTAATTATGACCTTTAAGACCTATAATATGAGGTCTTTTTAAAAGCCTACATCGTAAATAGGCCTTTAAAAAGGCTTCAGACCTATCCAGGCTTTATGAAGGCTCAGGCCTGAGCCTAAAAAAAAGCTTGTATTCAGGCCCAGACTCAGGCTCAAGCCTTTCCCCTCTATTATAGGCTCAGGGCTATTTAGCTAAACTCTAACCTAAGATAACGTATTTCCTTCCCTAGTTTAAAAGGGGTTGAAATAGTTATAGCTGAATGAATGGAAATACGCCATACGCCATGCTAACTCACACAATATTCTTATTTTACCCACTCCACCAACCTCAATCGCCTACGTGGGCAACAACGCAACGCACAATATTCTTGCCACGCAACATCACTCCAATTGAGACCACACACCATCAAGTAAGTGTTTAGCAACAACTGAAACTAATTTTGGAAGTCTTTCTTTCACACACTTAGCCAAAACTCTCCTCATATATATATTTTTTTAATAAATTGTACAAGTCATTCTTTAAAGTCTAATACAAACACATATTATAACCCAAGATCATCTTCTAAGTGTACACATGAAATAAATCTGCTACCTCGTAATGAGAGCAACTCCTCTTTAATTTTAGAACAGTTTAGGTATAATTATTGTTTTAAGTAGCTAGTCCTTATGTTTTTCATTCAACAAAAAAGATCACTCTAATGTGTGTTTCCTTTTTGAACATGATTAATATACATATATAGGCTTGTTGTTGAAACATGAAAGTAAAGGAAGGGCATGGGAAATGGGTGTCCTCCTATTTATGATTATAACTCTATCACATGCTCCTTTCTCAAATCACACAGGGTTTGGTGTCGGTGGGTTGTTTTACGGTTGCACCACCCTGTCGAGGCCTACCCTTTATTAATATTCAATTAAATCTATTCTTTCAGGTTCTTGTTATAAAAACATCAATCACTATTTCTTACATACTAAGGAATTGAAGTTTAGTCGTTAAATTTGTTTCTAAATTGATAAATATTTTCAACTTTACCCTTACTTTAATGACATAAATTTAAATAGTTAGTTAAAAATAAGGGTATAATTAAAAATAATAATAAATAAATTAGTTAAAGGTAATTGGTCTCTTATAATAAAGATATAAAATTTATGATAGTTTATATCTTATAATAAGGAGCATTGAGGTGGAGTAACTCTTAATATTTGTTCCATATTTGATGAATTTACTTTTATATGGTGTATGATTAGTGAGCTGACCCCTCCATTCCACGTCTTATAAAATGTTTGTGGCTTATTGGAGTTGGACGCCGAATTGCTCATCCCTCCCTGCTTTCACAAATCCCCATCTCACCAACCCCTCCGCCGTCTTCACTCTTGTATATGTGTTGTGCCTAATTGTCTCTCGTTGTAATGGTTTTTTTTTTTTTTTTTTTTAGACTAGTTACCATATGATTTGACCACGAACAAAGCAGATTTGGGGAAGATTTCATTTAGGTCTCAATATATCAAAAAAATCTTAAAGAAAATTCAGATATCAGAAAAGTCCTATTAACAACTCCTTTTGTGTGATTAATAACTTTTATATGTGAGATTAATAATTCTATTAATAAGATTAAGGACTCTTTGAGATTTTCTTAGTCCTGAACGAAATCTTCCCTATTATATGCAGAGTATGTATGTAGTATGGAATGATATTGTGTTTGCTTTTTCTTTTTCTATTTTTTGCCAGCATGAAATGAAATTATACTTTTTTTAGCCAACACGAAATGAAATTATAGGATTATACTATTCCATTAAAGAAGGCAAGAAAATAAATATAGCGCGTACCTAATTTCTTGCCGGGAAACCAGATCACCGTCCATCCGATCCTTCGAACCTTATTTATACTCTGCTCTCTCCCACCATTTTCTTCGCGCTGAGCCTCTCACCTCCTCTTCTCCTCTCGGAACACTGAGACGCACCCTTCCCTTCCGTTTCTCAGTTTTCATTTCTTTCTCCGCCCAGCCATGTCTCTAATCGTGGATAAAACCACCGGTGGCCGCGAGTACAAGGTCAAGGACATGTCTCAGGCCGACTTCGGTCGCCTCGAGATTGAACTCGCCGAGGTCGAAATGCCCGGTCTCATGGCTAGCCGTGCTGAATTCGGCCCTTCCCAACCCTTCAAAGGTGCCAAAATCACCGGCTCCCTTCACATGACCATTCAGACCGCCGTCCTTATTGAGACCCTCACTGCTCTCGGTGCCGAAGTCCGTTGGTGTTCCTGCAACATTTTCTCCACCCAGGACCATGCCGCCGCAGCCATTGCCCGAGACAGCGCGGCCGTCTTCGCCTGGAAGGGGGAGACGCTCCAGGAGTACTGGTGGTGCACTGAGCGTTCCCTCGATTGGGGTCCGGGCGGTGGGCCAGATCTCCTCGTAGATGATGGCGGTGATGCTACTCTTTTGATCCACGAGGGTGTTAAGGCCGAAGAGGCCTACGAGAAGACTGGCCAGCTGCCAGATCCGGCGTCTACGGACAATGCAGAGTTTCATATTGTTCTCACCATCATCAGGGATAGCTTGAAGACTGATCCCAAGAAGTATCACAAAATGAAGGAGAGACTCGTCGGCGTGTCGGAGGAGACCACCACTGGTGTCAAGAGGCTGTACCAGATGCAGGCTAATGGCACGTTGTTGTTCCCTGCCATCAATGTTAACGACTCTGTTACGAAGAGCAAGGTGAGCTCTTCTAGATACCCTCCCCTGATTCTTATGATTCATTTGATTTATATCCGGGATTCGTTCTTGACTTCTTGCTACTTTACTATAATTAAAGGTTGGTTACAATATTGATGAAATTCTTGTTCTTTCAAAGATATTCATGAAAGCGAGAAGGGCTCATGTTTCCCATTGTATTACTATTGATTCTATGGCCTTGTTGTACCCAGTTCTAAATATGATTTGCTTTATGTCTGTCATTTTCTGTGTCAACTGATTGTTTGATTGAATCTTCCTGATAACAGTTTGATAACTTGTATGGTTGTCGACACTCGCTTCCTGACGGATTGATGAGAGCCACCGATGTCATGATTGCCGGGAAGGTTGCTGTTGTATTTGGGTATGGAGATGTTGGTAAGGGCTGTGCTGCTTCCTTGAAGCAGGCTGGAGCTCGTGTGATTGTGACAGAGATTGACCCCATTTGTGCCCTTCAAGCTCTCATGGAAGGCTTACAAGTTCTGACCCTTGATGATGTTGTTTCGGAGGCTGACATCTTTGTTACCACCACCGGAAACAAAGACATTATCATGGTTTCTGACATGAAGAAAATGAAGAACAATGCTATTGTTTGCAATATCGGCCACTTCGACAATGAAATTGATATGATGGGTCTTGAGACATACCCTGGTGTGAAGCGTATCACCATTAAACCTCAAACTGACAGATGGGTATTCCCTGAAACAAACTCAGGCATCATTGTACTGGCTGAGGGTCGTTTGATGAACTTGGGTTGTGCCACAGGGCACCCTAGCTTCGTGATGTCCTGCTCCTTCACCAATCAAGTCATTGCTCAGCTTGAGTTGTGGAAGGAGAAGGCATCTGGCAAGTATGAGAAGAAGGTTTATGTGTTGCCTAAGCACCTAGATGAGAAGGTTGCTGCTCTTCATCTGGGCAAGCTTGGAGCTAAGCTCACCAAGCTCAGCAAGGATCAGGCTGACTACATCAGCGTGCCCATTGAGGGTCCATACAAGCCTGTACACTACAGGTATTGAGCTGACCGGGACATTAGATTGCCGAAAAAAGCGACGTTGATCGCTCGGCTTGATTGTTTATTTTCAGATAAGACCAACTAGGTTTGAAATAAGGTTTTTGGCTGGGGGGTTACGGTGAAAAATATATAGCATTATAAGATTTGTTCATTGTTGCGATCTCCAATACATGAAAAGGAGAAAGGAAAAAAAAAACAAAATAGAAAACGCAAAATAAAGTTATTTGTTGCCTCTTATTTCCATTGTTAACGGAAAACACATTTTGAGATAATTTGCTGTTGTGCACGTATATTTCAGAAAGAAAATCATTCATATGTTTGTCCAAAACAATGGATAAAATATCATTACACCCAGGTATGATTATTAATATACGTGCACAACAAGATAAAATCCCGTACTCTATCGGATTAAGACATAATCATTCATATTTAGTATTTTTTAAAAAAATATCATTACAAATGCAGAGAATGATGGGAATAAAATATTAAACTTAGACCATTAAAACTTGATGTAGGACGGCAAAAAAAGAGAGAGAGAGAGAGAGAGAGAAGTGAGGTTCCTCCAGGGAGACGAGTGACAACCATGAAAAAAAAAGGCGTCGCATGCAACGCCATCCTCCCTACACTGAGCCTGTTTGGCTACAGCTGTTTGGGAGATTTTATAAAGAAAAAGCCTAGTAATGTTGGTTTTTAAGAAAAAACTCATGGCTCATGTGGAGGTGTTTGGAGTGGTTTTTTTGTTATTGGGCTTTTGAAACAAACGCCCAAAGAAAAAACTGGGGAGGTGAGCTTCTTGGGCGTTGCGTTGGACAATTAGGCTCGTGTGGGCCTGCCATGTTTTATTTTTATAGTTTATATACCACTCTGGTCTTATTTATAAATCTATTTTGACAAAAAAAAATTCGTCCAATTTATAAGTCCAGTTTCACGTAATAAATGAGATTGTGACAATTTTAGTCATATTAATTATACCCATGAAGATAGAGAGAGAAGAAAGAGTTAAAAAATACCCAATAAAAAATGAGGGTAAAGTTGAAAATTTACCACCATAATCATTGAGTTAATGTCTCTTTGATATGTGAAATTTGGTTAAAGTGAACTTATAAATAGGATCAGAAAGTGGTATATGTTGTAGCAAGACAAATATGACAGCATGGGCCCGGCATTTTTGTCATCTCCATATTATCATTCATTTTTGTTTCTAGTGAGGAAAAGACGGGGAAAACCTCCATCATCTAATTGAGTACCTATATATATGGAAGAGGATCTTCTCTTCATCTCTTTTCTCATTTTCTTTCATCAGCTCATCTAAGGCATTGATTGGGAAGAGGAGAGAGAGGATAAAGTCATTTTCATATTGATAGATGGATATGATTTAGAGATTATGAGGGATAATGAGAAAATGATTATGAGAGAAATCCAACCCCTGTATTCATGGGGTGTTTTGGCAAGACAAATGTGATAGTGTGGGTCCACCACAAGTAATTTTTTTTTTACTCTAATTCTTTTCTTTTTAACAATTTCTATCAATTAATTTTTTTTTTTAGATTTAAATTAAAATTATCTTTTTTTTCTTCAATTATCACAATATATACAACTAATATATATGTAGTATTTAATAAAATTCAGACTCTTTTCAATCATTTTCCATCTCTACTCAAAAAAGCCACTTCTACAAAACAATACAGAAAATCCAAACAGAAATCATATTTATAACTTGACGTTTTTCCTACCAAACTTTTACAAAAATAAGATAATTTTTAAGGCATCATTTGCACCGTTAACCCAAATAGGCCACTTTGATATGTTCAGTCTTGTTCAGATATGAATCGAACTCTCCTTCCTTATCCTGCTGATACGCGTCATCATAAGATGGAGGCCACTCTTTTCAGATATAAAATCTAAAACATCAGTCGCCATATCAAGCGTAGCAACAAGAATGACAGATCCTGACTACTATTCCAGAAAAGGATGCCCTCTCTGACCTGAAACTTGCAAAATCTAGTATATACAACATTCACTTTGGCTGGATCCTCTTCAGAGTTCTGAGGAAGGAAACTCAATATATACAAATTTTGACTTGTCTCAGTCAATATAAATACAATAACTGGAGATAGACCTGATGATTAAGCTCAACGATTCATTCTGAAAGACGCTAATTAGATTTCGAACCTAGACATTATCTTGGGAGTTCTTTCATACGCCACAATGAAAATCCTTATAAAAATATTGCTCAGCTGGCGTCGGAGGACACCTCCATGGAAACCTAGCAGAAAAATAGCGGAAACATAATGACCCAATATGAAGGAAAAGAAGATTACTCCAATGGCCGTTACAAGTTCAGCAAGCCACGACACATTGGTCACCACCAGACGTACTGCTGCAGCGAACGCTAAACTCATGGCCGCCAGAGCTAAACCTATCAAATGAAACGCAAAGAAGAAAGCACTTCTGGCTAAATAAAAGTCACCAAATTGTGCCCACATCAGAAGCAGCGATCCAAGTGTAGAGCAGTACATGGCTCCTGTGTTGAAAATCACAAATGTCTTAAACATTGTTCTCTTACCCAACACTGCCATCCCTTTATCAGTTTCATCAGAACTGTAAACACTGCCAGGCACAGTGAAGCCAGCTGAAAATGTCACTGTCACTATCAAAATAGCCACCAGCATCAGCGTGTTTGCTCCTTGCTTTATCCGTTTCAGTTTTGGTGCTTTTCTCCTTTCACGAATCAAACTTCTTGCCCTGTCACTCATCGGCGCATCTACAGAATCAAATGTGGCTTTGGACAGGAACTACACGTTCATCAAACAAAACGTGACAATATCAGAACGTGTGTACAATAAATTAACATCTATACTTCAAATTCTTCATAATGAGTGATGGAACAAATTATTTTCATGTGGTTTGTTGACTGTCGAGATAGATTATCTTCTCCTCAGCTATATAACTTAAAATGTATAGAAGCAAAACATAAGTATGCAATCAGACTCATCCTTATATAACATTATTTTACCTGCATTATTGAAATTGGTGTTTCACGATACATCTGTAACAGAAGTGTATCTAGTGCTGTCAAACCTTTATAATTGATGAGAGTCACATCAATTCTCTTATCGCGAGTCAGAGAGAAAAGAATGTTGGGGAAAGAGTTTTTGGAAGCCAAATGCAAAGGAGTGTTTCCCTTTTGGTCTTTCTCGTTTATGTCAATTGTTTTGTTGTTCCTCAACAAATATTTCACCACATCATGCCGCCCCTTCTTTGCTGCAACATGAAGAACATTTTGTCCTTTACGATTGAGCAAGAATCTCGGATCATCGGCCCATTTTTGTTCGAGAAATTCCCTGACCACCTTTAGATGACCCCATATACAAGCAAGGTGAATGGGAAGATGGCCCTTTGCATTTTGTTCTAATGCACTTAGAGCAGATTCGGTTAGTAGGATACGAACACCTTCAACGTAACCAGTAGATGCTGCATAATGTAAAGGAGTCCCACCATCTTCGTCTCTTATATACATTAGCTCTGTTTTTCCTGTTGCTATCTTCTTTATCAAATCTGCAATCAGTGAAAAATGGCAGCTATGAAAGTTGATGATTTGAAAAATAGTACGTAGTATAATTGAAAATTTGTCTGAGAGATGTCTTTTGTGTTTCACGTTGAAGTGAGAAAACACCAGCCTCTAATGTCAATAGTTAACAGGATTTTTTAGTAGAGTTTCCTTCTAGTTTCATTGTATGAATGTGCGGTAAGGTTTCTCTTGTCTTTGTGAAAGAAAATCCTAGTCTAAAGTTAACTCATGACAACAAAATTGTTTAGCGCTTCAAATGAAATACTAGCTTTATAATTAATTTAATCCAGAGTCTCAAATCCTGAACTGTACGTCCAGGATTGACTGATGTTAATGGTACTTGTAAAACATTGCTGTTTAAAATGCTTCAGATAACATACTCTTGAAGGACAGTTTTATGGGGACTCCCGACTTTTTCTCTTCCCTCAGGTTCTTTGTCTTCTCCCCTGCTTCCCTCTCTTAGCTCTCTGGCCTTCGCTCGCCGGCGGCATGTGTCTCCTTCACATGCCGCCAGCGACCATCCTTTTGCTCCCCAACTGCGTCAGGAAGGTAGATCGGAGTTTGGATCTTCCAGCTGTGGCCTCCTTCTCCCGATTTATGTCGGTTTTGGGGTGTTTTCGTCCCAGTGACAAGTTTTTCCTCTTCCTTTCTAGATTTGTCTTGAGGTGGTGAGAGCTCTCTTCTTCGCCTATATGCGAGCTCCTCGGCTTTTCTTCCTTTCTTTATGGTGCTAGGTTTTCGAGGTGGTGTGCTTATTTTCCCAGGTAATAAATAGATCTGTGTATAACTCCTCTTGGTTGGTTGGTTATTGGAACGGTATTAGATCTAATTTTCATCTAGTAGATCGGATTCATGTTCTTGGGGAAAGGCTACAAGAGGTGTTGTTCGATCAGTGGTCTTCATCACTATTTTTGCTTGAATGGAGGAGTATAAATGCTCTTCATGATTCTATGGAGCTGCTTTACTCCAAGGTTGGGTTTTTTATGATCTTTACCCCAAGACGGGTTATTGTGTAGCTGATCTAATTGTAGCTATTGCTTATAAGAAGTTGTGCCCAATAGGGTCAGTTTTACAACTAACACCTTCTTCTAACCTTGGGTGTCCAAGCTCTTGTAGTCCATGATTCTATTTTTATTCCTATCGCTTTATCAAGTGGTGATAAGTTTTCCTTGTATTTGGTTTGTATTGTTGTATTTGCACTATTTGATTTGGCTTTGTTTGTGTTTGTTGTGTTGTACCTAGTTTTGCAGTTATGTATTGTCCCATATTAAAATAAATATCTTTTGACAAAAAAGAAAAGGACAATTTTATAACCTATAGCATCTGTCGAAAAGATGCGCAATTAAAGTGTATAATAGAAAAAAGAAAAGTGTATGGATATACTGTCCTTAATATAAAAATTAGATGACTAATTTAGATATATTAAAAAAATTAGTTAGGTTAGTTATTTGTAATATAGGCTGATTTTGATAAAATACCATCTTCCATCATAATAAGCCTCGGATAGAAACCTATAATGTATGCAATCAAAATGAATATTGTAAACGAAATTATGAATTTAAGAGACGAAATGATTGGGGGCTTATATTTACTATATAATTTAATTCCTAACTAACTTTTATACGAAGGAGAGAGGTAGTACCTTCGTCCTTTGTGTCAATGGCAGCGTGCAGAGGAGAGATTCCCCGGAAACTTGAGGGAAGCTTGTCATCCGGAAACGGAGCTTCCAACAGAACATTTATTATTTCCTTATTTCCATTCCGGACTGCCAAATACAAAGGGGACTGATTTGAGTTGTTGAGATAGTGAGCCACACATGTATCTGCAGAGAACAGAAGCTTGACCCCTTCAACATTCTTCTTACAAACAGCCTCATGCAAAGCCGTATTTCCATATTTATTGGCTAATCTTGTTATGATCTGTTCATCTCCATCATCCATCTCCATTGAAGATACCGATTTTTGCGCATTGAGGGAGAGAATGACTTCGATAACTTGTGAGCTGTTTGCTCTGGAAGCAACATGAAGTGGAGTGTCACCTAGCTTCATGTCTCTGTGGGTGAGAAGCTGAGGAAAGTGAAGGCCAATCAGTTTTACTATCTCTGCTGCTTTATCAAAATAGGCAGCCTCATGAAGCAGTGAATCACCTGCTGTCATGGCTTGATAAAAAATGTCAGACAAAAATACCTTCTCCTCCTCACACACCTTCTCCAAACTTCCAAAAAAGCTATCGATATCTCCATTTTGAACAAACTTTTGCAGTTTAAACGAGAGCTGGGTGTTTTTCTCCCAGAGGAACTTTGGTCGAGCAGGTGGGCTTTTACAGTAGGGAGAAAAGAAAAGGCGTGCTTTCTCATGATTGCATCTCTCACTGCAGTTTACTGCTTCAGCTTCTGGAATTTCAACTTGAACTTGATCCATTTGTGTTCCTTCCACCCAAGCACCTGTGGTAGGTTCATTAATATTGGATTTTTAGTTGACCTCCTCAGTCAAAGTTTGTTAGCATAAATAAATTTAGCAGTAGTATTACATAAATCCCCCTCGGACTCAAAACAGCTCACAAGCATGTTGTTCTAGAATATTGCTTTTCCCTTGCACGTGTCCTTTTCTGATTCATTCTTGTTCATCCGGGGGTCTCAGTGTTAAGTATAAACTCTGTAGTGGCACTTATGTAATCAACGAAGAAATGAATGATTTACCATTTTTATCTTTTTTCTTCTTTCTACCCTGTAGTTACAGATGCCTGGTACACCGGTCTTTTTAAGCTGTGTACATTTATTTATCTATTTTTCTGTAAATTTTGATAATTAAAAAGATTCAACTGTGGTTGCGGTAGTACAGGAAGGCAAAACCAACTGCTTCGTTTCTTCAATATTTCATATGAAATTCTATATGAAAAAAATGTTATAAAATAGACTGTCTTGGGAGCAGTTGTACTAAAACTTAAAAGACAAAAGTTCAGTATAAAAAAAAAAAGACAAAAGTTAAATGGGGTCAACATTATTTTTTCTGTGCTAGGTGCGTTTCTTTGTTTCCCAATTGGGCAAAGGTTGATGACAGCTTCGACAATTGTCGCTGATTTGATCCATTTACCCTTTATCCATTGCTTTTCTGACCTCGTGATCTGTGTGAAAGGGAAGAAAGATGGTTTATTACTAGCTTAAGGGAGAATCAGACAATCTGGATAAAGCAACGGATCTAATTACAAAAAAGGTCTCTTATCGAAAATATACAGGTGTTGACTTGTCTTAGCCAACATGTAATAACTGGAAATATAGAGCTGATAAGCTCAATATAATCCATTCTGAAAGACACTTATTAGATTTCGAACCTAGACATTATCTTGGGAGTTCTTTCATACACCAAAATGAAAATCCTTATAAAAATATTGCTCAGCTGGCGTCGGAGGACACCTCTGTGGAAACCCAACAGAAAAATAGCCGAAACATAGTGACCCACTATGAAGGAAAAGAAGATGACTCCGATGGACGTTACAAGTTCAGAAAGCCATGAAACATTGGTCACAACCAGGCGTACAGCGGCGGCGAACGCTAAACTCATGGTGGCCAGAGCTAAACCTATCATATGAAACGCACAGAAGAAAGCACTTCTCGCTAAATAAAAGTCACCAAATTGTGCCCACATTAGAAGCAGGGATCCAAGTGTAGAACAGTACATGGCCACTGTGTTGAAAATCACAAATGTCTTAAACATGGTTCTCTTGTCCAACACTGCCATCCCTTTATCCATTACTTGAGAAGCATCAGAACTGTAAACACTGCCAGGCACAACGAAGCCAGCTGAAAATGTCACTGTCACTATCAGAATAGCCACCAGCATCAGTGTGTTTGCTCCTTGCTTTATCCATTTCAGTTTTGGTGCTTTCCTCCGTTCACGAATCAAACTTCTTGCCTTGTCACTCATAGGTGCATCCACAGAATCACATATGGCTCTGGACAGGAACTACATAAAAAATGTGAGAATATTAGAACTTGTGAACAATGTACAAGTCCTGATTTTATTGATTAACATCTCTATGATACCTGTATTAGTGAAATTGGTGTTTCACGATACATTTCTAACTGAAGTGTGTCTAGTGCTGTGAAGCCTTCATAGTTGATGAGATTCAGATCAATTCTCTTATCGCGTGTCAGGGAGAAAAGAATGTTGGGGAAAAATTTTTTGGAAGCCAAGTGCAAAGGGGTGTTTCCCTTTTGGTCTTTCTCGTTTATGTCAATTCTTTTGTAGTTCCTCAATAAATAATTAACCACATCAGGTCGTCCGTTCTTTGCTGCAACGTGAAGAACATTTTGACCTTTATGATTGAGCAATAATCTAGGATCATCGGCCCATTGTTGTCCGAGGAATTCCCTGACCACCTTAATATGACCCCATTTGCAAGCAAGGTGAATAGGAAGTTGGCCCTTTGCATTGTGTTCTAATGCACTTAGAGAAGATTTATTTAGTAGGATACGAACACCTTCTACGTAACCAATAAATGCTGCGTAATGTAAAGGAGTTCCTCCATCTTCGTCTCTTAAATACATTAACTCTGTTTTTCTGGTTGCTATTTCCTTTATCAAATCTGCACTCAGTGAAAACTGGCTGTTATGAAAGATATAATTGAAAATTTGCCTGAGAGATGTCACTCTGAAGTGAGAAAACACCAGTATCTCATGTCAATATTCAATCGGATTTTTTAGAAGAGTTTACATCAAGTTTCACTCTTGCATAGTCAGATGAATCTGGTAAGAACTTGCTTGTCTTTGTCAAAGAATGTCCTAGTCTGATGTTACTGTTACTTGTTATAAAATTGAGGAAAATTTCAAATAGTAATAATTATTGAATGTCTGAAATCCTGAATTGCACATCCAAGATTGTCTGATGTTAATGGTACTTGTTATAAAATTGCTGACTAATATGCTTCAGAAGGATACTTTTATAACATATAGCTAAAGCAGAATTCTAACTCTGTATTGTAGAAAAGGTGCACAATCCAACCCTTCAATCAAGTGGTAGTTGATAAAGACAACAAACCTAGTTTCCAGAAAAATATATAACTGTCTTCCATATTTGTATCAATGTTTCTTAATTAAAGGGCATAATAGAGAAAATAAAGTGAGTGTGTATGCACCTCCATTCTTTGTGTCAATGGCAGCATGCAGAGGAGAGATTCCCTGGCAATTAGAGAGGAGCTTGTCATCAGGAAATGGAGCTTCCAACAGAACATTTATTATTTCCTTACTTCCATTCAGGACTGCCAAATACAAAGGTGACTGACTTTTTCTGTTCAGATAATGAGCCACACACCTATCTGCAGAGAAGAGAAGTTTGATTCCATCAACATTCTTCTTACAGACAGCCTCGTGCAAAGCTGTATTTCCATATTTATTGACCAATCTTGTTATGATCTGTTCATCTCCATCAACCAATACCGACTTTTGTGCGTAGAGGGAGAGAATGACTCTGATAACTTGTAAGCTGTTTGCTCTGGAAGCAACATGAAGTGGAGTATCACCAAGCTTCATGTCTCTGTGGGTAAGAAGCTGAGGAAAGTGAAGGCCAATCAGTTCTGCAATGTCTGCTCTTCCAAAATAGGCAGCCTCATGAAGCAGCGAGTCACCTGCTGGCATGGCTTGATCAAAAATGGCAGACAAAAATACCTTCTTCCTCACACATACCTGCTCCAAACTTTCAAAAAAGCCATGTATATTTCCATTTTGAACAGCCCTTTTCAGGTCAAATAGGAGCTTAGTGTTTTTCTCCCAGAGGAACTTTGGTTGTGAAGGTGGATTATCATGGTGAGAAATAAAGAATTGGTGTGCTTTCAGAATCTGAAGCTCATGATTGGATCTCTCACTCCAGTTTTCTGCTTCAGCAGCTCCTAGAATAGGAATTTGAACTTGATCCATGTGTCTTCCTTCCACCGGTGATAGGTTTTTGTTGAATTCCATTTAATATTGGAATTTTTAGTTGACCTCTTGGGTCAATGACTGTTTTATTCAAAGTAGTGTGCGGCTCTGGTCTCTGGCTCCTTTGGATACGAAAGGAATGCTAGTGATGGGAAGGCCAACATCCCAGGAAAAAATAAAATAAATTTAATTCAGATTCAAATCAAACCATTAGTTACTTTATGAAATTCGTAGAAAGCCACGTGAGGTTCACGTCTAATTCATATAGAAAGAGCCACACTGGTTATTGAAGACATGCTGAAATACATTAATTTTTGGAGGACTCTAAAAAATGTAAATCCTGATAATTAAAATATTCAATTTTGGCAGTGCATGAAAGAAAAACCATATGCTTCCTTTCTTCAACATTTCATGTGAAATTCTATTTCAAAACAAAATACTGGTACTTTAAAATAAAGTATCTTAAGAGAAGGGGCAGAGCAGTTGTATTAAAACTTAAAAGACCATTTTTTTTAGTTGGATCAAGGTTATAATCCTTTTCAAGCTCAAGGTACAAAATGTTTTTATTTTTTTTAACAAGTGTAATTCCCAAAATTTGAACTTGCGTTCTCCTCTTTACCGGAGTATAATTGCTTATCACCTCAACGAGGAACTTATTGATAAAAACTAATTTTGTTATACTTAAACCTAACAAATCTAAGTATGCGTTGACCGAGTTATTACATATAATATAAAAAATTAAAACTTCATGAAATATAAACAGTGCAACTTTTGTTTTTAATCAAAAGTTTGTTAAAATGTGGATGCATACCAATTGAAAGGTAAAGTGGCTTTTATTCAAACTGACTTTTGTAACTAAGTCATTTTTTTTGATAAAAAAACAAACGTGCTCAGGAAATATTTGCTTGTATATCACTTTCCCATAAGAATTACTTGCAAATTCACAGTCATGTTGATTAGTTTCACAAAACATATATATTTATATTAGTTAAGCCTTTTTATTCAAACTTTTATATAACACAGTAAATAAATAACTAAAGAATAGGAGCAAGCCGCAACAAAATTCAAAGAAACCCAATTATCATCCGACATTAAAAAAGAAAAGTAAATAATACTGCTAACTCTTGGATTTTTAGTTGACTACATGACTGGTATTCGGCTCCTTTGTTTGCTTTGAAAGTAAATACCGATTGCAAACCCAACACTGAAGGAAAAAGTCAAATTGGTCAAACTCAAATTAAAATTTCATTGAATGATTTGGTGATGTCTTTGAATCTGTTTTGTTTTAAGATTTCATCATTCCCCTAATCATTCTTCTTCTAACTGATAGATTTTATTTTAAACGAGCGTCAACTACGTTGGCCTGTTGAGCAATTCAGCGTTACGGGTATTGGAAAGTCACGCAGTGTACACTACAAGTAACGACCAATACAACCATCGTTGTTGCTTCAATTCTTAGTTATCTGCCAAGGATCCGTTATCTCTACTATTTCTATATCAAATTAATAACATAACTGTGAAAAGGTTTTGCTCTTGTTTGGACTGAGGAGAGAGAGAGAAATTTAATAGTCTATAAAAAATTTTCAATATTATAAAAATACACCCTCATGAAAAGGAATATTCTTCTTTTGCAATTTGATCAACCCCTCAAATCAAATACTTGCTCTGTGTGGCAGTTTACTTGAAACTAAGTTTTAAAAGAAAAGCATTTTCACATGAATCTAAAACTGGGAACCAACAATGATTAATGGGCAGTAACCCCATGTGGAAAAGGAAGAAAATCATTTCGTAGAGAAAAACCATGCCACGTTTAGATTCCACAGCGTGGCAGTAGAAAATAATCAAGAAGGTTAATGAATATAACGTTGACCTAGGAGGGATTCATGGGAGACATGAGAACAAATATATGGTTCAAGTGCGAATCCAACAACAGGGTGGGGATAGCGATAGCAAAATTGGAATTCAAGGGTTCCAAGCTATTCATTTTTTCTCCCTTGTTTAATAGCTTCTGCATGGAATTTCAGTTAACTTTCACAAGAGTTTTTCTTTTAAAAAAAGGAGATTCCATTCCAATCGAAGGGACCTTTGAAGGCAATTTAACAGAACAACATCTCTAGGGATAAAAATGTTGTGGGCAGTCATTTACTACAACGGTCAACCAGTAAAGAAATAAAAGTTAGATCCTTTATTATATGTTACAAAACATAAGCTTTCTAAAAGTAAACTCATGATATTATCTCCACAACAAAACAAGAGATTGAAACTCTCAGTTTGCTGGATGGTGAAATAGATCAAGTGTTGATACCTTGAATACCTCTGGCACAGCCAGTGATGACCTCACAGCCTCTATTATAGGGATTGGCCTGAGTGGAGTGACAATTGTAGTAAGAAGATCCAGCCCTATCACAAGGAACCATGTCTCTCCTCAGAGTCTCATAGCTAATGTACCTTTTCTGTATCGCCAAAAGTCTCCTGTTTGAGTCAGAATCCATCTGGGGATCTGTGAGGCACTCTCCAATGCTTTTGGTGCAAACCCTTTTCGTCATAACATGGAATTCGCCGTGCTCCAGCAAATTTAGGTCAACTACAACAGAGACACCGTCGCAGAGACGAAGATGGGTGTGGAGGAAAACGAGGGAGAGGCAGAGACAGGTCCAGAGAATGAAGGAGGGTTGTGACATTGCCCGATTTCTGGGTTTTTCAGATTTGTCGCTGTTGCGTTGCGAGTTTCGTGAATGAGAGAAACTTTTTTCAGTTCGGGGGTTGGTGAATCATAAATTGGGAAGCACTGAGGAACAGAGGGAACTGTACAGGTTTCGACTTTTTAGTCCATATTTTAGTGCTGTGATGCACTGTGAGCCACTCACTACCATATTAATGATTGCCAGTTAAATATTTTTCCTCACAAAAACATTCATTTTCTCAAAATCTTCGAAAATAAGTCATCTTATAGATACTTTTAGTCATTTAAATTTTATTTGAATTATACTATTAATTTTTTAATTTTATAAAGTATATTTTTAGATTTATATTTTTAATAATGTTAATATTACTAACATGAAATATTAACACAACAAACTTAAATTATGATTGTATAACCAACATGTATATTTAAGTTTAAATTTTTTTCATATATAATTAGATTATTAAACTAAATATTTTGAATACAATCAAATTTTTTATAAGGACGGTTTCATTAATTTTTTAAAATATTTTTTAATTTACAGATTTTTTAAATTGTAGAGTAATAAATTTTAATTTCAAAGTGATTTGAGTTTGTTACATTAGCATTTTCTTTTAGTAACATTAGTAGTGTTATAATTGTAAAACAAAAAAAATATGCTTTATAAAGTTAAAAGATTAAAATTATACTTAAGATAAATTTAAAGGATTAAAACTATGCTACAGCCAGGAAATTTTTAAATTAGTAGTTTTAGATTATATACATAGTGATAAAACTTCAGACGTTCCTTGTTTTAAGAGAAGAAAATCATTGTGCGAATGAGCAGTTATAGTGCGCTTCTGTCCTAATTGTTCAAACCTTATTCTTTGCGACCTTTTCGTTTAAGAATATTCAAGAAATTGTCTTCGATAGTTTTTCCTTGGATTTAATTTAAGCACTAACGTTAATTGTTTACTATTGTCAAAATAATCTAAAACAAACCCGCCTAAGATTAGCAAAATTCATTTTACTTTACAGACAGAGTAGATTGTTGAGAGGAAGCATCAGCCAGTCCACCAAGCGAGGCGAGAAGACAGAATTTTTTCAATTCATGATCCAAGCCAACTCAGTCATAATTACTCACAAATTCAGTTTAAAATTAATTCGTAATTCCTTGTCAGTATCAAGCGCCTCATTGTTTCATGGATTAAGCTCGGCGTGGTTAACAGGAAACCATTCAGAAATTCAAATATCCACAAAACTTCCAAGCAGGTAACATACACTGGTTCAGTTGCAACTGCTAAAAGTTAATACATGTATATTTATGATGCAAATCTCATTTGTCATCTACATAACTAGGCGAACCTTCTCTAAATCTGGCGGAGGATATAAGATAACATGATCAAAGTGTGAGCCGATCCATATTCTTAACATTTCTGGAGATTCCAGGAATTGATCGCCCTTCGTCTTGCTCTTCGCATGGATTTTCTCTGTAGTTGGATATTGCCTCTTCATTGTCTGAACAACCTGGTCTTTCAGTAAGGAACTGTTCCCAGAACACATCATTTACTCTGGCTGGAGCAGCTGGTGGCGCTTGGTTGCTGCTTGGAGTTTCCTTTGACTGTGAGGAAGCTAAAGTGGCAACCTCATAAACTGGATTTCTGGTTGAAGGAACTCCGCTGTTAGAATCTTTATCGTTTTCCTGAAATCTTGATTCCGCCAATTTGCCTATTTCCTGACAGTCTATTTGTGGTGATCTAGCCGAGTATGGATTTCTGTTAACTTGTAAAGAAGAAGATGCCAGAGTCAGATTTAGATGGCAAGATATGTGACTGTCACCTTCTTCATTACTTAGATGCAAAGAGTGTAGTTTTGTGCTCTCAGCAGTTGTTGCTCTTTGTGATGGACATGAATCCATCTTGAAAGAAAAAGATGCTCCAGTATCTGCAAGCTCTAATGTTTCAGGAGCAAATGCAAGTGTTGTTCTTGTCTGCACTCCTTTGGGCGTTCCTTCAGATGGCCTCTTCTGTGGATTTTCCCCGTCTTCATTGGAACTCTGAGTGCTGCGTGATACCAAATTCATATCTGATACAGCTGGTGATAACTCCAATCTGAGTTTATTTGAGAAATCTTGGTGGAAGACAGTGCCAAATTCTGTTCTTAAACTGCTATGATTTTCAACCAAGTTACTTTCACCAACAGGCGCCGAGTGATCCACCTGAGGTAATCTTCTTTTCTTATTATATGCTGATAAATCCATGCAATCAAGTTTCCGTGAAAGATGTTCAACAAAACAAGGATTCTGAAGATACTTTTCAAAGAAGTTCAGCAGATTCTTCTGTCTCTTCTCCACACCGTCAAATCGCTGTAACAGATCTTCCAGCTGAAGCTTTACAGCCGCTTGTTGTTTAAATCTGACAATGTTGGATTCAAGAGCAGATTTCTCACGTGTAAGTTTCTCTATTTCTTCCTCAAATACTGCTCGTTCTGGGTCCACACCAGAGCCTGGAGGATTGCTGTGACTGTGGATAGGTTTCCTGCGGTGAATATTCTTGAGAAGATGCTTTTGATCTTTTACAAAATCATCATTAGCGAACTCCCACCGCTCAGGATGTATTTTTCGAAATCCCTGACAGTAAAACACATTCAAACGAACAAATTAATTTACGTTAGGGGCTTCAAATTCACAGAACAATGTTAACCAAATAGGCATGACTGAAAAAGGGATGCAACGATGTATTTCTAACAAGTACTATTACAATGTTAACAAGTACATTATTATGGTATAAGATTACCAGTGAAAAATGCTCAACATAGCTAGGACTAGTACCAGAAAAAAGTGATTTAGCTACCAGCAAAGTGACATGAATTAATATGCATGTTTCAATTAATAATTTTTTGAGGTATATAATTATATATATAACAGGAGAAGAATATTGAAGTACACAAACAGGGTAAAAGTAACTCCTCTCATAAGGGATTTCTCTTCAGATTTAGTCATTATTGATAAAACAAATTCAACTAGAATAGAACATATATTTAGTTACAGTCTGCATATGACTCAACTCATCAAATTTCCAACGTCACATGACATTGACGAAATGCTGTTATGAGAATTATATTTTCAGCTAGCGAGACTTAAAAGTCAGTTGCACTTTATTTCATTCTCAGAGAACAAAGGGGGAAGGATTTGTGCAATTCCAGCGATGGCTCTAGATTTATTAACAACATGAAGGCCAATATATTGCCTGCCTGTCCTTTATTTGACTTCATAAGATGAACCATTTTCAAGGCCAGAATGAACCTCTTTAGCTAACTTACTAAATGTAACCTCCCCTATGACTTAGCTCATATTTGGTTATTGTTGTGTCTTGAGTCTTGACTATTGATTCTCTTGAAATTTGTTGGACGGACTTGATTATTGAACGAGTCTAGGTATCATCAATCATTGTTTTTATCATGTGATTTGAGACTTCTATTTCATATTACTAGTTTTAAGGCATGGGTATTATTACTTTGGTAACATGCTGTTTCAATTATGTATGAGATATTGTGACTTCTGAATCTTTTACTAGTTTTACGGAGAAATAATGTGGTTTCACTATTTTATCTAAGAATTTTATTTATATAAATAGAGAGAGGGGATGGGATCTCGTTTCCTCAATTCAATCATAAGATTCTATCTTTTTTAGTCCCTTTCTGGATTCTATGAAGAGCCAATCTTGACAAGCTTGATAGAAACAGCTGTATGCTTCTGCGCAACATGAAACAATGATTAAGAATTTTTTAACACATTGGCTAACTTGGTAGATATACGAGTGTTTGAAAACAACAAGCAGCCATTTCCACATCAGCAGGAAGCAGGAACAGCAAAAAAGACCTGTGTTGATATAAGCTCCTACCCAGCTACCCTTGAGTAGAGTCAAAATGCTTCAATTAAGCTGTTTTGCAGAAACAACTTGATGGGAGCATAACTGATAAAAGTATCACATACACCTTTATAGTTGAAGATTGGCACTCTACAACATATACTGCAGAAGAACTAATAAAGAAACCTACAGTATTTTCCCCAAGTCATCATTGATTAAAAGCAATGTAATATGCAAAGGAAGAAACCAACTCCATACCAGCTCAAGACTTTCCAGTTTCTACAGTGGATGTTAACAATTTACCAAACGTTTTTATTCCTGAATATTGCAAAGATACCAACCAAATTTCCAACCTACACACAAATTAACCTCCAAACTAACAGTATCACGAAATTGATGGTCCAGGGCCTAGGCATATACTTATATACATTGACTAATTGGGTGACTGTGAACCCTGCCAATTGCACAGCTAAAAGAAGTAAAACTGTTCACTAGATTCAAATGTCAAGGAATTTGAGTTTAACAAAGGATTAAGTCCCCTTCCAGACAATAATAATAACTAGCAAATACTGGCACTCCATCCAACTATCGAGTAAAAAACATTGACTTCCTCGTGGGATCAAACAAGGTACTAAATATTGGCACTCGATCAGACTACGGTAAGAGACCATGATGCTCCATAAAAAATGAAGGTGCAATTGCAGGACAGGAAGTTAATTTAAGACTTCCTGACAATAAATACTACAAAACAACGACTAAGAAAGACGACCTGCACTCTTGAATAGTACATACAGTGAAAAAAGGGCAGATAAAACCATCAAATTCACTAACTTTTGAAACCGACAGAAACTATTGTCATTAATTAAAATATTATTCAGCATTTAAGCAGAAGGGTAGCCAAACAGGTACAACCCCACAAGAAAGAACTGATAATTATAAAGGAGCAATATGCTAAAATAAATGACCACAACTTATTTGAAATCCAGAATAATTCGGACACCCACTATCGCAGAAGGCGTAAGCAATATACTCACGTAGGTATTGAGCTGACGAATGAAGCTGGAGAAATTGTTGTGCTTGAAATAGGTAGGAAGAAGAAGACGAGCGAACTCAGGGTGATTCCAGACGACGAAGCTGTTGTTGGTGGAGCTCCACGATACAATATCATTGGTGGAAGAATCGTCGACCATTTCATAGGTCTTGATAAGGAAAGGTGCTGGACCTCCAGTTCCGCCGGAGCCAGCGGAGGAAGGTGGCGCACCGCCGTCCATATCGGGAAGAATCGGAAGAGATCTTCCGGGAAACAGGTGTGAGTCTGGTGGAGAAGAGGAAAGAAGAGTCAGAGAGGAGGGGGAGAAATGAAGGAAGGAGGGGAGGAGGGGAATGAGTAAAAATTGGACAACAACGATGTCTGATCCCAAAGACTGATACGGTTCGAGAGAGATGAGAGAAAGTTGACTTCAAACTTCGTCGTACCGTACGCTGCCAATCCACTTTTTGGCCCTTTTCTGTTTTCAGATTTTGGTAGCTGACGTGCTATTTCGGGTTGGGATTTCCTTCTACATCCCTTGTCATTTTTTTTCCCTCTTTTTTTATTTTTTCGTTGGAATAATATCTCAATAATCAATATTTATTATTATATTTTTCTTTATAATAATATTTTTATTATATAATAAATTTAGACTATAAAGATTTTAATCTAACTATAAAAAAAAAGAAAACAAAAAGGGAAAAGAATCAGAATGAGCATAGAAAAAAAAGCTAAATCCATTATCATTTCCTGTCTCAAGCGCGCAAGGTTGCTAGCAACAATTTTTTTCTTATGTTTATATTAATTTTCGGCTTCTGTTTTTTTCGGCCAACAATTTTTGGCCTATTTTTTACTTATACTCCTTCAAATCTTAAATATTTAATTTTTTTAGTGATATTAAGAAAGTTAATTAATTTACTCTAAAATAGTTAAATTTGTCGTTTTTCTCTATACTGTTTTACCTAATTTATAAAATGATATATAATTTAAAGATGCATAATATATATAATATGATTCAATCACTTATTTTATTTTGCTTCTTTAATTTCTCAAAAAAAAAAAGTAAGGAACAAAAAGTTGAACGAGACACTAAACCGGTTTACTGAAAAATTATTTATTTAGGGGTTGAACGGGTCATATTAAAATAATATAATTTAATAGAAATGTAGAAATTAATATTTTAGATAAACTAATAAACTAAAAATAATAATAATAAATAAATTTTAAATGATAATAAAAAAATAAGTGGCAATATATAATATATTTTTAAACTTCTATAAATAAAAATGAATTTCTATAGGGGAAAAATGCTTAAAATCTGTTAGGATCCGTTATAATAACTATACTTATGCAATGGTATCTAACCTATTAATTAGTATAAGCAAATCAGCGCATAAACAGAATAAAATAACTATTTTTTGTTTTCCAATAGAAAGAGAAAAAAAAATTATTTAGAGAAAATGACAAAAAAAAATCACTTGAATTATAATATGCTATTGACAATAACAATAACAGAATTAATAAAAATAATAAAAAAAATTCACAACTTATTTTATTAAAAAATTATTTATTCAAGATTTTAAAATTTAAGTGATTTTTTAAAAAATATTTTTTTATTTAATTGAAAACAAATACGGAGTACGTTCTAGAGTGGGACATAGATTCTCTCAGTATCATTCCCTTCTCTTCCCTCAGTATCTTTTCATCTAGCCGTTCATTTCTCTTTCCTCTTCCATCTTATATGTACTTTTAGTTAAGATCAACGATACAGATGAGAGATACTGAAGGAAAGATACTGATGAAATCCTCATGGGAGAGGAGAATGTGGCGGCGATGACTCTGGAAGAGTGAGGAAATTTCAATGGCGGCTCAGCAAAAAAAATCAATGACACCAGGCCAGAGTTGAAACGTAGCCATTTTGGTTACCATGAAACGTAGCCATTTTATTTGAGATTCATGAGTCAAAGTGATTTTTATAATGGAAAACAGGTAGAAAAAAATATTAAAATAGTAAAATTTTAAATCCAATATTTTCAAAAAAAATATAGTTGTGAATTGCTTGTCAAATTTCATCATTCTTTTATTAATTTTTAATAACAAACTTGATTTAGGATTTTATATTTTTAAAATTATTATTTTTTGTTTTTCTTTTCTATTTATAATTATGAAGAATATATAAATAAAAGTTATACAGGAAACCATACCCATATTGTGTTATTTTGCTTGGGCATATTTGTCGAACCAATTTATAATTTATATTTAGAATCCGAATCCTTAAATTTATTCGGGAAAAACAACAAATCCGTAAGTTTCAGTAGAAAAAATAATTCATTGTAATTCAGTATGTGTTCATAAATACGTTTGTCATAACAAAGGTACTACCAAACAAGTTTTTAATTATCAATTTGCGTTTTGCCAAGTGATAGTATAATAAAAAAGAAAACGCCAAATAAAAATGAAGGAATTAGTTTTGGAATTAGTCTAATCAAACACTCAATTGTTTATTTTTGAAATTGGATGGATAGAAATGGTATGACTTACACTCTTGTGAAAAGTTAACGTTTTAAATAAAATTGATATTAGCATACTCTTAATTTTTATATCTTTATACGTAGATATTAATATGAAGGAATTAGTGCAACATATAAATGTTCTGCGAAGAACCTAAAAGAGAGAATCACATCTGGAAATATGAATGTGAAATCCAGGAAATGTAATAATTTATGAATGTTGGCTCTGCTTAGAGCAAAAGTGCACCATAAAAGGAAAGAAATTCAATTGTAGACATAGGCAGACGCACATGTATGAGAACGGGACAAGTGCCCACCCTTAAAATTAAAATCTGTTGTGAAAATATGAAAATGTCCTTCTATTGAAAAATATGTATTTGATAGCATTAATAATAAGACAATTATGATAAAATTTCAAAAAATAAAGTCTAGAAGGATGACATTATAATTATTTTTATTGTAATATATTTTTGTTATTAAAATATATGTATTTGAAATTATTGAATGTCCATCCTTCATTAATTTTTTTTTGGATCCACCACTGATTGCAGAGGCATGAATAAATAAAAATTCGGGGCACTTACCAATTAAAGGTGGTAAAAAAATCAACGTTACTTGGAGGCAAAATGGAAGGAGAAAAAAAAAAAGGTCAAATACCATAATAAATTTTGCTTCATCACCAACCCATGTACATGTAAGTTGACACATACACTTGCTATGCCTCAGAACATTATCAGCTGCAAGTAAAGTAGAAGAAAATGAAAGGCCTATTTCTATTTGCAATACTTGTCATGTGCTTTGTTCCTTCACATTGTCTACCTCCACTTACTCCTACATTCAATGTCCTTGATTATGGCGCTGTTGGGAATGGCCAAACTGATGATTCAAAAGTGTGTGTGTGTGTATACCATTCCTAGCTGCCATATTATTATTGTTATCATTGTTGTGAAAATTTATACTCGCAGGTTAATTACATAAGAATAATTTGGGAACCTATCAAGGCTTTTCTCAGGGCATGGAAGGATGTTTGTGAAGAAAGGCAGCGCAGTCCAACTCTGTCAATACCTAAAACACAAAAATTTCAGCCATTAACTTCAAGGTAATCAAACAATCAACTTATATGCATTTTCACCATTTCATTTCTTCTGTAATGACATAATGATATAATGCCAGATTGAAGGAAGTTTAACTGCGCCGAGAGGAGTGAGTGATTGGAAATGGGAAGGAGGCAACAAAAAGGGAAGATGGATCCATTTTAGGGGCATAAAAGGGCTTCTTGTGAGTGGAGGAGGACTTGCTGATGGCCAAGGTGCCCCATGGTGGGACGTTTTTATGAATCCAAATGTAAGAGGCCTCATGTGAGTCTCTCACAACTTGCTTCTCTGCATAATAAAGCTCACAGATTTTTTGAATGATGCTGTGATGAAATATTTGTTGCAGATGGTCATGAGTTTTCACAAATGTGAAAATATACAACTCAAGGAGCTCACTCATATAAACAGCCCAGCAGTTCATATACACTTAGATCACTGCAAAGGGGCAAAAATCTCCAATTTGCTCGTTGCAGCGCCTCATGATAGCCCAAACACTGATGGGATTGATATCTCCACAACTTCCAACGTCATCATTCAGGATTCCAATATTGAAACTGGTCACGATTATTCACTAACTTGGAACCTTCTGAATCTTTATCCCTCCTTAAATATCAATATCTGTTTTAATCATTAATCTTACTGTTTAGTATAATATTCGCCGTAGGTGATGACTGTATTGCCATTGATAAAGGTTCCTCTTTCATTAATATTACTGGTGTTTATTGCGGGCCTGCTCATGGCATCAGGTGATTATCACCCATCAGTTCCTTCACTATTCCCACTTTAAAAATTAAACAAAAACAGTTATAAATCTGTTTATGACTTAAAAATTTGCTTGTTTTCATCAATAAATAAAACAGACCTCTCTGTTAGTGAGTGTTGGTGAACAAACTAATGCATGTGTAAACGTGTTTATAGCATTGGCGGCCTCGGACTGAAGAGATCTCATGCGACGGTGGAAGACATCCACGTCCGGAACTGTACATTCACAAGAACTTCAAATGGAGCCAGAATCAAGACATGGCGGGTATCTATCTGTCTGTCTGTCTATATGTATATTATATATAGAATAATAGAAATACATACATGCTTATAATATCTCTGATATAATAGAAGATTGATATGTAGTGTGTTGGCTTTCAATCATGTGTAGAGCTAATATATGCTTATAATGAGTTATTGTTGTGGAGCAGGGAGGATCTGGGTATGCAAGAAAGATCACATTTGAGGATATAAACTGGTGGAAGCTGAGAAACCAATAGTTGTAAACCAAGACTATGTGGGAGCAGATGGAGAAACAGCGGTGGAAGTTAGTGAGATTACATATAGGAATTTTAAGGGAAGTTCGGCTACTGAGAATGCAATTCAGTTGGTGTGTGACAACAACAAAGCTTTCGCCGACACAGTGTTAGAACAGACTAACATAACTTGTTCTCAACCTGGAAGACCACCTATGCATCCTGCGAGAATGCTCATGGCACAAGTTCTTTATCCAATGTTCCTAACGATTGCCTTCAACACTGATATAGGATTATCTCAGTTTGATGTTAAAATAGCAGCTTTAACAAAGCCCTCTCATATGGGTTTAAACACTTAACTTGTTAATGGCAACTAATAATATCATGGAATTCCCAGGAATATCCATGTTTCTTATACTTCATAACCCTACACTGCTACACACTTATTTTTCTATATTTTCCACTCAAATCAGCATTTGCCTGAACCTGTAAGACACGACATCATAATACTTGAATGAATTTAGTAAAATGTGATTCATTAATCATAACCTTATAAGGTTGGGTGATCTTATGTCCGTTGCTCAGATGAAGTGACGTGGAGACGTTGATAAACAAATGTTTATACTTTATTCACATCAGCCCTAGCAAAATTGTAATATCCAGTGATTTAAATTTGCATTCATTATCTATGATAGAAAACGGTTCAAACAAAATGACGAGATTTGGAGGTGAAGCGCAAAAAGCTGACACTGCTGGTGTAAGAGTGTTGGCTGAGACCGTGGTAAGGCTCATATAATATTTGAAACTGATTGTGACGGTTTGTTCAAAATAGTGAAGACAGGCGCGAGGCTACTCAGTGAGCATATTGTCTTGAAGGGATACAATACATAGCCCGAGTTTATTATTTAAAGGAACGAATTCGACGAACATTCTGATCCGATCCATGACTGTTGATAATCAACAAATGAGAATTAATTCATGCATTTAATCAGTAATACACTGCTTATTTTCGCACTAAAGATATAAAGTCGCTTATGAAACACGATTTAATCTATGTCAATCAATGGTGTGCTCATAAATGGTTCCAAACCCCCCCCCCCCCCCCCGCCCAAAAAAAAAAAAAAAAAACTCAAATTTATACAATTGTGGCATTGAAGAATTTGCAGTGTCATGCTCGAATAAGGCAACTCTACAATTTTTCCCCTATACTATATTCAACACTAGTGCCATATGCTTTCAATGTCACCATCAAGTCAAGCGTTCCACAGATCGAAAGCGAGGGATGTTCGCCTTAGCGCCAAACAAGTTTCCGTTGAGGTCTCAAAACTCCAGTCACCAATAGTACGGGCATATTTGCTTCATGCGGAACTTGTTGAGACCTCATGCGTTTAAAAGCTTCCAATCTGAGGAGGAAAAAATGAAAAAAGAACAAGGAGTCACACTCATTTATTTTCTTTATAAATCTGTTAAAGGAATGAAGTGGTCAAGGGTCAACACAGCAGCTGTAAGACTTGCAGAAAGAACAGCAAGCACCCACTTAATGCTTCCTATGTATTTTTGCTCTATCTGGTAAATCCTTATTGATAACTTTTTCAAATGGATGATTATTTGACTCTCAAAAGTTGAAGGAAAATATTTCTACATATACAACAACAACAAAAAGCCTTGTCCCACTAAGTGGGATCAACTGCATAGATTGCAAAATGTCATTTTGCTCCATAAACAACCAAGTTTTTAAAAGTATTTCCACATATAAACCAGATAATCGACTCCTAAAAAATGCAAGTGAAAGCCTAATTTCTAAAGGTCATATAGGTCAACAATCTCCCTTCCTGAGTTTAAATCATTTGAACATCTATCAAATAAAATGTGCAATTAGATGTCCAGGAACTTACTGTTAAAAGGCATGCCCTGTATTCATGACTTCATGATTCTCACATTGGTATGCTATGCTGCTCAACATAGCAGGCACAGAAGACATAAAGGCTTTTCAGATAATCACCTCAACTATAAAGGCTTTTCAGATAATCAGCTTGAAGGTTCGATTCAAACAAACTTCTAAAGCCAAACTTCAAATGCATTACTTTTCCTGCGTCAAAAATTCTTGAAAGTCACTGTCTACTTGATTAGTGGAAATGTATCTGATAAGCATTTCTGTGGTGGAAGCATCCACAACAAAGCCTTTCTCTTTCATTATTTGAAGGTATTTCATTGTTTTTGTAGTATCTTTTCCCAGAAGTAGTCCCTGGACAAATACATTATAGGTACAACTATTGGGCAAGCAGCCATTCTCTTCCATAGTTGTCAATAAGTTTTCAGCCTCATCCAGTAGCCCTTCTTTACAAAGACCTTTAATCATTACAGTATAAGCATAAACATCCAATTGCAATCCCTTGGCAGGCAAACTAGAAAAGAGCTTCTGTGCAGCATTGAGTTTTCCACAACTGCACATTCCATCAAGCATAATACAGTAGGTAACATAATCAAGATCTAAATTTCTCTTCTCCAATGAATCAAACAGTGATATTGCTTCAGAATGAAGCCCGCATTTCCATAGTCCATCCAACATTACAGCACAAGTCTTGAGATCAGGAATTTGGCCATATTTGTGCATGCTAAAAAATAATTCTTTAGCAGCAAGTGGCCTCCCTGCTTGGCAAAACCCACCCATAAGAGTAGTCCAAGTGACAACATCTGGAATAAATCCTTTACCAATCATTTCATCCAAGAGATGCATGGCCTTATCAATATCTCCTCCTTTACACCATCCATGAATCAATGAACTATATGTTACAATGTCTGGCAAACATCCCCTGTTAATCATCGAATTAAATACTTTGATGGCCTCATTCATCTTATTTTGCAAACGATACCCATCTATCAATGAATTATAAACGACAACATCAGGCTCCTCCCCCATATGAATCATGAAACCCATTATGGCTTTAGCACCCATAACCATTCCCTCTTTGCAAAATGCATCCGCTAAAATACTGATTGTTTGTACATCTGGCATGATTCCACTCTGCCTCATCTCATCAAATACTGCAATAGCCTCTTTCAACCTACCGAAATTACAAAGACCCTGAATTAAGCAGGTGCAAGTGATATGATTAGGTCGAATACCTTTGCTAATCATTTCTGAACAAAAATTTAAAGCCTCAAATACCAATCCATCCTTGCACAAACTATTGATGACCGTGCTGTAAACTACAACATTTGGTTTCCCAATTTTCTCTTCCATCATCCTTAGACACTTAATAGCAGCATGTGTGTCACCAATCTTGCACAATCCATTAATTATCACTCCAAAGGTTTGAATGTCAGGTTTATACCCAACCTTTTCCATATGTTCAAACAATCTTATTGCATGAACCACGTAGCCTTCTTCACAAAGTCCTTTAATGAGGGTATTAAATGTCACTACAGTGGGCTCCAAACCAACTTTGAACATAGTCCCCAAAACTGAGAACCCATAATCTGTCTGCTTTAGATGGCAAAGACAATTTATCGCAATACTAAGAGTATAGACATCAGCTTTTATACCTAAAGAATACATGGCTTTAATTAATAAAGTCGCTGTTGTATAATGCCTCATCTTCACAATCACCCCAATCAATAACGTAAAGTCAAAAACAGATGGCAAAGGCTTCATCCTAACCATCATATCAAAAAAATCAACGGCAGTGTCAACATTTCTCAATTGTCCGGACCAGCACTGACTTCTCATAAAACTTAAGAACTGAGAGTCGGTTTCCGTAGCATTAACTGCGGTACAATAAGTTGGAGAACAATAAGAGAATACTGCAGATGGAAAGTAAAAGGAACGACATGATAGAGAAACGGGAGTTGTGGAATGAGCAGTAATAGCAATCTCACGAAGAGGAAACCAGGGAAAGAAAGCCGTTCTTCGTATAATGGGATTAGACATCAGCTCTGGGTCTTACAATACGATAGGGTTAAGACTCAGTACTAGAGCCGAGAAGCAAAAGAGGGTGAGTTGCGAGGATCCTACGTTTCGCTTCCGGAGCATCGCAATGATCCAAATTGAAAAGAAAATTAATGAGCGATAATTATGGAACTCAAACCGTACCTTCGACATGTCTCTGCGCTCATTCTAGGGTTTTCTCCAGGGATGGCCGCTCAGTCATTGACACCCATCAGAATGAGGGAGAGTGAAGGGTACATTTTTATCCTTGAACATAAGAGGTGACTTGGTTCCTGGAATTGAGCTGAACATAAGAGGTGACTTGGTTCCTGGAATTGAGCTCCAAGTTCTTCACACCAAAGAGTCTAGACAGAAAGCGGCTGGTGTGAAACTTGAAGATAGATGCAACGATTTCTGAAGCTGGAAGTGCATCTTGAATCAAAGCGGGGTTTAAGTTGGGTTTAGCTTGAAGACGCAGGCCTCTCTAAAACGTGTTCCATTTTTGCATCACAACTTGAGTTTACTTTCTTAAAGGGAAAATAATTTTCTCCAAAACAAATCTATTACTCGAACCACGTTTTTGGGGGGTAAATTCGTAACTCACAATCGTGAGGCGGCGCACGGGTCTAATTGAACCGGGTCGATCATGAACTTATGCCTGCCCCTGTCAGGTGCCAGGAATTATAAAATTTGGATAACAAATTGTAATTGTTGTCATTTTTAAAATAATTTTAGTTATTATTATTATTTTTTTATAGAGAAAGTATGAATCTTAATCTCTACCCACAACTCATCCCATCCCACTCTGGTAGTGTTTTGGAAATGTGTCAAAATCTAAGTTTATGCAAACTGAGACAAAATTTATCTTACATATTTGTTTCGTAAATTTTAAAATTTAGGTTTTAAAAAATGTTCAAACACTACCAAATTATAAAAAGGGTTTAGCCATTGAGAAGTGGATCATAATCATCACTAGTTTATTTCTCAAATCAAAAGGCATAGAAATGGCTATAGCTTTTTTGGGCAAAAAGATAATACAGTAGACTTGTAAATGTTTAGCACCCGATGAATTGAATCATCAAAATAATGCAATGCACTTAAAGATTAAGCAAACAAACTAAAGATTTGTGGGAATTTGATGATGTGTGTGTCAGTGTGTGTGGGAAACCGTCCCCAACCAATTATAGCTACATGTTTGAGCCTGATGTCCATCATGCTAATCTGGAGCATTTTTCAGAGGGAAGAGATCCTCTCAATTTTTCATAATTAATCTCTCATAAGCCTATATAGACCATTGATAGGAAAGATGAGCTAATCTAGACCATTGATTAAGAAAATAAGAAAAAAGTTAAATGAGTGATAGCTTGACAACGTGACTTATTTTTTATCTTTTAAAGTTAATTAAACAAATATGATTTTAAAATTACGAGGGATAATAAAAAAAATAATGAAAGAAACCAAATCCTTTTTTACATAGGCGGATGCAGAACCACGAACATAATAATTTCTGGTTGACCATATTCCCAGGAGGGGGAAAAAGATACTTTTGAGAAACAACGATAAAAGTGGCAAGAACCACGAACATAATAATTTCTGGTTGATCATATTCTCCCAGGAGGGGGGGAAAAGATACTTTTAAGAAACAACGATAAAAGTGGCAATACATAGTGTTACGGATATCTCATAAATGGGCCCAGCTCAATAACTAAAGAGCCTAGTCAAAATGACTTCAGTTATGCTCATAATCGCTTCCTTGAAAATATGAGTGGTTTTATCAAAATATCTATCGTTATGATAACCGCCTATGTATCAAGAATATCTATCAAAAACGCATATCTTGATATCCCTAAAATAAAGGATGAATCCAACTGATTAAGATAAGGCACAGGTACGCCTATAAATAGGGTAAACCCCTTACAAGGTACACACTTCTGAAATCCTAGCTTTTCTATTCACATAGAGCACACACACCACCCCCTCTGGTTATCATTAGCCTGTCGTATACCCTCGAACTACGTGGACTTTGATCCACACTGTGGTACGTAGGACCCCGGGATTTCACCCCGGGCCAAGTCCAACCCAACTTGTGATCTACACGGGATCATTGGCGCCGTCTGTGGGGACTGTAAAGTCCTATTCCCATGACCTGTGATGGCTAATACCAGAAGCAAAAGCCACCCGCATGCACACGAGCAAGGTCAGGAACAAAATTTTAGCGAGACCCAACAGCAGGACGTTCAAGGCGTTAATCAGGAACAAATGCAGGAGTCCCCGGACTCGAACCTGGATGGAGAGCAGGCCAAATGCTGGAAAATACTAACCACGCTGGTCCCTCAAAGTTTCAGATTGGAAGCCCGGACATACGGCTCCTACATAACATTGCTGAGTCAATGATGAAACGGATCGAGAATGTGGAAGAACGCGACAATCTTCAGAACCAGAAGATTGACCACATGACCGAGGTGATGAACTAAATTCTTAAACACTTACAAGACCCTCTTCAGGAGGAACGCCGGGATGATCAGCAGAATGAGGACGAAGAAACCAATCACCAAACTATTGATCCCCTACAGGAGGACCATCCCGGGCAAGGCCGAATAGTTTCAACAAAAAATTCTCAGCAAAATAATCACCGGGACGCGAGTCAGGAAGATCAAGCCCGGGCACATAGGAAGGACAGCCGTACCTCGGACAATCAGGGAAATCCGCAAGACTCCGGCAGGTACAAGATGTGGTATGGGGATGGAGGACAAAACAACAGCCCGTTCTCAGATGAAATTACGGAAGCTGAGTACCCAAGGAAATTTAATACATCCGACCTCCCTAAGTACGACGGAAGTCAGGATCCCCAGACACACTTGAACACTTTCGACACTGAGATGCTGGTCCGAGGATTCAAGGGGCCAATCATTTCCAGGCTGTTCACCTCCACGTTACGAGGAGCCGCCCAAATTTGGTTCCGGACTCTATCTCCCAAGTCCATTACCGACTTCAACGACCTGAGCGAGAAGTTCCTGCTGAATTTCGCGACAAGTAAAAAGCAACCCAGATCGGTCTACACGCTGGACAAAATCAAGCAGCAACCCGGTGAAACCCTTCAGAAGTATTTGGATCGTTTCAAGGCTGCCGCATTACAAATCCAGGGATTAACGGAAAGCGTCCACGTACACTTGCTCATCTCGGGCTTAGATAGCGAATCCAGAATGGGGAGATCGGTCATATCTGGCGAGATCAAGACGCTGGAAGAATTCCATAAACGAGCCAAAAAGTATCTGGACATAGAGCAGATGCAGATAGCCAACGCGTCGGGAAAAGAGAGACAGAAAAGCCTACCTCCGAAAGGGAAGGACCGGGCAGCAAGAGACCGACCCCGTAACTCGGACCAGAAAACACGAGGACAAAGACATGAGGGGAAGTATGAGAGATATACTCCAATAAATGTCCCTCGTTCACAGTTATGGAGAGAGGTAGCCCTGACCGAGATGAGGAAGGTGGAGCGACCCCAACCACTTTATAATAAGGGAAAGTTGGACCGCACACGATTTTGTGAATTCCACAATGGACCCGGGAACACAACGGATGAGTGCTGGGACCTTAGAGATGCGGTGGAAAAGTTTATCCGAGATGGAAAATTACGTCAGTACGTTATCAAAACACAGGGGCAGAAAGCCAAGCGCAAGCAGACGGATCGGAGTATAAGCCCGGTCTCCCAGAGGAAAAAACCGGTGGAAGCCCGGAGAAAGCACGACAATGAGGACGAGTTCCCGAAAGAAGAGTTTGACTGCAATGTCATTAGTGGAGGTTACGGAGGTGGCGGCGATACCGCCAATCAGCGGAAGAAATACCTTCGGGAAGTCTTAACCATCAGGGGACGACCGACCTTCAAGCCGGAGCCATCGCAAACAGAAGAGCCTCCTAAGCTGTTCTTTACTCAGGAAGATCTGAGGGACGTAATCCCGGGTCATCAAGACGGACTGGTTATAACCGGCCTCCTGGGAAAATGCCGTGTAAAGAAGATATTCATCGATCCTGGTAGCGCGGTGGATATCATCCTGTGGGACGCCTTTAAGCGCATGGACCTCGACCTAGAGAATCTAAAGCCGTGCAGGACAACCTTAATCAGGTTCAACGGACAGGATACAAATCCCAAAGGATGTATAGAACTAAAAATGACCTTGGGCTCTAAAGAAGCCTTTAAGACTGAGCGAGTCAAGTTTATTGTAGCGGATTTCCCTTCGTCCTACAATATAATCTTAGGCAGACCAACCATTCATAGTTGGGACATGCTCATATCAACTAAGCATCAGAAGCTGAAAATGGTAAGTCGGAACAATGAAGTCGTCACCGTCAAAGGTGATCAGAAGGAATCCCGGCAATGCTATTTCTCGACAGTTAAAAACAATGAACCCGGAACATCCAGCTCGCAGCAGAAAGGAACTCGAAATTCAGCGCCAATTGCGCCGAGCTCGGTCAACGTGGTAGAGCTGGATGTAAGAGAAGAAGCAAAGTTGATGAAAACAGAGCCTGATGGAGAGCTCACAGGCTACCAACTAGGAGAGGATCTCGGACAAATAACCCAGATCAGGAGTTCACTTGCCGAGCAAGAAAAAATCGAGCTCAAAAAGCTGTTATGGAGAAACAAGGACGTATTCGCATGGAAACCTTCGGAGTTACCAGGAGTTGACCCGGCGTTCTGCTGTCACAAATTGACCATAAATCCACGATATACGCTGGTCTCGCAGAAGAAAAGAAAGATTGCATCGGACCGTCAGGAAGCCCTAACTGAGCATGTAAGAGAACTGCTGGATGCGGGATTCATTAGGGAAATCCAGTATACCACATGGTTGTCAAATGTGGTAATGGTCAAGAAACCAAATGGCAAATGGAGGGTGTGCACCGACTACACCGATCTCAACAAAGCATACCCCAAGGATGCTTACCCCATGCCAAATATTGACCAACTGGTGGACAATTCTTCGGGTTTCCAGCTGCTCTCATTCATGGATGTGTATTCCGGCTATAACCAAATAGCTATGCATCCTGAAGACCAGGAGAAAACAGCTTTTATCACGGAAAAAGCTAATTACTGCTATAATGTCATGCCTTTCGGGCTGAAGAACGCAGGAGCTACTTACCAGAGGATGATGAATCAAGTGTTTGAGGCACAACTCGGCAGGAACGTCGAAGTTTACATCGACGATATGATCGTAAAGTCAGTTAAGCAATCCGACCACATCCAAGATTTGCAAGAAACATTTGATAAGCTCCGGGCTCACAGAATCCGACTTAACCCAGCTAAATGTGCATTCGGGGTACCAGCGGGTAAATTTCTCGGATTCCTGTTGACAAACCGGGGGATTGAGGCCAATCCGGACAAATGTCAGGCCGTCCTCAATATGGCTGCCCCAAAAAACAAAAAAGAGGTACAACAGTTGACTGGCAGACTGGCCGCGCTGACAAGGTTCTTACCGAAATCGGCAGAAAATGCTCTTCCTTTGTTCAAGTTATTGAAGAAGGAAGCACAACATGGAGAATGGAACTCAGAGTGTGAAGCCACGTTTGACAAGATCAAAAAATGCTTGTCATCACCACCCGTGCTGACCAAACCCGAGCCCGGGGAAGATTTGATATTATATCTATCCGTGGCCCCAGAAGCAGTAAGTGCCGCCCTGGTGAGAGAAGATTCGACGGAACAGAAACCGATTTACTTTACAAGCCGAGCTTTGCAGAGTTCGGAGCTAAGATATCAAAGGTTGGAAAAGGTGGCCTTTGCACTCCTAACTGCCGCGAGGAGATTACGCCCTTACTTCCAGGGGCATAAAATAATTGTCCGAACCAGTCAGCCAATACGGCAAATACTCCACAAACCTGACTTAGCAGGAAGAATGACGAGTTGGGCAATCGAACTGTCCGAATTCGACATAGTATATGAAGCTCGGCATGCTATTAAGTCCCAGGCTTTAGCCGACTTCATTGCAGAACTGGTGCCAACAGAGGTAGTCCCGAAAGCAGCCCTTAACGTTTGGAAAGTATTTGTAGACGGCTCTTCAAACGCCAAAGGAAGTGGAGCGGGGATCATAGTCGAAAGCCCGGAAGGAGTCGCCATGGAACACTCCCTGCAATTACACTTCAGAACCTCCAATAATCAGGCCGAGTATGAGGCTGTATTAGCCGGGCTATTGCAGGCAAAAGATAATGGGGCCAGGAGGGTTCATCTCTCTACCGACTCTCAACTAGTCGCGGCCCAAATCAACGGTTCATACACGGCTAAGGGACCCTTGCTAATTAAGTATCTGGGGAAAGTCAGAGAGGCAATGACCGACTTCGATGAGGTCATAGTCACCCACATCCCCAGGGGAGAAAATGCGAAGGCAGATATCCTCTCCAAATTAGCAAGCACCAGGAACCCGGGAAATAATCGGACTGTAATACAACAAAGTCTCAAAGAGCCCACATGTATCATGGTCATCGCGGCAGTAGAAGACTGGCGAAAGCCAATCTTAAATTACCTGGAAAAGGGAGTTAGCCCAGACGATCCCGGGGAAGCAAGGCAGATAGCACGGACCGCGTTAATGTACACGGTGGTCGATGACCAACTCTACCGAAAAGGCCTCCAATCCCCAATGATGAGATGTTTAAACCAGGCAGAGGCCGAGTACGTGCTATCAGAGATACACGAAGGGATAAACGGACAACACATGGGGGCAAAGGCGTTAGCCCGGAAGGCCCTAAGGGCTGGATACTACTGGCCGACAATGGTCGCGGACTCCAGAGAGCACGTACGAACGTGCGAAAGCTGCCAAAAACATGCTCGGATCCTCTGGCTACCTCCGACCGAGTTGAAAACCATCACGGCTCCTTGGCCATTCTTTAAGTGGGGTATGGACCTCCTTGGACCGTTCAAACCGGCCGCAGGGCAACTAAAATGGCTTGTGGTGGAGGTGGATTATTTCACTAAGTGGATCGAGGCCGAACCACTGTCGACCATCTCGGCTGCTCGAATACAAAAATTCTTCAAAAGAAATATTGTTGCAAGGTTCGGGATTCCTGCCGAGATCATAACTGACAACGGTACTCAATTCGTTGATCAAGGTTTCCAGAGGTTGATGTCCGAGCTCGAAATCAAGCACCATTTCGCCTCGGTAGAGCATCCGCAATCTAATGGGCAAGCCTAGGCAGCCAACAAAATCATTGTTGACGGGCTCAAGAAAAGGATGAGCAATGCAGAAAGTAACTGGGTCGAGGAACTATACCCGGTACTCTGGGGATACCGAACTAGTGTCCAAACCTCGACCCAGGAAACACCCTTCCGAATGACATATGGATGCGAGGCCATGATCCCGGTTGAAATTGGGCAAACATCATGGAGGAAAGCCAAAGTCATGGAAGAGGGAGAACATGCTAACAACAAGCAGTTAGCAGCCGAGCTAGACCTCATCGATGAAGTGAGAACGACGGCACACTGCCGAGATCTGGCAACGAAGCAGCTGGTGGCGGCTAAGTATAACCGCAAAGTTAGACCACGAGCATTCGATAAAGGTGACTTGGTATTACGCAGAGCGGATATCGGAAATAAGAATGCCCGGGATGGAAAACTTGCAGCAAACTGGGAGGGTCCTTACCGTGTTTCAGACAAAATGGGGCCCGGGACCTATGTCCTTGAAACGTTAGATGGCACGCCCATTAAACGAACATGGAACGCGGACAAGCTAAGGACTTACTACAGCTAAAGACCGGGATGCACTCGGAATAAACGCACAGCGGATGTCAGTGGTGACTGAGAACTGCTTTTTAGCTTCAACGGATGTCGGTGGTGACCGAGAACCGTTTTTTATTACGCATTGTTTTGCTTTTGGCAGTATTTTCCATTGATTTTAAATTGTGTAATCCCAATTATTTCAATCAATAAAAAAGGTGGTTCAATTCATGGGCCAACCAAGTTATTACTTGTGAAATCAATGCAAAGATAGGCCGTGACAAAAGCAAGATAATTAAACAAAGACTTGGGTTTCGCGATCCCGGTCATGATAAGATTTGTCAACAAGTCTTGTAAACGTTACGATGCATCGGAACTGTCCCCTGGGGTGGTGTGAGATTGCCATAAAAGATCCTGAGCAGGTCGAAATGTTTAGGCTCCTATTCAAAAAGGATATTAGGGCCCGAACATGTGGCAGTTGGCTACCATCTCGGTACGGTACTTTACAAGATAAAGTGCTTAGATGATTTTTTGAAAATCGTCTGTTGTTTAGAATGCCCGACCATTAATAAACGTGGCCCGTTTGTTAAAACGTCGGTTGAATAACCAGCAGATTCTGCGCAATATATCTTGACTTTGGCCAAGTCATAAAATAAAGAACCGAGCTTCGTGCACGGATTACGTTCCCCTTTACTCATCAACAAGTGAATTAAAACACGAGTTTGGTTTAAAGGATGAAAATAAATACATGTAAGATGGACGAGCTGAGGTTGCTAGAAAAATCTGGGAACACCGGCTTGTCATAGTATTAATTTTGAGGGCAAAGGCCCCAGATTACAGAAAAACAAAAATACTACATAAGGGAAAAAATAAAAAAGATCCTAGAAGGACGGCATCAAGATTGGGCTTGGCCGGGCACAGGAGAGCCAGGGGCGTCGGTCGTCGGTCGTCGGAGCATCTTCCTCAGCTAATTGAACACGGTCATCCTCCGCGAGATGCTCGGACTCTTCGACCGGAGAAAGCGGCGCTGGTACAAATTGCCCGTCCTCTACCGAAGCTCTGAAATCCACAGCGTCTAAATTCATCGTAATGTCCGGATTCAGAGCTCGGACTTGGGCCAGGCAGACGTTGAAAGCTTCAGCAGCCGTCTCCACGACCAGGACTTCCAGCTTATCCACCTCGGCAGCAGACGCCACGAGCTCGGCCTTAGAAGCGTCGAGGTCGAATTGGGCGAGATGGAGGTCCTTCACCAGCCCCGCATATTGACCCTGCAAGGTGTGCAATGAGGCATTGAGGGTGTCTTCCCGGGCATGACTGGCGTCAAGCTCGGTGGAGAAATGATCCCTCTCAGCAAGGGCCTTTGATAGCTCCTCCACCGCCTTTATCTGCGCCTCTTCCGCTTTCAGGCGCGCCTCCTCAGCCTCCCGCTGCCTGATCTCGACCTCTTTCTTTTCAACCCGAGCTTTGGCAATCTCAGCGGCAGCCCTGGCGTACTTATGCTTAATAGAAGCATAAGCGTCCAACACACCGGTCGTCTCCATTAGGTGGTCCTGCAGGACCTGCAGGTGATCGAGGTCGGAGTCGGCAAAGGCCTCACCACTAAAATATTTGCTGGGAGGCTTCATCGCATATTTGAGCTCCTCCGAGACCCCATCAGTCCATACCTCACCCCGCGAGTGAAGGCGAGACTTACCAGGAAGTGGGGGAGGAGGGACGCTTGTGGCAGCACCGGCGTCCGGGACAGAGGCAGGATTCTCTTCTGCGACCGAGATCGACGACGCCGCCACGGACTTCGATCGCTTGCGCGGAATGAGATCCGTAGAGGCCGGAGAGGGCGCAGCCCTTTTTTCAGCAGTAGTCCTGGCAGGCGAAGGAGCAGCCACAACCTTCTTCTGGGAAGAGGACTCCCCTTTCTTTTTGGCCTTAGCCCGGAGCTTCTCGGCCAGTTCTTGGAAAGAAGTCTTCCCCATGTCGGGCACTACAAAAAACATAACAAACATCAGAAAGGACAAGGGGCATACGTAAAAAAAAAAAATTATATATGTATATATCCAAAGAACATCCAACAGAAACCATACTCGGTGAATACAATTCCTCCACCGACTGTCAGATAAAAATCCAGGAATCAATAACATCCTTCTCGGCCACATGGTCAACCAGAGCTATCACGGTTTCAACCTCGGCTGGCTCTAGGCTATCATCGGAGGATGCAAATATGTTTTGGTCTTGGTCATAGTGAGCTTTCGACCAATACAGAGGAAACAGCAGCTCCACCGAGCTGGAATCGACGTCCTTAAGAAACCACGGTTTATGACCGGGTTCAGCGTTGATTTTGAAAAAAGAAGCCTTGAAGCCTTTCCAGGTGTCAGTTGCCACATGGAAAAGCTTCTTGTCCGGTTTCCCCCGGAAAGAAACCCAACCCCTCTTTTCTTCGGGCTCCCCGGGTTGACGAGCCCGTTGGATGTTAAAAAAATAAAAGAATGTCCCGGTGGTGGGAGTACGATTTAAAAATCGGCAAAGCCGCTCGAATGCAATAATAAAGCCTCAAGAGTTAGGATGAAGCTGAGTAGGGGCCAGCTGAAGAATGTTTAAGAGATCTACTTGAAACCTAGAAAATGGAAAACGAAGGCCGAGTTTTTTGACGAAGTCTAGGTAGAAGAAGAAAAAGGAGCGCTCATTCCCTTCCCGGGCAACGCACACCGGTTCATAAGGGCCGGGAAGAGATAAAGAACAATGATCCCAGTCCCCTAATGGGAGCTCGGCGATCTGACTGGTCGTGGCTTTTGATAGCCTGGACAGCACCCCGGTCGCGACCCAGTCATACTTCTCAGCAATATGACGTGGAATACTAACGGCCGCTGACTCCACGGATCCGGAATCCTCGATAGGACGCGGAGAAGTTGACATACTACCTAGAAAAGGCAAAACAAAAATAAATTAGAAACGAAGATGATACCTGAAGATAGTAAAGCGGGACGGGTAGAAACGGCTCCAACAACCCGCGGTTGGATATGCCGGCATCGCGAAGCTATTTCGTCAGCTTCCCATGACCGGCCAACCATCGTGGCCTCAGATATCAGCCAGGAACACTCCTCGCACGGGCCGATAGGCCGGGTAAGGGAGATGAAGGGCTCCACTCGTGAAGGAAAGGAAGAGGCGGGTAGAGGAGGACTTTCCCCCTACCCTTTCCTAAGGGCGGCTCTGAAGAAAAAACCCTAGTGGCAGCAATCCCCCGGCCTAGACTTTCGGGCTCTACAGACTCAGACCGACCTCGAGCCCTTCCCCTAACCCGACCAGACCGTCCTGGTTGACTACCACCTTCTCCGCCATAACCACGGAGAACGTTTTCCCTCTTTTGTTCTTCGGTCAGAGGTTTCCCGTACAGCCACCAAGCTGTCCGGGGAGGCATACGCTGAATAAGCTCGGCCTCTTCCGGGGAAAAAGCATTTGGATTAAAAGGCGGAGGAGAACCTTGATGGCTCATCCCGAGAAGATAGAATTTAAACAGGAAACTGTAAACCAAAGACGGAGAAAAAGGATTGAATAGACCAGAAGTTCAGAGAAGTTCAAGAACAAAGCAGAAGCTAGAACCCAAAGGGGAAGAAACTGGAAAGAACTCACAATAACCTACCCAAAAAAAGGGGGGGAAGACCAAGAGACAGGGAAAGAAAGGAGAAAACACAGCCAAATAACCAGAGAAGGAAACAAGGAAAGTACCTGATTTGAAATAAGTTAAGGGAAGAGGAAATGCGCGAGCCACGAAGACCAGAAATGGGAATCTGAGGAAGATGAACGGGTGACTGGTTGCAAGTTTCTCTCAAGAAGGAAAATTCAAGGTTTGGCAGTTTTCAAAATGCAAGAAGCAGAAAGTCGAAGGCTTTTATAAGCAAAACAAGCAGGCGGGTGAGAGTCAAGAAACTCAACCGTCAAAGGCCCAAAGGGCCCATACACAAATAATGACGTGGACGTTAAAAGGCGTGCACATTTAATGCTGATGGTAGGCAAACACGAAAACCAAGATAATGGGGCAGTTGCTCTACTCAGAGGCCGACTAGTAAACATCAAATCAGCAGAAGGCAATGATGACACTCGTGGCCTCGAGATAAGACGAGTGTTGGATCAACAGATGAGGCGGACAATGATCCCGGATCGAAATGCTCACGTGGCCGACCACATGAATACACCCGTGTCCCACTCAAATAAACCGGAATGCAAATTGATGACAGAGGGGGTAACCCGGGGACCAAAAATGTCCGACCTCGGAAAAAGAACTAGAAATCAAAAACCTCAGGACAACGAAATGAACTAGAACAAAGGACGTAACCTGACAAGTACATCCCGGCTGCTCGGAGCCCTGAACAGCCGGGCTGGGGGGCAACTGTTACGGATATCTCATAAATGGGCCCAGCCCAATAACTAAAGAGCCTAGTCAAAATGACTTCAGTTATGCTCATAACCGCTTCCTTGAAAATAGGAGTGGTTTTATCAAAATATCTATCGTTATGATAACCGCCTATGTATCAAGAATATCTATCAAAAACGCATATCTTGATATCCCTAAAATAAAGGATGAATCCAACTGATTAAGATAAGGCACAGGTACGCCTATAAATAGGGTAAACCCCTTACAAGGTACACACTTCTGAAATCCTAGCTTTTCTATTCACACAGAGCACACACACCACCCCCTCTGGCTATCATTAGCCTGTCATATACCCTCGAACTACGTGGACTTTGATCCACACTGTGGTACGTAGGACCCCGGGATTTCACCCCGGGCCAAGTCCAACCCAACTTGTGATCTACACCGGATCACATAGAAATCCATTAATGCTTCTCTTTCCACACTATGTACATAAACACATAATTTGACCTGCAACAATTTGTCCAAATCAAAACAAAAATGGAAGGCATCATTGCTATCATTTTCCTACATTTTGTTACCTCACCTTTCTTTCTTAAAACTAGGGGTGTTTGATAAACTTGATACAACTAGATACCTCACTCCTGATTCCCGATCTCGATATTTGGTCGGGATGCAAATTGCATCTCAGCAATTCCTGGATCAAAATGTTTAGGATCAGGTTGGGAAGACCGGGATACTTTGAACACCCCTACCTGAAACATCAACAGCTCAACGTGGTTCTATCTTCTATGTGCTTGATTTTGGTGCTGCAGGAGACGGCCAAACTGATGATTCCCAAGTATATGTCTCTGAAAATACCAATATAATTCATTTAGCTAACTTATAACTCTGTATCTACTTTTTTTTATTTGTCTGCCTTGTCATTTGACAACTGGTAAGGCTTTTTGTAAGCATGGACAAATGTTTGTAACTCAGGTCGAGGCAACCCATCGACCCTCTTAATACCTGAAGGCAAAACCTTCCAGTTGCAACCTGTGACTTTTCAGGGTCCTTGCAAGCCTTCCTCCATTTATTTCTGGGTAAATATTTTTATTTCGTCAACTCCATCATGGACAGATGCAGATACATGTATACCAGCGTTGGACCTCGTTAAATATGTTGTTTTCCTACACATGTTGCCAGATCAAAGGGACCATAATTGTTCCTGCGAGTGTCGATGCTTGGAAATGGCAAGATGACGACAGAGGCACGTGGATTCGATTCAAAGAGGTATATAGACTTCGTGTTCGTGGAAGTGGCACTTTTGATGGCCAAGGTGCTCCCTGGTGGGACTGTTTTGCCAATAACCAATGTGAAAGGTCGCAGGTATAATGAAGTTTATAAACTCAAATCAAAGGTTACAGATTTAAGCAATAATGGCAAGTTGTGAAATATGACTATCTGTTATATTGGTGCAAGCATTGAGATTTTACAAGTGTGATTCTATGAAACTTGTGGGATTTAGAGTGGTGAACAGTCCAATTGGTCACATAAGCGTAGGCGATTGCCATCGCTCCTATCTGCGCCTTCATTCCCCTGAGGATTGCCCTAACACTGATGGAATCGATATAGCAGATTCATCCCACGTTGTTATCGCAAATTCTTCGATGCAACTAGGTAATTAATTACCACATTATTCTTATATGACCTATGGGTTCCTAATTTGTCATGCTCTTGTGTTACAGGTGATGAGTGCGTCGCCATGAATGGAGGTTCCTCCTTCATAAACATTAACAGTGTTTCTTTAGGGCAAGGTCATGGCATAAGGTGATCACCATTTCAATCCTATTTTCAAAAAAATATCTGCTATTATTAGAACAAAAGATAGATTTGCTTTGGATAATGAATCTGTGAGGCCTGAACGTGAGAAATTTACATAATGTGAGCTGGGTAAGACCTCCTTATGGAGGGCTTAAATTAAATGTGGATAGAGCTATGACCTTGACAACATCTAAGGCAGGTTGTGCCGGTGTGCTAAGAGACTGTTCTGGCAAATGGGTTGTCGGTTTTACGAGGATCATAGATGACTGTCAAACAAATATTGCTGAACAATGGGCAATTCCGAAGGGAATGCGTTTGGCTTGTGATTTGGGGTTAAAGAAAGTAATTGTGGAGTCTGATGCGAAGGAAGTTATCAAGTTGATAGTTGATGAAATTATAATTCTATTAACTTAACTGTTATGAAAATCAGGAAGATGATGAATATAGATTGACAGGTTAAAGTAAGGCTTATTTTCCGAGATTCTAACCGTTGTAGATGCTTTAGATAAATTGGGTATTTTGAAGTCTACAATTTTAGAGGAATGTCTCATTAACTTGAACACATGAGTTGACCAAAAGTGTTTAGGATTAATTTCCCCTTTTGTGTAATTTATTTTCTTTGTAATGTAAATTTTTATCCATCTAATATATATATATATATATAAATATAAAGAAGATATTTCATAAATAGAAATAGGGATAATTTACAGCTTTGTTCCTATTCTTATCTTTACTCGCGGATAGCATGAATTCAATCCTTGTAAATGTAACTCTAATTCTTTGGTATATAATATTCAGTAGGCCAGAGGAGCATTAACCTTTTGGCCACTTTTTCATCAATGCCCTATTATTATTTCTGTTATGTTTCAATAAATTTACAATATTCTCTCTGGTATGTATTGTTGGGTCAATGTGTATCTTTAGCATCGGAAGCCTAGGAAAAGATGGAAGTCATGAGCAAGGGGAAGAGATCCATGTCCAACATCGTAACTTCACTGTAACATCCCAATTAAAAATGTAACATCCTAATTTTTAAAAGCGGGATAAATTTTTTTTAAAAAAAAATCATTTCAAATCATCAGAGTAGAGTATCAGAGCAAATAAAAGAGTGAGTAACTGATATATCATAAATTGTGGCGTATATTTTTGTATACAATGTACAACACATTTATCAAAGTGAAGTTGTAACGGTATTCATCTACATAAATGGGATCTTCGGTCGGGTCCTTACGCTTTCTGCTTATTCTGCTTACTCCTGTCTTCAGTCCTTGGTTCCCCGGACCTGAAGCTATGGTAAGAGCTGAGGTCCAATACCCATCGGACCTCAGGTAACGGTTAACCTCATACTTATGTAAATAGTATATGACAGATATCTCATAATAAGTACATAATTATAACTTTCAAAATCATAATAACATGTAAGGCAATAACATAACACAACCACTGTAATATGTATGTTACCCCAATCTGCACTATTCACCAGTGCCACGATGGCCTATCGTGTCCTCAGCGCTAGGAAAATTCAACGGTGTTATCAAGACTATAACTCGTATTCAATTCAATAAGTAAAGAGCAATTTCAAAACATGTGAGTACAACTATCATATATAAGCAAACCATAAACATAAGAGTTAAGGTTACAATACGCGTCCGTATCTTCGTTGATGAGTTTTGGGGTACGTTTGACGGTCGATACACGTTCACAGTTTATCTTATAAGGGTAATATCGTTTTTATTAATTCATAAACATCATTCCAAGAACTATCTTGGTACCCTTAGAGGATTCATTTTCATTTATTTCCACATAATTTTCGGAAAAACGCTAGTTCAACATTTCTGGGCAGAATTTCGCCTAACTTTGAAAAATCATAACTAATTCTAGAAAAATTGAAACGAGGATCCGTAAAATTTCCTGGAATCCTTGAGATGTCTACTTTCGAGAAAAAATACTGGAATTTATCCAGGTTTTACGAAAAATTCCCAGTTTCACAGTTTCAAACCTCTGCCCAGAATTTCCCCCAGAAAACGTAGCTTATCTTTTGGGATTTTTATCTCTTTGCACAGAACTTCAAATGACACACTCTTTATATATTTGGAAAGCCCTACATGTCTACTTTCACCATGAATTTTCTCATATTTTTAGAACATCATCTCCTTCATAAAATATTAACGTTTTTGCTACTGACTCCTGAAATCGCTAACCGATAGCTTCGCTATTTTGATTATAATCTTCCAGAAATTTTTTCCATACTCTTTCTTCATCAATTTTTCGAAATAAAGGCAATGGAGAGCATAAAAACATGAAAATAAAACTATATTTGGAAGATTGAAGATCAAAACAACATTTCTTAACATTTCTACTTCATAAGCTAAGAACTAGAACTAAAAGACTAAAAGCTTCCTTACCTTTTGAAGAACCTTGCTTCTTACTTCTTGCTTCTTGAAGCTCCTCCACTCTCTCCCTTACTCTCTGAATTTTGGCCTATGCCTTGAGGAATTGGTGAGGAGTTGTGAAGGAGAAAGCCCCTATTTATGGCTAAATGTGATGGCATTCTTGTAATTCCTTCACCTTGCATTTTAGCCATTGAATTAGCCTTAGCAAAGAAGCTTGAATCCCTCCCTTACACCTCCTCCAATCCGCTCTCCTCCCCCTTCATCCTCAAGTTTACTTTCTTCATCCCCAAGTTTACTTTTGAATTTTAAACCATCATTTACTTTAGTTAACTTTTGACTTCCTTCTTGTTCCCCAAGTAAAGAAAACTGTCCCCCCCCCTCCTTAATTATTATTTTTAATTATCAACTTATGTTTTAATGTTCTCACAAACTCTAGAAGAAAAATCTCTCATTGGTTCATTTTAGGCTTTAGGATTAAGGGTAATTTTTGACACTTTTATTAGTTAAAGGGAGAATTGAATAAATCCTTGATTACTATTGCTAATATAGTGTTTTAGGGGTTACTTGGCTTAATTACCAAAATTCGACAAAGGTTCTAATTTAATTTTGATGATTAACCATTCCCTGTATGCTAATCTTAGCTTCTAAATATCATTTAGTTCTTAATTTAATTAATATTTCCTTAATTATGGCCTTCATAAATTAATTATTAACTAATTTCAAAAATTACTAAAACATCTCAATTATTGCAATTCCAATTGCCCAATAATTGTTACTAATTTCCTCTAATTGATTCCTCTGATGATTTTAATTGCTGAAATAGTATAATTATGATTATACTAAATTGTGATAATCTTAGGATATTTTATGATCCTTAATAAGACTTAGAAAAATTAATCTTTAGGCTTTCTAATTCTAGGGAAAAATTGCCTATAAATACAACACCTAAATTTGAGATCACATATTCACCTATTTTTAACAGGTATTTTCTATCAAATTATAGTGACTATGCTAAATAAGATTTTTAGGGTATTACATTCACGAATTTCAAATTGAGCAAGAATCAAGACATGGCAGGTATATATACAATACGTTGTTATATTAGATATAAATGAAAGATTGATGCAATCATTGTATGGAGCAGACAATATACATATTTTGTGTCTTGGTCATGATTAGGGAGGATCTGGGTATGTGAGATAGATCACATTTGAAGACATTACACTGGTAGATGTTCAATATCCAGTGATTATTGACCAGAATTATACAAATTTTTCTTCCAAGGATGAAAACGACAGAGCAGTGAAAATAAGCAACGTAACATCTAGGAACATTCAAGGAACTGCGGCAAGTGAGAATGCAGACTCATTATTGTGCGACCAAGTCATAGGATGCAACAACAATGTGTTGGATCAAATTCATATAACTTCTTCTGATCCTGGAACAAATACAGATGCATTGTGTTTAAACGCTCGTGGCAGATAATTGCCTCTTGACCAGTGGACCAGACCCTTCTTTTGGGTCTTTAAGTTTCAGCTTCCATATTTAAATGGTTTTATGTTAAACAAGAGTATAGACTCTTTTTGGAATATCCTTGCTTCTCAGCACATCAAAGTAATTGCCTTAAGTTTCAAAAGCAAATTGGTTTATATAATTTTTTGCTCTCTGGATGCTATCGCTTTAAACTAACGATTAACAGTATTGATACCCCTTTACATTTTTATCTTCTATTTTGATTTTTACTACTAGATGAGCCCTGAGCCCCTTCCAGACCCTACAACGTTTCATAATCAAAATTTTAAATATTTTGTTAAATGAAGGTTCTGCATTCTTTTCATTTACAAAATCCTTCTATCAATGAAAATGTTCAACATACAAGTTCCTTGTAAATCCAAAGGAGCAGATGAGCAGCCAAAAACTAATGGCGGCTAGCATGAATTACAAGTTACACTCAGAAGTACATTGTCTAAGCAAACGCCCGTTGGAATAAGTCCCAATGACCTGTTCACAGGTTCAAGTGCCTCAACAGTGACCCCGCTGCAAATTACCCCCTTCTTCACCTGAAGTCAGGAAAATTACATTCAAAGAATAAGGCCTTTTTCATTTGATTAACGGTATAATTTTAAGTTTGCGGTGTACCGAATTTTGGCCTGCGTTTTTTTAATTATATTATCGTCACTAAGAAGTATTTAAATAATTGACTAATCCCAATTAAGACTTTACTATTAGGATACCTCTATAAAGATATTTTTTTATAAGGTGATTTGAATTTAATTTAGCCATTTTGTCATTTAGTCTATTTACGGTTAGATCAAGGGCATTATCCAATAAAATTACATCATATTAATTTCACTAAATGGAGAGGTAGGGGAATTCACATAAAACATTTGGAGCTTTTCTTTTACTTGTGTCTATAATTTGAGGGATGAGACAATTTTATTTTTATATATATTTTATGGGCTTTGGTTTTCTCATATTACATGAGGGAAAAAAAGTTTCTTACATACATATGAAATGGTGGGACCCACATATACATATATGAATTAATATATGTATATGTGGGTCCCACCATTTTATGTGCATGTAATATGAGAAAATGGTTTTCCTACAACATGAGAAAATGTTTTCCCATATTTTATTTATGTAGATTAAATTATATGATGCATCCTGAAATTTTTTTTGCACCGAGTATTTTAAATTAATTAATTTTCAACACTGCATTCAGAAATATTTTTCTTATAACACAAGTATTATGAAAGTTAATTAATTTAAGATACTTGGTGAAAAAAATTTCAGAATGCATTATATAATTTAATCTATATAAATAAAATATATATAAAAAATAAAAATAAAATTATCTAATCCTCAAATTAAAGGAACAAACATGTAACCAGCATTAAAACATTAAAAGAAAAGCATCAAATATGAACTAAGGGCGGGGGAATTGAAGAGTCATTTTCAAATAAAAAACTTATAAACTCGAGGAGTACGGGTGGAAGTGAAATACATGGTAGTTTATAGTTTGTAATTAAAAAATCTCATAAATTTTCTTCAAGCTCGGGCTTTAGCTTTCCCGCTTTTTAGCGGGTAATGAACTAGAACATGAAATCAGAGCAAAAGAAACTAGAACATGAAAGGAAGAAAAGGGAAACACGACACACGAAAGACACGGTGATGGTGGTCATCTTTCTGTTCGCTGCTTTTACCAGGATTGAGGGAAAAAGATGGTCAAATAATTTCGCGGCCCCACATTAATTGTCTCGTGTTGTTGAATCCCAATGCAACAACCGACGTTTTCTTCCTCCGTGAGAGAGTCTTCACAGAATCCAAACCCATTTTGGTGGTCCACTCCTTGGTCTAAAAGGCCCTTAAATCTTGCCTCTGTCTTCTTCATCATCATCCCTAGAAATCCTCGAGTTCACACTACTGAGCACTTCAATGATATGCAACTAACGGCATAGCCCCTTGAATTTCCCGGCCGGCAAATGGAGATTCCCATCACTAGAAGTTGCGCTCATCATACCTGGTTTGCGATTCTCGTCTCTTTTCTCTTGTTTACTATTCTTCTCTGTTTTGATTACTCCACTACCTTTGATAGTTCCGCCATTAATGGCGCCACTTTCCCAGTCAACAAACCAGAAACCCTATCCGTTATCATGAAGAACAAGACCAGTAATGATGCAGATTCTTCCTGCACTGGTCGGTACGTTTATATTCACGATCTTCCCAGTCGGTTCAACCATGACCTGCTCCAGAATTGCCAGGTTCTCACTAGAGGAACTGATAAACCTGACATGTGTCCATACATGAAGAACTGGGGTTTAGGTCCAGAGATTGGGTATGATACTGAGAGGATTCTAACCAATGGGAGTTGGTATTTCACTAATCAGTTCTTGCTAGAGGTAATTTTTCACAACAGAATGAAGAATTATAGGTGCTTGACCAATGATTCGTCTCTTGCTTCTGCAGTTTTTGTTCCTTTTTATGCTGGTCTTGATGTGAGTCGCTTTCTCTGGGACTCTAACCTCACTGTGAGAGATTCTTCTGGCTTTGATCTTGTTCAATGGCTTGCCAGAAAACCAGAATGGAAAAAAATGTGGGGTAGGGATCATTTTCTTGTTTCGGGTAGAATAGCTTGGGATTTTAGAAGACAATATGATAATGAATCTTATTGGGGTAGCAAGTTCAGGTTCCTGCCTGAATCCATGAACATGTCAATGTTAGCAGTAGAAGCAAGTTCTTGGAATAATGACTATGCAATACCATACCCAACTTCTTTCCATCCCTCAAAGGGTAATGAAGTTCTGCAGTGGCAAAACAGAATCAGACACCAAAAGAGAACGTATTTGTTTACTTTCACCGGAGCTCCAAGGCCTGAGCTTGAAAACTCCATTAGGGGAAAGATCATAGACCATTGCAGATCTTCAAGTGTTTGCAAGTTCGTGGATTGTAGCAATGGCGGAGAGAAATGTGACAACCCCATTAATGTTATAAAGGTGTTTGAACAGTCTGTCTTCTGCTTACAGCCGCCAGGTGATTCATACACCAGAAGATCCATTTTTGATTCCATGTTAGCAGGTTGTGTTCCTGTCTTCTTTCATCCAGGCACAGCTTATTCGCAGTATTTATGGTTTCTTCCCAAGAATAGGACCAAGTACTCTGTGTATATTCCTGCGAGGGATGCGAGTAAATGGAATGTGGATGTGGGGAAGATACTGATGGGAATATCAGAGGAAGAAGTATATGGAATGAGAGAAGAGGTGATGAAGCTGATTCCAAGGATAATTTATGCAGATCCAAGGTCTAAGTTGGAAGATTTTGAAGATGCATTTGATGTAGCTGTACAAGGTATGATAGAAAGGATAGAGCAAGTGAGGGAGGCTATTAGGAATGGAGGAGATGCCAGTGTTGGATTTGCAGATGAGAATCACTACAAGTATACATTTTCAGATAACTAAGATTAAGGGCATAAGGCATAAATTGTACTATTAGTTATAGGAAGTGATTTAAGATAGCGATCAATGATTTGATCAATAGTGCAACTATAGTTATATATTTATACGTCAAGAAGAATATCAGGTGATACCAGTTTCTTTTCTTATATTTTTTTGGGATTGCAGGTGATACGAGTGTTGGATTTCGTTAATAATGGCATGTATAATTCAAATGCTGATATAATAGCAAGTAAAGGGAATGATGAGCTAATTATTCTTGGAGTGAGGGCAGATAAAAGGCAAATTTGTTTTTGGGCTAACGGTGAAAAAAGAAGGGAAAATTGCACTCTGTTCCGAAGCTAAAAGAAATACAACCAAAGTTTTTTTTTTTTTTTGGATACATATAGTAGGGGAGGGGGCAGGGTTCGAACCCTGGATATGGGAGAAGGGAGCCAAGCTCCTATGTCATTGCTCTATTAAGGCACTGCCGCACTGGCACAACCAAAGTTTTTTTAAAATGTCTAATTTATGATGTTCTGGGTTAAGAAGTAAATTTGTATATTTGCTCTGAAAATTTTTCTTATTTCAATATTATCTCGAAAGTTTTAAAACGTAGTAAGGTTGACTTAGTGCTCTAAATGCACCAAGAAGATCAAGAGGGTGGAGGGAATTTGCAGAGAACTGTCTTGATCTTTTTGGTGCATTTAGAGCACTAAGTCAACCTTGAGCCTCATTAGAGTGACATGAAAAAGTGGGTGAGGGAATTCAGAAACTAATTACAGAGAAGAAGAGGAGGGAATGACCTTTTCAGCCATGGGAGAGGGAAGAAGGAGAAGGAGAAGAAGAGAAGCAATGAATGAGTCAATGCGTTAGAGTGAGTTTAGGAAACGGAAGATACTCCCTTTTTTCTTTTCTTTTTTCATATCCTTCTACAGTTCTTGTTTTATTTGAGCGGTTGATTAAAAAGAGGAGAGAAAAATTAAAATAATAATGTGATTTAATATATTAATTAGACGGATATAATTTAAAGATTATAAAAGATGATGAGAGAATGATGATAAAAAAAATTCAACCCTTATAAAATATAATTTGGGTTGGCTAGCTTAAAAGTTTCAAAGCAGGGTTTGCCTAACGAAGGTCTTCTTTTGTATAACGCCATGTACTGCGGCTGTGGGTTCAATATTGGTGTTCTCTTTTGTAATTACCATCAATAACGTGTCTTCATCAGTTAGGAGTATTTTGATCTTTTTTATAATTAGATTATAAGGAAAATGACACTAAAATCCTAATTAAAAAAAAAATTCTTATAACTTTTCAATAGTAATTCTTTTACTTGTCAACACAACAGTCACTCTTCCACATATCATTAATAAGTTGTAACATTTTTCTGATATTATTTTCTTTAATTTGATTTTAAGAGACATTTGTTTCATATTTTCTCTAATTGAAACCTGAGTGCAATTTAAAAGAGAAAAAAGAAAGGAAGATAGGGGCGTCGGTGGATGGCGACGGTGAATGATGAAGGGACATGGGATATGGTATCCATGTGACCAAACGGCACTTGGCCCATTCTTCACCAGCTCATCACTGATCAGCCACGATCTTCGCCTCTGTTTATGCAGCAGCTGTCCTAGTCTCCCAACATTTTGACCCGCCTCATTCATACTCTATATTTTTATATTTCATATCCACCAAAACATACTTTTAAGTTTTAATCTTTTAACTTGAACGAAAGGTTTAACTTGGACAAGGATAAGAATTCCTCCATCTATTATTTTTTTTTTTTAAAAAAAGGATTACACTCTCCAAATCACGTTTGGAAATCATCGGAACGACCGAGATCTTTTTGTTTGGATTCGAGAATATCTATGTTTGTGAGGTGGCTTAACTTGGTACGTTTTTATCCGCCCAAGTCCCAACCTCGTACAGAATTATTCCAAAACATTGACAAAATCAAAAGTTCTCCCTCGAACTAATTATATGATTAAGACCTACAACGATAATATTTAGAGCAGCCTCTATCAGGAGGATTAGAGGGAGGAGGCAGACACCCACCAGATCTGCTATAAGCTTCACCACTGGCTCCGCCATTTCAGACAGGCTTGTCCCTCTTCAGAGCTCCTTCAGAGATATACTTCTGCTCCTCCAAAATCCTTCTGCTTATGTCTGATTCCATCAGCGTCTCATCTTCTTCGTTGCATTCTGCTATCGAACCATTGCATGTGTATGCCTCAAGATGTTCATCACTCCTCAGTGATCTCACTGTGCTACTGAAATACATCAAGCTCATGAGCAAAATGTAGCAGAAACTCATCACAGCTTTACTAATGGTGGCTTTAGACTCCATTAATTTTTCTGTGTTGTGCAATTTGCTTCACTCCCTCCACTCTGCTGCACTATATATGTGGAGAATTAAGATCAACAAGTTTTTATTGAGATGTGTTAGTGGAGGCAGCATTAGTGCCTTGTGTTGATGGACCGCACTAAACCAAACTTTTATGGACGATTGGGGTGTTTCTTTTTCTTTTTGTTATTGGGTTTATTTAGCAAAAATATTAATTATTCATGTATTGTTAAAAGGCATTTCAGAGTTGGTTTATTAGAAATTTTTTGTAACATATTTATTAAAAACAAGATACTACATCAAGGGACAATTTGTTTTTTGAAAATGATCTTTTAAGAGGGGACAAAAGAAGTATAAGCCTTAATTAGGAAACTTAAACTCTCTTCTTATTCTCTTAACATATCTTCGGCAACTATAAAGATGGGACATCATGACTCCTCTTTGCTTCCCTTCCGTTCCATTTTCTCTCAGCTTTCCATCTCCATCATGGGATAAATTTGAAAATTCAAGTTTAATATATTTCACATAGCCTTTTTTTCGTTTTTTTTACTACAGTTTCAAACTATTCAAATAAAATTTGAATAATTTATATTTATTTTTTATAATATAATGTTTGAATAACAGTTTAATAAAATATTGTGTTTCATCTGTTTATATGTAATCGTCAAATTGTCAGTTATAAGAAGTGGATAGAATTTTCTTAAAGATCATTTATTTAGTTTACACAAACACAACGACAAGACATTCACATTGTTGGTAGTAGTGCTAGTTACCAATGTGATTTGGCAAACACTGGAAGCACAACTATTCTCACACTGTTTTGGTCAAAACGCAATTGTGACCAAAATCAAGAGGAAACCAAACACACATACACTAACAACAACTTATATGAAAGATACTGACGTATAATATACAAGTATACATGATACTTGATTGTGGTCAAATCCATATTTCAGAAGTACAGTCACCACCAGGGTATCTTAACTCATGGGCAAGCACAGGACCATCAGGCTCTGCCCCAAAGTCAACAAAGAAGTCTGGGTTTATTTTCAGGCCTCCTTCCTCTGTATCTACATCTATCTGTAACATGTGGCACCCTTTCTCCAATAGCTCTGGATAAAACTGCTTATCCCATTGACTAAACAATGAGTTGGTCACATATAACCTTTTCCCATCTAAACTCAGCTGAAGCATCTGAGGCCCTCCTCTTAACTCCTTCCCCTGATATCACAAATAGACTCATTCATTACATGCTCAAATCATGCCAATTAAACTTAACAACATTATCACTGCACAGGCCATGAAACTAAGTTTGAAAACCACACTCTAAAAGTTAGCTATTAAAATTGGAGAGTACAAGGTCTTATAAAGCCCTGTTTCATCAAGAAGTATCATATATAAGTCGAGAGACTCTTCCTCCTGATGAGCTAGTCTTTTGAGATTTGACTTTCCCTTTAAACTTAGACTTGTGTTCGTAACAGAGATCATTATTGCTAGCACTTACCTGGATCTCTGGGAGATCAGATTGCCAAGTTGTACCATCTTCTGCTATAGCTTCTACCGGGCTTCCTTTCTTTATCACTCCCCCAACCCATACTTGTCCAGTGAGTTTAGGGTTCCTTATATCTGTGATGTCATACTGTCTTATATCCCCGTGAAGCCAGTTCACCAAGTATAGAAATCGATCATCGAGGGATAGCAAAATATCAGTTATAAGCCCAGGCAGTTCAGGAAGAGTCCAATTTTGCACTTCCAGTGGTTTCACTGATATTACAACCTGCAAAAACCAGTTCAATTAGGGTCAGCGTCCAACCACAATCCTAATTAACAAGAGAATAATAATCTGCATACATATATAGATACACACACCTCATGGCTCCATGTCCCATCCTCAGTCCTGAAAAATCGTACAATGTTACTCGACAAAGCACATGCAACGAGACCTGTATCTTTATCAGGATCATGCAGAAACCGTATCTGCATTTATTGGTGCACAAAACAAGTATAAGAACAAAAAAGAAGCTGGAAAAAAAAAACACTATATTGCTTTGTGTCAAACACTTGCCTCCAGGGGAATAAGGCCCAAATCGCCAAGGTCCAGAGTTTGTTTGAGTTCGCCTTCAGGCCAGCTGAAGACATTAAGATATCTGCCATATAAGCCCTCAGACACATGCTGTGGTATAAAACCTTGGGTGAATGCAGAAGGAGCTCCCCATGATGTCCCAATCATTACATCGTGCCGTGGTTGATACCAAAAGTCATAATTAAATCGAGGACTATGTCCAGGTTGCTCCCACCTATATACCAAATATGAAGAACCAACGCACAAAGCCATAATATGGTTTTATTATATTGAATATGAATCACAAACCATGCACGATGAGTGAGAAAATAGGTATAGTTATACCTTCCTTTGATGTTGAAATCCGAGTCGAGAAGAAGATATCCACACCCTTTTTCTTCCTTATCTCCAAGACATGAGATCATAACCTCACCAGAAGCAAGGCAGTGGCTATTGTGAGTATGTGTTAATCCTGTTTTCTCCAGTATTTCTTCTGGCTCAATGACTTTATGCATAGAAGGAGCCCTTGGATTTGTTTTTGTGTCAACCACATATACACGACCCGACCTGTAACATGCAGCAGCAGTTAAACTTATGTTCTGCCCGAGACGTAGCAATATGAAAAGGAAGTTATTAAGTGTTTGTTTTGTGTTACATGAGACCAGGAAGGATCAAATAGCGACGAACGGCCCGTGGATCTCCGTAGCAGGAGCTACAAGAATTCCAACCAGTGTGATGGAGTTCATCACCAATATAAGGCATAGGTAGCCTGTGGATAACTTGTGAATAAGTTGGAGAATTTGGATCCACATCTATAGTGGCCAGATAGTCTGGCTTCTCTATTCCTGTTCCTGTTATGATCAAAATCACCAAACTGCATAGTTAAAATTAATGGCACTCCCCTGCATCATCAGAACTAACATTTACCATTAACTTAACATTTTAACGTTAAGAGGCAACATTGTTTCATTTTAACAACATTAAACTTAAGAAAACTTTCAGGGTAATGTTGTTACTCAACAAAAAATTTTCTGGGCAAATTTGCATCCTATCCTGAAAGTGTGGTGCTCATGGGTAATTTATGGGGAGGAGTGGGGGTTTACCAGAGTAAAGAGCAACGACATAGATGAGAGTCTCTCTGGGACCAGACATGGCGGCGAGTGGGGAAGCGTAGCCTGGTCCTTTGGTAGGACAGCACTCATGCTCATTACTTTTCTCCACCACAGCAGGTTGCTCCGGGACCGCCACGTCCGCCATAGCCATCTCTTACAAGATGAAAATGAAGATGATGAAGAAGAGCTTAAAGCGTTTGGATGTTAAGAGTCCAGAGCCAGACGTGCCTTATATACAAGTCTGGTTTTGTATCATCATGCCTTGTCTTTTTAAGGACATAAAAGGAAATAAAACTGCTGGTGGTAGATTAATGTCATCAGATAGTATTCGTGGGACATGATATATCCATTATAATAAAAGTTAACGAATTGTTTGATTGAAATGTTTGCACATTAAATTAAAGTGTCATTTTTAAGCAAGACGTTGAGCTCCACTCACTTTCACTGATGAGAAGGAAACTGACAGAAAAAATGAGAATTATTTCCAACCAAACTTAAAACTCACTGTTTTAAATTATATAAAAGAGGCCATGCTGATGAGAATCTCAAGATAGATCAGTCCAGAAAAAAAATCCTTGGGATAAGTGTGACTTTGTTTGTAATTATATATATATATATGTGTGTATGTATATATAAATTTTCAATTTTTAAAATCTCATTAATTACTACTCCTAATGCCTATTACATGACACTTTCAACTAATTCATACAAACTAAGCCGTTAAATTTGTCCCATGTTAATAAGTTTTTTTTCAATTTTACCCTTATTAACAATGTTTTGAAGAAAAAAAAATATATAAAGAGTTACATTTAAGTATTAATTATGAGGACAAAATTGGTATTAATGACTCTCTAATGAGTAAAAGTGCATTTTTATAAAGGCAAGACAACATATGTTCAAAAAATAGACCCTTCCGTGTCTATTATATGGCTTTTTTTAATTCTTTAGTTCTTAACATATACTCCCTCTAGTTCTTATTATAAGGTATTAAATATTAGAAGTTTTTTGTCTTTATTATAGAACATCAACTGTCTTTGACCAACTCATTTATTATTTTTTTCCAATTATACCATCATTTTTAACTAACTCTTTAAATTCACATCATTGAAGTAAGGGTAAAGTTGGAAATATTTATCAATTTTGGACTAATTTAATGACTTAACTTTTGTTCCTTAGTCCATAAAAAATGATGGTTGGTGTCTTATAATAAGAACTAGTAACTTTCATTCCTTAATTCGTGAAAAATAGTAGTTGATGCCTTAAGGACTAGTGAGAGTATCATTTAGGAAGTCATCAATACTTATTTATTAACTTTATCCTTGTAAGTAACTCTTGGACATCATTGCTTATATTATTACATCCCTCAAAAGCATTTAATGGAATTGTCAAGTTAAAAAAAAAAAAAAATCAATTTAATACGAATTTGTGTTACTCGTGATCTGAATTAATTGAAGTTGTCCCGCAATGTCTTCTTACTTGATAGAGTAAGGGGTGAGTAAAATGGAAGGTGGTGGCATTTTTTTTTTTTAAATTTAATGAAGGATTTTTCCTTTTTAAGATTTGAAGTTGTCTGAAATTGAATTTGTGTTCTTGTTTTTATCAGGGGAACGAAGTGGAGGCGACATGTCTTGGTTTGGTGGCATTGAGGATGTTGGTGACGGCCGGCCGTTAGGACATGACCGAACCTTTGTTATAGACGTCGTAGCCTTCATATATCAACCTCCTCCTACCTTCTTCCCTAGCTTTCTTCGCAGCATTTTATTTATTTATTTATACTCAATATATACAAGAGAACAACAAAAAAATATTTTATATATAATTTTTCGGGGTCCATGAATGCTAAGCATGGAAAGTGAAAGCACATTTATAAAATGATATTGGAATGAATATAACCAACCGCTTCATCAGAATCAGTGGGCGGCGACATGATATTGTGGAAGAAATGAAGCTGCTGCACCAATCAAATAAATTCCATCTATTTTTTTTTTTTAAAAAAAAACGCATGACGACTACAATCATGTTTCAATCAAATTCTGTATTATTAACATAAGGTTTTGTATATACTATACTTTATATTATCACTTTGAACATTATTCAAAAAAAAAAGAAAAAGAAAGAAAATAGATGTAATTTTATTTGTTCTGGAAGCAATAGATGCTTAATTTATTTGGACCAACGTCGAACCAAACTCCTAAATATCTTTTATAATAATCTTTTTATCGATGGCCAAAACAATGATCAAGATCGATGCATTGAACCTTAGTCTGTAAATAATCTTGACCCTGAATTTGTATGATTAGCCCGAACTTCAACTCATGGGCTACCTTTAATTTGGATTTAACCCGTATTTTATTATGGTATTTATAAAAAAAAATGAGAGAGAAGGCGAAAAGAGAGAGAAAAGTATAGAAGAGATTTAAGAAAAAAGAGAAGCAGAAGGATAAAACTGAGAACTGAATATGATAATCTATTCCATAATAATAGGAATATATCTCTATTTACAGGCTTATGGTGCCTCTAACTATTTTTAATTTCTAACGGCTATTTATTATAGGCTCACTGTAACTAACTTTTCACTCTCTATTATTGCTGCATATATGCGGGGCGAAACTTCTTATTAATATTGGCCGTCGGATAATTTCCAACTCTTCAATAATTAGCCTTGAATATACTAGAATATCATATAACACGGACAATCAAAAGCATCCTTGACAAGGAATTTATCTCCTTTCTTTTTGTAGTCATATTCATAACACGCATAATAAGCCATGCTAGCGACGTAAGATTTGTTTTTTTACACAACTGTATCTGATAGAATTGAGATTATCTAAAGCTAAAACGCAGCCAAATAAAAGTAATATAATGGATCTCATACAAATAAATTATCAGTATAAAATATGTTATAGGTCGCATTATTTATAAACGACAAGGTACATGTTGATCTCAAACGAGAATCGCATCTCACAGGTTCACTTCCTTGAGGGCCGAATGAAATCAGGCCCTGCTGAGATCAAGGATTGAGGATTTGGTTAGGGAAGACATGCTGGGCCTTCTGTCAGGGCTTCACCAGTAGTTCATCACTCTTCTTCTTGTTTCTTTCTTTCTTTTTTTTGGGCCTAAGAGCCTACTTACTGTTTGTTAGCCTCGTCAAATGGACAAATGCTTTGTGCTAATTTGGGTGCTGTTGGTGGGTTTGATTCATCTTCCAATCCCCTAACTTCACAAAGCAAGTATGCAGAGACAAGTTACATGGAGCCCTCCTCCTATAGGGTGGTTAAAACTGAACATTGATGGGGCTGTATCGGTTACTTCCAGGAAAGCTGGATGTGGAGGAGTGCTTAGAGACCATAGGGGTCTGTGGATTTCGGGGTTTACACAATTCCTAGGCTATTGTGACCCTGTTGAGGCTGAAGAGTGGGCACTGTTATACGGAGTTAGACAGGCTTGGGAAGAAGGATATAGGAAAATCATTGTCGAATCAGATGCTAAAATACTGGTGGAAAAAATTCACACACAAGATGCTGACCCTTACTGCAGTAACGTGTTTATACAAATAAAAAATTTGCTGCTAAGGGATTGGGAAGTGAAAATTCAATATGCTCCTCGGACAATAAATGCTCTAGCTGATCTATTAGCTAAGGAGGGTTTATCTTACTCTTCTATCTTGTATGATTGTCCTAATCACCTTAGGATGATGCTCATGAAAGATTGTATGGGACTTGATCCCCTTGTTGTTGCTTATCCTTAATATATAAAGGCTAATGCCTCTCCTTATATCAAAAAAAAAAACATTGGGTGCTGTTGGGAAAGGTAAAGTGCCTGCTCCTTGTGGGATCATGATGCTGTCAAGTCATCACTTGACTCTGATTGATCTGTATGCCAAGATTTGATCATGCACCTTCCGTGTTTGATTCAGTTTCTTTGTTAAATTTGGATTCTTGGACTGATGTGATATCTGGGTATGGACGAAAATCACGTCCTATTGCACCATTTCGTAAAGTGCCGCATAAGAACTCGTTTTCTTGGACAGCTTCGATTTCTGGGTTGATACACAGTGGTAATGGACTTGATGGGTTATGCTTCTCCGTTCAAATGCTGAAAGATGGAATTGTTGTCTATAGTAAACCCATTGGTTCTTTCAAGTGTATAGTTTTTTTGGAGCATGGAAAACACATGCATGGTCTGGTTAAAAATCTTGGATACGAGTCCTGCTTGTTCATAAGCAGTGCGCTTATAGATGTTTATGCCAAATGCTGTGACCTTTTAGCAGCAAAAGTCCTATTCTATAAACTGTGCATGAAGGACGTCATTTCTTGAACTGCCATTGTTGTTGTGTGGAACTTGAACTCTCTATTCACACTAAAGATATCCGAGACAACTTTAAACAACAGAGATCCATGATTGAATTCTATTAATCCCAGGAATCAAGTTCACACAATCATAAGGATAAACATACATAAACAGTGCGGGAGGTGACTGCTATATAACATTTATAGTAGTCAAACAACAGGTATATGAAGGATAACACAAGTTTGATGCTTTACGTGCTTAAATCCATATGTCAGAAGTGCAGTCACCACCAGGATATCTCATCTCATGGGCAAGGGCTGGTCCCTCAGGCTCTGCTCCAAAGTCAACAAAGAAGTTGGGGTTTATTTTCAGGCCACCTTTCTCATTATCAACATCTATCTGTAAAATGTGGCATCCTTTCTCCACCAGCTCTGGATAAAACTGTTTATCCCATGCACTGAAGAGTGAGTTGGTCACATACAACCTTTTCCCATCTAAGCTCAGTTGAATCATCTGAGGCCCCCCTCTTAACTTGTTTCCCTGAAACGAAAAGGGCTTTACGTCATCAGCCACATCTAATCTATATGAGGAAAATGCTAATGAAATATAAATCAAAACACGGGCTGAAACCAAGCTCTCTGTCTTCCACTATTCCCAGGTTACCCATCAAGCATTGTGATTAAAAGTTTCATCATTTCACTAAGCTCTCTGTAAATATTTTTTTGACATATATTTTGTTCTATTTTCTTTGCATTAAGAGCATGACCGTGAGACAATGATTATTATGTTGAATTATGTTTTGTGAATACCATCTGCTTCCAATCGATCAAGGAAAACTTCAAAATTGTGGGTGAAGAATTTCAACACCAGGACTACTAAGCTTGAGAACGGACCGGCACTTACCAGGATCTCCGGAACATCAGATTGCCAAGTTGTGCCATCTTCTGCTACAGCTGCTACGGGGCTTCCTTTCTGTATCAGTCCCCCAACCCACACTTGTCCGGTAAGTTGAGGATTCTGTATGTCCGTGATGTCATACTGTCTTATATCCCCGTGAAGCCAGTTCACAAAGTACAGAAACCGATCATCAAGGGATATCAGAAAATCAGTTATAAGCCCAGGCATTTCAGGAAGAATCCAGTTTTGCACTTTCAAGGGTTTGACTGATATTGCAACCTGCAAAATCAGTTTAGGCTATCAATATAATGATATTGATTGATATGTGAAAGTCGAAGCACAGTACTGATTAAGAGAGAACAGCTACATAGATATTATTTCTGCATACCTCATGACTCCATGACCCATCCTGACTCTTGAAAAATCGCACCATATTACTCGACAATGCACACCCAACGAAACCTGTATCTTTAGAAGGATCATGCAGAAATCGTACCTGCATTTTTTATTGATGAATCAGCCAAAATTCATGCCAAGTTGGTGCATAATATCACCACAAGTATAAGCAAGGTTCAAATTGAATGATAGTAATATAAGTAATGAAATAGCCCCAAATCCAACAAAAAAAAAAAACGAAAAACCCTCGTAGCTTGTGTCAAACACTTGCCTCCAGGGGAATAAGCCCAGTGTTGCCAAGGTCCAGAGTTTGTCTCAGTTCGCCCCCAGGCCAGCTGTACACATGGAGATGCCTCCCGTACAAGCCATCAGCCACATGCTGTGGGTTAAAACCTTTCGTGAATGCAGAAGGAGCCCCCCATGATGAGCTAATCATTGTGCCGTGCCGTGGCTGATACCAAAAGTCATACCCAAATAGAGGACTATGCCCAGGTTTCTCCCACCTATCAAATGTGAAGCACCACATAAAAACCATATGGTTTTATTATGAACAGTATCTGCGAACACTTTGTTATAATGAACAAATCGAAAACCAGGCACATAGAGCAATGAATAAGAATTGGTAAACTCAGATACTCTTGACATGTGAATGTGATTTTTTTTTTTTTTTTTTTTACAATTACAGAAAAAAAGAGGTACCTTCCTTTCACATTGAAATCTGAGTCGAGAAGAAGAAATCCATTCCCTTCAGCCTTTCCTTCCTTATCTCCAAGACAGGAAATCATTATATCACCAGAAGCAAGGCAATGAGATGTGTGAGGATATGCTAATCCAGTTTTGCTAATGATTTCTTCCGGCTCAATAACTTTATGCAAAGAAGGGGCCTTTGGATTTGTTTTTGTGTCAACCACATATATGCGACCCGATCTGAAAGATGACAAATAGATGAAAGTTTTGATGCGATTCAATTTGTATCCTGCCTCAGACAAACATGTGCATCAAATCGGACTAGCAATTAAAAGCAACTGTTCATTTATCTTACACAAGTGAAGGAAGGATCAAATAGCGCCGATCAGCGGATGGATCTCCATGGCAAGAGCTACAAGCATTCCACCCTGTGTGATGAAGTTCATCACCAACATAAGGTACAGGTAGCCTGTGGATAACCTTTGAATAAGTTGGAGAGCTTGGATCAACATCCACCGTGGCCAGATAGTCTGGCTTCTCTCTTCCTGTTCCTGTATCATGTCCATTCAGTTTCAATCATCAGAATCACCGAACTTCTTAGTGTGACCCAAATATCACCTAGCTAGTCTCTACCCAGAATAGGTGAGAAATGAAGATCCATCGACATAATGTTGTGAAGAATACGGGTTACTATAACACACCCTGACTGACCATAAAATTTGTGTCATTCCCCTGCAGCGAAGAAACTAAGAAGCCATATTTTAGTGCTTTTATAGTTTTTCACTTTTTTGGGGCCAAAGTGTTTTGCAAAATGCGCCGAGCCTCTGGAGATCACGACAGCCTCGGCTCTAAATTAGAATAGTGACAAGACGAATGTTGATAAGTATAATTAGAGAAGAGAATAGGGAGAAATAAGATGAAGAAGAATGATGTATTATGAACAAGAGGAGGAGCAATAATGCTCTTACTAAGAGAGTCAACACCCTTACACTATATCTCATTATATAGCCTATGGTTGTAACCAATTCTATAACTAATTCTCTAATCCTAACTAATTCACTTAACCAATCAATTATTCCCTTGTATTCTAACAACGGATGGCTCTATTAGACTAGGAAGAGTGTGAATCATATGAATCACTGACAGCAAAGTGATGACAAACTTTTAGGGAAAAAGTCTGAGATAATAAAGCCCAAACAAATCTTTGAAGCAAATGAAAGGCAAATAGAAATTTCTGAAGAGTGAAGATACAGCACGAAAGCTTCTTCTTCAAACACCAAACTCTGTTGTCAAATGAGTACGGCTAGCAAGGTAGCGATAGTAATTTATGAGAAGGGGAAAAAAGAAAAGAATTTAAGGATTACCAGCGTAAAGAGCAGTGAGATAGATGAGAGTCTCTCTGGGACCAGACATGGCGTCAAGCGGGGTAGCGTACCCGGGTCCATCGGAGCAACACGCATGCCCATTGCTCTGCTTCACCACTCCGTGCGCCGGCACCGGCACGTCCGTAGCCATCTCTCTCAATGTTACACGGCACTTAGCAAAACGGAGACGACGGATATGAAGATAAGGATGAAGAAGAGAAGGAGAAAACGTCGGGATATCAGAGTCCCGACTTGAACGTGCCTTATATAGTGGGTCCCCTTGGAGAGTGAGGTTTGTTAATTGTGACAAATATCCATAGAGATCTCTCTCTGAATAGTATTGTTTGTTTTTTGGGCCACGTCTTTTTCTGAACCTAGTCGGAAAAGCGTCAGTATGCGGAATATTTCAAAACAAACAATTAACGTGAGAGCGATTAATGCCATTAATGTTTTTTAATGGTATTTTCTTACGTGGCATTGAGATCAATTACTATCAATTAATACTAGTATTAAATAGAGTAGTTATTCTTATATACCAAAAAATAGCATTAAATAGTTTAAATGTTAGTAAAATGCTTATATTTATAAGAATGTAATAACCCAATTATGTGTGTTAAGAAAAATATTAAAAATAATAAATATCTCTAAAATATTTGTTTTCCAATTATGCCTTTATTTATAAGGGGTAAGCAAAAAAAAAGAGTAAAGATATATAAGTATCCTCAATATTTTAATTAATACAGTTTATATAATTAATGAGGGGGAAAATTAAAAAAATTTATTAAATATTTAGACAATTACTATCAAACTCTTATAAAAAAAAATCAGAACAATTCAAACTTTAAATTCTTATAAAATAAATCGAAGAAAGTAGTAGTAACCACATTTATTGGATGTCTGAAGGGATACAATGTATCAACATTTAATCAATAAGGGAGAGATTAAGGATATTGAATAGATTTTCAAAATGGAGTAATTTGAAAAATAATTCTAATTTAGAACAGGTTTGAGTGGTTAATTATTTTGACAACTTCTTAAAATATCTATAAGGTATTTCAGTATGACTAGATTCTTACGTCAAAGGTTGAAGATGGTATTAATTACCTTTTTTATGAGAAGGAAAATGGTAACAAAATTAACAATATTCTATTAACTAGAAATTCAAACTTTTTTAGCATGAGAATGTTGAGGTGAGCTTGTACTAAGGGAAAAAAATCTTGAGAAAAGTGTAATATTTATTTGTGATCGTATAGTTTTGGCAAAAAATAAATTTTTTGCAATCTCATATTTATCAGGTATGGATTTAGCACCCATCCTCTTATTCATTTTAATCGTGAAATTAAAATATGAACGGTTTATATTTTGTAAAAATATTATTAAATTATTAAAAAATATTTAAAAATAATATTTTTGTAAAAGATTAAATATAAGCAATTCAGATTTCAATCCAACGGATGAGATGAAAAAGAAGATTGGAGTCAATCCCATCTAGTGCATTTTATTTTTTTAAATTCTCCATAGTCCCTACTGTCCTCCTTATAATTTTCCCTATTAAAAAAGAGGGAACATAAAATCAAGATGTGAAGAAATGTGCAATAAGTGAAAGAGTAATGGAAAAATAAGAGTTGCATAGAAATAAATGTGTTGGAAAAAAAAAAGGTACCCTATTCATATCAATTGGACTAACGAAACCTTAAATGAATCTGAATATAAATAAACTGGTAAGAGTTAATAATAGAATAAAGGATGTAGATTGGGTCAAAGGATTATGTGAGTGTCGCAATCACATCCGTACACGTGTTTGCACGACAAAGGAAAGCCGTAACACAAATCTCAGAACAGACCCTCTCTTGTTTGTCTTCAACGATAAGAGATATTAAGGATAGACATGCACTTACAATTTTTGTCCATTCTTTGTTATTATAGAATGGATGCTCCATGGTGAAGGTCTGTGCCGGGGTGTATACAATCTAATTTCATAAGCAACGTTGAATTCATATCTCCCACGTAAAATAAAAATAAAAATAAAAAACTTTTATATCCCTGAACTACAACCCTTTTGCCTATTTCATTTAGATTTAATGCTAAACATGTTTGTAGAAGAGTATAAGACTACATAGATTTTGTGTCTTGTACAAAATATCATGAGTAAATTTCATTATAAATAACCTGCTAGTAATACATATCTTGTAATGAATATAATAATTATATTCACATTGATATTCTCACACTTTTCATAGTTTCTGAAAAAAGCATCTCAATAATGCTTTTTTTTTTTTATCTACTTGGGACCCGTTTGGTTAGCTGCAAATCGAAAGAAAGATATGAAAAATTGAATTTTCCAACGGATAGTACTAGCTTGGTTCATCATTTCCCAAGAAAATTTTTCTGGCTACACGCAATTTTCCTTAATCAATATGAATATTTATTCATTCCATCGTTGGTAAGCACTCATTTTTTCAATGGTCGTTAATTCAAAAATAACCCTTCCATTGTCAGTGACAATGAAGGAACGAGAAGCCAACCGTCACCTCTTTGCTACCATCGCCTCCTACTTTCATCATCCGTTAGTGACAAAGGAGGAAGAAGAAGTCACGGCGGTGGTGGTGAAAAGAGAAGATGATAGTGAAAAAGGAAAAAGACTCAATTTGTTGGTGAGAATGAGAGGAGGAGATGCAGATGCCTTTTTTCTACCAGTGGCCAATTTTGTGCCATAAATGCAATAGGAAGTTAAAGCTAGTCGAAGAAAAAATACCACATCAGAGAGTTATCTATCCTTGCATTTTTTTTTTTTTGGATGATGTGTGGTTTGATATGCATTCATACATTATTTTAATATGGGGAAAAATAATCTTTTTGCTCATTTTTCTATCTTATTTTCTTTTAACCAAACAAAAAAAATTCCTATTTACCCATTTTATTTTCAGTGCCAACCAAACATGTCCGTTACAAAAAAATTTCCATTCTTTTCATTCCCATTTCAATATTACATTCCATTTCTTTCCAACCCTTTATTTAATCCAAATAGGTCCCTAGTGCTCTTCAAAGTTTTCATGACCAATAAGAGTTTGAATATCCTCAGCATCGATTACAAAAAGTCAGACACACGTGATGCTTCGGACTAAAAACCGCACATAACAAAAACGGGATGACTCATCAAATCTAATATAATAAATGGCATGAGATTTGATTCTCACAAAAAAAGATTGTATTGATTGCCAATATAATTGAGATCCATAATTTGGAAACTACTTAAAAAAAATGCATGATCCCTTTCAGTATGCTACAACTCATCACTGATTGCCTGAACAATCATATCATATCCTGGTCAGCCAAAATAATCATTTAAAAAACATTAGCCCTGTAATTAAATAATCATAAAATATATACATAATAGGCCGTATTGATTTTTTTAAAAAAAAAAACTAAAAAGGTGTTGACTTTTTTTTTGGCATAAATAGTAAGAGATTTAGTTAAGTCTCAAAAGGATGTGTGTTCGATCCCCGCTGCCGTTGTTGAGACTTCTTCCGTAGACGATCTCATAAGTCCCCATTAAGTGCTCAAAGAGCCCGAGGCCGTGCTTTGGCCTTGGTGGAGGACTGATGTCGAATCTTTCCAAAACTTTTTTATATATAAAAAAAAAAAAAAAAAGGTGTTGACCTCAAGCTTCAGCATAACTGAACTGCAACTCATGTTGCAAGACTCCTCAGTAGTGATTGGGCTGCGTTTGGGAGTAATATTAATAGAAGTTAATGGGCCTTGTTGATAGTTGGCCATTTGAGAAGCAAGCCTAGGCTCATAAAAGGATCGATTCTTCGGCCCAGAAATTAATGGTCCGTATTGACACATGGCCTATATTGGGCTTCACCCGTCACCATTACTTTTTTCAAACAAACAAAATTTTAAATTTTTAAATCCGCTCGCGATTTGAGTTCCCCATTTCTCCTTGCTCGAAGTCTGGGGATGAATTTCGACCAAAAAAAAAAAAAAGTCTGGGGATGAATGCCTATCTCTCGGTACGTGCTCCAACTCCAGCTATCTTCCAAGCGCCTCGACGCATCTCTCGCCAAGAAACTCCATGCTCAAATCTTGAAATCTGGACTTCTTACATGCGAGCCTCTACCCAACACTCTCCTCGACGCCTATGGCAAATGCGGTCTTGTTCAGAATGCACTTCAATTGTTCGAAGAAATGCCTCACAGAGATTGTGTCTCGTGGGCATCGCTTCTCACTGCCTGCAACCTATCCAACCATCCCCAAAAAGCACTCTCCGTCTCTTGCTTAGTTCTGAAGGATGATAAGTTACAACCTGACCACTTTGTGTTTGCTAGCCTTGTCAAGGCTTGTTCTAATTTGGGTGCTGTTAGGCAAGGTAAACAAGTACATGCTCGCTTTTTGTTGTCGTCCTTTTGGGAAGATAATGTTGTCAAGTCATCATTGGTTGATATGTATGCCAAATGTGAGTTGCCTGATCATGCACGTTCCGTTTTTGATTCAATTTCTTCGTTAAATTTGGTTTCTTGGACTGCTATGATATATGGGTATGCTCGGAGTGGACGACAATCAGATGCTATTGAACTGTTTCATAGAGTACCGCATAAGAACTTGTTTACTTGGACAGCTTTGATTTCTGGGTTGATACAGAGTGGAAATGAAGTTGATGGGCTATGCCTCTTCATTGAAATGAGAAAAGATGGGATTGATATAGTAGACCCATTGATTCTTTCAAGTGTAGTTGGTGCTTGTGCCAATTTGGCTGTCTTGGAGCTCGGAAAACAGATACATGGTCTGGTTATAACTCTTGGATATGAATCTTGCTTATTCATAAGCAATGCGCTTATAGATATGTATGCTAAATGTAGTGACCTTTTGGCAGCTACAGAAATATTCTATAAATTGTGCAGGAAGGACGTTATTTCTTGGACTTCAATTATTGTTGGCACTGCTCAACATGGTCAAGCCGAGGAGGCATTGGCTTTGTATGTGGAAATGGTTTTGGCTGGGATTAAACCAAATGAAGTCACATTCGTTGGATTGATTTATGCATGCGGTAATGTCGGTCTAGTTGACCAGGGCCGTGCTTTGTTCAGATCAATGGTTGAAGATTACAATATCACCCCCTCTTTGAAGCACTATACTTGCTTGCTTGACCTTTTTAGTCGATCTGGCTACCTTGAAGAAGCAGAAAACCTAATCAAAACAATGCCATTCAAGCCTGATGAACCTACTTGGGCCGCATTACTTAGTGCTTGCAAGTCCCATGGTAAAACCCAGATGGCAATGAGGATTGCTGATCATTTATCAAAAACAAAACTAGAAGATCCCTCCACCTATATATTGCTGTCTAATATATATGCGGGAGCTGGCATGTGGGAAAATGTGTCAAAAGTGAGAAAGTTAATGGCAATGATGGAAGTTAAGAAGGAACCAGGGTACAGTTCTATCGATCTGGGAAAGAAAAGCCACGTGTTCTATGCTGGAGAGACATGTCATCCAATGAAGGATGAGATTTTAGGTTTAATGAGAAAGATGGATGCAGAGATGAGGAGAAGAGGTTATGTTCCTGATACTAGTTCTGTTTTACACGACTTGGATCAGCAGGAGAAAGAGAGACAGCTTTTCTGGCATAGTGAGAGGTTGGCCGTGGCTTACGGCCTTCTCAAGGCTGTTCCTGGGACAATTATACGCATAGTGAAAAATCTTCGTGTTTGTGGAGATTGCCATACTGTTTTGAAACTTATCAGCTCTATTGCAAGCAGAGAGATTTATGTTCGAGATGCCAAGAGATATCATCACTTTAAGGATGGAAAATGTTCGTGCAATGACTTCTGGTGACTTCAAACGTCTGACCGAAAATCTTGTAACAGAGAATGGAAATATAACATTACTTGAGATTCTATTATTAATTTGTAAGTTAGGAAGTGAAAAATAAGCAAAAGCTTCCCATTTTCTAGCTTCTTAGGCATAGAGATATTTTCTGGTTTGTAGCACCTACAGTCAACCAGGATGTTAGAAAATCCGATGGCTTGCTTCTATATTTTCTAGCTTCTTAGGCATAGAGATATTTTTTGGTTTGTAGCACCTACAGTCAACTAGGATGTTAGAAAATCCGATGGCTTGCTTCTATATTCCTCCCAGCCTGGGATGAGATCATACATACTTACTCATTGATTTGTGCATTGAATACTTTCATTTTCCTTGCGAATTGCATTTTAGAATGGACAAATTTTACCTGAGTGCATGACAACGTGATTGTTACATGTACTTGTAAAACGATATTGCAGTCTCCATACAATGTAATCATGTCTGTCTGTTCTTGATATTTATTGCGTTTTAAAAATAAGTATTAATCTCGGTTCTTGAAGTTGCTTCAAAATAATTGCACAAATCAGGCAAAACTTTGATCTGGAGAAGAGCCTTTTTATTTTCTAGGAAGATACACTAGAAAAAAAGAACATAGAGGGGCAATAATTCATTGTCATTAGTCTTTACATAGAACTTGGTCATGGCTCTCCTGTGCCAGTATGATACTATTCCCAGTAGCTTGGTTTACTTGTACATATCGTCTATTTGCTCCCTGTATTGAGCCACAACTTTATCCCTTCGAACTTTCATGGTTGGAGTCATAAGGCCATTATCAATCTGTTAGCAAAGCCAAAAGATCAGCAAAATAAATTACTTTTTACGACTTCAATATCATTAAGGTTCTGCCGTGAATTCCAAATCTAACCGTGAAAGGCTCATCTATAATAAGGATAGGTCCAATTTGGAATGGAAATCCTGATGTCCTGCATGAGAAGTAAGAACGTAAGATAAGGGAAGAAAGACCCTCTGACGTTTTTATATGTTTCCTTTTTCAAAGACACTTTCTTCTCACATAAACAGTACCTAGCACATTAAAAAATCAGTGACACTCCTAAACCATATTGTCCAGCTACAATAACAAATTAGTTCAGTCTCTTCCACTAAGTAAGCTAATTAGTAAACCGACAAAAACCATACAGATAGATTTATCTAAGGCGTAATTTTCTTGTCATTCTATACAACATGCAGAAGTAAAGTGAGTCTTACCAGGTCTTTAGCTCTTTATATACCAGGCTGGTTACTGTTTCCTTACTGACATCAGAACTGTTGGAATCTATAATTGACAAGTTCCTTGCTGTTTTCACAACTTCTTCCTTGTTAGGAACTATCACAGCTCCTAGACGTCGTTTATCCTTTTGTCACAGAAAGCAATGACTATGTAAAATTATTATATTGCATACAATATAAAATCTAAGATAGGCAGTTTATATGAATGGCTTGAGCTGGAAAAGTTGAAAGACTTTGATGGGAAAAATAAATTCACCTGGCCAACAACAACAATATGTTGAATTAGGCTACTCCTCATGGAAGCTTCTTCAAGTTCTACTGGCTCAACATTTTCTCCTTTTCATATCCAAACAACTAGTTAGGGGGCTAAGGATTTTGCCACTAAGGATGCAAGTAAAAAAAAAAAAAAAAAAAAAAAAACCTCCAGAGCTACACATTATGAGTAGGAAAATGATTAAATGATAGTTATAGAGACAAAATGATTAAAAAAAACTTCATTGACCATTCTCTTCGGTATCTATCTCTTTTCACAAGACTCCACACTGTGCATTATTTTTTGTACATTACATTATCTCATATCCACTAATGAAATAAAATTAGACAGCACTGAGAGAGAGAGAGAAAGGAGACAATTTCTAGAATGCACAGATAAATAGGCTGCATTTTTATGAAAATTTTGTCACACCTGTTGAAAGAACAATAGTGTCTTTAACACGGCCTTCAACAACTACCACACCTCCAGAATGACGACACCTCCCAACAGAGTGATGAGGAGCAATCCAACCAATATCACCAGTATCCAGCCATCCTTCCTTATCTATGGCTTTCTCTGTAGCTGAAGGATTCTACCACAACAATAACATATGAAACTGTCACAACTTGATTCAGAAAAAGCCACATGATGTTCATGTGAGCTCACAATTGTAGTGTTCCTGACTGTCCATTGAAAAGGTTGATATGTCAAATGTGCTGCATCAAAAAACATCAGATCACATGCTATGAAGATAGCATGAGACAAGCATCAAAGGGGCGCTAAACACCCTTCAAGATGCTCCATCCCAATATATTATAACATCTGAGAAGAGAATTTTGGCCTCTTATTTATAACAAACCTTTCTGTATATTGTGAAGGGAAACAGCTCCAAGGTCAAAGGACACGTCCAATTATAAACTCATGACAGACACACACTCTCTCCATCCCTCTCTCCCTCTATTTCACACACAACAATAGATATACATAGATAAACCAAAATCATTAACATTTAGGCGAAGTATATTACCTTATAGTATCCTTTCATCACTTCAGGGCCCCTGACTTTTAATAAGCCCTTTGAACCTGGTGGAAGAACCTCACCAGTTTCAGAATCTACAACTTTGAATTCTGTATGTTGAATAGGGTGTCCGACAGATCCAATAACCTTCACAAGATTGCATCTGTAACATTTTCAGATACAAGAGCCACTATTTGCAGGAGTAAATATTATAAAAAATACAACCAGCTATTGTACTTTAACAATCCTATGTAGAAATATGCCCCTGCAATTCTATTGGTGTCAATATATTTTTAAGGGATAAATGCTAATGAGGGGGTTCAGCAAGTCAATCTTGATGATGAACGATCATTTTTCTCACAAGCAAGGTTAGATTATTGGTACCAAGAACCTACAGCAAATTTTCCTTAAAAAAATGTAAGGATGACAAAATTGAAGGGCAAACTGTCATATAGCTTTACAAGGCTGGATCGAAGATGAAAATAATTGTAATGTAAGTCTTTATTTGTGCCGTATTGCATTTCTTTTTAATCAGAGACTAAAAGAAGGAAGTAAATTCGTCTATTTTTTTTCTAGTTTTCCCCAAATGTTGCCCTTTCCAAATTAAGAGGAACTTCTCCTTCGCCATTATAGGATAGCCTGAAATGGTTTAATAAATTTACTTCTCCATGGATAAAGACAAACACCTCCACAATGTGTGCATGAAAAAACAAAATTAGAAAAAAAACTATATAACTTATATTTTGAAAACTTCCTCTAAGTAAATTTTCAAAATAGAAGTACTCAGTAAGTACTTGAGATAAAATGATCAATAGCGTATTTTTATATGTTTATTTGGTTTAACTTATTTTAAGTGATGCATTGTACGGGGTGGGGAATTTTGTCCCATAAAGTACAAACTGGCCCATAATGTAGTTGGTTACTTCCTTACATTACATCCAGGTCGTCGAGCAGCAATTACAGGTGAAGTCTCTGTCAAACCATATCCATTCTGCACTTTCACTCCAATTGCCTGCATATTATCAAGTAAAAACGTAAACGGATGCTTGAAAGAATCAACTTCATCAAGGTATATATGGTAAGTACCAAACCTCAAAAAAGCTATCGATATGCAAGGGCAAACTACCACCACCACTTATTCCAGCCTGCATATTACCAGAAATTTTTACTGGTCAGGAACAAGAGTAGGCCATTTCCATATCATGAATAGTGACATGTTAAGGCACACAGCGTAGATGAACAACATATTTCGTATAAACAACACAAAGAAAACAAAAACATTTATTTTTACCAGTTAATTTTCAAGCTTCTTTCTATCCTCTAAAAAATAGGGCCCTCCTGAATGCAAGGGAACCGTGCACAATAAAAAGCATCTTACAATGTAAAGACAGTATGTCATTCCGCCAAATTAAGTACCAATGACAAGGAAGTTCAATGAAGTTTAAAAGACAGACAATCAACTAAAAGCATATATGTACTGAAGTTTTATTTAGAAAATAAGTAAGAACATGACGAGACCTTTTTTAGTCCAATAGCTGAATGGATTTTACTGTAGACAAGTTTCTTTGCCAGCAAATGAACTGGAAGTAATATTATGGCAATGATTCTTGCCCATATCCAATCCAATATTGAAAATACATGAGAAGGCTCATTCTGATGCTTTGTCAGGCACTTTCCCTACAAATAAAATTGAAACTTGTTAAAAGCAATATCATTGGCCAAAATCAGTAAAAATAGTGGAGAAAAAATATTAGAAAAATTCATTGTCTATAAAATTTTTTAAAAAAACAACATTCACATATTTGTACAAGCTGGTAGAGAAATTGTGCTAAATATAAAATTTAGAAATCATGAGGGTGAGCTTGGGCGCAGCGATAACGTTGCTTTCATATTTCCATGTGACCAAGAGTTTATGGGTTCAAATCTTAGAAATAACATCTCCACATATGGGGACTAACTAAGTACATTTTATCCCTCCCTTGACCCTATATAGTGAGAGTCTCATGTATTGGGCCGCCCTATACTTGTCTACCTCATAGAAATGTGGTATTCTCAAGTTTTAGGAAGTCTTCATTGACTCACAGCACAGCCTCAAAAGGAAAGAGATATACTGTAACTTCTAAGCCAAGATATAGTACCATGCATGGATAAAACCCCAAAAAGGGAAAAAACATAAAATCTATGGAGCTTCTAACTCAACAATTGAATACTAAACTGGAAGAAAGCAGAGAAGAAAATCCACAGCAAAGATGCAAGCAATTCGGTTCAGTAATCCAGAATGGTAGATAAACTCATAATAGCAGCAAGTATCTAGAAACTTTGATTCTTTTTAAGACTTGATTTTTGAAGCCAAGAAAAAACCTAGTTGGCAATACAATGATCGCTTTCATCCAAAATATTGGAGGAGTTATTAAGGCCAGCAATAAGATTGTTGAAAGAAGTTCATTGGATCATGCTAAAACTTAAGAAACTATTAAAAAATGTACTATGAACAGACCTCATAAATCCTCTTACACTCCATGTATGCTAAGCTAATCCTTATGAAAGTCATTGCAACAAGCTTTCTCAGAAGAGAACTCGTAGATATCTGCTTCTGGATCCCACTACCGAAGATACAAGAAAAATAAAAAAAGATAAAAGTAAAATCAGTAAAATCGAAACCCATAATCTTCCCAAGAGAAATACAAGATATGATTCACTTGATCAAGATTCTGGCATCATCATCAACAAAGATATCTTCAGAGTGATTTTAGCATCAAAGTCTTAACAAAGCTAATTGGCCTCACCTTCAAGAAGAAATCGACCTCAATTTTCAATTTATAAGGACAAAAACAACCTCAAAATGCCACGAGGCGTAATGAATTACATGAAAAGTCAACTTAAAATCTCATACATTTTTTATTATTTTCTATAATAAAAAAACATAAATGGTATAGTTAGAGTCTGGCATTATCACCAAGATAAATTGAATTAAACATCAAACATTTACAGCGTAACAATCATTATTGATCACAAAGAAATGTAAACCCTCGATTTTTGGTAAAAAGAATTAAAAGCCTTCATAATAGAATGAGAATCGGGATGTCCTTCTTTGGCATGTGGATCAACTCAAGTTATATACCGTCCATAAAAGAATTTACTGAGACAGATGAGGAATATTGTGCAGGAAGATTCAAAATACTCCTTCCAGTTATAACTTAGTCAAGGACAACATTACACAAATTGTTTTTGCAAAATATACCACATTTCACTTAAAAGGGCTTTTTTTTTTTTAAACATTTTATCGGGCAACATCAATGCAATTTATCAACTTCATCATATGCACATTAATACAACTCATGAAAAATGGCTTTACCTGTATAATGTTTCATAAACTAGAGGAACAGAAATCAAGTAATGTGGTTGATAATGCCCCAAATCATCCTGGGACAAAGAAGGAAGATATTAATACCTACATTGTCCTTTATCACAAATAATCAAGTTAATCAACTAAGTAGTCCATATAGTCTTAAAGTAAAAGTACCTTTAGGTTTCTCACAGTTGTGTATACTTGCTCAATTCCATGTGACAAAATGAAATACTCACAAGCCCTTTCATATGCATGCCAAGGTGGCAGCATGCTTAGAAATCTATCCCCAGGTTCAGCAGGTACAACATCCCATAAGTTTTTTATCTAGAAATTTACACATGATAGTGTCAATGGTATATTAAAACCAAAGAAATATTTTCAAACTGAAATAAGTTGAAACTTGTATCCATTTTCAGTCAACAGGGATAAAAAATAGAATAAAAAAATAAGCCACAAGGCAATGAGTTTCTAAAAGCCAGACAAATAAGAGGTGAATCAATGATCAAGCACCAGGGTTACTCATCCCAAGGACCATAAAAAAACAAAAGAAGAAGACGAAGAAAGCAAGAGCTTCTAGATAACATATTCTTTATCTAACCTGATGCAGAAGATTCCTATGAGTAAGCATAACACCTTTTGGATTTCCAGTAGTTCCGCTTGTGTATAAAATAGCAGCAATGTCATCAGAGTCAATTGCTTTATACACATAGTGTTGCTCTGCAGTCAGAATAGAATGTTATGAACTTGCACAGCACCTCTTCAATGTTTTGTTTGATGAATGAGGATAAGACTAACATCGAGCACGGTTATGTGAATATAGCCCACAAAATCCTTTCCTTCTCCCCAGATTCCATATATAATTTAACACATCATCAATAAGGGAAGGACTTGCATACTACTAAAATCTCTAATGCAATTGACTGATACTTTCCCACTAAGGAAATTTCCAAGGTTTGGAGTATTGACCTTAAGTAAAAATATAAAATCTGAGTTCCAAGGGAAATAGAAAGTAGACTTACTAGAATCATGTGATTCTAACAAGGCCTTGCGACTTTGTCTGCCCAAATCCATGACTTCCAAGAAATTAAAGACAGGAAGCTCCTTGCTCTTGTCACCAAGCAATTGTGATTTATCTCCCCAGAGTAGAATAAGAAATTTCATGGAAGTCTTGGAATAGAATGTCGCTTCCATCCGATTAAACATTTCAGGATTGTCCACAACAAGTGCAACACTGGGTAATAATAGCAGAAGTTGAGTGTTCAAGAATAAAGATCGGCCATTCAAGTATATAAAGTTACAAGTGCATTATCACTTGAATACGCCATCATAGCAACAGTATATGACTGCATGGCTCGGACAGTCCCCTGCTTTATATAATAACCCTAAAACACCAACAATTCGTTGGACCTACTATTATACTATACATTACTATGATAGAAAAAATCATCAATTGTCAAAGTTGGGTCCAGCATGATGGTCAGCGTATTTATAAGTTTGTAATATGTGTAAAAGTTTGATACTATAAAGATGAGACTGGCAATATATAATGCACATCAAGGCTTAATGGAATCACGAATTTGCAAGTTTACAACATATAAACGTTCACCTGAAAAAGACCAACAAACCTTTCAGAGAGATTGTATATTTGCAGTAGTTCTTCAACTGATGATCTTGAACCCCTTACCACATTGATTGCTCCACTTGCCATCATACCTGGACTAAATATAGCATGGATGTGATTTATAATCATGCACAGAAACATACGGACAGACATATGCGCATGGGTAAAAGCTAGTATTCAGAACGTGAGCTTTCTGATAAGAAAGGAAGAGAGCTGAGCACATCATATAGATATAGGAAACGGTGTTAACGATACATGTTTTGGCTATCTTTTCTGCTTCAAAAGAAAGGAAGAAAAATAAAAGGAAATGTTATTTAAATAATAGTCAGCCTAGGAAACAGTTTAACCTTATCATCTAAGCAACATGGTGACTTCTTTTATCATCTGTTTGCAAGATCATGTGTAAAGCTCCTTACATAAATCCTAACTCACCCACCCCAGAATTGGTAACATCTAACTATGTGGTAACTTCACTAGGAAAAAAGGGTAACTTCTACAGTATCTTACAACTTTTATTCACTAGTATATTAGAAAATTTCAAAACTCTTTTTCACAGCAACTATTATGTATTTAAACAATTACTACCACGTTTTACTAAAGTTTCTTGACTATGAAAACTCACAAAGTTTGTCACGCTAGATCTGTACAGGTTGCAATTTCCTGAAATTAATACACTGACTTTGGATTAATCTTAATTATGCAGAAAAAGTCATGGAGATCATGATTATGTATACCTTGATCTGCAACAAGCCACCTACAAGAATTATCAGCAAAAAGTGCAATCTTCTCATCTGGTCTAACTCCAATCACTCTCAAGCCTTCAGCAAAATCCAAAATTGACTGCTCCAACTGAAATTTTTACGGGCAAGAAAGCGTAAGTAAGCTATAAACGAATTGATAGGGCAATGTATCTTTTGATAAGCATTGATTTCCGTTATATATTAAACTATGAAGTTCCAGAACCTTAACATGCCAACTTGTGTCACATTGAACAAATCAGAAGCGGACATCATTATTGAAATCCTACTTCCTAGTTGGGCATGTAGATATAGAATTCAGAAAAAAGAACAATAACAATACATGCTAATCCATTACCATTCTAACACTTCCCCGACATAATTAGAAACCAATAAATTTTAGATGAGAGGTGAGAGAAGCAAATCAAAACAGAAGAGTGTTGAAGTATGAGAGATAAAAAGAGAATTGCATGAATGGGAAAAAAACACAACATCAACTCCATCGACAGTTTAAGAGCTTACCAGGCTAATAAGTGGATTCTTCATCCATAAAGTATCCAATATCAGATTTTTATTTCTCTCCTCTTTAAACAAAAATTCTCTCACATATATGTAGCTTTTGATATGTCCCTTCGAATCTCCATGAAGTTTCTTCATGGATTAATGTTTAGGATGTTGTCATTGGTCAAACTTAATGATCTTTTCTAAAACTTCAGAATAGGAATTAACTATTTACTATCAAACTGCAGAAATTGTGCCAACATCACTTGTTGGGTGCAATTTGTCAAAAGAAAAAAACATGAAGACACTAACACCAACAAACAAATAAAAGACCTGCTTATATGTTAAAGTTGAAGGTGGATCATGATATGGATCCACCAGGGCTACTCGATCCCCATACTTCTCCGCTGAAGATTTCCAAATGTCAGGAACAGCTCTCCACTCATCTGGAGCCAGGGCACCATTACCAGAAAGTAACAAACTTTCAAGAAAAGGAGAACACTTTCGTGTCTGTTTTTTCTCCGTCTGCATGAAAAAGTTTGATGATGGAAGAATACAAGTCAGAAGATATTATATTATAACAATAATAGCATTTCAGTCGTGTTTGTCATGGTTGTTAGACACACAAAAAATTTGACATTAGCAACCATTCCTTTTTTTATTTCGTCTTGAAAATTGTGGTTGACAGATTACGAAACTGTAAAGATTATTCTTCAAAACAAGGTACCAGGCCAATTTTTAAATGTAAACTTTACAATAAAGTAATCTTCTGATCCAGATCAATGAAATCATAGGACCTTTCAAACATATCCACCCAATTTCATTCACTTAAGCTCGCATATTTCCTTCTCAAGGTTCTTCTCCATTTAAAAGTACGAGTTACTTAATAGTATGCATTCAACTAGGTATGGCAATATGACCAATAAGGCAATAACAATGACAATAACAAGCTCTATCTCATATAAAGTGAGGTTAGATGTATTGATCACATGATAGCTGTTTGGGTTAGCAGCAGAAGTTTATTTTTCAACGTGATTTTAGTACGTAAGAAGAGTTTTGCCTCAAATTAACGTGTTTCTTAAACATTTACTCAAACAAGTATGAACCAACAAGGCATGGCACTTTGACCAGGAAAAAAAAAAATGACCATGATAACATGAGAAATCCAATTTCCTTTTTAGCTTCCGAGTCTATTCTTGCTTCATGGGCATTCTGTTGAAGAGGCTCTGCCAGGTAGAATTTTGTGGGTACGAAGCAAGAGTACAATTGGAATTTTTGTAAAAGATAAAGTACTTTTTTTTTTTTAATGAAGTAAAACATACCCCATTTTTTTGTTTTAAAGATATGAAAAGAAGAAACACTGAAACAAACTGTGAAAAAAAGTTGGTTGCCACGTATGAGCATTATTGACCCACTGGACAGCTGGCTCAATTTGAGGTTGTGAAGTTTCAGCCATTGCTATTATGCATTTTACTCTTCCTCAAGTTAGTTGTTTTAAGAAAACCTGCTTATGGCTTGAGAATTGTAACTTCCTCAAATCTGTTATATCATCGGTGAAACACAGACAAGGTCTCTCTCTTGCAATAGAAGCCTAGATTGGGTCCACGAGAGTTTACTGAAACACAACTCAGAACCAAACAAAAAAAAAAAAAAAAAAACCCGAAGCGAGACTTGTCAACGTAAGAGGATAAAGAAGAAAATAATCACCTCAAATTGGCAAAACACACGCACACGATGAGCTCGGTCACCCCCAACTTTCATGCGAGAAACTTTGATTCTACGGAATTTGACGCGAGTAAAGAACAAGGGAAAAGCATGGCATGGATCAGACAAAATCAAAGAGTAGTTGCAGCTCATGGGCACCGTCGCCATCAGATTAGCAGAAGCAGAAGGAGAAAGCTTAGAGAGTTGATTCATGAAACTTTAATCCATAGGAACGCACGTAATACCGAAGCGGTGGTGCTAACAGCCAAGAACGATGTTTAAAAACAGAGACAGCAAGAGAGGGAGTTGGGTGGAAGAGACAAGGAGGGAGCTGGGTGGGCCTGTCGAAGTAGCCGTCTGCCTCACGTTGTCAAAGCCGAAGGAGGAGAATCTCGAACGATCCGCGGACAGCTAATGAATATAAATGGCGCGATTGTTTACTATCTTTATCTGGTGTCGGATAATGGGGATGGTGCGGAAGTAATCAAGCGGATTTCTGGACTGAATTATAAAGCTATGGTTTTTTATCCACAAATGTGACGGTTTTCCATTATGAAAATCAAGATCATAATAGTATTAATAAATTTTAAACAAATACTGGTACTATCAGGAACGTAGTAATGACATTAACGGCATCACAGATCCGTTAGTTTTTCTGAGAAGATAATTAAATGCTACATTTATCTTCGGTGCATGCTGCATTGTTCTCAATTATTTAATGAAGGCAACCATATTTGGTCCGCTTGGTACCTAATATATTTATGTCAAGCATGGTGCCCTCTACAACGATCGGCCCCACAATCCACTTTTCCTAAAAAGCACACCTTTTGTTGGAGAAAGAAAAACATGATCATGTAGGCTTCGTTATTCAACTTCTCCATTTTTTTGGTTACAATGTTCAATTTCTCCGTTCAGAGGTAGAGGACAGTGAAAAAGTCAGGAATTTTAATAAAAAATAAACCATCAATGAAAAATATCTCCGTTGGAGATCAAAAACTTAAAGGGACAAAACCATTCATAATAGGTAAGAAACTTAATCATAAGATGACTAAAGAGTTACCTTATGCAGTTCACCCCTGATGCATTGTAAGAAAGTCACCTATCTCAGAGCCCTTTCCTATCACACAGCTAATGAAACTCTTTGGGAAAAGCCGCCAAATGAAAGCAATGCACCATGTGAAAAGCAGGTTAAATAGCAAAAAGTATACATCAAATAGTAATGTTAACCTAAAAAATTTTTCATGCTCAATTTCACCCCTGAAGTTTATAGACATAGCAATGTTGTTGCCCTTTTCTGTTAAAAAACTAACGTTGACCATTAAAAAATTGATGTTAACCGTTAACTTTTTAACTAAAAAGGGCAATCCACGTCTTTAAACTTTCAGAGCAACATTGAACTTAAAAAAACTTTCAGGGTAACATTTATCTTGAGCATGTACTTTCAATGCGAATTTGCTACTTAACCCGAGAAGCAACAACACCCTACAAAAATAGAAAATAGACACAGGGTTAGGCAACTTGTATGACTTATTAAATACCTATGGTGATCCACTTAAAAAGAAAAATATTCAGCACACTTGTGACATAACTAATATGAGAGTGTGCTGGGCTCTATGTACGATGGCTTACTTGAGTTGGTGGTTTAAGCACCAGGGAGTTTCCAGCGATGAGCGCATGACCAATTTTTGAAACAATGAGATTGACAGGATAGTTAAATGGTGGAATCGCTAAAACAACCCCCAGGGGAATCTGCATACAGTAAATAAAGTATCCAGAAGAATATATTATTCACAGTCAAAAGCATAAGCATATGCTGCAGACAGGTCGATATGGTTGAAGAAAGTTATAGTGAGTTTGACTAAATAGCAGATCAAATCCTAAGAACAACCATCAGCTTAATACCACAATGCTTCATTCTTGCTGTTGTTAAACTCTGAATGCCACGTAAAATTGTAGGATAGCAATATAGAAACCAAAAGTAACCAAGCCTTTACGACTACAATGAAAAGTTTTTTTTTTTTTTGATATAAATAAGAATGCCCTGTAGGGCTACATAAATAGAAGATTATATCATAGGGGAATTAATTCCCAAACATTCTTGGTTTATCCAATTCCTTAAGAAAACAGGACAACCAACTAAAACATCAGTTTTTGTGAGCCCAAGTTTAGCTAATACGTCAGCTGTACGATTTGCCTCTCTTGGGATATTCCGCAGGATCACCTCCCAATCTCTCATCAATAGTTCTCTGATCCGCAGAACCAACAGGCTTCCATGGGAAAACTCAGCGTTGCGAATGGCGCTAATAACATCCTTCGCGTCAGATTCCAGGATAAGTTTTCTGCAGCCAAGATCCCAAGCAAATTCCAATCCTGACTGCAATGAAAAGTTGTTGATAGACAAACATATAAAACTAAATGCTACGTGTTTGGGTCCCGCGTGTGTAAAGAGGCCTGAACCACCCAAATGGTGTAGGTCCATTATATATACCTTGTGATCCGGTGTAGATCACAAGTTGGGTTGGACTTGGCCCGGGGTGAAATCCCGGGGTCCTACGTACCACAGTGTGGATCAAAGTCCACGTAGTTCGAGGGTATACGACAGGCTAATGATAGCCAGAGGGGGTGGTGTGTGTGCTCTGTGCGAATAGAAAAGCTAGGATTTCAGAAGTGTGTACCTTGTAAGGGGTTTACCCTATTTATAGGCGTACCTGTGCCTTATCTTAATCAGTTGGATTCATCCTTTATTTTAGGGATATCAAGATATGCGTTTTTGATAGATATTCTTGATACATAGGCAGTTATCATAACGATAGATATTTTGATAAAACCACTCCTATTTTCAAGGAAGCGGTTATGAGCATAACTGAAGTCATTTTGACTAGGCTCTTTAGTTATTGGGCTGGGCCCATTTATGAGATATCCGTAACAGTTGCCCCCCAGCCCGGTTGTTCAGGGCTCCGAGCAGCCGGGATGTACTTGTCAGGTTACGTCTTTTGCTCTAGTTCATCTCGTTGTTCTGAGGTTTTTGATTTCTAGTTCTTTTTCCGAGGTCGGACATTTTTGGTCCCCGGGTTACCCCCTCTGTCACCAATTTGCATTCCGGTTTATTTGAGTGGGACACGGGTGCCCCCCCCATCCCGGTTAACGCGGGTTGCATTCGTTTGCTATCCCGAGAGAACATTAATGTTTGGTCTTACTGTTCTATAATTTTGATTCTAGGCCGAACTCCTCCCATGCTTTCCCGAACTTCCCCTCTTTATTCGTGTCGGGTAGTGTTGATATTTCTATATCGTCTTACTCCCCGTTTACAGGTACCTTGTCCAGTTTTTCGTGGATCGGGATTTGTTGCCCCCAAGTTCGAGATTGCACGGGGAGTTAGGTCGGGCAACCGGGGTGTATTCATGTGGTCGGCCACGTGAGCATTTCGATCCGGGATCATTGTCCGCCTCATCTGTTGATCCAACACTCGTCTTATCTCGAGGCCACGAGTGTCATCATTGCCTTCTGCTGATTTGATGTTTACTGGCCGGCCTCTGAGTAGAGCAACTGCCCCATTATCTTGGTTTTCGTGTTTGCCCACCATCAGCATTAAATGTGCACGCCTTTTAACGTCCACGTCATTATTTGTGTATGGGCCCTTTGGGCTTTTGACGGTTGAGTTTCTTGCCTCTCACCCATCTGCTTGTTTTGTTTATAAAAGCCATCGACTTTCTGCTTCTTGCATTTTGAAAACTGCCAAACCTTGAATTTTCCTTCTTGAGAGAAACTTGCAACCAATCACCCGTTCATCTTCCTCAGATTCCCATTTCTGCTCTTCGTGGCTCGCGCATTTCCTCTTCCCTTAACTTATATCAAACCAGGTACTTTCCTTGTTTCCTTCTCTGGTTATTTGGCTGTGTTTTATTCTCTCTTTCTCTATTTCTTGGTCTTTCTTTTTTCTGGGTAGGTTATTGTGAGTTCTTTCGAGTTTCTTCCCCTTTGGGTTCTGGCTTCTGCTTTGTTCTTGAACTTCTCTGAACTTCTGGTCTATTCAATCCTTTTTCTCCGTCTTTGGTTTTCGGTTTCCTGTTTAAATTCTATCCTCTCGGGATGAGCCATCAAGGTTCTCCTCCGTCTTTTAATCCAAATGCTTTTTCCCCGGAAGAGGCCGAGCTTATTCAGCGTATGCCTCCCCGGACAGCTTGGTGGCTGTACGGGAAGCCTCTGACCGAAGAACAAAAGAGGGAAAACGTTCTCCGTGGTTATGGCGGAGAAGGTGGTAGTCAACCAGGTCGTTCTGGTCGGGTTAGGGGAAGGGCTCGAGGTCGGTCTGAGTCTGTAGAGCCCGAAAGTCTAGGCCGGGGGATTACTGCCACTAGGGTTTTTTCTTCAGAGCCGCCCTTAGGAAAGGGTAGGGGGGAAAGTCTTCCTCTACCCACCTCTTCCTTTCCTTCACGCGCGGAGCCCCTCATCTCCCTTACCCGGCCTATCGGCCCGTGCGAGGAGTGTTCCTGGCTGATATCTGAGGCCACGATGGTTGGCCGGTCATGGGAAGCTGACGAAATAGCTTCACGATGCCGGCATATCCAACCGCCGGTTGTTGGAGCCGTTTCTACCCGTCCCGCTGTACTATCTTCAGGTATCATTTTCGTTTCTAATTTATTTTTGTTTTGCCTTTTCTAGGTAGTATGTCAACTTCTCCGCGTCTTATCGAAGATTCCGGATCCGTGGAGTCAGCGGCCGTCAGTATTCCACGTCATATTGCTGAGAAGTATGACTGGGTTGCGACCGGGGTGCTGTCCAGGCTATCAAAAGCCACGACCAGTCAGATCGCCGAGCTCCCATTAGGGGACCGGGATCATTGTTCTTTATCTCTTCCCGGCCCTTCTGAACCGGTGTGCGTTGCCCGGGAAGGGAACGAGCGCTCCTTTTTCTTCTTCTATCTAGACTTCGTCAAAAAACTCGGCCTTCGCTTTCCATTTTCTAGGTTTCAAGTAGATCTCTTAAACATTCTTCAGCTGGCCCCCACTCAGATTCATCCCAACTCTTGGGGCTTTATTATTGCATTCGAGCGGCTTTGCCGATTTTTAAATCGTACTCCCACCACCGGGACATTCTTTTATTTTTTTAACATCCAACGGGCTCGTCAACCCGGGGAGCCCGAAGAAAAGAGGGGTTGGGTTTCTTTTCGGGGGAAACCGGACAAGAAGCTTTTCCATGTGGCAACTGACACCTGGAAAGGCTTCAAGGCTTCTTTTTTCAAAATCAACGCTGAACCCGGTCATAAACCGTGGTTTCTTAAGGACGTCGATTCCAGCTCGGTGGAGCTGATGTTTCCTCTGTATTGGTCGAAAGCTCATTATGACCAAGACCAAAGCATATTTGCATCCTCCGATGATAGCCTAGAGCCAGCCGAGGTTGAAACCGTGATAGCTCTGGTTGACCATGTGGCCGAGAAGGATGTTATTGATTCCCGGATTTTTATCCGACAGTCGGTGGAGGAATTGTATTCACCGAGTATGATTTCTGTTGTTTTTTTTTTTTTGTTTTTTGGTATGCCCCTTGTCATTTCTGATGTTTGTTATGTTTTTTGTAGTGCCTGACATGGGGAAGGCTTCTTTCCAAGAACTGGCCGAGAAGCTCCGGGCTAAGGCCAAAAAGAAAGGGGAGTCCTCTTCCCAGAGCAAAGCTGTGGCGGCTCCTTCGCCTGCCGGGACTACTGCTGAAAAGAGGGCTGCGCCCTCTCCGGCCTCTACGGATCTCATTCCGCGCAAGCGATCGAAGTCCGTGGCGTCGTCGATCTCGGTAGCAGAAGAGAATCCGGCCTCTGTCCCGGACGCCGGTGCTGCCACAAGCGTCCCTCCTCCCCCACTTCCTGCTAAGTCTCGCCTTCACTCGCGGGGTGAGGTATGGACTGATGGGGTCTCGGAGGAGCTCAAATACGCGGTGAAGCCCCCAAGTAAGTATTTTAGTGGTGAGGCCTTTGCCGACTCCGACCTCGATCACCTGCAGGTCCTGCAGGACCACCTAATGGAGACGGCCGGCGTGTTGGACGCTTATGCTTCTGTTAAGCATAAGTACGCCAGGGCTGCAGCCGAGATTGCCAAAGCTCGGGTTGAAAAGAAAGAGGCCGAGATCAGGCAGCGGGAGGCTGAGGAGGCGCGCCTGAAAGCGGAAGAGGCGCAGATAAGGGCGGTGGAGGAGCTATCAAAGGCCCTTGCTGAGAGGGATCATTTCTCCACCAAGCTTGACGCCAGTCATGCCCGGGAAGACACCCTCAATGCCTCGCTGCACACCCTGCAGGGTCAGTATGCGGGGCTGGTGAAGGACCTCCATCTTGCCCAATCCGACCTCGACGCTTCCAAGGCCGAGCTCGTGGCGTCCGCTGCCGAGGTGGAAAAGCTGGAAGTCCTGGTCGTGGAGACGGCTGCTGAAGCTTTCAACGTATGCCTGGCCCAAGTCCGAGCTCTAAATCCGAACATTACGATGAACTTAGATGCTGTGGATTTCAGAGCTTCGGTAGAGGACGGGCTATTTGTACCAGCGCCGCTTTCTCCGGTCGAAGAGTTCGAGCATCTCGCGGAGGTTGACCGTGTTCAATTAGCTGAGGAAGATGCTCCGACGACCGACGCCCCTGGCCCTCCTGTGCCCGGCCAAGCCCAATCTTGATGCCGTCCTTCTAGGATCTTTTTTGATTTTTTATTTTTTTTTTCCATATGTAGTATTTTCATTTTCATTTTTGTTTCTTCTGTAATCTGGGGCCTTTTGCCCTCAAAATTAATAATATGACAAGCCGGTATTCCCGGATTTTCTAGCATCCTCAGCTCGTCCATCTTACATGTATTTATTTTCATCCTTTAAACCAAACTCGTGTTTTAATTCACCAGTTGATGAGTAAAGGGGAACGTAATCCGTGCACGAAGCTCGGTTCTTTATTTTATGACTTGGCCAAAGTCAAGATATATTGCGCAGAATCTGCTGGTTATTCAACCGATGTTTTAACAAACGGGCCACGTTTATTAATGGTCGGGCATTCTAAACAACAGACGATTTTCAAAAATCATCTAAGTACTTTATAAAGTACCGTACCGAGATGGTAGCCAACTGCCATATGTTCGGGCCCTAATATCCTTTTTGAATAGGAGCCTAAACATTTCGACCTGATCAGGATCTTTTATGGCAATCTCACACCACCCCAGGGGACAGTTCCGATGCATCGTAAGCTTTACAAGACTTGTTGACAAATCTTATCATGACCGGGATTGCGAAACCCAAGTCTTTGTTTAATTATCTTGCTTTTGTCGCAGCCTATCTTTGCATTGATTTCACAAGTAATAACTAGGTTGGCCCATGAATTGAACCACCTTTTTTTATTGATTGAAATAATTGGAATTACACAATTTTTAATCAATGGAAAATACTGCTAAAAGCAAGACAATGCGTAATAAAAAACGGTTCTCGGTCACCACCGACATCCGTTGAAGCTAAAAAGCGGTTCACAGTCACCACTGACATCCGCTGTGCGTTTATTCCGAGTGCATCCCGGTCTTTAGCTGTAGTAAGTCCTTAGTTTGTCCGCGTTCCATGTTCGTTTAATGGGCGTGCCATCTAACGTCTCAAGGGCATAAGTCCCGGGCCCCATTTTGTCCGAAACACGGTAAGGACCTTCCCAGTTTGCTGCAAGTTTTCCATCCCGGGCATTCTTATTTCCGATATCCGCTCTGCATAATACCAAGTCACCTTTATCGAACGCTCGCGGTCTAACTTTGCGGTTATACTTAGCCGCCACCAGCTGCTTCGTTGCCAGATCTCGGCAGTGTGCCGTCGTTCTCACTTCATCGATGAGGTCTAGCTCAGCTGCTAACTGCTCGTTGTTAGCGTGTTCTCCCTCTTCCATGACTTTGGCTTTCCTCCATGATGTTTGCCCAATTTCAACCGGGATCATGGCCTCGCATCCATATGTCATTCGGAAGGGTGTTTCCTGGGTCGAGGTTTGGACACTAGTTCGGTATCCCCAGAGTACCGGGTATAGTTCCTCGACCCAGTTACTTTCTGCATTACTCATCCTTTTCTTGAGCCCGTCAACAATGATTTTGTTGGCTGCCTCGGCTTGCCCGTTAGATTGCGGATGCTCTACCGAGGCGAAATGGTGCTTGATTTCGAGCTCGGACATCAACCTCTGGAAACCTTGGTCTACGAATTGAGTACCGTTGTCAGTTACGATCTCGGCAGGAATCCCGAACCTTGCAACAATATTTCTTTCGAAGAATTTTTGTATTCGAGCAGCCGAGATGGTCGACAGTAGTTCGGCCTCGATCCACTTAGTGAAATAATCCACAGCCACCACAAGCCATTTCAGTTGCCCTGCGGCCGGTTTGAACGGTCCAAGGAGGTCCATACCCCACTTAAAGAATGGCCAAGGAGCCGTGATGGTTCTCAACTTGGTCGGAGGTGGCCAGAGGATCCGAGCATGTTTTTGGCAGCTTTTGCACGTCCGTACGTGCTCTCTGGAGTCCGCGGCCATTGTCGGCCAGTAGTATCCAGCCCTTAGGGCCTTCCGGGCTAACGCCTTTGCCCCCATGTGTTGTCCGTTTATCCCTTCGTGTATCTCTGATAGCACGTACTCGGCCTCTGCCTGGCTTAAACATCTCATCATTGGGGATTGGAGGCCTTTTCGGTAGAGCTGGTCATCGACCACCGTGTACATTAACGCGGTCCGTGCTATCTGCCTTGCTTCCCCGGGATTGTCCGGGCTAACTCCCTTTTCCAGGTAATTTAAGATTGGCTTTCGCCAGTCTTCTGCTACCGCAATGACCATGATACACGTGGGCTCCTTGAGACTTTGTTGTATTACAGTCCGATTATTTCCCGGGTTCCTGGTGCTTGCTAATTTGGAGAGGATATCTGCCCTCGCATTTTCTCCCCTGGGGATGTGGGTGACTAGGACTTCATCGAAGTCGGCCACTGCCTCTCTGACTTTCCCCAGATACTTAATTAGCAAGGGTCCCTTGGCCGTGTATGAACCGTTGATTTGGGCCGCGACTAGTTGAGAGTCGGTAGAGAGATGAACCCTCCTGGCCCCATTGTCTTTTGCCTGTGATAGCCCGGCTAATACAGCCTCATACTCGGCCTGATTATTGGACGTTCTGAAGTGTAATTGCAGGGAGTGTTCCATGGCGACTCCTTCCGGGCTTTCGACTATGATCCCGGCTCCACTTCCTTTGGCGTTTGAAGAGCCGTCTACAAATACTTTCCAAACGTCATGGTCTGCTTTCGGGACTACCTTTGTTGGCACCAGTTCTGCAATAAAGTCGGCTAAAGCCTGGGACTTAATAGCACGCCGAGCTTCATATACTATGTCGAATTCGGATAGTTCGATTGCCCAACTCATCATTCTTCCTGCTAAGTCAGGTTTGTGGAGTATTTGACGTATGGGCTGATTGGTTCGGACAATTATTTTATGCCCCTGGAAGTAAGGGCGTAATCTCCTCGCGGCAGTTAGGAGCGCAAAGGCCACCTTTTCCAACCTTTGATATCTTAGCTCCGAACTTTGCAAAGCCCGGCTTGTAAAGTAAATCGGTTTCTGTTCCCTCGAATCTTCTCTCACCAGGGCGGCACTTACCGCTTCTGGGGCCACGGATAGATATAATATCAAATCTTCCCCGGGCTCGGGTTTTGTCAGCACGGGTGGTGATGACAGGCATTTTTTGATCTTGTCAAACGCGGCTTCACACTCTGAGTTCCATTCTCCATGCCGTGCTTCCTTCTTCAATAACTTGAATAAAGGAAGAGCATTTTCTGCCGATTTCGGTAAGAACCTTGTCAGCGCGGCCAGTCTGCCGGTCAACTGCTGTACTTCTTTTTTGTTTTTTGGGGCAGCCATATTGAGGACGGCCTGACATTTGTCCGGATTGGCCTCAATCCCCCGGTTTGTCAACAGGAATCCGAGAAATTTACCCGCTGGTACCCCGAATGCACATTTAGCTGGGTTAAGTCGGATTCTGTGGGCCCGGAGCTTATCAAATGTTTCTTGCAAATCTTGGATGTGGTGGGATTGCTTAACTGACTTTACGATCATATCGTCAATGTAAACTTCGACGTTCCTGCCGAGTTGTGCCTCAAACACTTGATTCATCATCCTCTGGTAAGTAGCTCCTGCGTTCTTCAGCCCGAAAGGCATGACATTATAGCAATAGTTTGCTTTTTCCGTGATAAAAGCTGTTTTCTCCTGGTCTTCAGGATGCATAGCTATTTGGTTGTAGCCGGAATATGCATCCATGAATGAGAGCAACTGGAAACCCGAGGAATTGTCCACCAGTTGGTCAATATTTGGCATGAGGTAAGCATCCTTGGGGCATGCTTTGTTGAGATCGGTATAGTCGGTGCACACCCTCCATTTGCCATTTGGTTTCTTGACCATTACCACATTTGACAACCACGTGGTATACTGGATTTCCCTGATGAATCCCGCATCCAGCAGTTCTCTTACATGCTCGGTTAGGGCTTCCTGACGGTCCGGTGCAATCTTTCTTTTCTTCTGCGAGACCGGCGTATATCGTGGATTTATAGTCAATTTGTGACAGCAGAACGCCGGGTCAACTCCTGGTAACTCCGAAGGTTTCCAAGCGAATACGTCCTTGTTTCTCCATAACAGCTTTTTGAGCTCGCTTTTTTCTTGCTCGGCAAGTGCACTCCTGATCTGGGTTATTTGTCCGGGATCCTCTCCTAGTTGGTAGCCTGTAGCTCTCCATCAGGCTCTGTTTTCATCATCTTTGCTTCTTCTCTTACATCCAGCTCTACCATGTTGACCGAGCTCGGCGCAATTGGCGCTGAATTTCGAGTTCCTTTCTGCTGCGAGCTCGATGTTCCGGGTTCATTGTTTTTAACTGTCAAGAAATAGCATTGCCGGGATTCCTTCTGATCACCTTTGACGGTGACGACTTCATTGTTCCGACTTACCATTTTCAGCTTCTGATGCTTAGTTGATATGAGCATGTCCCAATTATGAATGGTTGGTCTGCCTAAGATTATATTGTAGGACGAAGGGAAATCCGCTACAATAAACTTGACTCGCTCAGTCTTGAAGGCTTCTTTAGAGCCCAAGGTCATTTTAAGTTCGATACACCCTTTGGGATTTGTATCCTGTCCGTTGAACCCGATTAAGGTTGTCCTGCACGGCCTTAGATTCTCTGGGTCGAGGTCCATGCGCTTAAAGGCGTCCCACAGGATGATATCCACCGCGCTGCCAGGATCGATGAATATCTTCTTTACACGGCATTTTCCCAGGAGGCCGGTTATGACCAGTCCGTCTTGATGACCCGGGATTACGTCCCTCAGATCTTCCTGAGTAAAGAACAGCTTAGGAGGCTCTTCTGTTTGCGATGGCTCCGGCTTGAAGGTCGGTCGTCCCCTGATGGTTAAGACTTCCCGAAGGTATTTCTTCCGCTGATTGGCGGTATCGCCGCCACCTCCGTAACCTCCACTAATGACATTGCAGTCAAACTCTGCTTCCGGGAACTCGTCCTCATTGTCGTGCTTTCTCCGGCCTTCGTCCAGCTTTCTCCTCTGGGAGACCGAGCTTATACTCCGATCCGTCTGCTTGCACTTGGCTTTCTGCCCTTGTGTTTTGATAACGTACTGACGTAATTTTCCATCTCGGATAAACTTTTCCACCGCATCTCTAAGGTCCCAGCACTCATCCGTTGTGTGCCCGGGTCCATTATGGAATTCACAAAACCGTGTGCGGTCCAACTTTCCCTTATTATAAAGTGGTCGGGGTCGCTCCACCTTCCTCATCTCAGTCAGGGCTACCTCTCTCCATAACTGTGAACGAGGGACATTTATTGGAGTATATCTCTCATACTTCCCCTCATGCCTTTGTCCTCGTGTTTTCTGGTCCGAGTTACGGGGTCGGTCTCTTGATGCCCGGTCCTTCCCTTTCGGAGGTGGGCTTTTCTGTCTCTCTTTTCCCGGCGCGTTGGCTATCTGCATCTGTTCTATGTCCAGATACTTTTTGGCTCGTTTATGGAATTCTTCCAGCGTCTTGATCTCGCCAGATATGACTGATCTCCCCATTCTGGATTCGCTATCTAAGCCCGAGATGAGCAAGTGTACGTGGACGCTTTCCGTTAATCCCTGGATTTGTAATGCGGCAGCCTTGAAACGATCCAAATACTTCTGAAGGGTTTCACCGGGTTGCTGCTTGATTCTGTCCAGCGTGTAGACCGACCTGGGTTGCTTTTTGCTTGTCGCGAAATTCAGCAGGAACTTCTCGCTCAGGTTGTTGAAGTCGGTAATGGACTTGGGAGATAGAGTCCGGAACCAAATTTGGGCGGCTCCTCGTAACGTTGAGGTGAACAGCCTGGAAATGATTGGCCCCTTGAATCCTCGGACCAGCATCTCAGTGTCGAAAGTGTTCAAGTGTCTGGGGATCCTGACTTCCGTCGTACTTAGGGAGGTCGGATGTATTAAATTTCCTTGGGTACTCAGCTTCTGTAATTTCATCTGAGAACGGGCTGTTGTTTTGTCCTCCCTCCCCATACCACGTCTTGTACCTGTCGGAGTCTTGCGGAATTCCCTGATTGTCCGAGGTACGGCTGTCCTTCCTATGTGCCCGGGCTTGATCCTCCTGACTCGCGTCCCGGTGATTATTTTGCTGAGAATTTTTTGTTGAAGCTATTCGGCCTTGCCCGGGATGATCCTCCTGTAGGGGATCAATAGTTTGGTGATTGGTTTCTTCGTCCTCATTCTGCTGACCGTCCCGGCGTTCCTCCTGAAGAGGGTCTTGTAAGTGTTTAAGAATTTGATTCATCACCTCGGTCATATGGTCAATCTTCTGGTTCTGAAGATTGTCGCGTTCTTCCACATTCTCGATCCGTTTCATCATTGACTCAGCAATGTTATGTAGGAGCCGTATGTCTGGGCTTCCAATCTGAAACTTTGAGGGACCAGCGTGGTTAGTATTTTCCAGCGTTTGGCCTGCTCGTCCATCCAGGTTCGAGTCTGGGGACTCCTCCATTTGTTCCTGATTAACGCCTTGAACGTCCTGCTGTTGGGTCTCGCTAAAATTTTGTTCCTGACCTTGCTCGTGTGCATGCGGGTGGCTTTTGCTTCTGGTATTAGCCATCACGGGTCACGGGAATAGGACTTTACAGTCCCCACAGACGGCGCCAATGATCCGGTGTAGATCACAAGTTGGGTTGGACTTGGCCCGGGGTGAAATCCCGGGGTCCTACGTACCACAGTGTGGATCAAAGTCCACGTAGTTCGAGGGTATACGACAGGCTAATGATAGCCAGAGGGGGTGGTGTGTGTGCTCTGTGCGAATAGAAAAGCTAGGATTTCAGAAGTGTGTACCTTGTAAGGGGTTTACCCTATTTATAGGCGTACCTGTGCCTTATCTTAATCAGTTGGATTCATCCTTTATTTTAGGGATATCAAGATATGCGTTTTTGATAGATATTCTTGATACATAGGCAGTTATCATAACGATAGATATTTTGATAAAACCACTCCTATTTTCAAGGAAGCGGTTATGAGCATAACTGAAGTCATTTTGACTAGGCTCTTTAGTTATTGGGCTGGGCCCATTTATGAGATATCCGTAACACCTTGGAAGTGAGACAGTATTTGGTCCTTTCATTTATTGCCAAGAAAACTATCAGAAACCACAAATTTCCCTTCTCCAAAAACTATCTCATGTATATAATGTTTAGAGAGAAAAAAAATTGGGGGACCCCTAGCCCCCCAATTCCCCTCTGGTGGAGGGCCTGATCCAAATGTCCCTAATTCATGAATCTAGACTAGGTCTAATCTCATTAACAAGGGTCTCACATCAATTTGATTTAAACTCAACTTTATAATTATAAGTCAACCCCTGTACTTCCAGGATCAACTTTTGTGAGCAATATTATGGTTGTGTTTAAACGATGTGATGGTGATTCAAGCCTCTATTGGTGAGCTTGAGGTGGAGTAAATAGGCCCTCTCATGATTACTCCCTTTAGTTTTCAATACAAGACATTTTTTATTTGATTGAGTTAAGAAATTCAGTTTGGTCAATTAATATGATCTGTATTTTCTATAACACATTAGTTATATTTCTCAATTTCATCATTTCATCTTTTTATTGATTATTTTTAAGGGAGTATCAATAATGCTAAATTAGGAAAATACTGAAAAATATGAAAAATAAATCTTATATTTATGATTAATATTAAATCCCTAAATATATTTTATAATAAGAATTGAAATGAGTAATACCAATAAAATCCCTCTTGGAAAAGCCCAGTCAAGTCTGTGTAATGCCAAGAGCCCTAATCTTAAAGCCCATTGGAGATGCTAGATGTACAATACGGGTCGGATCGATACTAGTCAGGTTGAATCTTTAGATACTGGATGAGGGAAAAAAAAAACCCAAAAATACCGGGGGACCAAACAGTCCGAAAAATACCGTGTAGTGACCCTACCCCATCGTTCGTGAAATACACGCCTCTCAATCAAATCACGCACGGAGCCGAAGGAGTTAGTAAAATGTAAAAATCATGTACTGGGCCGCGAGAAAGGGAAAAAAAGGAAAATCATGCTCACGTTCCAAAGATGAGAAAAAACAACAAAAGAGTTCAATTGTAAATTCTCCTGACAAAAAAGTATCTAGGAACAGTGATATAAATTTTAGATATGAAATTAATTTTTTATCCTTAATAATAGATATTTTAATATTATACGATATTAAGTTATGTAATTAAATTCATATCCTTATCAATCATCTCTTTATAACTTGTTAATATAGACACATCCATTTATTAACAAGAGCTATTTTAATTATGATAGATGAGCTTGTGAATGACCACTCAATAACTTGTGAATATAGGCATGTCCATTTTTCAATGAAAGATGTATTAAATTGTTTTAGAAAAATTGCAATAGTTAACATATATGGGTGTATCCAGTGGCAGAGCCATGTTATAGCCAAGGCCCTAGCTGATCTTCTCTTATTTTATGTATTTATATATATATGTGTATCATATAATATTTTATATTGGCCAATAATTTGGCCCCAGCTAAATATTTTATTCTACCTATTTTACCCTTTCTAATGAGGGTAATATTGTGTTGATTAGTGAAAATTTTGAGATTATGATTTTGGAAGAGTTTTGAGTTTTTACAATAGATAATTATATATATGTAAAGGATGATTAATTACTAATTTTAATCAGTTTGGATTTATTATTTAGTTGTCTTATGATTTTATAATGAATTTCTCTTTTAAGAAATAGATTATAATAGGTTATTTGCTTAACTAAAATTTAATTAAATCTTTATGTTTTTTTAAAATATTTTTTGGGCTTCTTATTATATTTATTTTATTTTCTCCAATTATTTTGTTTTGAGGTAGATGAAATGCGTATTTAAATGTTAATTTTATTAAATTTCATTATATATAGTATTGTTATGATTGTGTTTGTGATATTTTTAGGATAATATTTGATTCATTACTCATTGTGCTGTAAGAGGAAAGTAAAATTCTTGTTTAGATACCTACTAAAAGTGTCATCATCTTATATCTTATTTTAATTTATAATTGTTAGTTATTATTTATTTGTATTTCTAATGTTATGCGATATTGTTCTGTAAATAGTTCGGCATATTTATTTTTTGGCCCGTGCTAAAAATATTTTTTGGTTTCGCCACTGGGTTTATCAATGGTTATTCTTTCACTTATCATTATAGACATACAAACTTGTCAAAATAGCCAGATACACTTAACAATGTATAATTTGTCATTATAGGCGCATAAACTTATTATAATGGGCACATAAATTTGTCAAAATAAGTACATACTGTCAACGTATAATTTATCGAAATAGACATATATACTCACTAATTTATGATTTGCCATTATAATAACAAAAACTAGTCAAAATAGACATATACACTTATCAATATATAACTTATCAAAATAGGCACACACACTCACTAATGTATAACTTGTCATTGTAGATATATAATTTTGTCAAAATATAAGCTTAAACTTGTCAAAATAAGCACAGACTTACCAATGTATAACTTGTTATAATACACACATTGACTTGTTGTCAAAACTCTTGTCTTCAACAATGGTTCGCACAATGATAGACAAGTCAATGTGTGTATACTAACAAACTATACATTGACAAGTTTATATGTCTATTTTAAGAAGTTTATGTGCTTATAATAGCAAGTTTATGTGTTTGTAATGGCAAGCTATACAATTTTATGTCTATATTTTGACAAATTTATATATGTATTTTAACAAGTTATACATTAGCAAATGTATGTAGACATGTTAACAAGTTTATGTGCTTGTTTTGAAAAGTTTATGTCTATAATGACAAGTATACATTGACAAGTATATGTCCATATTCTAACAAATTTATTTCCCTATAATGAGAAGTCAAAGTGGGGTTAGTGATTAGCCCATCTATGTTAACTATTGCATATTTCAATATAATTTAAAATAGCTCCTGTTGACAAGTAGACATGATTATATTACCAAGTCATAGAGTATCTATTAACAAGTTCATCAATGTTAAAACTAAAATAGTTATTATATTGACAAGTCCTATAGTGGCAATTGATAAATATATAAACCTAGTCATATAACTTAATATCATATAATATACAAAATATTGATTACTAAGGGTAAGAAGGTAATTTCACATTTAGAATTTACAACACCGACGGTTCTATGATTTTTTTTTATGGAAAATCTAGAATGATGATTTGTTGTTGTTGTTTTTTTTTTTTTTGGTCTTTAAGACCTAAGTGTAGTCTTCCCAAAAAAAAAATAAAAAAAAAATCAAATGGTGCACATGGTTGAGAAATCACTTGCTCGCTGGGTCTTTTCTTTAGATTCAGGGAAAATCTAAAATATATATATATATATATATATATATATATATATATATATATATATTTAAATTTTAAATATGTTATTTTCCAACAAAATAAGTTGTCAATTGATTTATTGTTCTTACTAATCTCTTTATTATTAATAATAATAGGATTTTAAAGTTCAAGTAGTATTTTTTTATGATTTTTTTTTGGGTTTTATGATTATATTATAGAATTTTTAGACAGTTGCCAAAAGTCGTGACCTTGTTCATATCTATATATTTATGTCTATATTATATAAAAAATCATATTAAATTGAATTATTTGTGAAGAGTCAATATTTATATAAAATACACGGCTTATAACAAATTGATCTCTCGTAGCCCAATAAAAACAAAAACAGCCCTTTCATATTGTCATGTCTTAATAGCTTGTGAGATATATTAAATTAATGAATATTTAATCTCTAGAAGGCCAAAATAAATTCTTCAAGTTCAAGGTTTTTTGAACAAGATAAAATATTTCTTAGCGGGGAGATATATTAGCTTAATTTGCATGATTGACTCGATGGGGTCCTGGATGGCTTGTTTCCTAGTGGAATGATATACATGTTTTGTGGCAAATTCAAAGTAAAATCAATTATATGTTTAAAATACAATAAGCTTATGTTGTTAAAATTTTAAATTTAGAAAAAATTGGCTGACGCAAGCTACTGGGTGGTGATTAGATGAGCGTGACCTATAAAAAATAAATGCACGTCCCATTGGATAATATATTTTTTTGGTCCAAACCATTGGATAATATTGAAAAAAAGAAACATGGCAAAAAAAATTGTTGAAAAAAAAGTGCTCAGCTTTCTCCCTGGGAAAAAAAACACCCCAGCTTTCTCCAAATTAATATTTGTCAGGTGTTGTGGCCTTACTTTAATATTACGTGTGCCTTGGTTTAACAACTTTTAAAATTGATAATTCTTATTTCAAGGGGCCAAGCACCTTTTATATTTTGTTTAATAGGTACTTTGAAATTCTGACATTTGAAATATAGAGTATAAACTAGTATTTCTTTGAACATATTATAACTCACTTTCAACAGGTTTTTTTTGGTTAGCGGTGACTTATTTCTTATCTAAATTTTTTATAAGCCAGGTAAAATAAAAAGTTAAATCATATGATTTGTGTCTGAATTGATGATAGTAGAAATTGTATGACCTATGAGAATTTTTTGAAAAAAACTATCCCATAATTTTTTTTTCCTTCACTAGCTTTTAGAAGTTTTTTTTTTTAAAGCTCAGTAAACTTGAAGCTCAACTCAAACATTTAACTTATGATTTTTTTTTTTATTAGAGTTATTTTTTTTTCAAAACTTTATGTTCCTTAAAACTCTCTCAAAACAGGCCTAATATATTTTATGAGAATTAAGATAAACTTTAAAATTCACCGTCTCTACATTTAAATTTAACAATTTATAAATCCTACACATGTTTAATATACACCATAGCATGAAAGTATAGAGTCTAAACAATACTAGGGCTTCTCATGTTACATGAGGAAAAAAAATTTCCACACATACATAAAATAGTGAGACCCACATATACATATATAAATTAACATATGTATATGTAGGTTTCACCATTTCATATGTAACATGAAAAAACTATTTTCTTACAACATCAGAAAATGTTTTCCACAATTAATGACGTGACTCGAGAATATGCCAAAAAATTGTTTTCCCTGCCGTATAAATATGATTAAGAAGTATTTGACTCATTTGGTCTAGTTTTGTTAAGTGTTGTATACTGCTTTTATGACATTTAATTTTTTTACGAGGGATATCACTATCATCAACCTCGTCATCATCACATTCTTCTGTTTTACTGTGGTTAGTGACATTATGAGTATATCAAAATAAACTCCAATATCAATATTAAGTCATAAATCATTAGAAATTTTCACAAGCAAGAGGTAAGAGAAAAGTATACCAGTTAGAGTTGTTCTAATAAAATAAGACACTGTTAGATTTCTTTAAGTCTTGAATTTAAATTCAGAAAAATATTTGTATTAGAAGGACGGGTTATCAATTTTAAAATTAGAGTAGTCCATTATTTAGATAAGATTTAAAAAATGATGTTTAATATCGATTGAAAGGATATAAAAAAAGGGTACAAATGTAAATGCTTACATTCATTAGATGTTGCTTAACCAAGGCAATTTTTGGTGATTCACTTGCAGGAATTGGATGAGGAGAAAGAAAATGAAAAAGTGGAGAATAGGAGCATCCAAATCCCTTGTAACACAAAGACTTGCGTTGCCCTTATTAGTTACTATGTCTCGTTTGAAGTTTTGAATATTTCAATATCTAATTTAAATATTACATTTTTAGTTTATATTTGTTCAAATACTTGTTTTCAGAATAAAAAAATTAAAAATATTTGTTTCAAATTCTGCACATATTAACATAAAAGAATGCCTAAAAAATATAACTACAACAATAATAAATATAATAATAAAATAAATTTAAATCCAATTTCATCTGTATAGTCCAAATCTATGGACAAATGATGAGCACCTAGACATTTATTTTAGCCCAGAAGAGAAACAACAGGCAGAAAGTCAGAAACACGTTTCTCATTTAAAAAATAATCCACAATTTTTGTTAAATAATCATGTGATTTTTTTTTTTTGGCTCATATCATGTGATCGGGTTCCATTGAAGGACTGTTCTGTTCACTTGAAAGTAACTCTCCCAAATATAGTTTGCCGAAAGCAATTGGCAATTTTTCTAGGGAGAATTACACTTAGATCCTAAAGATAAAAAATAATTATTAAAAGGTTCCATGTCAGAATTCAATTACAAAAAAGTCTTTAGAATTTTTTTGTAATTAATTGAATTCGTATTTACAACTCAAAATGCTATATTAATAACAAAAATTCTCAATCCGCATTTATAACTGAAAATGCTATATTAACAACTCAAAATACATTTTCAGTTATTAATATAACATTTCCAGTTGTAAATGCGGATTAAGAACTTTTGTTGTTAATATAACATTTTGAGTTGTAAATATAACATTTTCAGTTGTAAATACCGATTGAGAATTTTTCACTTAATTACAAAAAAATCCCAAGAGATTTTTTTTATAATGGAATTCTGACACGAGACTTTTTAGTAATTATTTCTGGTCTTTAGGACTTAAGTGTAATTCTCCCATTTTTCTAATAATGCTGCTCCTTTCTTAAAACGTGCTATAAATAAATAATTCCTGCCTCAAATATCAATGCTTTGATATGAGTGCATATTACATACTTTTTTTTTATATGTTTATTAGGTATTTTTTTCTTTAATTAGAGAGATGAGGATATTTTTTTAAAATTTTTATTTTATTTTGTATAGATGTTGATCATAAGAGAAAAGCATCGAGTAAAAACACGAAACGTGAAATGTGAATTCGATTTGATATTACACTACTGTTTACCCTCCTACTTGTCCCTAGTGGCTGGTTCCTGTTTTCTCTCTCTGGTGGCTGCATACGCGCGCCGGATGCTTAAAGCCGCTCACTGATTCGGAATCCAGTGTGTTTCATTCAGTCGAGATACCCTTCCTCTTTCTCGATTCTAAAGCCGCCGTCTACTACTTTCACAGTTTTCCTCCGTGCCACAAAGAAGCTATGTTGATCTCCGTTTCTTCTGTAATCTCACCCTCCTCCCGCATTTTCCATCCCAACACTCTACTTCACCAGCACAGCGACACCTTCCAATCTCAATGCCGTCTCATTCCCCTCTTGCACCGTCGTTCGCATCTCCTTCGGTATTTTTCAATATTCACTCGTTTTCTCCAACTAATCTATTTAGTTCTTGCTCTGAACATGTACAAATGGAGCTTCCATTTCTTGCTTTTTCATTGTTTTGCGTCTCTGTTTAGGAGTTCAGTTCGCTAAAGATGACTTCTGGTTGATTCAGCTAGTTTGGCTGTTTTTTTTTTTGTACGCTCTTTTTGTTTGTAGCCGATGACGGCGACTCCTATCGCCACCGAGATCGAAAGGAAAATTTGGGGGGGGGGGGGGAATAAAATAAAAGCAAACAAAGAGATCAACGACGATTAGTGCTACCTTGAAATTTAGTTAATAAACTTGCCAGCTAAAACTTGGAGTTAGCCTTTTGATTGTACGAAAAAACATTAAACAAGAAAAGATGATGGGCTGGAATCATACGAATGATGTGGAATATACGATTTACTGGAAAACAAGTGTAAGGCATGTCCGGCCATCATTGAAACCAAAACAGCGGCATCAAGCGTGACAAAGATTCTGGAAAAGAGATAGTCATTTCCATGCTTATGCATGCTTCATATTCTACTGCCTCTGCCTTCGGTGTGTTTTCGCTTTGCAATGCCACAGTCCATTCGCATATGTTATGTGCTAGATTTCTTTTCTTTCATTTTATTTGGTTATTTTAAGTTAATTAATCATTATGAGGGTATTTTGGTTTTTGCCTCAGAATGAGTCTTACTTCACCTCGGGCAAGAGAAACACTAAACAGTAGGATATGTGCTTCACTTACAGGTTGCTATTTAGTCATTTATATATCGAAATTTGTTCCTCTAATTTTGGAAAACTTAAATGTGTTACATAATGTATTTATAATTATAATATAATTTTTCTTTTCAACTGTCAGATGCTTCGCTGGATGTATCTGTACAGGAAAAACAACTTCCCAAAGGAGAAACTTGGTCTGTTCACAAATTTGGAGGAACCTGTGTGGCAACCGCACTAAGAATTAAAAATGTTGCGGATATAATAATCAATGATGATTCAGGGAGGAAAGTTGTTGTTGTCTCTGCTATGTCAAAGGTGACAGATATGATGTATGACCTTATTCACAAGGCTCAAGCACGTGATGAGTCCTATATATCTGCAGTAGATGCTGTTTTAGAGAAGCACAACTCTGCTGCTCACGAACTACTTGATGGAGATGAACTTGCTCTTTTCTTATCAAAGTTGCATGACGACATCAATAACCTTAAGGCAATGCTTCGTGCAATTTACATAGGTAGCAACTTGTCTCTTTCTCTCTGGTACTCGTTGTGACTGTTACTTTGTTCCAAAGCATGTCTCTCCGTCTGTATATAATTTAATGATTCGTTTTTTCTTTTTAATGTTGATGTATCCTCATGTTTTTCCAACTTCTATCTTATTTAGAAGCACTTCTTTCAATATATCTCGGACTGTATCACTTTAGTAGGCTGTTCTTTAACACTATCTCACAACATGAACATCCTCCGCCCAATTTTCCATGTTCACAACAAATAAGGTCCGTCTTTCTTATTTTATCAAATAAAGGAATCCTGCACACAATGACATGTAGTTGTATACAATGAAACGTTAAAATGCTTTGTTGCCTTAGAATGCATTCTTGAATCTTGACAGTTGTTTTGTTGTAGCCTTTGGTGGCATTTTGACTGGTTCTATTGATCTGATATTATGTTATGTTTTACATTTGTTATATGACATATTCGTTTTCCATATAAGAGATGATTTTGTTGATCCTTAAATTAAATGTTATTTAAGAAATTAATGGAACATTCCCACTAACTTGCTAAATGCCTTGCAGCTGGTCATGCAACAGAATCCTTTACAGACTTTGTAGTGGGCCATGGGGAGTTATGGTCTGCTCATATGTTGTCTTCAGTTATTCGGAAGGTTGGCTGTTTTCTTACAAAGTTTTGCTTTTCATTTTTTTCTGATCTAAATCATGCTGATTGCATCAAGCTTCCCTTCTGTGCTGCAGAATGGGACTGACTGCAAATGGATGGATGCAAGGGAAGTCCTTGTTGTAAATCCAACTAGTTCTAATCAAGTCGATCCTGACTATTTAGAATCTGGGCGAAGACTTGAGAAATGGTACTCTTTGAATCCATCCAAGGTTATCATTGCTACTGGATTTATTGCAAGTACACCTCAAAATATACCTACTACATTGAAGAGAGATGGAAGTGATTTCTCAGCAGCAATTATGGGTGCCCTCTTCAAGGCCCGCCAGGTCACTATTTGGACAGATGTTGATGGTGTCTATAGTGCAGATCCCAGAAAAGGTTTGTGCTTCTCATTATTTGACATGCTAGCTCAACTATGACTTGAGAGATGAAATTCTGCTTTTGCTTTTTAACTTTTGACGTAGCTCTTCCAATTCATATTCTGCTTCCAAAATCGTACCAACATATTAATTATGCTCTATCATCATTATTATGTTTGAGTACCTTAATATAAAGGTTTTAATTAAATACAAACAAAATTGTTTTCTCCAGTTAGTGAGGCTGTAATTTTGAAGACATTATCTTATCAAGAAGCATGGGAAATGGTGAGTTGATCTTTCAAATGCCTCAGTGCTCTTTATGCCTATGAAATTCAGGAGATTAACTCACAACCTGCATGTTGCAGTCTTATTTTGGTGCAAATGTTTTACATCCCCGTACAATCATTCCAGTGATGCAATATGACATACCCATTATAATTAGAAACATTTTCAACCTCTCTTCCCCTGGAACAAAGATTTGTCACTCCTCCATCAATGATGATGATGAAGATATACTGAACTTCAGTCATTTCGTTAAAGGGTTTGCAACGATAGACAACTTAGCACTTGTCAACGTTGAGGGGTGAGTCATGATTGCCTTTGGTTGCCTGATGAATAGCCCTTTTAGTAGATATTTAGTAGCCTATATTTATCCTCTAAGTCTAGGGCTCCTTCAATGTATTTTGCAGAACTGGAATGGCTGGTGTTCCAGGGACAGCCAGTGCTATTTTTTCCACTGTAAAAGATGTTGGAGCTAATGTTATCATGATATCTCAGGTATGCTGATCATCTTATGGTAGTTTCATTATTAGATATATGAAATTGCTGTGTTCATCAACTGCATTTATGCAGGCTAGTAGTGAGCATTCTGTATGCTTTGCTGTTCCTGAAAAGGAAGTAAAAGCTGTTGCTGAAGCATTGCAATCCAGATTTCGTCAAGCTTTGGATGCTGGGCGTCTATCTCAGGTGCTAAGTTGAATTCCACTATGAGTTAATTATTTATTGTACCTTTGACAACTATGTTGTTCAATTATGTGGACATTTTTAGTTAGATATCTATGACTAATCAAGACTTGAAGATATATCCTATTGTGGATATGCAGCTTTCTTGAAAACTGAATGAGTCCTTTGTCCATCATGCTCCTGTTTCTTACCCAAGGGTTGCTAGGGGCTTAGGGCTACAAATATCTTACCAGCACTAATGGCAGAGCCTTGCTCAGATTAATTTTGGATCATATACTTATAAAGTAGGGATGTTGATTTTATTTCAAGATTACCCCTTGTATTATGGCTAACCTTGAGTTTGGTTCTTTGGTGTCTTCAAGATAAAATCTTACTGTAAAGCAATAGGAACTTAATCTTAGTGGGTAGTTAATTGAATCTGGAATTTATCTATTATATAAAATTTTTCCAAAAGAAAAGGAGTGCAGTTCATATTCCTATGATGATACTAAGCTCTAATGTTGCAAAATTTTGGCCGTTGGCTATTATTTATTTTCAAGTTGCCAGATGCATTCCTGTTCAACAAGTATATGTAGTTGGATAATGTTGAAATGTAAGGCTTGTCATATTTTGTTATTAGTATTCTATTCTAAATCATATAACACTTCTCAGGTCGCAGTTATTCCAAATTGTAGCATTTTGGCTGCTGTTGGCCAGAAGATGGCTAGTACTCCTGGAGTTAGTGCCTCCCTATTCAATGCATTAGCTAAGGTTTGGAAAGCATGGTTTATCTAAATAGTGTGACGGTGTATTGTTGATGTGAACATTGATTAATTAAAATTTATTTTTGTAAGGTTTTATTTCTTCAGCCTGATAAACATTTTACCTTTTACTTTTTTACTCTATTCCTGCAGCATCTTGACTTGTTTCTTTTAATTTATTTATGGGCAAACTTGTTATCAAAATGCAGGCGAATATCAATGTTCGTGCTATAGCACAAGGTTGTACTGAGTACAATATCACTGTTGTTGTTAAGAGAGAAGATTGTATCAAGGCTCTTCGAGCTGTTCATTCAAGATTTTATCTCTCAAGAACCACCATAGCGATGGGCATCATTGGACCTGGTTTAATTGGCAGTGCACTCCTTGACCAACTAAGGGATCAGGTGCAGCTTATATAGCTAATTTTGTGCACATATATGTGTGTGTGTATTTATATATTTTGTTTTAGTTCTACTTGCATTTGTTTACTTCTGTTATTTTTCATCTTGAAATTACAAGTTGCATTGACAAGAAATCAATTGGAGAATTGAAATATGACCTGCATATTGTCTCCATAATCAAATAGCAATTGGAATGTGATGTCGTGAAGTTGCATTTCCATGATGGATTCAGTTATGAAAAAATCATAATTCTAATTGACAGGTTTTTTAAAATTACATCATGTCATAAAAACTTTTTGGTATTGTGAAATTAGTTCCAGTAAAAATTCAGTTTTCTTTGTAGTTTAAAATAAACCACTTTAAGTATGCATTTAGTATAAATTATATATAATTATCAAGACTTAACAGTTATAACAATATAGAACCTGTAAATTAAATCTCTTGTTCTCCATTGTTTTTGGTTCAAAATACCTTAGTTTGGTATATATGGCATTTCATGATAGTTATTTTATTAATAAAGGAATTTGCAATGTCTTAGTTTAGTGTCATAGAATAATCTTAGGCTACAAAACTATAATTTTCCTGCTCAAATATGTGGATGTCCAACATTCCTTCTTATTAAATACTGTCAGAGTTGCTATCTGACTAGCTACTTTGATACTTTCCCATGTTCAAAATTTGTTGTCATGTGCTCAAAATTAGCATCCAAGAAAACTGAAGTTCGTTGGTACATTTCCACAAGGCTTGAGGTATCTTGGCTAATTTATGTAACACATTTGTTTATGTAGGCTGCTGTTTTGAAAGAAGAATATAACATTGATTTGCGTGTACTGGGCATCATTGGTTCAAAGTCAATGGTTCTTAGTGATCTGTAAGTCAATTTTCTTAGAACCAAAATTTCTCTTTTCGAATGTTAGTAGAAATGTGTTGGTTTTGTTTGATCCCTAATTGGGACAAACTTACTACTACCTTCTATGGTAAGAAAGAAGACCTCATTTTACACCTTTTAACCTTTTTGGAAATTGTTGTTTCCATCATCTGCCATTTTATTTAGACACAAAAAAGAGAATTAGTGGAAGGAAAAAAGCAAAAAGGAAGATAAAATACCCTTGGAGAAAAGAAGCGCTATACAAAATAGCTTTTCAGTTCCTTTGCATCTCTAATAAGGACATTACCCTAAAGAAACTTTGTGGAGTGTAAAAACAAAAGCATGAATAGCAATAACCAAACCAAAGTAAGCTTAGGGATATTGAGGCGTCCCCCCTAAAATTTGAGCATTCTGTTCCACTTATAGACATTGGCCTAGAGCAGGTTGCTTTTAACACTTTGCCTTCTTTTTGCTGCAAAAACTTTTGAACTTTTAAAATAGGCCGTTATTTGTCACATGAGAGGAATGCCTTGGCTAATACATGGATATTAGTATTACTGAATACATATTGGGATTTTAATTGATGAGCATGAGTATTTCTATCTATTGATCATGTTAAGTGGGTTCCTATTAAAATAGTATGAGCTGTCATTGCTGACTGCAGGGGTATTGACCTAGCTAAGTGGAGAGAAATTCGAGAGCAAAGAGAAGAACCAGCTGATTTGGAAAAATTTGTTCAACGTGTGCATGGAAATCATTTTATACCAAACACAGTTTTAGTGGACTGCACAGCTGACTCCATCATTGCTGGCCGTTATTATGACTGGTTATGCAAAGGAATACATATAATCACCCCCAACAAAAAGGCGAATTCAGGACCACTTGATCAGGTAAAACAATGCATATTGCACTTATGATGGCATGCACTGGTTTTAGTTATGACTTTTGTATTTGCCTTGCAAATTTTAGACAATACTCCTCTATTCCTTATTATAAGGAACCTACTAATAATTCACACAAATCAATAAAAACAGTTAAAGTCAATAAAATCATCCTAAAATTTAAATAATTTCCAATATTACCCCTATTAGTTGCACTAAAATCTAATATTATATTAATATTACTCTCACCCACTACCTCTATTAATTATGAGTATACATGGAAAAAAAAAACAATTAATGCTCCTTGGAAATAAACAAATGCCTTATAAAAAGGATCAAATGCATTTATTAGTTAGTACCTTATAATAAAGACCAGAGGGAGTAACTTAGAAGTTAAGGCCTTCTTATTTCTCAAATACTCATCTGAAACTAGAAACTCCCAAACCTTGATGTCATTGAAATTTCTTGGGACTAAGTTTATTAAGAGAAGATAATATAGAGATTTGAAAAATAAAAAGTCCTAAAACAAAGAAAATGGTTAGTCTCAAGACAAGACTACATAAGAAAAGTCCTAAGTAAAAAAATTAGTAATGAGGAAGAGCTTTCCAAATATCCTTCCATTTCAAGCAAAATATCTATCCCCTTGAAAAGACCATGCGCAGAGCACTAAAAAGAAGCTGTGGATACAATCCTTTCTTATAACACTACTTCTGTTTAATTGTTTCATAGCACTTTTACTGAGGCTTACTCACCTTTGTGTACTGCTTCCAGTATTTGAGGTTAAGAGCTCTTCAAAGACAATCCTATACTCATTACTTCTATGAAGCCACTGTTGGAGCTGGTCTTCCCATCGTTAACACTTTACAAGGCCTTCTTGAAACTGGAGACAGAATATTGCAAATTGAAGGCATCTTCAGGTTTGTTTTGGCATGCTACTTCTCTGTTTGTTTGCTTTAGTAGGTTGAGAGAGAACCTCAGCTCTCAAACTCAGACTTGTGATCTTGAAATCATTCCTGGTATTCCAGAGAATGGAAGACATTAATTCAAGGACTACCAAAGCATAGGGGCACACTTCATTTATGTTACACATCTAAGAAAGGTCACCACCTCTTTGATTTTGCAGTGGGACTTTGAGCTACATCTTTAATAACTTTAAAGATGGTCGGCTTTTTAGTGAGGTAGTTGCTGAAGCAAAGGAAGCAGGTTATACTGAGCCAGATCCAAGGGATGATCTGTCTGGAACAGATGTTGCTAGAAAGGTACATGAGACAGTCCTGAAAATATCTTCCACCTTCCATTGTCAAATGCCTTTTAAAAGAAGCTTAGTTTATCTTATTTTTAAGAGTAGAACTGTTAAGTTTAAATTATGTATTTTTGCAATCAACTTGGATAAACTTTTTGAATCATACTACATATGAGCTTGAACTCAATTTCTATTAATGGATTGTGTTCTATCAATAACCAAATCTCTAGATAAACTGTTGGTCAAGAGGTCTCACTCAATAACTTCGTCGAGGGTCTCTTCGGTATTCCTCTGCTCCTTTTCATAAGATTCCATATTGCTTAATCTACCCTCTTCACTATCATGTTCAGTGGCCTTCTTTGTACATGTCCAAACCACCTCTAGACAATTTTCTACTATTTTCTCTTCAATAGATGCCACTCCAACTCATATTTAGTACGACTCAAACAATGACTTCATGCAACCATAAAGCTGACCCCACCTAGTGGATAAAACTTCTTGTTGTACGAGTTCAGGTTTTAATGCAAATGATGTATAATTCAAAGATGCTTGATTAGTTTAAGATTTTAAGATGCAAAAAGATTTGAATAAAAAAGAAAATAGTTTGTGAGTTTTTGGACATATCTAGCTGCTATACCTCAACATGTGGAGCCAGCATTATATTACTTTTCTTTTTGGTCTGTATGTAGTTTGTATTCAACAAATATAAACCCCAGAATCTACATTTATTTTAGATATGTATAAAGATGGTTTAATTAATTTTTATATGGTAACCATTATGCATGCCAGGTGCATCAGTACATACTCACATGACGTATATGTTGAATTTAGAGGGATAAAATTCACTCTATTAATCTTATTAATCAAAGAGAGTACATATGGGCCTTTATATAGGCAAACCTAGAGTTAACCCTAGAGTCTAATCTAATCTATTTAATCAGAATAAATCAAAATGATTAAGATATAATATCCTAAGGATATAATATATCTTTATCTAATCCTAAGATATAATAAATATCAAATTTAATAAGATAAAGCTTAAATCTAAATAATCCATAATATTATAATATTCTAACAGTATTAAGCATACATGTGGATAAACTATAAAACACATTCTGTAGATATGTATAAACACAATAATTGTAGTGACCAAACCTCAACCAAGTATACAAACACTGGTAAACACGCCAGGCGGTTGCCAGATACAAGTTTGCAAGCAAAAAATGTCTTGTTATTATTACAGAATTATGTACTGATGTAAGCATACATGGTTTTTTGTATAATTTGTACATAGCTGAGTATATACTTTCTTTCCTGCAATTAAATAGATACATTAATTATGAGGATAAAGCAATCTCTGTCTGATAGTTCTTTGTGAGGAGATGCTCTGTTCGTTTGGGAAATTCTAGGATAAGTTTAGGTAACTTGGGGTAGTAAGGACAATCCATGAGGTCAATGACCTTGTCTTCATCTTCTCTCTATTATTTAGTACTTGATAATTTGAAGTAATATTTTCAAGACACTGCTGTGTCACAGGTGATAATTCTAGCGCGGGAATCCGGTCTAAAGCTTGAACTATCTGATATTCCTGTTGAGAGCCTTGTGCCAGAACCACTAAGAGTAAAATCTAATTTCTGATAACAATAGAGTTCTTGATGAAGTGTGTAATATTATACTTAACATGATTGTTCTATTGTTTTCATGCAGGCGAGTGCATCAGCTCAGGAGTTTATGAAACAATTGCCTAAATTTGATGAAAGCATGATGAAGAAACAACAGGATGCTGAGAATGCTGGTGAAGTGAGTAACGTTAAGAGTATTAGAAGGAAATTAACTACTTAATTGTGTGCATGATGGGGTGGAAGTATGGTTAACTGTGTCAAGTCTGGATCTCCTGCACTTACTGGGGATCCAGAGTTGACATGGTTTTGTGAGCATGATAAACATGATGCAGGTCGGCTGGGCATTTTCTGATTTCCCACGCATAACATACCAGATTGTTGGAGTTCCTGATAAATCTTAAACTAGAGGGTGAAGGATGCCAAGATATTTCACTTCGTTCCTAGATTTACGTATGCATAATGGTTAGAAGCATATCTTCACAAAACTCTGGTTGCAAAACATGGCTCTTGAATGTCCTTTTTTGCACTTAGTGTGGTCTTGACTTGTTCATGTGCCATTTGTTATGGATGGTTATATCTGTCAGTTAGTTATTTCCTCGCGTCACCTTTCTTTTGCATTATTTTGGTTTGACATTTCATTTGACAAATCTGATGTTTCTGAAGGTTCTGAGATACGTTGGGGTGGTGGATGTGACTAATAAAAAAGGAGTTGTGGAGCTGCGAAGATACAAGAAGGATCATCCATTTGCACAACTGTCCGGGTCAGATAATATTATTGCATTCACAACAAGAAGATATAATAAGCAGCCTCTCATAGTTAGGGGACCAGGAGCAGGGGCTCAAGTCACTGCTGGTGGCGTATTCAATGACATTTTACGGCTTGCCTCATACCTTGGTGCCCCATCATAGAGTTGTCATTCTGTGACCATTAATTTTCAAGAAGTACTTGTAGGTTCTAGCCTTGGCTTTTTGCTCTCCGTGCTTGCTTTTTGACATTTAGCTATGTCTTGGCTCTGTTCTTCTAATGGATAGGTCTTTTTTCTTCTATTAATTTAGGCAGCATATGCATATTCACTTGCTTTTCTAGGCATCGGCAAGACATGATGGGATGGTCTCCCTAATTTAAAAGTAGGCTACTAGAAGCATTTTTCATTTGCATTACGTGGATTGTGTTGTTCATGTATTATCAGTAACGTGACTTCTTGTATTGTTAATATTGATGATTTGATAATAATTTAATTATGAATAGATAGGAGGACATGCCCAATGCATCAAAATTTGGTTGAATATAATACAGGAATTAAATTGGAAAAAATATCTTTAATATTGGATAGTGCAAATGTTCAAGCAGGTGGAACTGAATCTCAGGGAAAATGAGTTCTATTCCATTGATCCAAGATATCTATTTGATCTATGAAATTGTTATCAATAACTATTTTTCTTACTAATTTTATTTAAGAACACAATTTGTAATAATTGTTTTCGAATTTTTTTCCCACTCAATTTCATTTAATGTACTCTGATAAAATGTGAAGAAAAAACTTGAGTTTATATACTTAAAACTAATATAAATGTATTCAACATATTTTATTTCAATTAAATCAGGACAAATATTTTTTCCGTACATTATTTATACTATCGCTAACTTTTATTATTAACATATTTCAAAATTTGAAATTCACATGTTCTAGTTTGATTTAAGAAAAAGTTGATTCTCCTCCCTCAAAGTGCAAACGTTCATCTGCAATAACAGATTCACTCGAACGTCAAGCAATTGTACAAAACAGTGAAACACAGAGTCAGAGTCTTCTAAAATTTCCAATTACAATCGCATCATGAAGATTTCAATATAGAATATAGAGAGAGAAGGTGAAGAACCGTTTTATTTACTTGACAAGACCATAACTGCTGAATTATGCATTGTGCATGAATAATTAGTTTCGATTTCCTCCAGGTTAATACTTTTGCCGTTGTTGGGTCACTGGCTTAGCGAGAGTGAAGAATCAATTCTACTAGTTGCATTTTAATTTCTTTCTTCCGCCGGATTCATGGATACATAAAGCCTACACATCTACATAGGATTCAAATTTCATGGTCCGCGCTGCGATTGGACTCCTCACCAAATGCTTGCCGTCTGTCCATGTTAAGCTACCGAATTTGTAACCTCCTTTTAGCTTTTGGGTTGATACAAAAGTGACATTGTAGGAAAGAACCTGGGTTGTTGAATTGAAGCTCAGAAGTTGAGGCTCAACACTAACTATTATGCCATATGGAGCCTTCACTATAGCTTTATAGACTGCAGTGAGATTTCCCACATTTATCACTGTTCTCGTTACTGTTACCCTCTTCTTCAGATTCGGAATTGATATTGAAGGAAGGTTCAGGTTCAGTCCTGGATTCTTTTCTTTTACACAGCTTGGGGTGGTTTTGGTGGTTCTGCTGATTGATCCACTGCTGTAGCTCATAGAACAAAGGAACTGAATATATTCATGGGGCTTAATGTCATATAGCAGACCTGGATCCATGGCTTTGTTAGGGCTTACTTGCCCACCCCCTATGTCAAATGGATCGGCCGCTTTACGAGTGGAACCCTCTTCAGATATAACGTCTCCATCAGTTGAAGTCTGAGAAGCTGCAGTTTCCATTAGTAATAAAAATTAGGTTAGGTTTGGTTGAAGAATGTTTAAAAAAGGATTTGGTGGGATGATTTCCAACTGATTTACCTGTTGTTACAAGAGCTGATCTTATGGCTGCAGGTGACCATGTTGGGTGTTTTGATTTGATCAGTGCTGCTATTCCTGCTACATGGGGACAAGACATTGAAGTTCCAGATAAGAAGGTAAATCCTCTGTTTTGATTTCTGGCCTTTGGTGGAAATGCAGCCAAAATGTCCACACCTGGTGCGGCTATGTCAGGCTTACCATCGCCAGATGATAACACCAAACAAGTAAAAACACAGTAAGAATAAGGCCTTATTAATTTATGGTGAGATGATGATTAAAAAATTTAGGGAAAATTGATATCAAAAAAAAAATTATTATATGCAAGACTTGACTTGATAGACGTTTTCTAACTTCATTATCTCCGCTGAAAACATAAAATATACGCCTATGTGCTACAAATTGTGCGCCTTTTTATCTTGTATGCCTCTGTTTTTCTTTCTAGGGCTTTTACTTCCACTTAAATTCATGTCGAACTTTGTTGCTCTGTTTTGACATTAAATTTATATCAAACTTGGTTTCCTCCTTCTCCTCCTCGAAGAAGGCTATGTTGAAGGCTCAACCTCTGCTTTAATCTCTGGAAGAAGTTGGTCATAAGGAAAAAATGAAATATTTTTCTTCTCAGAACTTGGGTTAAGGTGCAAAAAATACACATGAGGTTTTTATTCAGCACCACATGCTTTTTTTTAGAGAAAAAATACACACATGGTTACCATTTTAGAGCAAAAGTCACATCCAACTGTTATGTTACCGTTCACTTCATCTCTTTCTCTTTCATCACAGTGAACCGTAACATAACGGTGGGATGTGACTTTTGCTCTAAAATGGTAACCACGTATGTATTTTTATTCTAAAAAAAACATGTGGTGCTGGGCGCTCCTAGCTCATGTGTATTTTTTCACCTTAACCCAATCATGTTTTGAAGCCATGTCATCTTTTTAAATCATGTTTTGAAGCTTCTCTCTCGAAAATATTTTGACTTTATGTTTAATTTTGTCTCAGTTTTGTTACAGGTTGGCCTTATTAAAATAAGGGGGAAAGTATGCCTAAGAATTAAAAATTTGAAGTCCTGGGAAGTTAGAATACCTTCAGCACGGTTGGAGACATGGTACTTGGTCCTCTGGATGAGAAAGAAGCTACTCGAGGAGATGCCCATTTCCCAATAACGGTCTTTGGAAAATTCAGTTTTGCAGTTGGGAACCTTCCACATAATATCAAAATCAATTGTTTAACTCTGAAAACGATTCAGCAAGTAATGTTGTCTAATCATTGACATTTCCTCACCTTGCTCTTCTGATATAGGAAATGATTTGTGTTCCCACTTCATAATTTACTTTAATACATGGAATCAAACTGCATTTGGTGAGTCCGTCCTCATGAAATTGTGCATATATTAGTCCAACTCCACCGGCTTTTTGTACTGTGATTGATGCAGAAACGATATTTTGTTGATCTGATTCCGAGAGGCATAGAACAATTTTGCCTGCTGCTACTGTTGCATTGAGACTTCCAGGTTGACAATCCTTGCTGGAAAGAAACACATGGACTGTTGTGACAAACTTAATGAACGAGATAAAAGGGTAAATTAAAGTTTAGTCTCCCAAGTTCCTTCTCGTGTGGTTTAATCATTCAACTAATTTGTGGTTTGTTTAGTTCTTGACCACCTTGTATTCTCTGTCCTAATTATAACAGAAATAATCATATTAGACGACTAAGGAGTTGAATAAAACACTTCAAAGTTCAAACCGCAGATAGGCAAACAAATTCTGGGGCACACTGTTCGAGGAAAATAAAACGCCAAAACGAATAAATGAAAATAGCAGGAGAGTTCTCACGCCAAATTATCTTCTGGATCCAAAGCTATGCGTTCAGAGTATGTAAGCCCTACAAATTCAATATCACGTTCCCCAGTATCAATGGACTGTCCCTGCATTAGATCAATGGTCATTATGTTACATTCTAGTTGAGAGTGTCATTTCATTGATATGGTTTTAAAATGGTTGATCATACCCAGACTGTGATGTTATTTCCAAGAGTAATAGTTGTTGGAAAGCCTCTGTCTATTGTGGTGGCTGCAACTGTAATTAGCCAAGGTGCAGTATTTGTAACGGTTTGTGCTATGGGGCCAGCATTCCCAGCAGAACACACAACTGTGATTCCCTTGGCATTTGCATGAAAAGAACCGATGGATATTGTATCGCGTTGATCGACATATGAGAACAAAGGAACATCAATGCCTAAAGAAATAGACAAGACATCTACTCCATCATGTATAGCCTTGTCAAAAGCTTTTAGGACATCAGCATCTGTGCAAGCTCCAACAGGCATGCCCCAGCAAACTTTGTAGATTGCTAGGTGAGCCAAAGGGGCTCCTCCTCTGGCTAAACCAATCGCAAGTCCGTTATAATTTGCTTTTCCTACAAAATACCCAGCTGCTGTAGAAGCGGTATGAGTTCCATGACCAATGCCATCTCTTGCTGAGAGAAATTCATTGCTGTTATTTGAATGGATGAGCTTCTTGTTCTGTTCTGTTATTCCTTTTGCAAACCATCGAGCACCGATTATCTTCTTGTTGCAGTTGGTGGAATTGAAGTGCTCTCCAACTTGGCAAATGCCTTTCCATCGTGATGGGATTGGACCCATTGCTTCATCATTAAAACTTTCAGACTCTGGCCAGATTCCTTCAAGAAATCAAATTTATCTTGGTCAGTTTGTTGTGTGTTCTGGTTGGTTTCTCTGTTTATGTGAAAGAGGATAGTTAGTACCTGAGTCTATGATACCTATGATGGTCCCTTGACCAAAGTTGCTTTCTTTGAGAGCTGTTCTTGAGAAGGAATGGCTGATTCCAATGAAGTCCCAGCTTCTGGTTGTGTGGAGTTTGTGAATACGATTTGGAATGACATGGACAACACCAGGAAACTCTACATCAAATGGTTCATTGCAATTAAAGGTGATGAAATGAACTTTGCATATCAAAGGTTAAAATGTAAGCAAACAAGATACTCGCAATTTCTTCCGCCTGAGATTTTGTCAATCTTGCTGCAAACCCTGAAAACCCATGCTTATAGCTGTAAAGAAATGAGTTTTTGGCTGCTGCTTTGCTTCATTACAAAGGGGAAACACTTGCCGTTATTATTTAATCCATGGTTCTCATTGAAAAATGAATCAGGAATTCAAGTCATACCTTCCTAACAATGAAGTCAGCAATGTGTGGTGATGGTTCTTTGTGGTTTCTGGATCATCATATATCTTATCTCCCATATACACGATATGAACCTGTAAATATTCCCCTTGATTAGTAAGCATGCATGCTCAAATATTATACAAATCTACAGACTTAGACATGATCACAGATACAGTAGCTAAGTTGCACTCACACTACTCGCTGCCTCAGCAAATATCTCATAAATGATACAGTTGTTTTGGAGTAAAAGAAGGGCAAAAATTACAAATAAGTGGCTTTTTCTTGCGCTTCTCCAGTTTCTTGGATTGCTATCCATTATATGACAGAACTCCAAAGGCTTCAAAAATTTTCAAAGCTTATTGAGGGTTGCAGCTAGTTCTGTTGTTTTATAATTTTGCCTCCTCATTATGTATGGTGTGTGTAGAACTATAAAGTGAGGAAAGATGATGTCCTTTTCATTTATCTGCTTCACTTGTGCACTTTATGTTCAATCAGAGAGAAAAGCAGGCATACATTTTCTTACAGGCAGAGTGTATTGGCGGTGCAAAGTATGACGGTATGCAACTTACATGGTAAGATATCAAAGCCCTGATTGGGAATGCTTTATCTTCTGTTTTCTAACAATAAAATCCACCGATAAGCATTTGTTGTTACTTTCATGATGCTTCATAGAAATGAAAAGTGACTTTGAGAGGACGAGATCTTAGATGTTTAATGTTGGATTCTTCAATGAAACATAGTAAGTTGTAAGACACGGACACCAGTTCAAACATTGTCAAGTCCATTTTTGGAAATTGTCCCCCTCTTAGATACTTTTCAGGGGTGGAGTGTTGTACTACCAGAAAACCTCTCCTTGTTGAGCACTAAGACATAATTATTTTCTTTCATTTGATGTTGAAGCCATCAGTTGTATGAAAGGCTACGCACTATACAGAAGTTTTTTGCTGGTATTGTGGGGTAGTGATGGTCCTGATGGAGTCCCATCATGGCGGGTTCATTTCAACCTTTTCTTTCTGAGATTCCCATTTTCCAACTTTTGCGTTTCTTTCTTATCCAATCACAGTAAAGTCATGGGTTGGGAATCAGCTTTCAGGGAAAAGTGAGATTGCCTCTCATCGTGAAAATCCCACAACTTCAAAGTTAAGTACTTAAGTTGGCTTATCAAAGAATGCCACAAGTGATAGAATACAATTTAATTTCAAGTTTCATCATCAGGGTTTGTTTCCATTACGGGCTGCATGCAGTTCTGATATGTCATTTGGATATGGAAGTGGCAAAGTGAAGAGGAAGTAGACAGGCTGAAAAGGAAACGTGCATCCACAATAATTAGGTCTTTCTGGATTTTCTAGTTATTTGATTCGTTCCAATAGCAAATAGCTGGAATTGGTGAATTTATTAATAGTTGACTACAAATACTAATTGTATAAGCAAGCATACCTACGCTTACAGGTGTTCCCTGTTCGAAGCCAACCTACACCCAAATGACGAGGCATACACGTGTTTCTTCTAGATAGGTGGCACTGAAATGTGGAAGAACCATTAATTAATTAATGAGTTAATTTGATAAAACTCAATTTTAATTTGTATAATTTGGAAAAAGAACAGAGAATAACAAAAGGACGGGAATGAGATGGCTCGAATTCGGTGGAAATAGAGTGGGTGCAAGTAGATGGTCATTTTTTGGTCAGCCCCACCATTCAAGCCTCATTCTATGGATTGAGCCACTAATTAATTCAAACATGCACGTTGTGGGTGCACCTACCACTCCCCAGGTTCCATCAGCTTGCTCCCCTTTGCAATCTCTCTCTCTCTCTCTCTCTCTCTCTCTCTCTCTCTCTCTCTCTCTCTCTAATTTGACCCTTCTCTTATGACTGAAGTAAACACAAGGTCAAAATCACCAAAAACCAAATTGAGAGAATGATCAGTATGTTAAATCATACGAGTGGAAATAAGACAAGTGATGAGATGTGGGAAATAGATTTGAAGGATTCCAAAAGAGATGTTGCAAAAGCTGTAGCCACGTTGTATGTTACTGCACCCAACCACCAAACTCAAAATAATAGTAATAATGTGGCAAGATGGCACATGGCATGATAAAACGTGGCTTACAAGGTAAAATCCAGCAGCATACATCCAAATGGGAGACCCCACACCATGTGGGATGTGGCTCTGTCAGTCTGTCCTTCCGTTTCTCCCAAAAATTCATCCCTGCTTTCTCTCTGCCTCTTTCGCTTTTATGAATCGCTGTAAACACCAACACCTTAGACGCAATTCTCCGCTGATTGAGCTTCGCTTACGCGTTTTCGGTCTCATAAAACAAACGCAAGCTTCCCCAAACCATAAATAGTATAGTATCAACCCGCCAATCTCATTCAAAGCATTAAAATACACATTTGATCTAGTCAAAAGAATATTTCTAGGGCCCTCCCTTCTCGCTTCTACATCAAAAGCCCGCCTTCGAAACAAAACCTTCTCGCCAGATGAAGACTGACTCGGACTCGGACACAATGTCAGACTTAAACATACCCGGTTTTTTTTTCCTACGTAAAGGAGATTCCCAGAACAACCCAAAAAAATAATTAAAATATCAAACTTACTTTAAAAAAATAAAAAAATCTTGATGCTATTTGGCGATGCTGCTAGATCAAACAGCTAGCCTTGCTTGACGGCCTTCGGTTTTCATTGCATGTCCTTTAACCAATTCCTCCACTCTAATCCCATGTGAGAATTGCTTAGCTGATCTCTCATATCGGCTCCCATGTTTGTCACCTGCAATCCATTGAACCGAAGGAGTCTGCGAATCCCGAAGGTTTAGAGGGGATGCTGGATTGGGTTTGTGAGAGGGACATGTCATTGAGCATTGCAGAAGTGCCTTCGTTGGCTTGCCATCTTTGCAGAGCTTGAGGTAGGCTCATGTGAAGGTCAATTCCATAACTTTCTTCTTCTTCGTGGTTATGTGGTTTCCACTGCTCTACAAGAGGAACCAACACATTCACTGCATGGCCCATGTCTGGCCTTTGGTATGGCTCGCGAGCAGTGCAATGCCCAGCAAGCTCGGCCACCTTATATATGCTCTCCATTGTCTCCTCGTCAGGGTCTAATGTTTGATCAATAGCCTTGGGGATGTTCTCTTTGTTAATTAGAACCCTACGGAACCATGACACCAAGTGAGACCTTTCATCTGGGACAGTGTCGTCCAATGCCTTTCTGCCAGTGATCAATTCCATCAAAACAACCCCAAATGCATAAACATCCACTTTGGTTGTCACTCTTCCAGTAGCTGACAACAAAAACAGGAAATTCGTTAGTTACAAGTAAAGGAATTTTGAACATCAGTTTTCATTTGGGGATTTTTTTACCTGGCCGGCTACGTATGTGCAATTACACATTTACATAATATCATATAGTCATACAAAAGAAGAAAATCTATTCTAAAACCAGAGAAGTGAACAGGATGAGTTCCACAATGCACAAATTGTAAAGCTGGTCAAATAGTTTCATCTGACCATTAACAAATAAAAAAGTATGGTCATATGGAAATCAAGTGTCGCCTTGTAAATACCCTGATAGTATTCATAAGGAACTGTTATCTGAACCTCCAAAACTACAGCAATCCATAATTATTATCAACCAGAAGAATTGATCACGTCAAAACGAATACTTGACAACAACCTCTCCACATCATATAAAATTCCCTGAGCCATCCCCCAACGAGAATCTTAGGGCACGCAATGCTGCGAAAAATAATTCATGAAACGAAGGGGAAAATGCAAAGAACTAGCCACAGAGCACAAGTCAAAAGAACAACAGCTAGCCACATTCTTTAGGAATCAAACAAAAAACCTTAGAAGAAAAATGCAAGCTGAAACTTCCTACCTGCATATTCAGGCGCAAGATACCCAAAAGTTCCGGCCAAACGTGTCTCAACAGAATACTTCCCATCAGGTGCATTTTTAACCAATCCAAAATCTGCAACCTTCGCTCTCATGTCATCACCTAGAAGTATGTTTGAAGGCTTCAAGTCTCTGTGAATGAAGCTTTGTTGTGCTAAGCTATGCAAATATTCCACTCCCCTTGCCACATCCAAAGCTATTGCTACCCTTTGCTTCCAAGTTAGAGGTGCGCACCCCTTCTCACCCCATTCAAAAAGATGTTGCGTTAGTGTGCCTTGAGGCATGTACTCATAAACTAAGAGCCTTTCATTGCCATTAATGCAATATCCTAAAAGAGCAACCAAATGCCTGTGCCTGACTTTACTAAGGACTGCAATCTCTGCTTGGAATTCATTCAATCCTTTGTTTCCCATTGCAACAGATTCCATCCTCTTCACAGCAATTTTTGTTCCATCATGCAATTCCCCTTTGTAAACAACTCCAAATCCTCCCCTGCCCAAAATGTTATCTTCACTGAAATTATTCGTTACTTGGCGAAGAACTTGAATTGAAATTGTAGCACTGCCGCCGTCAAATACATGAAGGTCACTACGGTCACCACTGCTCTGGCTATGTAAATCGCTTGCAACTCCAGCATATCCATTGGAAGCACCCGATACATCAATTTTAACATCTCCCTTTCCCGTTTCAGGATTGCTAACCCTTCCAAATTTCTGATGACGACTTTTAGCATAACATTTACAGGAGACAAACAACACCACCGCCACAAAGAATAGGACAATAATGACTATACCTGCAATCCAACCAGCTGACAATGAAGTGCTAGTTCCCTTTACAGATGGGCTTCCAGCTGGTGAAATATCACCAGAACCTGCGGTAGGACTACCTCCATTTTCTCCTCCGGAACCAGTAGTTTTGCCAAGCAAAAGATTACCAGTATATGTCAGCTTCACCTTTGATGAGAAGTTAGGAACCTCTCCAGATAGATTGTTGTTAGATACATCAAGAATCTCAAGTTGACGCAAAGTTGTCAAGCTCTTTGGTATTGAACCAGTCAAATTATTGCCACTCAGATACAAGTTCTTTAAATCCGTTAAATTCGCAAATGCAGATGAGATTATTCCCCCGAAATTCTGTTTCGCCAAATTCACCGTGGTGATCTTTACACCTGTACACATAATGAAACTCCAATCATTGCAGGGGTCATTGCCGGTCCATGAATCTGCCAACTTAACCGGATACCCAAAAGCTGCAGCGATCTCAAGCAACGTTGTGACACGATCATCACAAGATCCCGGAGTACTTTTACAAAAGCTATTCCCATCAAGACTAACCTTCGCACCTTTAATCTGAGGCATCGGGCCCTGCAGCTTATCATTGTCCAGAGAAACGTTCTGCAAGCTCGAGAGAGTCATCAAAGAAGGTGGGACAACACCAGTTAACTGATTGTCCCGAAGCTGCAAATCGAACAAACTCTTGCAATTGGACAAGTCGGGAATGGGACCTGTGAACAGGTTCTTCTGAAGCCAAACCTGAGACAACTGGGTCATTGATGATAACACGTCGATTGGACCGGATAACCCAGTTTGTTGATTGTTAAGCCATAGCCTTGCAATTCCCGATCCATTAAACGAGGCAGGCAACCCACCAGTGAGGTTGTTGTAAGAAAGACGCACACTCTGCAAGCTCGGTAAAGAACCAAAAATATCTGGCAAAGAGCCCACTAGATTAGACGTTGCGAGATCAAGAGTCACCAGATTCGAAGACTGGGTCAAGTCGGTCGGCAGCGTCCAGGGTGCAAGGGCGGCGTTGTTGCTCAAGCTGAGGGTCTGCAAGCTGGTGAGCCCTTGGAAGCAACCGTCAGGGATGGAGGTGAAATTGTTGAAGTCAAGGAAAACAGTTTTAAGCGAGGAGAGGTTAGCCAGAGACGGCAAAGGACCGTAGAGAGCATTGTTCTGAAGAGAAAGGGAGGTTAGCTCTGAGAGAGAGTTAAGATCAGAAGGAAGAATGCCAGAAAGAGATTTGGAAGCAAGGTGGATGGAGGTGACGCGGCCGGAGCCGTCGCAATCGACGCCGTTCCATTTGCAGAAAGGGGTGCTGCTGGACCAGTCAGAGGGAGCAGAGATGGCTTTGGCGAGCTTAGACATGAAAGCTGCATCATCGGCTATGGCGAAGGAGAGGAGAGAGAAAATGAGTATAGAGAGAGAGAATAGGGTTTTCAGTTTGGGGTGAGCCATTTGAGATCTGAAGGAGAAGAGAAGGGGAGGAAGAAGAGAAGAGAGATATTAATGTCTGTGTGCGTGGTTTTGTGTCCGGCTTTGTATGTCTGAGAGAGAGGGAGGGAGGGAAAGGAGATGAGAGAGATGGTGTGTGTGTTGGTAATGGTGATAGACTATTGGGTGACGGTGGGCCCCATTATTCTCATGTGGCAGTTATAGAAAGTAATTGTCGCTTTTGGTTTTATTCTATTTCATGCTTTTTTGTTTCTTGTTCAGTTTTAATTTTAACGATAATTTAGTCCATCGTGTTTTCGTGTCCGTGTGCTTATTTTTCGAGTAGAAATTAAATTTACTCCTACTATTATTCAAGACAGGATTAAAGTTATCATTCGTGTAAAGCAAAAATACAGTAGCTTAACAACCCGACTTTGAATTTTTGTTATTGAATTATGTGCCTCTTTGGTTGGGTTCCACAAGTAAAATCTCAGTGAAGAAAAATAGGCGTTTGCATGGTAATTAAAAAATTCGTTCTATCATTGTGATTTTATATTTTTATGATTTTTTTTCATTAAAACTATTTTATTAATTTTTCAAACGATTTTTATATTTTTACAATTTTATGGTTTTTTATCCCTTTTTTGATTTTATGTAACACCTCGATTTTAACAATTTTGGGCGTTTGAAATAGTTTTGATGAATAATGAGCTTCTGTAAAAAAAAGAGAAAGAAAGACTTTTTTTGAAGTTTGGGCATGACTTTTTTTAACTTTTGAAAAAAAAAGTTATAAATAGATTATATAATAAATAATATACTATTAAATATACTTTTGTATTCATTCTAATTTATTCATTAAAATATATTTAATTAAATACTTTAGATTTTTGTAATTGGTTAATAATAATTTAATTTTTATCATATTTAAATTTAATTTTTATATTTAATTATCAAAATATATACAAGTAATATATGTATATGTATACGTTTACGTTATATTTAATAAGATCTATGTCATTTTCAATCATTATTCATTTCAAATAATCATTTAAAGAAAAAAGTAATTTTAATCACTATTATCTCAAACACAAATCACATCTATAACCTTAACCTTCTGTTTCTTGTGCGGGTCTTAATCAGATCAGAGTGTGTGGGTGATATGTAGGGAGGCAGGATAATTAATTGAGGGAGGGAAGAACGAAGACCGAGCAAACACTGTGAAGGGGCAGGAAAACAATTTAGGATTGGAGATCATGTGCAAGTTCTGGCCTTTCAATTTCTGAAAAATGTCTTTTTCATAATTAGCTCCAAAGACCTTGGTCGTTTTTAATTACAAGGGTTAACAGAATGTCTGCGCGTATGTATGAGGAGACACAGGATTTATTTAGGATCATATTTGTAAATTTAAACATGTTTATTTATGTAAATTTCGACAAAACTTTTTTCATATATTTATGTAAATCACAATTGAAAAGCTATTTTTAAAACTTCAATCACTATTTCAAACAATCATATCCATTACTAATGAAGACCCAATGAGGCAGTTAAAATTAACAAAAACATAACCCAATGTTTTGTAGTAATATTATTGTCACATGAAAGGATTAAGCAACAAATCTGACACAAGTATACATTTAAGAGCAATGTCGTCTTAAAAGTTTTTGCAGGCTCAATTTCACCTTCAAAATCTAAAAGTGGAGTAATATTGTCATTTTCTGTTAAAAAATTAACGCTGACCATTAAAAAAATTGACACTAACCGTTAACTTTTTAACAAGAAATGACAACATTGCTTAATTTTTAGATGTTCCAAGGTGAAATTGAGTATGAAAAAACTTTCAAGGCATCGTTGCTCCCCAATGTATACTTTTAGAATGGATTTGTTACTTAACCCTCTCATAAAATATAAACGGGTCCTTTTTTCCTTTAAAACTGGTCATGGTTGTTAAACACATGCTCAGGAGAAACCTAGGAAGCATGAACGTGGAACAAGTTGTGGTAGACATGAAATGTCTGGTGGCATTTGTTTTGCTGGATTAACTAGAACATATAACGACACTTAAATTAAATGTCGCCTTTAAATGAATGATGATAGATGGATCATGGCGCAACACATTATGGTAAGAATTTATACATGAACAGAACAGGTATGAATGATTGATTTGTTACGGGCTGTTCAAATTTGTGACACATGTTCAAATTGGAAGATGGAGAATGTCACTAAGGTTATTCAATAAATGATTGATCAATTACATTAAATCATATATATTATTAGGACGGCTTGTTAAATTTTAAAAAGGAGGTGGGGGATTTTTATTTTTTTCATTTTTTGTACCGAAAGGTGGCGGAGGAGATTATTACTTTATAATACAACGACGTAGGAAAGTGAGCTGGAGATGAGAAAGAAGTGGGACCAGGAATGACAGCTGTGAGTGACTGGACAACAACACACTGCCTCCCTCCGCGTAAACCAAACTTCATCTTTTCTTTCAAATTCACTTTATTCACTAATACACACATATATATATGTATAAAGCCGAAAATAAAATATATTTCTCCTATTCTAAATATAAAACTCAGACGAATAGTATAATTTAATTTTAAATATAAGATTTCAGCTAACTTTATCCACTAAATATATATTTTTTTAAGATATTCATATTAATTATATATATTAAGGAAATTTTTATCAAGAATAATATTTTAATGCCCATGGTTAAAAGAGGTTATTTTAGAGAAAATAACATAGATTCTTCGTAGATAAAAAATTCAACTTATTTTTTTAATATATGGAAATTAACTATGTAGCTCATATGTTAAAAACAAGCAGAAATTATGTATAAATATCTAAGAGTGTATTTTTGTTAGCAGTGGCAGATTTTTTTTTTTTTTTTTTTAAAAAAAAGAATTTTGCCAACTCAAAATAGAAGAAAAGTCAAATTATGTAAGGTAAAGTTTTGCTGTTATAGCTACTAATTAAATGCCATTTTCATTATAAGATAAAAAAAAAAGGGAAATTGTATTAGATCTTAAGTAAGAAAAAATATGATAAAATGGTCTCTTCAAATTTTAAAATTGTATTTAAGTCCCATAATACTTTTTTATAATAAATTTCAATTGTCAAAGGCCTATGAACCCATAAACTCTTTAGTGGATTTTAAATTTATTATAAAAAAAAATCTCATTGGACTCAAATATAATTTTGATATTTTAATAGATTATTTTATGATATTTTCTTTTACCCATAATCTAAGTCCAATTTTCCTATAAAAATCTGGTATTTTTTTTTGCTTACGCAAGGTATCCCCACAACCGACTGCTATGAGACTAATCCTTCGCCCTACTGTCAGCGCACAAAGCGGTAGAAGGCTGGCCACGGGGTGTTTTCCATTTACAAAAGTTAGGGATCGAATCCCCAACCACTTGCTTAAAGGACGAGATGCTGAACCATCACAACCCCCAACGTGGTCATAAAAATCTCGTATTAATTGAGTCAGCACTTGCTGGTTGGCTGCTATCACAAGGCCCAGTCCTTGCTTAGCAGCGCATTCTTTGGATTAACTGAGTCAGTCTAGAATCAACACCATATTTTTTGGATTAATATGTTATAAATGCAATTGATTACTTGTTTTAGAAGATTCATTAATTTTCACTTTGGAGTGAAGTGGGAGACTTGTTTCTGGACGTTTCACTTATATATATATAACAGCGCAACCGCCAATGATAACCCCCCTTATGAACCTTGTTCGAATCCACACCCCACCTGTTACTTTCTTCACATCCATTTCTGAATTCAACCATATCACCCAAAAAAAAAAAAAAAATCATGCAACTTTCTTGAACAACATGGTAAATATGTAAACTCATATCAACGATTGCACGTGAAATTGATAGTTCTTTTTTTTATTATCTAAACTGAGCTTTTTAAAGCTGACACTGTAAGTATCGATTTATCAGATCGAGAGAGAAATGAGCTTTTAGAAAAAGAATTGCTAATTTATGGCCAATGAAATGGAAATGCTGCTAATGAGAGTTGGCACAGATGGTAAAAAATCTAGGATTAGTCCCTTAGGACGTAGGTTCAATTCCCTCTGCCGTCGCTAGGACACTTTTGGTAGGTGATCTCGTAAGTCCTTAGTAAGTGCTCATAGAATCCAGGGCCGTGCCCTGACCTTGGTGAGGGACTGGTGTCGAACCCCTCCAAAACTTTCTTATATAAAAAAAAAATGGAAATGCTATTGATTCATTCTCATTTCTAAGGTGACGAACCGGAAACTTGGATGACCTGGCCCACAGTGAGGTTAATGGGCCAAAGTAGCCCAATATGCTCACAAAATTATTTAAAATAGAATAGGGAGTAGTTGCGGGGCGGGTCCAATTGACCCAAAATAATATGTGCCTTTGCACGAGAATACTGCTTTTGTCGAGTAGTTAGAGCATGTGTGATATTATTATTAAAATAAGAAAAAGACAGGAAAAAAATTTAAAAATCATAAGACAGGTTCGTTATAAGAGTTAATAAATACATGATTTAACATTTTATAAATTTAAAATTCTTTTTCTATCTTTTTTCCAACTAAAAAAGAAGACAAAGTTAAAAACAAAGGGTTGAATTTTCTCATGTTGCATAAGAAGAAGAAGAAGAAGATTCCTACACACACATGAAATGGTGGAACTCACATATATATATGAATTAATTCATATGTGTGTGTGTGTGAGTTCCACCATTTCATGTGTGTGTGATATGAGAAAACACTTCTCCTACAACATAAGAAGTGTTTTTTCCTTAAAAAAAAAAGGTATGTGTGAGAGAAAACTTCTCACGTGTGCGCATTCCATGGAGGTAGAGTAAGATCACAAGAACTGGGCTGTGATTGTTTGGTCTGGTAAGACGTCTTAGTTTTTTTCAACCCATGTTATATTTTCTTATTGAGAGTAATCAATCATGTTTGAGGAGTACTGGTTGGATTTAATGAAAGAGACTAAGCCCTTACAATGGTAAGAATCAAGATTCAAATACTTGTTACACCTAAAGGAGGTGCCCATGTTTATTCCAATCCAGCATCAAATATGAAAATAATCTGACCTTAATTTTCTTATTTTGTGAAGGATTACAAACAAATAGTAGAGGATGACACTATTTTGGGTAAGGATTTGAAGCTTGCTAGGTCAAATATCCTCCTATTGGAAGTATTTACATTCGAGGCACTATCAGACAATAAATGTGTATTTCCCTTAACGATCCTAATAGAGATTCAAATATTGGTTCATCACGTTGTGAGAAACTGACTCCTTTCATTAAGATCAAGCTTAATTGGTGATTCAAAACTTAATTAGTTGTTGTATCTTGAATGATTAAATCCTTCAATCAGATTCAGCCCATTTCTAGTTACTAATTAAATAAGAATTCGAGAGACACGTGGTACATTGTTGGGGAGGGGATATAAGGAGGGAAATGGAATTAGTGTAAAATGAAGCACAAATTTTTTTTTTTTTTGAGAGAGGGGAGTGGACTGAGGGAAGGGAGATGCGCTGGGCCCAGCAAAAAGAAGATATTCAAATTAGCCCGCGACTTGAGACGGGCTTGCCCAAATTACCAACACTATAATATATTTTATTGACTTTAAATATAAGATTAAGTTATTTTTTTTAAAGTAATTATTCAGCTTATAAATTGAAATTAATGGCACTAATTAAATTATCTTAAAATATTTATATATTTTTTTTTCTAAGCTATTCTGTTTAACTTATAAATTGACACACACACACATATATAAAATATAATAATACACAATATATAATATGATTAAATAAATTATTTAGCTTCCTTGATATTTTTTAAAAAATCAATTATATCTTATATTTAGAACCAAAATGAGTAACATATTCTCCATTTTCCATATAAATGAGGCCATTTTTGGAAAACAACCAATTTGAACAATGTAATTCGGTGAATTTTATCTTATAAAAAGAAACATGGAGCGTTCTTTTATATTCCCTTTGGTTCAAAATGTAATAGCTAAATACCTACTTTAAATTTATTAAGAAGTTAGTTAAAAATAGCTAAAAATAATAAATATGCAAGATATCTTTTTTTTTAATATATCCTTATTTATTAAAAGAATAAATAAGAGAGAGATAACAAATAAGAAAAAAGGGACGAAAAAAATGTAAGAGATAATAATAGAGAGAGAGAGAGAGAGAGATTTGTTAAAAAAAAAAAAGAATTAAATACTTATACAAAAGCAAAGTGAGTCCTGTAAGAAAAATCATACATATTTACAAATTTGATTCTTATATTTTAAACCAGAATGAGTAAGTAACTTAGTTGATTTATAAACTAATATATAATTTAATGATACATAATTTATATTATGATGAACCGGTTCATTTAATTTCATTAACCTCATTTAAAAAAAAAAAAAGTTAAAAGTTAACTAGGGGTGAGCAGTTTTTATATTGATAATGGGAACCGGAAGTTCTAGGATACTTCACAGTCAAATAAGGCCATGGTAAATTATCAACCTCTGGGTTGATTTGATTGTTACGATGTGGGAGGAGACCACCTTCTATGAAATGTCGAAGACACGCATCGATGTTTTATAAGCGAGTAACACAATCGCCACAGCCAAGATCCAACAATCAGAGTTTAAAAAAATCCAAAGACTGGAGAACACTCATGATCGATGCGCAGCAGGAAATATCTCTCAACATTGCTGGTAACACCTGCAAAAGGAACAAAAAATATTTTGTTTTAGTGAATTAGAAGGTGGTTCTCCCTATAATTGAACAAATCCTCACTGAAAGAATGCAAGGCAACTATAACAACAAAGGGTAGCAAGAAGACTTCAAAGGACAACGGAGCCTTTAAATAAATTAAATAAGCTTTATATTTAGTAAAAATGTCTAACCACCCGAGTTGATATTCTAAAATTTGTTAACACATATATGTATTTATTATATGATATTTTATTTGGGCAATAATTTGGCCCCAGCTAATTCTCTATGATCTATGAGGATAATGTTCGGTTTATTACTCATTAGATTATAAGAAGAAAGTAAAATTTTTATTTGTGGTAACTACAAAAAATGTTAATATCATCTTATATCTTGTTTTGATTTATAATTTTCGGTTATTATTTATTTTTATTTTCAATGTTATGTGATACTATTTAGTAAATACTTTCTCTAATCTTATTATAAAGCACCAACTAACAATTCTCATAAGCTAATAAAACAGTTAAAATTAAATTTGTCCTAAAATTTAAGTAATTTTCAATATTATTCATACTAATTACACTAAACTCTAATACATATTATTTATTACTCTCACTCACTACCCTTTTTAATTATGGGTATACATAAAAAAAATATTTAATATTTTTTTGAAACAAGCAAACCTTTAATAAAAAGGACTAAATACACTTATTAGTTGTTATCTAATAATAAAAACTAAAGAAAGTAGTTAAACATATTTATTTTTTTAACTTGGGCTAAATTTTTTTTCCTCGTTTCATGACTGTTAACTGTTAACGAGGTCTTACATTAAAAATTGTACCTGGGTTCGCTTTCATGGTGCTCGCTCGAATCCCCAAGACCAAATTGCTGGCTCTCACTGAGGCCCAATTTCCGCTGCCAACAAAGGTTCAGTCTGAAACTTTATAGCCTGTAGCCTTTTATTTTTAAGCTTCCTTCGTCCTATGTATAACTAAACACCAAAACAAAATAGAAAGTGAATGAGAGTTGACACAGATGATAAGAGATCTAGAACTAGGCTTTTGGGGTGTGGGTTTGATCCCCTCTGTTGTTATTGGGACTCCTTTGATAGGCGATCTCGTAAGTCCTCAGTAAGTGTTCATAGAGCTTGAGCCGTGCCCTGGTCTTGGTAGGGGATTAGTATCGAACCCTTTCAAAACTTTTTTTTTTTAATATATAAAAAAAAACCAAAATAGAAAGTGTCGATCGAAAACAGTCATACTGAAGACAACGCCTTCATCGACATTGAATGAGTGATGGACGTTGGAGGCTATATATATTCACCTAAAGTCTCTTAAGTCGATACGATGTGAAATTAATGAAACATGTGTTGGGTTTATTCGGCGTATAAACACGGGCCCTCACCATGTGCCCTGTGCTCTGCCCAATTGTGTGCTTGGTCCCACTTTTAAAAGTGTTTAAAAAAGTAAAATGGCCAAACACCAATTCAAAACTTAAAATGGCTATTAATCTTTAAAATCATGCTTTGAATTAAGCTACCAAACACTCTAAAATTATCCACGACAGTGGTTTGACAAGGAAACTACAGTTTGGGAGTTGAAAGCTAGGGTTTTTTAATAAGCTATTTTCTGTTTTCTTTTTTTAAAAGCCACTTTTCAAAACCTAATATGTAAAATTAGTTTTCCACCCCTGTTTATAAATTATTTTCTAAAAACTAATCCAGACACACATAACTTTTCTCACTCATTATCTTCTCTTAATTGACCACAAGACTAAACATGACAAGTCAAACAAAAAAGAACTTAATATCTATTATTCACTCCCAATGATTAATCAAAAACAAAACAACAGAGTTTATCGTGTAATCCCGAGTACTCTATCAATCCGGCCATGCCCAAGTCACAAGAAGGGCCAAAATAAGGGCGATTTGGCACACATGAATGTACTGATAACGTTTATAAATATAAATTTACTGTTTTGCTGTTGCTCATAAAACATGTCGGCTTATATCCATGTACCAGTATATAAAGTATCTAATCACTATCACATAACCTAGCTTGAACATAAGGTGGCTCAGAAGTCCAGCTGTGATCATTTTGTACGTAAGTAATGGGATGGCTGCTGAGAAAGAGAAGCCATAAAACATACTATTCCAGACGGGTGAATTGGGCTTCTCTAGGCTTAAAGCCAGCTATCCAGCCATGAAAATAGAGATAACTGATAAGGTATTATCTCATTATCTCGCTAACCGCCGTCAGTCGTGCAGGTAACGGAGTAGTTACAAGTGAGACCACGTGTAGAGAGAATATCGGATCACGACCCCCCAGGTACACTCTTTAAATACCAATGTGCAGTCATCAAGTACACACGCTCTCGAAACCCTACTTTTTCTATTTACACAGAGTATACACCTCACCCCCTCTGACTATCTTAGGCCAAACGGTTTACTCTCGAACTACGTAGACTTTGATCCATCACTGTAGTACGTAGGACCTTGGGATTTCACCCTAAGCCAAGTTCAACTCCTTTATTATTCAAGTAAGGAACACATACAAACAGCGCATGCGTGGCTTGGATCATCTCACACAAATGACTTTAAAGTCTCCATAGACATAATGAAGAGAAAGACCATACATATGAATCATTATTAATCACGAAAACTGCTTAGCACAGAAACGGGTCCACTAATTAGTGGATGCCGCACCCATCTGATCCAAGAAAGCCCTGAGACCGCCATCGGAGGAACCACCCACCTTAACGGCTTCCTTGGAAACTTCCCTCCACTGGGCGGCGTTCTTCCTCACATCCTTCCCTCTCTCTCCGTCGCCCATCACCTCCTCCACGCACCTCCTTATTTCTTCCCCTCTCGCGATTCTCTCGCCCTTGCCTTCCTGCTCCATCGTCACCCTCACCCCTGTTTTCCAAACCTCCTCTATCAACTTGGCGTTTGTCGCCTGCTCTGCCCACTGCGGAATCCCCACCACCGGAACCCCCGCCACCAGACTCTCCAAACTCGAATTCCAGCCACAGTGGGACACAAAACACCCCACCGACTTGTGTGACAGTATCTCCACCTGCTTGCACCACTTCACTACCTTCCCCTTCTCTTCCATTTCCTCCATGTACTCCCCTACCTTCTCCTGCTCCTTCTCTTCTCTTATGGACCACAAGAATGGACGCCCGCTATCTATTAACCCACGTGCCATTTCCTCCATCTGTCTCTTCGACAACATGCTGAGGCTCCCAAACGATATGTAAATCACCGAAGACTCTGTTTTTGAACTCAACCATTCCAGGCAGTCATCGCCAGTGTCCGAAGAATTATTCTCCCGTTCTAAAAGAATCGACGGCACGAATGGGCCAATCGCAATCGTTCTGAAGGTGTCATGAACGACTCTTAGAGCGTCGGCTTCTAGCTCCTCAAATGTGTTAAAAAGCACTGTGGGGTTGGGTTCTTGTTGGAGAACTCGGAAATCCTCTGCTAACAACGTCAGGATAAAGGGATTAAAGCCTGATACGGATGTTACAAATGACGGCAGGTCCTGTGGTTCTAGAAGCGGCAGGCCTGGTAGCTCTATGGAGTTTGAAGAAGGCGATGAAAGTTTGTTCTTGATGAAGCTATCGTCCTTGAAGCAGTAATGGAAGATGGCGAATACCGTTGCAGGTTGGACCCATAATAATGCCGAAGGAAGATGAAATTTTCGTGCCAGCTCTGTTGCCCAAGAAAGAAGCATGGTGTGAACTATACATGTGAAGGGATGGCCGCCGTTTTGTTTGACGGAGGATATGAGATTGGCGAGAGACTCCGTGCCCAAACGCCGGAGCTCCGAATAGAATTTCTCCGTTCTGGCTTTAAAATCTTCATTACTTTCGTCATATTTGTAACCGCCGTCATAGCCGTCGGAGAAGGGGGCGAAGGAGAGGCCAGGGGTGGTGGCTGATGTCATATTGTCCATACGACGGTGCATGTGAAGGGTGGTGGAAACAGTAACGAGGATGCCCATGCGAATGAGTCTGTGGGCGAACTGAAGCACAGGATTGAGGTGGCCTATAGCCGGGAATGCGATGAGAAGAAAGTGGTGCTGAACCATGGTGGCTGGGGGCGGCGCGTGAGGGTTAGGCCAATCACTCACTGCTAGCTAGAGAATTGTAGATAAGAAGAGTATATAGCTATGTAGAACAAAAGGAAATATGATCGTTGAGGGGATAGTGAAGTGGAAGAGAAATTGTATTGGAGGGATGAGAGACGATTGAGGACAAATTGTTTTTTAATTATTTGTGGGGATGAAGAGATAATGTTGGCAGACTTTTATTTAGTTAGATCAATCATTCAGTGGAAGAGAACGATATGAGAAGAAGCAGAATATTCATAACAGGTGCCTTATTGGCTTTATGGAGAGACGTGTGCCATTAGTTAGTGAAGCCCATAATGAAATAAGGATGTGCCTACTGCCTAACATCTGCCCATGGACCATTGTGATTTGATTTTTCTTTTCTTTTTTCTTTTTATTTTTTTTTAAAAATTATTTTAATAGGTTAAAAAACTAAAATAAATATAATCTTTTAATTAATATTTTTTAAATGATTTTTTAATTTAAAAGCCATTATTAAAAAAAACAAATATGAATGATATAGATAAGACGGGCAAATGATGTCTATTCGAAAACCGGTTCCATTGAAATATAGCCTAACCTAAACAGTCCAGGAGTGATCTGAAATCTGCCCGAAAAATTTGAGCTGTATTCTACATCTTATTCTTGTATTATGCGTGACACTTTAGCATATGTACCGGCCAGACTCCATACATTGTGCGGTGCAGTGTGTAGTCAATGTCAATATGAAACAATATGAATATTTGATCAACAAATTCTTGTTGTCTTATTTGCTTTTGCTCCTGTTTTCACGACAATATGATATACTAGAGCTTCAAAAAATTCTGAAAAGAATGTGAGGCTCATCTCTGTCCAACCAATCCCCTTCCGTTGCCACCTCCTCTTCGTCAACCCTCACAATGCCACCATCTACCATCCCTCACTACATCACCACAAAAGCTTACCAAGGATGATTACTTGGTATGGAAAACTCAAGTTCAAACCTACCTCTATGGCTAAGAGAATACTACATCTATTCTCTCTGTTTCTTTACCATAAATACTACATCTATTCCCACCACACACACAGTCCACTCTTGTAATCTTGTTAATATGTGGATGTGACATCCTGTCTGTTGTTAAGTCACTTTCGTGATGAGAGAAAAAAAAAAAATGATGTGAACAGTAATTTAACAGCGGTGAACAGTGACTTAACGGTGAGATGTAACTTTTGCACTAAAATGGTAACCACATGTGTATTTTTTTTCCTAAAAACAACATGTGTGTATTTTTACTTTTAGAAAAAAAGTTCATGTGTATTTTTACACCTTAACCCTTTTTTTCCTAATACAATTAGAGGGGTATGTTGATTCATGAAACCTTAAATTTAGCCTGTAATAGAAACAAATGTTACACTTTAGCCCAAAAGTAAGGGGCCCATTAAAATTATGAGTTCGTATTCACCCATTTCAACGGCGTGAACGCGCCTGAGGACCCTTTGGATTAAAAATAAATAAATAAAAAGTGATCTTTTTCGCTTTTCGAACGTCTGTTCATAAAAATCTTAAAAAAAGAAAACCTAGTTGCCCGCCAAGGAAGGTCGAATGTTCCCGCCACCTGTTGTGGTGCGTGCCAGTAGTACTATAGTCATTTTCCTAACCTTCCCGCCAATCTATCCCCATTGCTCCCACACCCTTGACGGAGCGCCTCGCGGCCGCGATGGATGCGATGAGAAGAAGCTCCTCTGAACGGATCTCGCCGCGTCCGCCATCTCCTTCCCTCTCGGGAGTCATTACTCGTAGCAAATATCAACTCCGACACCGTAACCCTACCGGTCATTTTCAGTCTTCGAGCGCAGGCCTTGGAACCTACTCGGTCAACTACTCTTCGGATGAAGATGAAGACCACATGCTTATCAGTGATCTTTTGAAGAAGGCGAAGCTGAATCAGGGATGTTCCGTCGAAGACTATGGTGGACCGTCTCACATTCTGCTAAAGGACCTTCGTGCCAGACGGGTTTATTCCCCGCAATCGGCTGGCGGAGCTTTTTCTTGCTCGAGTCATAATGTCGATATTGTGGAATCAAAAGTCGGATCCGGCTGCAGAGATCTGGAAATGGTTGATTCTGGTTCTGGGTCAACTTCGATCGCAGAAAATAATGACCGTGCAGGAGAAGTTTCGAAGAGGGATGGTGAGAACGATAGCTCGGGCGAAAAATTGCCTTCAGAAAGTCGGATAAGGACGAAATTAATTCAATTTTGTCTTCAATCGCGAATGAATATCGATCTGACAAAGATAATGATCTCTATTCTGACGGTTCTCTGAAGTCGACTTAACAAAGAAACTAAAAGTGCTGTTGTGGGCTTTCCCTGTAAAGCTCAGAATACGGATCATGCAAATGGTGAATCGGTTAGTAAGGGCATACAGTTACAATATTTCAGGGGTTGTCAAGATGATCCTGGTGCTTTCGAGAGACTTGAAAATGTGAATGGGCTACCTCAACTTACGACTCCCCTGGTGATATCGAGACTTGCGCTAAGGTAAAGGTTGATGAAGATGGAGCGAAACTAATAGTAGAGGCTATTCATATCAAAGATGCCTAGTTGATCGGACATACTGACGGAAATTTGGAGGAACCTCATTACCCAAGAGCTGGCGCCAAAAAAGATTCTTTAAGGAGCAAATCTGTAAGTTAAAAATGTTAGACGTATATAATCGTTGGCCTTAATGATGAATTATTTAATTATGTTAAAAACAAAGCTGATAACAATTTGGTGGTGGGGATACACAAAGGTGGATCTAGATTGGGGGTAAGTGGACACTTTTGAATTTGGAGATTTTTTTAATAAATTAATATATATTTAAATGATTGTCCATTTTTAAATTAAGTGTCCACCGTTAATATATCAAGATTATATTTTGTAATTGGATGGGGATAAATAGTTAGATGAGAAAGATATATTTAGTAGTATTGATAATAAGATAATTATAATAGAATTTTAAACAATAAGGTTTAAAAAAATGACATTGTAATTATTTTTATTGTAATATACTTTTATTATTAAAAATTAGGGATTAATGTTTCTTGTAGGAAAAAAATTGTCTTACACATATGAAATGGTGGGACCCACATATACATATATTAATTCATATATGTATATGTTGGTCTCACCATTTCATATGTGTAAGAAGTTTAGTTTTCTCATTCAACATAAGAAAACTAAAACTCTAAAACTTATATACTTAAACTTGAGTACTCACATTATTTTATTGTAATTTATGTAACTGTATTTCTAATTTAAATGATAAATTTGTAAAATAATTATCTCTTTTATTACATCGTCAGTGCTCACTTGATTTCATAAATATTTTTTTGATATATTTTTATTTATATTTTTTTGTTTTATACATTTAAAACTTTCTTTAAAAAAAAAATTCGGGGCACCCCAATTCCCTGCTACTAGAACCTATCTTTAATAAATTTTCTAGATCTGGAGATATATATGGACCAACTATGTGGACGTTATAGTACTTTTCTTTTCTTCTTTGTTTTGATATCTTAGTTTTTCATCATTTAGGAATTACACATTTATTTACCGATCTTTTCCTTAATTTTAATTTCGTTGCATAGTTAGTTAGCTTAAAACCATAGCTCGTGAACAGGCCATGATTGTATGACTCAACTTTTTTGCAACGGTGGCGTGCAAGTTGATCACTCTTTTTGTTTATGCTTGTTGTGACTTTGCCATTATATGCTATTACAATCAACGCTAATATAGATTTGGATTGAGTTTTCCGCAGGTGCTCAAACCATGTTTGCAGAGGAAACTCTTCAAAACACCTGGTTCAGTAAGCTACAAAAGGTTGCTTCCATTTCTGAAGGATATTGCCAAGGAAGATTGTGGTAAATAAGCTTATCTGTCAACCCCTCCTAAAAGATATGTTTCTATGTTTTGCGTAAATATGAACTCTAGAGCTAATTGGCCTCCCAGTAACTTTGGGACCAGAAAGATGAGAGATGAATGAGATGCCAAACCTCCCCTGCTGTTTCAAAGTCGAGAGTCTCCCACAGATGAACTTAAAACAGACAGTTGCCCCATGCATGATTCTGTTGAAGAAGTAAATGCTGTCCAAGATAATACTAACGGAGATTATTGCAATCCGGAGTACTCTCTTAACTTGCCAAATTCTGTTGCTAAAATAGATTCTCCATTTACGCCCTCAAGTCCTATTATGAATGGAAAAACCATTAAATGCATATACAAAAGTCTTATAAAAAAATCACATTTGGTTTTTATATTTTGAACTAGAAAGAGTAATTAATTTACAAGACTAATAAATTAATATATAATTTAATGATACATAATATAACATAATTAAATAATTTATTTAGTTTCATTAACCTTTTAAAAAAGGTTAACTAGTTTGTATATTAATGATCAGTCTTGGGAGGAATCCTCGGAGCTTGAAGTTATATTTAATAACCAAAACAATTTATAGGTTACATCACAGTCAAATATAACCTTGGTAAATTCTTAATTTCTGGGTTCATTTGATTGTTGCGATGTGGGAGAAGGCCACTTTCTATGAAATGTCCATGATAAGCTTCAATTTTTTATAAGCGAGTAACGCAATCTCCACAGCCATGATCCAACAATCAGAGTTAAAAAACATCCAAAGACTGGAGAACACTCATGGTGTGCTCCTAATAACAGCAGGAAATATCGTTCAAGACTGTGAATAACACCTGCAAAGGGAACAAAAAGTATTTTGTTCGAGTTGTATCTTAGGCTCTCATCGTGCTTAAAGATTCTTCCGCGACGTTTTAGTGAATTAAGAAGTGGCATTGCCTATAATTAAACGAATCTTTACTGTAAGAACACGGGGCGACAAGAACAGCAAAGGTTATAATAACTCAGCAAGAAGATCTCAAAGGAGAACGGATCGCTTGAATATGTGGAATAAATTTTATACTTAGAATCAACGTCTAACTAGGCCCTACGTTAATGACAAGACGTGACGTGGTTTTTAGGTTTTCTTCGTCCTGTATATAACTAACCACCAAAACAAAACAAAAAAAATCGATCAAAAACAGTCATACTGAAGACACTGCCTTCATCAACACTGAATGAGTAAAGGATGTTGGAGGCTAAATATATTCATCTACAGTCTCTTAAGTTGGTCTCGCATGAACACGTGCTTACACCTCAACCTAAGTAAGTTAAATTTTGACACTGATCAAAGACCACCACTCGTTGATACGACGTGAAATTAATGAAACATGTGTTGGGTTTATTCAGTGTATATACACGGGCCCTCACCATGTGTCCTCTTGTTTTCAACTACCTCCCTGTACTCTGCCCAAATAAAGGTGTGCTTGGTACCACTTTTAAAAGTTGAAAAAAAAAAAAATAGAGAGCGGCCGAACACCGATTCAAAACTTAAAAAGTAGCTATTGATCTTTAAAATCATGCTTTGAATTAAGCTACCAAGCACTCTAAAATTATCCGTGGTTTGACAAGAAAATTGTGTTTCTCGGGAAGTTATTTGTTTCTCTATCTTTTCAGAAGCCACTCTTAATAATCTATTATGTAAAATCATTTTTTTCACTCTTTCTTCAAAAATTATTCTCCAAAATTAATCCAGAACGCAATAACTTTTCTCCCTCGTCCTCTTTTCTAATTGACCACAACACTAAACACGACAAGTCAAACAAAAAGGACTTGATATCTATTATTCTGTTAATGAATTCACTACCAAAGATTAATTAAAAGAAACAGCCCGGGTAGTCTATCAATCCGACCATGCCCAAGTCATAAGAAGGACCAAAATAAGGGCGATTTGGGTACGTATGAATGTGCAGATAACGTTTATATTTAAATATACTGTTTTGCTGTTGCTCACAAAACATGTCATCTTATATGCATGTGCCAGTATATGGAGTATCTAATTACTGTCACAACTAGCTTGAACATAAGGTGGCTCAGAAGTCCAGCTGTGATTAGTTTGTACGTAAGTAATGGGATGGCTGATGAGAAGGAGAAGCCATAAAAAATACAAACAGCGCGACAGTGGTTTGGATCATCTCACACAAATGGCTTTAAAGCCTCCAGAGACATAATGAAGAGAAAGACCATATATATGAATCATTATTAATTATAGTGCTTAGCACAGAAACGGGTTCCACTAATTACTGGCTGCCGCACCGATCTGATCCAAGAAAGCCCTGAGACCGGCATCGGAGGAACCACCCACCTTAACGGCTTCCTTGGAAACTTCCCTCCATTGGGCGGCGTTCTTCCTCACCTCCTTCCCTTTCTCTCCATCACCCATCACCTCCTCCACGCACCTCCTTATTTCTGCGCCTCTCGCGATTCTCTCGCCGTCGTCGCCACCCTCCTCCACTGTCACCCTCACCCCTGTTTTCCAAACCTCCGCTATCAACTTGGCGTTTGTCGCCTGATCTACCCACTGCGGAATCCCCACCACCGGAACCCCCGCCACCAGACTCTCCAAACTCGAATTCCAGCCACAGTGGGACACAAAACACCCCACCGACTTGTGTGACAGTATCTCCACCTGCTTGCACCACTTCACTACCTTCCCCTTCTCTTCCATTTCCTCCATGTACTCCCCTACCTTCTCCTGCTTCTTCTCTTCTCTTATGGACCACAAGAATGGACGCCCGCTATCTATTAACCCACGTGCCATTTCCTCCATCTGTCTCTTCGACAACATGCTGAGGCTCCCAAACGATATGTAAATCACCGAAGACTCTGTTTTTGAACTCAACCATTCCAGGCAGTCATCGCCAGTGTCCGAAGAATTATTCTCCCGGTCTAAAAGAATCGACGGCACGAATGGGCCAATCGCAATCGTTCTGAAGGTGTCATGAATGACTCTTAGAGCGTCGGCTTCTAGCTCCTCAAATGTGTTAACCAGCACTGTCGGATTGGGTTCTTGTTGGAGGATTCGGAGATCCTCTTCTAACAACGTCAGGATAAAGGGATTAAGGCCTGATACGGATGTTACAAATGACGGCAGGTCCTGTGGTTCTAGAAGCGGCAGGCCTGGTAGCTCTATGGAATTTGAAGAAGGCGATGAAAGTTTGTTCTTAATGAAGCTATCGTCCTTGAAGTAGTAATGGAAGATGGCGAATACCGTGGCAGGTTGGACCCACAATAATGCCGAAGGAAGATGAAATTTTCGTGCCAGCTCTGTTGCCCAAGAAAGAAGCATGGTGTGCACTATACATGTGAAGGGATGGCCGCCGTACTGTTCGACGGAGGATATGAGATTGGCGAGAGACTCCGTGCCCAAACGCCGGAGCTCCGAAAAGAATTTCTGGGTTCTGGCTTTAAAATCGTCACTGCTTTCGTCGTATTTGTAACCGTCGTCATAGCCGTCGGAGAAGGGGGCGAAGGAGAGGCCAGGGATGGTGGCTGATGTCATATTGTCCATACGACGGTGCATGTGAAGAGTGGTAGAAACAGTAACGAGGATGCCCATGCGAATGAGTCTGTGGGCGAACTGGAGCACAGGATTGAGGTGTCCTAGAGCCGGGAATGCGATGAGAAGAAAGTGATGCTGAACCATGGTGGCTAGGGGCGGCGCGTGTGGGTTAGGCCAATCACTCACTGCTAGCTAGAGAATGAGATAATAAGAAGTACTATATAGCTATGTGGAAAAGGATATATGATCGTTGAGGGGATAGTGCAGTAGAGGAGAAATTGTATTTGAATTATTTGTGGGGATGAAGAGATAATGTTGGCAGACTTCTATTTAGTTGGACCAATCATTCAGTGGGAGAGAACGAGATGAGAAGAAGCAGAACATTCATAACATGTGCCTTGTTGGCTATATGGAGAGACGTGTTTCAGTAGATATCTACCGTCCCTCTCTACATCACCACAAAGCTTGACAAGGATAATCACTAGGTATGGAAAACTGATCAAGTTCAAACCTACCTCTAGGGCCAAGAGCTTTTTCAAATATGCCGATGGTTCATCCATTGCCCCTCCCAAAATCTACCCTCTGGCCTTCCAAATCCTGCCTATATCTAGTGGTTTCAGCAAGACCAACTTGTTCTCTCTATCCTTCTTGCTTCATTAGTTCATTGTCAGAGTATTATCTCTCAAAATGTTCGTCACAAAAATGCAAGAGATATGTGAGTTGTTCTAGAAACATCCTTTGCTCAAAAGACCCAAGCCAAAAATTTTTATCTTCATCCTTGGCTTGCAACTCTTAAGAAGGGGGGTGAATCGATTCAGCAAATATCACCAGCGAGCTGCAATACTATCCGATTCTCTTGCTGCCGCCGGAGAACCGGTCGCTATCGATTTTATTACATATTTGCTTGCAAGAAGATTTTGATATTATTGTGACTGTTTGGGCTTTATTTAAATATGGGCTTCAATAATAGTAGTTGGCCAGGAATTAATGTCAAAGCGTCGGAATTAATTGAAAGGGCCATCAGTAGATCGTCCCCACTTACATACACAATAGACCATACGGAATTAATTTGAAGTGCATTTCTTAACTCTTGCACTTTCGTTTCACAATTGTTCCTGCTTTGAAAATGTGTTGCCATATCACTTCCTTGCCCTTTTGATTCTGCTCGGCAGCTTCCCCTCTGCAAGAAAACCAAATAGTACATCTATTCTCTCTGTCTTGTTTTACCATAAATAGTACATCCATTCTCAACACGCAGTCAACTCTTGTAATCTTGTTAATATGTATAGATAAACACTCATCTATCTTAAGATATATTTATTGAATTTGATGGGGTTAAAAAAACACTAAAAAACTTGCTTTTAACAGCACTGGCAAAAAAACTTATTTTTAATAGAAAGATATATGTGCTTAGAAAAGAAAAAAAATCACCCTCGAAACTAAATTATAATTTAGTATCCAATGAGCATGTAACTTAATATACTCCCTCTAGTCTCCATTTTATAATATGTCTGTTTTTTTTTTTTTGCTACATTAATATGTCTGTTAAAGGGGTATATTGACTCATGAAACCTTAAATTTAGCCTGTAATAGAAACAAGTGTTACACTTTAGCCCAAGAGTAACGGGCCCATTAAAATTATGAGTTCATAGGTCGTAACTCGTATTATATATAAAAAAGAAAAGGTCGTAACTCGTAAACGCGCATGGGGGCGACCCTTTGGCTTAAAAAAAAAATAATAAAAAGAAAAAGGAACATGATCTTTTCGAACGCCTCTTCATAAAAATTTTAAAAATAGAAAACCTAGTTGCCCGCCAAGGAAGGTCGAATGTTCCCGCCACCTGTTGTGGTTGCGTGCCAGTAGTACTATAGTCATTTTCCTAACCTTCCCGCCAATTTATCCCCATTACTCCCACACCCTTGACGGAGCGCCTCGCGGCCGCCATGGATGCGATGAGAAGAAGCTCCTTTGAACGGATCTCGCCACCGCCGCCATCTCCTTCCATCTCGGGAGTCATTACTCGTAGCAAATATCAACTCCGACACCGTAACCCTCCCGGTCATTTTCAGTCATCGAGCGCAGGCCGTGGATCCTACTCGGTCAACTACTCTTCGGATGAAGATGATGACCACATGTTTGTCATTGATCTTTTGAAGAAGGCGAAGCTGAATCAGGAATGTTCCGTCGAAGACGATGGTGAGCCGTCTCACATTCTGGTAAAGGACCTTCGTGCCAGACGGGTTTACTCCCCGCAATCGGTTGGCGGGACTTTTTCTTGCTCGAATCCTAGTGTCGATATTGTGGAATCAAAGGTCGGATCTGGCTGCAGAGAGCTGGAAATGGTTCATTCTGGTTCTGGGTCAGCTTCGACCGCCGAAAATAATGACCGTGCAGGAGAAGTTTCGAAGAGGGATGGCGAGATCGATAGCTCGGGCGAAAAATTGCCTTCAGAAAGTCGGAGTAAGGACGAAATTAATTCAATTTTGTCTTCGATCGAGAATGAATATCGATCTGAGAAAGATCATGATCTCTATTCTGACGGTGCTCTGAAGTCGACGAACAAAGAAACCGAAAGTGCTGTTGTGGGCTTTCCCTGTAAAGCTCAGAATACGGATCTTGCAAATAGTGAATCGGTTAGTAAGGGCACGCAGTTACAATATTTCAGGGGTTGTCATGATGGTACTGGTGCTTTCGAGAGACTTGAAAATGTGAATGGGCTACCTCAACTTACGACTCCCCCTGATGATATCGAGACTTGCGCTAAGGTAAAGGTTGATGAAGATGGAGCGAAACTAGTCGTAGAGGCTATTCACATCAAAGATGCCCAGTTGACCGGAAATACTGACGGAAAGTTGGAGGAATCTCTTTGTCCAAGAGCTGGCGCCAAAAAAGATTCTTTAAAGAGCAAATCTGTAAGTTAAAAATGTTAGACGTATCTAATCGCGGGTCTTAATGATGAATTATTTAATTACGTTGAAAACAAAACTGATAACAATTTAGTGGTGGGGATACATATGGACAAACTGTGTGAACGTTATATTACTTTTCTTTTCTTCTTTGTTTTGATATCTTGACAATATGATTTTACAACCAGTGTCAATCCAATTTTGACATGAGAAATTATGCAGGTGCTTAGACCACGCATGCAGAGGAGACTGTTCAAAAGTCCAGGTTCAGTCAGCTACAGAAGGTTGCTTCCGTTTATAATGAATATGATTAAAGATGATTCTGGTAACTATTTCAAGCCACCAGATCCTTGTGATGTTATACGTATATGTAGATGTGTATAATGAAGAAGCTAAATGACCTAATAATTTTGCAGGTACTCCAATATTGGGTCACCGCCATGATGATGAAAATGTTAATGACGTAAAGCAATTCGAATTTCCCCTGCCATCTCTAAGCCAAGGAGCTTCGAAAGACAAAAGTGATGAATTCAGAGTCTTGGCCGACAAAAGTGATTTATCTGGCGGTAGCGAGTCAAAACTGACGTCTTACCAAGACTTGCCTGAATCACCAAAGCAATTGAGTGCTAAGGAAGCGGTTCATGATTGTGCATCTGTGCCTTCTGTGATTGAGCATGTTGAGATTAGTCTTGAATGCTCGACCAACATAGAGGCTGAAGAAGTTGTCGATGTTCGCCATGACAAGGATGTTGCAAACGCTGTACCCATCCATGTTCATGGATGTAAAGCAGAGGCTGTCAGTGGTGTACATACTTCAGAGAAACTCTGCATTGTGAACCAACAATATTTAAGTCTCCCTGACGCTGATACATGTGGTGACAAGAATTTGCCCGACAGCATAGATGTCATCAACACTGGTGGTGTCGATACTTCAGAGAAACTCTGTGTTGCGAACCAACAATGTTTAAGTCTCCCTGACGCTGATACATGTGGTAACAACAACAATGCTCCCGGCAGCATAGATGTTATCAACACGCTGGATTTGACCCCAAGTAATCAGTCAAATGCTGGACAGGGATTTTGCCCAAATGCTACGAAGGGAAAAAATAACGTTCTGAGGAGTAAATCCGTAAGAATCTGTCCACCTTTCAAATCTTAGTTTTTCATCATTTAGGAATTACACATTTATTTATTGATCTTTTCCTAAATTTTAATTGCGTTGCATAGTTAGTTACCTTAAAACCATGGCTCATGAACATGCCATGATTGTACGACCTCAACTTTTTTGCTACAGTTGCTTGCAAGTTGATTACTCTTTTTGTTTATGCTTGTTGTGACTTTGCCATTATGCTATTACAATCAATGCTAATAAAGATTTGGTTTGAGTTTTCCGCAGGTGCTCAAACCATGTTTGCAGAGGAAACTCTTCAAAACACCTGGTTCAGTAAGCTACAAAAGGTTGCTTCCATTTCTGAAGGATATTGCCAAAGACGATTGTGGTAAATAAGCTTATCTGTCAGCCCCTCCTAAAAGATATGTTTCTTTCTATGTTTTGCGTGAATATGAACTATAGAGCTAATTGGCCGCCCAATAATTTTATAGGTGCACCGATATTGGGTCAGGACCAGAAAGATGAGAGAGGAATGAGATGCCAACCTCGCTTGCTGTTTCAAAGTCGAGATTCTCCTATAGATGAACTTAAAACAGACAGTTGCCCCATGCATGATACTGTTGAAGAAGCAAATGCTATCCAAGATAATACTAACGGAGATTGCAATTCGGAGTGTTCTCTTAACTTGCCAAATTCAGGTTCTAAAATAGATTCTCCATTTACGCCCTCAAGTCCTATTATGAATGAAATTACGCCCGGGGATCATTATGCACTAGTCTCACATCAGTTATCAGATTTCACTGAAGTGAAAAGAGACAGTTCTTCAAATGGGGGGATGCATCTCAATACTGATCTATGTTGTCAGAAGTTGCAAACGAAAACCTTAGAGAGGCGCACAACCCCTACTGTTGGCCTCAGAAAGGGGATTCTTAAAAGAAATCCGAGAGGATGTAGAGGACACTGCACATGTTTGAACTGTGCTTCTTTTCGTCTTCATGCTGAGAGAGCATTTGAATTCTCAAGAAATCTGTTCCTAGATGCCGAAGAGGTGGCTCTTGACCTTGTGAAGGAACTATCTCATCTAAGAAACATGTTAGAAAGACGAACTGATGGTGCTAATAATCATTATGTTCTTGATGAAAATCAGGCAAGTTCGATCAGATCTGTCTGATAAGATCACCCCTTTTCTTAACTTTAAAATATATTTCAGCCTCTACATACCTACCTTCTCTGCTTTTCTGAATATGCAATCTTAGTTTTGTTTTCCCCACAATAGAAGTGCGTTCTCCCCCCCCCCCCCCTCCTTCCCTGAAAGTTTGCTATCGTATTCATCTTCACCATGTCTTGTTCTCTGGAAATAGCATTTGTCTAATCGAAGTATTGACAAAGTTTCTTCTGCTATATGATTCAGGTGAAGGAAGCTTGCAGGAATTCATTAGCAGCAGAACAATTAGCGAAGGAACGCCTTAGCGAGATGAACGACGATCTCAACATCCATTGTAGAATCACGGTATGCCCGTACTTGTATCCTAAGTGGCATTTTCAATTGATTGAATGAATAAAAACAACTCATTCGAGATTTTTCTCTTTTAATTAATAATTACAGAGCTTTCAGCAACCAAGGGTTACATTCGCAAATTACATTGAAGAAAAAGTCATGTCACCAGGTAAATTGGCCGGGCAACAGTAGCACGCGAGACTTCGCAATAACTTGTATAGTAGCTTTTGCAAGTTATAAGGAAATGCCTTGTACATGGGAGTGAACTGTGATTGGTATTTGAAGAAACCATGACATCCAAGAGCCCTCTCATGGGCTATGAAGCATATTTAAAAGAACCCAAAAAAAATAAACTTCAGGGTTGCAGATCGAACTCTTTAAGTGTTTTCTTTGTTTTTTTGGGCATGTAGTGACAGAGGAGTTGTTGAAATTTAAAGGCTGGAAGAAAGTTTTACTGTGCTGACCGGCTTTGGCATTCTTTGATTACTGTAAAGTGTTCGATGTTATCTGAAGAAAAGCCGAGAAACTAATTATATGTTGGCATTCAAGTGAGAAAAAAATGAATAGCGTTTTACATGTTGCTTCATCTCCAGATCTATTATTCCCTTGTCTATGTAATATTTGCTATATTAATTCACTGGCTCTTGAATGTTAAGACTTGAGAGTTTAAAAAAAAAAAAAAACACTTGAGGATGCATTATTCAACTCCTCTCTTTGGTTCTTATTATAAGGCACCAACTATCAATATTTTTTTGTTTTTATTATAAGGCACTAATTTACTTTAACAAACTCATTTATTATTTTTTTCCCATTATGCTCTCATTTTTAACTAACTCATTTAAAGCTACATTATTAAAGTAGGGGTAAAGTTGGAAATATTTATTAATTTTGGACCTACTTAATGAGTTAACTTTTATTCCTTAGTTTTTGAGAAAAAGTAGTTGATGCCTTATAATAAGGACCAGAGGGGTACATTTTTATAGGTTTTTTTATAATTAATTTGGGGAATTTAAGACATGATTAAACATTAATTTAAGTTAAAAATATTTGTATTGAATTAAATGTAATTTGTGATAAAATGGTTATAATTTATTAATTATTTATACAAATGATTTCTTAAATTTTTGATGATGTTTTTGGAAGAAAATTGAAGAATTTGTATAATGACAATTGGGGTTAGAATGGTTAAAATATATTTTTGGTTATTTAAGTTTGTATCAAATATTAATTTAGTCCCTTAAGTTTAAAAAGTTTACTTTTTTTTTTGGTCAAATGATATATATATATATATATATATATATATATATATATATATATATATATTAAACTGATACAATACTTGAAAACAAATACAAACAAAACCAAATCAAATACAACAAAATAAACTAAATACAAAAACAGTCAAACGTATGTTAAAGATTTAAGAGTAAAAGAAGAATCATGGACAATAGTGGCTTCCTCAAAATCGAAGTTTAAAAGTGACCACAAAGAAAGTATTGGTTGTAAAACTCACCCTAAATGGCACATCTTCTTATAAGCATTAGCTACAATTAGAGCAGTTGTACAAGTACTCTATCTTGAGGTAAAGAACCTAGAAAATTCAACCTTGGAAGGAAGAAGACCCATGATGTCCTAAAGAAAACTTTTGCTCCTCTGATCAGGCAGATCTGGTGACCTTGACCACACACCTAACAACACTTCTTTAAATTTTCCCCCAAGAACGCAAATCCAAGCTATCCAGATAATCTGATCTAATAAAGTTCAAAAAACCATCCAATTAAGAGAATTTGAACGCAGATCTTACAGATCTATTTATTTCCTAAGACAGGAACACTACCACAAAACCTAGTACCACAAAAAAAGAAACGAAAAACAGATAAATCTTAGCTCCGCAGATCAAGTATAGAGAAGGATAGGAAAGGACTCACCACAAAGACGAGAGAAGGCCACAATTGATAGAATTCAAACTGAGAGGACTGTATCTGAAATATTTGGACTCCAAACTACAACTATAACTCGTCTGTGGCATGAAAATGAGGCTCGCCGGCGACTTGTGATGGAAACACAAGCCGCTGGCGAGAGGTATTGAAGATAGGAGCGTGAGATGCAGAGAGAAGAAGAGAGAAGAGGGAGAGGATGTCGACCAAACCTCGAAAAGGTTAATTTTTAATCTTTGAAACTTAACACCATTAGCATCACTAACGAAAAAGTAGCTTTGTCAACTATTATAGAATGATGACCTGACAATTAAATGCTGACACATTATTTTTATTTTAAGGGTTTTGGTTTTCTCATGTTACATGAGAAAAAAAAAGTTTTCTACACACATGAAATAGTGAGACCCACATATACATATATTAATTAATATATGTATATGTGGGTCCCACCATTTCATGTGTGTGTAACATGAGAAAATGGTTTTCCTACAACATGAGAAAATGTTTTCCCTTATTTTAAATATGTAAATTAAAGAAAATAAAAATAAAAACTAATTAAAATAGACATAATTAGTTGTCATTAAACGAACACTTCCCGATGAATCAACATCCTCCCTGTACCTCCTCCCACAACACTTCCGGTGAATCTGCACAGCCCAGCCTCAACACCTGCAAGAAGACCAATTTCTCTGCGGAAATCTTTATACGATTCGGTGTAAATCTGACGTATTTCTCTATCCTCCTCCTTTTTTTATAGGGAAAATGTATTATTTCAAAAAGCGTTAACAACTATATCAATAGCAGTTAAAAACTATATCAGTTCCCGTTAACAACTAAATCAGTCTAATTAATAACTACATATTAACAACTATATCAGTAGTCATTAACAACTACATCAGTAGCAATTAACAACTATATCCGTACACTTTTTTTTTTAAATAATGCTAAGGTCTTTTCTGGCATGTGAATGTTTATTGGGCCTTTTTTAAAATTATTTCACTACCTTGGGCCCTGACATACATTTTCCCTTTTTTATATTAGATTTAGTTAGCGGGTACAACTTTTTTATCTGATTGTGTAATTTTCCTTTGTTTCAATATAATGCTCTAGTAATTTCATTTTTGTCTTGTTTATTTAATATAGAACTTGAAAAGTTCATCTTCTAGGATCGCTTACACTTGGATTTAAATTTTGGATGTTTGTTGTGATATAACAACCAGAGGGCGATTGCTATTTCTTATTTAACTTTGCTTTTCATTCCAAAGGTTAAAGACGACAAAACTGGAAACATTCTATATAGGCCATGCACCTTACCTTTCAATTTCATGCTTAGGGATGACTTTTTAATTTTTACTAGTTTTGGTTTCTTGCTTCTAAGATTTGGGTTTAGAGAGGACAAATGATTCATCTGCAGTGTGAATTAAACAATTAGTTCTACCTATTTTAGTTAGGTTGTATTTTAATATTTTAATATTTACATATTTAAAATTAAAATTTAATGTGTCAACATTTTCCACTAGTAATGCTGATGATGCTAAGTTTAAGAAACTACACTTATAAAATTTAAGGATTAAATTTCTACCTGATGTAAATCTAAAGGATTCAAAATATATTTTAACCTGTTAAAATTAATATTTTATAAACTGGAGAAATTACAAATAAGGACCCTCATAATTTCTGAAATTTACAAATGAATGAAGAAAAGGTGCCAGAGCAAATTATAGAAAGGGCCAAGTTTTTGAAAATTACAGTTATAGCCCATACACTTTTTCAAGGATTCAACAACGACCTCTTTCATCTCTTCCTCCCTCCTTTGGCCAAGTTTTATGAATTTCGGCGAAGCTTTGTAAGATTCAAATGAAATTTTGTGATTTTCTGGCGACCTTGTTTCCATGGTTGTTTCAGTTTTGCAGCTTTGATTGGGTTTTCTTAGAGTTTATGTGTAGCTAAATTTCATGATTTTTGGTGATAGAGAAGGTGGCTAGAGCTTGAATGTGCTAAGGGAAGTTTACTAATTTTTCATTAGCTCAACTCATGTATTATTATATTTTGTTTGGATTAATTTTTGTATTGTTACATGTTTGTGAGACTTGGATGAGTGTTATTTGTTCTTGTTGGTTAACATTGTACTGAATTTTGCATTGATACCCTTGTACTATCTATTGAACTTATTTCCTTATGTTTTTATGTGATTATTATGGTGTTTAGTTAATTTATTTCATATTGAGTTTATCGATTGTGTTGTCAATTAAGAGGAAACAAATGCATTAAAATGATTTTCAAGCACACATCAAGTGATTTTTAATAATTTATTTAAGAAATAACTATGAATACGATCATAGGATTAGCCATTAATTAGATAAATTGAATTCAATGTAATTGCTTGAGGTTTTAATTTGACTTGATGATAAATTAATTCTTAGATCATTTTAAAAAGCTAGGATAACTTTGCTATCAAGTCTCATTTCCTCGTATCGATCCCACTTTTAGAAAACACCAAAAATAAAAGTTTAACTTTAATTAAATTACATTACTCTTTTAATTATTAATTTGAAAAATCTAAAACCAATTTTCCCTTATTTTTATTAAACTTGTATGGCATTAAGATTACTTCAAAATCAATAAAAGGCTCATCGAGGAAAAAAAAAAGACAATAAATTTACCTATATATAATCCTTAATTATTATTATTTTTTATTATGGAGCCGGAGGCTATAAAGCTAAAATGGTCCTCATCATGCATGACTTGCAAGCAGAGCCCAAATTTAAATTTCATGCAAACTACTATTCAAGTTGTTAGTGCTGGCCAACATCCAATGACTTTTAAAAGTGGTATACAGTAAAATTTAGCATATTTGACAAGGTGACGACTGACGATACAGTAATGCTGGGTACGGTAGTGATATAAAAAGAGTATGTGGAAATTTTGACTCATGGATTTTTGGGTGACAATGGAGGGCTCAATGCCCTAATCACTATTGATCTGCAGAAACAGAGCTGGGAACTACAGTTTCAGATGCATCAATAGCAACAGGGGTCCACACAAAGGTTGGAGCCTCCTCAGTCCTCATAATAAAGGGCACTCTGACCTATTTTTGTTCAACTCATGCCTCCCACCAAAAGTTTTCACAAGATAGTTCATACCTGAAGGTTTAGGATTACTTCAATCTCGAGCCACCTTTTCGTTTGTGAATATACTGGCAATATTACTCTTTCAAAAGGCTCTTGTCCAAACAACGTTGGGGTTAAATCGAAGAAAACTTATACAGCCCTTTGAATTTAGATTAAAAAAATTAGTTGAGTTGGTTAATACAATATGTATTTTTTTGAAACACTCTAATCATTTTCTTTAATTTCTTTATTTACTCTCCTTCACTATTTAATTTTTGAGAAAGTATTAATAGAGGTAAATTAAAAATTCTAAAGTTATCTTATAAGGACTGAACAGGAGGATCACATCTCAGTTTCAAATTGAACAATCAACGCTTGACTTTGTAAATGCAAATATGGAATGTACATTAGCTATCATATATCTGTTTTTCATCTTCCTATTTCTATGAAGGTAGTTTGAATATTGAGTAGTCTATGTAGATGCAGTGATTATTGACAGCATGGTGCAAGACTGTATTGTATTAAGCTCAACTAAATCTATTACCATATGAACGCACAGACTCATTTCAATTTGAACGACTTGAAAGAGAGAGTGGTACAAAGAAATAGATTTATTCAGAACTCCTGAATATGTAAATAACTATATAAGCGAAACTTACAGGGAAACAGGAAAAAAAAAAAAAAAACAGAGGAAGCTAGAATAAAAGAATAACAACAGGACAGCAACACACTATTATTTTACAAAGCCCAACTGATCAAAGCCATAATAAACCATTCTTCATATCTCAGAACCTGGAATGCCTACACTCACTGGGGAGGCCTTGTGGGAATCGCTTAAGATCATTACAATAGTTATAGATCATGAAGTACTTCTGAACCCATCTCAGTCTTCTTCTTCCATAAGCATCAAGCTCATTGCTCTGCCATGCTGCATCAGATAACGAACTTGCAGACTTGGATGAGAACTCTGTGGCCTTGAAGTTTCGATAGTAAGCTGTGAAAGGAGCTTTGGACCAATCCGTCTTCACCAAGCCTCCTCTTGTGGCCCAGTCATCAGCATTCCACAAACTTGAATAGATCCTCATCGGTTGGTTCTTTGGGAATGGAACACCCAAAGACTCTGCATTCTTGAAAACCCTAATGGGGATGTTATCCACCAAGAATCTGCAAAACCCAACACAGCAAAAATTAGATTTCATTAACATCAGATGTTATATATAAATATATACAGTTTTGGTTTTTTTTTTTTTCTTTTTTTGCTTACATGATGTGTTGGGGCTTCCAGATGATGGAGTAGGTGTGAAAGTTTCTGGTGGGGTCGAACCAGAGATAGAACTGTTGCTCTCTGCTTCCCTTGCCTTGTGTGTAGACATTGGTGTGAAGAATGTAAGGGTCACCGCTTAAGTTTCCCAAAAATTCAAAATCGATCTCATCGTGGGTTGGCCCTTGGGATGACAACTGCGCCAAAACATGCAGATATTTATTGTTACTTTGATTGATCTTCTTGTCACAGCATGAGACAGGCATCACAAATATAGAGACTTTCTTGAAAAGCAATAATTTGTTTAAATACTATATATAACTTCGGCCCCAAGACATCAATTCAAGAAACAGAGAACCCCTTAACTATTTTATTAGTAACTAAATCACTGTACCACTTATATATATATATATATATATATATATATATATATATATATAAACTATCGCTTTCAAGAATACTTAAGTCACGAAACGTAGCATGAATAGGGACAAGTTGACAAATTCTCAAGTTTAACAACACCGACGAAAAAACATAAAATAAAAATCCTGTAGCATGACTTGTTTCGGTGGGATAGATACAGTAAAATAGAAGTTCTCGTGAATGAACAGTTCCTTTAAAAAGGTTGATGTGCCTTGATAAAGGAACCCAGTGATGATGAAGAAGAAAAAAGCTGCTTTTATCTCTCAGAAAAAAAAATAGTAGTCTATAATGAAATGTGAAGAAAGAAATACGTATAATGGAAGTGAAGCTAAGTTTTACTTGAGATGTAGTTTATTATAATTATAATAAGGAGTAAACATACGTAGTAAGCAGTGACAGTTCCTGCAGAATTTCCAGCAACGAGCTTGAGCTGCATATCAATCCTACCAAAGAGGTATTCTTTCTTGGACTGAAAACCAGAGCCAGAGACTCTGTCTAGAGACAGAGATAGAAGCTGACCTCTACCGAAGATCTTAGCTCTGTTTCCACCCCATGTTAGATCAAAATCTTGGTTGAAGTTACCAGCACAGGCAACCACCATTGAACCAACCACTATGCCAACAAGTAATGGCACCAAAAACCCATTTGAAGAAGAAGAAGAAGCCATTTTTGTGGAGAAGAAGAAGATTGTGAGTTGTGATGTGAATGAGTGTGTAAGAGGATGGTGGGTATATATAGGGGATGACGGAGAAGAATGGGTAGGGATGGGACGCGTGAGTGAGCAATAACAGAGAGAGAGAGAGAGATGCAGCTGGTGCCAGCTTAGCTAAGTTTTAAGTTTTGAAAGCTGGAAGCTTTTGTTTGGGCATTGGCTACACGCTTTTATTAGGTTCTTTTGGGTTCATTCAGAGGATGCTATGCTATTTACAATGATTCTGTTTTTTTGCTGTGAAGAATTAGACCGTCTCAAAAATTTAAATTTTTTTATCGTTAGCTCGTTTTGTGGATTCATTGGATGATAATATAAAAGCATTTTATGGAATTGTAAAGAGATCCAACAATACATTTAAGAAATTGACTTCTCAAATAGTTGAGCTTATTGTTCTTTACAATGTAAGTGATAACTAGACCGAGGAATTAAGCAGTATAAGGAGTCCCAAATATATTATCAGCGACTTGTAAATTTAGGAGCAGGGTTTTGTTACTATCTTTTTAATAAGAAAATTTCAAGAATCCAACATGTGGTCTAAAAAAAGTTTATTCCCATGTGTTGATTTGACAATTTGATAATCAACACTTGATTTACTCTACTGTTCGGTCGAACCCGGCCGGAAAGTTAAACGTGCTTATTTGAGAGACAAAGCATTTGGTATGTGGCTAAGCATATTAATATAAATCCTTATTTACAGAAATCTTTCGTGAAAATTTTTGAACATTCATAGATACAACATGCTTAGTATTGAGAGAGCAAATATGCACAGAACTACCACTAAATATTAGTCCAATTGATTAACCATAAGGAGATTGTGAGTTCAAATTTGATCAATATGATAGCCTTATTGACAGGCGATTTATAAATACTTCTGTAAACGTTGTTTTAAGTTAGAAGGCATGCCATGACCTAAGCCTTAGTGAGTCTAAGATCTAACTCACATCAACTTCCTGGTATAAAAAAAATATGCACACAACTCTCTTGGGGATGAAACTTTAAGAAGTTATATGTAATTTCTGAGTATTTAGTAACGAATCTACTAACCTTTTGCTTTGCCTGACCAGAAGAAAGAAGAAGTAGAAGAAGAAAAGGGGAATTTCAATAGGTGGTGGATGCCAACTGGGAGAAGTATGGAAGTAGAGAATAAAGCCACCAGGGCATATTATGTATTACATGTTTCATGGGGACCACCAATCATAGAGTGTGGATCCACTAAGCTGATTCCACGTGGCAGGGTGAATTCTGAGTCAGCATCCTGCCCCATCCAATTTCTTCAAATGTAAGAAATTCAAACATGTTGGATTATAATATTCAAGTTTTAAAAAACAGAGTCACGAGAAGAGCAGAGATATGGGGTGGCATTGGCAAGTCATAGTTATCCAGTTTGAGTAGTGTGATGCTGAGAACTGATAACCCTTTTCTGCTCCGTTTGTCTCTTGGAACTGTTACATCAGCCTCTTTGTCTTTTTGTATAAGAACAAAAACTCTTGGATTTGAATTGCAGAATAAGTCAATTAATACACAATTCCTCATATTAATGTTCTGCTTTCTGATCCCATTAGTGTATGAGATCAACACTGCTTTTATAAATTAATCACAAAAAATCACAGCTGTATCATATGAGCAATTCTGCATCAACTAGCCATCATTTTTTGAGAAGATCAAACAAAACCCAGAAACCTGAAAAAAAAAAAAACTATATATATCTCACTGTACCAATTGAATTCTGCCGAAGCCAAGGGAAGGGATATTCTTCATATAAATGGTCCAAACATTTGATAGGGAAGTACTCCAAAAGCAAGACCTTGGGATGAAGGATATGTCAGGACACTAGGTAAATTGAATTGAGAGAGAATAACTTCAAAGTCAAGAAAAATAATGTAAAAAAAGTCTTAGTTGCCAAATGAATAGGGTGAATTAATGAGTGAGTTAATTACCATTAATAATTTATGGGACTTCTTAATGAATTATTTTTCTTGATTGAGACCTATATGTCATTCTCCTTTTAATGAAGTATATGTATATGAAACTTTTGTCTAAGCGAGAGTTGAGTTTATCTTAAAAATCTTGTGGTATATTATATTGTGACATGAAGCTTTGTTAATGGATTAATATAATGTTTAGTTCTTATGGTATACACTTAATTTATTTATGGTCTCTATGGTTTTAAAATATAGGTTTTGGTATTTGAAGTATTTTTCTGTTGAAAATTTTGATCCCTATAATTTAATAAGAACTTAAGTCATTTTGCTTCTGGTGGGACAAAAATCTAAGGTTTGAAATTAGAAGGGCCACAACTAAAATGAAGACGAATTTTAGAAATCAAACATTATATTAATTCTTTATTAATTGAGGGTTTATGTTGAATTATGCAGGGTACAACTTCATCATTATAGGTATAATATGGCGAGACAAATTTGAATAGAAGGACAACTATGGATAGGAGCTTCTCACCTAATGATAATGCATGCATTGTAGAGAAGTGAGAGATTATAGTATGAGTGATTGGGAATTTCCAGCTAACAAGATGAGACAGAATCTCCAACCTTTTCTGCAAAAAACGTTTCAAATAAAATAATGACACCTTATTTAAATAAAAATGTGTGGTGACCTTTTAAGGTATTGAACCTGATTTTTATGTCTATGTACCGCTATTATTTGGGTTTATTTAATTTTTCTTCTTCTTTAATTTATATCACATCCATGAAACATGAAGCGTGCTTTCTTCTTTATTTCTTTTCTTATGATTCCTTTTGCAAAGAAAACAAGAAGGAGTGGTGAAGGCAGTACCAAGCCACTTCATATGATTGATGCTTTCGGCCATTATATATGTCCTCTTTTCTTTTTAATTTAAAGAACTTTTGGGGGTTGAGGCTATTTGTCCCTTGGAGAATGAAGTGAATTCTAAAAATAAGAGTGAAAAATTTGTGAAAAATCACTAAAATCCAATAATATACAGAATATATGTTAAACTTATACTTTTAGTACATATGATTTGATGTATGAATTATTTTGTAGTTGTAATACAATGGTTGTATTAAGATGCTGGCTTGTGTTAATTATATGTTCATATTTCTTTCGAACTTGTGGGGTCGATTGGAGTTATAATTAATTCTCTATGATAATGAAAGCACAAGGCAACGAGATGAATGTGAATTTGGAATTAATGGATGATGAAATTGCTGGATGCAACTAAACTGGCAATGATGATAAGGATTGGATGGTTGAGGAATATTGAGATGGTCTCATTTGTTTGTTGCATTAATTAATTTAATCACTTTAAAGTTCAAATTCACCGAATGTGAGCTTTGTACCCCCACCGCATCAATTTTAGAGTTTATTCTTTTGCTATTAATAAAAGCCGAGAGTCATTAATCATTTATGTGTGGTAGAAAATAGTTTAGATGAGTTGGATTCTAAAACTAATAACTAAGGCTAAGGTGCAGTTCTAGGCTCAAAATTCTCCTATTAGCAATGAAATTTGAACTTACAATCTTATGTATTATAAGTCAATTCTTTATTAAGGAAGGAGATTCTCTTATCATCCATTTTCTTATGAACCTATACACGTCGTTGGTTGAGAAAAATTCAAGGAATCTAACTTGACGATGTAATTTTTTATATTAATTGGACGGACATAATTTATAGATTATGAGGGATGATAAGAGAAACCTAACCCTTTATCAACTGAGTCAACTTTTGATAATTTCTTTTTTTTTGCTAATTTTAACTCTATAATTAATGTTCAAACATGGCTATTTATATTGGTATAGGTAAAATTGAACAATTTTATTATTTAAGATAAATTTAATGAGTTAACTAATATTTTTTAGAAAATTAGTTGAAACTTTGTTATAATAGAGACAAAGGGTGTTATGAGTGAGAACATCCACATCATTTATAAAAAAATGTGTAATTTATCCTCAGAGCTCAATGATTAGACGCATGACATTTGAGACTTAATTAATGAAGATTAAAGTGGTCATATGCCACTTAATTAGTGATAATAATTGGAATAGTGATGCAATCATATTTCAGAGATGCACCATGAATAAATCGTTTAAGTAGCAATAATTATAGTTTTCCTGAACTTGGACATGATTTTTCATCCATGGCAGATATCTCCAAACAGAAATAGATAATGTTGCTGCAATTTGAGGTATCATAATCAACATAATAGAGTATGGATTTTAGTTTGAGTATTATAATAAGAGTATAAGACAGGAAACCCCACTTTGATTATAAAATTTAAGCTAATGTGGTATAACAACTAGAACGTGATCTAAATCACTACATATTATGCTGCTCTAATCAGGTTTATATCAGCTATTAGGTACTATTAAGGGTTCATCATACCAAATGAAAATTAAGATCGGTTTTGGTTCATCAAAAATTTGTTTACTTCTTGATGGGAAATGCCTTTTTTTTTTTCCTTTTTCTTTTTTCAACCAAAAAAGGGAGGGTAAAATATTTCTTTTTCTTTTGAAAACTTCAATTTGTACTGCAGAACGGCACACTCAAGAAAAATAAATGCATTTTCTGTTTATGGACGAACATGCATGGTCTTCACCAATTTCTTTCTTGTTTTTAAATGTATTTTAGCTTGAAATGGGAAACCTTAATATTTGTATCATTTAAGGGTACTCACCGAAGAAAAGATATTTTTGAAATTGAAAAAAAGAAGAAGAAGAAGTGAAAGGCAGTGAAACCGGAGAAAGGAAAGCAATTAAGATATCACAAGGAAGAGGAGAAAGGGAAGTGGGTATGCATTATATTTATTTATTACTGAGTCGTTGAAAGTCATTCAACATAACACTCTTTCATCTCTCAAATTTACCCATATTTTTATATGTTGGTTCCTCAAGTTTCATTCCCTTTAAAATAATTGTCCTTATAATTTATTAAAATTGAAAACCATTTTACCCTTAAAATGATCAAAATTTACGGATTAAAACTTGAAAAGACCAAAAATAAATTTAAGGAATCAAATTTTGTAGTGACCATTTTTTATGGTTGCATTTGAATTTACTTTTAGAAGGCTCTATGGTTCACGGATAAAAGGTCGTCTCCGTTCTCTACCTAAAGTAGTTGATTGGGAAGCATGGGAGATGAAATCAAAATCTGAACAATAGTAATAAATAATAATAATGATAACACCAACAATAATAATTTGAGATTTCGTTGAAGCTTCGTGAATGAGATAAATAAGAGGGAAGTGATGCTGAGCCAATTTTTTCTATGGAAAAAATCGAGTAGAATGAGTTTGGACCCATCTTCTAAAACCCAGACCGGTCTGATCCAAACATCAACCTGGTCTGATTCAAACATCAACCTGATTCAGTATTTTTTTAAATAGATTTTTTTTTTTAGAATTTCATATTAATTTTTTTAAAATCTTCAATTTTTTTATTGGTCTTATCCTTACTAGGGTTTAGTGGCCTTGGGATTAGACATGATGATGATGATGAGTGTGAAGAAAGCCCATTATAAGGAGAAAGGATAAAGAGTGGAAGGCACCCAAACCAGAAATAAGGAGAGAAGGCGTTTGAAGAATGCCTATTCTATAAATCTTTTTTTTTTTTTTTTTTATGTTATTGCACCCGGTTTATTAGAGCTTTGCTTTGATTAGTCCGGTTTCTGTCGGACGTATATGCGGGGACCTCTCTCAAGGAACTTTTCTGCATCCACAAGGATTCGAACTCGAGACCCTTGCTTAAGTAACCTAAGTCCTTTCTCCTTGAGTCAGCGAATCGTATATGGCAACAAGATATATTTTAATTAAATAAAAATGGGCTGAAGACTGTTGTTGAGGGGCCTCAACGGGCCCGCCAATCATCAATCCATAGCTCTTGTTTTTTTACTAGTGCTTGTTTGAATTTTACATGCAAATATGCAAGAATAATTTTATTTTGTAATAAAACGTAAAAAATCATTTTTAATGAAACCAAACGAACACGTTCCTGTTTTCACCTTGTCACACAAATGAGAAGTAAATATTAAGATGTTTATAAATTACATAAAAAATAAATATTTCATTTATAGGATAGGAATGTATGTGTGTCCTGTTTTTCTCAAAGTGTGGGGCACTGTCCCGGACTCACAGCTAAACACCAAATTTCCATAACAATGCTTCGTTGACTTGCTTTCCTCTGCCCTCCCATTCCCATCCACGCTATTTGCACTCTTTTTCTGAACCCTTCTGCATTTAAAACCCTTCAAATCACACCATTTTTCACACGATATTCTCTCCAGCTTCTCACTTCCAATTCACAAACCCTTTTATGCAACCAGGGAAAAACCAACTTAAAAACTATTCATTATACTAGGTACTGCTTTACATTCCTGTTTGTTTAATTTTATATTTCATCATACAAAATTTCATAGTAATAAATATTGCCATATTTATTCAATACTTCTCTTCTGCGTGTGTGTGTAGAATTATAATTGGAAACTTTTTTATAAGCCATAACATGTTATTCTATAAGAAAAAAAAATCATAGGAAAAAAAGGATGCCATGAGAAATGCATCAGAACATCTGAATCGAATCATACTGGCATAGCATCTCTGATGAATCCTCTGTCCTAGAGAAGTAGAATGAAAGTAACAAGTTATATGGACAAACTTGAGGCTATGCCAGAAGTATGTATATGGGAAAGATAGGAATAATCAAATTTTATTACCAATTCATTCCTCAATGTTGATTGGAGTCAGTTGAGACATCGAATCCAGGAGGTATAAAAACAACATCATCCCATGTAGAATTTTCCTGCAAGTCATTTAATTGTCATTGCCAATTTAGAATAGAGAATAACATATTACAGATTACGATTATCTTTTCTTTTATGTTATCTTTAGTAGCGTTCAAGCTCACCTTCATTCCCTTTATTACTTCCTCGAGAACAGCAACCTGAAAAGTATAAATCACAGATTAGTCCACTAAATCAGCAAGTCAGCCATTGGGGGATTGCCCTCGTCCTTAGAAGGCCTTCCTCCACTAGCAGGTCTTTAGGAAAACTTAATTTATCCTGGTGTAGATTGTAGATAGGCCTATATTATCTTGGTTTCAATAGTGACTTTTAATGAACATTATTTCTATTTACAATGTAATCTGTACCTGGATTTCTCCTTGTCTTAGGATGGGATTCAATTGATTCTGCTGATTGGAAGCCCTTTGAAGCGAATTTTCCAAATCCTCCTGCAAAATCCCAGAAGATGATAACCAATAATTTTCAGTTGGAATACCAGTGTCTTACAGAAGGGAATTCAAGACAGGTACTTCAACTACACCTTTCTAAAGAAAAATGGACGATATCTCTTCTTTTCACTCTTTAATACCAGACTTCTGGACTGAAAAACCAATCAAGGATACAATTCAGAACACCAAATTCAGAAATTCCAGCAAGAGTATAACTGAGAGACATTCGCAGAAATGAAGCATAAAAGGTGGCCCGGTACACAAGGCTTCTATTGGGTGCGGTCTAGAGAGGGATATATGTACTTAACCTTAACCCCACAAGCGGAGAGGCTTGCAGAAATGAAGCATAATCAAAAAAATATTATGACAATAAGCAGTATCACGAGTATGCGTTTGAATGTACAGCAGATCAAATACACAATGCCTTTATGAACCATATATTACTAAACATCATAAACCCATCAAACATACAGTATATGCAAGGATCCTGTACCTTCAAACACTCAACAAGGTTATATCCAAGTGGGCGTACCTCAGCAAGTAGCACTTACTGTATGTGCATGGGTGGTCACTCTCACTGGTGCTATTTCAGGGCTTTTAAGTTTCCACGAGGGCAATGAGAATAAACTTAGCTGCTTTTTATGTTCACTGTTTACACCTCATAAACGAGAGAATAGATGATGGACAGAAACAGGAAATCTATGTATTGTGGATCGAAAATGTGTCTACAGTTTTCATCAATCTAAAAGATTTGTAACCATAATTGTGAAAGACATGGATCATGATTTAGGGGGATCAGAGAGTGGCAAGATTCCAGGCATGAGCTTGCTGGAATTTCTGAGTAGCAATAAATAAACAGAACTTCAGATGGCCTACATTTAGAGTTCTATAGACCAAACACTTGAAGATTTTTATAATTGCATACTCAGAGAGAATTTGTTTCTTTAGGCTGTCAGCAAACAATAACATAAGGAGTTCCAGACATATATTGGAAACAACAGCACAAAATAATAGCAAGGGAGATGACAGGGATAGAAAGAAAGCTTAGCTCACAAGGGTTCCACCTACAATTCTCATCAACTCAAATCATGTTAACACAGTTCTCAACTCTACATACTTTGATAGCTACGCTTATGCCTTACAAGTCCTAATTAGACGAGACTTAGTTCAGGAATAAACTCAAAAAAAATGACAAGACTTGATTCCCAAACAAAGTAAATCAAGTATATGAAGTTATGAGCCAATTAGCAATGCATTCCAACTGAGATTGGAAACCTAGAGAATTTGGAGATATCCTTCAGTTTTAAACAAGGTCAAATTTGTCTAATACACTCATATATGCCACAACAGCACTTGCAAAAATAGCAACTACTGAGACCATGATATGTTCTAAAATGTAAAATATGCCAGATTTCTATGTCAGTAATTTTCTCCTTTAACTTGAGCGTGAAGGCAAGGGAAGGAGGTACATATTCTCTGATTTTCCCCTTCTAGTAAACAAACTCAGACATACCACTTACAGAACGGAACAAATACATTTATTACAACAGTGATGTCAAAATACGTGTTCATTGATGCACCACTAACCATCATCATAGACTGTTGAAGCATATAATTCTAAAGCTTATGGGGTTTCCTTATAACAAGCTTGTACTTCAAAGGTACGTCGAATCAATTTAAGGATTAACACCCATTTGGCAAAACTTTCCTTGCATCTCAATAGCAACAGAATTATGATCATATTTCTATGCATGCATGCCCCTATCCATGTCATTAATTTTTCATCCAATTTTGCAAAGCATTCCCTGCTTCTGTTTATTAACAGATACACACCATAGATTTTAAAGGTTCTCTTAAGAATTGTTGTCCTCCTTGTATGCATATATGTCTTTACACATATGTATAATAAGAGCAGACGAAAGAATTATCCAAAATTTCAGACTGTTATCATTGCTACATCAAGAACCTGAACTACAAACAGGGACTCTTTCTTCTCTCTCTGTTTTTTTATCCTTTCTTAATTCCTTCAACTAAAGTTTACTTCCTCGAAAGTATATAGTTCCTTTACTCATATAACATTAATGCGCTGCATTCAAAACATTCACAAATCCTGTCAATAGATTGCAGCAGAGAAAGTAAGCCACAAACAACATATCCAGACTGAAATCAAAACCTGGAAAACTGGAACGCCAGAAAAGCTATTGGAAACAAAGCCAGACTTCTCCCTCTCCTGTAAATCACAAAGCACTCAGTCATCACTGCATAGCTTAAGTATCAGGTTATCCAGATAACTTTAGCAGTTCACAACCATCACATTTTCAACATGCAAGTCTAGTGTTGTGAAAAAATTGACCAAACTAGCTAGTTTGACTAAAACAGATATGACCAGTCAATATGTCCAGTCAACCTCTAGCCGCTGGAATTGGTGAAAACTCAGTTTTTCCTCAATTTACTTCCACTAATTCACAAAATGGGAATAGAAACTCTGCACATTGGCACTGCATAGATATGGCTGAACACCATACGTCCTCTAATGGTTCAACCCCATTCCAACAATGTTTTTTGGCCCAGAACCATTCCAAGACTTTAAACACAAACAAGTAAAAGATTTGCAGTTTATATGACAAGAAAGAAAGGATTAAGTAACAGAGGACAGGTTGGAATGTGGCATCTATAAGTATGCAAGCCCACATCTATGACATGTGATTTTGACTGCAAAACTATTAACTGATTACCAGACAAACATTCTTCCACAGACATATTCATCACTGTAAATGGTTTGTCCTTTAGTTTGGTGTATTCCATATATTTTCCTCAAGTACTAGCAGGAATCATACACTAATTTCTTGAGAGGCACCACATGAAAATTAGTTTTTGAATGTAGGATTTTCAAGCAAATAATTTATGGCTTAACTTAAATTTCCAACACTAGGCACTACAAGCATGTGAATGCATATGTTAATATAGAATCTAATCTGAGTGCTTAGAAATAATTAGCCTCATGAAAACTGCCGTGTGTATCTTGAGAAGCATTTAAGCATAGCTTATACTAAGTTCAATTTTATCAATTGTTGACCATAAAAAATTAATAAGAATAGCAGCATTCTTCACAATAATAGAAATAATAGTAAAACATTAAAGGATGGGAAACGAATAAATATCACATCATTTATCACAATAGATATAAAAATGAAACAGAAATCATAGTTATCTCAGTTCTTGCAATGACATGCATCCGAGCCATTCAGACTGGTGTTGAATACTCCCTCCAGTCCCAAATATAAAACATAGTGAACTTTTTTTAGAAAGATTAAAGAAGCTAAATAAGTTAATTATTCATATCAATATCTATCTTTATCTTTAGATTATATATCAATTTATTACTTAAACTAACAAGTTTGGAGGAAACAAATATAAATATAGATCCTCTAAAATAATTTAATTAGCTTCATTACTCTCTCAAAGCCAACTTTATACCGAGGGAGTACAATATATAATAACAATGTAGTGGAAAGATAACATGACAAAGTTATGAACCACTCACTCTCAGAGCATTCTGTACTTGAGAAGACTCTGGAATCAGTCTGAAGGCCACTCCATCCACCTTGAGCTGAAAGACCTGCACAAAAAACCCCAGAGTGACACATAGATTCCACTTGTTTTTCCACAAAAAAATTCCTCACAACGTCAAAAGCAGCAGCAAGCGTGAACCTTGTTCAAAGCAACAGGCACCACTTTGGACCCAATTCTCATCGCCGGGTCAACACTTTTAACTTGCTCAAGAAGAGCCTCAGCATCGTCCTTCTTAAAGCAAAACAACCCAAGATTCTTGCCGGTTGAGGTGCCCGAAACCAGAACGAATTCCTCGTCAGCATTGCTCAGTGCATAGACAGGCACGCCGGCCAAACGTTCTTCGATGGCTTCGTTCGACAAGGTCCTTACAGGGCGGCGAAACTCAATATTGTTATGGGCAAGGGACGCCCAAGCCGGGCTTCTCCCGGGAGAACAAGTGAGATAAAAGTTAGTCATCCCGGCATCTAAGGCATGCTTTGCGTGACACTGAAGATTGGATAGGCTGTTTCGGAGGTCGGGGAAGGGGAGATGGGTGAGGTTGTGGGCAACAGCAGAACAGCGCCACTGAAGGTCGGCGAAAACGTTGCGGAGTGGGAGATGGGGCTGCTCTGATAGTGAGAAAACTTTGGGTGTCTCGGAGTTCCCGAAGTTCATACTGTGGGAAGAGTGAGAGAATTATGGTAGGAAGAGAAGCGAAGTGTGTGTGAGTGGAGCGTGGAGAGTGAGAGGTGCCTTGAAGCAGAGGAAAAAGGTAAAGGTTGAGAAGACGAAAGCGAAAAGGCCCCAAAGCGAGAAATTCAGGGCACCACTCGGGAGGAACTACGGAGGATTAATGTAATTAATGAAAAATTCACGGGGCAACCAAAAATGCGATAAGAAAAACTACATGATCTTAGTTTTAAAATAAAACATGTACTCCTCAAGTTTATATATATATATATATATATATATATATATATTTTTTTTTTTTTATTTTTTTTTTTTTTTTTTTGTCCCCTTGGGGGCACTCAACTTTGAATAACAGACGGCGAGACTCACCCATTGGGGATGATGAAAGTGGAAATGATCATGAGAATAATTTCTCACAACGCAGTGTTGAACACTTGAAAATATATTTTTTATGTAATCAATTTTTTAATTTACTTTTATTTATACTTTCTAAATAATAATTAAATAGAAGAGAGAGTTAAGAAAGATAATTGGAGTATTTTAAAAATACATATTATATCAACTAATTCAGCTAGCTTCTTTAATCTAATTTAAGTAGGTAAATATGTCTTATATTAAGGACTAAAGAGACCATATGTTGTTTTGTTTTCAAATGTGTCCTTTTTTTATAAATGAATAAGAGAATGGGTAATAATGAGAATAATTATGAAAGCTAATGCACCAAGAAAGATGATATGACGGAATAAAACAAACAAGTAACATTTTAATTATGCAATGTATGAAATTTGTTAAAGGTAAAATGGGTAAAATGTACTTATTAGTAGGACAAACTCAGAGGACTTTATGAAAAAGAGATAAGTCTATTAAAAAAATGAGATCTAATAAATAGTTATTGAGGGAGTATTAATTAATTAATCCAGCCATGGTAATTGTCAAAATTTGGGAGAATTAAATAAATTAACCAAAGAGTGATTGAGAGTAAAGAGTGTGCAATGACAACTAGAAAAGTTTAAAGATAAAATGATAAAAAATTTACATCAATCACTTGTCATCAAGACTTTTTTATTATCAAAATACTACATCTTCTTTAGGATCTCATACAAGCTATCGGCTCATACAAGCTTCGTAGAAAGCTAGATTTTTTTTTTTATACATCGTAGAAAGCTAGATAAACCACCAGTCACTAATCAAGGGCATGGAATCAAGCCCATCAGATTAAGCCCAAGTGAAAAGCCCAACTAAGGGTTTTTTTTTTTGGTATAACCCAACTAAGGTTACTTGTGCTGGACCAAGGCGACCATTTGTGAATTTGTGATTCATATTCTTCAACCCTTCCCATTTATTGTTGAAACTAGTAACCTACCTTAATCAATATCAAGACGTTAAGGGAGGCATCTTAAGGATCTAAGAAGTAGTGATAACGCTGATAGAGGTGGAGGCATGTGTACTCTCTGGTCAGTATCCCTTGTGGATTGGGCTCTAAGCACCCTGCCCTTAGACTGTGGATGAGCCCGACTCATTTCCTAAAATTTTAATAATAATAAAAAAAACTAGGAAGCCTTCAAGCTTTTAAAGTATTATGATTGACGTAACAATCAAATATCACTTGAGGATGAAGCAAATGAATTAAAGTTGAAATTGGCATCGAAAGGCAACGAACATATATATATGAGGATGCTTTATGTTATGAATAACTTTTTTTATTTTAAATAAAAAAGTAAATAATAATAATAATAGTGGCGTGAGATGGAGGGAGAAAAGGTGGGTAAAAGTGGGAGGCCCACCTGTTCGTGGAAGGAGACAAACATGGTCCAATCATTTCATTTCATTAACTGGAATGGAATGACTTGAGATGCAGTTTATAACTTAAACTAAATATTTAAATTAACCATATGTTAAATTATTAACTTGTTTTATCTTGAAAGCCACGCAGCTTCCTACCCACCTCAATTGTAATTAATTAATTTCCCAGAAATTATTGTTATGGTCCTTCTTTTTCCTCTCCACGTGGATGCCAACCACCGTGCCGGTTGTGGCCCCCACCTATTAGTGTCCCTCTTTTTTTCCTTCATTTCTGGACCCTGTTTTATTGTCAAAAATCCTAGCTGCTAGTACTCAATTTTATTAATATTTTTTTACCATAGCAAGGGATTTGATCTTGATCTCGGTAAAGGTAAGGTGTTGGGGGAGACATTCTAACTCCTAAGTGCCTAGATAAACACCTGAAAATAATAGACGGCTCGTCCTGCCAAACATTGATATCACTTAGAAGAAAGGTAGATTTTGTCTTGCTCTTAGATCGTGGGTGAACTCAACTCTTTTCTTAAAATTTTTATATAAAAAAAAATTATTATTTTTGCTCGAAACATGTACTCCCTTTGATATTTATTATATGACACCAACTGTCAATTCTCATAAACCAATAAAGTTAGTTAAAAATATTTTAGTTGTCATGAAATTCCAGTGATTTATAATATTACTTCTATTAATTACCCTAAACTCAGATATAATAGTCTCTTATATTACCCTTATTAAGTATGGATATATATAGAAAAATGAATTATTTACCCCTTGAAAATTTGTAAATGCTTTATAAAAAGATTAAAAAAAAACATTTATTAAGGGCGCGTGTGTTCTTTCAGCATTTGACCCGTACTGTTATTTTATTTGAAAAATGAGTACACCAGTTTAAAAGCATGGATCTGATACAATTATACTCTCTCCCTCTTGTTATTCCCTTGCTTAGATCTTGTTTTCCCTGCAACATGTGCTTATTATAAATATTCTTATTATGTGGATGTCCATTGACCCATAATCTCCAAATACAGGATGACATGGTATATACGCATAGTAATCTACTATTTGCATCCTTCTATAAATAGAGGTCTCCTGTAACTATTCAACACACTTGAATGAGAATCCATTTCATCTCTCTAGAATTTCCTCTGACTTCTCTCTAAAATTCCTTCAGTTTTATAACACGTTATCAGCACGATTGCTGATATCTTCTTCTTATCCCGCAGATCTGTAGATCTCTACAATTTTTATTGCCAGAATTCTTCTTCATTTTCTTCATCATCAAGATCTTGCTTCCTCCAAGTTATTGAGTCCAGTTTTCATAGTTGCAGAAACTTCAACCACCTGTACATCCCCACCCCAGCGACCTCTTTTTCCTTCCTCCTCCTCCGCTGTTACACTTCTACAACAACAATCCCATCAATAAGAAGAAGACCTCACGATCCAATCTTTTTCGCTTCTCCTTATCCAGATTCAATCTTAAGAAGACTCTTCTTCTTACTTCTTCATTTTCTTGATGAATATGACGGTAATTCAACTGTTGTTGTTGTTGGAGACTTTAGAAGAACTCACAGTTCTGGCTTTGTATTACGTTCGTTCTTCTAGCTCTAATGGTGGACTTGGAAGGGATCTCACTCGTTAATTGATTATTCTCAAGATGAATAATATTCAAGTCCATGCATCCATGGATCCATAACCAAGGAACAAGCAGACATGGATCACCTCCCTCTTGCCCCCACACACCACTCAGGGCGCTTATAATCACCTGGGGATCAGATCAACGTTATTGGAAATAAAATAAAAAAATCCAAGAATCAAGGTTGCTGCATCAGATGATAGAGATGGAGGGACCACACGTTTTAATTTTCTTTCACATGCGCATAGTACCAGTCAATTATTCAGGTACGGTTGTGATACCCTTCTTGATTTATCAAAAGAAGTTAGGTAATGTTAATAATTAATTCTTAATAGTTTATTAATTAAATAATAAATCATATGGGATGTCGTTGTACTCTGAAACCCTTTTTTTTTGATAAATCATTATATATTCTACCGAGAGAAAAGAATAATATGAATCAAAAGAAAATTATACATAGTCCATTTGTATATGTGATGCACGAATTTGGAAATAGAGTAGATCAAGCATTAAGCACCAAAAGTTTTCCATGGACCCCACATGTTATTAGAAAACGCCAAAATTTTCCAACATGAAGTCACGAAAGATGAAGGGAGAGTTCCTTCACACTATTGCAGGCTCCACATGTTTTTCTCTTAGGATGACAATTATTCATTCAACATTTCAAAGTTCAAGTGAACCAAAAGATAAAATTCACATGTAGTAGGGTCCTCATGTTTTTATTTATCTTGCAAAATTATTGACGCGGACTCATGATACTACAGACTTGTGATGCAGCGGGCTTTTCATCTTTTCTATTTATATCTTATATAATTTTTATTATTGTTATTAATTTGACTCCAGATTGGAAGTCTAGATTTAATTTTTCTTATTAATTGTTTTAATTTGATATTTTATTATTGTTACTAACTTTACTGATATTTATTTTACGCATTTACTTTACTGCTTTATTTATTTTTCATGGTGGCGACACTATATATTAGTGGGCTCCATTTATTTAATTCAAAATTTTAATTCTTTACTGTTCTATTTATTTTTCATGGAAGCACACTATATTTATTAGTGGGCTCCATTTATTAATTTAATTTTACATTTATTTATTTTTCATGGCGGCACACTAGTATCTATTAGTGGGCTCTATTTATTTATTTATTGCTTTACTTATTTCTCATGGTTGCAACACTATAGTGGGCACCATTTATTTTATTATTTACTGTTTTATTTTCATGGTGGTAACACTAGTATAGTGGACTATATTTATTTAAATTTTATTTACTGCCTTCTATATATTATATTTACATTTACATTTGCATATGTATCTTCTTTCTTACCTTTGGATGGGATAGGTCTCGCTGTGAGTTTACTCCCATTCCTATTTCATCTTCTTTTTATTTATTTAGCACGTTTATTTCCAGTCATTTATTTTATTTTTATTTATTTATTTACAATTTATATATTCCCCTACCCTTTTTATTATTTATGGCAACGACACTATTATATACAAGTATATTAGTGGGTTCCATCTGTTTTATTATTTACTGCTTTTATTTTATATATTTATCTTGATGATAAATTGTTAAAGGCCATATGAGATCAATATGCCATTGAGATATGAGAATGCATAAATTGGCCTAAGAACATAAGGAGGCATAAATTAGCTTGATGCTAAGAGGCAAGTTGGCCTGAAGCCAAGAGACAAATTATGAAACAAGGCTTGATCTATAATTTTGTATGCCATCAATTGTATAAAGGCAATATTATTTCAACAAAGTTTAATTGCGAGTGGCTCAACATCATTACAAACTTTAATCATCTCATTCTGAAGATATTTAATGTCTTCTTCTTTTGCTTCTCTTGAGATGGGATCCAGATGAGGCAAAGCTCTTCGTAATATCGAGATTTGCGTCATAAGTTTCTTGAGCTTCTTGTGTGGCCACTCAGTTAACCCTCCTTTTTGATAGATTTTTTGTATGGTGTGAGTAGACATATTTAATTGTTTATTCGCTTCATCAAGGGTTAAGTGAAAATAATTTCTTAAATCATGGAGCGTTGTTTTCTTTATTCTTTCTCGTTGCTCCATAGATAACCTATATAATTCACCCTGGTTAAGGGATGAAGTATCATAGGGTATACTTACTGCAGGTTGTTTTCCTTTGCCTAATGAGTGTTCAATATTGGTTTGAAATGAACTTCTATGGAGGTCATTTGGATTTATAGCCCATTCCGAACCAACACAGAGAACCTCATGATAGGCTAATACAGGATCACGCATCAAGATATATCCTGATGCTTGTAAATCTATACAATACTGTGTCAGAAATTGTTTGATTTCTTCAAAATTTTTATTTGTGAAATCAAACATTGGAAGCCTGTCAGTATTATAAGATTTATCCTGTACTTTTTCAAATAAAACAGCATGGGTAATCTTACCTGTTCTTCTTCCGTGAACTTCAAGTTTATGGTACTGGAGTTCGTTGGTATGTATGATCTCTCGTAAAACATGACAACAACTACATTCCAATAAGCTAGTTGTTGCTAATTGACTTGTAGTTGATGACTGGCTAGTGGTTGTTGGTTGGCTAATTGTTATTGGCTGGCTAATGGTTGTCGGTTGGCTGATTGTTGCTAGCTGGATCGTGGTTGATGGCTGGCTGGTGGTTGTTTGCTGGCTTATGAATGCTGGCTCATTGATTGTTGTGACTATTGGTTGAATTTGACTGGTAGACTCCATTAGTTCAGCCATAGTTCTACACCTTTTAACAGGCCTCCTTGATGAACCTGCTTCAGTTGTACCTTCATTCCTTCTAAATTGATGAAGAACATTTGTTCTTGGGGGAGAAGTAGGTATATTTGAAGCAGAAGGAGGAATAGTAGAAGGAGGAATAAACATCTCAAAAGGATTAGGAGATAATAAAGAGGTAAATGACAGGTTTGTCTGATCATCATACAACAAAGCATCAAGTAATGCTGTGTCAGATGTATCAGAAACTAGGATAAAATTACTTGGACCTGCCATTGCAATAATATACGCGATTAGAAGAAAAATGATAAGATAGTATATGGTAGTGAATGTTATCAGATGCTTGAATGTTTGTGAGGCATGTTCGTTTGCCTTCTTCTATTTATAGCCGAATCAAATCCTATTGAATCTCTGCAGATATGCGCAGTCCTGTTGAATCTTTACAGATCTGCACCCTATCAAGCACGAGCTTAGACACTTTTTGACTATATATGCATACGACAATTCCACAGTGATACATGTTGCGCCTGTGATTCCACAGTAATGCATCTGTGATTCCACAGTATTTTGATAATTTCAATGATTTTGTATTTATTTGATTGTTGTTTCTGGAAAATTGAAATTTTGTTACCAGAAGTAACAGAATAATGCATTGATAATGCATTTGTGGAATTTTAATGATATCTGTAGAAATAGATATCATATATGGAATATTGTATGAAATTACATGAATTAATTTCTACAGACTCATACTTGAGGGGGAGATTGATATATATCAAGTGTGAGTGTTTTTGTGTTAATTTTCTGTGAATGTTTGTGTGTTGATTCCCCCAAGATTGATATTGGATTTGATGATAAATTATATGGAATGTTGGCATGACTTGTTTGATCATCCGAGTCATATTATGTGCTGCTTGTTCTCAAATAGATATGATTATGAAAATATTATTGGAAACGGATCTCTGGAAATATATTAAATTGAAAGAGTACATATGAAATTATTGATCTGCAAAGTTTGCAGTGATGATTGCAACCAGATGTTTGCAATATATTATGCGCACAATTTCCAGATTGAATGATCCATAAATCATGTATTAAAGTATCTATGAATGGATAGATCAATGATTATAAGAACATTGTTCATACATGTATATTTGCAGCTTATAAGCCAATAAAATTCTCCCCGTAAAATTTGGCTTTTGGTCAGGAGCCAGAATAATTCCATCTTAAAATGTTTTAAATGTGCAATGATTATTAATCTACTTCAATGCACATAGATGGATATACAAAGAAAATTGATGATTTGATGAGGGGGAGAAAAATAAGCAGATTGGGTAAAGATTTACTAGAATGTATTATCATTGGCTCATATTGATCATCGTACAAGGAATTGTGCACTAAAAGTTCAAAATGATAATTCAATTTCAGAGTTTAGTTAATCGAATGCTAGAAGCATTTACTGACCTTAAAGAAAGTGACAAAGTCACATATTCCAATTGCATATGCTCCTATATGAATTGTTTTAAAGCACTCCTGAAGCGTTGCAGGTCCATCGGTTTTAAAAGATAAAAAATTCTCAAAAGAGAAAAGGAGTAATAAAATATAAATGATCAAGTCGAGGATAAGTAAGAAAAGCTCCAGAAGAGCCATCTCCTGAAGAGATGTTATCTCCAGAAGAGATATTACAAGAAGAGTGTATTGTGGTCTAAAAAGAGACCTAGGTACCTAATATATGTGAATATAATGAGATCTCAATAAATTATGAATGAAATCCGATGGGACCGAAAAATAAAGTCGACATTGATGATATTTATGTTTATAAGATAGCATATGCTGTAATGATGATAATGAGGATTATGAGTCATACTATATTAGTGTGTGCCAGAAGCACATGTTCCTGAAGAACATAAGGCGCTAGAATAAGTCCCTGAAGGACTCAAGATGCTAGGAGCATCAAATTCTCGAGAATAATTAATTAAGTGAATTCATATGTAGCATAAAGCATTTATCGTGCATGTAATATTATTATTTGAATAAATATGCACATGTATATTTATGATTTTACTTGAAAGATTTAGATCTTGCAGGTATATAATGAATACTTGATGATAGAAAGACAATGAAGCAATGTGGTCATCAGGGGGAGCAAGTTTGATGTAATCAAGAGGGGGAGACGATACACGCTGTACTCTTTTTCCCTTATCTAGGTTTTGTCCCACTGGGTTTTTCTTAGAAAGGTTTTTAATGAGGCAAAACTCAACAGTGTATCAATGAATGTTGTACTCTTTTCTTTGGCTAGGTTTTTATCCCACTGGGTTTTTCCTAGTTAAAGTTTTTAACGAGGCACATTCATAAATGGACATCTAAGGGGAAGTATTATAAATATTCTTATTATGTGGATGTCCATTGACCCATAATCTCCAAATACAGGATGACATGGTATATACGCATAGTAATCTACTATTTGCATCCTTCTATAAATAGAGGTCTCCTGTAACTATTCAACACACTTGAATGAGAATCCATTTCATCTCTCTAGAATTTCCTCTGACTTCTCTCTAAAATTCCTTCAGTTTTATAACAGTGCTATCATTTTTCCCCAAACGTCTTCTGTTTGTCAGAGAGCTGTAAATTTAAGTCAACGAAAAACAAGTGGTCATTTAAGATAATAGAAAAATAACAAAACTGGCAAAAGAAAAATAACCAAACGGTATATATCTAAAAAATTAAATAAATAAAGCCATTAGAAGAAACGTTAAAATTTATTAATAGCAATGAATACTAGCGATTCTTCAAAGTGCGGGGATAAGCTCGGACGTCGGACCTACATATCATGAAATGAATGCTCTGTGCTCCCTGTTATTTTTGTTTTATATAATTTAAAAAATTAGATAAAAATAAGGAAGATTGACGAATAAAAACTAAATGAAATTCTGAAATCCTCATATGTCTGTTAAAATTTATAGATAATAAGAAGGTGAGAGGGATCAAATTAAGATTTTTAAAAATTGATGAATTTACTATCATACTATCTCTTCCTTTTTCTCCTTCCTCTCTATCTATTCCTCATCCGCCATGGCAATGCGAACACACACACCCCTCTCTCGAATTTGTTCATCCAGCTTAATAGTATGCAAAAAAGTAAGATTTTTTTTAAAAGATATTTGTCGATAAGTCCTTAAAATCTCCATCTCTATTTTCATAACCTTTGTTTGAAAAAAAAAAAAAATTGGGTTTTTGATTTGGAGGGAGAGGTTTTGCACGAAAAGCTCATAGTTTGGTTATGGATATAATAAACTCACTTACAAAACGATTCCTGATAACAAATGAGAGGCGGGGTATAAAATTGAGGTATAGTATTTGGGTTTTCATAAAGAAAAATGTGAACAGTAAATGTGAAATTTAACAAAAATTATAATAAAAATAATAAGTTAATTAATAAGATTAATAGGTTTAGTAATATGAATAAAATGTTCATTCTTTGGGGGAACATGTGTAACTGATGAAATCAAAATCTGACTTTCATTAACCACTTGCATAATGTGAATAATAAGTTCGTTAATTAGATTAATAAGTTCATTAGTCAGGGAAACATATTACTAAACTTGTCTATTCCCCTCGAAGAATTGACTTGTTATTCTCACTAATAAACTTGTTAGTCCCATTAATAAACTTATTATTTCCATTACTAATTTTGTTATATTAACTCCTTTATTTGTTCTAGTTTTTGATTGGCTGTTTTATGGAGTTGACATTAATTGCTTTTAAACTGATAAAGGTGTGGGTTATAATAAGCGGGGGACGCGGTACTTACGTACGGCAACATGGACTGCTCTACTGTGTCGGTCATACCATAACATGGAATCCAAAGTCCCCTACTGGCCGGAGCAGCCCGCTAACCGATAAACTCACTGCTTTTATTTTTATTTTCCTTTTTAAAAATATTTTCTTCACCTTTCAAATTCAATTAATCAACAAAAGAAAAAATACGTATTCATGCATATTTTTTTTTTTTATAAGATCATGCATTTATTTAAATGTCTACGAATTAAATCGTGTTATGATCCACTTGGACTATTGCCATGCTTCTTAGACTTCATATAATATTGATAAAGAAGGTCAGAAATATAATAATACTGAGAAAGAAAAATTTATATAGCCATCAATATTAAAATGGATATCACACATCACTAGCAACTCTTTCACTTTCAGCAACACTTCCTCCCTAAAATGCCCTTCCAAACCCAAAATATGAAAAGAAACAAGGGTAAGGCGGTAATTTTATCTTAAAAGTTTAAAAAATAAAACAATTTTAACATACTAGTCATCTTAATTACTTTTGACTGTTAATTAGTTAAATATGCTGATATAATGATTCACATGTCATCCACATTATTTTTGTTAAGATGTAAATCTGCGTTAAAAATTTATGTGTCATCTACTTCATATTTTCTCAAATAAAAAAAATTTACTTCATTTTTTTAAAAAGTTAGACATAAAACTATTAGGACAATTCTGCGCTTTAATAAAAATGACGTTATTTAGATCGTCAGTTCAGTATTTTTTATCAATTAACAGTTAAAATTAATTGGGATAACGGTTAAAACAAGATTGCTTCATTTTTTTTAACTTTACCCTCTAAATAACTTTTAGAGCAAAATTCCCGTGAAGATTTCTAGGACAAAAATGCCCATAATCCCAGTAACAATGTTAACTAGTCTCAGAGTCCTGATATTTATATTATGCTGCAATGATTTCAGTACCCAGCTGAAAAAGGGAAGCTTTTCCAAAAGGAGGCATTATGGCAAAAAAAAGTGGGGAATGAAAGTTATTTTTATTATGTCCCAGAGTCCTTGATATATATTATACTGAAAGTTTTTTTAAAAAAATATAAATAAAAATAGACACAATATATGAACCAAAGTAAACTGAGGTAATTATACTTCCTTCGGTCCTAATTATAAGACATATTTAACCGATTTTGGAAAAATTAAGGAGAAGAGTTAAATTAATTAATTTTACTCATTTTCCTAAAATGTCCTTATATACATTTAAAATGACATAAGTAAAAGTTAATCAACAACTTTGCCACATATCTCTCTGACCAATTTTCCTTTCCACATGCTTTTTAATTGAAATAATTGTCTTGTTATATATACATATATATGTATAAATATAGATTTATCATGTATACACAAACACATATAGACACACACACAACCATGTATGCACACACATATGTATGTATGTATGTATATGTATATCTGTGTTTGTGTGTGTAAATATATATATCTCTGTATGTAGATACATATATATACACACAGACACATATATATAGACACACACACATATATATAGACTTACACATGTGTGTGCATATGTGTTTGTTGCAAACCATATACATATATACTTACCAAAAACTAAACACATTTGAGATAATAAAATAAGGGTATTTTATGAAGAAATTAACAAAAACTAAAATGTTGTCCTATAATTAAGACCAAAACTAACCTTTAAATATTGTCTTATAATTAGGACGGGAGGAATAACATTTTTTGAAGATTTGCTTGCACAGTTTTGGACTGAGCTGTCAAATATACGAGAGGATCAGGTTCTTTAGTTTGCTATGCCTTGGAATTGGCTGTTTGTTGTGGTGGGACACAGGCTATTCCGAGAGCGTACAAATGGTTAGAAGTCGGAGGGAAGCTCCCTACTAAAGACAAAACATGCTACTATACCATGTTATGAACCCCCTTTGTTTATACAAGTACGAACTCTCCCGTATATTGGGCGAATGTATCAATTTCATAATATAAAAGTAAATCCTTATTTTTTTCTTATTTAAATTATTAAGAAATTGAAAAAAAACATAAAGAAATATAAAAAAGAGAATCGGATTTCAAATCAACCAATCAAAAATAGTTGTCTCACTACCCAAAACACAACATAAACTATAATTATATCAGTAGTTATACTCTTATATTTTTACGGACCTTATTCTAAATATGAAATAGAGTTAACTTCTTAATTAGATTAACAAAAATAAATAAATTATTTAATTATATAATATGTTATATAATTTTAGATTATATATTAGTTTATAAATTAGATAAGATGGTTTAGAGAAAAAATGATATATATAATTATTTTAAAATAATTTAATTTATCATTTTAGTCTTTAAAAATATAAACTTTATTTTATATTTAAGATGAGAAGGAGTAGCGTATGGTGATAAAACCATTTCTACTTCAACTCTAGCATTTATGTTATTTGAGTTAGTAGTAGAAATTATTTTTTTTTTAATATAATTTACGAGATAAGTATATGAAAGAAATTTTATCTCAATCTATATAAATATGTGAATGTATTTTTCTAATATCAACCCAAATATACAATTTATTAGCTGTCTTCATATCAAATGTCACAATCTCATGGGTATATAACATTTGTTATGAGATGAGAAGGGACCGTGACTGGCGCAACATCTTGTTATGACTCTTCTTAGTATACGATTAAGGGACTTAAATTATATCACTTTATAAATTAAATAAAATAGTTAAGGAAAAATTATAAATATAAATATTTTTATTTTTCTTCGAATTTCGTTATATCTAGAAAAACAACTCTATTTTATATCTATAGGTACCAATTTTACAATATATATCCGCCGCTGTGGAAAGGTTGTCACGGGCACCACGCACGTGCTTCGCAAGGTTTCTATCCTCTGTGACTGGCTCCTACAAGCTTATCCGCGACATTTATTTTCACCCTTGATATCTCTGAAAATACTAAGGTGTGTTTGTTCTGAAGGAGGGTGGGGGAGGGGAGAGAAAAAATTTTTATTTTCTTCTTTATAAAAAGGTCTATAAAATTTTTTTAATATTTTTAAAATATATTTTCAACAAAAAAAATATTCCCTTTATTAATGACAATTTAGTCAATTCTTTTTTCTTCCCCTTCCCCTTTAACCAACCAAACTATAAGAGATACTTCGAGCCAGAAGGAAAATACTTCTGTCTTTTGGATAAGTCAATATCGAAGAAGAACGAGGGGTAGGGCGCATCGCATTAAGTGCTGAACTGTTCCATGAACTTGAAGACTCATCCAGCAAAACGACGCGGACCCGGGGTTGGGTAGGACCATTGTGCATGTGTTGGCCCTGTGTACCGAATCTGTGTACACCACTCTGCATCTCGCTGGTCTGGTCTCTCTCCACTTTGGTGTCTCTACTTCTACCAACAAGTCATCTTCTATCTGCTTCATCACAGTCTCCATTCCTTCTCTCACAACTCATTCATCCTCCAATTGCTTTTTGCTTGTTAAATCTTCTTTAATCTGATCCATTGCTCTAATTTTCTTGTACATGGATGACCAAGATCATAGACGAATTCACACTCCAGGTGATTTCAGCTCTTCCCGTGTTTCTTAATCAGTCTCCGAGCCTGTCTCGTTTTTCTGAATCTTGCTCTTTATTTCTCTGCTTTTGTATCGTATATCTTTCTGCTTTCTTTTACGGAGAAGTCTCTGTTTTTCTGGTTTTTTTTAAAGGAAAAGTCTCTGTCTCTCGCTTTTCTTTCTTTTTGGGGGGTTTTTATGAGTTTCTGAAATGGACGATTTTGATGGTCTTTTGTTGATTTTGAAGGGCACGAGAGTCATGGAGTCCATTTGTGTCACAAATGTGGATGGCCCTTCCCAAATCCGCATCCAAGTGCCAAACACAGACGTGCTCACAAGAGGATCTGTGGAACCATTGAAGGTTACAAACTATTCGACTCAGAGGGACATCCCCATTCCAACGCTTCAGATGATTCTGACGATGATCACAAGGCGCCAAGTCAGTGGAATAATATATTTCATATTTTCTAATTTTTACTAAGAAATACCCATGTCTGAATTATTTTTTTGTTCTTAAGTGAGCTTGACTCCCTCTAGCGAAATAAATTAATGCTCCATTTGTATTTGTTTAATTTTGTATTTTCTGCAAAGACAAGTCTACTGATATTTTGATTTGTCTAAAATTTGATGTATCAGGCCCAAAACCTGCCACGGAGATGAGTAAAAATGAGAAGAGTGGTGGTGGGATCGGAGAAAAAATAAAGAGATCAGAAGATGAGGTGTTTTCAGATGCTGCTGCAGACTTTTCAGATGCTGGATTAAGTTCGGATTCAGCAAATAATGCGGAAAAATTTGACAGAAAGGATCCAAAACTTTCAGAGCTATCTGAAAATAAAGGTTTTGATGGTAAGCTTCAATATTTATTGGAATACCTGATTGATGTATCTGCAATTTATTTTCCCCCTCATCAACAGATAAATTTTTTGAGTTATTTCTGATTTAGCTGATTTGTTTGCTCAATTAAAAATTTGATATCTGGTTTTCGTGATTTTTCTTTTTAATCAGTATGCAGCTATTACTCTGTAAACGATTCAGCATTTTACACAAGTACTTTTGTGTTTACTCTTAATATTGTAGCATCATGCTCTTAACACTGTTAAGTTTAGTGGGGACTATTTTATGTTAATTAAGTGCCCGTGTGGCTTAGCTTTTGAAAATAGCTTTTGAGATTTATGAAGTAAACATCTAAGAGGAGTTTTGTCTTGGCTTGCGTGAACTAGATTTAAAACCTGGTTTTGAGAGTTTCCAAACAAGCACTAAGACTCATAATTGTCGTGGTATGCTGATTATTTTATGGAATACTAAAACTGCTTCGGTGGTCTATTTAAAAATTTGTATGATAAGCAATTCAACCATACTTGTAGGTATTTCTTGACTTGTTCTTTTATATGTGTTGATAAATTATCGTGAACTGGAAATTGTGAGTTTTTTCCATGCTAGGTGTGTTTCTTTCATGTGGTAAACATTGTACTAACAATTGCTTTTAACAGCTGGAAGTGCGAGCCAGTTAATTGCCAAGTCGAGTGAGGACCTCCAAATGCCAAACCCCGAAACTTCAAAAAGTGAAGAGGTTGAGGCAGGAAAACCGTCAGAGTTGCTGGGTCAACCATCAGGGTTTGTTGTGGAGCCATCATCATCTTCAGATTTAGATTTGAAAACTGAGGCATCAACTGTTGTGCGTAGTGATGATTCCTTAGGTATTCCAATTAACTCACATCACAGCAAAGCTGAAGCCATGTCTGATGTCATTCCAGAAATGGGCAAATATGTGACAGATAGCAATTTGAGTTCTGTTGCAGAGGCTGATCTGAAAGGAATGGATGGGATTGAATCAGACAGAGAAATGGTTGAGATTGCAAAATCTTCCAGTAATGTTGTAGATGAAACAAGTGAGAAATCTTCTAAAATAGTGGTTAGTGATGAGGTAACCTATACTGTTGCCGATGAAATAAGTGAGAAATCTTCTAAAATAGAGGTTAGTGATGAGGTAACCTATCATTTTGCCGATGAAATAAGTGAGAAATCTTCTAAAATAGAGGGTAGTGATGAGGTAACCTCAAGCAGTGAAATGGTTGATGGAGCTGCTACACTTGACCAAAATTACAATGCCACTTTTTCTTCTGTGGGGCCTCCAGATAATGCTCTTCATTCTGATGCGTGTTCTGTTGCTGACACAAATGCTTCTACTAATGTTGTTCAGATGGAGTCAAAACATATGTTACAGTCTGCTACCTGTACTGATCCAGTCAATGCTTTTCAGGAAAAGGGAGGAGATATTGATGTCTTTACCCTGTCTAATCCTGATTTAGCTCATTCTCAGAGTGAGTTTGAAAATTGTAAGGGTCTGGAAGTTGGAGTAGCCGTACAAAATCCTTTAAGCTCGTACTCATCTGAATCACTGAAGCATGGGGATGACGACTTAAAGGTAACTTCGTCTGTGACTGGAGAGTGCCATTCCATTTCCAAATCAAACCAACTGACTGAAGAACAAGAGGTTCTCTCTAAAGAAATTAAGCAGGGGTGTATTAACAGTGAGCCCATGGTTGAAGTGACTGCTGAAGAGCATGCTGAAGTTTCTCCTGTCAAGCACACTGTTGATGGTCATAAAACATTAATAGAGATTGAAGCCTCTGCGGATTCCATGAAGTCTGAGATTAATAAGGCTTGTACTGTCGGCTCTTCTGAAGAACTGGGGTCTGGTGATGTTGGTAAAAATTTACAGCACAAAAACTTGTTGGAAGGTAGTTTTATAGTCTCATCTGATGATTTTGAAGATTTTAAAGATTGTGAGGAGGAAATTTCACGAAAATCTTTCAACAGTCTACACTCAACTGAAACATTTGAAGTTAAGGAAGATGACTTGAAGGATACGATTGATGAGGAAAATCGTGCTGATTTCAGGTCAAGTCAATTGACCAAAGAAAGTGAGATTGTTTCTCCAGATGTGCATGCTTCAGATGATATTATTAAGCAGGAGCAGGTCCGCCATGAGTCTCATGTTGAAGAAGCACTTGCTGAAGAGCAAGCTGTAGTTTATCCAGTCACACTGACAGCTGAAAGTAATCAAAGGTCAGATGAAATTAGAGCCTTTATGAATACTGTGAACACTGAGAAGAATGAGAGCCACGTACCTGACTTCTTGGTAGAACAGAAGATTGATGATGCTTGTAAAACTTTGCGTGAGAAAAGTTTTCCAGAAGATGGTGTCGTGGCCTCATCTAAAGAGAATCTCCAAAATCTATCAATGGACTCCTCACCCGGTCAAATTAGTGTAGTCAACAGAGAAGGAACGAGTCATTGTGAGGAAAAAAGAAATGATTTAGATGGTATAGTCTTAAACAGCAAATTCAAAGGAGGTGATGAGGAAAGTGATGTTGAAATCAAGGAGGAAGCTTTTCAGCCTAGTGACCTCTTGCTGTTGGAAGGGAAGACATCGAGTGATTTATTTAAGAGTGATGATGCAAGTGAAACTGGTAACGCAGAGAAATGTGATAAAAATGATACTCAGGGTTTGGGAGCCTCCCTTGTGAAAGATGCTTTGTTGCCCAATTCTGGTAGCACCCAATTTGAATCCCAAATTGTTTCAGAAGATGTAATGGATGGACAAGCAAGGAAACCATCAGGTGTAGATGCAGTGTCAGGTATTAAGGAAGGCACACAAGGAGATGAAATCATTAACAACTGCAAAGCAAAGGAAGAATTAAATACAGTTGGTGTTACTTATTCTAATTTACCTCAAGCACAAGGTACGGAGCCATCAAAGGCTGTAGAAAAACATGACAGGGAACTCCCCCCACATTCTCATCTAGAAACTCATCAATCTGTTCAATCTTTTCCTGCTGTCGAGCCCAGTGGGGAAGCTTCTGGAACTAGTGTTTTGACCGCTTCAGATCAAAATGGCAATAGTTCGGTTAAATTTGGTTCAACTGTAATTGATGCTTCAGTTGACTCCGGTAGTCGCTGTGATAGTTTGGAAGGAAACTGGGGCTCTGTTTCAGGTATATACGTTTGTTGCATTACAATAGAATGCCTCCTACACCATAGAAAGTTAACTGTTGGTGGATTTGCAACATGCTTGAATGGTCAATCAAAACTTCCTAATTTGTTGTGGTGCTTATTAAAGTTTAATCTCATTCCTGCTTCTTGTAGCTCCCACCCCCCCCCCCCCCCCACCTTTTTTGTACTCAATTTAACATTAGATACCATCATGTGACAGATTTTAGGCAAGATAAAAGAGAAAGAAAGTACCTTAACTTGCTGCTTGCGGTTACTATTTTCAGTATAAACAAGGCTAAACCTAAATGCTCACTTGGTACTTTGAGATGTGATTTTTATTTTATGTTTTTGAAATTTTCAACTAAATTGAGGCGTTTGGAACTGATGCAAATCTGAGGGACTGAGTAAAATTGTATGGATTTTAGTTTTGATAAGAAGTCAAGATGTTAAATATTATAATGGTAATTTTGCTCGGCACATGCATGATTTAGTTGTGTTACTCATATTTTTGGTGTAGAACTTTAGGCCTCATTAGGTGGTTCCTACCCTACTCCAGTGTATGTTAGATGTAGAGGGAAACAAGTGATTAGTCACTGTATGAAAGTATTTTATAAGCATCTCATTTTGCATGACCCTGATGATTATTCATATATAATATCAGGATAATTAATCAACTGTCACTGCAAATTATATTTTTGTTTAGAATGAGGTAGATCTATAGAGTAAATAACACGCATGCACAATTTCAATGTTTACGGTTTTGTCTGCTTCGTATGTCATATCTTACATGCTGACTATTAGTTATCTCAACTTCTGGTTTAATCTGATGCACATCAGAAGTTTCTTTATTCTAAGTTTGCTCTTTTAAAATTTGTGGGGGAAATGGGAAAGATCTCAACTTGCATTTTGTATATAAAGCCTAAATAATTTTTTTGCACTTTTTGGGAGGACGTGCCAATTGATTTCCTTTTTCATGATGTGTCAATCAGTTCTTTCTGCCCTATCTGATGCGCCAGCTATTATGGAAGGTGAAGCTTTGTCATCAGCAGATGCAGGGAAATCCAACTGGAATAGTTCAAAAGCTGCAACTCAGGGACCCCTATCTGAGAAACCAGACATGTTTGAACCACCATCTTTCATGACTTTGGTCGAACATGATCCAAAAGCTTCTGCTCCAGAATGCCAGAAGGGGCATAACCCACAACAACCAAACCCTACGTCTCCTCAGGCTGGTTGGTTCCCCACCCTAACTCAAGTTGTTAATGATTCTCAAGGGAGAAAGAAGAATGAAGACATTATAGCCAAGGTAACAAACTGGAGTACCAGAAAACAGAGCAGCACACCTTTGAAGAGCCTCCTGGGCGAGGCTGCCAATATCAACAAGCCCAAGTCTCCAAAGTTGGAAGAGAATCAAGTGTCTCCTAAAAATGGTAAAGTTGCAACAGATAATGGTTCTGGATTGACGACCGTTAACTCCATCCTTGGCCCTGAATTCCCTGCCGCACAGGCTGCGAGAGACGACGCTGGAAAGGAATGGAATTCCCCTGCTAGATATCCTGCAGACATCAAGAGAGAAAAGAGGAAAGTCAAGAGCAGACCATACTGGGTACAGTTTGTATGCTGCTCTTCTGTTGATCCTCGGTGAATGTGAAGTAGATGAATGTTATCCGTAGCGAAAATTAAGATTATCCTTGTTCTCATTCATGTGGTGTTTGTGGTATTATAGTTCTGCTACGTAAGGTTCCCTTTAGATATAGGTACATATTTTGCTCCATAGATCCTGGCCTGCCTAGATTCCTAGGAATATGGTTGTATATGTTGTGGATCCTCAGTCGTATTTTTCTGCTACGAAACTTGAACATGTCATATCATGGTTTGGTTCACTTTACCAGCTGCCCCAATTTGATGGTATGGATGATCCTGTTTAGCCTTTCCAATTTCTTTAAATATAAAATAAAGAGAGTGAATTGCTTTTGTTTATTTTCTCGAGTGATAGTGAAGGGTGAGAGCTATTTAATTTATGACTAACTTAATTTCAAATGTAAAATGTTTAATCAACATCTAACTTGATAGACGCATTTTCAAATGCTTACCAAGACGTAAGCTGATTACCACTCTGGGAGATGTTGGTCGTTCAATTTCTTTAGCACAATTAGTAACTATTATAAGTTACTTTTAACATATTTCACGTAAACCAAGAAAAATCTTAAAACCTTGTCAATTCTGCTTTAAAATTTATTAATTTTTTAATTTTGTCCCTATTTAATATATAATACACCTCATGAAAGCAAAGTTAATATGATAATAAATGAAAAGTATAATTTTAAATTCATAAAAAAAATTAGTTATGAGATTTATGAATATGATCAAAATAAGCATTATCTCTCTGCCTTCTAAATAGAACCAGAGCAACGGTCAACATACAATGGTTAGTTATATAGGATCTTTGGTAATCAAGTATTTGTCATTAAGTGTTGAAAAGGAAATCTCATGGAGGTCATTGTTTGATATATTTTGTTTAGTTTAGACGAAACTAGTTGATCATTAATCATTATGCTTAAAATATGTTGTGATGGTGACAGTAATCCATAGATTAGCACAGATTGGGAGCCCACTTGGGTGTTTGTCCACACGACACTGCTTAATTATTTGTCAGTATCATTTGGTTGGCAGTCTTAATTGTCATGTCACAACTTGAATGCTTTCTTATTTTGATTATGCAGAAACAGTACCTGAATGAGATGGGAAAGGGCCAAACTCTAAAAAGAATGCCTAGTTAGTCTTTTAGTTATAACTATGAAGAGAGACATAAATTTGTTAAACAGTATATCAGTTATAACTCACAGGTAAAAAGAAACTAACCATGAAGAGAGACAAATATATGTTAAACAGTAGTACTATCTGCTATAATTCAGAAGTAAATAGAGAGAGAGAGATCAAAGAAAATCAGAGAGCGTACGTTAAAGCTATTATCAGGTTGATCTTGTGCACAGATGAAAAGATCTCCGCTGATCAATGATAGTGATGAATAGTTTTCTTGTCTCTGGTTACCTGGAAGTAGTAGGCTTTGCACAAAGTGCAGGTAATCTGGTTCTGATCCAACCATGGATCCAAGCAATCTCTGTGAAATATGTGACAACAATTTGAAATCTCCCTGATGTGAGAACATGAACTGGGGCCAGAATTGGTGATGAACAATCCAATATCAGGACTTGGTTGATTGTTGAAGTGCAGCTTTCAGAATCAGAAGGAGGAGGAGGAGGAGCTTGGTATGATGGAGTGATATCAGAATAAAGAATTTAATTTAGGTGTAGCAGTAAGCATTCGAGAATTTGATTCTCGTATAATCTGGAACAATGAATCCCATGATGAATTGGTTTTAGGATAGAAGAGAGAGATGAGAGAGATATTGACACAACTAAGGAGCTTGAGAATCTGTGTTGTTTAATTAAATGAAAAGCTAATAAAGTCAAGGGATGGCTGTTGAAGCAAAGTAAGCATTTGAACTTTTATTAATACATAACTCCGCCTATTTGTATCAAGAAAAAGGAGAGATTCCACTGTCTGGATAAACATTAGGAAAAAATATATTTATACATAAGCTTAGATATTAAAAATTTGAAAAATCATAATTACTTTTAAAAGTATAAAGGGTTAAAAGTTGCATTTACCTTAAAATAATTTTTTTTAGTATATTTACTATAATAAATTATTTATATATTTTCAGTTGCATCTAATATCATAAAATAATTTTTAAGACATTCAACACTCCCAACATATTTTTCCAATAACATTCACTGCAACTAAATTGTAAATGTAACTATAGGAGTTGTTATTATTATTATTTTTTAATTAGATTGGAGGGCATTAACAAATTATAAGTGTGACCACTCATCAAACCTAAAGCTTCTCACAGTGTCACTTTTTTGGGAGTATCCACACTATTATGCTACTCCTTCTTATCTTTATTATAAGACATTAATTATTAGAAGTTTTTATCTTTATTATAAAGCACCAACTACCAAATTTTTTTTATTTTTATTATAAGATGCCAATTATTTTTAACCAATTCATTTATCATTATTTTCTAATTATACTCATATTTTTAACCAACTCTTTAGATTCACATTATTAAAGTAGGGATAAAGTTAAAATATTTATTAATTTTGAATCAATTTAATAATTTAACTTTCACTTATTAATTCATGATAAATAAATGGTGATTGGTGCCTTATTAAAATAAGGAAAATAAGAAGTATTTGATTAATTTTTTTATCCAAGTAAAAAAAAAAAAATGGTCGTAGAGTTGTTAAAAATTGAGGGACAGTGTAATCGGACGCCAAGGAGGACGAGGAGGAGGAACGAGAGACTCAAGTTCCTGGCTAAAATGGCGAATCTGGCAAGTCCGGCTCCCATAATTTACCATCTCCACTTCAAACGCAGTACAATAGCGAAACCTTGCGACCCCGTCTTCCATAAATTCTTCCCCAAGTTCCCTTCTCTCCTCACTCAAATCGGCCTGTCTCCTGTTCGCAGCTCATCAACTGATACATTTTCACAAAGTGCTTCCCTACAGCACAAAACCCTTCTTGTTGAGACTTACCATGAGCATCGCATCCTCAAATCCTTATTGCTAAAGCTTCAGGAGCAAGATTCAAGCCCTCTCCTCATACTCCAACAAGATGGAGATTGGTCCAAAGACCAGTTCTGGGCTGTCGTCAGGTTTCTTAAACGTGCCTCCAGATCCAAAGAAATCCTTCAGGTACTTGCTCTCTGGAAAATTATGACGCTGATAGGTCTTAGTTGTGTTAAGCTAAAATTTCTACCTTTAATTCGCATCGTTGTACTATTATTCTATCAGAAACTGAAATTACGGTGAAGTTCTTGAACAGTCCTTCGGTATTTAACGTTAAATTGGAAAACTGAAGAGGTTTTCTTTTTTTCTTTCTTGTTTTAATTTAGATGTTATCGTAGCATCTCTGCAGTGATTGACTACTGAGTATTTGAATAGGTATTTGATGTGTGGAAGAAAATTGAGGAATCACGGATTAATGAAGTCAACTATTACAAAATAATACGTGTGTTGACTGAAGAAGGAATGATGGAAGAGGCTGTGGCTGCCCTGCAGGAGATGAAAAATTATGGTCTCAAACCTTCTTCAGGTGCGTACAATCCAATAATTCATGGTTTCTCCATGGAAGGCAAATTCAATGATGCTTTGTTTTTTCTAAGTGAGATGAAAGCATCCGGCGTATTGCCGGACGCCGAAGCCTATGATGGTTTAATTCAAGGTTATGGGAAGTTTAAGATGTATGATGAGATGGGCTCGTGTGTGAAAATGATGGAGTTGGATGGATGTTCTCTAAGTCACACGACTTATAACATACTTATAAGAGAATATTCAAAAGCTGGACTACTTCATAGAATGAAATCTGTATATGTAAGAATGCCTTTCAAAAAAAAGCATTTGGATTCTTCTACTTTGGTTGCAATGCTTGAGGCTTATGCCAGATTTGGGGTAGTTACTAAGATGGAAAAAATATATCTTAAACTTTTGAACTCACAAACCCCTTTAAAGGATGATTTAATAAGAAAACTTGCAGAAGTTTATATTGAGAATCATATGTATTCTAGAGTAGAAGATTTGGGGATTGATTTACGTTCGACTTCTGGTGGGACTGAACTTGTTTGGTTTCTGTGCCTCCTTTCTCATGCTTGTCTTTTGAGTCGAAAAGGCATGGATATCATTGTTGAAGAAATGCAGGAAGCCGGAGTTCAATGGAATGTTACACATGCTAATATTATCATACTGGCTTATGTGAAGATGAATGATTTCAAGCACTTGAAAATTTTTCTTTCTCGATGGTCAACCTATCGAGTGAAGCCTGACATAGTCACTATTGGAATTATTTTTGATGCAACTAGAAAGGGTTTTGATGGCAATAGGATTTGGGAGGAGTGGAGAAGGATGGGCTATCTTCATAGAGTTGTAGAAATGGAAACAGATTCTCTGGTCCTTGCTGCGTTTGGGAAAGGTCATTTTCTTAAGACTTGTGAAGAAGTGTACTCTTCTCTGCACCCAGAGGACAGAGAAAGAAAAACATGGACTTATGAAGGCCTAATTGATGTAGTATCTGAACATATTGAAGGTTGTATCAGCCGTAGGACAACCAAATAAGGTATCAAACTCTTTTTTTTTTTTTTTTTTTTTTTAAAAAAAAGACAATAAAAGAAGGTGTGAATATTTCTAATGTCTTCCCACTATTTAATGGTGATGAACGAAAGTTTAAATGATGTAATGGTAGAGTGATGAAACCCTAGCAGTTTAGACCTTTAGGGACCTAGGAAAGTTTCTTTTAATGAGCTGAGAATATTTGGCTTTTTAAGCAATGAAGGAAATATCAAGCGTTGCTTTTGCACATTTGTACAAATGTTTTGAACAATGATAGTTCATTTTTCTCTGTTCAGTCTTCCTACATGTAGTTTAATGATCTCAACTATATATAACGACATATGACATCATCATATGGGAATGCTGACACATTTAAATGAAACAGTTGGGGCAAAAAACAAAAACATAATGTCAAAGTCAAGTCTAAAGGGTCTGGCAAAGAAGTTAAAAATTTATATTGTTGTGATGTTTTTCATGTTATGTATATATCCTTAAACGCCTTGATTCTAAAACCATATTTCACAAGTTAAGCTCCCTGAGCTTGAGGACACCTCTGGCCTTTGACTTCCCTGCCTGTCATGCTATGAAGTAACGAGCCAACTCCTTCATAGCCATGTCTTGTTTTTCTCCAACCATATCTGTTAGCAGTATCTTGAGACATCAATGATGTCTTGTATCCTTGACCATTGCTTGTTTGTGTTTTAGAGCAAATATGCATGCACCTATAAAATTAGTAAAATTATCAAACCCCCTTACTGTTATCTACATTTAGCTATCGGCTCCTACAATTAAGGTCCTAAAAAACAGCTCAATTTCTTCTAGGAGTTTGTTATTGCTCAAATGAAATCCCCAAGGACCCGTGTCTGGACATGTTTCTGACATTAAGTCCATTAAATACCCACAAACTTCTCCCATGTCATATGTCGCTATGCGCGCCTTTCCTGGTTCAAGTGGCTGACCATCTTGACCATCATTAACGGACAAACGCGTTCTGCATCCCTGCAAATATCAGAAATAACATTACTTCGGAATTTATATATCATATTGATGTGTTCGGTTGCCCACATGCACACCATTTTATTCTTTCAACAATGACCGTTCATTGTTATTATTATCAACAGCAAGCATTATTGATAAGATTTCAATTTTCAAAGTAACCCAAATATCAACGCATATATTTGATGATATTATAGGGCAACGACAGCGAGAGGTACCTGAAGAACTTGATTTATGGTCGCCACGTGATCCGAATTCAAAAGGTTGGATTTAAGTAGTTCTCGGAATAGAACCACGATCTCCGTGCTCAAGTTACTAGCACCAAGGTTCTTTAGTATGCCAGATATGCTAGAGTCATTAAATACAGATCTCATCCACTCAGGAACTTCACGCAGTTTTAGCAATGCAATAGCTACAAGTACGGCAGGCCTTTGACTATTAATAAATGATTGAGATGTCAAACAAGGAGCTGCCAAAGATACCGTCATCTCTTCCACAATAAACCTACACCAACTGCTCTTTTCAAATGGTATTTTTTCCCTTGTCTGCTTTTCCCATTCCATAATCATTGACAGGCAGAGGGCACAATTTATAGCCACTCTCAGGTCATTGTAAGAAACTAGGCCTTCTAGAATACTCCTTATGGACATGAGATACTTAATCGAACATATTAGCTCTTCATGTATACTGTTTATCTGATCTGATATTCTGGTAAACAACTCTAACAGGCTATAGGAAGCAACAATCTTGACAACCAAAGAACCAAAATGTAAAAGTCTGCACAGATCATGGCAACGGATGGTAATAAAGGCGACAGACTCTGTTGAATTCGTTGTAACAAGGAAGTTCTTCCAATCCACGACTCGTGGTAGGATAGCATGCAAACTAGAATAACAGAATAGTTAGCTGTAATGCTTAATTTGTATCGACACTGCTACTGAAGGAAACCAACATACCTCCTAAGAGCGAAATAATTAAGTAAAAGAACAGATGTTAGAGTTTCACAGGCGCTTGTTTGCTCATCATAGTCAAGTAAAGCAGGTCCTTTTGAAGAAGCTGCCTGGACTACATTGTTCACCATAGAAACTATACAAGTATTAAAAAGAATGAACTTTGAAGCTTCTTCAAGTGCTTTGTTAGTAGAGTGGTGCAAAATTAAGGAAAGAATTCCTAGTACAAAGAGACTTTCGGTTGTGAAGATATCACCAGTTTCTGGTGGAGTACAGTACTCTGTCACCTGCAAAAGGGGTAACGCACAGTTAACTAATCACTGACAAAAAATTCCGTCTTCTCAGGTAACCTGAGAGCTTTGGTGGTTACAGAACTATCGTCGGAGATATCAATATATTTTCATTTATCAGTTTATTCCTGATATTTTCAATTGGATACATAACTCACCTTTATCATTATTTTGTAGTCTCTTGACTATATTCATAATGAAACATCAATTTTTTCGTGTTTTTCCAAACTTGAGCAGGTACATATCAGTTATGTTTTGCCACTAATGAATCCGTTTTCCTAATGTCTGAAAGCAAAAAATAATACCCTCTGGATTTTCACAAAAAGGATCGTAAAATGAGAGAACTGGGACAAATGACGCCCAAACAAATAGAACTTGATGGGTACAACGTTTGGCAAAAAAAAAATTGATAACAAACGGCATCTCGCTGAGGGGTTTCTGACTCCTGAGCCCATCAAATTCAAATCGGATGAGGGGAAAACAAATAGACTGCATTGGCACTACTGATAACTGATTGTCCGCCTTGAATGCTACAGTAAATTAAAGGGACCAAAATAATACCCTAGGTATTGTACTCGATCAAAACTGGAAGCCATCTGTTTATCATACCGTCCTGGCCACCAAGGCCAAACTGGTAAGTAAAGCGACTGAATTTAACACTACGGCCAAAATAATGCTCAAGACATTTTGTTTTTCAAAGCTGCCAGTGATGTGTTGGAAGTTTAGCTACTCACCTTCATGGTTACAGCAACCCAACATTGATCGGTAGAAATTGTTTCAGAGTGCACTGAACCCAAAATGTTGAAAACAAGAACCAAGACAGGTATTAGAATTGCCATCGAGAAGGTACGACTTGAATAACAAAGCGTCCTAATTGTTGTCCCTAATCCGTGCAAACATAATTGATCAGTAGCAACTGGACAGATGCGAACAACAGTTGTTATAAGATCTAGAACAGAAATTATGTCATGCTCATGGCGTTCTTCCTCTACGAGTTGTGCCAACAAGTATAAAAAAAGTCTTGCTCCGCAGTTGTCCCCTGAGGATACTAACTCAGCTAGTGTCTGTACGTTTACTGTTTGATTATGAGCTTCATAGATCATTATGCCAGTCCCTTCTGAGCTGCAAAATTTCAAAATCTGACGACTCAATGATTTGAGCAAATTCTCTTGTTGGAACAACCACTTCAGTGATACTGAGTGAATTCTGGCTGAAAGTAAGTCCCATCCATCTTCATTTATGACTTGGAATAGAATTCCTTCAGCTTCTCGACTGTAGGGAACGTGGTAGCTCATCCTGCCGAGGCCCCTGAACAAGCTGTAGAGATTTACCAGTCGAATCACTGTCAAATTATCAGTAGTTCCGTCCAAAACGTCACTGTTATTAACAAGAACATATTGTTCAAGAGATGCCAACACCAACTTCTCATCCGCTAGTCTGGCAATTCAAATATAAAAGTGGTTAGGAATTAAGACATAAGCTAATTAACAGTCAACCAGAGAAAGGAGGCGTAACTACCTTTCATCATATAATGAACTGGTGTATAAAATCAACAAAACGGCAGATTGGCAAGATGCTAATTCTGAACTTTTAGTACTCCTTTGACCAAGTAGATACAGTAAATCAATAGGATCAGAAGGCAAATGTAAAGCCGCACCCCTAATTGTGTGTCCAGAATCATCACCAAGAAGAACATCCACAAGAGAGCTGAGAAGTGAATATATTCTGTATTTCATCTTATGTCCTGGGAACAAGCCCAGACATCCATATGAAAAGCTGAACCAACGAGATGATGTCATGATGTCCACAAATTCCGAGGCATTGACATTTACGTGAAGAAGCAATATAGAATGAAAAGTTTCCAGCAATCCCAGGACTGTTTCCTCTTCCATTTCGTTAACATCTGTTAAAAGCCAAGGAAGTAAATGTGATTTGCATATATCTAGAATACAGCTTCTGAGTTCCAGTTTACTTGAGTTGGTGGAGTTTCCTTCTTGACTGTATGCATATGCCTCTTTAAGTAGGTATAAAAAGTGCAAAATTTGTTCGGTATTCCTTTCAGATACGTAAAGGCAAGTTAAAGCTGCATGTTTTGTTGCTTCTTCAATTGGTTTTGACAGATCAAGAACCCCTTGACCAGATGGAGATCTTACAAGAGCTACGAAAATTGAGCAGGCCATTATAAACGTCTCAGGGAGCACCCCCATCTCCCCATCAGAATGTTTTTTAAGCATCCTCGTCAAGACAAGAACTAGTTGCTCCACCTGAGAAGACGACACTGCTCCAGGGCACTCAGAAACGCATTTGAAGATGAGTTTCAGTGTCTCAAATTGAACTGCGTGAAAGGGAACTTCCGCTATGTATTGCAGTACTGGAATCAGAGTTGAAAACCCAACAACAAGCCTTAACTTAAAGACTTCCTCTGCAGTTGATAATATATCTAGCACTTGAAGACAAGTCTTGACTGTTGGATCCTTATATTCTGCTCGTCATGAGAGAAAATTTAGCCCATGAAGGTATGCAACAAAGAAGCCCAATTTTCACAATTTGGAAAGAAAAATATAGAGACTTAATGAGTAACTGCCATGCCTACGGTCTTCTTTGAGTGAATTCACCGTCATGGTGCCATAAGATGGCTTAAGAACTTGAGCCAGCAGCAACATTGAAATTAAATTTAACACTTCAAACTTACAAGAGCAATATACGAAGAAAGCTAATTAGAATAGTGGCAACTTCTCCAGATAAAAGCTCAACCAATCAACGGTGAATTCAAACAAAGAAGCCTAAAGTTTTCAATTTGTGATATGCCTAAATCACAATGCTGATAAATTGGAAAAGCAAAGCTATACCAACATCTTGTCACTCGGAATAAAAAGAACAGCTTGGTTCCACAATTTTTCGAAGAATGTTCTTACCGGACAATCTTAATATTTCAAAAACATAATCTGCAATATTTTCTTCCACCAAGACTTGAATATGTTCGCCTGAAGTACCTACTGCAGATAGATAATGAAGCAGTAAATCTAGCGTGTTGATTTGGACTTGACTGTTCGACGAAAGCAGTGGGCCTTTGATGGCTTCGGCAAACAGAGCACAAAGAGATGACCCCTTGTTTCCGCTCTCTGTTTCTGAGGAGTGACCACCTCCAGAGAAATTCATGCTGCTAGTATCATATGCTTCGGCGAACAAATCTCTTCGAGCCAGTACAGTCAAAAGTGCTAATAAAAAATAGATCAAACTGTTAACCAGGAGGGAGTAAAAACAGTCAAAAGTGATAAAAATAAGCAAGCCAACCCTGCCGAGAGAAAAGGGTGGGGTTAGGATTGTTATCTATGGCTTTTGGACTGAGATGTTATAACATATTTAGCATTTTTAGATCAATAAACTAGGTGCTTAACAAATGGGCTGTCGAGGGATACTGTTGATTATTACCGGAGATGCGGCAGAACATTGACCATTCAATGAATATTTGAGTACTCATGGCGCTAAAGCGGCCATAAAAAGCGATGCTATCGACGTGCTGGACCTAGGGCTTTAAATAACAAGTCTATTAAATCAAATCAACTTTGTACCTATGAGACGAATGAGAAATTTAATTTGGAGAAGTACCTCTGAGCCACATCTTACTAGTTACTCCCTAACAAAATAGGCTTCCAAATAGTATAACGAGCCACCAAAAATGAAATTACAAGTAGTCAAGTAGACAACAAAGAGAATAAAGAGAAATCGACAACAGACCAACACAATTCAAGCGGACATCATCATTCTGTGTCTTCATGAGGGCATCTCCCAACAAGTACAAGAGCTTAGGACAAAAGGAAATTAAAGTATCAATTCCATCTCCCTCTGCGGATGTAGTCTGAAGAATAGATAATTTATAAAGAACAAAAAGGATTTCCCCGCGGGTGTCCTCACTGCACTGATAAAGCAGAGGGCTTATAATATGTAAAATAAACAAGAGGCAACAAAAAGTTAACAGCAATGAATATATTTTACCACGGAAATTGCAGGCCTGCTACAAGATTGGAGATGAGGCTATGCATATCTTTGATGTGAGCATAGGGATCATCCTTCTGACAATCCAGAAGAACCCCTAGGCAGTGGAGCTGTAATTTTAGAACTATAAAACAGTCCATAAATATTGTTTAAGTAGTCTCAAATTAATTGGCAAAGGAACAACATGTTTTATTTTTGCAATGAGCAGAGAATCTTGATATAGATATATTTATATCCTTTGAGCTCTTTTAAACTTTACACGCTATTCAATCATGTTTAGACTCGTGTCAGCTATGATAACCATTTCAAGAAATCCACAACAGAATTTAATTTAAACATATTCCCCTTAAATCCCACTCTTCGATAATGGACACACCAGCTATACCACAGCCCTGTGTTGGAAACATTACATATTGGACCGTCATGTTAACTTGATAATGACCGGATCAGATAAGAATTCGCGGTCATGAAACTTACGTAACTTGCTAAAAACTAGTTTGATAACTATTTATCGCCTTCTATTCCCTTGAATAATGCATGAAAAATTCAGTGATTAACTGCGTCGAGCAATGATGAAAATCAAGTGAACGAGAAAATTGAAGAACTTAAGGAATTACCAAGTGTAATTGGCGGCATCCCCAAGCCAATGAACCGGCAGAGAGGCGATCGGAAACCCTAGAGAGGAAATCACCGTAAAGAGAAGGATGATCGGCGGAAGATAGAGAAAGAATGAGCTGGATGAGGTGGGAGGCAATAGATTCATCGTCGAAAGAGGAAAGGGCAGTGACGAGAGGAGAGGTAAGGAAGTGCGGATGAAAGGTGAGGAGGGAGTGAAGGAGGAGAGGTTGGGAGAGTGCACGGGAGAGCTGAGAGAGAGCGTAGGAGACATGGATGGTAGGAGAGAGAGCATTGGAAATGAGGTTGGAGAAGCAGAGGAGGCAGATGGAACCGCCTTGTTGGGTGTGGAGGTTGAGCGAAGATCGGTGACCCTGAGAGCACGGAGATGATGAATCGGAGAAGCCATCGTCGTCGAGTTCGGGATCCAGATCCAGGTCCTGCGAATACCTGCAGTTGAGGTACATGCTTTTCTGTTTTCTCGAGCGCGAGAGAGAGAGGGGAAGAAAGAGAGGAAGTTCGTAATTTTGAACTTTGTGGCGCCAGACACTGCTTGAAAATAGAGATATGTCGTTGGAGTGATTTTTAAAATTTCGTTATGCGCCTAAAAAAAATAATTATTTTGTGTAAATAAAAAATAATACATTATTCCTTACCATCTTTCGCGCGTTTGGTATGACCGTGAGAATATATAAATATTATGATAATTGAAGATAAAAATTTAATTTTAAATTTGATTAAAAAAATTTAAATTATTACTGTATTAAAGAACCAAAAAAACATTAAAGTCCTTAATTCAATATATTTTTTTTGATAAAATGGTATATAAATTAAAATACATATGATATATATGAAAATGTTCATATTAAATAATAATATGTTTTTTTTTTGGTAAAATAATATGTTGTTAATAGGATAAGCTGTTTTTTTCTTTAGAAGCTGCAATTTTGGGCTTCCCCGTCCGTATAAGCTCCTTTTTTTCTTAAAAGTCCATTTAAGTTTGATGCTATCCCAAACATGTTTGGGTAAAATGAAGCTCATCTCCCCAATTGGGCTTTTAGCCCCTTCATTGCCCTTTTACTCTGCTTGGATGATCGAAACTCAATTAAAAACGCATATTTTAATATTTTGCTAAGGAGGAGTGGCACAGTTGGCTAAGACATCAGCCTTCACCCCAAAAGGGAGGAGGTTCGATTCCCGCTGGTCAATGTGAGGGCTTTTTTGGTGGGCGATCTGTAAATACCTCTATAAGCGCTCTTTGAGTCTAGAAGTATGTCCTGGCCCTGGTGAGTTACCGGTGTCTACCCCCACCTAAACTTTTTTTTAAAAAAAAAAAACTCAATTTGGATTTCTTGGCTCGTACAAAGCCCCTTCTTTTATCTTAAGATTTCATAGCTTTGGTTTTTTCGTTTGGGACAACATCATGGATAGTTTTAGCTTCAAAAGGCTTTTGGTTTGGTCTGGATGTGTGCACCTCTCAGTAGGGATTTCAAAACAAAATTTGTTGGTTAGCCTCGGCAGTACTTTCCATTAGATTTAATTCGTCCTTACTTATTCCTATCTTATAAGGTGCAAGTGAGATTGATAGGCGAATTTCTAACATAGTACAGCAAAAACTCTGGAGTATGAAGTGTACTATTGGTACTTAAGCCAAGACAACAAGTACAAAGTGATAATTTGACCTTACATTTATGTGCACTTACGGGGTGTTTGTTTTAGGGTAATCCAAAGATTACTTGGGAAACATCATCAGATAATCCATGAACACCTCATTTGGCAGAGCACATTGACAAAAATTACCGAGTAATTGGAGATTACTCAGTAATATCTCTCTGTGTAAATTCGGCAAATAGGATTACCACGAAAAAGGTGTTATTCCTGGATTACCAGGGAAATGAACATAAATTCAAATATCTTGACTTAAATTACCCAGTAATATTTTGACTTATCAAACAACTTTTTTATAATTATTAGTAATCTTATTTTACACAGTAATTATTAGTAATCATAATTCCTCAGTGATCATAAATTACCCAGTTGAAACAAACACCCCCTAAAAGACAAATGGATTGAGTTTGATCTTTTGTTGTGTTGTAATATGATCTTATGCACAGATGAAGCGATGGTGTTTGATGTTTATAGACATGATGTCTTGAAGTAATACATTTTTAATTAAAAGTCATAATTATTTGTTAAATTCATGAAACACATATATTGATTCACAAACAAACTTATGACTAAACAACCTATCACCAAGTAGTAATTAACACACCTTTTTATAGGTGTCTTTAGAAACAAAAGAAACATGACCATTATGACATTTAATGTTATAACTCCTTATACAACTATTTACATAAATTCCTTAATTTATAAGCATTTTGACTTTTCAATAAATACATCTTTTTCATTCTAAAATATTCTCTCAATTAATCACTATTTATCATTAATAATGGTTTGATAACATTTTAAAATATTAACCATAATTGTCATAATTGATTTATGTGCTAAGAATTGATTGAAAATTAGACATAATTGATATAAACTAATGAACTCACTTTTTGTTCTTTCCTTAAATATTTTCTTGAAAATCCGTAGATACTACCTCTTGTCTTTAAAATAAAACAAGTTGACTTTTTAAAAAAATTAAAAAAATTAAATAAATTATGGGAATATCATTTCTGCCTTAAGTCAAAATTACGCCGTTTTGGCTTTTTTTTTTGTTTTTTTTTCTTTTCCCTTTTATCTCTTCATTTAAAAAAGAGTCAAAACGACGTAGTTTTGACTTAACGCATAAAATTTTTTCTGCCTTAAAGGCAAAAATGATATTCCCATAAATTATTTTAAAATATTATATTTATCTATTTTATACTTCTATATAAGCTAAATTGTTTGATTTATAAACCGATATATAATCAAATGATCCACAATATATACTATGCTATAATTAACAAACTAATTTAACTTCATTAATCTAAAAAAATCTTATACTAAATATTTGAGATAGTATTTAATAATCTAATGAATCTTATTTGTAAACTTGTAATGTTAAGTTACATGTGAACCCAATTAAAAAAAAGGTAAAATCAATAGTTCGGCTGAAAGAAATTTTATATTTTATATATTTAAATTTAGTCATTTTTACTCCAATTTAAATTTTATTTGTGATTTCGATAACTATTAATTGATTAATCATTTTATTAATTAATTTAATGTTTAATTATCAATATATTTTTCAATTTTATTATTATAAACTACACGTGTTTTCAAAAAAAAAATAGCTTATAATTTACTATATCAATAAAATATATGGAATTATAGATAATAAGTACGCGATTTTTTTAGCTGTAAATTCTTGGAAAGTATCTATCTTTTGCCAAGAAATCTTCTAGATATCTCTGAAGATATGGAAAGTATATCATTGGATTGATCAGAACAAAATTTAAAAATTCATTTTCGTCATTCCTATTTAAGAAATTTTATTTAAATAATTTAAATTTAATCTAGATAGATCAAATCGAATCAATTATCAGGTCATCTACCACATAATTAGATTTACTGGGTCGTATCATAAGAAGACATTGGGCATTGGAGGGATAATTATATATCTTTTTTGTGGATTAATGAATATATCAAACTGAATAACCAACTTGCTACTATTTTATATATATATATAACTGAATATATCTTTTTGTGGATTAATGAATATAGATTTAAAGTTTCAAAGTGCTCGTAGTCGTTAGTTTCTATTTAATGAACGATACGTGTGGTCATATATTATTCATTTTGCCACACTTGCTACCCAAGCCTCTGCATCAAGCGAAGCCGTCAAAGCTTTTCGCAGAGAAAATCAAACAGTCCTGAGTTCGTCGTTACTTTTCTGAAGATCCTTCTCTACTTTTTCTAAATCAAAGAGTGATAAATTCGTATCAGGTGCATATCCTTTGTCCTTCATCTCCCTTCTCAGCTTACTTAACAACGCCTGAATCTCATTGTTCCTTTCGTGAACATTATTCTTTTCGGCTCGAAATACACGAACCCGGTTCGTCACAGTGATCCAACTATAACCAGCGCCCTTCTTTATAGCAACATCTTTCATTACCTTCCTGACCAGAGTGGCTTCTTCCCACCTGCATTGATATAAGAATTAGTTGGTGATTAGATTTTATTCTAAATATAAAACTTCAATATATTTTGTCTCTCAAGTTTATAGTTTTTCCCCAGGTAGCCATGGATATGCCTTATGATATTTTAATTGAGATCTTCTCATGGTTACCTGCAAAATCTATCTACAAGTTCAAATGCGTCAACAAATTCTGCAACGCTATAACTTCAATGGAGGGTACTTATTTCAACCAAAAGCAATCCCAGAATGCCTTACTAAGGGATGACTCTTGTTTCTTCCTGCAACCATACTGTATACAAAGATTTAGTGTAAGAACTGAATTCCATCACCTATCCGCAAAGAACACAACCTCTGGTGCATCTCACGGTTTCTTTCAATTTCTGGAATACTACCCATGTTGCAGAATTATTGCTTCAAGCAAGGGCTTGATTCTTGGTCGTAGCGATACTAAGTTATTCATCTGTAACCCAGTTACACAATCATGGCTTCCCATTCCAACCCCAGAATGTCTGAAGAAATACCCAGGTCTTGATCTCAACATTGTCTTGGATTGTAACGTGGAAGACTCAACAGATTTTATGTTATTTATCTTGGAGGGTCAAGATGAGTGGGCTTCTCCATATCTTGATTTGAAATTCTACTCTGTAAAAGAGAATATATGGAAGTCAGTTGAAGCAAGCTTCTTCTGTGGTGGAAGAAATATTATATTTGACACACATGTTTATTATAGAAAAGCTCTTCACCTTATATCAGATTGTTTTCCTTATTTCAGCAAGTCTAGTCCTTATTATAGGCCATATATAATAGCTTATAATGTCGAAGATGGAAGCTCAAGGATGATTAAAATCCCTAAAGAAGCTAGAAGAGGATCTCATGACTTCACCTGCGAAATGAGAATTTATAAATGGGGGAAACCAACAAGTTCATATGAGTCAATTTGTTTGGTGAGATTAAGGAAGAAGGTTTTTACCGTCTGGGTTATAACTAATTATGAGATTGGTCAGTGGAGAAAGATTTTAAAGGTAAGGGTGAAGGCGATGGGAGTGAAAAAAGAAGATCCTGCTATTGTAAGAGGATTCATTGTTATGAATGGGGATACGCTAATTTTCGCCACGGAGATAAAGATATATGGATATGGTTTGGGACAAGAAAATTTTATGAAGTTTGAAGAGATTTGTGAACATGAATTTGGACGTGACGCGAGGAGTTTTATTGCTTATTCAGATACACTTCGTCCTTGTGGTCATAGTGCTATGACCTTACCATTAATGCAACAACGTTGATCCTTCTTTCTTAATTTATGTTTTAAACTGAAAAAACAGTATCATCTCATCTCTTTTGTTTATTTTTCCATTTGTTTTATTCTTCGCGCTGTTGCTGTTGATGTTATTGATTATTGAAGTTTTGAATATTACAACCAGATGCATTAAGGGAATAAACGCCGCAATAATGATACTTACAAACTTAACCAACAATCCTTACTTTATATTTATTAATTTTAAATATTATAAGACTCAAAATGCCCAAGAAAACGATGAACAGTAACTCCACTATGGACATTAACATAACATCATATTTCAACTTTCTATGATTGTGTGATGACAATTATAATATGCAAATTAATTTTTATAATAATAACTATCGTGATTTTTTGCAATTTTCCATGTAAAAAAATAAATAATGCTCGCATGAATTGGAATTACCTGCAGCGAAAACAGGAGAAGAAAACTTTTTTTGCTATACAACGGACATAGAACTTGCGGGGCCTTTGCTCAACTGTGACTTGACAGCATGGTTTCTTTGACCCCAAGTAATTATTAAAAAGGGTTATATAAATTTCAGCGCTTTTTCAGGCAAAGCTATCATAATTATGACAACAAAGCATTTCACGACATAAGAAAGGTTCTTGGGAAACTTGATTACAGGGCCTAAGGAAGCAAAATAATTACAAAAAAGACCTAAGAAACATTCACATGTCAGAAAAGACCCTAGGGCCTTTTCAGGCACTTTTTTAAAAAAAAGTGTACAGACATAGTTGCTAATTGCTACAGATGTAGTTGTTAATTGCTACAGATGTAGTTGTTAAAATGTAGTTGTTAATTAGACTGATTTAGTTGTTAACGGAGACTGATATAGTTGTTAACGCTACTGATGTAGTTGCTAACGTTTTTTGAAAAAATGCCAGAAAAGGCCCTGGTAGGGGTGTAAACAGGCCAGGCCCTTAACAGGCGAGGTCTGTTCTGTAACATACTGGCCTGAGCCTGGTCTGTGGCATGTTACAGGCCTACTTTTCGGCCTGGGCCTGGCCTGTGACCTGTTAAGGCCTGTGTTTTTTTTTAAAAAAAAAAAATTAATTTTTTTTTATTTAATTAAGCTAACAGGCCACAGGCCTACTTTAAACAGGCTAACAACATGCCAAAATTATATAAATTAATACTAATAATATAAATAACAGGCCACAGGCCGAAAACAGGCCTACTTTAAACAGGCTAAAAACAGGCCAAAATTACATAAATTAATATTAATAATATAAACAGGCCGGCCTGACAGGCCTAAAAGGCCTCTTATCAGGCCTGGGCCTAGCCTGTTAAGGGAAAACAGGCCTCATAAGAGGCCTTGGCCTGGCCTTTTAGCCTGACAGGCCAGGCCTGACTAGGCTTTTAATAGGCCAGACCACAGGCCCCTGGCCTTTTTACATCCCTAGGCCCTGGCATGTGAATGTTTCTTGGGCCTTTTTTGCAATTATTTTGCTTCCTTGGGCCCTCTAATCAATTTTCCCAAGGTTCTTGGGCACCAAGCAACTTAACCTCATGCTTATTCCCAAGGAGAAAAAGCTTCACGAACTCATTTAATGCAATGAGGATGAATTCCGTCAAACTCCAATAATAAGGCCATGAATTCATTACTCTGTGAATTGGGGAGCAAGTAAACACAAATTATAAAAATAAAAATCCAGAGAGGAAAAAACCCAAAATTCATAATTGGGCCAAAACTATATAATGACCTAAACCATCCCCTCATCTACAAAGTTGCTGATCGTATGCAGAGCAGCTCTTGCGTTCTCATTATCCTTTCCTTCCACATCTTTACGCCAAACTCAAATAACTTGAACCCTTATTTCCTCAAACCACCCAATCGGAACCCCAAAAGAATCACACGTTTCAGATTTACTTTCCTTATTCATCAATTGGTATGGGCCTCAAATTTCCTCTGGGAACAAAGAAAGGAATATAACTGAATGTAACATCATAATTCACAAAGCGACAGGACACATCCTGGATGAATTTTCCAGCCAAAGTCCAAGACTTGTAAACATCATCAGTCTTTATCATCAACTCTTCAAGATTGGACAGCCAGCTTTTGAAGATGTTCAAAGAAGACTTGAAGGCTCACATCATCAGTGAAGATCACATCCGAACCAGCAGACATCTCGTGTGCATTGTTGTATGTTGCCGAGGGGTTCAGCTTTGCTAATAAAAATCTAGCCTGTTCCGCATCCCAAAAAATAAGGCTCTCGTAACCCAATCAGAATGAACCAACAATATAACAACAATCAAGGAGATGAAAATTGAAACCGGTTCTGGTTCAAATACTGACCTGGGAACCATGTTGATCACAAACTACCAATCTAGGAATAGGAAAACGATCTCCAATGATGATTTGAGCATCATCAAGTGGCGCTTGTAATAGATGTGCAAATGCCTGCAATGAATTTCAAAACTATTAGGGAAGAAGAAAAAGAGCAAAGGCAGATGAGACCCCAGAACATAAGTACATAACTATAAGATGAAGCTCTGATCAAAACCCCAATTTCCATCATGCGGAGACAGTAAGCTAATAAAGCTTCCAATTTGAATACTCCCTCTAGTCCTTACTATAAAACATCAATCAATAATTCTTACAAAACAATAAAAACGGTTAAAGATATAAAATTTGTCCAGAAATTCAAGTGATTTACAATATTACCCTTACCAATTACACTAAACTCTAATACCATATTAATTATTATTCTCTCTCACTACCTTTATTAAATATGGATATACATGGGGGGAAAAAACTTAATGCTCCTTGAAAACTAACAAGTGCCATATAAAAAGGACCATGAACACTTGATAGTTGTTGCTTTATAATAAGGACAAGAGGAAGTATTTAAAAATATCCAAGACCAATTTGACCACAGAATCGGCATGTGACAATTATTTAGTTTGCTAGACATGTCCCAGCATATACCTGATGTTCTGGTTGGTCCTGGTATCCTAAGTTGCGCCACTGAGCTATTGTCATCCCATGAAAAATGACGACACTAACATATGAATCTAGCAACAGAATCTTGTCAGCAGCAATGGAAGATACATCCAACAACGCAGGTGCAGGCAGTGAATTGAATGAATATGATATTAAAGACGGTTGAATCATGACGGCGGCATTGCTAATGTTTTCCCTGTTCAACAGCATGCGGAAGTAGGCAGTCTCATCTGGACTATTGTTAAAAACCTGCCAATACAGTTCACCCCCATGTCACAAAGTGACAGACTAAGTTTGAAAAGCTGGACAAAGGGTAAAATCACTACACATGGCAACCTGCACAAACTGTGATCGTCGCAGATTGAACATAAACTGAGGGAACAATGAAAATGATGGGTTCAATGTAAATGATGATGGGTCATCCTTGCGGTAGTCCCCAAATTTTGAACAGAGACGAATGAGGTGTCGATCTAACCACCGTGTGGCATCAAATGCTTCCTGGAAAAACAGAAAAGGATGCTTAGCAAAGCAATTCAGCTGAAGAAGTCAAATGGTTAAATACATAAATTTAGCCAGCATTAATATATACCCAACAAGGGCATGGTTAAAAATACTTCTTTGTGGCACAAAAATAAGGAATAGACACTGTCAGCTTTTGAATGCAGAAAAAGTAATGACCACAGAAGAAAAAGGTAGAGAAAAGTAGCACCAAACTTGTTCACTCAAATTTGTAATTCGAAAGGGCTAAATACTAGAGTCTCAGAAGATATAATCAGTGGTCCCAAAAGTGAAATTTACACAGCAAAAATATCAAACGTTTCTCCAAATTTTTGGTCTCACCTGAACGAAAGAACAAAACAATACTGAAACTCGAGTAAAAAGTTATCTACCATAGAACAACAAATGGTGTAATGCATTTTGGGAACACTAAGGAGATCATGAGTTCATGACAACATAAATTGAGATGTACCTCCATCTCCATCTTCAGAGAAGCGTATCTAGCCATTACAACTGCAGCTGTTTCTTGATCAAATCCTTGTATCAGTTCCTGAACCCAAATACTTTCAATTTTTAGCAAGAGTGCTCTAAATTAAGAATTGTATTGTGGTGACAAGAAGACCCAATAATGTTATTTTCCTCTGATATAGTTAAATTCCAGCCAACTTTTGGTCTTCTCTCAAAGCTCGCACAAATTTTGATTAGACTATAACATGAACTCTCCTGATATAGTTAAATTCCAGCCAACCTTTGGTCTTCTGAAACTCAGCATAAATGGACATGTCACATTAGTTACACAGATTTCATAAACCAAAACAGACCATCGTTTATAAATTGGGTGTAATTAGAGCCAAACTAAGAGAAGATAGTCCTCACAATGTAAGGACTCAGCTAATATATAGTTTGTCTCACACAATGAATGTACCCAAATGTAACATCATCAACATATCCAATTGAGTGCAAAATGAGAATAGGACCTTTTATTTATTTATTATTATTATTTTTTTGGGGGGGGGGGGTGGTTAAAAAAATCAAGCTTTCTTTTTATAAAGAAACTACAACTACCTCAGAGTTAGCAGGACTATCTACCCATCTTCTAGTTACTGTTGTTACACGAAGAGCTAATTGACCATCAGGACCCTGGTAACTGCAATAATGACATCAATTAATAACTTTAGATGCTGATCAAGGAAGATAAAAGAGGCATAAAACTGTCGTCCTGAATCCCTCCCATTTTCTTTGGGGGAAGAAAGATTGTCCATCTTACCTTGTAAGAAACTGCAGGTAAAACTGTGGGTTGATGGTTCCTGGATTGTTTGAACGATCACTTGATGAAAGATCAAACATCACTGTCAAGCAAGTACTCTTGTCAAGGCCGCACATCTTCCATGCTGTTGTATTCCCCTCTCCTATCACAGTATCAGCAACTGAAGGCCCTTTCTACAGTATGCAGTTGACACCACCAAAGTCCAGAATTATAAGTTTAAATTGAATTTAATCCTGTTTTTGAAGATCCAACACAAACTCCAAATCTGGTGTCTTACTAAGCACAGGAAATAAAAAGTTTGAAACATCAAGTGATCCAACCTTTTCCAATGATGTGCAAGGTCCAATAATTCCTTGAATTTTTATTTCCTTGGAGCAGTTGATCTCAAGGGTTCCGCTGAAAAAAAATCAGTTAGCCAGTAAGTTATTTGTCTGATTCAGTAAAAGAACAAGATGAAGAGAGAAAGAGTGATAGAAATTGTGTGTGTGTGTGTGTGTGTGTGAGAGAGAGAGAGAGAGAGAGAGAGAGAGAGACTGGAAAGCCTTCTTTTTTCAAAGAAGTAGAAAACCTATTTATCAGCTGTTGACAACAACTGAAAGTCGACATCAATAATAATTCTTGCTTCCTTAGTAACGAATAAACCTCAAACAACCTTAGTTCTAGGATTACAAAATCTTATTTCAGCTTCAGTCAACAGTCATTGAAATAAGATCCCAAGTCATTCCAAACTCAAATTACACCAATCAATCGGTCAAATGTGATTGCATTCCCTAGATTCCCAAAAATTGACTAGGGATTGGACTGGACTTGAATAAATAATGTAAAAAGCATAACAAATAATTTCATAGGGGACTGGACTTCAATATAAAACGAAGTGTCAGAAAATATTTTGGAAAAAGGAATACCCACTTAAAACAAAGACCAAGTGACTGCTCCCCATCCTCAAAAACACGCTTAAATGAGTCCTTGAAAACTGAATGACCAAAACTTTCAGCAAGAACAACAAGGCCACCTGTCCTTTCAACCGCAACTTTCATTTCTGCAACTCCAACCTACATATTCAATACATAAAAGAATCAGCACCAGAAGAAAGTGCACATACGGATACTAAATTCCTTCAATTGATCATTCAAATAAATGACAGAAATATCAAATGCAGTTCATGAGCCTTCTGAATAATAGTCAAGATAGCATAACATAGGGCAGCGAAAGGATTCAAGATTGAAAAGCCATGACCCATTGACTTAAGAAGGTAAATCGTGCTTGACAATCCAAAAGTCATCAACAGGATCACTACTACTACCCATGACAAAAACCACAATTGTATGATTAGCAAACCATATGCATTTGGAAGTCTAGCTTTGTCTTTGAATTACATACTAACAAAACCATAAATATTAACTATAAAATAGTTTACGTGTTTTTTAAATAACTAAGCATCCTGACTTACATCAGTATAAAACATTCCAAGACTCGTTTAATAACATACTCATGACAAGAAGGAACGGTGACTTCTCTTTGCCTTCAATACACAAGGATGTAAGCAGAAGATTTACAAACAAGTTAGACGGAATAATGGTTGAGTGTTGACAAAAAAGTCGAGATAGCAGTTGTCATTATGACAGTGCAATCTATCTATTAAAAAGTGCTAGTCAGAGGTAAACAATGATTGTTCTTTCAACAAAAAGATGTATATGAAGGTCAAAAGTCAATGTTAAGAACCAGAAGCACAGTAAGTAATCTGACACCCTAGCCAGACTGGAACCGCAAGTATGAAACTGAACATCCCTCTAATTCCTGGTTTTTTCTTTTAAAGTTTATTGTTAAGAACCTACCGTTTTCTTTTTAAAATTTATTTTATAGCGCATACAATGTTCATGTCAATAAGCATCTGATATATGTAAAGATAATAAAAGGTTAAGAGTTAATTAGGGGTTGTTAGGAACTAAATCTATTAGGAAGTTAGTTAGTTTGTTTAGGATTGGCTTGGTCATTAAGTCACTCTAGACTATAAATAAAGGCCGAATCCCTATTGTAATCCAGATTATGATTGATGATGGAATGATGTTGTTTTCTGATTTCTCTGTCTTTCTTCTCCTATTTTCTGTCTATAATGTCTCTCTTCTATCTCTATCCCTCAAGTCCAGATCAATAAACATAACAGCATCCATCAACAAATATCACTGAACCTTAAAACACTAAGGGTCTCTCTGCATGAGAGTATGTCCAGTGGGATGATATGTATTTTGGACTATCAATACCAACGATCAGCAATGAAGCATGCAAGCATCCATAAAGATGAAAACAGAGACAAATTTTGAAGCAAGAAAAGCTGATATGTACCTGATCAAGGGCTGATGCAAAAAGATCCAAAACATGACCCTGGCTAACCAGCTGTTTTGCAAGACCCTCGTAGAATTTGACAGCTTTTTTGAAGTAGGGAGCTGCGTCTTTATCAAGATCTTTATGAGAACGCACTGGATCAGATAGATCTTTGGACACAATCTGAAAACAACTTTAAAAATCAACATCATCATTCTCAACATAGAAAATTTGTGGATCTAATATTCAGCAATCACTAATCACTATCAATCAATATAAAACCTACAGTGAGGCACATTGACATGCCATGAACAATGCGCCTCTTCTACACTCAATGCAATTTTTTTTATTTATTCTTTCAATCTTTTTCAGCACATTTCATCGAACTCCTTGTAATTTTTTTAATTCGTTCAATCCTTTTCCAAATATTTTAACAGGGCTAAATGTTTAAAAAATAAATATAACTCAATCTCTCTAAAATTCTAAAATTATCATCTACCCCGAAAATCCCAAGGGAAATAATTACTATTTGTCAATAAAAGCGAAAATACAAAAGCACTTCCCACTTCCTTCTTCCCTTCCAATAGTTCTGAGCTTACTGTGTCTTTCTTCAATTAATTTTCAATAAGAACCCAGTGAATTACCATGAAATTTGCCCTGATTTGAGTCTGTCCCCACAAAGTCAAAAACTGTGAAAACTAAGGATAAAGAACTTATCATGAATCCCCAAATGCCCAATCATTTGCTAAGAAATGATCCTTTCTCATCGCCGCTTATTCCTATAACTAGAGTTTAATTAATATCCTTAACCGCTACTTGTATAGATTAAAAAAAATGGTCATGACAAGAAATAATTGTAGGAATCAACCAAATGATTCGGGGGAAAGGGGGGCTTACCGAGCCTGGTCCTTCGGTGCACGGACCCCCAACCAAAGCTATGATTCTTGCCCCAGTACCTGGAACGCAAGCACCAAGCAGTCCTGCTGCGACGCTTAAAGCTACTCCAGTGCACCGAGCTGGACGACTGCCTGGTGGAACAGGCCATTGATCGGTTTGCAATTCATCCAGTAGCTGGAAATCACAACAGTTTCAACCTACTCGTCAAGAATCAAAGCCACAAGCATCCATAAGGAAAAATTGTTGAACAAACACAAGCAAATTTGCTTTCAAACCCACCAAATTAAGAGTGTATTCACAATCAGATGCAGGCAGTAGAAACCGCGTTACACCTAAAGGGGAGAATCCACCCTTCACACCCGTTTGATATGCGCCGGCCTGCCTCCTCCCAGAGGCACCCAAACCCAGTTGCTCCAAAATTTGTTCTTTCGCGATCTCCTTACTACCCCGGAAGACATAAACCTTGGACATGTCCGAGAAACCCAATTCATGAACTTGAACCTGGGTACCAAAAGAAATGAAACCCACGAGAGCATTGTCAGGTAGCAGACCGATCGCCTGTCTAAGTGCGGATTTCACAAACCCCATCTCCTCCTCGATCATGCATGTATCAAGCAAAAAGACAAAAACAGGTGAAGGCTGCAACTGATGGGCTGGATCGAGATTAGGGTTCCCGAATGAATTGGGGTTGGAGGATAGAGGAAGCACATATTCAACAGTGGTGTACTGGGGATAGAGCTCTCCGGGGACATTGGTCTCTGAGATCGCATTATAATGAGGGGGGAAATGATTGTGATGATAGCAAAAGGGGCAGATCCAGATCTTAGCGGTGAAATCAAAGCGAGAGAAGGGATTGAGAATGGACGAGCAGTTCTTGCAGCGGAGAGGGGCATAAGGGAGGCGGGGAATGTCAGGATGAGAGCGGATCAAGGAGATGTTGGCAGCAAGTGGGACGACGCACTTGCTGGCTTCGACCTTGGTGCGAGGCCATGCGTTCCATGTCATGCGGACTCCGTCGATACCTTCGGGATCCGTGTTCGCCAATTCCGACATTGTTGTCTGGTTCTTAGATGAAGCTGAAGGAATCGAATTGGAGACGAGCCTTCGCGCTAAAATGTAATAGGGTTTTGAAAGAGATAGAGAGGCGACCCCTTGAGAATTGAGCGCGAAAGGGGTCACCGGAAGGCGAGGGAGAGGGGGAGTTCTTAAATACAAGTTTCAAATCTACGAGCTTCTCTGCCTGAATTGCAGGATCGCCACTCTAAAAGCTTTAATTTGTAACGTCAACACGGAATCCCAACTGGGATCAACTTTCATTCTGTCCGCAAATCGTAACAGTAAATCTGTCATTTGGGGTTGACTCCCCAAGTTAAAGTACTGCAAAATTTATTTTCTTTTTTTCCCCTCGTCTTTGATTCTTCTCATTCATTCATATTTCGGTACTTATTATAAAACACCAACTAATAATTTTCACATACCAATAAAAACAGTTAAAATCAATAAAGTTGTCATAAAATTTAAGTAATTTCTAATATTACTCCTACTAATTACATTATATTCCAATATTCTATTAATTATTACTCTCACCTACTACCTTTATTAGTTAAAGGCATACATGGAAAAAAGATAATTAATGTTCATTGGGAACAAACAAATGCCTTATAAAAAGGACCAAATAAACTTGTTAGTTGGTGCCTTATAATAAGAAACAGAGGAAGTAACACGCAAAACTTGAGGTTCAATATCTAATGGCCCAAAAAAAGGTAAGTTTTAACTTTTGCAACATGGATAGACAGACCTAAACAGGTTATGATGTCCCAGTGTTTTGATTCAGCAAGTTGTTTTTTTAAAAACTTAGTTTGAAGACAATTACTATACTCAATCATCAGAATGCATCTTGTTTTATAAATACTTACAAAAGCCAAAATGATTAAATTAATGTCAATACACAGTCTAAAAACAGAACACAGTCTAGTTGGAAGGTTTTGGAGAGACTTTTATGTAGTATTTGTGATCACTGGCAATCAGCATGCTGTCCCCCCCCCCCCCCCCCCAAAAAAAAAAAAAATTACTCTTGTCTTCTTGGGGGTTCATTTTCATCTTTTAACGGCCTCTTATTGGGATATCAGGCCACATTAGCCCCACCATCTTCAATTTTATTTCATTTCATGTTTAAGTGCCCAATTGTTAGTAATTTCCCACCCACGTGCTTGTGATTAATACGCAATGTTACTAATTAAACCTGGATTCCAGATAACATACATATCTGTGAGTACTTTAAAGATTTCTGAATTTATGATTTATAGAGTTCCAAGTGCCATTATCTGCATCCTACACAATTCAAGTTTATATATTATTCGCCTCAACCTCAACTTAGTTGACTCAATTGATTTTCATGGCTGAGTCGACGAGTATCAAGATAACACTTCCTCCATTTTTATTTATAAGTTATTTTCTTAATTAGTGTGTGTAAATAATAAAAAAAAAAGTCAATTGAAATAGTTGGAGTTCTTATTTCATAAAATATTTTTTATTTGAGTAATATAAACAAAAAATAAGTTCATGATTTCAGACGGCTTCATATAATTATACATGGCCAATTTTTTGAAACTATGCTATTATTGCATCCACGTAAAAATTTACAAATAAAAAAAATAAATAATTATATTAAATTACCAACACAAAGTTTTGTTTTTGGCCAAAAATTACTAATGAAAAGTTGGTTTAGTCGTACAAAACTCCATTGCATCTTTCTAGATCTTTAGTTTGAGTCCCAAAAGTGACACATGGTGAGAGGAGACAACGTGAACCTCAACCGGTTTGATATTTAATATAAGAGATACTTAATTAATTTGGGTAAAATAAAAAATTAGTTATTTATAACAAATGTCAAATGTTGGTAGATTTTCCTAATGCATCCTTTTTAATCATATTACCGTTAGAATCTTAAATGGAAACCCCTTAATATATATAATCAATATGAATATTTTGGAGAAAGATTTATAAATTTAAAAAACAAAGTAGAATGAGATACTCCTTTCCGTCTTAAATATAAGATATTTTAAAAAAAAAGAAATTAAAAAAGCCAATTAAATTATTTCAAAGTATTTATATTTATATTTTTTTTCTCCAAATTAATTAGTTCGACTAATAAATTTATATATAATCTAATGATGTACAACATATGATATGATTAGTTAGCTTATTTAGCTTTTTTAATCTCCAAAAAAACCCAGTCTTATCTTATATTTAGGATCGGAGAAAGTACTATATTTAAAACCAAATCATTTTATATTTATAATTAAATACAACCCGAATTAATTTTTATACTAAGGACGTTATTAGTAAAATGTTTTGCTCTTCAAGGAAGCAGTGTCAATGGCATCCACTTTTTAGCTTTTAATTAGTTGCTGTCTGTTTTTCTTTTTAATAATAGTAGTATTAGATTGTCAACGGACACATCACAACATTTTTAACAAAGACTCTTATTTTTTATCAACACCCGCCTCTTGAATAAGATAAAGAAGTTGATCAAATAGACAAAAATTAACATCTATCTATAGAATATCTTACTAAATGTTTAACAATAATTATAGCCTCCCTCCCTATATACGTGAATAACCACAATTTATCAAATTCTATAAACAAAAAAAAAAGCATCATAATATCATTTAGAGTATCCTTGAAAGACTCATGCTCATGACATGATCTCAGCATATAATTATTCTGTACAATATAAACTAAATTAATCTTCCATTACCTTTGATCAACCTGTCCTTAAGAAGATGTTGTTGTTGTCTGCTTTGCGACATATAATCTAACATATTTTGTTATCATAAAAAAAAAAAAAACTTTTAACTTACTTTAATCAGAAGAAAGTTACTTGCAAATTAAAAATTATGATCATCTGCACTCTCATTCTCACTTGGTGCTAATCATTATAGATTATTAACACCAAAAAAAAAAAATTCACTAGCCACGCAATTTCGATGAGATAATGACGCATGATTGGACTTGTTTGTAATGAGTTTTTTTTTGTGATAATTTTAAAAAAAAATTAATTAACATTGCTAACTGATTTGGATCCATTTACATTACAAGCTTTTTGAGATTTTTTTTGTGATAATTTTTTAAAAAAGTCAGTTAACATTGCCAAACTGATTTTAAATCCGTTTGGGTTAAACTTAAATTTACTTAATTTAAAGCTCAAAAAACTCATTAAAAAAAAAACTCTACTTCTTAGCTTTTTCTAAAAGATCTTATCATTATCAATAACTTGACTTTTTTCCTACCTAACCTTTTTTTAAAGTCAAAAATAACTTTTAAGCAACCGATACCGCGAACCCAAGAAAGAAAGAACGAAACAGCAGAATTATGGTGGAAGAAAGAAGTGTTCAACGATTTCCTGAATCCTGATTCGAAATAACGGTAATGGCTTAACAGTCGGATGAGTTCGTTATTTGTGTACCGAATTTGGTGAGGATATTTTTGAAAGTATCGGAAGAACGAACCAATAATCAAGATTAAAGGAGTGGTCTTTCCGGAATCATCTTCAATGCTCTAGGACTTGTGGAACTCTCTAGACCTTCCCTCATTTTCTTTAAAATCATAACCGCTACTATAAAATCTCATTCACATTTGCCTCATTCGTCATCTGATCGCGCGTCTCTGCATTCTCCTTTTATTACGATCACCTTTGGTAACTCAACCTACTGAATTCGTTCTAGAATCCGCCATGGATGACGACTTTGAACTCCCCACTGCGGCCAACATGGGCAACGAAGACGAAGATATGGGGATTCCAGAGGCTGAATCTGTTGGCCCAATTCTCAAGATCGGAGAGGAGAAAGAGATAGGAAAGAATGGCTTAAAGAAGAAGCTGGTTAAGGAGGGGCGAGGATGGGAAACTCCAAAAGCTGGAGACGAGGTGGAAGGTAATAATAATAATAACAACAATACAATTTTCGATTAATAACCATGATCCTTTTTTATTTGTTAACTGTGAATTTTGAATTTGGTTTGTAATGTGGAATCAATTGAGGAAATGGTGCCTTGTTGCAGTTCACTACACTGGGACATTGTTGGATGGAACTCAGTTTGATTCTAGCCGTGAGAGAGGAACCCCATTTAAGTTCAAACTTGGGCAAGGTTAGTGATTAATGTGTGATTCTATTGAAAATTTTTAATAGCGCAGCCCCTATCAAGTCTGGTTTCTTTCTATGCGATGCAGTAAATGAATTAAAAATTTATTCACGTGTTCATGCTTTTTAGGGCACGTAATCAAGGGATGGGATGAAGGCATCAAAACCATGAAGCTAGGTGAAAATGCCATGTTTACAATACCTCCAGAGTTGGCTTATGGAGAGTCTGGATCACCTCCAACTATTCCCCCTAATGCAACCCTACAATTTGATGTGGAGTTGCTGTCTTGGACCAGTGTGGAGGACATAACCAAGGATGGTGGTATCTTGAAAAAAATCCTCACCGAAGGGGAGAGTTGGGAAAAACCCAATGATCTAGATGAAGTATCCGGTATCGTGTTATGTTCTTTGAGATTGACATGTTGGGTAGTCATTGTTCATTATTTTCTCTAATCTTAAAATTTCTCTTGCTGCAGTTAAGTATGAAGCCAGGCTCGATAATGGGACCGTCATTTCTAAATCTGATGGTTTGGAGTTTACCGTGGAAGATGGTTAGTGTTTTAAGGGCTTAACTTTGGAAACTTAACCTTGTTTGTTAACTGGATTCTGTGAATGTAATTATGCTTAAAGCGACATTTTTTATGCTTAGGCTATTTTTGTCCTGCTTTGTCTAAGGCTGTGAAAACAATGAAGAAAGGAGAGAAAGTCCTTTTGACTGTGAAGCCAAGATGTAAGATAGACATTTTTTTTTGGCCCCCTACAGAACTCAGTTACGAAATCTTTATTCATCTTTTAGGTTGTCCTTGTTGACATTTTTGAGTTCTGTAGATGCATTTGGCGAGAATGGGAGGCCAGCGTCTGTTGACGAAGGTGCTGTACCTCCTAATTCATCACTCCAAATTAATCTTGAATTGATATCTTGGAAGAATGTAACCGACATTACTAAGGATAAGAAAGTTGTCAAAAAGACTTTGAAGGAAGGGGAGAAATATGAACGACCAAATGATGGATCTGTTGTCCAAGGTAAAGTTTTTGCTTTAACCACCGTTTCTGTTAAATACCTTCCAAAGCAATTAATGTGTTTCCTTCTTCTTTTGCTTTGTCAAATTTGGTGCTGCTGTTGACTGAGCGAGTTTACTTTATTGTTAATTCAGTGAGACTAATTGGCAAGCTGCAAGATGGGACTGTCTTTACCAAGAAGGGTTATGATGAGGAACAACCATTCGAGTTCAAAGTAGATGAAGGTATGATTGTGGCACATATCGAATGGGTTCCTTGCGGTGTTTTTTTTAGCTGAAGACGTCTGAATGGAACCGTTTTACAGGGCAAGTAATTGAGGGACTCGATGAAGCCGTGAAGAACATGAAGAAAGGGGAAATTGCATTGGTGACCATACAACCTGAATATGCCTTTGGCGCCTCTGGCTCTCCCGAAGAATTTGCTCATGTTCCTCCTAATTCAACTGTATACTATGAAGTTGAGCTGATTTCATTTCAGAAGGTAGAAACTCTTAGTTTTCTTTGGGTTTTAATTCTAACTGGGAGGTAAATCATCTTGGTTATTGCTGATGCAACTGAATATTGGGTTAAAAAATGAGATATATAGGAAAACGAATCATGGGTGATGAACACAACAGAGAAGATTGAGGCAGCTGGAAAGAAAAAGGAAGAAGGGAACGCATGCTTCAAGGCTGGTAAATACGATAGAGCAACGAGGAGATACAAGAAGGTATATACACTAAATGTCAAAAATTCACACTAAATAATTTGTAAGTGAAAACTGTTTCTATTGGTGGCAAGAAAAAACTTAAAAGAGCTGCCCTTTTCTATTGGTGACAGGCCATGAGGTTTATTGAGTTTGACTCCATTTTTACTGATGAGGAGAACCAGCAGACTAAGGCACTGAAAATCTCAATCAACCTCAATAATGCTGCCTGCATGCTGAAGCTTAAAGACTACAAGGAAGCAGTGAAGTTGTGCACAAAGGTTTGTTGGGCCGTATTGTCTCTTGCTCCGTGGTTGTAATTTTTCAGTAGAATGGAATTTCCTTGCTAGCTTGGAGATTTATTTGACCACGCAGGTATTAGAGCTTGATAGTGGGAATGTGAAAGCTCTGTACCGGAGGGCACAAGCATATATTCAACTTGCGGATTTGGACCTTGCTGAAATGGACATCAAGAAGGCCCTTGAAATAGAGCCAGACAATAAGTATGCTATATAGCAGTTGTATGTTCGATATTTGTTGGTATTATGTTCATTTGCAGAAACCTTATTTGGAATGCTGTAAGTAGGGAGTTGAAAGTGGAGTACAAAATATTGAAGGAGAAAGTGAGAGAATACAACAAGAAGGATGCACAGTTCTATGGCAGCATATTTGCGAAAATGAACAAGCTTGAACAAACTAGAAGAGCAGTAAGTGTTTTTGAGCCCAATCTGTTGTGATGACAATATCTATCGCTGTACCATATCCCTTTTTTCTCACGTGATGTGATCCCGAATAATGCAGGATGCAGCAGCAAAAACACAGCACGTGCCTATGACTGTCGATGGCAAAGCATGAGAGGCAATCAAAAGCCTGTCTTAAATGGCTATTGTTCCTGCTGTGTGATCATCAAATCAGAGTCTTTGTTCATGTCTTGAGTGGTTCGAGCTGAAGAATGCTTATCATGTATAAGGTTTTTGTAATTTCTGAAAGACTGCCTCCAATCATGAGTACTCAAAGCTAATAACAAAACAGTTTCTGTTATCTAGTTTTTGGCAGTATAAAGTTTCTTGATCAACCCCATTTGCATTCTGCTGGGCTTAGGCTGTTTTTATATAAATGCCGTCGATGGATATCAACAAAGACATGACCGACGATGCTATGACATATATGATGAATTGAACCACAGCTACCCTTCAGCGCTTTAGTTGATCTTGATTTGTTTGTTTTGCTTTTAAATACTTGAAAGAGGATTAATCTCAATTCATAACAATGGAATAATTTGACAGATATGCTTCATAACACCAAAGTAAGATGCAGCTGCTGCGTTATTTTACAAGATACCTTGAACCATATCGTTACGTGGATCGAAGCACGATTGCAAATATACCTCGCTTCCTACACATGAGCTAATTGGATTGAGATTGTTGGGATTTAATCACGCGCGCGCCTTGCTTCCCTTATGGGTACATTAATTAATTCCTCTGACCAGATATGGGAAATTGGAATAGAAAGAAACATGATTTACAAAGTATCATCAATTCATTATTACCATACTACTTACAGAAAATTCATCACTGCTGGGCATATAAAAGGGATCTATCCAATTCTTTGGGATTCTGGAAAATATACACGAAAGAAAAAAAACTAAAGAAGCAGAAATGCTCCATAATCCCAATAAATTAATGGAAATTAATCAAAATGGGACCCATTCCGTCGTACTTTCATGCACCTAAGTAACTAGACTTAATTGGGACTAAATCAGGATTTAATTATATTAATAAGAGCACCGATCAGAGCTCTTCTAATAATTGTCTCTGCATGTGAACTTAACGTATTTATCTTACATACCCTTGGGCTTGTTTATATTATACTGCTTGTTTTATTGATGAAACTGCAGAAGATCAATAAAATTAAAGAATGGATACCGATGAAGAAGATGGATCGAGGACTGAACAAGAGGAGGGCTCTAATATTTATGTATAAGCCAATATATTATAGCCTTGGCCTGGCTCTCTCTCTCGTGGATGTGCGTGTGACATTCATAAATAAAGAGACAGATATGTATAAGATCTGTCTGTATATACATATATATTTAGAAATGAAACTTGTATATATTTCATTTTTCTCGCTTGTTCTTGGCAGTCTAGTCCTCCTAGTGCTTTTAAATACTTAGCTACGTACATGCATATTAAGGGTTTGGAAAAAAATATCACTTCCAATTTATAACGTAGCTAGTGATGATCATGGATACCTGTCAACGGAATAATTTGACAGAGTAGTATAAGGTGCATGCAGCTGGTGAGTGGCAGCGACTTGTTCATTTTACCAAAATATTCCAATGCACAAGCAAAGCTGGTGGGTGGCATCGTTTCAATTCAGGAAATGACAGTATGAGCACATATAAGCTTGATAGAGACATGCTAGAATAGTTTTGATGTTTCTTAGAATTATTTCTATCAAAATACAATTTTTACTACTTGCTCATCCAATTCTATCATCACTTTCGTCAAGAGATGGCACTATGGCAGAAAGCAACGTGGCATTGCATTCGCAGCATGCAAACTCTCTGACGTGGCAGTTTCTCAGGCTCCAATCAGTGTCACATACATATCCAAATCCTCCCCATACTCACCCAAAACAAAACAAAACGCTAACATCTCTCTCTGTCGTTTACTGTCCCTCTCTCCAATACGCGGCACGCCGTTTGAGTCGCCCCCTGCCACCTGCCCATCAATCATTTCACCCTTCTTCCCCTATATATATCCTCTCTCTTCTTCAGTACTCCCAGCATCATCACCAGAAGCAGCTTCGTCGATCATGGCGTTCATGAACTCATTGCCCTTCTTCTTCTTCGTCTTCTTTGCCTCTCTTCTGTTTACGGCGTCTCATGCTTACAGAGGACAACTCGTGGGAGCGAAGACGGACATCCCCGACGTCAAGTCCAACAAGGACGTGCAGGAGCTAGGGAGGTTTTCGGTGGAGGAGTACAACCGGAGCCTGAGACAACTGCGGCGGAATCAGGCGGACCGGTTGCTTGAGTTCAGGCAAGTGGTGGAGGCGCAAAGTCAGGTGGTGTCGGGGATCAAGTACTACCTCAAGATCTCGGCGTCGGACAACGGGAATGAGAGTGTGTTCGACTCGGAGGTGGTGGTCAAGCCTTGGCTTCCTTCCAAGCATCTGCTTCACTTTGCTCCTTCTCGTTCCACTGCACAAATCTGAACTGGCTCTTCCACGCTGAGCTTTTTAATAATGTTAATTGTAAATTGTTAATATGATAATCTGTGGTTTTGGTTGAAATGCGGTCCTTGTAATTGCTGCCGAGTATTTTGATTCTCTTAGCTTTTTCTTTTTTGTGTGATTTTCTGATTTAAGTTTTGTCTCTCCTGAGCAGGTTAATTCGAATATTTCCATGAAATTAATAAATCATGAACTCAGGAACTCATCTCTTCCTTTGGATTCCAAATACAGCACCTTATATGAAAAAGGATAAACAAGTTCTAACTAAACAACAATACCGTTATGCCTAATCTTTTAGATATGGCCGGGTGGGATTGATTTTCTAGATCGTACAGTTAAATTCTCAAAATTACTGGGTCTTGTTATCAAGTTCCTATTTTATGATTTTATTAAGCATTGTATTGCTCTACTCCTTTTTTTTTTTTTTTTCTGTATATTTGTCAACCTCTTGAAAACGATTTTCAACCTTTTTTTTTTTTTTTAAAGTGGTACTCCTTCTCATCCTAATTAATTATACGATTAAGATAAAAGTTGAATTTTTTTATTAAGGAAACTAATTAAATTATATTGTTTTTATTTTTTTTAAAAAAATTAATTAATTTGACTAATAAATTAATATATTTAATATTACAAAACATTGTATATGATTCTTTAATTTCTTAAAAGAAAATCAATTTGGTCTTGAAGATTAAAGGAAGTAGCATATCATTATTTTGAAAGTTATCTTATCTATCTGCTGCCTGTCACCCCAATTTTATGGGTTTTATATAACAATACAAGTTGCTGTTCTAATAATAGTTAGAACTTATTAGATATTTTCTTAACAGCCTTGTATTTTATGTGAAACATTCACCATCTTTATTTACAATTCATCCCACATTCCCGAACTTTGATATCAACTATTTATCTCCCAACTTGACCTTAAAATTAAATCACTCCTAACTAACTTTTCACCCAAAAACAAACACTACTAGTTGACTTGCTTTCGCTAAAACTTCAATGCATGTATTTTACTTTACTTGTACTCAAATATCTCAGCCCGAGACTTCATCTCTTCTCCTAATTCAGCTGTAATAACTATATTATAAGCAAAAATCATGCATTTAGGGACTTGTAAGCTTTAGCAAGAGCATCTAAAATAAAGTTAAACAAGCAAGGGGTCCAACTTGGTCCTTCTAACTAAAGGCAACTAGAATATTTATTAGCTGGAAATTTTTTTTGGTAGGTCAGGATATTCACCATCATCAGTAGTGGTAATTGATCCCCTCGCAAAATATCAGCTGCACATTTTGATTTTGATTATAAAAAAGAAGAAAGGAATTCTAACTAGAAAATTTGGTTTACATGGGCTTGGCATTTGGGCCGTGATTATCGACTGCAAAATTTTTGGACTCATCGTGCTCTTGTTGTACAGCACTTGAACTTCCCCAACCCATAAAAAAGGCCAACTTCTTCAGTCGATTCCAGCACCTTAGCGATAGATGATAACGATGTAAAGCAACCAAAGAATCCCTCGTCTTTGTCTTTGGGCCCAACTGGGGTCAGATTTTCTCATCAAAGGGAAGGGGTTCGATCCTGGGGTTGGTTAAGGCGCTGGGGGGCATCCTAGTTTCTGGGTGCCTAGGTAAACGCTTGAGGGTAATAGATGGCTCGTCTTGCCCAACATTGGTATCACCTAGGAAGAATAGAGATTTCGCCCTGTACTTTGATCATGGGTGAACCCAACTCTTTTTCTAAAATTTTTGTATCAAAAAATAAAGCAACCAAAGAGAGTTGGCCTTAGTGGAAGCACTTCTGGCCTCTTAAGCAAGAGGTCTCGGTTTCAAACTCTTGTGAATGTGAAAAATTTTGTTGGGAGAGATCCTTGTTTTGACACCAAACAGAACTTTAAAATTTGAAGTGATTGCACACTTTGTCACCATTTGTATAAAAATAAATAAAAATAAAATAACGATGTAAAGCATAAACCAAAAACGGCATTTTTCGATGATAATCAGCAATTGAAAATAGTGTGAAAGATCTAGTTAACAATGTTTCAACCAACATCTAATGAATCTAGTTAACAAATTTTTTTGGCCTTCGAATCTAGTTAACAATTAACTTCGTGTGCAATCAAAAAAACAACTGACTTCATACAAATGCACGAAAAAAAGAATTAAGTCACTGATGTAAAATTGTGTACCATAATTAGAGTTATTAACTGAACTTCGCACTTTTATTATTATTATTATTAAAATTTTTCATCAAAAAATGTTTAAATTAAAAATTATTTTTTACAATTATTTTCCAAAATGACGATATTGTTGATCTAAAAAAAAGTGATTTATTGTCTGTAATATTATAGGGGAAAATTAGGCTTAAGGTAAACCCGACTTCGGTTAAACAAAAATAAAATTGCTCAACGGGGCGCTCCAGATCTAACGGATTTAAAAGTCGTCGTCCCTCCCCCTCCTGGCATAAATTCAAAACCCCAATCTTTCCAACGGCTATATTTCTCTGTCTCTCTCTATCTCTTTCCTCCACCTCTCTCGCTTCACTGTCTTCCTTTAGCCCTATTCTCCTCTCCCCCCTTTCTCTCTCCAGAATCTCTACAATGAAGCACTTCATGTTGCCAAGAAATGCAATCTTGAGGGACTCTCCCTGCCATGAGCTCCCCTCTTCATCGAGCCCTAGTTCTTATGCTAAGCCGAGGCCATCTCGGAAGCAGAAGTCTTCCAAGGAGAACGATCCTCCGGTAGATCTCAATGTTATGCAGTTAGATTCAAAGCCCTCGCCGGCAACCGCTGCCAAATTGAAGAGTCCGCTGCCCCCAAGGCCGCCCTCTTCTAATCCCCTTAAGCGGAAGCTCAACATGGATACACACCATGAGAATCCTATTCTGGGATCCTCTGATTCCGGTGTCAAGGTATCTTTACTTTGTCCAATTTTACATTCTATATCTTCGGTACGATGGGCCAGGTTTGTGCATGCTTGAGGAAAAAAGGAGGACGATATGGATTTCAACATTCCCTTTTTATTTGTTAGGTTGTCGTAAGGATGAGGCCACCGTGCCAAGATAGGAATGAAGGAGATCTTATAATACAGAAGACTTCCAGCGATTCCTTATCAATTAATGGCCAGACTTTCACATTTGATTCCGTTGCTGATCCATATGCTACACAGGCATGTTTTCTAGTGAAGTGATACTTAACCAATACTATTTACTTGATTTTTGGTGGCTAACACTTTTTTTTTTTTTTTTTGTCATCTCACCTTCCAGCAAGATATTTTCGAGTTTGTTGGGGTACCTCTGGTAGAGAATTGTTTGGCTGGATTTAATAGTTCAGTGTTTGCTTACGGACAGGTGCACACAAATTTACACTTTTGATTTTGTAATTTTTTAAGGTTGCTGAGACTAAAGTGATATTGAATCATTTTTCCGATCTTATTAGACGGGGAGCGGGAAGACTTACACTATGTGGGGTCCTGCTAATGCTTTGTCTGAAGACAATTTAACAAATGATCAACAAGGCCTTACCCCACGCATTTTTGAGCGCCTCTTTTCCCGAATGAATGAAGTGAGCTTAATGTTCCATACCTATGAAGTACTTTTTATGCACTGTATCATGATATTTATTCTTGCATTTCCTTCGCAGGAGCAAATTAAGCATTCTGACAAACAACTCAATTATCAGTGCCACTGCTCTTTTCTCGAGGTTCAATGACCGTTCTTCTTTTCTTGTTACTAACCTGCTTAACCTTAATATTTTGCTCCATCTGATCCAACATTTCGTTTTTGCAGATATATAATGAGCAAATCACAGATTTGTTAGACCCAAATCAAAGAAATCTTCAGGTAAAAGCTAAGTTATTCTAGTTTTTCATGTTTCTAATCACTTTATACCAGAACTGAATTTCTTTTTGTCTTTATCTTTCAGATTCGAGAAGATGTCAAATCTGGCATCTATGTAGAAAATCTTACAGAGGAACAAGTGTGTACAATGAAGGATGTGATTCGACTTCTATTAAAGGTTTTCTTCATAGCACTTATTTTATCACATTGTTTTAATACAAACGTGTTCTTGCTATGACTTCAACATGAGTTATGAGTATCCCCATGTGACGAAATGCAAGACAATGATGCAGGGATTGTCAAATAGGAGAATTGGTTCAACCAGCATAAATTCTGAGAGTTCCCGCTCGCATACTGTTTTTACTTGTGTTGTTGAATCTCGGTGCAAGGTAATACACCCCTCTCACGTCTGTAGATTGTTGAGTTGGTAATAGTAGTGAAGTTCTCTTATTGCATTGTGTAGTTGATTTCATGAGATGGGTTTTAAGTCCAGATGGTTTAAACTAACTTGAGAATGAATGAAAATCCCAGCCATTATGATCTTCTTGTTTTTGACACATGAACTTGTATAGGGAAGACAGTACTCTTCCTGACAAAAGAATTGTTTAAAGCATAATGTTCCCTTCTTACTCTTGGTACACATTACTGGAAGAGTTTTAACGTAATATCATGTTTGCAGAGCACAGCGGATGGTATAAGCAGATTTAAATCTAGTAGAATCAACCTTGTTGATTTGGCTGGGTCAGAACGACAAAAATTAACTGGTGCTGCAGGAGAGCGCTTGAAGGAAGCTGGCAATATAAATAGATCACTCTCTCAGCTCGGGTAAGGTTTAACATTTGTGTATATCAACATTGATATTACATATTAGATATGGTGAAACTATTCTATTCAGAGATCGGGCCATTTTGGTATCATAAATATATATCATTTTGGCATCAGAAATATATTTTTTAAAAATGATTTTTTTTTTAATTTGAAAAGGAAAATATTTTAAGGGCTATCCTCTAGGGGAATCATGATGTTAGTTCTTTTGCTTACAGAGTTTTAACTGGATTGCAGGAATTTGATAAACATTCTCGCTGAAATTTCTCAAACAGGAAAGCAACGGCATATACCTTATAGAGACTCTAGATTAACATTTTTATTGCAGGAGTCTCTTGGAGGAAATGCAAAATTAGCAATGGTTTGTGCTATTTCTCCAGCACAAAGGTAGCACATAGACTACTGGTGATTTAAAACTTTTTCCCATTGATCTTTTTTTTTGGTCTGATTTGACTTGACTCTGTATTGCAGCTGTAGGAGTGAAACTTTCAGTACACTCAGATTTGCACAACGTGCGAAGGCTATTAAGAACAAGGCCGTTGTCAATGAAGTCATGCATGATGATGTGAACCACTTGAGGGAAGTGATACGCCAATTAAGGGTATATCATCTTAAAGGGATTAGTAATGTTTTGTTTTGCCATTATTTTTATTAATTTTATTGACTCAAAATGGAAGAATTCAACAGGATGAGCTGCATCGAATTAAGGCAAATGGGTTCCCAACTGACTCAAGTGGAGGTCATTCAGCAGCTTGGATCAAGAGAAGTTTGAACCTAATTCAAGGTAGCCTCAATCGACCACCACCTTTACCTTGTTTTGATGACGACGGTGATGAGGAAATGGAGATTGACGAGGAAGGTGTTGATGACCAAGCCATAATATTCCACAATGCCAATATACTGAATAATTGTAATAATATGGAGAAGAATGATAAAGAAGTCAACACAGGTAATCAGGATGTGGCTGAGGCAGTGGAGGATAAAAGTAATCCTAGTTGCTGTGGTAATAAATTGTTGAATGAAGAATCATCCAGTCTAATTCTAGGCAACAGTTTCTCTTCCCCCATTGGCGAACCTAACAATGGTATTTGTACTGGCATCTCAGCCTCAGATGCATCTCGTGATTCTCCCAGCGCATTAATGGACTGTGTCTCCCCTGATAGTCTCAACATAGTTCAAAGTGATGCATCCCCGGTCCTCCAATCCCCAACACCCAGTGTTTCACCTAGAGCCAACAGCAGCAGGAAAAGTCTCAAGACCTCATTGACATTGTCGGCTTCTGAGAATCTTCATGCTGAAAGTAACTTGGGCACCAAGAGCACGCGTCAGAAAAGCATAACCACTGCAGTGTCTAATCTGACAGCTCCAAATGCTCGTACTAGAACTGAACATTTGGCCGCAAGTATCCACCATGGTCTTGAGATCATTGAAAGTCACCGCCAAAGTGCAGCTCTGAGGCGTTCATCATTTAGGTTTTCATTGAGGCCCACAGAGTCTAGGCAACTTATTCCAGTTGATAAAGTTGACGTGGGTGTGCAGACTTTTATCGAGGAAAACATCACAGATAAAGATTCCCTAGCATTTACCTGTAATTACTGCAAAAACAAAATCCACCTTGATGTCGATGAGACTGACAACTCAAACCTGCAGTTAGTCCCAGTTGATTGCCCAGAGTCAGCTGATAAGCCAAAAAAGCAAATTCTTAAAGTAAGTAGAAGAACATTGGACATATTTCTCAGTATCAAATCTGTATTTAAATTATTTATAATACTTGATGCTGATTGTTGATTGATAATCTTTTTTTTTCCCCTTAAGGCGGCAGAGAAGGTTTTGGCAGAGTCTATCAGGAGAGAATTGGCACTTGAAGAGTTCTGTGCAAAGCAAACTTTTGAGATAATGCTGCTCCATCGTTTGGTAGGTGTCTTTGTTTATTAAGAGCCATCTCTGGCCATTATTCTCCCCATCCTTTAGCGTGACTATTTTTGATTAAATGTACAGGTGCAACAGTACAAACATGAAAGGGAATGCAATGCCATAATAGCACAGAAAAGAGAAGAGAAAATTCGTCGCCTCGAGAGCCTTGTGGATGGTGCTTTACCTACTGAGGAGTTTATGGAAGAAGAGCTGGTGTCTCTCACACATGAGCATGAGGTGGAATAAAGTTTTTTTTTTTTTTGCTAACTTTATAATATTGTTGTATTATATGCTGATTCTTGAAACTATCAACAGCTTTTAAAGGAGAACTATGAGAACCATCCAGAAGTTTTGAGAACAAAATTAGAGTTAAAAAGAGTACAAGATGAGCTAGAAGAATATCGGAATTTTTACAAATTAGGAGAGAGGGAAGTTTTGATGGAAGAGATTCAAAGTTTAAGAAGCCAGCTTCAACTTTATATCGACTCTTCATCCATACCAGCAAGGAAGCAATATCCATTATTGCAATTGACTTATCCATCTGAATCCAGTTTGCCATCTACCCTTGATACTATTCCACAATCAACAGATGAGAGTTCTCAGCCAAATGCGAACCCAGAATCAAATAAGGACAGCTTTGAAATACGACTTGAACAGGAAAGAATTCAATGGGCTGAGGCAGAAAGTAGGTGGATTTCGATTTCTGAGGAACTGAAGGCTGAGCTTGAGGTCAACAGAGCATTAGCTGAGAAGAGGAAGCAGGAACTAGAAGCTGAACAAAAGTGTGCTGAGGAACTCAGGGATGCAATGCACATGGCTCTTGAAGGTCATGCACGGCTTCTTGAACAGTATGCCGATTTAGAAGAGAAACATATCCAACTTCTTGTAAGGCATAGAAAGATCATGGATGGAATTGACGATGTCAAGAAAGCAGCTTCCAGAGCAGGAGTAAGAGGTGCAGAGTCTAAGTTCATTAATGCCCTTGCTGCAGAAATATCATCATTAAAAGAAGAAAGAGAAAAAGAAAGGCGACTCTTAAGAGATGAGAATAGAGGGCTTCAGGCCCAATTGAACGACACTGCCGAAGCAGTCCAAGCTGCAGGTGAACTACTTGTTCGACTCAGAGAAGCAGAAGAAGCTGTCAGTTCTGCACAGGTGAGTAAAAATTTGTACTTTGTATTTCCATGGTTTTTATAATGTCATCAAGTTGCTTAAAATACTGATTTCATTGCTGTCATTATGCGGATTGAAGTCTCTAGGGCCATACTAGGATTTGATGCTTCTCTAACTTTTTTCTTGTCTATTCCTAGGATTTTTTTTGATTTCTTTATGCTCACAAACATATTTGTTTACCTGTTCTCTTTCCAGAGAGATAGAAAATGAATAATAGTCATTCAAAGGTAAAAAATGAGAGCGAAGGCAAATGATAATGATTGATAAGTGAAATTCTTGTGATTAATCATTACTTTGTCCATTTCACCAAATCCGATGCTTCAGTGAAACCCTTATTTCCAGTGGCTTCATATTCATATTTTTATATGTAGTATAGACAAAACAGAAGGCACCAGTCTGTAGAGCAACTGGGGCCATAAGAGACGGTCTGTTGTGAATTGCAGCTTTGCCCAAATACTACTTTCAAGTGACTGTTAATTAAGAGAAAAGGAATATGGCCTAAAGTTTGATTGAAAAAAAAGACAAGTATGGGAAGAAGAATTAAAATATTTGTTTTGATCTTTGATTTGAAGATTCATTTGAAATGCGTTGGCAATGATGGGCGACAATTAGCCAATGTTGCCAATGTTGGGATGTCTTCAAATACTTACAGCTCATGTTCTCGCTGGGTGCATTTATGCTTAGTCTTAAAGAAATATACATGAAGGCCTAATGCACAACAATTAAAGTTTATAATTTATGTTCTCGTGAACTATTTTTCTTCCATTACATTCAGCGTATCAAGCCATTTTCTATTACTTGTCTGTTGTTGGTTGAAATGTTGAACACTCTATCCACATGCTATAAATTGTTGGCTCTGTGATCTACAAGCAGCAGGGTAGATTTAATGTTCTGCAAATAATATTTGTATTTCTGTAGCAGTGGTGATTTGTAGAGTGGCGGGTAAGTTTAGTTTGACTTTGAGATATAATTTGCAGAAACGGGCTATGGATGCGGAGCAGGAAGCTGCAAAGGCCTTCAAACAAATTGACAAGCTGAAGAGGAAACATGAGAAGGAAATTAACACACTTGAGGAACTCCTTACAGAAGCTCGTTTGCATAAGGAAGCAAAGCAACCCACTTATGATGATGACAACTCTGTCATGCCGAATTATGTTGAGACAGCTGAGCCACATAGTTTTAATGGTCATTTTGAGCCCCATAATAATGCAGATGATGGTGAGCTTTCAAAATTAGCAGAACCATCATGGTTTTCTGGTTATGACAAATGCAACATATAGAGATAATCACACTTGATAAATGAGTGTACTCTTTAATTTGTGTTCATATGATGTGATTGTGAAGATATGATTGTATTCTTTAATTTTGTGAGCAACATAAATGAGTTTGTCTCCCACATCTCTGACTTCTCACACTGAAGTTGGCAAGCTCTGCATTAGTTTGCCCTTAGGATCCAAGGTTTTTGGGAGCGTATATCAATTGTATTCAGTAAAATCCGTCTTACAAGAATATAGATAGTGAGGAATCAATTCTAGTTCAAAATTCTGAAAAGGATTTGCTAGCATCGATAGTTATATTGCGTATTGTGCACTGCATCACCAATGAATCAATTTGTCATCTGATTATCAATTTATTGAAAAAAAAATTTCTGGCAATTTTTTTTTGGGCCTGAAGTCAATAACATTCGCCAGCATGTCTTGTTGACTTATAAAGTAGACTTGGTTAGTAATTTTGCTAGTTAATCGGCGTAGGAGCCTCATATAAAAATAAAAGGATAGGCGGCTTGTAGGCTTCAATTGTGAATTAGTTAATGTTCCTCCAGTTTTTGTATAAATAATTGGCTGTATTTAGGACCTACAACTACGAATGTGTTGGTCCAAAGGATGTAGAAAGATTAATTTAATTACTAATTGTATAGGAACCATAAATTAAATGTTGAGAGGAAGTCAACATCTCCTTTCAGATATATGTGGATGACATTAGGATACTTCATTATAGAGATTGACAAGTTGAGATACATTATAGATATAGAAAGACCAAACTATCACTTATTAGTTGGTCAGATATTCTCATAACATAGATGTGAGTTTTTATCTTCTTGATCACCCTCTTCATTTTATTCAAGAGGTGGAAGTGGTTGAAGATTAGAAATCTTTATTTATATTGATTTAATGTTTCTACTGAGACTTTCACTCCAGTATTATTAAAAAAAATGAGCCATTTCACACCCACAACAATAATTATAATCAATATAATATTATTTGCCAACAATAATTACAATTGTAGATACTCCATTATCATTTCTCCCAATCCAAGGAATAAAAATTAAGGCATTAACTTAGTCCAAAATTGGTAAAAACTTAGTTCAAAATTGGTAAAAGTTTCCAACTTTACTCTTATTTTAATGATGTAGATTTAACAGAGTTTGTTAAAGTAAAGACATAATAAAAAAATAGTAATGAATGAGTTAGTTAAAGATAGTTGGTGCTTTATATTAAGAACAAAAAATTGTTAGTGGTTAGTGCCTTATAATAAGGACTAGAGGGAGTAGTTAATAACCTTAAATAATATTTCTTGAAATTCGTTTAACATTTTAAACATGAATTGGTCATTTAAAAAACATTATAAATATGAAACCTTATAATAAGGACTAGAGAGAGTAGTTAATAACCTTAAATAATATTTCTTAAAATTCGTTTAACATTTTAAACATGAATTGTTTATTTAAAAAACATCATAAATATGAATTACCAACTACATTCATTATTTTTCTAGTAAAAAATGCATTTTCTAAGCCATATTACATTTTTTTTAGCTGAATTGCAAATAAATTAATGATAAGAAAGTTATTTTCATTAATATAAAAGTTAAAAAGTGTTTATTACGAAGCTATAAAAATCAACTATTATTTACATACAACTTACATTTTAGAGAATTATATATATTTTAACTAAAAATATTTTAATACTCTCCAAGTACGACTAAAGATTCAAATAATAATGTGAAATATTAGAAAAATTACGCAACAATGATCAATTTCAATCCAATTGTATTATATGTTAGATAATTGCACGCCCCTTATTCATTTTTCCTTGGCATTGATGCTTAATTTTTCTTATAATTTAGGAACAATTTTTTTTTGGTTATACTCGCGTCTTTTTTGGGCTAAAAGAATCCTTCCCATCGGCAAAAAGTTTTCCTGTCAGTCACCGAGGATGAATAGTCCCTCGACGGGCAATAAAGGAGTTGAGCAGCAAACTAGGAACTAGAAAGTACATACAGAGATACACCCACAAGGGAGTAGAAAAGCAAATCTCTTCAATAATCGACATGGCTCCTTCCAAAGTTCTCATGGTTACTAATCCAAGTTTTGAATTTTTTTTTATATGTTTTCATGAATGGCTTCGCAAATTTTGGCGCTTATAGGCTTTCGTGGCTTACAGGTCGCAGAGAAGCCTAGCATTGCTCTTTCTATTGCCTCTGTTCTCTCCCGCGGTCAGGTACTCTGGCCTATGCTATTCCTATACTTGCACCCTCGCGATGTTGAAACCTTAAGCTTGAGTTTAGTCCATTACGGATTTCATAATACAGCAATACTAAGTAAAAAGTGGGACCGCGCGAGTCTAAATTGTCTGGGGCTCTGAGCACCGGAGAATTGGGGATCAGAGTCTAATTAATAAAGCTTCATTCCTGTTGTATTTAACTTTAGCATATAAGCTTTTATCTTCATGAAAAATTTGGACTGGGGAGGATGTGGCTGTGGGAAAGAAAGGTTGCTACGTTGATTACTTTCATTTCTTTTTAGCCTTGTATTTGTATTGGTTATATCTATGTTGACAATTTGTAATTAGTAACAACTCTTTATTTTCTACTCCTCTCTCATCTGGAACTTGATTCATTTTCAATGTATTATTTTAGTGGGATTTATACCTTTGGTAAACAACGAACAAGAAATCTTTTTATAAGATGTTAATTGTTTAAGCTTTCACTAGTTTATGAAACAAATTTAATTCATCCGACGGTCTCTTAACTTTTGCCTCTTTGTTGTTTAGTTTGAGTTAGCTCATACCAGTGTGGCTGTGTGCTGTTACGTTTTAACAGTCAATGAGTTCCATTTCGTGGCTTCGATTGTCCTTTTTTTGGCACATTATTCTTGAAAGTGTCATTGACTTTTGAAGGACATATGTGCATGCAGATGTCTACAAGAAAAAGAAGCACAGAAGTTCACGAGTTTGAGGGGATATTTCTTGGATCCCCTGCACACTTTAAAGTAACATCAGTTATTGGGCATATATTTAGGTCCTTTTCTGATCAACTCTGGAAATTAAATACTTAATTCTTAGACTGTTATAAATATTGCATTATATATTGGTATTTACTTCGTCATTATTCATCCCTGACTCAACAAGAATAAGTTTGCATCCATACTTACTGATTCATGGCAGACTCTTCTCTTTTCCCTTTAGAATAAATTTCTGGTACTGGATACTATATGGCATCATGCTAGGGTATTTTGATCTTGTACTCCTCCACGAAGTCCAAATAATTTTTTTTTTTGCCTTCCCAAATACTTAACTTTTCAAAGGTTGCTAACCCAACTAAACTTTTCATGGAGGAAAATTTGTAAACTGTGTTGGGTTTTTTGAAAATTAGTCATGTCATATTTATTGAGTTTATTATGCTCATACATAGGTGTTATGTTGTCTTATGTGGAACCCTTGAATTTAATCCATTACCGGATTTTAATCTTGATCACCTTGCTGGAATTAGGCTGTAGATAGAGGCAGAAAATAAAATAAATTTAGAATTTATATATGGGAAGATAGGCTTAAATTTAAATTATCTTATCTTGGAAAAAATTGGTGGACTGAGACTCTGATTATGTTTTGATGTACCTTCCTTTCCGGCAATATACAACTTGTTACTAATCTATTTAAAGGGTTGACTGTGTGTGTGAGGGAGAGAAGGCCTTGCATGTATTACTATCACCTTCATTGGTAATCAGCACATTGGCACATATTTTGGTTGAGTAGAACCCGTGATCTTACTCCCCCCATTGCCCTTCAGGGGGAATTACTATTGGATTAAACGTTAATGGAAGTTCTAGAAACTTGGAATGAAAAGAAGTTGTAGTCTTGAGGTATGCAAGCAAGTTTGAGAATGAATCTTACAATTCTCTTCTATCTGGTAAAGAAAGAAAAAGCAATTGTGCATCCAGTGATAATTAAGTGGCTTAAGTTGTTTAGATTAATATCTATCTCTGTTATATGAAAAAACTTAGTTGCCTTTGGAAGTGCAGCTACTGGAATGCAAAAGCATCACTGCTTTTCTACTCATTCATTTATGGTGTTGGCCATGCAAGTGTTTGCATATTGTACAAGCCTAAGATTTCGTTGATTCAATATTTAACCCTGTCTCTCTGCCTCTCTTGCCAATTTAGTGTAGATTTTCCCCCTGGATATCAGGATTGGACAGCGACAGATCCATCAGATCTTTTTCAAGCTCCAGTAATAAAGAATGAATCAAACCCAAAGGTACTTCTTACACTTATACTGTTCAAATTTGGAGAAAAAATAGGTTTTTTTCTTTTTTTTTTATACAGTACAAAGGTAATCCTTGAAACCAATTGATCAACTTTATGTGCTTCAAGAATAAATCTCTAAATAAAGCTTTAATAGAAGAACTCAACTGTACGTTACTTGGTCAAAGAGGTTCCAATATCATGTCAAAAATCATAACACTCTAAAGCTTAATCTGTTAGCATGGTGCCTTTTTTGCCTCCCTTGGCCTTTCCATTAGCAAAGGTTTAAGACCTTTTCTTCTTCTAAATAACTGCCAAGTTGTTACAGCTTTGTTTTGGAAGCTTAAAGCTCTTTATCAGGTTAACTTTTGTTTGGAATGTGATGCTTGAATGAGTCGTTTGTAATGGACTTACAGGTGTATAGACATCACAAGGGCCTTTTCTCCTTACTTTATTATGCGCTGAATGAAAAGCCATCTCTTTCCTACATGGTTTTGAGGTTTTTAGGGAAAATGGAGAGGAAGGTGCTTTGGAATTACAATCTTTATTTGGTGTTTGATGCATTTTGATGAAGTGCCAGGATTTAACTCTGTAGTTTTTTAGTTCACCTCTGTTGGTGTTGGATAGCCAGCCAGAATTGTTTTTCTAGCTGGCTGTTTTTCCTTCTTTTAATCTTTGTCAAGTATTAGTTCAAACAAATGCTTATGGATTGTGTTTTGCATTTGGTCTTGTTTATACATATTCATATGTTATTAATATCAGAATGTTCTTTCCATTTAGGCACATATATGTAGACATCTAAATCAAGAAGCTCGTGGATGCCATTATCTGGTATTGTGGTTAGACTGTGATCGTGAAGGAGAAAATATATGTTTTGAAGGTAATTAAAGATTTATTCTATTAGCGCATATGACTGTCATTATTATTCTTTACTCCCTTTATTTCTTGATATTTTTTAGTAGGCCTAATACAATGGACCTTGTCACTGCAGTGTAAACATATTAATTTGGTAACATGAGCTTATAAGTAGGAGAAAGCTGCCTTTATTGCTAACTGCTTTTCTTTGGTCTTATTCTTTGTCCTTCAAATTTTGTCAACCCTTGCTTTCATTAATTCAATCATGACCACTATCTGTTGAAAATAATTGTATTTTCTCAGAGCCTTGCCTTCTTTACGTTGACTTAGACTACTAAATGTAACTAACAGAAAATATTCAAGACTCTTTGAACTAACCTTGAATTGAGGCCATTCTAAATATCAATAGCCGCTGATCAACATAAAAGTGTTAGATGCCTCATGCAGTAATGCCAATACCCATGCATACACATGGAACATAAAGATATCTTTTGTGTTATGATGTGCATGATTTATGTAGCTAGAGGCTGTCCTTCCTGAATTCAAAGTTTCCCTTCTCCATGCTTAGTGAATAGTGAATAGTTGAGCTGCCTAATCTTACTCTAGTATATTGAATGATTTTATTCATCCCTGAATTAAACTCATGCTTACCTGTTTTATATGATATGCTTTATATTTTGAATCATATTAGGAATTTCAAAATTTGAAACATTTGGATATCAATTTCCCCAGTTATAGAATCAACTAGCTTCAATGTAAATGAAGCTCGGAGGAGGATTTTTCGTGCACGCTTTTCTTCTGTTACTGAGAAGGATATTCTGAATGCTCTGGATAAACTTGTGGAACCAAACAGAGATGAGGCACTGGCTGTGGATGCTAGGCAGGAGATTGATTTAAAAGTTGGAGTTGCCTTTACTCGATTTCAGACTAGTTTTTTCCTGGGAAAATATGGGAATCTAGACGCCAGAGTTATATCGTTAGTTTCCTGTCCACTTCTCTTTTTTGATTGTGACTTATCTTCTATATGCTGTTGTGCTATTCTCTCCAATAGTTTCTTTTAATTCGTAAATAATGGTAGCATTATATCTCTCCTAGTCCTAACAGGTAGTCTCACTTTCTTGTTTAGAACTGCCTAGATGCAGAATTATCCAACTTTGGCATACATCATATTAAAATTTTTCTCATCAGCAAAGTGATAGTGACTTAATTGAATAGAACCTTATAATAATTCCTTCCTTTCGTGCTTCAACATAAACCATGCCCCAAGCTAAATGTTGAAGTCTGTGGGGTAACATGAGTGCACTGAGGTCTGCTTCTTCTAGGTTTAAAATCGACTGAAGACTGGATCACTGAAATAGTATCAGACTATTCTGAGTATCACCAAACTACAACTCGCACCAAAGGCAATTGGCCTAGTATATTCATTGGGTTTTGTTGTCTCACAACAATAAGCCATATCAATATAGTTGTCATATTTATATCAGCGTTTTGCCTTCTTTGTTTTTTGGTTCATCTCCAGTTATGTGTTTGGGCTCCTGGAAGGGGGTAGTTTTTCTACTTTTTAGGCTATGAATGTATTGCAAATTGGTGGCACAGCCACAGTCACCCACTAAGTTGCTATTTTTTTTTTATTGAATCCTGTTTAGTGGCATTCTTGTCTTAAAATCAATTCACATTTTAGCATCACTAGACTGATTGATTCTGTCAATTGCATGCACATTTCAGCTATGGGCCATGCCAAACTCCTACCTTAGGCTTTTGTGTGCAGCAGTATTTACGAATAAATACCTTCAAGCCAGAAAAGTTTTGGACTCTGCACCCTTACATAATACACAATGGCTATGAAATTCAGCTAGAATGGAACCGGGGCAGATTATTTGACATGGATGTAAAATCTATTCTTTTGCATTGTTGTACTTCTTCAAAAAGTTATTGGAAGACATCCTTTTAATATTTAAACATCTTTGCAGATCGCTATTATGTTTCAAAAGATAGTAACTGAAAATGGACTTTTGGAAGTTACTGATATATCTGAAGAACAGAAAACCAAAAGCCGCCCTGTTGGTCTGAATACAGTCAATCTTCTGAAGGTTAGAAAAAATGCTGGGGAAGATAGGTTTATTTTTTCCTCTAATATTAAAAAATTTATAGTGCCTGTATAGATCCAACAAATAATGGCTATAATTGCGGATTGGCTTGCTTTGTAGCCAACTAATGTTTGATAGAGACTTTTTTGTGTCAGCTAATTGAAGAAAGGTAAGTTTTTCATTATTGACCTGCTGAATACCTCTTTTGCATTGCAAAACTAATGTGAAATTATCATTTTTAAATAATAATAATAAAAATCATGTATATCTCCCATCTGAAAGATGTGACATTCCAAATATAACAAGGTTTTTTTTTTCCCCTTGGGTCTTTAAAGCAGTTAAAAGTTTTCCAGGGAAAAAGCGGTTTGAATGTATGCATGTGAAGATTGAAACTTTACTTTCAAGGCTAAGTTTGTTGAATATCTATGATTTTAATTTGTCACCTCATTTGTTTGATACTTGATAGTCGTAAATTGTTGCTTGAATACAATGTTTGTTCTATCCAGGTTGCTTCAAGTGCTTTAGGATTTGGACCTCAGATGGCTATGCAACTAGCTGAGCGCTTGTATACTCAAGGTTTCATCAGGTTTTTTAATGATATGTTTAGTATTTTATATCATAATGTCTCATGTAGAGTACATATTGAAGATTTGATTGGTTTCTGCTTGCTGCTTCTCAAGCTATCCGCGCACAGAAAGCACAGCATACCCACCTTCATTTGACTTTCAGGGTGCACTGTCTGCACAAGCAAATAATCCAATATGGGGTCATTATGTACAGGAGCTACTCACCAATGGTTATCACAAACCTCGATTAGGAACAGATGTAGGTGATCACCCTCCTATCACCCCGATGCAGTCAACTTCTGAGGATGTGGTAGGCAGTGACGCATGGAAGTTATACCAATATGTCTGTCAACATTTCATGGGGACAGTTTCCCCTGATTGCAAGTATACAAGGTAAAAGCTGTTCTCTTTCAACCCCTTCTTCTATAGTAATTTTGATTCACGACTCCATTCACAGTTTAGAATCTTTAGGAGATATCAGAAAAACAATGCTAATTAATGCATGATAATTTTCCTAGTAAAAATTTTGTTTTTTTTTTTTTGAAAAGTAGATAACCCATAATGATGCTGGTAAATAGCAACAATTGTAAAATCATATTTGTCAGGCTATGCTTTCTTAAGTGAATTGAATTCTACTTTGATACCAATTGACTTCACGCAACATCCCAAATCAACAAGCAATGCTTTGAGGCATTTGATAATCTATTCAAACCAAATGATTAGGCAGCCCATATCCTAGTTCAATTAGGACAAGCATTCTTAAGACTTCAAAGATCCGAATTCACATTCAGAAATAAGATGCTTTTTTTGCCTTTTATTCCAGGAGAAAGGTAGAATTTTCAGTTGGTGGGGAGTCCTTTCATTGTACAGGGATGCATGTTACTGTCAAAGGATTTACAACTATTATGCCTTGGTTAGCTGTAAATGATAAAAATATTCCATCCTTTGCAAAAGGGCAGAAAATTGGTGTGTCAAAAATGGAGCTTTATGAGGTAACTTGAATTTCCCTTACCCAAATTCAGTGTCCGTACAAAGTCTGGGGTTTTAATTCTGACTTGGATTCTTTTTGTCGTAGTTAGACTTTTCTCTCCTTTTTGGGGAAAAAGGGGTTCTATTCTGGGGTTATATGTGGAGCATGGGCGCTTCTAAATTCAAGTTGTACTTGTATGTTCAGTGTACTTCGATGGGTACTTGAAAATAAGTATCAAGCAATTTTTAAAACAAAAAGATTGCATTCACTACGTACTAGAAATACATGAATTGCATTAGTCCCACTGTTATCTGCTCAGTTTTTTACTGCTTCCTTTGTAGTTTGCTCTGGTTTCACAACCAGTTGTTGTACATTGTTCTATTCTGGCATGAATAAGTGTTCCCTTCTTTCGCAGGAGGAAAAAAAAGAGAGAATTACATAAATTGCAAGTGTGTAGCTCTTAAAGTTTTGAAATTAAACATAAAAAAATGCCATCATTTTGTCCTTGTATTTTATAAAAATTGCTATGTCCTGCATCTAGTATTTCGTCCATTACCTGTACTTTGCAGCAATATGGGGTTGTAGCTTGGATTCTGTCGGGATAGAAGTTCAGAGTGATGAGATCTTGTGGTTAAACATAAAGAGAGCCTATTATTTTGAACATGCATCTTACATCTGAAATAATAAATTTTACAGGGGACCACCACACCTCCAGATTATCTAAGTGAAAGTGAGCTGATTTCCCTGATGGAGAAGAATGGAATTGGAACTGATGCATCAATTCCTGTACATATCAACAACATCTGTGAACGAAATTATGTGCAGGTTGTGAATATAGAGATGCCTATGTAGAATGTTCTTTAATACATTGGTTATTTACTTCAATACCAAAATTTCAGGTACAAGCAGGCAGGAAACTTGTCCCAACTCCATTAGGTGTGAGTTTGATAAGAGGTTATCAGTCTATTGATCCAGACCTCTGCCTACCAGATATCCGTAGCTTCATTGAGCAGCAAATTACTCTTATAGCCAAGGGTCAGATACATCATTCTCGTGTTGTGCAGCATGTACTACAACAATTCATGCAGAAGTTTAGTTACTTTGTTAAGAAGGTTGGTTGACCTAACTAACTATCGATTTTATATTTTTGGTCACCATATGGATTAATGATTAAATTTTCAGAATGTGATATATCTTCATTTCTTTTATTTTCTATTAACTTAATAACTTAAACCAAAATTTATTTGTCTACGTCTTCCTCTTCCCCCATTCTAAAAACATGCAACTTTGAAGTGTCACTCACCATATGGATGATTAAATTTTCAGAATATGATATGTTTTCCTTTCTTTACTTTCTATTAACTTAATAACTTAAACCAAAATTTATTTGTCTACATCTTCCTCTTTCCCCATTCTAACAACATGCAACTTTGAAGTGTTTAGTTAAAGAATCAAAATTTTGGTGATGTTTATCTTTATATATAATTCTTCAATTTTCATACGGTAGTCCTTTATTGGACTGTGTTGCTCATGTTTCTTATGTGCTTCACAGTTCTGATCCATTTTCTTTTAGGTCATCTCTAATTTTAGTCCAGCATAACGTTCACCCGTTGCAGAGTTCATGGATGGACAGTTACAATGTTCTAATTATATTCGTTTTCCCTCTATCTGGATCAGATTGAAAATATGGATGCATTATTTGAAGCACAATTCTCTGCGCTTACTGATTCAGGGCGTACTCTTAGTAAATGTGGTAAATGCTTGCGGTATATGAAGTTCATTTCTTCTCAGCCACCACGATTGTATTGTAATACATGTGAGGAGGTTTATTATCTTCCACAGAAGGGAACAATCAAGGTAATGAATTTTTATGGCAAAAAATGGCAGCATGTTTTACTTATCAAATGACATGAACCCGAATCTACTCTCGAGTTAGTGTAAGATGAAAACCCTTGACTATGTGGTCTGCACCCTCTGTTCTCAGCTTTTGATATATTGTTAGAGTGATTGTGTTATGGTGTTGGAATAAGAAAAAGAGAAACACAGAGGGATTAGACAGTGAAAAGGGATACAGAGGAGAGAGGAGAGATGAGAGAAAGAGGAACAGAGCAATGCATTAATCCATATTACATCACAATCTGTTTCTGTACAATTGATAGGGGTATTCTATTTATTGACCTAGATAAGTCAGGTATCTAACGGCTAATTCTAATTGCTTCTACTTAACTTTCACATTTTATTATTATATAACAGACTGTATATATTCTTCTTTTCATCTAATTCTCTCCCTCTCTATCCCTTTAAAACTTGCTTATTTTTCCCTATGCATCTTGTTGCCCATCTGTTTTTAGAAACCACTTTTGCCACTAAATATCACAGCTTTTGTGTACCATTAAATTGAATTTGATGGTTCATATTTAATAGTTTTTAATAGTTCAAATTAATATATACCCTAATAAAATTTGATTTAAACGGTTCAAAACTGCAATGAAGACGCAATACAGCGAAATGCGCACTAATGCAGTAGGGAGAAACCAATATCCTTTTACTACATTCGAAAGTTTTCTGTTAGAGGTTGAAAATAATTCTTGGCGTGAATGATTGTATCTGCCTTTCTGTGCTTCACTATTTCTATTTATTTTAGATTTCCTTTTCTGCTTTGTTTTGTTGTGTCCGACATCTGTGTAGTTATATATTGAGTTTACTGAAGATTGATCAAAGCAATTGATCTTCTTCCACAGCTGTACAAGGAACTGGCTTGTCCTCTGGACAACTTTGAGCTTTTGATCTGCTCCATGCCTGGCCCAGAGGGCAAATCCTTCCCACTCTGCCCGTACTGCTACAGCAATCCTCCATTTGAGGGCATTGAAGCGCTCATCAATACGGCTAAAATTGGTGCTTCTGGCAAACTAGGGAAGGGAGCTGGCATGCCATGCATCCTCTGTCCCCATCCCACTTGCCCAAACTCTCTGGTTTCTCAAGGGGTCTGTGCTTGCCCTGAGTGTAGTGGGACACTTTTCTTGGACCCAGTAAGCGCTCCCAACTGGCGACTCTGCTGCAATATGTGCAATTGCCTTGTTCTTCTTCCTCAAGGTGCTCATAGAATCTCCACAACTCGGGAACAATGCCCTGATTGTGACTCTACAATCATAGAAGTGGACTTCAACAAGAAAACAACTCCTCTGGAAGATGGAGCTACGCTCCACCGTGGTTGTGTTCTCTGTGATGAGTTGCTTCATTCCCTCGTGGAGATGAAACATGGCAAGGGTTTCAGTTCAAGGGGTAGAGGGAGAGGTAGGGGAAGGGGGAGGGGAAGGGGAAGGGGGAGGGAAGGTCGTGGTAGAGGGAAAATGATTGACCCAAAAATGAGTTTCCGAGACTTTTAAGGACTATATTTCATGTTCTTGTCAATTCCCAGAAGTACATTGTTATGTATGGCATGAGTTTGCACTTCGGTTTGAATGATCCTTTGCTTCATTTATTTGAATATATAATTTGGTTGTTGAAAAAAAGAAAAGAAAGAGTATATAATTTTGTCCATGCAAACTTTATCTCTTGTTGGATTTTCACTTCATTTTCGCTATTATCACCTCCAGGAGATTCACAGTTGTAGCATTATTGAATATTGTACTTGTTTGCAATGGGTTGAATGTGCATGGATTTTCTCATTTTCTCTCAATTTTGTCACTTGTCGTTATTGAACTTGATGTGAGGAGCATTTTGGTGTGGATTAATCTCTTTCGGTAAAATGTTGGCGTGGTTTAATTGTAAGTACTACTACCAAAGAAATGCCATTGTACATAACGAGTATGATTTAATGAGAGCCGTGTAGACATGGCTCAAGCCTCAAGGTTAAGCTGTTGAGGCAGGGAAATATGTTTAATTATTATTTTTCAAATTTTGAAAAAAAGTGTTTCTCATGTTTTGGTATGATAACATTTTTAGGATTCGATAGAGGAATTTGGTTTTTTATAACATCTTATCTCTCTCCTTTTTTTTTTTTGGCTAACTTGCAAAATTCGTGTCATCACAAAAAAAAAAAAAAAATTGGCAATGTTTTTTTTCCTGAAGTGCAAGCCCTCTTCACATGACATGTAAAGGTGGCATAAAATCCTGCTTCAAATAGGGGAGACTGAGGGTACATGAGTTTTTTTGAAGATAAAGCATCCTTAGATCAGATAAATGCCACCAACATTGTGCTCATCCCAAAAGTTAACATGCCAGAAGGAATTCATCATTTTAGGCCAATAGGCCTATGCAATGTGTCCTACAAAATCATTGCCAAAATCCTAACTTCTAGGATGAAAAAGTTGATGGCTAGAATAATCTCCCCAAACCAAAGAGCTTTCCTAGAGGGACGCATGATTCAAGATAACATCATCCTTACCCATGAGGCTTTCCACTACCTAAGACACAAGAAGGCAAGCAAGAAGTGGGAGTTTGCTTTGAAGATTGACATGAATAAAGCTTATGATAGAGTGGAATGGGACTTTCTTGAATCAGTCATGATGAAGATGGGGTTTTGTAGTGGTTGGGTGAAGCGAATTATGGGTTGTATCACATCAGCTGCCTTCAATCTACAAGTAGATGGTCATAAAATTAACTCTTTTAATCCTGAGAGAGGAGTAAGGCAAGGAGATCCTCTTTCTCCTTATATGTTTATTTTAATATCAGAGGTGCTCTCTCTCATGATTAAGACTCATATTGACATGAAAGAATTAAAAGGAGTGAAATTGGCCCGAAATGCTCCTATGCTTTCTCACTGTTTCTTTGTTGATGATGCTATACTCTTTCTAAGTGCTGATGAAGTGAATTGTAAGGTGGTGAAGAAAATTCTGGAGGTGTTCTGTCAGGCCTCAGGGCATATGATAAACTTAGAAAAATCCAGCATCTATTTTTCAGCAAACACTCCCCCTAGAGTAAAAGATGAAGTGGCGGCTTGCTTGGGGATAAAATATTCTGATCATGCAGGGAAATACTTAGGCCTACCAGTAATATGGGGACGCTCTAAGGCTGCTGCATTAGCTGTGGTTAGAGACAAAATTGGTCTAAAGCTACAAGGTTGGAAGCAAAGACTCCTCTCCTTTGCAGGGAGGGAAGTATTAATTAAGGCGGTGGCGAATTCTATCCCTACCTATCCTATGACGCGTTTCCTCTTCCCAAAAAAATCATGTATGGAGATAGATAGCTTAATTTCCAATTTTTGGTGGGGGAGCAAAGGGGAGGAAGGGGCTATACATTGGAAAAACTGGAGTTTTATGACAGAAAATAAGGTAGAGGGAGGGATGGGCTTTAGAGAGTTGTCTTGCTTCAATAGAGCTCTCCTAGCTAAGACAGCTTGGAGGTTGCTGACCCAGCCAAATGACATGTGGTGCAAAGTATTGAAAGGCATTTATTTTCCAAAAGACAATTTCCTTCAGGTGAAAAAGGGGCAGCATGCTTCTTGGGGATGGAGTAGTATATTAGAAGGAAGGGATTTACTGATGCATAGTCTGTGTTGGAAGGTTGGAAATGGGAGATCAATCTTCTTATGTAAAGATAAATGGGTACAAGGATTAAATGGATGTAAGCTTCAAGGCAATGAGATTACGGAGGAGGAAAGTAATCAAAAGGTGGCTGAAATCATTAGCAATGGACAATGGGACTTGAACTCCATTAGTTCAAGAATCAGTTTGGAGGAAAAGGATGCTATCCTCAAGCTACCTATTCCCCGCAATGATCAGGAGGACCAGGCTATTTGGCTGAACAACCGAGATGGGATTTACTCAGTGAAATCGGGATATATGACAGCAAAAGAAATGACAGGAAAGACTTTAATACATGATCCAAGTACCTCTATTACTGTTCCAAAAATCTTGTGGAAATGCATTTGGAAAATCATTATTCCACCTAAGGTGCAACAATTTTTATGGAGAATTGGAGTAGGGGCAATTGCTACTCAAGAGGCTTTGTTCAAATGAAAATGTTCCAAGTCCCCACTATGTCCAATATGCTTAACTGAAACAGAGACAATAGAACATCTACTATTCCTATGCCCATGGACTAAATTGTGCTGGTTTGGTTGTCCATTAAACCTCAAATTTGACCGATGGACAGTGAAAAGGTGTGAAGATTTAATGTGTGATATGTTGGGTGAAGAAAGTAGACTAGACAGTTATGGTAAGTCTATTTTTGCCACCATGTGTTGGTGGATATGGAAAAAAAGATGCAATAGGGTGTTTAATGAGACCAAACCTGATGCTAAAGAGGTAGGGAATCTTGTTGCACTTTAGTTGGAGGAGTATTGGAAAGTGAAATCGGCAGTGAAGTGCTCTGTCAAGAAAATCTACAATGAAGAGTTACCAAGAAATAGTCAATGGATTGCACCAGATGAGGGGTCTATCAAAATAAATGTACATGGTGCTTTTGAGGTATCCACGAAGAAAGCTAATGTAGGTATGATATGCAGGAACCATAGAGGCGATTTTGTAGGAGGAAGAGGGAGAGTAGTAGAAGCGGTTTCTCCTTTCATGACTGAATGCATTGCATTAAAAGAAGCATTGCTGCACAGGAGTAGGTTCCATGAGGCTAAAGTGGTGATTGAGACTGATTGTGAAGTGCTTTATAGAATTGTCAAATGCAGAAATTTAGTTGGCAGTGAGTGGAGGTGTAGGGATCTGCTATTTGAGATTTTCGGCTTGCTAGAGTTGTTGAGTGGTGTGTCAATTTCCTTGGTTGCTAGACAAGGGAATCAAGCTGCAGACAAAATGGCAGCGTTAGCTAAAAAGAGGATGTACTAGCTTTCTTGGCTGGACAATATTCCATCCTCTTTATGCAGTATATTAGCCCGTGATATTCAGCAAGCTGGAAGCCAGGTAGATATTTCTGATGGTATTGGCACTAAGAAAGGGATTGGTTAAGTAACTGTTGCTTTCATGACTATAGGAATAGTTAGCTTTATAATTTTCTCTTTAGTAAGGTGTAAGATAGGATTTGATGTTAGTTGTTTTTTTTTTTTGAGTATTTTCTTGGCTTCGGCTATTGGTGTGTGTAATTCTTGATTTTGATTGGTAATAAAATTGATCTTTTTGTGCAAAAAAAAGGGGGGGGGGACTGAGGGGAGCACTGAGTTGAATTGTGTTGAATTTTAGAAACGGAAATATGGCACGTTTGGAAAATCATTATGAGCCAAAAAAAAAGAGAAAGAAAGTGTAAGCTCATCAGAAAAGTAAAAACTTGTTTTTTTTTGGGTGTTTGGGAAAGCTTCAAGCCACTTCTAGGCTGAAGCAATTGAACCAAACTTCTAATCTCATTAAAGTAACTTGGGCCTTTTAGTTTTAATTTGTTATCCCAAATAATCATATATTATATATCTCTCTTTGTGTGTAATTTACGTCATTTTTAATTATTTTTCATTTCAACTATCTTTTTAAAAGTTATTGTTAAACAAGTGTTCATCAAGAAAAAAAAAAAAGGCACTTCTGCTCACATTGTCTTCATCACAAATCACATTAAGAAAAGTTTGGTAAAAAAGAAAGTCCATCAGGAAGAATTTATCAGATGCAAAAGCCACTTTTATCACTATTACCCCAAATGAACGCATAACTAAATTAAAACTAATCATTTTTTAAAAATTATATAATATATGTGTGTGTATGAATTTCTTTCACGATTCTCTGCCAAATCAACCAGTCAAAAGGTAGCTGCAGAAGAGTTCCGCGATGCATGAACTACGTAAAAGGATTTTTTTAAAATCATTTTGGGATAAAAAAATTGAGATATAATTCCCCCACTCCAATTTGCAAGACTAATGTTATTGAATTTTTATATAGATTTTTTTACAAAATTTAATATAATTTTACGATTCATTTACTCAAAAAAAAAAAGTTACTATAACCATCTTCTTATGGTAAGAAAAAATGTCTTTAATCGTTTTCCTTGCTCAAGGGTAATTAACAAAAAGTATAAAATTTAATACATAACCAATTCTAACTACTTTGTATAGTATAATTAACATGCGTTTATAATTTTTAGAGTACTTATCGGTTTCTGAAATTTATCCTATCGAATTAATTGTAACGCGTCAGATTTAACCTTCATCTTTCTTACGGCTTTCCTTTCTTCTGTGTCATTACTCATTATTTTCTTTCTTTGAGCCATATTTCATTTAGAAACTGACAGAAATTTTTTTACTTTATTCATTTGAGAGAGACTTTCAGCAGGATTAAATTAAAAATTCGTCACATTGTGATGTGAATGATAACCGCAATACTCTAAAACAAGAGACACAGCATTTGATAGATTATTTAGGTACTGGACTGTCGTTGATGAGTTTGGCACTTTGTGGTAACTTCGCTCACTACCCACACAAGAATATTCTAAAAGGCCAAACCACCCCATTAATATAGATGTTGGGCTTGGTGCTATCCCCACAATTTCCATCAGTTTTCCTGGTTTCTCATACTTCCTCTTGTCAGGGATGAAGTTCCTGAAGCTTCCCATTTCTGCTTGAATTCCCGTCTGCTCTCGAGTAATCTTCAACTTCCTTTTAGATTCATGAATTCAGTTCTCGAGCCATGCAGTTGCACAAGTTTTGGAGCTTTTTCTTGTTGAAAGTTTTCATATGAAAAATCCCAAATTTTACCAGATTATAGATGTCCATGAAGATCATAAGCTTGTCTTCCTGTTGTAATTTGATTATTGGGTTTGTAATATTTGAGCTCCGCAATATGCAGGCCTTTGAAAATTGAATTTGAAGCTCCATTATCAGCTCGGAATTTGGGTACAATATAATGGCTGTATGTGGGTGTATGTCTACGGTGCACATGAATTACCGGCATACATCAAGCCAAAAGATTTCGTTAGCGTTTGGAGGAAGCGAGTCCATGGGTCTTAGATTGAGACTTCCTTGCACACGCTCTGTTAAAAGCAGTCTGAGGAAGAATGGCTTTTCCTTGCAGGTTAGTATGCTTCGTTGGGTGTTATTTAATCCGTTCTTCATTGAATGGTCTAATTCAGTAAATAATAACGGCTGTCTTGCAACACAGGTAGTTTGCTTAGACTATCCAAGGCCAGAGCTTGCAAATACTGTTAATTTCTTAGAAGCTGCTTACTTGTCTTCAACCTTTCGCGCTTCATCACGTCCAACCAAACCATTAAAGATTATCATTGCGGGTGCAGGTAATGAGAGGCTATGTCAACTGAAAGTAATGTTTTTGCCCATTTAGAAAAAAGTACTTGTAACTTTTGTGGCTAATTTATTGTTTTCTTTGCCGAACTATACGATTTATCTGATTAAGGAAGGCTCTTCCTTCCTACTACTAATAATTATATTAAGCTAGTTTTTGCTTTCTCTGGCGGCATGAACAAAGGAAGACATTCACTTGTGTAGATGTCATTTTGAGTGTGGCATAGTTTGCTGTTTATTCTTCTATCTGTCTGCCAGTAGTCCAAACTTATATTTCTTATGTCAAATCTGTAACGCAGTAACACCTCCAAATCATACTGTTTTGTTCTCACAGGGTTGGCTGGTTTGTCAACGGCAAAATATTTGGCAGATGCTGGTCATAAACCTATACTACTGGAGGCAAGAGATGTTCTAGGCGGAAAGGTTTTCCTACTAATTTTATTCTACTAACTTGTTTTTGAGCTTGACAGCATACACATATTTTTGTTTGCTGATTACTACGGTAGGATTGTATGATATAACTGAAAATTAGTTAGGAGGGTAAAATGGCAAATTAATGGGGTAGTTGTGACTCAATAGGAGACAGAGGACTTGCAAGTTTGGAGCGGTCTAGCCTGTTACATTAATCACATACATGAAGTTCATTTATTATATTGCAATTTTAAATGTCGTGGATTTAATTTTTGTCTTATTTCCCAAGGTTGCTGCCTGGAAAGATGAAGATGGAGACTGGTATGAGACCGGCCTACACATATTCTGTAAGTTCATTCAACTTATGGCCTTCAGTTTTTCTGTCATATGATTACGTAAAAGTTGGTTGATAATATGTTTACTTAGAAATTATTAATATATCTATGTTATCTGTTTCCTTAAATTGCTTCTGTAGGCTCTTCTACAAGGTTTTGCCTGAATAACATTGTTCTGTTAGAGATTTTTTACACTATGTATTTATTTGTTTTTTCAATGTTTCATGTCAGGCGTAATCTCCATTTCTCTGTTCTTTTTGTTTTATGGTTAATTTTCCGTATTGGTTCTTGCAGTTGAACTGATCATTATTGAAAATGGTTACCTATAAAGCCTTTTTATCCCATAAATTTGTTCCTTTATGTTTTATTCATTACTAAAAGTTATTTGGATAAATCAAAGAGCATTGCTCATCAAACCAATAGTTCCAAATTCTGATTTTAGTGCAAATCAGTAGTTGAATTGTTGAGTTATTCCCAGCCCCACATTTTTTTTAGAAGACTGAAATGGCAGAGTAGGTGGAGCTAAAATTTGAAATGCTCTTGTTGCTCTCATTTTGTGATTGGCTCAATCATGAGGTTATGCAGTGCGGTTAGGTATGAAGAACTTAACAAGTTTCACGAAATTTTGTTAATAATTTTTTAAGTAAACTGCATATGTCCTGTAAGCTATTATTATGTTCCTCTCTTGATGTTTTCATTCTAAGTTGATCTGATTAGAAGCCATATCTGAATCCTGTCTGGTTGTAGTTACTCATATGCTAAGAATATTTTTTGTGTTTCCAAAGTTGGAGCATACCCCAATGTTCAGAACCTATTTGGAGAACTGGGTATTAATGATCGTTTACAGTGGAAGGAGCATTCTATGATTTTTGCTATGCCAAATAAGCCTGGACAGTTCAGTCGATTTGATTTTCCTGAAGTCCTCCCTGCTCCTCTGAATGGTTAGATGTTCGCATTTACCATTGTAAAACTTGAAATATAAGTTATTATTGATAGGTTTGATATGTAATGTTGTCTGTGTCCTTCTAGTGCTAGAAAACTGCAATACTAAAAGTCCTCCCCACTCCATGTGTGTTGAACTTAAAACATATCTTAATTTTTCAGAAGGTCTATCTGGTGTATCCAGTCTATCTGCAAACCTGTCGCTACTTATATTTGGATTTCTTAATTAAATAAAGCCCTTCAAAGAATGCGTTTGAAATGGTCCAATCTTTCAGTTGTCCAATAACTTAAAACAGAAGTGAAGTACAAATATTCGGTTACCTTTTTATTGAAGTTAGGTTCTGTGTTATTCACATCATTGTGTGTGCGGGCGCTCACATTCCTCTGCTAGGCTTCTGTTACATTTTCTCGAGTTTTTTCTTTTTGTGATTATTATATCGTGTTTACTAGCATGTTTTGATTAATAGGAGTATGGGCAATATTAAGGAACAATGAGATGCTGACTTGGCCAGAGAAAGTCAAGTTTGCTATTGGATTGCTGCCAGCTATTCTTGGAGGGCAGGATTATGTTATGGCTCAAGATGGTTTATCTGTTCAAGAGTGGATGAGAAAGCAGGTGTGACGATTTTTTGGGGTGTTGGTTGTTGGCAACTTTCAATTCACAAACCAGGATCCTGAGAAAGCAGGTGTAACATATTTTCTCCTTATTGCAGGGTGTACCTGAACGAGTAACTGATGAGGTGTTCATAGCAATGTCAAAAGCCCTAAACTTCATCAACCCTGATGAACTTTCCATGCAGTGTATCTTGATAGCTTTAAACCGATTTCTTCAGGTGCAATCATTTCCATTTCTCAAATAACATTGTTTCAAAAGATTAATTCATACCAGGGATCATATTTTAATGGATGCATATTAATAATTATGCACAAATTTTGATTGGCAGAATGAATAGAGAAAATGGAGTGTAGTCGTTTCTGTAAATCACTACCCCTGCAAAGCAAAGTTTAATCGTTTGTGTATTATTAAATATTTCAATAGGAGAAGCATGGTTCAAAAATGGCCTTCTTGGACGGGAATCCCCCAGAAAGACTTTGTATGCCAATTGTTGAACATATTCAATCCTTGGGTGGTGAAGTTCATCTCAATTCTCGCATTCAAAAAATTGAGCTGAATGATGAAGGGACAGTAAAGAATTTGTTATTAAATAATGGGAAGGTGATTGAAGGAGATGCGTATGTGTTTGCAACTCCAGGTATCATTTTTCTTATTTAATATCCTTATAATTTTTTTTTTCTTTTGGCATTCTTACTTTATGTTTGTTCACATTTTTACTTTTATTCAATTAGTTGATATCCTGAAGCTTCTTCTGCCCAACGACTGGAAAGAAATTCCATATTTCAAGAAACTGGAGAAACTGGTTGGAGTTCCGGTCATAAATGTTCACATATGGTTAGTGATGACTTTCACTGTGGAAAACCATCTGTTTGTCTTTATGCTCGCCAAATTTGCTTTCGTTTAATTGTTATAGTTATGATCATTGTTATTCATTGTTGTTACTGGCATGTGTGTGTAGAGTTTAATACTCCCAATTTAGTCACTGAGGAACATAAGAGATTGGGTTGTCAGACATCCCTTGCTGTGTGTGCAATATTGCTTTTCATTTTTTCTTTTTATATATTGATGATTAATCTTGCTTCCCACAACAAGAATAAAAGTATGTTATGATCTTAGAAGTTCTTTTCCCACTGGTTTGGTAACATCATTATGCCTCATGCAGGTTTGATAGAAAACTGAAGAACACCTATGATCACCTACTCTTTAGCAGGTCTTTCTCTCACTGGATGAATTACAATGTCTAGAAGGGATAGAAATTCTGTACGCTTGATGTCTCATAATTTCTTGTGTTAAGAAAACCATACATTTGAACTGGATGGCCATTTTTCAGTCCGGTCAACCCATGAACAGGAGTGGTAGAGAACTCTTCTAAAGTCAAACTAAATTGTTTCATTTTCCCTGTGGGATAAGCTGCTTTCCCCTCCTGTGCATTGTAAATGCATTCCAGGAATTTATTTATTAGAAAAATTGTATCAAATGGTTTATGAACTTCACCCTCACAGATGTCCATATTTTCTTTCCCTCACGCAGAAGTCCCCTTCTGAGTGTATATGCTGACATGTCAGTAACATGCAAGGTAAAAGCCACTTTCCATTTTTATCATATTCATATTGCTTAATTTAATCTGCATATATCCCCAATGTGTAGTTACGATTGCATGTTAGGATGTAGTTGGGGTAAGGAGATAAATTTGTTGCCTCTGATTTATGTATATGAAGAGTACCTTTTCTTGTTCCATTATCTTACACAGGAATATTACAGCCCAAACCAGTCTATGCTGGAGTTGGTTTTTGCACCAGCTGAAGAATGGATTACACGCAGTGATGAAGATATTATTGAGGCCACAATGAAGGAACTTTCCAAACTCTTTCCGGATGAAATCTCTGCAGACCAAAGCAAAGCAAAGATAGTCAAGTACCATGTTGTTAAAACACCAAGGTTTGATTGATTTGCCATGGAGAGGATTATTTCCTTTCAAGTTCTTTGAATATTAACTGTTACGTGTTAACGGGATGATGGAAAAATATGTTATTATAAAATTGGGTTTTGTAGGAATGTTTTTTTGGCCCCTTTTAGATTCTGTGTTTGATATATACAGATTTATCACTGAACTAGTCTACTAGTAACAGAAAGCTATTTCATTTTGTTGACTTGAGAACTTATGCTGAATATATTTGTCAGGTCTGTTTACAAAACTGTTCCAAACTGTGAGCCTTGCCGTCCTGTACAAAGATCTCCCATAGAAGGTTTCTATTTAGCTGGTGATTACACAAAACAAAAGTATTTAGCTTCAATGGAAGGTGCTGTTCTTTCCGGCAAGCTCTGTGCGCAGGCTATTGTACAGGTAAAACTGAAGCTGAAATAGCTTGCATCAACAATATGATAATCGTTATCCAGAAATTCTTTTATCTGTACAAGCTTTGGAAGAATCATAGCATTGGCTGGGTTGGGAAAAATAACACATTATCTGATGACATTATTTTACAAGGCAATTGATGAACAAAGCACTCACAATTATAAATATTGAGGAACTTCTATTGAAGGTAGGACTAACAGTGATAATATCATGAATTCTTGTCCTGAAATGTGTAGGACTCTGAGCTGCTTGTTGGACGGGGGCAGAAAAGCAGGGTTCAAGCAAGTGCATGAACAAGTATGGAATCGAGGATGGAGGATTCCACGCTTGTGGATAAGCATCATTTTAAAATTCCCATCAGGTCACCGTTAATCATATCATACCATAAAAGATTCAAGCTTCTGCAACAACTATGGAGCCTTTTCATGGGGGGATTTCCTATATTCTTTATGGAAAATATCTAATTTGTAGACCAAAGTGAGCAATAATATAAAAAGGAAAGTCGATTTTTAGAAGATATGAGAGATCATTACTTATACTCTTACCCTTTTCGGCTTGGCAATGGCTGAGCAGAGAGGGTCCCTCGTATAGCAGGAAGCTCTGTTTTGAGCATTCACTTGTAAAGTTATCAAGAATCAGGTTCTGTTGCTGATATTGATCTCTCAAATCTCAATGGTTTGTACCATACATGTAAGGATATGAAATATATATAATTCTATCATATTCTCCTTATAATTCCTTTATGAATCTGACTTCTCTCCTCTACTCCTTCCCATCCTTTTCCCTCTTTTTTTGTTTTCTACTTTTGGATTAAGATTTAAACAGTCCGGATTTATCATTTTTTTATCTTATAATAATATTTTTATCATATAATAAATTTAGACCGTTAAAATCTTAATCCAATGGTAGAAAAAGGAAATGAGGGAAAATGATAGAAAAGGGTAGAGAAGAGAAGCTAGATTCGTGATTGTTATTGTTAGTTTTATTTATTTATTGCCATTCTAATATCTACCTTCTGTTTTTGTGTTGCATCAAATGCAAAACCTAAAGTTGTTTTAAACATTGTGAATTTGAATTTTCTATATATTCATGGGACTATGTACCTTTTAAACAAGCCAAAGAAGAGTAATGACAACTAAGGATCATGTTAAATCACTAATTTCAATGACATGCTTCCAATTGCTAAAATTTTATTCAAGGACTACTAGTAGACAACATCATGCCCATGATGAGAGTTATCTGGTTTTCACAAACGCTTCATATGAAACACACGACTACTTAAAATAGTATCGTATTTTTTTTAAAAAAAGTTCAAATTAAAGTGAATATGAATGCATTAAATTGTCATCATAGTTATTATTGCTCTTGATCAATCCATCGTGTGCTCCACTTTCTTTAGTTATGCTTCACAATTCAATAATGTCATCCGGCTTTGTGGTCATCAATGGTGTCTGATGTTGTTACTTTAAATTAAAAGTTATTTCCACCTTGTATTAGTACATCATTGTTTAACTTTTATAATTCTTTATTACTGTAAAGCAATCCCTTAGATTTAAAAATGTTTTGAAATATCAATATTAAATCTTAAAACGTAAGGGGGGAAAAAGAATTGATTTTTATTTTTAGTTGTATATTTTTTTTCCTTTATAAATAAGTTTTTTTATTTACATCCTTATTAAAAGGACAAAATAACAAAAACATAAAGAGAAGACAAACATGCTGAGGCAAAGTGACAGGAATTTGATAAATCATACATACATTCATACCCTTTAAATGAGCTTAAGCATATCTATTTTGTAAATGAAAAAAGAAATCATATCAAAAGATTTATATATATCTCTATTTCAGACGATAAAACCAGGTCTAAAAACAAGAGAAAAGAAAAAGCTAATAAAGCCGAGACCTCACTTCCCAGCCTTGGCAATTAAGTTCCCACCAAGGCAACATTATTGGAGGCAGAGGAACAATCATCATTCCCTCCCTTTGCCTCTTCTATCAATTCTTGAATATAATTCATAATATTTAATGAGTAAATTTATAATATTATTTTATTTTCACGCCAAGTTAATAATTTAGCCACTGCTAGTTGATTTTGATGAATTGGTTAAAAGTGTCTCATAATAAAAAGGAAAAATTCCATTTAATGCCATGGAACTTTACTCTAGTCAGCCCAGAAAAAATTCATTGTACTTATTTGGTATGGAATTAAGTTCAAAAACCAAAATATTTTTAACTCTATAGGTTGTTTCGAATTCTTTTATTTATATTGTAAATGATTAAAATATTTTTATTAACTCCTTGATTTCTTTTGAATCTTTTTATTTATCTTGTAAAATATTTTTTTAAAAAAAAATAAAGGAAGGCTATCATTGTCTTTTTATTTATAAAACTTAATTTCATTTTGACTTAAAAAATACATTGATGTTTAAGATTTTTTTTTTTTTTTGGTTGATTGAAATAAAGTCTCATATATTATTATCCCTAATAAAAATAGAGTTTAATGTTTTTCCTGTCTTACCTGCATAGAGGTGAGTGGGTCCCATTAATATGCTTTTTCTCTTCTCTTTAATATTTTTTTTATTCTCTTTATAATAGGACTCACCCACTTCTATGCGAAGAGGCATAAACATTAAACCTATAAAAATAAATTGATTATGGGCTAAACCACACTAACAACAACATGATTGTTAAATTACGCAAGCCGTGACTACACATTGAGCCAATAAGTCTGGTTTATTTGGCTATGAAAAAAATACTTTCAGGTAAGTCAAAACAAAATTTTTCTCATATACTCACATATAAACCAAAATCATATTAAAAAAAAAAAAGTAGTTTATACCACTCATCGAAACATGTGAAATGCAATATTACCTTGAATACCCCACTTACTCCTCCGTCTCACTTTCCTCGTCGGCATTACAGTCAGAGTCAACAACCCACATATTCCACGGACACACACTGTGGCCTTGGAATTTTATATATGCTGGTTCCCTCTCCCTCCTCCCCAAGCTTCCAAATTTCATTTCACTCTCTCATGGCTTCCCATTTCTCATTGCTCAGCCTCTCTTTGATATTCCCTTTCCTTCTTCTCTCCATTATAACCACACAAGGCAAGCCTCTCTCCTTCTCAGACATACCAGAAGCCACTGTGAGCGATCTCCAACTTGCCTTCCACAGAAACCAACTTGCCTCCAGGCAGCTCGTTGAGTTCTACATTCAACAAATCCACAAGCTCAACCCTGTTCTCAAGGGCGTGTTGGAGCTCAATCCTGATGCCCTAGCTCAGGCTGATAGGGCTGACCAAGAACGACGTCGTGCAGGACATCGTCCACTGCCAAAGTTGCATGGAATCCCCATTCTGGTGAAGGATAACATTGCCACCAAGGATAAGATGAACACAACAGCCGGGTCCTACGCGCTTTTGGGGTCAGTGGTGCCTAGAGACGCAGGGGTGGTCTCAAAGTTGAGGAAAGCCGGGGCTATCATCTTAGGGAAGGCCACCTTAAGCGAGTGGTCTTACGCCAGGGGAAATAATTTACCCTCTGGTTGGAGTGCTAGAGGTGGACAAGGCAAGGTGAATCACTTGCATCTTCTCTATAATGTGTGCCATTTTCCTTTAATTTCCTCTGCCTACAGTGATATATATAGTCTGCTTTGGACCAGTGTCCTTCATATTACATGCACATGTTTGTTCTGGTGTATTTGGATGGGTTTCACAAGAGATATATCATGTATTCGCCTTATTTTAGTATGGTCTTGGACCATGAAGCTCCAAAAATTGGGCTTATGAGAATTGGTTAGGGGTGGTGTTGTGTTTGTTCTGTGCTATTAATTAGACCATAACAAGATACATAATTTTTCTGTTAATACTTAATACCTCCATGTGTTGTGTTTACTGCAGAATCCATACACAATGGGTGATCCTTGTGGGTCAAGTAGCGGATCTGCAATATCAGTTGCAGCAAATCTTGTGACAGTGTCTCTTGGTACTGAGACTGATGGCTCCATTTTATGTCCTTCCGATTCTAACTCTGTAGTTGGCATAAAACCAACCGTTGGTCTCACTAGTAGAGATGGAGTAGTTCCCATCACACCTAGACAAGACACAGTTGGGTAAGTCAACCTCAAGTGATACATTAAACATGTTTCCTTTGATCTTCCTAAACAAGTCTTGATGGTTCTTTCATAAATTACAAAACTTTTTGTGTTATGTATACAATGGTGGGGAATGTTGCAGACCAATTTGCAGGACTGTATCAGATGCTGCATATGTTCTGGAAGCCATTGCCGGCAGGGACGTTAGGGATGAGGCAACCATTCAAGCATCAAAATATGTCCCAAAAGGAGGATATGCTCAGTTTCTGAGAATAGATGGGCTAAAAGGAAAGAGAGTTGGAATAGTGAGGTTTTTCTACGGTTTTGGCAATGATACTTTCCTGCAGAAAACGTTTGAGCAACACCTGAAGACACTAAGGTATGTATTGAAATTTGAACTACAAATTAGATTATATATTAAGGACCGAAGGTAATATTATAAATGGCTCAAAGCAGTTCTGGTAAGCTATTAACACTTTGATTCATATTTTAGGCAACGGGGTGCTGTTTTGGTTGACAATTTGGTGATAGACAACATTCAAGAACTCTACACTGATTCAAGTGAAAGCATTGCAATGGCAATCGAATTCAAACTATCCCTAAACTCATACCTTAAAAACCTGGTTGCTTCCCCAGTGAGAACCTTAGCAGATGTAATTAACTTCAACAAGAAACATGCAAAATTGGTAAGTAAGCTTTTCACGTTTGATATATAACCTGTTTGAACTGTAGCTTAGTTACAAACTTGATGCACAAACACCAAATTTAAAGTGATATAGTGAAAATAAACGTTTTGGTAAGGCATTTGACAGTGTTGAGAAAATTGCAGGAGAAACTTGATGTGTATGATCAGGAGTTTATGGTGAAAGCTGAGAAGACAGATGGAATGGGGAAAATAGAGAGTGAAGCATTATCAAACATGACAAGGTTGTCTAAGAATGGCATTGAGAAACTTATGAAAAAGAATAAACTAGATGCAGTGGCGATCCCTGGTTCAACTTTTAGTCCTGTACTTGCCATTGGAGGTTATCCTGGAATTATTGTGCCTGCAGGGTACAACAAGGACGAGCCATTTGGGATTTGCTTTGCAGGGTTGCGAGGCTCAGAGCCAAAGCTTATTGAGATTGCTTATTCATTTGAGCAAGCTACTAAGATTAGGAGGCCACCAACACGCCTTCATAAGCTATAAGCTTAAATTAAAATAACTTTGTTGTTGTATGTTATAGTCATCACTTGCCACTTTCTCAGAATTTGTACGTTTTAGTCATCGTTTACCAGGAATCTGAATCCAATGGTTAATAAGTGCAAGTAAATGCCCAATTATCATTTAAAGCAAATCTACAGATTCACACAGGCACTAACATATAAACATGTTAGCTGTTAGCTTTACAGGAACGAAAAGTTGTTTAATAAACGAGTTACAACTCAGAAATATTTTATAGTGGAACTGATTCTTTACAGCGAGGTGTACGTATCTCTAATAGAATACCTTTTTAAGAAAGTATCAATTAATACTCCTCCGATCCTAAATATAGCTCTTATTATGGTACACTCTTTTTTTAATCAATATTATAGTACACTCTACAAACTAGGTATATAGAATTAAAGATGGTGGGTTTTTTTGTTATAACTTGTGCATCCATTATAAACCTCTCGTTTCAAAAAGTTTTAAAGAAGGTGTTTTGGTGTTGGTCAAATTATAAAGCCTGAAAAGTATTAATTAATAGTTATATCATAGTATTATATTAACATTAGTAATTAATGATCGGCATATTAACATTAGCATGCTATTATCTCCATATTTAAGACTGGAAGAGTATTAATTATACCCAAAGTAAACCCACGTGGTAAGCAACCAATAACCAAGCATAGCATTTAGCCTTACCAATCCTAATGTGCTTCTTATCTTATAACTTATCCTTCCATTGTAACTTCTAAATCACATGGCATTATCTTCTGTGTCGTGGCCCCTACCCACTGCCTCGTCTTCTCCTTTTATCATTTAAAAGTAGAATGCTTGCCACTATTTTGCGTCCATTACTGCTATTTAGACCTAGGCTATTGTTGACAGAACCAGAATTTTTTTTTTAAAAAAAAAATCGATTTTGTACTCTCTCTATATATATATATATACACAAAAAAAAATCTATATAGGGGTTCAAGTAACAAAAAAAAAAAAATCAAAAAAGGCCCTAGAGCCTTTTCTAATATAAATTCATTAAAACTTTAGTTGTTAACGGGGTTGATATAGTTGTTAGCGGTGGCTACTGGTCACCAGTGGCGGCCACCGGCGTGGGGTGTCCAGTGGTAGGGTCCACCGGCGTGGGGTGTCCAGTGGTAGGGTCCACCGGCGGGGGTATTTTAGTTTTTTTTTTATAATTATTTTAAACTAAGGGCAAAATAGTAATTTCACCATGGTTAACAGTCAACTAACGGTCGTGGTATTTTTGCTCCTAAAACGTAACCACATATGTATTTTTAGTCCAAGAAAAAACACGTGATGTTAGGCGCTCCCGGGGGTAAAGCCCATGTGTATTTTTGCTACTTAACCCATATATATATATATATATATATATATATATATATATATTATCATCTAGTATCCAATTTGAGGTATGTGGCTGCTTTTCCCAACACAAGAGTCTTATTCGAGACTCAAAGAGATTTAACAGGTTTTACATTACTAAACTAACTTTATACTAGTCAATTTTTCTAATAATCTTTGTGGGATGAATTTTAGTTTTTTCGGAAAGTGCTGCACTTTTGAGTTTTTTTGGCTAACATGTATCTGCATCATGCCGTTTAGTATAAAAAGAACTATTTTTTTATCTAAAAAACATAGCTTTCAATCTCCCTGCATCATGCTTTTTATTATAAAATATTACTCGTACAACGAAACAAAAGTGTTACAAATTGGACACCTTCGATCAACGTCAACTTGTACAATATTATTTTTAACCCCACTTGGATATTATTATTTTTATAAAAACTCTGAGTTGATTAATAAGTATGTTTAGATGCCATTTATAAAATATACATGGGAGATGAGTTTTATATTAAAATAAATAAATAAAACACCTTATCAAACCGTGTTACTCAATCACTCACTAGCATAGTCATTCATTCGACATAGACATTAACTGGTGGGCCCTGTTGGAGCCACGTACACTGGCTCCCAACCAGCACTACACAACCACGCGTGAATATCAGCAACACGTGCCATGATTTCATGGCTACTTGTCACACCCGGAAGCGCGGCAGCATAGGGAACTTCCCAAGGGGTCACCCATCCTGAGACTTTCCCCAGCTGAGCACGTTTAACTGTGAGGAGCACTAACCACCTTGCTAAAAGCTTAAGCTGATAGCAGAGGCACACTCCATATTATATATTCCCCAAAAACCCTTCTCATCCTACCCGATGTGAGACTCGTCACGGTGAGACCGTGACAAGCTCCCCCACCCATCCTGGTGATGCCCTCATCACCCAGTAAGGGTCCCCCATTCCATCCACGGGGAGGCAAGGCCCACTCCACCACGAGGCCGACCATCACTGCACATCACCGAGTGAGGGTCCCACCCCTTCTCCTTGCTTAGAGGGGCCACCATAGAGGGACGAGGCGAAGTTGGCTCTGATACCACTTGTCACGCCCGAAAGCGCGGCAGCATAGGGAACTTCCTAGGGGGTCGCCCATCCTGAGACTTTCCCCAGCTGAGCGCGCTTAACTGTGAGGAGCACTAACCATCGTGCTAAAAGCTTAAGCTAATAGCAGAGGCGCACTCCATATTATATATTCCCCAAAAACCCTCCTCATTCTGCCCGATGTGGGACTCGTCACGGTGAGACCGTGACATACTGCTAGCTCTCCTTCACTCACTCTCTCATGGCTTCCCATTCACAGCTTAGCCACTTTCTGATCTTCCCTTTTCTTCTTCTCCATAACCACACAGAGCAAGCCTCTCTCCTTCTCAAATATAAGAGAAGCCACTGTGAAGGATCTCCAACTTGCCTTTCCTAGAAACCACCTTACATCCAGGAAGGTCGTCGTTGAATTGTACATTCAACAAATCCATAAGCTCAACCTTGTTCTTAAGGGCGAGTTGGAGCTCAATCCTGATGCGCTGGCCCAAGCTGATAGGGCCGACCAAGAACGACGTGGTGCAGGACGTCATCCTCTGCCAAAATTGCATGGAATCCCAATTTTGGTGAAGGATAACGTTGCAACCAAGGATCAGATAAACCTAAAAAGTTGTTTCGAAGTTTTCGTTCAAATTTGAATTTACTATATATTGATGGGACTATGTACTTTTTAAAGAAGAGAAAAAAGAGTAATGACAATTAAGGGTTATGTTAAATCACTAATTTCAATTACATGCTTCCAATTGCTAAAATTTTATTCAAGGACTACTAGGAGACAACATCATGCTCATGATGAGACGAATTATCTGGTTTTTACCAATGCTTTATATGAAATACACAACCATTTTAAAATTTTAGTTTTTTTTTAGAAGTTCAAATTAAAGTGAATATGAATGCATTAAATTGTCATCATCATTATTAGTGCACTTGATCAATCCATTGTTGCTCCCACTTTCTTTAGGTATGCTTCACAATTCAATAATGTTATTCGGCTTTGTGGTCACAAATGGTGTCTGATATTGTTACTTTAATTTATAAATTATTTCTCCCTTGTATTAGTACATGATAGTTTAACTTTTATAATTTTTTTATTACTTCAAAGCAATCCCTTAGATTAAAAATGTTTTGAAATATCAATATTAAATCTCAAAGCGTTGAAAAAAAAAATCTTTTTATTTTTAGTTGTATATTTTTTTCCTTTATAAATAATTTTTTTATTTACATCCCTATTAAAAGGACAAAATAACAAAAACATAAAGAGAAGACAAACATGCTGAGGCTAATAAGTGACAGGAATTTGATAAATCATACATACATTCATAGCCTTTAAATGAGCTTAAGCATATCCATTTTGTAATTGAAAAAAGAAATGATCATATCAAAAGATTTATATATATCTCTATTTCAGACAATAAAACCAAGTACTAAATGGTGGTTAAACAAGGGAAAAGAAAGATCTAATAAAGCCGAGACCTCACTTCCCAACCTTTACAAATAAGTCTTCACACTGTTAAGTTTTTTTTTTTTTTTTGCCAGGTGATCAACATGTTAATGAAAAATTATCAAAATCCATTTAATAATCAAAGTAAATCCACATGGCCTATATATGGTTCATCCATGGCTGATGATTCTGTGTTTTGTTTGGGCCACACGCTGTTGTGTCCATTCATATTAAAGCATAATCATTCCTTAGTTCCCACCAAGGCAATATTATTGAAAAAAATATCCTATACCACTAATCCAAACATGTCAAATACAATATTGCCTTAATACCCCACTTAGGCACTTACTCCTCCGTCTCACTTTCCTCGTCGGCATTACAGTCACAGACAACAACCCACATGTTCCACGGACAAACACTGTGACCTTGGAATTTATATATGTTGGTTCCCTCTCCCTCCTCCCAAAGCTTCCAAATTTCATTTCACTCTCTCATGGCTTCCCATTCCTCATTGCTCAGCCTCTCTTTGATATTCCCTTTCCTTCTTCTCTCCATTATAACCACACAAGGCAAGCCTCTCTCCTTCTCAGACATACCAGAAGCCACTGTGAGCGATCTCCAACTTGCCCTCCACAGAAACCAACTTACCTCCAGGCAGCTTGTTGAGTTCTACATTCAACGAATCCACAAGCTCAACCCTGTTCTCAAGGGCGTGTTGGAACTCAACCCTGATGCCCTAGCGCAAGCTGATAGGGCTGACCAAGAACGACGTCGTGCAGGACATCGTCCACTGCCAAAGTTGCATGGAATCCCTATTCTGGTGAAGGATAACATTGCCTCCAAGGATAAGATGAACACAACAGCCGGGTCCTACGCGCTTTTGGGGTCAGTGGTGCCTAGAGACGCAGGGGTGGTCTCAAAGTTGAGGAAAGCCGGGGCTATCATCTTAGGGAAGGCTACCTTAAGCGAGTGGTCCCACGAAAGGGGAACTAATATACCCTCTGGTTGGAGTGCTAGAGGTGGACAAGGCAAGGTGAATCACTTGCATGTTCTCTATAATGTGTGCCATTTTCCTTTAATCTCCTCTGCTTACAGTGATATATATAGTCTGCTTAGGACCAGTGTCCTTCATATTACATGCACATGTTTGTCTGGTATATTTGGATGGGTTTCACAAAGAGATATATCATGTATTCGCCTTATTTTAGTATGTTTTGGACCATGAAGCTTCATCAATTGGGCTTATGAGAATTGTTTAGGGGTGGTGTTGTGTTTGTTCTGTGATATTAATCAGACCATAACAAAATACATGATTTTTTTGTTAATATAAAATACTTCCATGTGTTGTGTTTACTGCAGAATCCATACACAATGGGTGATCCTTGTGGGTCGAGTAGCGGATCTGCAATATCAGTTGCAGCAAATCTTGTGGCAGTGTCTCTTGGTACTGAGACTGATGGCTCCATTTTATGTCCTTCTACTTATAACTCTGTAGTGGGACTCAAACCTACTGTTGGTCTCACCAGTAGAGATGGGGTAGTTCCAATCTCCCAAAGACAAGATACAGTAGGGTGAGTTAATTTCAACATGTTCTTGAAACAAGTCATTTGATCAAGTAAATAGATCTGTTGCCATTTACTTAGTCAAATGTTAAAACAAATTATATTATAGTGCAATAGGATTTTCTGATATAGAAAAGATTTTGAACGTGGGAATATATGCCTTTAACAAGTGTGCAATATTGTTGTGGGATGGTGCAGGCCTATTTGCAGGACTGTCTCAGATGCTGCATATGTTCTTGAGGCCATTGCAGGCGTTGATGCTAGGGACAAGGCAACAGTTAAAGCATCAAAATATGTCCCAAAAGGTGGATATTCTCAGTTTCTGAGAAAAGATGGTCTAAAAGGTAAAAGGCTGGGGATAGTGAGATACTACTACAGGTTTCACGGTACTTCTCTGCAGAAAACTTATGAGCAACACCTAAAGACACTAAGGTAATGAAAACTATATATATATACACACTACCATGCATGGCTTAAACCATGCTATAGTGGATTGCTGCAACAAGTTGCTAACACTTGGATTCACACATTTATATAGGCAGCAAGGGGCAGTACTGATTGACAATTTGAAGATAGATAACGTTGAAATAATCAAATATGCGGGATTATCTGAATCCACTGCATTGCTTGCTGAATTTAAGATAGCTCTGAACTCATACCTTAAAGCTTTAATTCATTCTCCTGTGAAAACCTTAGGAGATGTGATTCGCTTCAATAACAAACGCCCAGACTTGGTAAGCACGTATATTTCTTCTTACTGGATATGATATATATATATATATATATATATATATATATATATATATATGTATATATATATATATAGTAGCCGCTTGAGTCTAATTTGCAGAAATTGCAGGAGAAAATTGATAAGTATGACCAAGACATTATGTTGGCAGCTGAAAAGACAAATGGAATCGGGAAGAAAGAAGAAGAAGCAATAGCAATCCTGGCATATTTGTCTAAGAATGGAATAGAGAAGGTCATGAAGGTGAATAAACTAGACGCAGTGGTGACCTCTGGCTTTGATTTTGCTGCAGTACTTGCCGTAGGAGGGTATCCAGGAATCACTGTTCCTGCAGGCTACAATGACGGCATGCCAATTGGAATTTGCTTTTCAGGTTTGAGAGGCTCGGAACCCACACTGATTCAGACTGCTTATTCATTCGAGCAAGCAACTAAGCTTAGGAGGCCACCGCCTCCAATAATACACAAATCGTTCTGATGTATAAACAGATGATCTGTATCATTAACTATTAATAAATAAGTTCATTTGAACAATAATATACAGAGAGGAAGCTTTTTAACAGGAGTGATCATCAGACATATAAGTACATATGAGTTTAATTGAGAGCAGCGGTGACCCATCTAATTTATGAGACATTAACATTCACGCACCAATCTGGCATTGTTATATATATAGATATAGGTATGTAGTGATTTAGAGATATATTAATTCATACAAAGATCCTGGCGGCACCAGGTGGAAGAGAATCGTCAGGGCTCAATGGGACCTCCCTCAACACAGTTTTAAGGCCCTTCCCTCCTGCGTTTGCCAGAGGATGAACTCCATGTGCAGGCCCCACTATGTACTCTCTTTGCTCTCTCTCTTTCTTGAAATCCACCCCAAAACGCTTCTCAGCATCTGCATTAATTAATCCAACCATGTGAATGAATTATAAGTAATCACAGAGCAGGATAGAACCGGTTTCCCTCCTAAGGGCTTTGCTTCGCAAGGAAAGCGTTCCACAGTGAGTAGTGTTTGTAAGGTAGGAGGGTACCTTGGAGGAGGTCCTGGTCAATCTGGCCGTCTCTGGTGAAGGCCATCATGAGGTGAGGGAGGCCAAAGGGGAGAGGGTGGCCCTTATCGACTTGCCAAAAATGGTAGGTTTTGCCATAAGTCTTACTCAGGGCTTCCATTTCCTGAAGCTCGATTGGTCGTGGAAGTCTGGGCGTGAAGAGTATGGCGCCCTTGACCTCAAAGAGGTGTGTGTGCCAGAGCTTCTTCTCGTCGTCCGGCAGCGTCAAGAACAGGTTCTCCGGTATCATATACTCCACCCCTATCAGCTTGCTCGTCTTCTCAGGCCCGTCGAAGATCACACACTGCCTCACCTCCTCGTTCAGGTGGCCGCAGTAGTGGTGCGCCTCCACTTGCCGCGTCATGTCATCCGCGTAAAAATGGAACCTTCAACACAATTACATTCACGTCAAGTGAACTATTTCAAGTATGAATGAAAGAGAGAATAGATGAATATTTGTACGCGCAAAGGTGCTGGTGAATGTTTTTGACGGGGGCGAGGCTTTGGATGGCAGAAGTAGCGGTCTCGAGGAGGAAGGTTCCGGCGCCGGTGGGTTCGCTGGGGACTTGTGAGTCGTTGTTGGACGCTGCCATGTTGGTGAAACTGCTACTGCTACTGCTAGCTCTCCTTCACTCACTCTCTCATGGCTTCCCATTCAGAGCTTAGCCACTCTCTGATCTTCCCTCTTCTTCTTCTTCTTCTTCTCCCCATAACCACACAGAGCAAGCCTCTCTCCTTCTCAAATATAAGAGAAGCCACTGTGAAGGATCTCCAACTTGCCTTCCCCAGAAACCACCTTACATCCAGAAAGGTCGTTGAGTTGTTCATTCAACAAATCCACAAGCTCAACCCTGTTCTTAAGGGCGAGTTGGAGCTCAATCCTGATGCACTGGCCTAAGCTGATAGGGCCGACCAAGAACGACGTGGTGTAGGACGTCGTCCTCTGCCAAAATTGCATGGAATCCCAATTCTGGTGAAGGATAACATTGCAACCAAGGATCAGATAAACCTAAAAAGTTGTTTCGAAGTTTTCGTTCAAATTTGAATTTACTATATATTCATGGGACTATGTACCCTTTAAAGAAGATAGAAAAAGAAGTAATGAGAATTAAGGATTATGTTAAATCACTAAGTTGAATTACATGCTTCCAATTGCTAAAATTTTATTCAAGGACTAAGTTAAAATATTGACAAAGTAGAAATGCAATGAGTGTCACAGTGCATAATCTTAGCACCTGTGGCCCTTTATATAATGGTGAGAGTACAATCAGTGAAGGAATGAAATCATAACAGAAAACATAACAGAACCTATACAAGCCTGACACGTATACAGATTACAATCCAGACGAACTCTCTAGAATACATTGATAATTACAGAATGATAATCAAACTTTACAGCCTATTATCTAACATTCCCCCTCAAACGAGAGGGTGTAACTAATAGTACGAGTTTGTCCCTGAAATAATTAAACTGTGCTTGAGATAACGGCTTGGTAAAACAATCAGCAAGCTGCAATGAGGAAGGGATGTATTTGATGTCAATCAGACCTGAAGCTACAAGATCTCTGATGAAATGAATATCAACTTCTATATACTTACTCCTGGAGTGTTGAACAGGATTTGCTGCCAGTGACTTGGCGCTTAAATTATCACACCAAATGATGGACGGATTCTTGATTTTAAGACCAATTTCAGACAACAAAGCACTCAACCATTTGATTTCAGAGGATCCATCAGACAAAGCTCTATATTCAAACTCAGTGCTAGATCTAGATACAACTTTCTGTTTATGTGAAGACCGGGACACTAAATTATTTCCCAGAAATACACATAGACCAGCCATAGAACGCCTATCATCTAGATCACAGGCCCAGTCAGCATCGGTATAAGCAATTAGTTGATAGTTGCTAAAGGGTCTAATATGCAATCCCATATTGTAAGTACCTTTGAGATACCTAAAAATTCTTTTAACTGCCTGGAAATGAGCAGTTCGTGGCTGAGACAGGTATTGACTAAGTTTACTCACAGTGAAAGATATGTCTGGTCTTGTAGTTGTTAAATACTGCAAAGACCCTATAGCTTGCAGATATTCAGTTGGATTTTTAAGTAACTCTCCGTCCCCTGATGCAATCATTCTTCCTGTTACCATTGGTGTGGGCACAGGTGCACAATCACTCATCCCAAACTTATGCAACAAATCAACGACATATTTGGATTGATTTAGATAAATCCCTAGATTATCCCAATAGACTTCCAAGCCTAGAAAGTAGTATAACGACCCCAGATCCTTTAATGAAAAGGTTTTATTCAGTCTTTTCACAAACTCATTCATATAGACAGAATCATTACCAGTGACTAGAATATCATCAACGTAAATCAAGATGAAGATGATCAAACCGTGTTTTTGAAGCATGAACAGAGACGTGTCACTCCTCAAGCTTTGAAATCCCCAATTTAGCAAAGTGAGACGAAGTTGATCAAACCATGCTCTCGGTGCTTGTCTCAGGCCATAGATTGCTTTGACTAGTTTGCAGACATGTTTTGGTTTAGTTGGATCCGTGAAGCCGCTAGGTTGGGGCATATACACTTCCTCTTGCAGCAATCTGTTGAGGAACGCATTATTTACATCCAATTGACGAATTTCCCATCAATATGTGACGGCCAGAGAAAGAATCACGCGGATTGTGGTTGGCTTCACCACCGGACTGAAGGTCTCCCCAAAATCAATCCCAGGGATTTGTTGGAAACCCTTAGCAACCAAACGTGCTTTGTGTTTGAGTATTGTGCCATCGGCTCGAAACTTCGTCTTAAACACCCATTTGTTATCCACAAGCTTTTGTCCGGTGAAGGGGACCAGCGTCCAAGTCCGATTGCGCAGTAGTGCCTGGAATTCATCGTTCATCGCATGTCACCATTGAGGGAGAGACAGAGCTTCGCGAACTGAGGTTGGTTTGGAGGAATCCAAAATTGAAGCAGTGGCAAGACCTACAAAGGGATATTTGGGCTTAAGTGTCCCAACCTTGGCTCGTGTGACCATTGGGTGAAGGTTACTGGGCCTATCTAAGGTGGACACATGGGCTTGATCCTTCGAACTGTGTGGATTGAACGATTCAGCCTGTGAAGAAGATGATGATTGTGAATGTGGACTCTGGGCACCATCAATTGGAATGCTTAACAAGGCAGAGTCCGAATCTTCATCAGTTATAGGAGTGACAGGTATGGATGGTGCAACTCCGTTTACGTCAATAATTAGAGGTACTGAGCTTGAGACTTTAGATGAAGAAGTTCCACTATTCTCATTACTCATGATGGACCTGTAAGGAAAAGAAACTTGATCAAAAACAACATGGCGAGAGATGAATATTTTCCCAGACTTACTCAAGCATTTCGACCCTTTTTGTTGAGGTGCAGGTCCCAAATACACACATTTTTTACTATGAAACTGAAGCTTGTGATCATTGTAGGGTTTGAGACAGGGATAGATAGCACAACCAAAGGGTTGAATAGTCTCATAACTTGGCTCTGTTTTAAACAAGCGAAACAAAGGTGAGTCATCATGCAGAACAGGTGTTGGAAGTTCGTTGATGAGAAAAACAGAGTGTTGAAAAGCATCCCCCCAGAACTTTAATGGCAAACCTGCATGAGCTAGCAAAGTCAAGCCCATTTCAACGATATGACGGTGTTTGCGTTCTGCTCTTCCGTTTTGAGCAGAGGTGTAGGGGCAAGTATAACGAATATTAATGCCCGAATCTTGTGCTATCGGAATGAAGGGCTTGAATTCAGTCCCATTGTCACACTGAATGTTCTTTATTTTAGAGTCAAATTTATTTTCCACAAAAGCCTTAAAAACTTTGAAAGCATGGACTGCATCACTTTTATTTTTCAGGAGGTACAACCAGGTGTAACGGCTGTAGTCAATGATAAAATGTATGTAATACTGATGTCCTCCAGTGGAAGAGATAGGGACAGGGCCCCAAAGATCCGTATGTATTAATTCGAGTGGAAGAGAAGACTGAGACACAGAAACTGAAAAAGGAAGACGTTTAGATTTTCCAAGTTGGCAAGCTTCACATACAGAGTGTTCATCTAGGACTTCTTTTGAAAATTTCTTATTACATTTGTCTAATATTAGACTTAAGGTCCTGATGCTAGGATGTCCAAGTTTGTGATGCCATTTGAGAAGTTCATTGCATTGTAATTTGACCCGATCAACATGCTCTGTGGCTGCCATGAAGGCTCTAGGATTGTCCAGATTTCTTTCCATCAAGGGATACATTCCTTCCTTTGGTATTCCCTGCAACAATGGTCGACCTGTCGCCATGTCCTTCACAACACAACCAGTATTAGAGAAATTAACAGCTACTGCATTATCATTGGCCAGCTTGTGTACACTTATCAGTTTCTTGGTGGCAGAAGGTATATATAGAACATTTTTAAGATGCAATTTGGACTGAGCACAGGGAAGGGTTATCGAACCTATGCCCATTATTGGACTTTTGGCACCAGTGAAAGAAGTTAAATGAGACTTACCAACAGGTGCAATTTCATCAAATTGCTCAGCATCAGGAGTCACATGATAGTTCGCCCCACTGTCCATGTACCAGGACGAATCCGAAACTGACGAGGCATTAGCGTAGCAATTTTGTGGTGATGAGGGATTGAATTCAGTGGCACCATCTCAATAGTAGCAAGTGGCCAAAGTATGGCTAGGTCGTTGACAATAGGCACAGAAGGGGCGGTTGCCACGGCCACGGCCTCCTCCACGAGAGTAACCTCCTCAAGAACGTCCTCCACGAGAGTAGTTTTTCCAGCCACGACCAGCGCCTGAGTCGTTATGGTAGTCCTGTTTCTGAGCGTAATTGGCTGTTGGTTGAATATTGAGATTCGAGAAATGGCTCAGTTGGTTTAGACGAGACTCAAAGGATAGTAGAGAACTCTGAACCTCAACCCAGGAAATATCTGGTTTGTTAATCAATTTTACTACAATCGGATTGTAGTCGACATCGAGGCTGTTCAAAGTGAGGAGAATAAGATCATCTGCTGGAACAGGGGAGCCAGCAAATGCAAGTTCATCGGAAAATGTTTTCATCTTATCAAGGTATTCACTCATAGTAAGAGAGTTTTTGTGAGTGGTATGAAGATTATTCTTAATCACCATTACTCGCGCTTTCATGGAAGCACTCGTGAGATCCCTGGCAGCATTCCAGAGATCCTCAGAGGTTCTGCAATGAAGCAACTGGGTGCCGATTTCCTGAGTCATAGTGTTGCGTAGCCATCCTACTAGCAAACGATCGACTGAAAACCACTTTGTGTAAGCTGGGTTTGAAACAGTACCGGAACTGCTGGCGACAACCTTCGCCGGAGCTCGGATGGTGCCATTAATATGGCCCTCGAGTTGATTACCCTCAATAAGAGGAAGTACGATCGATTCCTACACTAGGAAGTTGGTTCGATCGAGCTTAATGGTGGTTGTTTGACTAGAGGAGCTAAATAGAGAGTAAGAGCGGGCTGGTTGAGCGGTGTCGGAATTGGCAGTGCTGGTGGTGGACATGGTGCCTCTGATACCAAGTTAAAATATTGACAGAGTAGAAATGCAATGAGTGTCACAGTGCAGAATCTTAGCACCTGTGGCCCTTTATATAATGTTGAGAGTACAATCAGTGAAGGAATGAAATCATAACAGAACCTATACGAGCTTAACACGTATACAGATTACAATCTAGACGAACTCTCTAGAATATACTGATAATTACAGAATGATAATCATACTTTATAGCTTATTATCTAACAGACTACTAGGAGACAACATCATGCTCATGATGATGAGAATTATCTGGTTTTCACCAATGCTTTATATGAAAGACACAACTATTTTAAAATTTTAGTTTTTTTTTAAAAGTTCAAATTAAAGTGAATATGAATGCATTAAATTGTCATCATCGTTAATATTAGTGCTCTTGATCAATCCATGGTGTGCTCCCACTTTGTTTAGGTATGCTTCCCAATTCAATAATGTCATTAATGTTATTTGGTTTTGTGGTCACCAATGGTGAAAGGGTGTCAGATATTATTACTTTAAATTATAAGTTATTTCTCCCTTGTATTAGTACATGATTGTTAAAATTTTATAATTTTTTTATTACTTTAAAGCAATCCCTTAGATTAAAAATGTTTTGAAATATCAATATTAAATCTCAAAACGTAAGGGAAAAAAAAAGAATTGATTTTTATTTTTAGTTGTATATTTTTTTCCTTTATAAATAAGTTTTTTTTATTTACATCCTTATTAAAAGGACAAAACAACAAAAACATAAAGAGAAGACAAACATGTTGAGGCTAATAAGTGATAGGAATTTGATAAATCATACATACATTCATAGCTTTTAAATGAGCTTAAGCATTTCCATTTTGTAATTGAAAAAAGAAATCATATCAAAAAGATATATTTATCTCTAATTTAGACGATAAAACCAGGTATAAAACGGTGGTTAAACGAAGGAAAAGAAATATCTAATAAAGTCGAGACCTCACTTCCCATCCATGGCTGATGATTCTGTGTTTTGTTTCCACTTATCGCGTGCCACATAGGTGGCGCCAGCAGTTAAAATTTTTTAATTTTTATATTATTATATAACATATAATATTATTTTATTTAATATATATTAATATATTATATTATATATAATATATATATCACATTTTAAAATGATGTGATATATATCACATTCCAAGCTAGGTCAACTAAGTGTTCACGATTTCAAAAATTTTATGAAATATTATTTTTAAAATGATGTCCTATTTTCGAAAAAATTTCTCCCAGGGGTGTTACCCCTTAACCCCTCCCGTTAACCGGCTAGGGGACCCTGCCCCTTAAGGGAGGTGCGGGGGGCAGCACCCTCCAGAGAAAATTTTTTCGAAAATGGGACATCATTTTAAAAGGAATATTTCATAAAATTTTCGAAATTGTGAACACTTGGTTGACCTGACTTGGAATGTGATACATATCACATCATTTTAAAATGTGATATATATATTATATATAATATAATATATTAATATATATTAAATAAAATAATAAAATAATATTATATATTATATAATAATATAAAAATTAAAAAAAATTATATTTTTTAGGTGGCACCAGCAGTGCTGGCGCCACCTGTGTGGCGTGCCACATGGGTACGCCACTGCCACGTGGCAACGCCACATGGCTAGTGTGGTGCCATTTGACGTGGTGCCACAAACTGCCCTATTTTCGCAATATGTTTGCACAATACCTAATCTAACAATTTTTTTTTACAATTTTTTGGCGAATTTCCCTTTGTTTAGGCCACGCTGTTGTGTCAATTCATATTAAAGCATAATCATTCCTTAGTTCCCACCATGTTGGAGTATGGAAGGTGTTATTGTAAATACATTTAATTATTAGTTAGTTATGTGTAGTTACCGTTAGAGTCAGTTATTGTTGTTACATTCAGGTTCTGTATAAATAGCTTGACTAGTCATTAATGTACGTTGGTTAAGTGGTGTATGACTGTGTGGTATGTAAAAATATACTTTGATCAATAAAGAGATTCTTGGTTCCTGTCTAGTTGCGAGATTGCTTGTCACAGGTGTTAATCAAGAATGAAGCGTCCAACATGGTATCAAAGCCACAATTTCTTATGATCCACAGTATAGTCAACAGGAAGTGAGGCCCATTAATCAAGAAATAGGCCCACAATTCTTGTTTGTCCACCGTAACCACAGAAGCAATTTCCTGGATTCGACTTAGGGCACTGAAGTCCACGGTGCTCAGTTAAGGTCTCCACAAAATCGTGGGCCAATGTGAATGAAGTGGCCCATGCGAACTTAGGAGGAAATTTCCAGAGAAGTCTAAAGGTGATCTGACAAACAACAGAGGGAGTTCCATCGCGATATTCGAGTCCCAATCGCCTTCACAATAGCTCTCATTAAATCTCAGCCTGATCGGAGCGGTGTTCATTGGTTCCTTAATCAATTCAAGAACCATACCTTGAACCCTAGCTCTTGCGGCAATTAAATTCCTCATCTTTTCCGTTTGAATCACATTGTTCTTTGAGATAGCACTCTGAGATGGCGCAGAAAGAATCATCGACCGCTAAGAATGCGACTTCACCTACCAATGCTGAAACAATTTCGTTCTCCCATCCTTTGTTCTTGCATCCTTCAGACTCCCAAGGTACGTCGATCATTCAACACATTCTCACTGGATCTGAGAACTACACAGTTTGGAGTTGTGCCATGCGTATTGTCTTGTTAGGAAAACACAAATTGGGGTTCATTGATGTGTAACACCCCCGAATTTCTAGAATTAAAATAACATAAAATGTCGATAGTTTTCATAAATAATAATAAAATCCAAAATAAACTACTTCGGGAAGGTGTTACCGCCGCACTTGTATGGAACAAGTGCAAGGCTTCTTATTACAAAAAATAAATCTATACTTAATCAGAATGTTTATAAAAATATAAAATAAAAGAAAAGAAAAGAAAGTAAGTAACTAGAGTTTATTGTCCGTCATCCTCACTTCTCACTGCTGGCCCCAATCTTTGAAACATGTTCACTGAAATTCTGCTCCCCCGAAAGATCATCGCAGCCCAGAAACACAGACATCAGCAACAGTTGGTAATCCTAATTAAGAACAGATAATATAATATAAACTAAAATAATTAAGTAAATAAATAATTAATTTTAAAATAAATTGAAATAAAATAAAACAATTATAAAATTAAAATAAAATATTTACAAGATAAAATATCGTATATTTGTATAATCATAAGGTGTTTGGCACAAATTTGTTAATCAAAGCAAATGTATATATATATATATCATCTGATATTTGCATCAAACTTTAATCATTATCATTTTAAATTTTGTTTAGACCCGGAAATCCTGCCATTCTATTTAGTGGGAAGAGAACTATGGTAGACCCGGATATCCTGCCAGTCTACCCTGTGACCCGGAAACCTGCCAGACACAAATTATCATCAAATTGGCCATCTATCGTTTTCTTCCTAGTGTGCACACCTCTTCCCAAAGTTGCTACTAGTGTCCCGGATATCCTGCCAGACACCACTTTGGGAAGAACGGATATATTGGTTCACATCAAATAACATATCGGAGGCTTAAAGTCTAAAGGTTGTGTTCATCACTTTAGGAGGTACCATCCCAAAGTTATCCTCCCACTAATAAATTATTTTAAATAATTTAGACTCATAAAAATTCCTAAATTAGTTTGATCAGGTGTATTCAGATATTTATATCAATAATAATATAATCTTTAACTCTTGTAAGAAAGGGTTGATTTAATTTCACAAACCCAAGAATTATAACTCTTTATGAGAGATCGTGAGTTTCTCAAATATAATCATTAAAATGTTGACTCTATTATAAGATTTCCTAATTTGAACTATAAAATAATTACTCATGGGTTCCTATAAGATGTTGATAGAAAATTTCCAACACTATCATTTAAACCTTAGTTACATGTGTGTGTAAACTACAGGAAAAGACACGCAGGGACTCCGTACAGGTTCAATTCTTTGATTTGTTGATGAATTTCATTTATCGATTGCAATTCATCTCACGGGCCCCACGTTGAATTCTACGCACAGATTATACTTCACAAAATGACAAAGCACCATATATATGTTTATATTTCTTTGCAAAACAAAAAGCATAATGCAATATATATCAAACATAAATCAACATAAGGAAACCCGCAAGGAAGAGACAGAACCGAAGATGTACCGAATTCAAATCATATCACATGGTATTTATTAATCACGCAAGACAGAACCGAAGATGTATATATGTTGCGAGAAGGTGAACAATTTCATAAATTGTTTCTCAACTTAAGACTGGCCTAACAGCTAAAAATTTTATTGTTTTGGGGATTAGGATTACAATCAGTCAATTCCAATCAACATTCTAACGCCACCAACAATTAATTCTTAGGGATTAGGATTACAATCAGTCAATTCCAATCAACGTTCTAACACTACCAACAATTAATTCTTAGGGATTAGGATTACAATCAGTCAATTCCAATCAACGTTCTAACGCTACCAACAATTAATTCTTAGGGATTAGGATTACAATAACTTAATCAATGATATAGGTTGGCGAATCAGAAATTCCACAATGTACTCATTAACATACAATTCTTAGGGATTAGGATTACTTGGTCTCCTTGTTTGCTAAATTCCTAGAAGAGCTATTTGCCGCAGAGTAGGATAAGAGAAATATGAGCGATGACTAGAATTAGGTGGCTAGACTTAAACTTATAATTAGACTTCTAGGGTTTTAGCTATGGGCTGGGCTCTGGGCTCTTTAGCTATTGACAATTAATAAATAATTAAAAACAAACAACATTTACTCTGTGATTTAATATGTTATTTAAAGATGAAATAGGTAAACCCATAACGTGGAAATGTTTTTTTTTTCACAGAATAGAAAAATGAATCTGCCCATTATATTCTTATATTTATATAATAGCTTGGTTGAACAAAAATATTTGTTATTATTATACAAGATATATACAAATTTAAATATTTTTATATCAATAAATAGTATAGTTATTTAAAAAAAATTATATCGCACATAAGATATATTCTTATATTCATAAAATATCCTTGCGGTTACGATCATATAGGATACAAATTTGAATAATTTTATTTTGATGAATAGTACAGTTTTTTTTAAAAGGAAAATTATATTGTAGATAAAGATAAGTATTTGTTTGTTTTATAAAAAAAAACAAATCATAAAACAATATTATTAAATTCTATCTATCAATATAAATTTAATAGAATCAAATATATCTAAACTAACTAAACTAATCAAATTAATCTAAACTAATAAAATTAGATAATACTATACTATTATTATTATCATTATCATTATCATTATCATCATTATTATCATTATTATTATTATTATTATTACTACTACTACTACTACCATTATTTATTATTATTATTATTATTATTAACAATAATAATAATAATCTGGGGTATTACAGTTCTTGCCGGAAAGAAGATCATGAACCAACACTCTAGCCCCAATGGGAGAGATGCAACGATGTAGTGCTTTCATGGCTAATCAATTCAATTTCGAAGGAGTTAGCTAACAGAGTAATTTTCTTTCAAAACGCTCATCATGTCTGGATTGATTTGAACGAAAGATTTGATAAGAGGAATGGGGCACGAATTTTTGCCCTCCATCGTGAAATTGCCATGCATTATCAAGGCTCATCTTCCGTTTCTGCTTATTATTCCAAATTGAAAGAATTATGGGAGGAACAGTCAGCCTTGGTCACCCTTCCATTGTGCACGTGTAATACCTCGAAAGCATATTCAGACTTGGTCCAAGAACAAAAACTCCTTCAGTTTCTTATGGGGTTGAACGAAACATACCATCAAGCCAAAGGGCAGATTCTACTTATGGCCCCATTGCCCATAGTGAATGAGGCGTACTCAATGATCATACAGGACGAAACCCAAAGAACCATTTTAGACAGAGGACTTCCACCAAAGGGTATTGCTATGATTGCCAAAGGTCGAGGACGCGGCAGAGGAAGAGGCCATGACGATCCATTGGTCTAATGTACACACTGTAACAAGAAAGGCCATATCCGTGAGCAATGTTTTCAGTTGATAGGTTACCCAACTTGGTTCAAGGGCCCCAAACCGAAGCAACAGAGAGGACCTAGTCAAATGGGGATTGAATCAAGCGGAGAACCAGACCTGCAAATCAACACCGCCAATACAGTAGCTCCTTCATTTTCACAAGAACAGTATGAACGGCTCCTTCTCCTCCTGCAGAAGGATTCAGAATAAACGGTGCATGCCTTGACTGGTACAGGTTTGACCGTGTCTCCCTCTGATTATTCACCTTCTATATGTTGGGTCTTAGATTCAGGGGCTACAACACACCTAGTAAGTGATGTTTCTTTACTAGACAATTATACAGCTTATAATGGTCCCATAAAATCAATTAAGATCCCTGATAGTCAGAGGATAGCAGTCACACACATAGGTTCAGTCACTGTGGCACCTAAAATTACACTGCACAGAGTGTTGTACTCTCCAAAGTTGAAATTCAATCTGATTGCAGTATCTAAAATTACTAAGGAATTAGATTGTATGACCTGTTTTTTTCCTGATTACTGTGTTGTACAAGACCTTCAATATCGAGAGACGAAGCTGATTGGTAGAGAGATAGATGGATTGTACCTTCTTAGGATTTCAAAATTTAGCCATACAATAAATGTTGCAAAGAATGCTATTGTTCAGAAACGGATTGCACAGTCACACACCAATGCTTTGCATATGAAATCTGATGATGTATACTTGTGGCATAGGAGATTAGGCCATGCCCCCTTGTCTGTAATGAAACATATGAATTTCACAATTGATGATGCGGTATTGACCAATCACAGATGCGATGTATGTGTTCAATCCAAGCAAACTAAATTTTCTTTCACACCCTCTTGTATTAAAACTGCTGAATGTTTTGAGTTGATACATATAGATATATGGGGACCATATAGAATACCCACTCATCAAGGGTTTGCATATTTCCTTACAATAGTTGATGATTTTTCCAGAGCTACATGGATATTTTTGATGAGACATAAATCCGATTCAATTATTTTCATTCGCAATTTTATTATGTATGTCTCAACTCAGTTTAATACACAAGTTAGGAGGATTAGAAGTGACAATGGGAGTGAGTTTTTGAGCAATTCATTTAAAGTGCTTGTTCAAGAAAAAGGTATGATCCATGAAACAACTTGTCCCTATACTCCACAACAAAATGGAGTTGTAGAATGTAAACATAGAACCATTATGCAAATAACAAGAAGCTTAATGTTGCAATCTGATGTTCCTGTACAATATTGGGGAGAATATGTGAGAGCTGCAGTGCATTTAGTCAATAGACTACCCTCTAAAATCCTAGGGTACAAACTCCATTTGAAAGGATTTATAGGAGGAAATCTGAACTGAAACATATGAAAGTGTTTGCGTGTCTTGTATATGCCACCGATTTAAAGGTTCTTGATAAACTTCAGCCCCGTGCCATCCCATGTGTGTTTTTAGGTTATTCGGATAACCAGAAGGGTTATTTGCTATTGAACTTAAAGACTAATGCATTTTTTGTGAGCCGTCATGTAAGCTTTGTAGAATAGGTATTTCCATTCAGAAATAATCAGTCAAGGCAGGGACAAGCGATTAATCCTACCCTACATGACATATTCTGGTCAGAATCAGAATCAGAGGAACAATCGGCTGCAACAAGTGATAAGTATGACATTTCTGACCCTTTAGACGATAAACAGCGTTGTCAGAATCCTCCTGATGATGCTGAAGACTGTCCGAATCTTCAGAGTCAGATACGCCCAGCAAGAAACAGAAAACCTCCAATCTGGTCAACTGATTATGTATGTTCCCTCATAATCTCTGAAGAAAAATCAGTAGACACAAAGAGGTGCAACTATCCCATCAATCGATTTCTCTCTTATGACTCTGTGTTTGCTAATCATTTAGCATTTTTATCTTCTATTGATGTAGTGCCGGAGCCTTCCACCTATCAGCAAGCTGTAGGCAATCCTGAATGGGTGAAGGCAATGAAGGCTGAAATGCAATCATTGGAAGATAATAATACATGGGAAATAGTGAAGTTACCGAAAAACAAAAAGCCAATTGGTTGTAAATGCGTGTATAAGGTCAGATATAATTCTGATGGAACTATAGATAGATATAAAGCTAGGTTGGTAGCAAAGGGGTATAGTCAACGTGAAGGAATTGATTATCATGAAACTTTTTCTCCTGTTGTGAAAATGTTGACAATTAGATTGGTATTGAAATTGGCATCAATGTATTCATGAAACCTTTATCAAATGGATGTGTATAACGCTTTTCTGCAGAGTGACCTTCAAGAGGAGGTATACATGAAGTTACTTCCAGGTTTTGAGGGTAAGGGGGAGCATAATGTCTGTAAGCTAAGAAAGTCCCTTTATGGACTTAAACAGGCTTCTCGACAATGGAACCAGAAATTGTCCCAAGTTCTTATTAAGGGTGGTTTTACTCAAAGCAAAAGTGATTACTCCTTATTTACTATGAAATGGAATGATCATAAGATATATGTCTTAGTTTATGTTGATGATTTGCTAATCACTGGCAGTTCTGAAGAAGGCATTGACTATGTTAAAGGGTTGTTACATGATAACTTTAAGATTAAGGATTTAGGACACATGAAGTATTTCCTTGGCATAGAAATAGCTAAAACCAAAACAGGCGTAGTTTTGTCTCAACGGAAATTTGTCTTGGATTGGTTATCTCAAACAAGGATGAGTGGATGTAAGCCACTAACAATTCCAATAGCACAAAATCTAAAATTGACGCCTTTTCAAGAAGGCAAGGACAATCCTCAGTTTTTGTGTAAAAATCCAGAACAATATCGTTGGTTGATTGGTAAATTAATTTACTTGACTATGACTAGGCCTGACATTTCTTTCTGTGTACAGAACTTGAGTCAATTTATGCAGACACCAACAAAGGCGCATATGGCAGCAGCTAGGAATGTTGTTAGATATTTGAAAGGCACGGTTGGTCTTGGTATTAAGTTAAGTTCTGATGTAAATACTAACTTGGAATGTTTTTGTGATTCAGATTGGGCTTCTTGTGGGATTACAAGGCACTCTGTATCAGGATATCTGTTGAAGTTTGGAGGTTCCCTTGTAATGTGGAAAACAAAGAAACAAACCATAGTTTCGAAGTCGTCTGCAGAAGCTAAGTATCGAGCATTAAGCATGGCCACATCTGAAATAGTATGGGCTTTAAGCTTGCTTCGTGATATGTACATCACACATACCAGACCAGTTCCAATCCATTGTGATAGCATTGCTGCCATACACATAGCTGCAAATCCGGTCTTCCATGAAAGGACCAAACATATAGAGGTAGATTGTCACTTTGTTCATGATAAGTGGCTAGAGAGAGTAATAGACCTTAGACATGTTAGATCTCATGAGCAAGAAGCTGATCTATTAACAAAAGCTGTATCTGGAGACGTGCAACGAAAATTATTGAGCAAGTTAGGGTCTGTGGACATTTTTGCGCCCCAAACTTGAGGGGAAGTGTTGGAGTATGGAAGGTGTTATTGTAAATACATTTAATTATTAGTTAGTTATGTGTAGTTACCGTTAGAGTCAGTTATTGTTGTTACATTCAGGTTCTGTATAAATAGCTTGACTAGTCATTAATGTACGTTGGTTAAGTGGTGTATGACTGTGTGGTATGTAAAAATATACTTTGATCAATAAAGAGATTCTTGGTTCCTGTCCAGTTGCGAGATTGCTTGTCACAGGTGTTAATCAAGAATGAAGCGTCCAACACACCAAAGCAACATTATTGAAAAAAATATACCACTAATCAAAACATGTCAAATACAATATTGCCTTGATACCCGATTTAGGCACTTACTCCTCCGTGTCACTTTCCTCGTCGGCATTACAGTCACAGTCAACAACCCACATGTTCCACGGACACACGCTATGACCTTGGAATTTTATATATGTTGGTTCCCTCTCCCTCCTCCCAAAGCTTCCAAATTGCATTTCACTCTCTCATGGCTTCCCATTCCTCAGTGCTCAGCCTCTCTTTGATATTCCCTTTCATTCTTCTCTCCATTATAACCACACAAGGCAAGCCTCTCTCCTTCTCAGACATACCAGAAGCCACTGTGAGCGATCTCCAACTTGCCTTCCACAGAAACCAACTTACCTCCAGGCAGCTCGTTGAGTTCTACATTCAACAAATCCACAAGCTCAACCCTGTTCTCAAGGGCGTGTTGGAGCTCAATCCTGATGCCCTGGCCCAAGCTGATAGGGCTGACCAAGAACGACGTCGTGCAGGACATCGTCCACTACCAAAGTTGCATGGAATCCCTATTCTGGTGAAGGATAACATTGCCACCAAGGATAAGATGAACACAACCGGTCAACCTCACTCTCACGGTAGGAAACACCACTGGAGAGATTTGGCACGGATCTACTCAAATCGAAGCATATACACTCAGCGGCGAGCTTCAAGCACCTCCAGCACCGGCCCTCCTCTGTTCTCCATTTTCATTGAGGTAGTGAGAGCTTTTTTCCTCACCTTGATGCGAGGTACTGTTATGGCGTCTCCCTCTCTAGCGTTCTCCAGCGGCGGAGGGCACGTCCGTCTTTTCTTGATTCTGTTGTAGTATTAGGTTTTAGTAGGTCTATAGTTGACGTTACTAGATTTGTTTGGATGGGGATCGTAGAAATGTTCTTCAGGAAATTATTTGTCTTTTTATTTTGAAGGTTGTTTTTTTGTCTCCTTTACCTTAAGATGAGTCAATTATGTAAATGTTCTATTTTTATGGCTGATGTTTATAGAGAGATGTGCCCTATAAAGTGGGCTTTGCAACCAACAGTTTCTTTTATGTCGCATCTAACTTTGGATGTCTAGAAGGCCAGTGACTACACTGATGTACATCTATTCTTAACTTTTCAATAGGTGGTGATTAGCTTTTTTCTTATATTTGGTTTGGTTTGCTTGTATTTATTTTGGCTATGTTATCTTCCTGTTGATGTCGTTATATCCGGTTTGTCTTTCATTTATTGTATCAGTTATGGTTTAAAAAGTATTAATATAAGCACCTGTTGGGGAAAAAAAACTAAACGCAGTGGTGACCTCTGTCTTTGATTTTGCTACAGTACTTGCCATAGGAGGGTATGCAGGAATCGCTTTGCCTGCAGGCTACAATGACGGCATGCCAATTGGAATTTGCTTTTCAGGCTTGAGAGGCTCGGAACCAACACTGAATCAGACTGCTTATTCATTCGAGCAAGCAACTAAGCTTAGGAGGCCACCGCCTCCAATAATACACAAATCGTTCTGATATATAAACAGATGATCTGATGATCATGAACTATTATTAAATAAGTTCATTTGAACAATAATATACAGAGAGGAAGCTTTTTAACAGGAGTGGTCTTCAGACATATAAGTACATATCAGTTTAATTGGGAGCCGCGGAGACCCATCTAACTTATTTATGAACATTAACATTCAAACAAGTCGCATTGTTATATATATAGATATAGATATGTAGTGATTGAGAGATATATGAATTCATACAAAGATCCTGCCGGCACCAGGTGGAAGAGAATCCTCAGGGCTCAATGGGACCTCCCTCAACACAGTCTTAAGGCCCTTCCCTCCTGCATTTGCCAGAGGATGAACTCCATGTGTAGGCCCCGCTATGTACTCTCTTTCCTCTCTCTCTTTCTTGAAATCAACCCCAAAACGCTTCCCAGCATCTGCATTAATTAATCCAACCATGTGAATGAATTATAAGTAATCACAGAGCAGAAGAGAAATCGGTTTCCCTCCTTGCTTAGCAAGGAAAGCGGTTCCACAGAATAAACAGTGAGAAGTGTTCGTAAGGTAGGAGAGGGTACCTTGGAGGAGGTCCTGATCAATCTGGCCGTCTCTGGTGAAGGCCATCATGAGGTGAGGGAGGCCAAAGGGGAGAGGGTGGCCCTTATCGACTTGCCAAAAATGGTAGGTTTTGCCATAAGTCTTACTCAGGGCTTCCATTTCCTGAAGCTCGATTGGTCGTGGAAGTCTGGGCGTGAAGAGTATGGCGCCCTTGACCTCAAAGAGGTGAGTGTGCCAGAGCTTCTTCTCGTCGTCCGGAAGCGTCAAGAACAGGTGCTCCGGTATCATATACTCCACCCCTATCAGCTTGCTCGTCTTCTCAGGCCCGTCGAAGATCACACACTGCCTCACCTCCTCGTTCAGGTGGCCGCAGTAGTGGTGCGCCTCCACTTGCCGCGTCATGTCATCCGCGTAAAAATGGAACCTTCAACACAATTACATTCACGTCAAGTGGAATATTTCAATTATGAATGAATGAGCGAGAGAATAAATGAATATATGTACGCGCAAAGGTGCTGGTGAATGTTGTTGACGGGGGCGAAGCTTTGGATGGCAGAAGTAGCGGTATCGAGGAGGGAGGTTCCGACGCCGGTGGGTTCGCCGGGGACTTGTGAGTCGTTGTTAGACGCCGCCATGTTGATGATAAACTGAAACTCTGAGTAATGAGATTTAATAGGTGGGATTGATAATTGATATAATTGATTATTGCATGGGAATTGGGAAGGGTAAGGTGTTAGGAGGAGGTGATGGCATTGGGATTGCATGCAATTTCACGCGTGGCAGAGGCTATCTGCTTACGTGCCTTTTCTCCCTCAAAATCTGAGATTCACAAAAAACCATAATCAGATCCAGTTTTTGCCAAACAATTATCATTGTAGAGTAACATACGTGTCCCATCATGGGAGATTTGAGGACAGTAATATGTAGTACTTACGCAGTCTTATTCCTTCAACCGGAAATTTTTTTTGGGGATTTGAACTCGCATGACTTCTTAGATTATACGAAAATTTTAATTTGGGTTTGCATTTATTTAAATAAACCTGGTGTGATTTCACTGTTTTTATGCCATTTGTGCCATAATCATTTTTTAAACTGGGTAAAAATTACTTTTGAAACTAATTCTAGATCCAGTCTCAATATAGCCAGTATAAAAAATATGTTACTTTTAAGATATGTTTCTCATTCAGTTTTAAAAATTACTTTTTAGACCCATTTTATGAGATACAAAGTTTAAAAGATAAGACTCAATTAAAATCAACTTTTTAAAAGGTAAGATTTTTAGCACAACTGACCTTAAAAGCATCTCCAGCTTTTGCTCTAAACTGGGGTTGACAGACGAAGATGATCTAACGGAAGCACGGATATTAGGGAAGAGTCTGAAAATCTAGATCGTCACTAATGTTAAATCCAGAATACGCCACAATGAGAAGGAGCTAAGGAGTGAAGAAATTGATAAGAAAAGTGGAAGAAAAATACCTGAATGCACAAAGAAGCAGAGGGCACTTTGCTTCATGCGTCAAAATCCATCTAGAAAAAAAAAAAAAAACACAATAATCAATTGCAAAAACTTCAGATTCAAGCCTCATATGGAAGAATTGAAGATGAAGAACATTTCATTTTCTTCTGTTTGCATAATGGAGTTAGGTATATAGTTAATTATGATTTGGCTGGAGGCTCCCGAGTCCATAGCTCCCCTGCAAAAAGGAAAAGAATCAGACATTTCGTGGAGGATGGAGCAGAAAGTGAGAAAACAAACAAACAAACAAAAACAGAAATGTTTACGTTGTCCAGGTGATACTGAGCTTCCTATTTGGCCATGACCTGTGCCAACAAAAATTCAAAGCTAGATTCAATTTAGTTGGGTAGAAATATGAGAGGCTTAGAGTAATGAAACCACATGCGTGTGAACATATGCTAGCTAGCTTGGGTTGCCATCATGGAAAAGGTAAGAAGTGCTAGAAACAAAGCACACACATAGTTGAGAGATAAGAAGATTATAATACCTTAAATGCAGCTTCAAGGCTGGGTTGATAGAACTCCTAGTTAAGAGAGAGGAGTTGGTGAGCGCTGAGCTTCAAGGCTGAGAGCGTGAGGGGTAAGGACGACTGGACGGTGCCAAGCTGTAATCCAGAAATTGAGAGATTGAGAAGCAACAATGAGGTGCCAGATTTAAATTCCCAATTTGATGTGTTCTTGAGTCATATCAAGACGGGGATTGGAGCGATTACCATTTGCAGAGAAAGATGAGACTCACACCGTGAGAGAATACGTGATAGGGGCGACTTCGGCAAGTGCACCGGTCGTTACAAGTAATAAAGTAATGAGAAAGTATTGTCCCACAAAGAATAGTACTTCAACCACTAATTCACTATTTTCGCTTTAGTTGGATAAATGAGTAGTAAAAGATGAGTTGTAACTAAACAAGAATTTCAAGAATTAAAGAAAGAAAAGAATTCAAAATCAAAATTTACAAGTGAATGTTTAGAAAAGATAATCAGTCAAGAAAAACGTAGTTAGGACTTAGAATCCCCCTATGCTCCTTCAAGAATTTGAATTGAATCCTTAATTAATTATTAATCCCATGATTGACGATCGATTCTCTAAGTTTAGACTAAGTCTCAATGTCTTGATGTTACTTTAATCTATTTTATCTTTAAAAACAACCTAATGTCTTAATATTGTCTAGAAAGATCAAATCTTGAACCAGAATCCTGTGATCGCATAAATTCGTAAGCCTATGTCTAGGTCATGCAATTTTATGATGAATTAACAAGTTCTAGTTAGATGCACCAACATTTCTATTGTCATACATCAACCTAAGGTCAATCTTAAAGGTGATTAATCTTCAAAAAAACATTAAGCAAAAGGAAATTCATTCAATCAAAGAAACCAAGATTCAACCAAGAATTCAATCAAATACTCAAAGTTGCATAGGGTTCATCCTAACCCTAATTACAAAAAGGAAATTAGCCAAACATGGCTAGATTAACAAAATAAAGAAGAAAAGATGAAAATAGAATGGTTCTTCAGAAGTTGGGGAAGGTTGATCTCCACAATTGCTTTGATCCTCCTCTCCAATACCGTAGAGTTGTTTCTTGTGCCAAAAGTTCCTTTCTTTTTCTTGCTAAGGTTTCCTTTTTTTATCTTTTAGGTCCAATTGGGTTTCCAAATCTCCAAAATCCTTGATTTTCCTTCCCTTTTCGAGCCTTAAAAACTTTCCAAAAATAAAAAATCAGAATTCTCATACTTCTGGCGCCCTGAGCGCCACTTTCTACAAAGAGGCAGAAAGTTGGCGCCCTAGGCGCCAACTTCTGGAACATCCAGAATTGGCACCCTCGACGCCAAAACTTCAGTAGGCTTCTCTTCTTGTCTTTGAGCTCTTCCAATTTGCTATTCTTTGTGGATAAAAATCTGCAAAACACCCGAGAATACTCGTGAGGGTATGTCTGACATCAAATCCATGTTTTTAACTTATTATTTTTAACCATTTTAATCATATTAGATCAATTTCATGCTAATCTTGTGCCTTAAAATATGGTAAATATACGGCTCATCAATAAGACAACAATGGAAAGAAAGACAGAGGTAGGAGTGTCACCGAATGCCGATTGAAGAGGCAAAAAGAGGAAAATTCAATTTTTGGCCCAATAAAAGAGAATAATCATATTTTATGCCAGTTATAAGAAACAAAAAGTCTAAAAAATTTCATCTTTAAAATTGGTTATTTTTAACAACTGGTCTTAAAAGTAATATATATATATATATATATATATATATATATATATTTCACATCTTTTAAACCGGTTAGTGTTAACAACTGATATTAAAAGTTTCATCTTTTAGACTTTAAACAAAACAATCAGTTTTAAAAGTAATCGACTTTTTTTAAAAAACTTTTTAGATTTGTTGTTTAGAAAACCAACCTAAATAATATCTTTTAGACCTTATTTTAAAGAAATCAGCCTAAAAAGTTATCTATATTTATGAAATTACCACCGGTCATACTTTTTAGATTTAATCTTCTATAACTAGCCTAAATGTGACGATATAAAAGCTATTTTTTGTACCAATATGCACTTTGCTTACAGGAGAGTGCCGTAGGAAAATGCAGCTAGATAGATTAAGCCATCATCAAGTATTCAATCATTCGACGCGCCACTTCCAATTCAAATCATTAATGTAAAGATTAGATAACATTTTTTTTTTTAAAAAAAAAAAAGAAAACTAAATAAGTTACATTAAAATATTAGAATTTATTTTTTCCTCCAAACTAATTGATGTATCTTATAAATTAATATACTTTATAATTTAATAATATATAACATATATTATTATTAACTAACTTAGCTTCTTTAATTTTTTTTTAAAAATCAACCGCTTTTATATAAAGGATCGGAGATAGTATGTTATTAACCAAAACTCAGAAATTGTCTATATTGTCTTACAAATTTATAAGTTATGATTGATAAGTTTTCTTTGTGATAATATCATTTAGCTTAAAAAATAATTTGACAAAGTCTTGAAAAGAAAAGAAAAGTTAGACTAAAATTATATTGTTTTAAGAAAAATAGTATTATGCCTTGGCAAAAGTACGGAAAAAACCTTAATTAATTAATTAATTACCAAAATGTCACTGAGGCAAAAGTATTAACCCATTTGCCCCCTGTAATCGATTACATGCCTCATGTAATCGATTACAAGGGGTCAGATCTCTTTTTTTCATCTTTTACACTATGTAATTAATTACGTCACTGTTTAGTAATCGATTACGTGAAATTTGCACTGTGTAATTGATTACACCAGTATGGTGTAATCGATTACACCAGCTGCAGAAGCACAATAAAGAAGAGATTTCGAATTGGTGCATGACGAAACTGATTTCCAACTTCTTTTTACATACAAATGCGACTTGGAGAAGGTCTTTTTGCCAACAATTAACTGTCTACACTATGCCTAGTCCATCAATGTCTCTATATTTGTTTTTCGTCCTACGACATATCATTTGCAAGATTTATCATCTCAAATCATATAAACTGAAAGTATAAACATTCATAACTAAATTAAATGTCATAGTCAATACAACTTCACCAAGTATAAAAAAAATTACAAGATCCAAATACAAATATCATGTGCGACAAAAAAAAACATAGATATCTAATCTGCATCCTCCTCTGAATCCTCCTCCCCCTCCTCATCGGAGACATCAGGCACCTGGTCCTCCTTTCTGGCTGCCTCCTGGTGCTGTCCGTCTTGTAGCTGTCGAAGTCCGGCCTCCAGTCCGTGCATCCGGCTCTGCATCCACCGCCACCGCTCGTTCTCCTTCTCAACGTGGCTCCTCCACCGCTGTCTCTATCGGATGTCCATCTGCCTCATCTGCAGCATGATGTCACGGAGCTGGAATCCACCATCCGACTCAACCATCTCCTCATCCTCATCATCGTCATCGTCCCGCATAGGGACCTCAGGATGAACCACGGGGGGAACAAGCGGTGCATCGTCCTCGTCAGCGACAGTGTATATCCAGGCACCCTGTGCATTCTGTTGTATCTTGCACTGCTCCAGTAGGCGCCTCCCAAAGACAGCGTTCCAATGCTGCTGGTCCACCATCTCAAACGACTGCATCGGCACATGGAAGTGGAGCAATATACAGTGGACTAGGTAGGCGAATGGGAGGGCGGCGTTCTCCTTCTGCTTCACCTTGGACATCATCCAGCAAACATAGTGTCTCCAGTTCACCGGCACGACGTGAAGGATGGCTCATATGATCGGGAGATCAACCTCCAACACCCTGGAGTGATTGTAGGCCCGGGGGAACAGAATATGGGTCAGCACGTAGAAGAGGATCCGTGCATCCACAGTCAGCTGGCCCACAATGAAAAGAGCTCTCTGACCCAAAGGCCTCCTGATAACGTTGACGACGGTGGCTTGGTCATATCTAGGCAGGTTAACATTGGTGTCCCCATCGTACAGAATGGCGCCCACCCCATCAAAATCATATCCCAGCATGTGGGCCTATATCGGAGCAGTCATCTCTATGTCAATGCCGCAGACGCGCGACTTCAGCACTCCATTGATGTAACTGAGGTTATGGTAGAAGGCTCTAACCATATCCTCTGAGTAGGGACTGATGAACTCCGCCAAGCCACATAGATGCGAACCCTCCACCAGTGGGACTATGTCAAATCCCTCATCTGCAAAAAACTGCATGTCTAGTGACTTGGGCTTGATGACGGGTTTACCCGCAAAGTGCTGGACGAAGGATTTGTGGGATGCTGCATTATTGCCTAGGAGAATTCCATATCGGAGATCTGCCGGCTGTGCCTAAGAGACGGATGCCTCACCCTCCATCCGTGCTGAACGTCTCTCGCTCGGAGGGTCAACTTTTCTGCGTGGAGGCATGATCACAACAAATACCTACAAAGATACAATATAAACCATCAACAAACATGAAACAAATATGTGATTAATGGCATAATCACAATCCATGATCAATATCGGTCAATGGAGACAGTGTAATTGAAAGAAAAATGCACAATCAACAATCAAACTCCATGTAATCAATAATCTTCAACATCCATACACACAATAACATGTAATTTGTGCTTCAATCTCACTGTTTACATCAATTTCATATGCAAACATACACACATTATTTCCGAAACGCACAAAAACATCAATTTAATCTATTACTTGTTCAAAAACAACAACAAACAATTCAAATCAATGATCAAAACACTACATACTCAAAGAAAACAAACCCTAATCGATTACATGAACCATATCTTCAAAAAAACGGAGAAAATAGAGACAAATTCGCAATGGGTACCGAAAACCCACCGAAATCAACGCAAATGAGAGCAAATCTTTGATTTTTCCTCAACCCACGGCTTGAATCCGCAGCTTTTTGGCCGAAAATCGCAATGGAGGAAAGTGGGGGAGCCCTAATCGGTTAAAGATGAGAAATGAGGGAAAATGAGGTGTTTGACGTTTTTAAAAACTGATTTCGCGATATGTAATCGATTACGGCATATCGTGGTAACTACCACATTTGCCTTCAGGTTTTATGTAATCGATTACATCACTCATCGTAATCGATTACACAGTGCAAATTTCACGTAATCGATTACTGAACAGTGACGTAATCGATTACATAGTGTAAAATATGAAAAAAAAAAAAAAAAAAAAAAAGAGATCTGATCCCCTGTAATCGATTACATGAGGCATGTAATCAATTACAGAGGGGCAGATAGGTTAATACTTTTGCCTCAGTGGCATTTTGGTAATTAATTAATTAATTAATGTTTTTTTCGTACTTTTGCCATTATGCCTTTCACCTTCGGAAGTTTGAGGTAGGGGTGCATGAATTAAAGTAAATCATATATATAGCGTCATTAGATGCATGGGAAGTGACTAGAGCAAAATAATCAAACATCAACTTCAAACTTTTATTAGAGCACAAGTGTGTGTGAATTAAAGTACTTAAATCCTATTCAAAATACTGTTGAGTATTATATGTATATATTGCGGCATACATCCATTCTTTTATTGTGAGATAATCCCATTCAAAATACTGTTGAGTATTATATGTAGATATATATTAATTATATCAGGAATTTGAACTTTATTTAGCCATGGTTTAAAGTCTTGCATAGACTGATTGGTCTAAAGTCTCCCATAGTTTTAGGATGATCTTTCTTGGGGATAAGGACGATTAGAGTGCCATTAATATCATTGATAGCCTTCGGATTAGAAAACAAATATTTAATAAAGTTAAGCACCGATGGACCATTTGTGTCCCATTGATTCTAATAAAAGAGAGCATTAAGACCATCCGGCCCTGGGGGCTTGAGTACACCCATACTAAAAATGGCTTCCTTAATTTCTTCATCAGCGACCTCTCTATCACATCCTCTGAGCAGGTTTACTTCAGCTAGGGGGTACGACATATTACATTGAAGTTGCAGTCTATTCATAACCTCCTCCATTAGCAGTTGGGAGAAAAAGGAGGTGGCCACACCTTTAATTTTTGTGGTGTAAAAAATCCAAAGGTCTTCCTCATCCTTTATGGCATCAATTCTCTTTGCTTTTTGCCTGCCATTAGCCCGGGTATGAAAATACCGGGTGTTACAATCTCCATAGATTGACCATTCCGCACTAACTTTTTGAGCCCAAATAAAGGAATCTTGCAGCAGGATATCTTCTAACTCCTTCCAAAGAGATAATTGGAGGTCCTCATATTTAGGTGACATCCCATATCTAGCTACGGCCCAATTGATCCCATCCAATCTGCAAATCAAATGCTTCTTTCTCGCCTCTGTATATTTGAATCCCTCCTTATTCCATTTGGAGCAGGCATATGTGAAATGGGAAATATTCTGCATCCAAGATATTTCTTTATTCCATTCTTTTTTACAAACTCATCGAAGGAATCATGTAAAACCCAAGCGGCAATAAATCTAAAAGGCCGGTTCATTAAATAAACTGGAATTTCTGTTTGATTTCTTTGAGCTCTGACAAATGAGGGATAAGCGATTTTTCATCAAATTTTAAATTAAGAAATAAATGAAGTTAGTAAATGACTCTATTATGAAAATATAACAGCTATCATTAAAAAATACTCTTCGATGTCTTATACCAACAAATGGGTTATTTGTATTTAATATAGAAGAAAATAAGAAAAAGTATACAGTATAATTAATTTAATTAAGAATGAAAGATATTAAGAGGTACTTTTATTTAATTACTAACCCTTTGGGTCACTCTACATCCAAAGCTTTTCTTTTTTTTTAAAAAAAAAAAAATCTCATTATTAGATATGTAAACATCCGACTAATCCAAGACGAGACTTTACGACCATGCTCCAATTAAGAGGTTATTTTTAATACAATATAAATTAAACATACATGCACAACGACACGTTCGAGTCAGGAACTTCGTCCAAATGTGAAGGTCTCAGACCACAGTGGCATTTGAAAAGTAGGGAAAATTGATTACAGGGCCCAAGGAAGAAAAATAATTATAAAAAAGGCCCAAGAAACATTCACATGCGGGCCTTTTCTGGCATTTTTTCAAAAAAAAAATGTACGGACATAGTTGCTAATTGCTACAGATGTAGTTGTTAATTGCTACAGATGTAGTTGTTAATTAAACTGATTTAGTTGTTAATGAGGACTGATATAGTTGTTAACCGCTACTGATATAGTTGCTAACGTTTTATGAAAAAATGCCAGATGGCATGTGAATGTTTCTTGGGCCTTTTTTGTAATTATTTTTCTTCCTGGGGCCTTGTAATCAATTTTCCCTGAAAAGTAAGAGGTACTTACTTTAATTTGAAGTGGTTCAAAGTTCAAACGTCGCAAGTTTTCATTTTGAATTTAAAAAAGCTCTTTGATTATATATTGAAAAAAAGAAAAAGGTTTCTGGTCAAGAGAAGGAAAAAAAGAGTCAAAGTAACCATCAAAGAGGGTCAAAGAACATGCTTAGGACTTTAGGTTTTCTTAATGGGCTCTTGATTATTGTGTGAGCTGCGAAGAATGATACTAATCAATTAAACAAGCTGGGTTTAGATACTTGTTAATAGTGTATGTAATGTTAATTAGCTTAATTGTGACTTTAAAATAATATGATTTGGCTAATCAAAAAATCCGATCCCCATCACAGTTCTACATGAAAAAGAAACAAAAACTCAAAAAAAAAAATCAAATTGAAATAATCGATATTTCTTTAGTGATTTCATGGCAAAAAAATGTTAAATGAATAAGAAGGAATTTCTTAGGTTTTTAATATTTTAATTTTAACTAAGGCAGCAGAACTTGACCAGACAATTAAACTATAAATTCTGATAAAAAAGAGATTCACAAGTGTATAGGTGGATTTATAACAACTCCCTAATCCTTGATTTGTAGGGACTAAAACTTTTGCCTATTATAGTTTATTGGAAAAATGCACATGTGAAATATTTTTTAGTCAAATGCACATTTATGATTTAACGTACAATCTCTTATTTAGTTATTTTTGGCAATTTGATTGAAAAATAATAGTGCTAAGGAGAAGTAAAAAAAGATCATTTTGACAAGCACTCATTTGGACTTTTCAGTATAAAAATTTATGGGTCATTTAAAATAATTACATGATTTATTATGATTACAAATAAATATTGCTTATTGTACATACAATAATTAAAAAAACCCACCCATAAAGACTAAATTATATAATAAATATTACATATTTATAAACTATCCTTCTCTATATTTACAAAAGATTCGGATTCTCAAAATGTTATGTAAAAACTTTCTCTTGCAACGTAGGATAGCATTAATACTTGTGAAATTATAAATTCTTATATAATTAATCATATGTTTCGATCCAACAGAAATATTTATATCATTGATGGATACTATATATATATATATATTCCAAATCCATGAAGACATGAACAATAGCGCAAGCTGTTTCTAATTAATTAGCTGATAGCCTGATAACATAAAAATAGATTATTGAACTGATTTAAGGTATCCGAGGGGGGAAAATCCAAGAATAAAAGTCAAGCCATCCGAACAACATTCGTTTGAAATTAAAGAATTAAAATTCTAGCGATATATTTTTGGAATTTTCCTTTTATTAAAATTATAACACATACAGATAATTATTTTATAAACTTGATTAAGGAGTTGTAAATCTTAATGTTTGTACGATTATACAACAACCAAACCATTTTCGAGATCTATAGTATATATCATCGATCTATGAAAATTTTAGAATTAAAAAACTTCAAATGCAATTTTTTAAATAAGAATTTTTCACCTATTTTTTGTTTGGTTAATCAATGTTTGCCAACTTACACAAGAAAAAATAATTCCACATCACTTTGAAAACGCATCACACAAGGAGGCCAACGACCCACATAAAAAAAAATATGGGCAGATGTGAGACGTAGGACTTTTATTATGTGATGTGCACTCAAAAAAACATATTAAATCAGTCACACTCACAACTACACTGACGTTTTTTAAAAAAAAAAAAAAAAAATTGACTCTACCTGCGGGGTCCATTATTTTGGTTCTTGAGGCTTTTACTATTTGATTTTGATTTGATTATGATATTCTTAGTTTCAAGTATAGCAAGCTTTGAATTGATTCAAGTCTCGATCATTTAATGTGTCCAACCAAAAAAGAAATCAAGTTCTTAACCCATTCTCTACTCTCTACAAAAAACACAAAAAAGTTAAAATAATAAAAATGTGTTTTCATTAGTGTCACCTTCCTTGTATTGTATACATGCACAATTAGTATAATTTGCTATTAATTAATAATAGTAATAACGTCACGGCACGAGGTTGTGTATATGTGACAAGTTTGAATATTCTAAAGAAGAAATTAAGAGGGACTTTGAATTGAATATATTGAATTGGTTTTGATTTCTAATTGAGCAAAGTTTGGGATGCCAGAGTAAATTAAATAATGAATTAATGATGTAAAAGAGCATGCTCAACCTTCCCACTTTATGCCCTCTGAACCAGGGAATTTTTGCTTTGAAAATTTTTATTGGGAAACAATTTTATCCCATAATTATAAAAGAAAGAATAATTTTACATTGACCATTATTTCAGTTAGTTTTAACTATTAATTAACTTAATATGTTAAATTGCCAATTCATTTATCATCATCGATGTTATTTTTATTGCAAATTTGAGTGAGCAGTTTTTGTCATTTATTTTATCTTTTTTTGAAATTATATTTAAAACTTTCGGATAAATTTTTCTTTTAATAAAAATAACGTGCATGAGATATAGGGCATTAAAATGGTAGGATTATGTAAAATAATTACGTGAGGGAAAGAAAACGTAGAATAAATACAAATATGAGCACAGCTAGATAGGTTTGGTTTCGACGCGTATGAGGTCGATCCATGTCTTATTTTCAAAGACGACTGACGAGTGCATTAATTACTGCTAGTGGGGATAGATAACTGGAGTACCTTGTGAAAGATGGAACCAAGTAGGTAAACAAAGTTGACTGTCACCCCTTGAAATTCCATATATGCTGTTCCCACCATCTATCTCTCTCTCCAGTCAACCTTGCGGCGGGTCCTCATTTCCTCATCCCCTTCTCCTTCCTCGAACCTTCATAGGATTCGCCTTCCCTTTCTCTTTACTCATTATTTGGATAAACGTTTTATACAGCCCACGCTTCGCTACAAATCTTTGTCTTCTTTCTCAATCCTCGTCTTTTCGAGTACAAGCTAACCCACCCGCAATTAAGGACGTTCCTGTTGCTTAATAATTGCAGTCTTGGGTGGCAACCCCTTTGGTCAGAAGACCCCATACACGCTAAAACCATCGTTTTCAACCCTGACAATTAAAGCTTCTGCTTATTAAGCCTTCCTTGTCTCTGCTGCCTCTTTGTTCGTTTTGTTGATTTTGCTAGTGGTTGTTTGTTGTTTGCGATGGAGGATAGTGTGCAATTGCCCATTGAGATGAGAGCATTGGAATGTCTCGGTAAAGGGTTTGATCTGACCAGTGATTTCCGATTGAAATTTGCCAAGGGAATCGAAGGCCGGAGGTTGGTCGAGCTGGACGAAGTGAACAAAAGGGACATTTTGATTCCTGGGGGTGCTACTATTGAAGGAGTTTCAGAGGATATCCGGTGTGATAAAGGGGATCGAATCCGCTTCAAATCCGATGTACTTCAATTCAACCAGGTGGGTATCTCTCCGTTCTGTTTCTTTCTATCCCAAGTAAAACATGCTTTTTCAGCTTTCGAGTCGAGGCTGGATCTTCTAACGTGCTATTTTGATTCTAAAATATCTTAAGAAGACAATGCTATTGATGAAAAATGTTTGAAAGCAAATTTTGAGATATAATATTCCCGAGGAATTGAAGTTAACTTACACTCGAGCTCTGCAGTTGCATTCCAGGGCGTTTAGTGTATACTCTACTTTTTCAGACATGTTTAGTTTAGAGAGCAACTTGACGACTTCACTCCTTTTAATTTTTATTGCTAACTTTTTCTGGAGGAATAATCAAATTTGCTAGCTTATAATATATGTTGCCGAAAGTTTGTCCCTTCGTAATTTTGTGTATCCGATCATACGACTCTCACTTTCGCATGGGTTGGGTTAATATTTGTTGAATTCTTGTTTTTCATGCTTAGCTTTGCCAGCGGAACCGTTATTTCTGAGCAAGCCAAGTACCGTGGTGAGATAAATGCCTGGTATATTTGAAAATTAAATTTGAAAAGTAGTTTGTATTGTACTAAGAGAGTAGAAATTAGACGAGGCTGGCCCTGAGTGGACAGGAAAAGGACAGGGGACTTAAATTTCTGGATTTATATAATAAGCTTAGATCGGTGAGATTTAAAAATCTCTAATTTGGAGCTATAAAGTAATCTGCAATTGCCTTCCACACATCCTCCCTTAAAGACTTTAGAACTAAACCCCGTGAAATGCATTAGATAAAAGTGGCCTCCTCTAAAACAACAATGTCCGTATCACCAGTAATAAAATAAATTTCTATGCAATATCTCATACTTTCTCCCTTTTAAATCCCTGTTCTCTACCAATTAAATTTTCTTCTGTTTCTAAAAAAGCATTGTATGTGGCTTTCTTCCTTTGCAGATGTCAGAGTTACTTAATCAAAAGTCAGCAATACAAGGAAAAATTCCTTCGGGCTATTTTAATGCTCTCTTTGATTTTAGTGGAGATTGGTTCCGCGATGCTGCTGACACCAAATATCTTGCTTTTGATGGTTATTTCATTTCACTATACTATTTTCACTTAATAGCTTCTCCACTTGTTCTGCGAGAGGAAGTAAAGGAGTCTGTTCCATCCCAATGGGATCCAGCTTCATTGTCTAGGTAAACCTAACACCATTTCAATCTTTGAGTAATAGGAAAATGACGGGATTTCTGTGTATATTGTGGAACTTAACATATCTGTACTTGCACTGGCTTCTCATGAAATAGGTTCATTTTTTTGGTTTTAACTTCTCACCATTATGATCAATATAAAAACTTTAATACTTTGTACAGTTCTTAAGTCAAGAATATTGCTTCTCATTTTTAGGCTTTGTATATTGTGTGGGATCCATACCCAGTTTGCCTAAGGGTGTGTTTGGTTTGAGGGGAGGGGAGGGCATACTTTTATCAAATTGCCCATGAAATTTGGTAAATATTTCTAGTCTCTAGTTGGGTCCATGGGAGGGCAAAGATTGGAATCACAGTGGGGTCCATGGGCTATTTAGTAAAGATGAGAGAAAAAATTTCTCTCCTCCCTCCCTCCCATCAAACCAAACACATTGTAAGTTGGATTCAATTTTTATTAACTTTGGATCACTAACGAATAACCCACTTTTATTCTGAAGTTTGACATTGAAAATCCAACTTTGTGTTGGTAGTCATCCTCTTGCTGTTAGTTAGTCATTATTTTAATGATGGAAGTGTGATACATTAGCTATAAAGAATTTAAACTATTTTGTACATTTAACTTCTTGAACTCTCAAATTTGTGTAGATTATGCGTTCAACATTAGGTTATTGCACATAACCTCGCTATATGTCATGCTTTTGTTAGTGAAATATTAGACTGATGTCAAGGAGATTATTTACATGAACTCGAAAGTTTACGGGATTCATGATCAAATTTCGAAAGTGATGGAGTAGTCTGCACGTCACATGGCCATGGCCAAAAATATGAGTGAACTCTGAACATTTTAAAGAGCGGAATAATCTAGTTGGATGTATAGTAACTGATGTTGGGATCAATTGGGGGTTGTGATTTTCAGTTGATGAGTATGATGGCGCTGATCAATTTTGTTAGGCAGGTTCATCCGGACATATGGCACTCACATAATAGTAGGTATGGCTGTTGGAGGGCAAGATGTAATCTTTGTTAAACAAAAACACTCTTCAAAGGTTCCTCCTGGTGATCTCAGAAGATGTTTAGAGGATCTTGGAGATTATATGTTTTCAGATAGAAGAAGTCCTTCTCTACTACAGAGGAAGACAGCAGAGGGAAAACATAAAGTATGATGCATTATCTTGTCTAATTCTTAATCTGATATACAAGTGACTTGCCTATTGATATGAGTTCTATGTCCATGTAGGTTCCTGAAGTCTTCAATCGTGTGATGCAACCAAGCACAATGCAGTTCATCAATATATCTGAAACATCAAGCAAAGATGTAAGCCAGAAAAATGGAAATTCTTATTTTCACAATGAATAAAAATTCTAGGCTGTGGTGCTTATCATGATTTATTGTGTAACAGGGCCTCACTATTATCTGCTCAAAAAGAGGAGGAGATGTTCATAAGCCCAGCCACTCGCATTGGCTCCAGACAGTGCCTTCTAATCCTGAAGGAATTCTCTTCAAGTTTGTTCCTATATCCTCGCTACTGGCAGGGATTCCTGGAAGCGGTTATCTCAGTCATGCAATCAATTTGTATTTGCGATGTACACTCTTGTTCTTCGATTCAATAATAATCGTATTAGCTGCCTCTGTCTTCTATATATTTTTCAGCCTTGGCTATTCAATGAATAACTGTAGTTACTTATGTTATCATTTGTTGCATACTATCATTCATAAAATTTCCCGTTACTCTGCACCTGAATAAATGCTTTTTGGCACATTCTTTTATTTTTCCTTACATATGAACTTCTAATATTATCATTTGCTGCAGTGCATTGTTTCTTCAAATCTTCCCTGTTTAATGCAGACAGCACAACACTTAATTGATTTACTTGATTTTTTCAGACAAGCCTGCTCCTGAAGATTTACAATACTTCTTAGAATTTCAAATTCCCAGGCAATGGGCTCCCATGTTTTGCGAGCTGCCTCTCAGGCATCAATTGAGAAAGAGCTCTTCTCATTCCCTTCAATTTAGTTTCATGGGCCCCAAACTTCATGTCAACCCTGCACAGGTAAGACATAAAATCGTCATTTCAGCAGGCAGGCATTTGATTGTCGAGGTTCTTTCTTATTGTGGATGTTTATATTTCAGTTTTTCTTTTATAATCTCTAGTCTGGACTTTACCGGTCTTGGATTTTAAAATCTGAGGTCATAAATCTTGAGGTGTTTGCTAGTTATTATAGACTTAAATCTTTTATTGGCCTTGGCAAATCACTTCATGATGATTAACATAGCCTTCCAGGGACTCAAGCCTTCCTTTATGCATTACGTCATTTATTCTTGACATTGATAATATATTTCTCTGGTTGACTTTGGCATGTTCCACAAAACGCCAGGTACTAAGTGAAGAAAAACCTGTGGTTGGCCTCCGCTTGTACTTAGAGGGCAGAAAATGTGACAGACTGGCAGTACATGTACAGCATCTTTCAAGCCTCCCTAACACTATGGTCCTCTCCTCAAGTAACCCAACCATGAGCAGGCCTTCCATGTGGCGAGGTTCTGATGATCACGAATCCAGTGACCAATTCCTGGAGCGAGTCAGATGGAAGAGATTCTCAAATGTGTGCACATCTGTAGTAAAGCATGATCCTAACTGGTTGCAAGGTTCTAGTGGCGTTTATATTGTGATTGGTGCTCAACTCTTTAGCAAAGGGGGTTGGCCAAGAAATGTGCTTCATCTTCGACTTCTCTTCACTCATATTCCGAACTGCAGTATCCGAAAGACAGAGTGGACTACCGCACCAGATGCTTCAAGGAAATCATCTTTCCTATCAAATATCAGCACGACCTTCACATTCACACAACAGAATAATACAGGTCCCCGGAAGCAGGCTCCAACTGTAATTAATTCCGGTGTTTATCCAGAAGGTCCACCTGTGCCAGTTCGCTCCGGTAAGCTGCTTAAATATGTGGAGACATCTGAGGTTGTGAGAGGTCCACATGATTCTCCTGGACATTGGCTGGTAACAGCTGCTAAGCTAGTGGTTGAGGGTGGTAAAATTGGATTGCTGGTAAAGTTTGCTTTGTTAGATTATTGGTGATGCCAGGGTGCTTTACTGTATAGGAGGGAATCTTGGTAATTGTCCCTTTTCCTTGGGTTTATTTTGCTGTCTAAAATTTTCCTTTTATAAAAATACAGGACACATGTGCATATGCTCTAAAATGTCTTTGTATAGGACAATACAGAAAGGAGTGGCTGTTAAGATAGGGTAATAGTAAATTGAATTAGGGCTATTCCACCAATTCTGCCTTTGGTTGGAGTTGATAGGTTTTTGTTTCATCAATCTTAATAATGAGAGATGGTATTTAACCAAGGTCAATGATCTAAACAGAGCTATATTCCATACATAACTTGAATCAGTAATGTAAAATAATGAAGCAAGCAGTTTAACCAAAGTTCAACCTCATTAAGGGTTTTTCCTAGCTCTTTTCTGACGGGCAAAATTTGCATTTTGTGGTGTTTTTAAATGGGAGAATGACTATCAGGTTTTAAAAATACTATTTAATTTGAATGATGAGATACAAATGTAAAGTTAGATAGTTATGAGGTTGGGATTTTTTATTTAAATTATTGAATGAACCTATGAGATTTGCAATTAAAATTATCATATTTGCAATTATTTGAATCAATACATGTAATCAATTTTACAGTTAGAATTTTTTAAATTGATTTCTTAGAACCTAAATATTATCCACTCTGACAGTGGCTTAATCAGAATTGTCTCAGGAGGAAACTTGTGTTAAGTAAAAAATATTGTCCCCTTTTAAATGGGTAGTATCACTTTATTGGTAGATCATACCTACCAATAAACTTTACAGAATATTTTGAATGTACTATATCGTACCGTTGTAATAGTATTCAAGATTTTGTTTTTTATTATGTATAAACAGTCTATCAAATTAAGTGGCAGGTACCCAGAAACGAACCAAAGAAAAGTAGTCTGTTTGAGTTGGTGATGAGAATGATGACTTATTTTTTATCTAATTTTTGCAGATGCTCAATAAAAAAAATATCAGGTTATAAATGTGATTTGTGTTTGGATTGATAATAATAAAAATGATTTTTTTTTCAAACAGAAAAGTGTTTAAATTATTATTTAAAAAATTTGATGAGATAGAATATGACACGAATCTTATGAAATACTATATATATTAATATTAGCGGTATATATCTTGTAGTAATTGAAGATAAAAATTTAAACTTAGATTTTTTCAAAAATTAATTATTATTTAAAAAATAAAAAATAATAAAAATATTTAATTAACAAAAGAAAGATATTTCTGGAGAAAAAAATTTGCCCCTTCCCTCTTTCTCTTATTTTCTCTCTTACATGTGATGCAAAAAAGCAAAAAAGTCAGAAGATTAAAAAATAATAAATAATAAAAATCTTTAATTAACAAAAGAAAGATATTTTTGGGAAAAAATTTGTCCCTTTCCTCTTTCTCTTATTTTCTCTCTCCCATGTGATGCAAAAAAAGCATAACAGTCAGAAGAAGCTCAACCTAGAAGCTCCCCTCTCTAGCGTTTGTGAAAAGCCACTTTCTGGGTATAATAAACCTAGTTAGAAATAAACCAACTCAAACACCTTCAAAAACTTCTAACTGAACTTTTTTCTCACTAATTTTTCCTCCCTCTAAAAAGCTCATCCCATTGCTGCTAAAGCTCAACGCAATCAGACAAATTAAAAGGGTGGCTCACTGGCTTGGCTGCTTTTTTCCGTTGCTTGTGGTCATGATTATTATAATAATAAAACTTTACTTGGAAAGAAAGCTATTTAGTAGGTCAATTTTTTTTTTTTTTTTTATGCCTTATGAAAACCATTTAGGGGCCAATAAGCCGAAGAAGATACTAAGATAGCCAGGAATCGTATCTGTCCTCTTTATGGGACTTAAAAGCATCACTCAATTGGTAAGAAAATTTTCAAAACTTCATCATTCTATCAAACCACTGCCATAATGATATCATTTGAAAAAGAAAAATGTAGCTGAGAATCGGTTATTCCCTCCATAACAATAATGATCCAATTGGTCATCTTATACCAAAAAAAGGAGAAAAACAGAAGCTGATATTAAATAAGAAATCAAATTAAAAGATAAAGTGGATGCTTGCACTTTTTGCAGCACTGTGAGAGAGCACAATGATAGTGGCGATGCATGCAGGGTAACATGTATATACCTAAGTTTCAGATAATCTTTTGTACTTGTCTTGCATGGATTAGGAGAATATGAAGAGTAACTTTATAACTTTACAAATATTAAGAAATGCGGCAGTTGAATCATGAATGGCTCTAATAAACTGAGGTTAATTTGCTAAAAGTTAGTCCTCGAAGTTGCACCTGCTTTTTCTCTAACTATAGAACACTAAACAGAGAGGTGAACCCATGATAATTTGCATCTTAGCCTTCAGTTATTTCCCATATACCCTTTGATCAAAAAAAATTCCCATATAACAGAAATGTATAATGATGGTTTTAACAACCACCATGGTTGGTTTAGTATGAACTAACCAACTACTTAATGGAGCACTAACATTTGTGTGTTAGATCGGCAAAATGGTAAGGTTGAGTTCACCGAATACTTTCTTCTACCAGCTTCATAGCCTTCATTATTACATTTCAGGTTATCAGTTTCAAAGAACAATTATGAGGGCCCATTGGACCAACTCAATTGTGTCCTCGACTAAGCCACCCACATAACATGTAAATAATTATGAAAGTACATATCTTGTCCGGGGTTAGATTCTGAAATAAAATATAAAAAATGTTGCTATTCAAGTATATGGGTTCATGATTATAGAAGAAAAATCAGGAATTACTCAAGGACTTAGACGATAAGTAAATGCAGACCCCTGATCACTTAGAGTCTTGAAGACTTGAAGATGAATAGTACTCACAATATTTAAATTTTGAATCATGAGAATGGATGGGGTCAAAGTTTGGTTTCATTTGAAGTTTTGCTTTGTCTTTTTTCCCCCTTTCCCACCCGTTTCTTTTTTATATTCCTTATGTAGCAAAAAGCATGTGCTCATCATATGGGTAAAGCATTTGGACCACCAAAGAATTGATGGACCTTTTGGCCATTTGTTTCAGAAAGCAAAGGTAACAGTGGAAGACACTTGTTGATTTCCGTTTCTTTATGCACATGGGGTCCCTTGCTACCTCTAGAAGATTAATATTACTAGAGATGAGATCCCAAAATAAGGTCTTGATGCATCTTAGGTAGAATGCTGTTAAGTATCAGAGAGTAAAGAGGAAACATATCTTTTTTCTCAGTGCCAATAGAAAAGGGAAAAGAAACCATATAAGGGGTAGAAACATGAGTACAAACATGCATGTGCATGAAGGCAATAACTGAATATGATGACTGATGAACAACATGTTGGATTTTTATCTGTCTGTTTCAAATGGATACAATATGCCAGAGGAAGCAAATCTATCAATAACCTAACATTGATTGAATCTTATTGTTTTGCTGGCCAATTCTTCTGAATTTCAAAGTGGTAGTTGACATCCAAGTAGCATTTTCCATCGTCATCTACAAACTGAAACAACAAAAATTTAGTTAGTCATTTTCCTTTTTATGCATAAAATGATAATGAAGATGGTTTGATCAAACATAATTGGTATAAACAATATGTGAATCAATTTTCTGTAAGTCATCTGGTTTTCTTACCTTGGTTGTTGCTGAATAGCTTCCTCTAGCAAACAAGCCAGAAGGGGTAGTTTCTTCTTCCAAGACATATGTGTACGGCTCTAGCTGTGGGCTAAAAGTTCCCAGCATTCTTTTTGAATTTTCCACTGGACAAAGCAAATCATGAAAGATATTAATGAATGACTAGCACAGTGTTACTCAATCATTCTGGGAAAACACAAAAAGAATAGCTTTTGTCTCACCTCTAAGACCAGTTTTCCAGACATTATTGGTGTATTTGAGGCCAGAAACAATGTTGTTAGAGACAGAGAAGGTGAATTTCAAGCGGTATTTGCTTCCTTCCTTGAGTGTGAAGAGACACTTCTTGGAAGAAGTTGTAAATGGTATTGGCAGGATGAGATCTGGCCTTCCAGGGCAGAGTATAGTGAGGCTCACGATTTTCACCTCTGGATCTTTGCTCTCTGGTTTTCAACAAATGCATGGGGTTGGTTTAGATTTTCATGGCTAACAAAAATCCAATAAGAGATGAAATGAAACTAGACGACACAATACGCAGAGTTATGCTATATGTTACATGTATACAAACAGGATCTTCTCAAGTTTCACTCAAAACTTAACTTTTGTTTCAGAACTTTTGGTGACACATTCATTAACCCGGTACATTTGATATTTTAGCCCTGAAGTACTTGACAGAAGAAGTCTATTCGTTAAAAGGCCAGTTGAGTTGTTTTCTAAGATTTGAAGGGAAATATCATACTCAAGACAATCTAATTCGAGAGGCTTAGTCCAAGTTTACTCTATCATGTACATATTCCTTGAAAGAAGAGAAAAACTAGAGACAGTGAAAAAGGAAAACTTCAAAAGTACCTCCAATGGCAGAGAAATCAACACTGCCAAGAAGTTGCTCCTTCCATTTTCTCAAACTTTCGTCATCCTATGAAGGAAAAACAGAAAATACACGAATCAATTTGTTTAAATCAGAAAAGCAACTTGCAAAATCATAGCGCCAAAGAAACATCCAGAAAGAAAGAAAAGAGAATGTTACTTTATCTTTCTCAAGCTGTTCCTTGAGAGAAAATTGAGGGCCAAGGTCCAATTCTCTGTCAGATTCCAACTTGGAGTCATCTTCTTCCTCTGCTTCAGTCTCTGTTTCAGTATCATGAGCTTCATTGTTCTTAAGCTCCTCCTCCAAATGAGGATTAAAGGTAACGTCTTTGGTTGCAGAGACAGCTCCTACAGCTGCAGACATCTTCCCTCACAATCAAAAGCCACAACAGAATGTGTGATTCCTGAAGGAAAGAACAAAAGGCGAAGCCTTTCTTTCAACTGGGTGCCAAATGCAGAGCTCTTGTTTGGTAAGAAATGGAGGGTGGATCTTCTTGAGAGAGAGGTCTATTATGTAGGCAAATCAGTTAAAAAAGGTTAGATTTTGAGAAGATGGGGTGGGCCTGCAAAATGAAAGTGAATTGGGAAATGAAAAACAGTTGGAATAAAAGTGATGGATGCAAAGTTGGCAGCAAGAAACCGCTAATGGTGGAGAAGGTGACTTGGACAAGAAATAAGGAAAAAAAATCTCATGTGCCCAACATTTATTTTTATTACCCATTTGTACGTCACTTGCTCTTCTTTTTGCCCCACTTTTAAATATGGATCACGAGATGCGAGTGAATGCCACAAGAATTTATTATTATTGTTTGCAAATAGTATACAGATAACTTGTCATCCCTTTGAATTTAATTTGAAGATGGGAATCTTTCTCACTACTTGTCATTTTGTTGTCCACATTTAACATCTCACGATTAAGAATAAGATGCAATTTTTAGGAGATCACTGTCTTCAAATAAATTTCGATTGGTGGTTTCTTGACAAAATTTTCTTATTGCTTACGGAAATTCATGAATTAAAGTCACCAACCAAAAGCATATGGATAATAAACCTATTGCAAAGCATATAATGCGAAGTTAAGATCTTTCTCAAATAACTAAACCATTCAGCCAAACATTTTCTTGCATTTCCGTTATAGTTCTGTCTTAGTCTCTTAGATGCTATTATGGCTGAGAAACAGTTTCACATTTCAAAACATAATAGACAATACAATGATACATAGATGATAGATGTGTGCTATATCCTATAAAAGTGATATCTACATGTTTTTTTGAGCCAAAAAACAAAAACATCTACATGTTTTCATAAAATCAGTAACCAAAAGATGACGAACTTGCCCCGAAAAAAGACCCAGAAGATAACGATCGTTAGCTTCTATTGACGGACATGATCTAGTAAAATAGGTCTATTTCAAGTTTTCAACTCCTCAATTGGCTTTGCCACCAAAGATCATTAAAATTTTATTTGCTGAGCAACATTCCCCGCGTCGCCTGCCGCAAAACTCCAAATGACCCAACACCAGCGATAGCCTTCTGAAGATACCAGATACCCTTCATCTCAATTTTTCAAAAAGTGCATATAATTCTTGGACTCACCTTGCTTTCAGTATAGGTCCGACCATGGCTACTCCTCTTGTGATTTCAACCCACTTCTCTTCCATACCCCACAAAATCCGTCACCGATCACTTTCTCTGCCCGCTTCTTCGGTCTCCACCGCCATTTTCTTGAACCCCATATCAAAACCAAATAAAAATGATATTTTTTCCTTAAAGAAACCTTCGAAAGAAGTGTTAATTTCTCGGAAATTCATTGCCTGTTCTTCTATTGGAGACAGTGAAACGAAAGATTCGAGCTTGGTGGGTGAGGACTCAGCTGTGTTTGATTTGGAGGAGCAGAAGATATCTTCGTGGATTTATTTCACGGTGATTTTGGGAGTAGTTCTGTTTGTTCTTGATGTAGTTTGGATTGACAATTCCACCGGGTATGGTAAAGCTTTTATTGAGGCGGTTTCAGGACTTTCAGATAGTCATGAGGTGATTTCTTACTACTTTCTCTATTTGCTGAATTTCATGGTAGCTATTGGTTAAACTATTCCTTCAATAGGTTTTATTTCTAAAATCCTTTGCCTACTAACCGGTTTCTCTTGTATGCCTTCATTTGTTGAAAGCTAGAAAATTTAATCAGATTGAAACTGGCGTTAGTTGAGTTATGGTCTCAATAGCCCAAAATAGTTAACAATTATGGATTTAGGGAGAGAGAATTTGAGAAAAAATTCCATAGCTCACACTTTAGTTATATAGGGAACAGATTTTATTAAAAAAAATTATATAATTTTCTGCTTCCCTAAATTTAAATTGAATTTGAATTCAGGCTAGTTTTGTGACTTAGAAGGAGAAGAGTGTCAGTAATTACATAGTAGGAATTAAAAAAAAATTATCTGGAAATCCAGGAATTCTTCTTGCTAAACATATGGGAAATAATTTTTTCTGACAGTGTCTATAAGAGGAGTTGACTCTCCCGAGGCAACTACGTCCCAGAAAATCTACAACATTTTGGAATGGAAATAGTAAATCCTCAACGAACTTCGGAATACAAGCTTGACTTTTGTCAAATGAGAATGGCACTAGTTTTGCTGAACAAAATATTATGGATCATCATAAAGGTTTTCATCTAGCCAGCAGATAAAGCCTCCACCACAAGTTGTTCACGAAAATGATCTTTTCTTTTAGCAACATCTATTTTCCATCTCTGTATCATTCAACATCATGAGTATGATTATTGTTTTTGTTCTTTTGTTTGACATGTGCAGCCTAACTATGATAATTACAGTGGTTTTTCAATCAGAGCTGACTCTTGATATATCACACTTCAGGTGGTAATGTTGATCCTGATACTCATATTTGCCGGTGTCCACAGTGGCATGGCTAGCTTTCGAGACACTGCTGAGAAGCTCATTGGAGAAAGAGTTTACCGTGTTCTTTTTGCTGGGATATCACTACCCTTGGCTGTCAGTATGGTTGTAAGTTCCTTTTCGCTTTTCTTCAAAGCTTCAGAACTGCTTCTCTGTCCAAGATAACTAGTGTCTAAATCTTCTCCTCTGTGACACAGGTATATTTTATTAACCACAGATATGAGGGACTTCAACTCTGGCAAGTCCAGAATGTTCCTGGGGTTCACCAACTTTTGTGGCTGGCCAATTTTATTTCCTTCTTTTTCCTATATCCTTCAACATTTAATCTTCTAGAGGTTGCAGCAGTTGACAAGCCGAAGATACATCTCTGGGAAACTGGCATAATGAGAATAACCAGACATCCACAGGTATAAATCTTCATTCTGCATCAGACTCCATTTGATTTATGCATGATGTTGTGATGGATCTGTGTGCGATTTGGACACCGTCAAATCTGTTTATAGTACAAGTATCTCCTGCTTTTGTTGATGCATAAGTATTGACTACCTTCAATGTGTCATTTTTGAAAAATGCCATATCTGACATAATGACATGTAGCCATAAAATAACGGCAATTATTTCATTTGACTTGATGGCAACAGAAATTCTTGTTTTGAGTATTCTGAAATCTAGGCAAAGTGAAACATGTACTTGGCATTCTCTAAAGAGAAAAATTTGTTTTGTCTTGAAGATGGTTGGGCAGTTTATATGGTGTCTAGCTCACACAATCTGGATTGGAAATTCTGTGGCTGTTGCTGCTTCTGTTGGCTTAATTGCGCATCATTTGTTTGGTGTTTGGAATGGAGACAGGCGACTCGCTAGAAGATACGGCGAGGACTTTGAGACTGTTAAAGCCCGAACAAGCATAGTACCGTTCGCAGCAATCCTCGATGGCCGGCAAAAGTTGCCGAAAGATTACTATAGGGAGTTTATCAGGTTGCCATACTTGACAATCACTGCAGTAACATTAGGAGCTTACTTTGCTCATCCCCTTATGCAGGCTGCTAGTTTCAACCTTCATTGGTAGGTACACCACATTGTCTCCTTCAATGAAATATGATGCTCAGAAGCATAACAATAATGCAAACTATGTACCTTAGCAACTAGAGATGTACACAGATCAACAAAGAGAAAAATATGGTGAAAGAAATCAATTCAAGTTTTGATCTGATCTTGACTCCGTACATTCAAAACATTTTTTTAAGAAAAGCGAAAAATCTGTGGTCTGAATAGTGAATAATAAGTCACATTTGCAAATTAAGCAAGGACTCAAAGCCAAACCACTAACTCTTAAGTAGTGAACTTAAATGTCCACGTTGGCACCATTATTGGCCGACAATGGAGGCAGGGAACAATGGACAGTGGATACTGAAGGCAGACAGGAGGAAGGGCTTTTTAGGCTTTTGCCAACCTAACATTTTGACAATTTTGTAATCGTCATTATGAATCAGGCTTTTGGCGGGCTCAGGATTGGGCTGAAAAAAGGCCTTATATGAGCACTAAGTCTAGCTCAAGGCTATTTGACTAAAACTTAATATAGTCTAACATAGTCATTTTTAAATAATTGTGATGACGGGTCTTACATTGGTAATTGATAATGAAGCAGCCAAATAAACAGACTGTTTTTTTTAACCAAAAAAAAATGATATTATAATTAATACTCTAGAAACACCAAGTTGAAAAACAATAAACAGACTATTTGTAGGCGACAAACCAGATCGTTAATTCCCCTGCATGGCCTGTGTAAGATAGTTACATATACCCGACCTAATCTAATCTGTAAATCTTTGTTTTTTTTTGGGACCTTGTCCTGATCTAATCTAATCCTACAAGAACATATAAAATTTCACTAAATTTGTCGCCAATGTCAGTGTAGCAGTTAATATTTTCCAAAATTAAGATAGGTGATATTTATGCAAAAGTTGTTTTTTATCCATAAATTTTTAATGAATTTAATGTTTCTGCTTTTGTTGTAGAAACATTTTTTCTGTCACACTCACATATAAGTGAGCGGGTCCCATTATATAGAGAAAAGAAAGAATATTAATGGGACCCGCTCACTTATATGTGAGTGTGACAGAAAAAATGTTTTTGTGACATTAAATCCATTTTTAAATAATATTAGTGTGAGCAGATCCCATTAATATTATTTTCTTTATAATTTCATATTAATAATTATGAGATCTTAACTTTCTCACTGGTTTGATCTCGGTTTAGTTCCGATTTGACTCTAGTCTAACCCACTGATCATTGACCTAATACCCGACCGGTTTACTAACCGGTCCGGTTTTAATAACCTTGTTTTTAATACATAATAAATAATATATACTCTCTGTGCATGTGTAAAATATGCCATGCTCCCAAACCAAATTTTAACCCTGTCAAATTCCAAACTCAGACAGTTGTCCCCAAAACTATTTTTTTTTTTTACATGACTTTGAGTTTAAGTGGTTATAAGTTATAACCCTTCTCACTACAACTGACAATTGTTGACTATATATGTATTCACTGCTATACGGTGATTAATATAAGATTTAGTCCATAGTATAAGTTGTGTCATGAATTAAATCTTACTGTATATGAAGAACCCTTGTCCCATATATAAAATAAAGTTTACACTACAAACTTTGTCTTATATTTGGGACTAGAGGTGATATTATATTTTATTCTTAACTCACATTAAGTAATAATCATAAATGTAATAACCATAAATATGGACAATCATAAACAGCTTTGAGATTTGTACGCATGCCAACATCAAAACATTCAGAAGCCACCCAAAAAAAAAGCACTCGCGGTGTGCGTGTTATAGGAGAGAAGAGAAAATTAAATCATGAAGGTGTGATGAAATTAGTTGTGTGTGAGGGCTTGAAGCTATAGGTATAAAAAATGAAGCTGTAGCTTAGGGCAAAATTTTATGTGGCAGAATCTGAGAATGGCATCTATATATATATATATATATATATATAAAAGAACGTAACGATTCTACCTATTAATTTCACACGTACGTTATATATTCCCTAACACTTCAATGGCTACTCAAGCATCTTCTCCCATGAAAACTTTCATAATGACAGCCATTATGTGAATGTGCATGCAATTAAATTGCATAGTGGTTAAAGAATCGCATCCATATACAAGAGTAATAGAAAATGTAATATCTTTACTTTAAATTTTTCCTAGGTTGGAATAGAGGGGGAAAAAAGTAATTAACGAGTTGAAACAACACTCCTGGTGAAAGAAACAGATCGCTGATATGTTCTGCGTACCATAAAAAGAACAATCCTCCCCACTTGTGTGTGTGTGTGTGTGTGTTCCTTTTTGCATATTAAGAGTATTGATATTGATTGAGAATAAATCTTTTTAAATATGCCATGAGAAGAAAGTTCAATACTTGGATCTTTTCGTCACTTTCAGATAAGTTGGAATCAAAGTATATATATAAGCAGCTGAATAAGCAACATCAAATTTCAAATCCCTTGAAGTCATCAATTCATACTGCAACGAAGGGCGGATCTATAAATTTTATGAAGGGTGGGTACCAGTAGGGGAGGGGTTCGGGGCAGTACCCTTGAATTTTTTTTTTTAAGGAAAGTTTTAAATGAATTAAAAAAATAAAAAATATATATATAAACAAGAAAAGAAAAGAAAATCAAAAAAATATTCATGAAATCAAGTGAATACTGATGGTGTAATAAGAAAGTCGATTATTTTACAAACCTGTCATTTGGAAAAGTAAAGCTAAATGCGGTTAGAAATATAGCTACATAAATTACAATAAAGAGTGATCACTTAATAAGTTCAAGTATATATATTTTAATAACAAAAGTATATTACAATATCATCCTTTTAGGCTTTATTTTTTGGAATTTCATCATAATTGTCTTATTATCAATAATATCAAATACATCTTTTTCAATATAAGACACTAAACAATCATTCAAATATTCATTCTCATCCGATTACAAATTGCAATCTTGATATATTAAGGGTGAACACTTAATTTAATAGCGGACAATCATTCAAACATGTATTAATTAAATAATAATAATAATAATCCTAAGTAGGAGAGATCCAATGGTGGGCATTTGCCCCCAATCTAACAAGTGGATCCGCGGCTGTGAATTGCAGTAGGAATCAATTGATGAGTATATATTTGCATGCCAATATATATGTCATGTTCCACTTTCAAGAATTAGCGTCGTTTTCCAATTGCAGGCAGCATCTTAGAAATGGGATAAAATAAAGCAATGCGATCTTACCCGTTTAATTGTTGTTGTGGTGCGTTTAGCATCAACAAAGTTCTATTTTTGTTAAACTATATGGTTTAGTGGAAATTCCAAAGAGCATAAAGAAACAATGAATCAATGCGTATATATAAAATTTGTTTTCTCTCTTGTTTCTACGTCTCTTTCATGCAACACAACCTTCGTGATCCAAGCTTGCAGTACAGGATACAGCTTAGATGTGTGATGCAGGTCGCCATCCATGAACACATATTCATTATTCAAGGCGTGCCAAGTTTCACCTAGTTTTAGGACTTTATGCAAAGTTATTAGATAGAATCTAGTGCCATATGTATCATTATACAACCTTTTTTAACTATCAAATTAAATTCACCCCTAGTATTTAATGGAAGACATATTTGCTTGATTTGATTAGATTAAAAAAAGTTAGTTATATTATTTAACATGACATATTTTTTCTAAAATACCATAATCATCTTTCTTAATTCTCTTTATATATCTCTCTCTTACTTGATTATAAAAAGATTAACAAATATAAGAAACATGCCCTATATCTATGACCAAAATCAAGTCCAATTGTGTCAACAAGAGGGAGTATTAAAGTTTGGTAAAAAAAATAATAAAAAATTAGAGGTTTATAAATAAATAATTCTAATAATTCATTCTCAAATCTCAACAAGTAACATAACTATTAGTCTATTTAATCTAACTCGTTAATATTTTATATGCAAAGCATCTATTTGGGAACAATGCCTCCTCTTTTAATATATATATATATATATATATATATATATATATATATATATATAATTAGATTAAGAAAGTTAGTTGAATTAATTAATATAACATATTTTTCTGAAATATCATAGTTATCTTCCTTAATTCTCTCATTTTCTTTACTCCTTGATTATTGCTGAGAGAGTAACATTAGGGGTAAATTAGGATAAGACCTAAAAACCATATTTTGTGTTTAGAATCAAAATCAACTTCTTAAATATGTCTTAAATTAAGAACCAGAGGCAACATGTAGTTTAATAATCCAATTTAACAATTAATTACCTTTTAAAACATTTTTAATGATTTAATCAACACTTTCAAATATAAAGATTAATCATGATTGTTAATGTCATAATACTCACTAAAAGTTAAAAACTGTGTTAATATTAATTAGTACACATCTTTTTAAATTCATCTTTATTCAAAGTTTAAATTTTGAGAAAATCTCACCAAGAACTGAAAGACCAGAAAAAATATTTTGAAAAAAACTTAGTATAGATTCCTCTATAAAAAAAAGTCCTTAGTTATCTTATTGATATAGATGAGTTTGTCAATGATTATTATATCATTTGTCAATATAATTACATACACTTATTAAGTGAAGTTGTTTTCGTTGACATAAATAGATCAATCTATGACTTGTCAACAGGGACACACACTTGTCAATTGGTTTCACTAACATATATTCCAAAATGTCTTTTTTTATCAATCCACTAATATTTAGTGCTACTATTGCAGTTGTATACACATGGCTCAAACACGTGACGAGACCAATAGTTAAATTAGAACAACTCATAGCCAGTTGATCCAAATGCTTGACAATACAATTTCATATTTCATGAATGATAAGTTTTTCATGTTTGCATTGAAATAAAGTTAGACTTTACATCTATTTTAATGGCCAGTTAATTGTAGTCTAAAGATTGTTCATATTAAATTAGGTGTTGTTTAAAATAAATAGCTAGATTGATCTAACATGTCTAAGAAAACACTTAATATTTTGAAGAAAAAAAAAATCAGTTATGTGATCTCATCTATGTTTTTTTTTTTTTTTTATAATCAAAGTGTCTTTTTCTATGAAAAATAAGCTCTTCATACATAAAAGTTATACTTTATATCCAATTCAATGGCCATTTTCTTGGTGAGGTCCAATAGTCATTACAATATCACTCCCTGCTGCTCTGATCAAATTTATAAGCTATTTTGAAAACTGTAACTAAAGGAGGCATGGAGGTTTAGCATTTAGCAAAGAAGCAAGGTGAGGCACGCGAATGCGATACTAAATTAGCTTTAATTTGGAATATTTCTCCCGTATGAACTGAATCAGTTGGCAACAGGATGGTTATATTCTTCTCTAGCTCACCAATATTAATTGTGGCTGATGACGTACGCCATTCTTTAGCCTTCAATTCAACTATAAATACGCATCTTTGCATGTCACAGATGACCGTACCTCTCATTAGTTATAAGCAATTAATCTTCTTCTCTAATTTGCTACCCACCTCTCTCTCTACGATTCCCTTCCTTATTCTCTGTCCTTCATCGATCAGTTTCTGTATATGATGTTGAAATCTGTTAAGGAAAGCCTTAGGAGCCTTGGATCAAAGCATGTGCAGAAGAAGAAGAAGAAGGATCAATCAGTGAATGGTGTTCAGTGCTCAAACTGCAACGAAGTGTGCTTAGAGCTCAGCAACAACGACCAATGCTATAAACGTGAGGATGGAAACAAAACAGCTGATGAGGCTGAACCCAACAGTTCTTTTGCTCATTCTGTCATCAATATGGTTGGTATGCTCACAGGTACGTAATACACACACATGACAATCGCGGTTGGTACAATGGATTTGGAAGGAAGGGGAGGGCAGAAAAAATTAGAAAATTGGAGAAGGGGGTTACAAAATTATCAATAAAGAGAACATGTAAAATAAAAGAGTGAGAAGAATTGGTTAAAAACTTCATTAACCCCACTTCTCTCTCTCTCTCTCTCTTTTTTTCAAATCCCATTAGCTCAAAAAACCTTTCCCTCCCCTCCCGTCATACCAAATAAGCTATTAGTGAGTGTTGCAAGTTGAAACAAAACTCACTTTGTTTACCTCATAAATTATAAAAATTATTCTCCAAATATGCACGTAAGATCGATCTTTTTTTTCTATTTATCTCTTATATTTTTCATTTTTCTCTAAACTTATTTACGTACCTAACTACCTTATAAATTGATATATAATATTTCTAATATTACCTATGAGTATTTTAGAGAGATCATGTCATATAGTTATAATTACGTAACTTATTTAGTTTCTTTAATCTTCTTAAATTATGACAATAAGTTATACATCATGAAGTAGGAGTATTTTTTTAAAGAGACAATGGAAGGTATGCGAGACTATAGTCTCTATTTGTGTTTATTTGTTTTAACTTTTCTAAACTCCCATAAAGAATCTTAAGCATGCATACATCATGACTCATTTGATAATGATTTTTGTAGGGTTGGGGCAATTATCACTTTTATCTTAACTAATCTGCCTAACTTATATATTATTGATATATAATCTAATGTTACATATAAATATTTTAGAGAGATCATGTCACATATGTTATAATTAAATAATATACGCAACTTTCTTACTCTTCCTAAATCGGATAAATATATCTTATGAGATAACAAATTATTTAAGAGAGACAGTGCAATGTATGCTGGAATATATATAATCTCTGCTGGTATTCATTTGTTAATTAACTTTTCTAAACTCCCCTAGTGAATCTTAAACGTGCATGTATATTCTCTGATCATAAAGAATTTTGTAGGGTTGGGGCAATTATCAGCGTCATGTGCAGTAGAAGAGGGAGGGTGGGCATGTGCAGTAATATTCCTCGTAGGCCTTGCAATCACGTGTGCTTATAGCTGTCGTCTTCTTGGAAAATGCATGACCAAAAACCCTAAGCTCCAAAGCTACGCAGATATAGGTGAACAAGCCTTTGGAAAAAAAGGAAGAATGGTTGCATCAACCCTAATCTACACAGAGATCTTCATGGCCCTTGTCTCCTACACCATCTCACTACACGACAACTTGTTCACTGTCTTCATGGGATCTCATCACCTTAACCATTTGCGTCTTCCTAAGTTACTGTCACCTTCTCAGCTTCTCACTGTTCTTGCTGTTCTTATTGCTTTGCCTAGCTTGTGGCTTACAGACCTTTCTTCTATTTCTTTCCTTTCCTCTGCTGGTGTTCTCATGTCTCTTGTTATTTTCTTGTCTGTGGCTGTCACCCCCATTTTCGGAGGCGTTAAGGTTAACCGACACATCCCAGTTCTTCAGATCCATAATGTCCCTTCTGTTTCTGGCCTCTTCATTTACAGCTTTGGCGGACACGTCGTGTTCCCTAATCTCCATAAATCTATGAAGGACCCCTCCAAGTTCACCAAGGTATATTATACGTTACTAGTACATTTCTGACAATGAAATAGTAAAAAGCTGGTCTCATCTTCTCATGAATATTATGAAATATTCCAATCAAAACAAACATAAATAAGTTTACTTATTAGTTATTAAATCACTTTCATTTATGGAATCCCTTAAAAGCCCTCTAGAACAGACATAAAGAGTCTCTATTGTAGGGTGAGACATATTCTAAAATTCTTCTTACTTTTTTTTTTCCCTCTTCTCTTTTGGTTTTTTTTTTTTTTGGTCTGTATTTCTTTTTGAGTCTCAGGTTATATCTTCATTTTTTTCCTTGTTATCCTAGGCTTAATTTTTTAAAGTCTCAAAGGCCTTATCATGTCCACAATATTCTTCAATTTGTTTTTTTAAAAAAAAAATATATTCAAATGTCTCTTATTCATTGAGATTTAGATATACATACAAGCTGAAGTCACCCACATGTCTGGAGGCTGAGAAATGTCTCAATTGATAACTCTCTCCATTTAATTAATGTATTCACCATTAAATTAAGTTTTAATGATTGGAGTTTATTCCATTTATCACAGTAGATTTTTATTATATTTAATGTTGAAATAATATTTTTATATAGTGTTAAATCCCAACCGTTGAAATTTGATATAATGATGATTATATTAATTAATTGAAGGGGAAATAGATAGAGAGGTCAATACAAACATTCCTCTAATCTCTGTTGAGCTAATTGACAGGACATATCATTACATGTACATTTATAACAATGAAATATAGGAATTAAAAAGCTAGTCTCATCCTCTGATCGTGAAGATGAAATATTTCAGGTGATAATAGTGAGCTTCTCAATAGCCACACTATTGTTTACCTCGCTGGGATTCATGGGAGCGAAGATGTTCGGGCCACAAGTAAAGTCACAGATCACTCTAAGCTTGCCAGAGAATTTCATAGTAACCAAGATAGCAGTGTGGGCGACAGTGATAACACCAATGACCAAATATGCTCTTGAGTTCGCACCATTTGCGATTCAGCTACAGCAAAGGCTGCCCAGTTCTATGAGTCACAGAAGCAAGATGGTGATAAGAGGCACCGTGGGTTCAGTGCTGCTACTGGTGATTCTAGCATTAGCTCTTTCTGTGCCTTATTTTGAGGACGTACTTAGTCTCACAGGCTCGCTTTTGACAGTTTTCATAAGCTTGATATTTCCTTGTGCTTTCTACATTAAGATCTGTTGGGGACAAATACCAAACACTGTCTTAGTATTTAACTTGTGTCTCATAGCTTTAGGGCTAGTCCTTGGAGTCATGGGCACCATCTCTTCCTGCACCTCACTCCTCAACAATCTTCATGCTCATCACTGATCATCATCACCTTATATGTGTGTGTAGGGTCTTAAATCTAAGCCGGAGTGTTTTATAAATATATATTAAAAAAGTTGATTAAATTACTTTAAAATATTTATATTTATCATTTTTTAAAAATTATTTTGCCTAAACCAACAAACTGATATAATCTAATAAATACACAACATATGATATGATTAAGTATTTATTTAGCTTCTTTAATATTTTCAAAAAAAAAAAGTCAACTCTATGTATATTAGAGTCAAAAGGGAGTAGTTTAAATTTCAAATATGTCGTGTGTTTATATATTGGGTCAATGTTCTAAAATAATGTTCAATTTTTTTTTTAAGAGGGTAAGGGTAACTATAAACTATTTTTTGGAGTAAAAGTAACCATAAATTTTCTAAATTGGAGTAAAAACCAGTTAACCCAATTAACTAACCTCTCTATACTATAATGCGTTAATCTTTTGGGATTCAAAATTTAACTCACTTATAACTCGGTCTCTAAAATTTGATTTGGTACAATTTAATTTATGAATTTTTGACTCGCTTGCAACTTAATCGCTAATGTTTCTGAGTCATCTAGCTAATGTGATAAAAAAAAAAAAAAAAGTGTTAAACCTAATATTGGATTTTACATAATTTTTTTTTTAAAAAAAACCAATATCCTCATCTTTGCCAACTCAAATCTTCCTCAAACTATGTTTTCTAGAAATCTCGCTAGGCATTTGTGCATCCATGACAAATCCTTCATAAGCTTCTTTCAAGAATAAGGTGGGATCTATTTTTTTATATTAAAAGGCCTTCACCATTTATTAGTCAAAAGTTAAGAAAGCTTCTTGTGCCTCAGTTATGTTATGAAGTGTGTGTGCTTTGACTTTTTCTAATCTTACCTTCTTCCAAAAGCTATTCACAATTTATCATTCGACTTCTGCCACAAAAGCTTTATCATAGTTAACAACATCATAAACAACTTCAACAGTTTCTTCAATCGAAGTCATTCGTCGCCCTCTAGTGCTTTAGAAGAATTTTTCATGGATCTTGCAGATGCCCATCCAATGAGCTTTTTGGAAAACAGAGGTAGAGGGGATAAGAGTTGATGGGATGAGGATGTTGTTTTTTATTTTTTAATTTATATAAAATACATCTAAGCACTTTTTAACAGTATTTTAATATTTTTTTGGTGACATATGATGACTTAGAAACATTAGGGACTGAGTTATGAGTGAATCAAAACTCTAATTTAATAATTAAAAGATTAATTTTTCTCATTGTAATAAATAGAAGTTAGTTGGGTTCAATGATTTTGCTTAAATTTTAAAAGTTTATAATTATTTTCACTCTAAATTATAGTTTAGGCTTACTTTTGCCCTATTAATAAAAATTATAGATTATTTTAGTACTTTAACCCTTGTATATTATTTGATGCGGTGAAGAAAGAAGATGGACTTTTGTTTCTTGGTTTGGTGAACCACGCGGTAGATGTAGTTTTATGATGGCGTGCAGATCTTTTTGATATCTCTCTTGTTCTCATCATTTTGCAGATTTGGTTTGTGATGCTGCTGTAGGTGGTAATCATTTTCCACAACATCCATGGATTTTCTTTCTTTTTAATTAAAAAAATCTTCGCACGTAAGTTTTGAAGTCTAATTGTGCAGACAACATCTAATTGTTTTCAGATTGTCTTTTTGATAATTAAAAATGAAAAAAAAGGGGGAAATCACGTTTAAATCCAACCAAAATGTTGACTTTAATAATTCACATGGCTCTCATTAGTTGATTACTCATGATAAAACTTTTTTATGAAAAAGAAAGGAGGGCAGTTTGGTAAAATACATCATGTATAAAGTTTATTTCGACTTATAGGGACTTGTTGAGTTTGATGGACCCATTTGGCATTACTAAAGTGTTTCGGTTAGATTTAAATGTGATTTTTTTCAATAAAATAAGCGAACCATTAACATATAGTAATATTCTTTTTACATTCCTTTTTTATTTACAGATATTTTAATCTTTCAGAGATTGAATATTTCCATTCTACAAAAATAGTAGTATTATGGAATGTAGGTAGTCTAATTAAGGTTCAAATGGTGGAACCTTCCCAGAATGTTACAATATTTCTTTATAATCTCTCTAGAAAATAATTGGGTTAAATATCATTTTTGTCATTAAAGTTTAGAAAGTACAGTCATCTGGAAATTTTTTGGTCTTTTTTTTCCATCGAAAGTATAAAAACGTGGCAATATTGCCCATCCGTTGATCTTGACTGTTGAATTGTTGCTTTTCTCTATAAACTTCTAGGAGGTAAAATTACTCCTAAAAAACTTTTAGAGTAAATTTGCTCCTAAAAAAAAAAACTTTCATGACATATTTGCTTTGTTTTTATACTTTGATAAAAATGAGATCAAAAAAACTTTCGAGTGACCAGTATTTTTTAGGGTTTGTTTGGTTGGAGGGGACTGAAGGGGGGGGAGGATGAAGGGATGTTGGCCTTCTCCCCTCGTTTGATTGATCGATCATAGTTTTTAGGAAGGGAAGTGAAGTTTTTTAAAACTTTCCCCCCTCTCACCTCAAAAACCTCCCCCCAAATTGGATAGATTTGGAAAGATTATAAAAACTAGTGTTATAGTGCACTGAGATACCCCTATAATTTTTTTTATTATAAAGTAAACTTTGATGATAAAAATCATAGGGTTAAATAGCAAATTCGCTCTAAAAGTATACATCGAGGAACAATGTTGTCCTGAAAGTTTTGTAGGCTCAATTTCGCTCCAGAAGTTTAAACACGTAACAATATTACACTTTTCCATTAAAAAATTAATATTGACCATTAAAAAATTCACGTTGACTATTAAATTTTTAACAAAAAATGACAACATTGTCACATTTTTAGACTTCCGGGCTAATATTGAGTCAAAAAAACTTCTAAGGCAACATTACTTTCAAGTATGTATTTCTAGGACGGATTTATTACTTAATCCAAAATCAAAATGATATATAACCAAAAATTAATTTGAAGCGAATAATGACTTAAAAAATCAAGTAATTGATGACAACGAATAAAGGCGTAGGAAAACGAAAAGATTCGCTAGAAACAGCTTGAAGGGATTTGCAATGAAGATTTTTCTTGTTTCTTAATTCTTAAAAAATAAAAAAAGTTGATCGGATAAGTTCAACGGCTGGGGCCATGACAAGATGGCGTCCCAAGTTGACATGGTCACCTTCATACTTCATTTTCGTATTTTCTCTTTCTTTTTTTTAATCCAATCACATGCCATGTTTTTTTATCACCTCATTTTTTTTAATTAATATTAATATTTGATAACCGAATAAGATATATATCAAAATCACAACAGTCAAACATACGGGTCAAATTGCGACGGCCCCGGAAAAAACCCATGGAGGCTGTGAAACAGAGAGCTATAATTCCGATCAACTTCAACCACAGCTATATTTGTAATTTTCTGTTAGTCCTTATTATTATAAATAGGGTCTACTCATATATAACTGAGTAGGGCTTATTTATTTATTTTTTTTCTCTTTTTTTAATAACGAGTGCCACTTAATATATAATTTTGTATATATCACATGACATATGTCGGGGTCGTGATCCATATTTCCTTTTTACCTGAATATTAGATTTCATTATAAAACTTAACAGTACAAACAAACGGCTAATAATTAAGGCTCTGTTTGGATCAAAGAATAGGAAGAAATGTAAATAAAAAGAAAGGAATGGAAGAGAAAATATTTTACGTTGATGCGTTTGATTCACAGTGGAAAAGAAAATGGTTAGATTGGAAAATTTTTGTCTAATTGGAAGAAAATAAGTAGGAAAATAAGGAAATATTACATTTTTACCTTTAACATATTTTAAAGCTATTACGAAATTAAATTTACATTTTTTTCACTCCTCCCCCATTCCATGGGACAAACACAACGGACAAACATTGCTCGAGCATAGGGTGCTGCTCGAGCAGCGTGTATGCAACAATCTAATTTAGGGAAAATTGATTACAGGGCCTAAGGAAGTAAAATAATTACAAAAAAGGTCTAAGAAACATTCACAACTATATCAGTCCTCATTAACAACTAAATCAGTCTAATTAACAACTACATTTTAACAACTACATCTGTAGCAATTAACAACTACATCTGTAGCAATTAGCAACTATGTCCGTACACTTTTTTTTGAAAAAATGTCAGAGGCATGTGAATGTTTCTTGGGCTTTTTTTGTAATTATTTTGCTTCCTTGGGCCCTGTAATCAATTTTCCCTCTAATTTAATTTGTTGAGGGGCGGAGCTTGAAACGAACAACAATGGAGAAGTCCAAAACAGAGAGCAAAAACGAAGGGTTATTTGGGAATTTAGCACCGTTGGGAAATACATTCCCACCAATAATGAAAGTAAAATATATTCACATGGATGAAGGAAAATCGTTCGACCACTGGAAAATATTTTTTTGGTAAAGGGTGAACCAAACAGCCGCGCAAGATGAAAAATCTGATTTTCCTTTTCCCTTCCTTAATTTGTAGCGAACCAAGTGGGACCTAAGTCCAGCGAAAGAAATTAAACAGTATAAATTACAAAAGTCAAAAGACAAACATGACATGAAAACAACACAACACTGCTAAAGAGACTCGAGACAACTACAGTATTAGCCAACATAATCCATGAAAGGCATGTTTTGTCAAAGATTTGAATTTCATTATTTATGCGTGCTAAATTAGGAAAAAACGCCGGTTGCAATATTTTGCTATCCAATAATACCCAAATACGCAACTTCTTACATCTTCAGCTATATTTAATATATACTTGGCTATCTCTAAATGTATGTAGTTTTATATTTCACAGGTATTTAATATAAAATATATTTAAGGAGTTAATTTTGGTATTAAATATAAGACCTATGTTTCATATATATCCTTCTTTTCCTAATTTATTTCTATCGATACTTTCTCAACCATAAAAAAGAGAGGGAATGAAAGAATTAAAGAAGATGATTAGAATGTTTTAAAATATGACCATATTAATTTACATTAAGTTTTTGATATCCATCGCAAAAAATTCTTTGATTACATATGACCATAAGTTTTCATATGGTGTTATACTCCATCCAGTACTAAATACAAGAAAGATTGATTTTTTTTTTTGAAAAAGTTAAGGAAGTTGAATATATTATTTAATCATATGATTCATATTATATATTGTGTATCCTTATATTATATATCAGTTTATTAGTCAAACTAATTAATTTACAGAAAAAATAAAGATACTCTAAAATAATTTAATTAGCTTCCTTAATCTTTCTAAAAAAATCAATTTTATCTTATATTTAGAATTAGATGTAATAATTAAATGAATAATTTTAAAATACGAAAATGATCACAAATAATAAGAAAACTTGACAAAACTGATATAAAAAATTTAACTTAATTATTTTCTAAAAGAAAATACTCAATCTAATTAAATTAAGTAAATATCTCTTATATTAAAGATAAAACTGAATATATAATTAACATAAATTTCAACTCACAATTTTATATTTTATGTACTTTTTAACAATAAATTTTTCTTAAGAGGGTTTTCTTAAAACAATTTTCTACTACTAAAAATACATACATTAGTTGATTACGCATTATATTGATTTATTAATGTCAAAAAGTACGTAGCAAGAAGATGGAATTTTTATGTAGAAAAAGTCTGGCGGTGAAGAGAGAAGCGGGGACCACATGGATCCAGAAGTGGGAGACGATAGTGGGAAAGGTGGGGACCACAGAAGTAAGTCATGATCCTTGGCAATGGCGGGGGGCACATTTACCAAATTACCATCCACACACAGGAACACAGAGAGAGAAAGAGAGAGATTTGAGGAAGGAAGCATGCATGGGGATGAATGAATGAGATTGGGTTAGATCCGCAGTGTTCACACCATCGCTATTCGGAAAGCTATTATAGTGATTAGCGTGCCTTTACCATATCACAATCTCATTCTCATCTCACAATAAAGTCGGTTCGGTTCCAATCTTACCCTCAAATACCCCAATCCTCTTTTTCATACAATCCTTGTTCCTTCAACCAAATCCTTGTTCCTTCAACCAAAGCCCCCCACTCGTTCTCATTATTTGAGAGAGAAACCTTTCTTCTTCACTGCCCAGCCCTTCTTTCTCAACCTCACTCACTCCTCTAGACAACAATCCATCACTAACTAATCCTCTGTTACAGGTAAACGCTTTCCTCTGCCTTTTTTTAGTTCCTTTACTTTGCTTCCTTTTTCATCCTCTTCTGATAAATACGCAGGAAAAGTAAATTCTAGGGTCTTCACTTGACGCCGCTGGGGCTTTTTTTGCTTGCTTTCTGTATTATGCTGTTCTTTTCTCCCTCATAGATTTCTCTGTTCTTCTTCTGGAATATGTCTCTCTTTGTTCTCGGCTTTGCTCAGTTGATTTTATATCTGACCCGGTAAAGATATTTTTTGGGGTTGTCCTTGTGAAGAGTCGCCCCCTCTTCCAGTCGCTTCATGTATTCTGATTTGGGATTTATTCCAAACTACTGAAATACTCTCTTTTCAGTGAATTTTTAGTTTTCAAATTCTGGGTTTTGTTTGTAATGTGCATATATTCGATTATCCACATGAAATCTATCGAGTATTCTTTAAGGGGAAAAAGTTGCGCGTAATCTTTATGCCTGGAATGGAATTTTTTCCCTTGGCCAGGGCCTTGATTGGAATGTTAGCTTTTGCCCACGCTATGCTCTCTTTTGCTTCGTGTTTCCAGCGATAGTTTAATGATAATAGTTTTGCAGTTCAGAGCAATTCTTCTCTTGCAAGAACTTCCCCTTTATCTTTTCCCCCCTCCTGCCTGAAGCTTTGCGAAAGTTAAAATTTTTCCTGGTGCAGGTAGAACATGTCCTACCATAACCTGTACGAATTTGATTATATGGCTGGAGCTGATGAAATGGAAGATTTCATTGATGAGATAGAAGATGAAACTTACGGCGGATGTGGCGGAGATGAAGGTGTTGACGAATATGAAATGGTTTGTATTATTTTCTTTCGTTAGGACTGTTGTTCTTGCAATATTTCATTTATTTATATTGATCAGAATTTTTTTAAAAAAAAAATTTGCTGGTGCTTAACTTGAGCAGCTCACAAAGGTAACCGATACATCCGCTGCTCAAGCAAGAAAAGGGAAGGACATTCAAGGTATTCAGTGGGAGAGGTTGAACATAACGAGAGAAAGATACAGATTGACAAGGCTTGAACAGTACCGAAATTATGAGAATATACCATCATCAGGGGAAGCTGTAGACAAGGTCTCACTTTCCTGAACTTTTTTCCTCTTTTGCTTTTATTGAGAATACAGTGGATTTTTAGAGGGTGAGGAGGGGTTTACTCAGCATCCTAAGAAGTAAGACGACTGTCTTAATTTTCACATTCCTTTGTCTCAGGAGTGCAAACAAATGGAGAAAGGTGGAAAATTCTATGAATTCTTTCATAATACAAGATTGGTTAAACCTACTATTCTTCATTTTCAGGTACGATTATTTTCATGTGTTAACCCTGGTCATCATGTTAGCCCTCTATGTTTTCTCAATTTCTTTTAAGCATTCGTCATATCTGCTTCATGAAATGTATGGTTAGAGGCATGTCTTTTCTTGTTCAAAAGTCAAAATCTCTTTTTGCTCTCTTCTACATCAATTATGGAAGGTTTAGGCTTCTGTGAGCTAAGTGCATACCGCAGGGATGACTATTGTAGACGTTAAAAGTGAAATGTGCCCTTAAGGCGCTAGCTTTCTGCAATTCCTTACGCAAGATGCACTAGAAAGATGCATATCTGAGCGAAATGGGTCTCTATTCTAATGTAAGACAATTTATGCTATATGTCATGAGCTGATAAAATATAAATGTGCATTTGGAATAACATTTTAAATATAAATTAACTTTGTCAAACGTAATAATCACTTAGCCATAAGACAGTATAATCTTAAAAGCATCTATTAAGTTACTAGAATAAGAATAACTGTCTAGCCTTTTCTCTTATTGGTTTTTTCCTTCCAAACACTAAGCCTTGAATAACACCTCGCCTCGACAACATAGGCAACGAAGCAAGCTACTTTAAATGGCTTGACTCTTTCATTTGATGACAACTCAGCATGATTATCATTCCTTTAACCTTCAGATGTTGAATTCAAGTTTTTTTGCTCTATATAGCTTAAAATAATGTCAACTTTGATAAATTGTTTTTCACACAACTGTTCCCATTTTTAGCATATGGTTTTACAAAAGATTCATGCTGTTTACTATTTTTTTGGCACTCAATAACTTTGCAGCTGAGGAATTTAGTCTGGGCTACCTCAAAGCATGATGTTTATCTTATTTCCAACTACTCTGTCATGCACTGGTCTTCGTTAACTGGCAATTTGTCTGAGATCATCAATTTTTCAGGACATGTAGCACCCACTGAGGTAAGGATGTCTAAGCAACCCTGTTTATCTGTTGAGCAAAGAAAGAAACAAAAGATTTGTATTTCTTCACACCTTATTGATGCAAGTCTATTTTGATTACTTGCCTTTGTCACAAGCCGACCCCCTACTGGGTGGTAGTGTTTATATAGTGGTTTCAGCCTCCTGGCTGCGCTGGGCCATTTGGAGTTTGAAAAAATTAGGTTGATTGTTGTGAATTGAGGGTAGTTGCTGAATAACAATACGCTGAACCCTAGAATTATTTAGAGGCACTTAAATGATTTCTTTCAATTGTCTGTTTGGAAGGAATGATTGGGTTCTCTTTGGGGTTAAGCCTTAGGCACTCTATTCAGTTTGCTATATAGAAGTAGGAGTTAGTTACAAATAGATACATCCAGAGCAATGCAGTAAACTGTGGAGTGTGAAAAATTAACATGAACAAAGTTGTAAAGGAAGGGAATTTGTATTTTTTTATTTGTTCAAGGGTTTCCTCTTTCGAGTCTTGGAGCGCAAAGGGAACTTGTATCTTAATAACGGGAAACTTTTCCTCAAATAATCCTGATGTGACTGCCGACAGTTAGATGTATCTTTAGGCTCATATATTATTTTAAACTCAATAGGATGTGGTAATACTTTGTCTTAGCATTTATATATTGAAAAATAGAAAATACAAATGTGATTGGTAAAATGTTAGGCCTTGAAATTTGTTACTTCAAACATGCTATAATTGGTATTTGGTGCCTTACCCTCCGAGTGGAAGAAAACTTGTGCAACAAAAGTTCTTTAAACATCGGTGGTTTACTTATCTGACTTGTATATTTATAATTTATCTGCTAAGCCTATTATTTTGCCTTGTAGAAACATGCAGAAAGTTTGATGGAAGGCTTTTCACAAACCCAGATCAGCACATTGGCTGTCAAGGGAAATTTCCTTGTTGCTGGTGGGTTCCAAGGAGAGCTTACTTGTAAGGTGAGCCCACATGATTGATAACTTATCATAGGATTGATTTTTTGGCTGCTGATAGTGCACTTAACTATCAGGCTCATATGTATTTGGCATTTTCCAGTGCTTTCTTGTGGTGGTTTGATGTAAATTTTGATGTCTGTTCATTGGATGCAGCGTTTGGACAGGAAAGGAGTAAGCTTTTGTACCCGCACCACACATGATGAGAATGCAATCACAAATGCAATTGAAATATACGACAGTTTGAGGTAGTTCTTGTGCAAAGTTTTGAATATTGGTTTGCATCTTTGATAAATAAGAAATTGTATTAGGAAGAAAGTGGAGTATAGGGGATCCTTTCTATGTAAAGGACCAAATCTGATTCAAGATATAGTAATAAAATAGTTGGCGTTTATTTGTCATCAATTCTGGATCAGGTTTTTGACATGGAAACTGTTGTAGGGGTGGAACTCATTTCATGGCATCCAATAATGATTGTGGAGTACGAGAGTATGACATGGAAAAGTTTCAGCAATTAAATCACTTCCAGTTTCCTTGGCCAGTGAATGTGAGTTATTTCTTCCCATTACGCCATCTGAGTTTGTTTTCTCTTTTGCTATTCTCTCTTTTCTATACATGACATCATATCTCCATGCAGGTTAATTTCAAGCCTTCTTTTCTTATTATTTTCTCTCAGACACAATTTATTTTAACTTCGCATGCTAAACACATAATTGTACTATACATTCAACTAATTTTCCTTGATCATCTCCGTTTTATCTTCATAAATACACAAATCCTCTATTCACTCTGATCTTTTGATATTTTAAGTCTTTTAGAATCACAGATAATTTATTTCAATGATCTCAAATCCACATCTCACTAACACGCAACACAGCTCTTATTGTGTTAGAATAAATATCAAAGTAATTTTTGAGACTTCTTTACGTTCACTTCAACTTTTAGTATTAAATAAAGTTTTAGAGGATTTTTTTTTAAGAAATTAGATGTTTAAACATGAATTAAGTAACCCAAATTTTTGTGCTTGCTTTCAACATAATTAAGAATTGATGTTGACAAGACAAAGTCAAGTTCAAACTTCAGAGGGTTTGACTCGGCATAGTGAGTGCCTTGAATTGTGCACAGTTTTGATGCCCAACTTGATGTTCTTGTTGCAGCACACATCAATCAGCCCAGATTGTAAGCTTATGACTGTTGTTGGGGATAACCTAGATGGATTGCTAGTGGATCCACAGAATGGCAAGGTATATAATTTTTCTCATTATGACTGTCAGGCTATTGATGTTTTCTCTCCGTAGATCATTGCAATTATTTTTTAAGGAAAAAAAATAAATGAAGTGCAAAATAGGGCTTTTTTGGGAAGGTAATTCCAATTTAAGAACAATTAAGTCAGAGTATTAATATTCTTTGATGAGTTGGTTGTATTGTGATCAATGTATTGATTTCATAATCTACTACTCATCATTTGTTAGATTCTAAAAGAGATGGGAAAAGAGAGAGAATTGGGCTATTGGTTTGGGGAAAGCAAGTGCCATTTTTGAGATCTTAACAAATTCTAAATACTGCTGAGAGTAGAAAATGCTAACCTTTTTGGGATTCTGACTTGTTTGAATTTTAGACTGTTGCCACTGTGGTTGGTCATCGAGATTACTCGTTTGCATCTGCATGGCACCCTGATGGACATATCTTCGCCACGGGCAATCAGGATAAGACTTGCAGAGTATGGGATGTTAGACACTTGGCATCTCCAGTTGCCATTCTCAAGGGTAACCTTGGGGCTGCTCGATCTATACGCTTTTCTGCAGATGGGCAATTTATGGTGGTTGCTGAACCTGCAGATTTTGTGCATGTGTATAGTACAAAGGCTGATTACAAAAAGCGTCAAGAGATTGATTTCTTTGGGGAAATTTCTGGGGTTTCCCTCAGTCCTGATGATGAGTGTATGCATATTGGAATCTGGGACCGTACCTATGCCAGCTTGCTTCAGTACAATAGGAGACATTCGTATGGGTATCTTGATTCCTACTTGTGAGCAACATTCATCTGAAGGATTAAATGATGAATCATAGAGAACTCTTTTAAATCCTATCCTTCCTTCTTTTTCTGTGATGTTTGTCTGTCTCATTACTGGAAACGACGACATCATAAGATATTTTAGGTTTATATGTGATCAAATTTGTATAGTTCATTAGTTATAGTTACAGGGATTTTCAGTTTCCTTCTGTTGATGTGAATGCCACCAGCAGGAATTGTGAACTGCTGTCTTAGCCTGTTGCTCCTAGTATTTCAATAATAACTGCTTTCTCCTCCATCACTTTAGTTTTATATATTGCAGTTAAAAAGATTTGATTATTTATATATGACTTGCTCCCTCTAACGAGAGGGGCAGTTTGAGAGAGTAAGGGTATTTATGGAAATTATCCATGAATGGTGCACTAAATTTTGAAAAACTTTATATTAAGGCCAAAAGAATTTTTTAAAAAAATTGAATTGTTTTTTGTAACGAGGGGGTTGAGTTTATCTCATCATCCTTTTCTCATTATCTCATAATATCTAAATCACATCTTTCCAATCAATACAATACTATTTTTATTTTTATCTCATTTTTTCAATCGACGGCTCAGATTTGGCCGATGAGAGAAAATGAAAAAAAAGATAAGGAGAAGATCTCTTTCCGTAAAGAGAGTAAATACTAAAAAGCATTAGAGTATTGAAATTTATATTAGTACATTGAGGATATAACAAGAATGAGAGAATTTATCAAAATAAAAGTCAGTCTATCCTTTTCATTGCAATGAAATATATTATATTTACATGTGATCAATCTTTATATTTTAATCTAATATTTCAAACAGTGTTTATCATTTTAAAAAAAGTCAAACCATATCTAGAATTTAAATTAGTATTTGCTTTTTTCGATTGAAAAATGTTGTATTTACTGAAAATAAGAAATTTAGAAAGCCCCACCATCACTTTACCCGTGACAACGCCCTCTTGTTGACGTTGCACATTTACACGTAGCAGCGTATGGTTTGCTATGTAGTCTAGGGCCAAGTCAGTATGATCTTAAAAGGAAAAATTAAAAGGAAAAATATCAGTGAGGTCTCAAAATAGAGGAAAAATGTCAAAAAAGTCTCAATCTCAAATACCCTATAAAGATTACTTTTTTTGTGAGGGGATTTGGGGTTGGAAGAGACTTTTTGTGATAGGACTTGTGTTGAGACTTTTTAAATTTTTTTTTACTTGAAACTTCACTGATATTTTCCCAGCTAAAGAATGTATGTGTCCTTTGTCCTAGCATACGATAAAGATGTATTTGTGTAATATAAGTGCACTCTATAAATTGCTTTTAAACATGTTAAAGATGACAATCCAATTATGAAGATTCCGTTCATCAGCAATTTATATTAAACACGAATTTAACAAGCAGACACGTTTGGGCTAAGAAAAGGCAATAGAACATTAGGTAAACTGGAACAGCATTTTCTAATGATATTCACACAAAAAACTTGAACTATCGTTACATGTTTTGACCAATATTCAGAAAATAAATATTAATCTGGAGTAGTATTACATCGTCTTAAGAGCAAAATTTTCCAATAATGTATCGAAGACAAACAAATCTCCATTCTCTGAATGGAAATCAATTGGTGTTGCATCGGAACAGTAACACAATCGGTTTATCAATCTTCCTGTAGAGCCTTCATCAAATATAGTTTGTTCAAGCTCTGCCCTGATACCCTGCAAAACATTCAACAAAAAATGTACAACTAAGAACCCTACAGATATACCATAAAAAAATGCCAATGCAATTTAGCGTAGATTCGCGAACTACACATCTAGACCTTGCTTCTCAGACGATCAAATGAAAAACCAGGTAAGCATCTAAATCTCATGACATACCCATTAATTTGGTTGCAGTAGTTGGCAATTTGATTTGTTATGAGGAAGCTGTCCAATCGCGATGGCTCAGGGATTGTCTTGAAAATGTGATTTGTTGGATCTTCCTCAGGCAAAGCCTCCTCTCCAGCAGCCTTACGCGTCATGTTTTCCGCCCTATAATCACAAAACAAAACAAGTGCTACAGTACCTTACTTGCAAGATGAAACCAAGTCCACAACACCAATGACATCCCACTTGCTTATCAAAGCAAATCAGATATAGAATTTCCATTAGATTGATAAAGCATATTTAAAAATCACCCTAGTCACAGGATCAACTCAACAAGGCACTTCCAAGTTGTTCAAAGATAACCCCATGCTATCCCCAATATGGAATCTTTGTCACTCAACTGCCAAAGTCTTCTTATTCCACATTGAGTTTTCTACGCATCCCCGAAGGAGAATTCTAGTCCATCCCCTAAATATTTTAATGGCCAGAATACCCCTAATTTTACTCCAGTTGAAACCATCACTGCTTGAGTCAAAATTGTTACCACAAATTCCCCTTTGATATGATCCACTCATTTGTGGGTTATAACTGACTAATATTCTATTACCATAAAACATGGCTTCACAGAACTTGCAGAAAATGTGTCAAACGTATCCCCTCATCCCTCAATAACCTTTAAATGAACTATTTTAGTTGCATCAAAACACTCCCAGTTCATTAAAGCCAAACCAGATGCAGAAATCTCAATCTCACCTCTATTTTCATTCAACAAAACTAAATACGTCAAATTTACACACTATATGTACACCTTAATTCTCAATCTCAACTAAACTCACGATGATAATAGACTCTTACATTTAACTGTTTCCTGTTTTATTTATTGATTGATGATTGATATGGGTGATTATAAACATGCTCATGATTTATTAAATACGCAATTTTAGTCCCAAGCATTGTATCTCAAATGAGGCCACATAGAGACCAATATCATGTTAACAAATTATTTAAAGCCATTGGTTTAAGCACCAGTTGACCTAGAGCATACCTTCTCTTTTGAAGCCAAGCTTGCTGCTGGGCCTGCTGGCGTGACAAGCTCCGGTAGTAGAATTGAAACTAAAATTTAAGAAACTTCAGTCAAATACATTTCCAAATAAAAAACCAAAAGTGTCAACTGCTTCATGAAAATTATAGGGAAATCAAGTCAAAACCTTCTGCTGTTCCATTGACAAATCGTCCATGCATTCAATCAAAAATTCCATATTCCTTTCCATCAATGAACTATTTGACAATCGGAGACGATCATAATCACACTACAATGGCACAACAACAGATCAGAATATCACTTAAATTTCAAGGAACTAAGACAATCCACGAACAGATCTTAGTTCACCTGGGTAATTGGTGTATCAGGTTTCAGTTTAGTCATAACGGCACTGATAAGAGCTGAATTTGAAACTTTGATCTGATAAGAGAAGTGATCAGGATGCCACAGAACCAACGAATTCAGAATATGAAGAAATTATATCATACATTTTCATTGCTAAAAAATTACAAACCACAAAATTTTATACTGATAACAGACAAGTAAAAAACATCATTCTAAATTGTTCAGTTAAAGAGTTTAGGAAAGCTTACAGGTATCTCCTCGAAGATATCTACCCATGACAAGTTTTTCTCCCTCAGTCTATTCCACAAAATGACAGAAATAAGAAATCCATTATCTTAATACAACGAAATCAAAATTTTCAATTTTAGTGAGCATAATCTCTAAAGAATTTCATACTTCTCCCCTGTAATATTATTGTTGCGATAGAGTTCCATGAATGAGTCAGAGAGCTTCAAGGCCTTCAGAGCCAGGACACCTTGATCAGACCTTGATGGATCGTATATTATGCAAACGCAGCGTCTTATGTTCTCCTGAAAAGCATAAGCAAGTTTGTAAAAAATACCACATCTAAACTAAACGTATGAAAACAAGAGTTTTTAGCCATTACCTGGTAATTCATGAAAGTTTCAATTAGTTCCACGGTCTGAAAGGAGCCTAGCAATGTAGATTGATACCTAGAAATTTTCCAAGAATTATCCCATGCACAGTCAAGATAATAAATTTACATAGATCGGACCAAAATTACAATATCCTATCACATTTATGAACTCATTGAAACACATAGTACATGTAACTTATCCTACCAGCAGAAGACATGACCACGTTATGATGGGCAAAAAAAATAAAATAAAACGTTTGCAAGGGCCAAGGGGATGTCAATAAAAAGGGAGGCAACTCAAAAGGACAAGCCATACTTTTTTTCTTAGATGTAAAAGAGCAACCACTGGAAAATGTCAGTTGATATAAGCAATTTACCCCTTTGCCCATAAATTTAAAAAGTGAGAGTTCACACTATGCAACTTATTAAAATTATCAAAACAGTTTTAATGTAAAAGAAATCAAAAGAGACTAAGAAATTTAAAACCTAATTATCCCCTCCTCCCCGATCATGTGCGCACCATGAAGTCATAACATCAACAAACGTACCATCCAACAGTATTATTGTCAACATTAACCTCCCTCAAGCATCTCATCATTTCGAGCTGGTAATTGGCGCCATCAGTCTCAATTTCCTCATCCTCTTCCCTTATCTGTAAAATTTAAGCAACAAAAATGCTAGTAATTGCTGCAGAGAAAGGATAACAGTATAACTGAAGGAGGTAAAGGGAGCCATATAATACCGGAAAGGGGAAACAGTTAGTAACTTCAAGAACACTGCCAACATCAAGCCCAAGAAGTTGTCCGGTGACTAAGGTAGGTGAATGATCCTTACAATGTTTAATTATCTTCAAGATAGCCTGCTCCATGATAATTCAATTAAGAAAAATTTTATGAAACCACAGCAATCTGCCCATCGTCATTAAGAAACTGATTGAATACACCCTTCCAATTTGAAAAACAGCCTAAAATTTTTTAGCAAACTTAAATCCATGACATTAACAAAAAAAAACACAGTAAATTAAAGAATAAAATGAGAGAAATATAGTTCAAGCATGATATCATAGATGCACCATGAGCACAAACTACTATATATTGAAGAGTTGCCATTAAAAACATAAGCTTAGAACGTACTTAAATGTCCTGTTAAATCCTTCGTTTACTGAAAACAAAGGGCTGATAAACATGCACATGCGAAAGGATTCAATGCTATTCTAAAATTCTCAACTCCTTGATGCAAAAACAAATTGAGACCGACAATTACGACTAGTAGTACCCGCCACAACCAAATAAAAAGACGTTTGTTAAAGCTTTACAAGTATTTTTTATCCTTTCTCCAAAGCATATTCTGAAGTAAATGTGCCTTTTACATCATCCTCGGAAATTAAACTGCAGGAGGTCCAATTGCAGAAGAAAAACGATATATATATATATATATATATATATATATAAAATTTACCACTCCTTCCATCTGGATCACTCGAAGAGGGGGTGCAGCCTCCTCAGTTGCCGCCACTTGCAGGAATGACTTAGCCATAGCTGCAAGATACAAGACACCAATGAGAACGACTTTGTGACAGTATTATCGTACGTGTGTGTATAGAAAAGGTAAAAGAAATAAAGGATCGTTCAGAGCGCACTGTTAGCCATGTTTGGAATGTCCCACGATACGAGCTATCCAAGCAGGGGAGAATCTGCGGTATTAGCCCCGCAGAAGAAACCCTAGACGAGAGAGATGGCCGTTGCAGAGGAGAGAGAAACTCAGTGGTTTTACTGAAAAATTGGACAGAGATAGACGTAGGCCCAATATGAAATGTCACAGGGTGAGGCCTATCAGGCCCACCTATGATGAGCCCAAATGGATATCATTATCATCATCAATATATATATATTTTTTATATCACCGGGTTCACATTGTATTGAAGGCTAGAGGTTTGCTTAATTTGAATTGGCAAGTACATGTAAGGGTTGTTCCTGGAGATGCTAATAGGATAGTAGATGTTTTGACTAAAATAGGTATCTCTAATTCTGTAATCTTTGATGAGTGTCCCAGTAACTTAAGGAGCTCAACAACTAAAATTAAGAGTGTTTGAGATTTATTTTCCCTTTTTTATAATTTTTCTTGTGTAATATAGGCTTCGTGCCATCTTATTTAACAAAACAAAAACAAAAAATAAAAATTGCTTCACGTCGGGCCCATGATTGTAAAAGGAAGAGCTCTCAACTAAAGTTGGGAATCAGAGCCGGCCCTTAAATGACCGAGGCCTAATAAGACTGACTCTACAGGGCCTGAGATAAGGAAAATATATATTTTTCAACGCTCGACCTGAGAGCATCAGGGCCCAGAAGTTACTATTTCAAATTTTAACATTTTTCCTCTACTTCTTTTTTTTAAAGAAATATAATTAGTAAATTACAACCATTAAAGTTATAATTCATCAAATAAATATTATCAACATTAATATCCAAACAACACAAATCATCCAACAAATAAATATTCATTAATTCGTAATCAAAAGTAAACTATTGTTTTGTAATACCCCAGATTATTATTATTATTATTGTTAATAATAATAATAATAAAGATATTAAAATTAAATAGGTTGTTGCACTTTGATCATTTAACCATAAGGTTTTAAATTTATATTTGTGTGAATGTACTATAAAACACTTTTGGAAAAAAAAATGGAAAAATAAAAAGATTGCTTTCACTAGATTATGGTATTACCACCATAAATCATCCGGTATAGAGAGCTTGTTTCATTTGGTGATAAAATGTAGGAAAATAAATGTCATTATTAATTGTTTGATATTAATTATATTCCTTTGAAATTTGAAAATTATTTCATAGTTTTATATCTAAATTACTATTAAAGCGATAATTAAGAGTATAATATTATTATATATATATCTTTAAAATCCTAGGTGTTAGTTTTATATAATTCACTGATTGTTATATATAGTGTTCCCACCTGGTTTATTATAGTAATAATATAGTAATAATTATAAATAAATTTATAAATAAAAATTAATAAATTTAAATTAGAATTTAATAAGTGACTTATTATTTTCCTTCATTAGATTAGTAATAGTAAAAAAAACAAAAGAAAAGAAAAACAAAAACAAAAAGGCCCAACCCACAAAGCCCAGCTTATAACTAAACCCTAAGAGCCTAATTATAAGTTAGGTTTAGCCGCCTAACTTTAGTCATCATTCATTAGCTCCCTCTTTGAAAAAAATCCTTTGCAGCAGAGCTTCCCTTCTAGGAGTTTAGCAACCATAGAAACCAGGTAATCCTAATCCCTAGAGTAATGTTGGTAGCATTAGAACGTTTATTGGAATTAATTGATTGTAATCCTAATCCCCTTGAACACCCATTAGAAACATGACATTATGCGATAGAAATAGCAACATTGAAATTATTAGGACTTATTGTTGGTAAAAAGCGGCGCATTATCTGATAGGGTGATTGCCTTATAGGATCATATGTATAAAGATTATTATTATTATTATTATTTGTTTGAATTTCGTTGCAATTTGTACAAAGAATATGTATTCATTTAACCTTATTGAATTTCGTGCGTGAATAAAGATTTACCCATAGCCTTCGGTTTTGTCTGTACGCTTCTTTTATGTTTGATTGGAAAGTATATATATAAATATTTGTCTTTTGTGAATCATCTCGTGACCTGATTGCTTCATAACTTTTTGTGAATCAAGATTTTGAATCATCTAAAGGTTTACTTTTGTCTCGATATAGGAACCCATTTGTCAGGAAGAGGAATTATTCACGTAATTGCTTTACGGATACGTATGCTTCTTGTTTCATTTGACCGAATATTGAATAAATAAATAAAAAGAATGATTACTTGTTTCGTTGATTGCTAGTTCTGTTTTCGGTCCTTTTTGATCTCTTGCTTTGATGTTGACATCCCATTAGCTAAACCTTATTAATCAACATATGAGGCAATAGCACCTATCTCTATTAACACATATATATAAATGAACGCAAATTCACTTCTGGATTGGAGGTGTCGTTTTGAATTATTATATGTGTGTGTATATATATTAAATAATTTAATTTTGGGAGGATAGCTTCGGGATGGTACCTCCCAAAGTGATGAACACACCCTTAGGCTTTAAGCCTCTGATATGTTATTTGATGTGAATCGATATATCCAGTCTTCCTAAAGTGGTGCCTGACAGGATATCCGGGGCACTAGTAGCAACTTTAGGAAGAGGTGTGCACACTAGGAAGAAAACGATCTATGACCAATTTGATGATGATTTGTGACTGACAGGTTTCCGGGTCACAAGGTAGACTGGCAGGATATCCGAGTCTACCATGGTTCTCTTCCCATTAAATAGACTGGCAGGATTTCCGGGTCTAAACAAAATTTAAAATGATAATAATTAAAGTTTGATGCAAATATCAGATGATATATATACACATTTGCTTTGATTAACAAATTTGTGCCAGACACCTTATGATTATACAAATATACGATATTTTATCTTGTAAATATTTTATTTTAATTTTATAATTGTTTTATTTTATTTCAATTTATTTTAAAATTATTTATTTATTTACTTAATTATTTTAGTTTATGTTATATTATCTGTTCTTAATTAGGATTACCAGCTGTTGCTGATGTCTGTGTTTATGGGCTGCGATGATCCTTCGAGGGAGCAGAATTTCAGTGAATAAGTTTCAAAGATTGGGGCTAGCAGTGAGAAGTGAGGATGACGGATAATAAAGTCTAGTTATTTACTTTATTTTATTTTTGAACATTCGGATTAAGTTTAGACTTATTTCATAAAATAAGAAGCTTTGCACTTGTCTCATACAAGTGCGGCGGTGACACTCCTCGAAGTGCTTTATTTTGGATTTTTATTATTATTTATGAAAACGATCGACATTTTATGTTATTTTAATTCTAGAAAATCGGGGGTGTTACATGTTTATAAATAACTCACATAGAACATAAAAAACATACTACTAAATAATATTAGTACGATAACTATCATTGTTATCTTTTTTTTCAAAGATATTTGATTATACTTCATTTTAAGTAGTAGGTTCTACTTTATGAGTAAGAATATCATGAATTTTTTCTCATGTATCATGAACACATCTATTAAATGGCCCTATATGGCCAATCTTCTTAAACTCGAGGTCCTACAAAATCACCCTGCATGACTTATTTTATTTAGCTCCTCTAATTTTCAAACCCGACTCTTGAAAAGTCAGTGCCTAAACAGGCCGGCCTAATTTTCCAGCTCTACTCCTTACACTATTTTCTCCATTCTAATATTTTTTTTTTTTTATCTCACCTGGTTCATCGGCCCCGTGTGTCAGGCCTCGTGAGGGAAAAACTCTCAACTCTATTTTCCGTATTCCAATATCTTTTTTTTAGGGTTAAGGTGCAAAAATACACATATGTTTTTCCTCCAGGAGCGCCCAGCACCATATGTTTCTTTTTGGTGCAAAAATACACACGCAGTTAGGTTTTAGGAGCAAAAATGTCATTTCCGTTAGTTGACCGTTAACTGACCGTTAGTTGACCGTTAACCATGGTGAAATTACCTTTTTGCCCTTAGTTTAAAATAATTAAAAAAGAAAAGGGTTAAGGGCAAAAGAGTAATTTCACCATGGTTAACGGTCAACTAACGACCAGTTAACAGTCAACCAACGGTCAACTAACGGAAGTGGTATTTTTGCTCCTAAAACTTAACGGCGTGTGTATTTTTACACAAAAAAAAACATATGGTGCTGGACGCCCCTGGAAGAAAAACATATGTGTATTTTTGCACCTTAACCCTTTTTTTTATCTCACTCAGTTCATCATCAGAACCTTCAATTCCGACTAATCTGGATTTCACCCTGTGGGCGCAGGGTCGGAGGGGAAAAACTCCAACCACTATTTTCTCCATTCTACTCAACCAATGACGTAGTAAAAGAAAAACAATCCCCCTCCTCTTACTCCCAATTGGTATTGGCATCTACGTGTTTTTTGAATATGATCATCAATATCCGAAATCAATTATTCTGCGTATTTCGATGGGACTTGAGTGTTCGGAAAATAGTATAATCTTTGAGAATTTTTTAAGGACCCTATCTCTTGTTTATCACACGAAAAAAAATTTGTAGAGTTGTATTATCTCAAAATGAATAAAAAAAAAATTAGTGTTTGTTATGAAAAATTTCTATTTTCATAAAAAGTAACAATCACTGAAAAATTTTATTATCTATTTTTATTATGTCAGCTATCTGGGCATCAAGCTTGATACAATCTCCAAAAAGTAACAAACACCAAAAAATTTCGCAAAAAGTAACAAACACTAAAAATTAATCATAAAAATTTTTCAATATTATTTTTTATCATTATCTCATATTAGCATCTCTCGTATATTTAAGGGAAAATTAAAATAAAAGATCTAAATAAAATAATATTTAATTAGAAGGACCATAAAAATTGTAATTATCAAGAAGGGCCAAATAAGCTTAAAAGTACTAAATTACCCTTTTGTTTCCCTAGCGCAAAAAACAAAGAACAAAGTACTTTTTTCCGTCCTCCCCTGAATATCAAGGTGGGACCATTTGGAAATCCAGTATTAGAAGTTAAAAACAACAATTTTTAGTAATCCCGTGAAAACAAGAAGTTAATTAGAACAAAGTTATTCTTGAACTTCATTACTATGCATACACTTTTACCAAATATCGTCATTTTTAATTTGCAATACTGGATTCCCAAATGGTCTCACCTTGATATTCACGGGGGATAGAAGAGGGCGCTTTGCTCTTTGTTTTCTACGTTGGGGAAGTTAAAGGGTAATTTAGTACTTTTAAGTTTATTTGATCCTTCTTAATAATTACAATTTTTATGGTCCTTCTAATTAAATATTATTTTATTTAGGTCTTTTATTTTAATTTTCCCTATATTTAATATAGATTTTTACAGCCGCGTCTCTGTAATTGATCGCATGTATTAAACCTAAACTTTAGACAGGCCGTTGAATGAAAAATTATTTCAAATTTCAACTTTGATAAGATATTATATTTTATATATCTTAGAAAATAAATATGAGATATTGTTACATCTAATATTTTATAATTTCAAACAATTCCACCATACTTGTTAAAGCTTCACCTCTTAAAATCGAATAATCAATATATTAACTAATAAATTACCTAAATTGAAATTAGCTTTATCAGATTGTTCAAGAAGCTTCTTGATGCACAGATAAGCTGACGTAATGAAAATTAATATTTTGGGCAAGGTTAGGGCGAGTAATATTTTCGTAATCAGAAACCCTTCTAAGATGCATATACTTCTTCAGTCAAAACAAAAAAAGATGCATATACTCAAACTCTGAAACATATCCTGTACATGGTAACCGTAATAGAGAACTATTGCTAATTCATATCTCTCACAAGCACAGAAGTGTGGAAAACTTCCTAACTAGCGAACACCATTTAACAGATTCCTAACGAACCATTAACTCCCATGTAACAGGTTCTTACTTTGATTCTTTGAACTACTTTCAAGTAGTCAATAATCAATCAGCAAGCAGTGAAAACATATTCAAACCGTCTCGAAATTTAAGGAGCCTATAGTCCGGTGAATTCAGTACTACCAAGGTTGCACTTCTGCTCCCTCCAAACCACTTTGACTAGAAGATCCAGCAGTCCAAAACTCTCCATCAGAAAACCTGGTTTTGTCGTCATCATCCTCGTCAAAATCCAAATCCTCAAATAAATCCTCAAAACCATCATCATAGCCATTTTTGAAGTTATCAATCTCATAATCGTCGTCGTCATCATTATCATTGGTATCAGTATCATTACCAGCACTTACACGATTAACATCCTTGTCAATCCTAGACTTTCTTCTTTCCCATCTTATTCTTTTGGATTCCCTGGCCAACGCCATCCATTGATCTTGTAATAGCAAAAGCTTATCCTTCTCTAATAGGTCACCCTTCTCATCAAACTTCTCAACCAGGAACACAGAATCCCTTTGCCCTTTTAAACTAACATAAAATAACTCTGGGTGCCTCAGTATCATCCCTCTCAACTTGTTTGGGAGTCCAAACTCCTTCCTGAAATGGGTCAGGTGGTCTACCAAAGTCCTCTTTTCAACCGTCATTCCAATAACCTCTCTTACTACAGCACAAGATCTCTTCTCTGCCACCACCGATTCCTTTTCCAGACTTTCAATAGGGGTATTATAAGGACACACTTCAGGCATTTCTTCAAATTTTATCAAAAAATCCTGGTGGCGTCTCTTTAAATTGAGCCCCTTTCGAAGTCTCAGTTGCTTAAACTTCAAAGGTCTGTCAACTATAAAATTACAAGAGTGGGGTGTAGGAGAGGGCAAAGACTGCGCCAAGCTGGAGTCCCAGGATACAAGCTCAAGTGCACGACCATAGGAAGTGTCAACAGTTTTGAATCTATCTGGGTGATCATTGCACAGCCTGGATCTAAAATTGGGAGGAAGGCCAAGATCCGGAGCTAGGTGAACCAACTTTGACAAAAGGAGGCGATGATGAGAAGATAGCATAAGAAGCTTCTGGAGTTTAGTTGCCAATGTGGTGGAAACAGAATCTTTGAGACTCAATTCCTCAGCTGCAAGAGATGCAGACGCTGGAGTTAGACGAACACAGAGTTGAGGATATGGCTTTGTAGCATTGAGTGGCGTTGGAGGATATGGGATAGTGAAGAATTCAAAGATGGATGGATAGCGGTGAATCATAGCAAGTAGGGAACGAGGTGAATAAAGATTTAGATATGACCGGCATTTTTTGAGAATGTGAAGTGGAAGATAGTGTTTTGGCTTAGAAAGAAGTAAAGTCAGCAGTTTTTGAACAAACCGAATTCTATTCTTTTTAACAACTTGCCTGTCAAGCGACCTGTCCCGAACAAGTTTGACAGAGGAGCAAGAAACTGAAACAGAAACATTGCCTAGGCAGTATCTATTTCTTAGGTTTCTGCTAATTGGTAAGGACATGGGAATTTCACCAGAAAGAAAGTCGGAATTCAGGGAAGTAACTAGCCTGTCATTGATGAGTGAAGAATGAAGGCGCAATGCCATCTTTAAGGGCTTCAAGCAGTCACATATTCAGAACCTGCGGGAAAAAAAAAAATTGTAAAAGAAGAAAAATAATGAGTATTTGAAATCATGTGATTGGGTAGAGTACCATTCTCAGGCTAAGAGATCTCAGAAAGAACACAGTAGGTTATGGTTAACAACTTTCTCAACTTATCAGCAGTTAATTTGACATACAACAGGATACACCAAAGCTCACAAGTGTGTCATTGTGGCGAGAAAAATCTGACTATCAGAAGCTTCGCTCTAAAATTAAAGTTCACTGGTTGTGCATACACTAGCATTCTAGCCTCAAGCTGAAATTCTATTATGTTAAGAACTGAAAAGATAAAGCTGCATAATCATAAGAATCATAAAATTCCGTTTTTGGCCGTAAAAATGGGGAAAAACCATAACATTCTAATAACCATAAAATCAGTACATTTTGCAAGCAGACATCATCGGTAAAAGATGGCGTTTAGCGATCAAATGAGCAACAGGAAGCTGCAGATTAAGAGGCAAAAACATCTTTATCTGCTTATAAAAATCAATTTGGCTTTAAGAGTGACCAAGGTTCAAAAAATTGAAAAGTGGGAAAAACCGAAAACTCAAATGAGAAACTAAAAAGTGATTATCAACTTAAGCTTAAGCAGCAGACCTGACGAAGGAGGAGAAGGGTGGAAGGAAGGCGGCAGACTGCCAACTGCAATTCAGAGGAGGCATGAAGGTGAAGGCTGAAAGAGAGCGAAGCTGGGACCTGCGAAGGCGTCTCAGCGTGAAGGGATGAATCCGAATTTCTAACCGGCGAAGGTTGAAGGTGGAGGGGAATTGAAGAACGAAGGCACGCGTGACGGCGTTCTCTCCTTCCCGCGTGGGATAATGGGATGAGGTTTTCTAAGGGTAAAATATTATTAAAATTTAAATCATTTACTAATTTTATATTTTAATATATAAATCGGGGTATGCTACGAGCCTACGACTTCAAGCAGATGAACCTTTTTTCTCGTAGGCCCGCCCCGGGCCGAATTTCCCAGTTTCCTTGACCCTTTCTTTTTGGGGCAGCCCGTCCCTAACCCTGTTGTTATTTTTACCTCTTTTAAATTAATTTTAAGTAGTAAATTTGTTTTAGAAGAATACGTATGAAAGTATGAAAGTAATGTTGTCCTGAAAATTTTTTTATGCTCAATTTCACTCAAAATCTAAAAAAATATTAATGTTATATTTTTTCGTTAAAAAGTTAACGATAAACGTCAATTTTTTAACGATCAACGTTAAGTTTTTAACCAAAAAAAATGACAACATTATTACTTTTTTAGATTTCCGGGGTGAAATTGAGTTTGAAAAAACTTTCAGAGGAACATTGCTTCTCTATGTATACTTCTAGGGCGGATTTACTACTTAACCCTTTAAATCACACAATTTAATAACCGTCGAGCATGGAGGAGAAAAAACGCATGCGAATTCAGAATATATTCCTATCACAATTTAAAGTCTTATAATTTTATTACATATACTTGATAATTGTAATAAAATAATCACTCAATAGATATTAAAAATTTGATACTCACCATTTTAAATATAAGATAAAGTTGACTTTTTAGAGATATTAAGTAAATTATTGAATTATTTTAAAATATATGTATTTATCATTTTTTCTCCAAACTATTTTATCTAACTTATAAAATAATATATAATCTAATAATACACAACATATTATATAATTTTGTCTTATATTTAAGACATGAGAAGTAATAAAATAGTCAGTCAATATATAGCATAAAAAGTATGATTCCTCTTATCCTTAATACAAAACTTTATTATTAACAACTTTAATTACTAAGATTGAAAGTAGTTGAGTGTCAAAGTTACAGCTTTTACCCTTAACCAAGACCTGAAGGGTGAAAGAGACAATAAGAGGCTTTTGAAAGTGAGTTTTAATAAATTTGGTAAAAAGTTTTATTGAGAAATAATGAATATAAGATCATATAAATATGACCATAATAAGTTAAACCATTGAATTTTGTAAAAAGACTTCCATGATTACATTAATCATAATGAGTAATTCATGCATGATAATCAGACTTATAGTTACGTTACATCTTACATTCAAATGTAAGGTAATAATAGTCAGGGTTTGGATATTTTAATTTCCTGTTAGTGTCTAACTAATAATTAATCACGGTTAAAGTTAAGAATAACATATTCTGAAAACTACGTACATGTACGTACAGACAGGAATTATTTTTATGAAGTACTCGTATATTTATATATATGATATCCCTGATCCTCACTACTCCTCTAACTTCAGATTCCTTTCTCAGTTCTCACCAAGATATCAAGTTATGACTTTGGACATTTTACGTGCACGTAAAACTGTATAACTAACTTCATTATTATCTGCAGTGATGTTTTAAGCATCTATAAAAAAAATCTAAACAATGAAATGAATCAATTCTTACATGAATTCGGACAATAATTGATTTTTTTTTATATGGGCAAGAGAAGAATTCAAGTTGCTCAGAAAATTTTCTGAGAAGCTTTTTTACTTGTTTATATCTATCATATCATCATATATATATTTGTGTGTGTCTTTTCTGTAGTTCCCGTTGCTTTCCTTCTGTTCTTTCAGTTTCACACGAGATGATAATATTGCTATGAAAGATAGATTTAAGTATTAATTATGACAACTAAACGAGAGTAACACCCTTTAACATGCATGATTTTCTTTTAATTATATATATATAGCATATCTAAATCATCCACCTTGTTTCGAAAAAATATTTGAGGATCGTGCGTGGATATATAATACTGTTTTCAATTTATTCCCAAATATTATATATCAGCAAAGGTAGAAATAAAATATATAACAAGTATTTCTCTCAGCAGACCTGTTTACTTATACACACACATTCTTGACTATCCATATACAGGAGCATAAGATACTGGCCATTAGACTCCAAAAATGATAAGAACTTGTATATGATATATTATATTCTGTGGTTGAAGATTGTATTTGGCAGTGATGAGTAAAACTAGCTTGTGTCCTGCAGTTGCGTGTGTGTGTGTGTGTGTGTTCATTAACGTAACACTGAGGAGACCGAATACTAATTTATTATGTTTCTTCCTGTACGTTAGCTAATGAATTGTCTCCATTAATCTCCATTATAAATAATAAACACAATATTTTGTAATCGTACGTGGGAATGACCCTGGAGAAATATGGATAGATACTAATAATCAAAAGGCTCAATATATTGATTTCTAATACAAAGACACGTACAGAATAATATTGCGTCTATAGCTAGCTTGTACATATTGTTGGAAGAATTAACCAAATTTATGTGCGACAAGTCGCATTAACACTAGTTCAGTGTTTTGCTGCTGCTACAACATCGATCTCTAGGCAGTCAGTGATTTACTATTAAAATGAATTGTTAATTGTTATGCTCTTATAGTTAATATCAAAACTCTTATAAACAATATCATAAGACTGATTTGAAGTTTTGAAGTTGAATTTGTATTTTCTTGTCTTTTTTACTAATTTATGTCATATGCATGTGTACGTGGTGTGTGTGTCTTCTACAAGTACTTCCACAGCTGCTTGAGATGGAAAAAAAATCAGACAATATTGCTAGCTGTGTTGCCTGTGGAGGAAATTATATCAGTACTTGTGATTAGTAAACGGTAGATTAATTAATTCGTGTCCAGCTGAGATGTTGGTTATGAGGCATTGAGGCATGAATTTTACTTTTGAATTTTTCTGAGCACGAGAACTCCAACTATATGTCGACAATTAATTTTGTTAAACATACAAGTTACTTCTGTCCTAAATATATTATAAAAGTCTTGTTTGCTATAAATATGAGACAACATGTAATATTTACAGTTTTCCTGATTCTTTCCTTCCTTCATTTATTGCTGATTTGAATTTAGAATTTTAATTATCTATTGAGTACTGCCTTGTTTTGAATTCCAAGGCAACATTTAACTCTAATAACTGGAAAGTTGGCATATTCTTAACAAGATTAATGATATAAATTACCATTCATAAAAAAATGAATTAGTTATCTTTATAACTAATGATTGTAACTTAATAATAATATGAAAACTCTCTATAAATAAGAGGTCACAAGTTTAATCCCGTTTATAATACATGTCTCTTTAATTTGGGAAAAAAAACATCATCAGAAGTACAATTGTACTAGGGTCTAAATGATAGAGAATTGTATATTTGTATATGAATTCTCATGATGAGATGGTACTTGATTGACACTGATAAAACTCGTGTCCTGCAGTGCAGAAAATGATCAAAACTACTGGTACGTAGGAGGAAATTGATATTAACTGTTTATCTTTCTGCCTATCACCAAATGAATTCTTATGAAATACTAGTACCATCGTTTGTTTGTTACCGTACGTAGAATCTGCTACGAGAGTACCAAACTGAACACTTTTATAATTAAAATCACAAATTATACTTAAGAGAAAATAACATAAAAGAGTCACACCACTGTTTAAGATTGAATCACCTTTTTACTTTTACAATCATATCCTCATCTCTTTTTATAGAGCTAGAGTTAGTCTTACGGTGTAAAACCTCACCAAATCCCTTAGTTAGATGTTGTGTTCAAGTCCAAAGGAAATAGTGATGTTGTGTTCAAGTCCAAAGGAAATGGTTCTGAGCAAAAAAAAAAAAAAAAGTCCAAAGGAAATACATGTGTTAAGAGAGATAATCACGAACCCTAAACTGGATATCGGATAATAATATCAAAAAAAAAGTAAACAAAATATTTTGTAATTGTGGAGGTTCACGGTGCTAAAAATGCTTCATGCGGACCCTCAAGCAAATCTGATGATAATCAGAAGGCTCAATATATATTGATGTCTAATAGAAAGACTACATATGGAAGAAATGTAAAGCACCAACGTTGTGCCTAGCTTGGACAAGTTACATTAACATCAAAATTAGCTCCCTCAAGATCATAATATCCTTCAGTGCTTTTAGGATCATTCTCAAGATCAGGTGCTGTTTCAAGACAATACCCTTCAATAATATTCCCAGTTGCAGCGTAAGAGAACTGATTTATCCTGTTAATTTCCTCTGAAGTACAATGCTTTGCTTCTGCTAAAATATCCGCCATTGACCTTTTCTTGCATCTTCCTTTCCTTCTCCTTCCATCTAACTTGCCTGATGACTTTGATGAACACTTCGCTATTATTTGGCTGCTCTGGTTAACCCAATCAGCAGGTGAAATCATACCATCTTCTTGAATCGCTTTTGATCTGTGTTCATTGTTGGACAACAAACCAGAATCACTGAGGTTCACAATATTCTGCTCCTTCTTCTGTTCAAGGGGAACATCATGATGGTGTGGTGATTCAGATTTCAAAAATCCAACATGCTTATCATCATCATCATCATAATCTTCATCATCACAAGGATCATTCAAATTTGGTATGATAACACCATTATTATTATGTGACGATGATTCAGAAACCGAGCTGTTATTATTACTACTACTCAACCCAAAAGGTGGCAACACATTCCTCAGACCACGATCAAGACACATTTTCAGGTATTTCTCTGGAAATGGCCAGCTTTGAACGAGACCTTTCTGACGGCAGGCAAGAACATACTGTCTGCAACAAATGCATATAAATAACACTCCAAAATCAAAATCCATATTTTGTTGCTAACAAATTCCAACTTCATTCGTAAATAAGCACTACTGAGCTGAAATCTTCAAATTTGTGAGACGTACAAAGGCTATGGACAAATTATACCCAAAAGGTACAGAAAAGTAAACACTACAAGTAATGAAAGTATAATTTGGAACCAAAAATGTGTATAATCACTGCCAAAAAAGGAAGTGTAAGAGGAAGATATATTGGCTAAAAAGCAGCAATGAGCTGAGAAAATTATCAGACTTGTAAGTCGTTTGAAAGATTATAACGAAATTATACCCAAAACGGCACTTCAAATCATTTAAGTCAAAAGGATATGAGGCCCAACAGATCAGATTAGGGTAAATAGAACATGCAATAATGATTCACAACAAAGCACAGGCACAGATATAAGACAAAATCTGGAGCTGTAGGTTGTACCTTATTGAGAATGTTTTAACATCTGCTTCACCTTCACTGTTCATTTCCTTCGACTCAATCTGTTGCTGTTGCAGAGAGTAGGAGACCGCATGTGGGTTTTGTTGCTGAGCCAACATTTTTCCGCTAAGATTGAAATCCAATTGGGATATAATCAGTAAAAGGATGAATTTTTAACCAAAACTCTAACCCCAGATTTAATTGAAGACTTTTGAAACAATATATATTAAGTGGAGACCAAAATGCTCATAAAATTACGAACTCACAGCAGTAAAATTGATACCCTAGAACCAGCAAAAGAAAAGCCAGAGATATATGTGTAGGCACAAAATCTAAAAGTGGGTTCCAAGAAAAAGAAAATCCATTCAAAATAACAAACATAAGAACGAAACTGAAACAGCTGATTGAGTTTTCCAGCGAGAAACAGAATAAAGCTCTTCACAAAGACAGACAGACAGAGAGAGATAACTAGGAAAAAGCCTAGAAATTGCTGAGGAAGGGAAAAGGTCAAGGAAAACGGGTCACGGGTCGGATTAAGAGGAAATGCGTGACCAAAACGTTGAGTGGAAGATAAAGGAGAAAACGAGAGAGAGATTGAAATAAGGTAGAATGAACTAAGCGAGAAAGAGGAGGTGAAAGTACCTAGAGAGGGCGTTCTATTTTCTGCTGCTTGTTTTTTTTATTGGGTTTGTAGTTTTGTTGACTTGTTTGGTATAACCGTTTCGAACGCAACTAAGTGGCGAATTTAATGTCGTTAATATTATTAACCTTTTACTGGTTTGGTTTTGCTTTTATATAGTCTTTGGTCATATGGGCAAGAAAAACAGGGCATTTAAAACAAAGTTAAGGACTTTTCCGAACATGAAAAGGCACACCTCTTGTTCAAACACTAGCTAATTGAAACCAAGTGAAGATTTTGCAGAACTCAGAGACGGTAAAAATAAATGGCAGAATGAAATCAATGGACAATCTGGGTTAACCTAATTACTCATCAAGATTTCACCTTTTTAATTTGTTTTTCATATGCAGGGCAAATCCAAATTGGCGAAGAGATATTCTGGGCAGGAAAAGACGTGGTGGTTTCAGATTCCAGTATTCCATTTTTATAGTAAAGCACAACAAACAACTGATTTGTACTCTCTCTGGCAGTATCTGCTGGAACAAGTTTCTTTGCATTGTTGATTCGTACACCATTAAGTTTCTTTTTTGGCAGGCCTACATATATAAATTAAGCAGACGTACCAGAAGGAAGTTCATATCGTCCCGATGGGTTATGTCTGATTCTAAAGTAGCACTTAAAGTCAGTGGTTTTTCTGGTTTTACCAATAATAAAAGTCATTTAGCAGCAGTAGGCATTTAATTTTTAACCATGGTTTAATTTATCTCCGTGATTATGCATGCAAAGTAATTATATCTTCACAGTTTCGGCAGAAAGAGGTTAGACTGATGGAACGGATTCTTGATAAGGGCCCGACTGAAATTGAACCAATGCTAGCTAGCTGCTTTATTATCATCTCGATATATACACGTTCTTTCTCCGTAAAGTTCATAGCCCAAGTCACCTCAATTCAGGTCTTTGGCATGGGTATTTATTATTTACCACAAGGAGTTCTTTATACATCATTTTGATTTATGATTTTTTGTGGCAAAAACTAGTGGTCATCAAGATACATCAAACACATGCATCTGTAATAAGTTTTGGGATATTTTAAACGTTTCTTTTCTCAGCTATCGGTTATCTGGATTCTTATACTGCAGATTTCTACATGTCAAGAGACTTGGGAGATGCTTGTATTATAATACTTCTTTATGAGTTCATATGACACACACACACACACGTATGTCGGTACATATATGCATGCATGAATCGAGAACTTAGGTGTTAATTCCTTAAATTACTCCTGCCAAGTCAAGCATCTATCCCTTCGCTTTGCTATAGAAACGTGAATCATGACGAGCTGCCATTAAATTCAAATGGGTGTTTCACATTTCATATTTTGGATGCGCACAAACGTGTGTGTGTGTTGAAGCAAAATAATCAATTCGGTACGGGCTATATAATCATCTTTTGATTTGAATAATTGGATTTGACTTTAATTTTTCCTAGAGAGTAATTGCCACATATCGCAAGGAGATATGTTATTCTACGTAACTAACTTAAAAGAGGTTATAGTTCTGAATCACATTTTTAATCAATGAACGATAAATAATCTCTTTTGGAACAGGGTTTTCAGTAATTAACTCAAAGAAGATGCTTCCTTTATGTTACTTCATTTCCTCTGCCATGCTTCTCCTACCTACCTAGTATTACTTTAGTCAATGAGGATCATCAAGAAAATCCTTATGCTTGCGAATCACCAAGTTTGTAACCAAGGAATTATCATCATCTATTGTAAAATGTGTACACACACACACATGACTGGTATATATAGCAGGCAATAATTAATGTATTTTATTTCGTTTGCTTCCACATAATTGTCATTTATTTCTTAATTCCCCCCAAAACAAGTCCATAATATAACATACATTTGTTACAATTTGCAGACCCAATAGTCTAATCTTTGTGGTAGTCTTGTCTCTCACTAATTTTTTTATAGTTGTGCTGATTTCACAGGTACAATTAATAAATTAAAAGTGCATCATTCATCAGTACAGTACGAGGATTTGGGAGTATAAATATTGCTTGAAAAACCTGAGTAGATATATGTATAAATTGCATCTAATAGCTACTGAAAACCTATACCATCCACATTCATGCGCGCAGATATATAGGTTTTTTCCCCTCTCTGATCTGGCTATTTCAGAACTATATGTTTCTCTTATTTTCTTAAATGCTTATCTTCCAAAAACAAATCAAGATTATAAATCCAGAGACGTTAAAGACTACTACTTGAGAATAATGAAAAGGTTTCTTAAAAGGAAACCGAAAAGAATGGACGTGACATTGAAGTTTCAACCAAAACAATGATATATGCATAAAGGAAAACAAATAATACCGATTTTATAATAAATAATAACCGGCAAACTTATTGACACCTGACTATCTAAATTGACCTAGCTACTAACAAGATTCATGGGTTGAAAGTTGTGTATATTAAACACATATATATACACTTCCTTAGCACTGATATGTGAAGAGTTAATTGCAATCGTCAAAGAAAATGAGAGTACTGATAAATCTATGTTTATAGAACAACTGAAACAAAAACATCGTAAGGAACATATAAGAGATCGAATAAATGCAGAGAAGGGCATATATCGGGTCGTACGTGGCTATTCAATTATTTTATGAATTTTAAAAAAAATGACAAATCCCATTAAATATATTAATTAAGAGTTGTGTCTAATACAATGCGTTTAATTAACCATATATATATATATTACATATTGTACGCTCACAATATTCAATATTTGGCCAACTTCTTACATTTAATTAGCATACAACATACAGTTAATTACACCTAAAAAGGTTCAGATGTCTGCAGAATAGAAAAATATACATATATGGTTAATTATCTGAGCAAATATTATTTGGATTATAATTTTATGCTATCGTAAGAGAAGAGTTCAAGCTAACGAAAACCCACACTCTTTCTATTAAACTTTAATATAGTCTGAAGCGCTTCAAGATTATATATATATTCAAGAAATATAATTCAAGATTAAATACACGTATATCTTCTGCACCAACGTCTCATGGATTCAATAACTTGGCTAAATAATCATTAAGGGGGGAAGAAAAACTAGCTAGTTATGAAAGAGTATTGAGAGAGAGGACAGATCGAGAGAAAGGAGAATTGAGTCAGTGTGAAATATCTTATTCAAAGCACTGTAGAGTACATATATAGAGCACACATAACAGCTGGACCTCATCAACTAATGTGACAGCTTATCAATCTAACTTAATTAACTAAGTTTGTTACAACAGATTAGTTACAAACTAGTTATAATGCAACTATATCCTAACACTGAGAACAGTATCATTGGCTTGGATTGGATTGGCAGCAACATTGATCTAAATCGTCCTTGAGTTTTTGAATTGTGTCCAATAACCTCCTATTCTCCTCATTAATGGCCTCAAACTGGCAAATTATAACTTCAATCTGAGCTTCAATGGCCTCATCACTCAACTCAAAGGCACTTTCGAGCACTCTAATTACCCTCCAAAGCATCACTACCACAACCAGACCACATCCTTTCTTGTCAAAGAATCCTTCCAAAACCAAAGCTCCAATCACCACACTCCCATCCATCACATACCCACCATGCCTGAAAAATGATCGTCCTAACCCCACCAATAAAGCCACCGTCTTTACAGAAAGCAAACCCAAGATTCCAATTCCAACAAAGTGCATAATAAATCCTACCAGTTCTGCTTTCTGATCTCGTGTTCTGTTCTGATGGCAATTTGACAGTTCGAGGATGGTGATGAAGAGGTCTAGTACGAGAAGGAGGATTGAAAACATGTGAAGCCATGTTGATTCTAGGAAACTCACCAACTGGGTACGCCAATTTGGACCAAAGTTTTGATCTTGATGAATAGGTTGGGTTCTGATGGATTTGGTGGTAATGCGAAGAAGGTGAAGCCATTTCTGTCTTGTGCTCCACGAGGTTATCAGAGTTTGGATAGACGAATGAAGGATTTGTATGGAAAGCGAGTCATGATCAGAACTTGGAGGAGGGTTTTGAGTGCAGGCATGGATGGTTATGGAGGAGTTCATAATTGATAATTCAGTGAATTGGGAGGTATAAAGAATATGATATATATGTATATATTAATTGCGGAAGAAGAAGAAGAAGAAGAAGAAATATACAGATGGTTTGTCACAACAGAATTAAGTAATGGATATGGAAGTGAAGTGAAAGTAAGGATTGAAAGGTTTTTGCATGCTTCGGGGTCACGAATTGGTTGGACGGTCACACTTCGTCACTCAGAAAATTAAAGCTTCAAGCAATAATGAGCAGCTAGCTAGCTGCATGATCTTTATTTGGTTCATCTCTTTAAATTTAACGAAATTTCTTTTTTATTATTATTTTTTTGTACAAGTAGCCGTTATTATTTCTTAATTTCATCAACTGTACTAGCTATGCCAAAGTTTATGTGATGATCTTTACAATCAATAATCAGAATTAACAGAATACTAGAGATAATTTGTTTTTATTTGCTTTTCTTCATGCATTGGTGTCTCAGAAGTTTCTGTGAATACTGCAATGTTATGCTATTGAGTTTTGCGGTTGTCTCTCGGCGCAAGATGCGATGATAAGGACCTGCATATATAAATTTTCATTTTTTTTCTTTTTTTTTAAGTATATTTTGGTACTTTGGTATGATGTGAATGAGCAACTAATTAAATTAATTATTGCTCCTTATGACATGATTGATTTGATATCATGTTCACTAAGAAACCTGGCGTACTCTCCCCCGTATTTTCTCCTAATTTCCTAATTTCATCACACCCACTGCACACACAATTACACACACACACACACATTTTAATTTTTGGGCAACTCTCTGCTTAATTTCCTTTTTAATTCATTTACCATGAAAATATAAAAAAAGTTTAATTTTAAGTATTCTTGTATTTATGCATTATATTTTGTTGGCCAATAATAATCATGCATATAAGTTATGATTTTTTGTCATGATTAAGATTCTCTTTTTAAATTAATTTTCTCTGGTCTTTTTCTATCAGTCCCCTTCGAGGTACTCTTCTTTTTGTTTTTTTTTTTTTTTTGGACTGACCCTTCGAAGTACTCTGATGTGGAAAAATTGTGGAGGAAATTGTACCAACTGTGTTTCATTGGTGTTTAATTTTTCAATCTAGTAGAAGTCGAGAAGCTGGGGAGGTAGGCGTCAGATGCACATTAGACTATTTATTTTCATAACACACTTTTTGAGTATTGGCGTCTATCTCCTAATTTTAGAGTTGGCCTTCTCCAATTACAACTGTTGGCGTTGAGACAAGCTATGCTTTATACCTTACAACAATGGTTTGTCTCATCCTCACAATCATATCCTCTCGTGTGTAAACTGATCAAGAAAAGCCATATTAAGATTATTACTAAAAAACGATCAGGTCAATACTTATTTAAAAGTTTGTTTTGGTTAAGAGGTCAGACTTAGGCTTATTAAGAAGCCTATTAGGTTTGCCTGCCTAGACCTATTAATAACTCTATGTTAACAAAAAAAAAGGTTAATTATTCAATCTTAAAAAAGATAATTATCTTATTTAAAAAAAAAAGTAATTACTCTATCTTAAAAAAAATAGAATCATATTAAAAAAATATCTTAAAAGGCCTTAAGTCAGGCCTTTGTGCAGGCCAATGGCTAGACTTATTCGAAAATAAAGCATGTAATAGACTAGTCTCAGGCCACCTTATTACAAAACAAGTTTAACTTGTTAAGAGTGAAGCTTAGTCTGACTTATCTCCACAGGATTACTTCGTGATGTTTGTACTATATTACGCAATTTTGCAAACATTTATTTTACATTGTAATGCATAGTTCCTGTTTTCATTAAAAAATAAAAATAAAAAAATCTATAGCATTATTCCATGAGAGATCACTAGATCCTTTTGATTTTCTCTTTTTTTTAAAAAAGGGTAAAAGAGCAAAAATACATATGTGCTTTATCTTCGGGAACGCTCAGCATCATATATTTTTTTTTGGAGCAAAAATACATACATGGTTATCATTTTGGAGCAAAAGTCACATCTTACTGTTATGTTACTGTTCACCGTGATGAGAGAGAAAGGGATTAAGTGAATACTAACATAACGGTGGAATATAACTTCAGTTCTAAAATGGTAACTATGTTTGTATTTTTGCTCCTAAAAAAACATATTTTTGGACGCTCCTGAAGATAAAACACATGTATATTTTTATTCTTTTACCCAAAAGAAAATAATGCCATGCAAGTTTTATTTACTATTTTTTGTTTAATTAAGGGTTTTAAGGTTTGGAGGGATTTTCCAATGAGCATACTTCTCAAAATTCGAATAAGTGCACAAAGGGTTTAATTGACTTTTTATTTAGACATACATTTAAGATGTATACTGGACATTTTCCATCCCGTGTAAGTACTATTCCACCACCAGCCCAATTTGGGATCATCTGACTCTCAGGCCCACACGAGCCCATTAGGATGGTTCGATCAGTCCATTTAAAGTGGGACCGAGCCAGCCCCACTAGGTGGGGTTGTCCGTTAGAGGGGAGAGGGATGGATTGGGCCAAACCAAGGCACACCATTTGATTAAATATTACAATAGATGACATATATTTCAAGACAGCAAAACAAATGCAAAATCCTATTTATGATACCCTCAATAAATCCTATTACAATAGAACAAGGAGGCTATAAGGTGGTGCCCCCACCATCAGACATAAGAGACGCAGCGGCTGCCGCAGCTGTAGGAACAACTCCGGTTGAGATGCCTGGTTTTGATAGATGGAGAAGCCTGAAATTTCGATCCCAAATGATTAGATGAAAGGATACATAAACCTTTGATGATGCTAATGCAAATTTCATTTGAACTAACAGTCCGCTTGGATTAACCATGATGATGCTGATAAAAATTTCTTTTGAACTGCCAATCCACTCGGATAAAAATTTAGTTTGTAAAATTTATTCGCCAAAAAAAGGGACCCCACGCACCCTCATTTCTTCTGCCACTCTCTGCCTCTCCCCCCAGTTAGAGACACCCCAACCTAATGGGAGGGAAAGAAGGGAAATGAATAGCTTGGAAGAACTCTCTTCCAAAATCTCTAAAATGGTAGTAACATAAAATTACAAAGCGGGGCGTGCTTTCTAGGATTTTGAAAGGTCAGTGAAACACCCTGCATTATCCAATATTTTTTATTAATCAACACTCAAACAAGTAAAAAGTTTCAATGTAGCCTCTTCTTTTTCCCTTACTTGACTACCCCTAACAAAACATTCCCGTAGCTTCATCAATAATTATGCAACGAACATCAGCAAGCAATGACAAGAGGGAATGAAATGGCTTGATTAGAACTCTAGCGCAATCTACGTGTTACCAGCAACAGCCAACATACAGCAGCTCTCAGCAAGGGTAGAAAAATGAGCATTTCAAAAGACAGTAAAGGATTCTTACGGTGCAAGGTATTCACAAAAGGATGACACAGCAGAAACAATTTCAGCATAGGTTTCAGAGGTAGCAGGAGCCGTTACTTCCACCAGCTGAATACCAGGTGTTACTGGTACAGCCTCATCAGTTGCATGCAGCTTTAGCATTTTATTGATTGATGACACAGTTACAGTAATTTGTGCACCCCTGTTGAAATGGAAAGCAAAGCCCACCCTCAACAGTTCATGGTCTAACTTGTATCCCAGTACATAAAACATGCGGAGTACATTCTTGCTTGCTTTGCTTTCCACCATTGTCCTGACCAGAACAGAGATTTGCTCAGCACCAGCACCTCTCATTGCACCTCCTATATGTCTCACAGTCCTGCACCGAGTCATTGTGCATGTAAGACATGCATACGCAGGCATAAAACAGAGATATAAAAAGAGTAAATGGCTATAAAGTTCGTAATTTAATACCATGATGGTTCAGCCTGTTCAAGATCACACAAGAGTTTGACCTCTGAAGCTACAGGTCCTGAAAAAGGAGAATTATAGAATCATGATTCACCTGACGAAGGCACAAAACTAATATTTCTCAATTTATTTACATGGGTTAATGGACACATCAGATGAAATGCCTTGGGAGAAAAATCAAAAGTCATGGAATTGTTTCACTTCAACTTTGTCTAAACACAACAAGATCCTGAATCTAGCGAAATAAAGAAACTCACCAAGGTTGGGACCACTCTTGAGGCATATTTCATGGATTCTCAATCGCTCTTTATGAACACCACATAGACCTTGTAGGAGAATCTCGAGGGCCTCAACATGCTGCAAAAGATAACAATATATAAGCTATACACATTAACTTAAAACACTGCCTGGCCTATGATAAACTTCCAGGGTGTCAACCGGTTGTCCAGCTTAAGATGTGTTTCATCGATTAAGCTCAAATATGAAACACAAGCAATAATTCAGCAATCACAAATTGCATTACCCGGAAGAATAACATAAAATGGTCAAGACTCAGTATCTGTGATATCCAAGATCAGGAAATTGCAACAGCAAGAGACGGACAAAAAGTCATCAATTTAATCCAACCAGAAGAACTCCCCAATTGGTCAGAGAAAGCGACCAAACCAAAAAAGAAAGTAGACTTGGTAACTAACCTGGGTTTCTATAATGCCCTGTACCACGCACTCCATATAAACTCTGCTTCACAACATCAAACACCAAAAGATAAATCATTCATAAGTTTACAAAAATAATAAAGAATCGGTAATGAACTAATATAACTACTAAAAATCATAGGGTTCCTTTTTAGGCGAAGACCAATAGGAATGTTTTATAAAGAAGAGGTTCTTCCCTTTTCATTCAAGATGATGAAAATGAATAATTAATAAGCAAACAAACTAGCACGTTTTCTTCCCCTTTGCTCCTTTTAATTGGAAATAACTAGTAGAACCTCCAAGCTTAAATTACAAGCTTCCAGCTTTCCTCCTCTAAATTTTAGAGGAAAATCCAATTTTGGTCCCTACTGCCTGGCAAATACGTAGACTTCCAATTTGGCCATTCACAATTATGCTTCTCTCAATTTTAAAATCGCCCCATTCCGGACCTCCATTTAAAATTTAACCCCAAACCTAAAGTTTTGTCGGAATAAGGTTTTTATCTTCAAACACCAGGTATAATTCTTCTGCATATTATCCAACACCCATCAGGCAAGGCCCTAAAAATGAACAACCCTCTCGCTCATTCTACCAATAGGTGTAATTTCCTTTCAACAGTTTCTTTTTGTCGCTCTATGAGCCGTGAATCATGTGACCTTGCCATGCGAGTGTGTCGCTTTACTTGGCATTATAAGAAGTTCATATGATGAGATCCTAGCCCAAGACAAGAAAGAACTACAATGGAGCTTATCAGTTAAAAGAAAATATACTCACAAATAGAATAATAAATCTCAAAGTTGTCACCTGCTACTTGCCTCTCTTCGATGTCAAATATGGGCATGTGGTGGCTTTGGTTCTCTTCGTTCTACTAGGAGAAAGAGGGGATCGTTCTATTCGAAGAGATTGCGAGAACAGAAAAAGTGCGAGGGAGAGAGGGAGCCGACTGTCCTTGGGAGAGATTGCGAGACAGAAACCGCCGGTGGGGGGTATTCCAGTCATTAGACGCATGTCTCCATCCCTAGGAATCTAAAATCCCCGTTTTGTTGAGGACAAGTAGCCAAGCTTCAGGTCTAAAATCCCCGTTCTGTTGAGGACAAGTAGCCAAGCTTCAGTACTGAAGCTTGGCTACTTATCCTCAACAGAACGGGGATTTTAGATTCCTGGGGATGGAGACATGCGTCTAATGACTGGAATACACCCCCCAACCGACGGTTTCTTTCTCGCAATCTCTCCCAAGGACAGTCGCATAGCAAGGTCACATGATTCACGGCTCATAGAACGACAAAAAGAAATTGTTGAAAGGAAATTACACCTATTGGTAGAATAAGCGAGAGGGTTTTTCATTTTTAGGGCCTTGCCTGATGGGTGTTGGATAATATGCAGAAGAATTATACCTGGTGTTTGAAGATAAAAACCGTATTCCAACAAAACTTTAGGTTTGGGATTAAATTTTAAATAGAGGTCCGAAATGGGGCAATTTTAAAATTGAGAGAAGCATAATTGTGAATGGCCAAATTGGAAGTCTACGTATTTGCCAGGTAGTAGGGACCAAAATTGGATTTTCCTCTAAAATTTAGAGGAGGAAAGCTGGAAGCTTATAATTTAAGCTTGGAGGTTCTACTAGTTATTTCCAATTAAAAGGAGCAAAAGAGAAGAAAACGTGCTAGTTTGTTTGCTTATTTATTATTCATTTTTATCATCTTGAATGAAAAGGGAAGAACCTCTTCTTTATAAAACATTCCTATTGGTCTATTGGTCTTAGCCTAAAAAGGAACCCTATGAGTTTTAGTAGTTATATTAAAAAATAGCGAAATAATAAACAATTGTAATATACTAGATTTAATTTACCAGGGTATTGATATACAAAAGAAGTTAATAATCAACTTTATAAAAAGGTAAGTAACAATAATTTTAATCAACTTTTCAAATTGTGAAATTTAGTTATTTGAATATTATATTTTCAGGGAGTAATCCTTTATAAAAAATTTCATTTTTGTGTTTGACAAGGAAAGAATCAAGGTTTCTTTTTTTTTTTTTTGAATAACATTATTTCAAATTGTTTTTTAGATGCAATTATATCCAAAAATGGAACAAGGGTATATCCACCGAACTCAATCTTTGTTAAATTTAAAATACCATTGCACTCGAAAAACGTCTATATTTCTAACAAAATTCAATTCTAAACCACACAGCATTAGAGGAAAATATTAACTTGCTTGGGGTGCAATTTTGAGGCCACTATTCTAACCTGTTGAGTTTGGTGAGTGTTCTGATGATTTTGTTACTTTGGTAATGTATTTGCAGCGCTTGTGAACCCCACTAATTTTCTTTGCAGCATCTGCCACAGGCAAGCTTGAAAGCACCAAAAAATTGCAGCTACTTCTTTAGCACATTCTGCATCAATAATAGCTAATGTATGTGGGGAAAAAAAACCGTCTTAATAATTAAGGATCAATATATGAAAGCACCAAGCACAGTTGAAAAATAATCTAACTTTCGCCACTTCTTTAGCACATTCTGCAGTTGCAGCTACTGAAATGGCATTAATGAAATTAATGTTATACTATAAATAGCTAATGTTTTTCAAGATCTTGTTTATAGAGGCCAAAAGGTTCTGCAAGCGAATAATGGAGTTCATAACCACAAAAATTATCAAATGACCTCTTCCATATACACCAACAATGCATAGAAATAAACCAGTCCAAAACCAACGGTTACATCCAGTTCCAAGCAATCAAACACTAGATCAAATAGGAATTACCCAAGCAAGGATCACATCCCACGACAACAATCAGAAAGATATATAGTATGGAGCTCTTTACAGCATCCAGAGCTTTAGCTTTATCCTCAAGGGTTGAAATATCTCCTGAAACAATGTCAATTATCTTCCCACCAAATTTTGGCTGAAGCAGAAAAAAAAAAAAAACAATTCCTTGTTCATGAGAAAGTTGTGGCTTAACGTGGTATCTAAAGATCTAGGCAGCAAATAAATACACACACACACACACACACACACAAACACAGAATTTTGATTTTTGCAAAGGGGGAGGAGGCCTTGTGGCGTATATTTCAAAAAGCAATATCCTTCTCTTGACCACAGATATTGTTATTGTTAATTGATAAAAGAAGCCACCCTTGTGGCATATCCAGAATATGCCTTGATGCGCAGAAGGGGCTGGCTAAGATCTGGGCAACAAAGGGGTCAGATGCTTAATGATTTATTAGAGCTTAGACAGGTTAAAAATTTGAAGTAGACAATTTTAGCACTAGGAAGCATGTATATATCAATTTTGTAAGCAGGCCTCTTCTATTATTTTTTTACAATCTAATGAAGCCAATTTCAATATAAAGAATACAAGAAACTCCATGAAGTTTCCGATATACATCAGGAAAGAGTTTGTCAACATACTATAAAATGTGGTACAGATAAGATTGAACTGAACTCTGACTGGTAAACATAGCTCTAACTAAGCTAAATGCTGGAAAACAATATTAAGAGGGAGATGCCTCAGAAAGGCGGTGGATCTCAATCTGTAAAAATCCATAATGTCACTGTGCTAGAACAATAAAACAGAAATCACTTTAGCCCTTGTGGCAAGGATAAAATTGTACACTCATAATTCACTATTCCTACACTGATCAATCGAATAAGACAAATGGAAGCAGGGAATCTCGATTTTCTTTTTAACAGCTATTATGTTTGTAATTTTACTGCTTCAGCTAGGCAGAATTATGCTTTTGCATAAATGTTATCAATAATGTGAAAAATAAAAACTCAGAAAATAACAATAAATCATATCAGAAAACTATTTATGCCTTGTCAAGAGAAAAATAGGCCAAAACTCTGACTGTCAAAGCCTGTCTACGTGATCAAATATGCGCCAAAATTATCTCTTCCTGAAGATAAGTCCAATGAAAATTTTCTGCATAAATTATTAAACTGCAGGAGCAAGTAAACTTACTAATGTTACTCCTTCTTTAGAGAGTTCCTCCAAAACTTCACGGTCAAAAACTTTACCATCTAGTGGTGATTCATCAATCTGTTGAATCAACTTCTTAAGCAACAAGAGAATGAAGTTAAATGGAATAAACAGTGCATTGAGTAAAGTAGAATTCTAACCTTCCAGTCACCAGTATGAAGAATAGTACCATCAGAACAGCGAAGAACTAATCCACATCAGGGATAGAATGGGTCACCCTGATAGGCTTTATTTCAAATGGCCCAGCCACAAACTTCTTCCTTGTTCAAAATAATTTCAGTCGTGATGGAACAAAAATAGCATGCTCCTTCAAACGTTTTCTAATAAGCTGTTTTAACAAAATAATAACAAGAATTTGTCATCTCTGAACTTCTCAGAACAACATATGCAATACACAAATAGTTCTGTAGTTTCATTACAAAAGTTAAACTCCACAAATTTTTAGCAAAAAATGGTGCATCAAAAGAAAGGACCGCAGGATTCAAGAATAAATTTTCAGTTCATCTATCAAAAGTGTCAAATCCATTTCCATGCGATATAAACAGATCAAAATAAGGTAACCCACAGGGCAACGAAGACAGAGACAGAGCAACTTGAAATCAAGCAACTTGAAATCAAACTCAATCAAATTTCAGGATTCCAGAAATCAAACTCAAAATCAAAATCAAATTGAAATCAAACCTGAAGAAGGTTCTTCGGCTGATCGACGAGGTTCGGCTGAGGAAGAGAAAGCTAGACGAGACAAGCAACGACGAGATTCGGCTGAGGAAGAGAAATATCAGATCGGAGAGGTTGATTTGAGCACAGGATAGTGAGACAAGCAACGAGACACCCGCTATTTGAGGACGAGAAGTGCAAAATCTCCGGTACGATTTGCAGACCGGGAATCTCTGGAATGAAGAAGCACGCGAGTAGCGGACAAAAAAAAGGGCCCAGTTGATTTGCTCGCTCGATCACGGGATGAAGAAGCAACTAACGGACAAACGAAGCACTGCAAAGCTGAGATAGATTTGGCTGAGGAGACAGCTCGACGAGATTCGGTGAGGAAGAGGACGAGAGAGTGGGTCGACTGCACCGATCTGGACGAGATATTTCATCCTCCCGCACGAGCCGCACGCGTGACCTCCAACGGTTATTCAGCCCAAAACACGAGTTACGTAGTAGCGTCTGCTCAACTCGGTAACAGTAGTTTTTGAAGCCTGCAACTCTAACAAAACTCCCATCATACATTTATCACATATTTATCAGGTAAATTTTATCTTATAAATCATAAAAATTATTTTTTAAAAACTAATTTATCAAATCTCCCATCATACACTTATCATATGTTTATCACATATTTATCTGGTAAATTTTATCTCATAAATCAAAAAAAATATTTTTTAAAAACAAATTTCAACAATAACAGTAAAGAAAATTAGAAAAATGACATATAAGTATAAAAAAGGTCATTTAATTACAACTAAATTCTAGAGGGTTGTGAATTTACGAAACATGAAGTGACTCAAGTACCTTTATATACTCCCACTTAAATTATAAGAGCCCGTTAATTTTTTGAAGTTTAAATATGTTGAATAAATTACTTATGTATAATATATATTGTGTATCATAAATTATATATTATTCTCTCTCATCTTAAATGGAAGAAAAAATTCATTTTTTATAGATTAAAGAAACTAAATAAGTCATTTAATTATATCATATATATTGTGTATTTTTAGATCATATATTAGTTTATTAATCAAATTAATTAGTTTTGAGAAAATAAAAATAAAAATATTCTAAAATAATTTAATTAGCTCCTTTAATCACCCTAAAAAAGTCAATTTTATCTTATATTTAGAATCATGCATAGCTTATATAAGTCACGTAAATTAATTTTTTTTTAAAATAATAAATATAAATACTTTAAAGTAATTTATTTAATTTTTTAAATTTTTCTAAAAAAATTAATTGAATCTTTTATTTAAGATTATGGTAGTAGCTTGTACTTTTGCGACCAGTCATATGTCATTTGTTTATACCACACAAAGCTTCAACACCATAGTATTAATTTTCACACTCTCTAACTGTCCTTATTTTTTTTTATTAAACTCTAAAATACTCCTTCAAACTAGCAAATCCATATAAAATTAACTAAGAACACATTCATAAGAGTGTCCTGTATAATAGGGACAGGGTGGAGCATTTTTATTAAAAAGAAAGGTTAAGTACTTTGTTTTGAAAATTTTCACTAAAGAATAATGTTAGTCTGAAAGTTTTTTTTATATAATTGTTGCTCCGAAAGTCTGAAAACCTAACAGTACTACCCATTTTCGTTAAAAAGTTAATAGTCAACATTAACAACATTACTGCATTTTAAAATTTTCAAAGCAACATTGAAACAAAAAAAACCTTCAGAACAACATAACTCCTAGGCCTATACTTTCGGGCCAATTTATTGCTTAATCCTACAAAAAATTATGGTATTTATTACAAGTAAAGGTATGGTAAAATGACATTATGTTATCAATGTAATGACCTCACATGTTGAGGTAAGGCTTCTTTTTCGTTGTATTAGAGGTAAAAATGGAAATCAGAACAATATTTAGACAACTTTAATAATGAAACTAGCCTTTTTTTCATCCAATTTAATTATAAGTGACTTATATTGGGTTGAGGCATGAGAGAATACAAAGTTTAGCTGTAAGATTTGACCCTACCATGTGATCTAATACAAGTTTATTCATCAACTAGGGTTAAGTCTAGTGAAATGAGCTAACATCTTTTAATCTAATGAACCAAAGTTTGAATTCATATTGAGAACGGCGTTGCATTTAGTGTGACCTACAATGCATTTAGTGACCTACAATACTTTAAACATGATTGTCTTTAGTAAGAGGATCCATGTGCCTAAATAAAAGGGTTAGGTTTTTCTCATTTTCTTTTCATAATATTATATCCACGGTTAGATTAAAAATAAATGATTCAAGTTCAATGTTTTATAAAGTTATTACTATAAATATAAATAAGTACATTTAAACTCTTAAAATCTTATGCATACAAATCATAATTGTAGTATAAAAAAATAAAAATAAAATACTTTGATCACCCATCTATTTTGCCTTAATTATACAGATATCTCCTCTATTTTAGAAACTCATATAAATCTCCCTTAAAATTAAATGTATGTTACACAAACCTTCCTTATAATTTGAGATTCTATTTTTATTACTCAAATTGTTAATTGACCATTAAGTTTAACTTTTTAATTTTTTTAACCGAAATGGCCCTTTTCCGTGTTAGAATTATTTAAACACCCACACACATATGGGTTAATAAAAATTTATTCTAATATATTTTATAAATTTCTAATTTTTTAAAATATTTATTAATTTTCACTTAAAATATATATCAAACACATATATTTTTATTAAAAAGTAATAAATTATATAAGTAAATTTATAACTTAATACTTTTTTCTACAGATATTCACAAAAACACATTTGATCAAGCCGATAATCCCAATCAAAGAACATTTTTTTTTAAAAAAAATAAATAAATAACCCACGATCAATGCCTTTTTCATGCATCAGTTACAATGGATAATTATATGTTCATATATCACGTGCAATGCTTCGTTTTATGAGAAATAAAAGACAACGGAATATGCGATAAACATTATTTAATGGGTTTAAATGAAAATTTGTTAAGCTTTGTACGTCTTTGTTTCCTTGATCCTTTACAGTTATCTTCTTTTATAGCCCTTCTTGCGGCTTGTGTTTTCCCCATCAGCAGTCTACAATCTATCAAATAAAATTAAGGATTTAGTATTAAGAGTAAAATAGTAAATAAATTTTATTTTTATATAAATTTTAATTAAAAAATATATAAATTTAGAATCTTTTTAAAAGATTTTTAATGGAGTTAACTGTTTAGATGTAAATATATATTTTTAAAATAGAGGGAAAATCGGTGTAATTAAGATAAAATAAGAATGTGATCAACAATTCAATAAATAAATAAATTTTAGTTTATAAATATTATAATAGTAATCTTCAAAAATATCAAATACAAACCATCTATTTCATTATTTAAAGGTGAAAATAAGAGGGTAAGGACTAGGAGAGTGTATCATCTTCCAAAAAAAAAAAAAAAAAAACCTTTCCAGTATTCCCAAAACAAAATTCATTCATAAAAAAGAAATATCACATGTATTAAAATAGGATCATTATCATTAAATGCAATGAAATCAACATCTCATTTCTTACTACTCCCTCCCCATAAACAGGTAAACATAAATGACGCAACATAAATTCATTTATTTTTAATCACTCACCAGATCATATTATCATTAATGCCTATTTTCCTTCCTTTGCATTCATCCCCCCTTTTCAACCAATAATAAGACACGATCAGTTCTAGTATTCCTAGAATTATTATAGTAGGTTGACTTTTTTAAAGAGATTAAGACAACTAATTAAATTACTTTACAATATTTTTATTTTTATCTTTTCTTCAAACTAAGTATTTTGACTAATAAATAAATGCATAACCTAAGGATATGATATGATTAAGTAATTTATTTAGCTTTTCTATTCTTTCTAAAAAAAAATCAACTCGATCTTATAATAAGGATTGGTAAGGATTGGTAGTAGTAATGTTTTTGCTTATATGAAGTGTCGTGTTTCACAAGCTGCTGTAGCACTTTTAGTAAACTACAAGCAGCCCGGTCACCGAGATTTTGGACCCCAACTTATCAAACATATTTGCGATTTAGTTGCATCTGTATATAGAGAAAATCACCAATCATTAAATGCAATAAAACCATACCATTATCCATGTTGACCAAAAAAAAAAATATCATCCTCCTCACTGTAAAATGTCAACGTAAATAGAAATAAGTAATTAATGTCACAACATAAATTCCTTATTTTTTTCACTCACCAGATTCATTGAACAGTGCTTATCACAGCTTTATGGTTATTCCTTCTTTGTCTTTAATGGCTCCCTCCACCAGTAGTCACATTTTCCCCCACTGCTTTCTCTCTTTCAACCAATAACACAAGGAAGATCAATTACAATTCCTATATTCCCAGAACACAATCTCTCTTTCTCAGTGGCCATATCAAATAATGAAGAAGATGATGGAGAAATTGTTTGATCACCCGAGGGTTGTGTTTATCACTTCCTTTGTACTATGTCTCTCGTTGTTCTTTTTGGATTACATGGCTGTTCATCATGGTCAAAGTGGGATCACTTTTTTGCTTATATCCAACCAAGTCCAAGGGCCTAATTCTGGTCAAACCATGAATTTCTCAAGAAAAAACACTACTAACTCTGATATATCTGTCCCTATTTTCTCAGCTAGTGGGGTCTCTGATATGCAAACAGATACTGTCATAGAAAACGAAAACCCCATAGAGATTCAAGAACAAGAGAGGTTTGATCCTTGTTCCGGCAAATATATCTACATGCATGATCTTCCTAGTAGGTTCAATGAGGATTTACTCAAAAGATGTCACAGGCTCTTGAAATGGATGGATATGTGTCCTTCCATGACCAATTTTGGACTTGGACTTAAGATTATGCTTACGGAGAGATCAAAAGCTCAAGTTTTGTCGCCGAAGAATCGTTGGTATGCCACTAACCAATTCTCACTGGAAGTCATTTTTCACAACAAGATGAAGCATTATAGATGCTTAACCAAGAATTCATCTTTGGCTTCTGCTGTATTTGTACCTTATTATGCTGGTCTTGATTTGGGTCAATATCTATTGTATTCCAATGTTTCAGTAAGAGATGCTTCTCCAATTGAACTCTCAAACTGGCTTTCAACAAGACCTGAATGGAAGAGAATGAGGGGTAGAGACCATTTTCTCGTTGGAGGAAGAATTGGTTGGGATTTCAGAAGAAGAACAGATGATGATTTTGACTGGGGAACAAAACTTATGTTCCTTCCACAATTTTCCAACATGACCTTTTTGCCTATAGAATCTGGTTCATACCCTAATGATTTTCCTATCCCATACCCAACTTACTTTCACCCTTTAAAGGACCATGAGATTCTGAAATGGCAAAAGAGAATAAGAAAAGTGAAAAGGCCCTACTTGTTTTCATTTGTAGGTGCTCCAAGGCCAAACTCAACACAGCTTCTCAGAAATGAGCTCATTAAACAATGTCTTGTATCTTCCAAAGCTTGCAACTTTCTTGGCTGCTATGATGGTAAAGGTAATCCATGTGAAGACCCTGTGAGTATCACTAAGGTGTTTCAAAGTTCTCATTTTTGCTTGCAGCCTCCTGGAGATTCATACACCAGAAGATCAACTTTTGACTCTATTGTAGCCGGGTGTGTTCCTGTGTTTTTTCATCCAAGCTCAGCTTATGATCAATATTTATGGCATTTGCCTAAGGATGGGTCTAAATACTCTGTGTTCATACCAGAAGAAGATGTGAAAGAGAAAGGTGTTATGATCAGTGACGCTTTGCTGAGATTTTCAAAGAGTGAAGTGATGGCTTTGAGAGAAGAGGTTATAAAGCTTATTCCCAGGATCATATATGGCGATCCAAAGTCTAGATTTGAGACCATTGAAGATGCGTTTGATATAGCAGTTAAGGAAATTTTGAAGAGAGTTGAGAATGTAAGAGAGGAGATTTTTAATGTCAATACTTAAGTGAGGTTTTGATTTCTCATAATCTCACATTAATCAGCTGATCATATTTTTGTAGATAAATTTCTCAACATCATCATCAGTTTAGTATATTCCTTTTCAAAGTAATGCAAGCAACTTTACTTGATAAGTAATAAAGTCAATGAAACTCCTACATTTTAATTGATGTATAAAAAATTAACTATGAGATGAATGAAATGAGCATATATAAATAAAAAGTCAACTCAATATTATATTTAGATAGTATAAGATAAGAGGGATTCAGAGCATGAAATTGTACTGAACTAGTCTTAACATTTTCACTACAATATGAAATTGGCTCGTGTGAAAGTACAAAGTATAAAACCATAGCGTGAGAGAAATGAAATAAAGTAAGAATTGCAATACAAGATGCTATCGTATCTCGTTCATTTGCATATGGGCCCTGTTGAGAATAGGAATAGGAACGGAGTCCAATTTCACACTTTGAAATAAATGAATAATAAAGCCCCAGCGATGGAGCCATATAAAAATATTTTACAGTGCTCATTGCTGCTAAAAAAATAAGGGAAAATTACACTTAATTCTTAAATAAAAGAAAATACGATTAAAAAGCCTCTTGAAATCTCCAATTTATAATGAAATCTCATGAGATATCTTTCCAATAAATCCTAATTATGAAAAGATAGAGATACCCTTCCTAAAATTGAGAAAAATGCACAAATTCAAAACCCAAATTATGCTTTCTCTCTCCCAATAGCATTATCTCTGGCGATTCTAGTCGGAGTCACAGTGCGTTGCCGATCCAATTCACTGGCTCAACCCAACCCTGTTGAACTAGAAGCTCAAGCTTGTATTCATGGACTTAGGTGCTTTATTGGTTTAATTCACTATGTTTCAACCCAACACTTTTGATTGTATTTTATCTTATTTGGGATTTAGATGCAATTTTGTCAAAAAAAATAACTTAAGGTGTTGAATGAATCACATATTAATATTAATTTATGATGATATTGATCACCACTTGAATATAAAATTCTTCTTTTGGTGCATTTTAACTACTGTTGTCAAATTTGCGAGTTGACTCTCCGATTTTACTATTTTTACGTTTTTAGCTTACGAAAACGAGTCGAGTCACTAATAAACTCGTATCATTTGTAAACTCGGTTAAACTCACGAGTTTATGCATCGAGTTTACCCGTTTTTATGTTTCTAATTTACAAAATTATGTTAACTTACCTTTAAACTCGCATTTTTTTTTTATTTGATCATGCTCAACAACTTTATATAGAAATTTCTTTGTTAAACATGATAAATGATGAATGCCGATAGATTTAATTTCAATTATTTAGATTTAAAATATATTTAAATCAAAATTGTTGTCATTTTCATATTTTAGTTATTTTATTATACACTAGTAATACCTATTTAATAATAAATGTAAAACTCTTACGATTTTACGATACGAGTTTACGTCATCGTCACGAGTTTGCTTAAATTTGTGAGTTTGACAACCTAGATTTTAACCCAATATAGATATGTTTTAAAAATTATGGATTTTTTATATTTCATACTAATATATTTATTTTACTGACTGATGATGATTTGTAACAAATCTCTAATTTAGTTCTAAAAAAAAATTGAATTGACCTTGTATTTCAGGTACATGTTGTATTGGATGTTTCTACTCCTATGAATCATTTCCATCCTTTAGAATAAACTTGAACATTTTAGACCGACAGAATACAATTGACTGGTTGATATCATAAAACCATAATTAGAAAATATCTTTGCATAGCATATATTTTTGGTATTTCAGGATATTTTCCCAGCTGCTGTATTTGGATTGTCTGTGTCGTCGTCATCTTCATGAATCATGATTATTTAAGATCCCATTACATGTATAGCGTTTCTTTCAGCCGTTAAATTCTGATCCACGTGTTTGTAACATGAGCCTTCTCTTTGTTCACCGGAGTCTCCACTATTCTTCGGTTTTCATTATTACAGATTCACTCCGATACTGAACCATAACCTTTGCTTCTCTCCTTGAATGTTAATGGATTCTCTCCGTGGCTTCCACTGCTCTTCTTCTTCTTCCCAGATCCACCTTTCCCGCAAGTCATTCAGATTCCTTCATCAATGTCATCAAACTCCGCTTCCCAATTCTTCCTTATTCTTCAGGCACCCCATTTCTATTCACTTCCGTGACCCCAAAAAACACTTTCGCAGAGCTATTTCAGCTGTCTCCACGGAAACTAGGTACTCTTATGTTCCCTTGTTTTTGCATTTTTCTTGCTTTCTTTTTTATTTTGCTGTATTGTTCTTGAACTTTCATTCGAGGGTGATCGAGTATGAATTCGAGGGAGTTGAAGTGTGTGGAAGCTTTTCAGGAAAAAGGTTCTGTAGCCTTGCAAAATCTTACAACATACGGGGAGGATAAGGTTAAAGCCCATTGGTGGTGATTTATTTGGAAGCGATCACTCTGTAGCAGTTCAACTATGAGACTCTACTCTTCTTTTTCTTTTTCTTTTTTCCCATAAAAAAGTTACTTTTTCTATAACGGCATCGAATGTCATTTTTTTTTGGCCAGAGAGTGCCCTTGGAATTTTTATTTTCCTTTAATGTTGTAATGCTTTTGACAGGGAAGAGGAAGCAATACAAAAGAAGGATAAGATGAAATCTTCAGGACGTGGGAAAGTGAAACTGCATATTAGATTGGATCACCAAGTTGAATTTGGTGAGCATGTTGTGATTCTAGGATCAACGAAAGAATTGGGCTCATGGAAGAAAAGTGTACCAATGTCCTGGACGGAGAGTGGGTGGGTGTATGACTTGGAGTTACCTAAAGGTAAAGATATTGAGTTTAAATTTGTGATTGCGAGGAAGGACAAAAGTTTGGTATGGGAAGATGGAGAGAACAGGGTTTTGAATCTCCCGAATGGAGGGGAATTTAGTACTGTTGCTAGATGGAATTCGACAAAGGAGAATCTGGAGTTGCTTCCTTTGGTTCATGATGAGGGAGAAGAAGACGAGAGGAATTTGGTAGATGAAAAGCATGGAGTGAATGAAGGTGATTCTGTTTTGGAAGAAGAGCCAAGTCCTTTTGTTGGACAGTGGCAAGGTAAAACTGCCTCTTTCATGCAATCCAATGAGCACCGTAGCCATGAAACAGAAAGAAAATGGGACTTCACGGGGCTTGAAGGCTTGGCTCTGAAGTTGGTGGAAGGGGATCAGAAAGCAAGGAATTGGTGGAGAAAGGTAACACAATTCGTTATTTTTTCTGCTGGATTTTTCCTTTACAGTACTTCTTTGTTGTAGTATTCTCTTATTCGTAGAGTTGCATTGATATTAAGAACCTACACGAAGTATGGATGCTGACATGGACACAACGACAATGACCAAACCTGAAGTGTTTGGGTGCTGTCTGAAATGTTTTTTTTTTGGTTCCAAAGTGTTTGAACATGTGTGGATGTGGCTTTGTTTTTAAAACTGTCCTAGCATATTTCATACATGATTCTTCTATAACCATAAGTTTAATGATTTTAGCTCTAGATTTTAGTTCTAGGAGGGATTAATACTATGTGCAAGCAACTTTCAAGAGTTTTTTTTTTTTTTGGATAAATCACTGACGGATTACAATGTTCACTCATCTACGATTGTGTTTTGAAGCTTGATGCTGTACGTGATATCATTACTGAAAGTTTGCAAGGTGAAGATCGATTGGAGGCTCTTATATACTCTGCTATCTATCTGAAGGTCTTCTTTACTCCCTTACCTCTGTTTTTTCTTGATATCAATTCATACACGCTCTTCTTACCCCTATATCATCTTATGCAGTGGATAAACACGGGGCAGATTGCTTGTTTTGAAGATGGAGGCCACCACCGGCCAAATAGACATGCTGAGATTTCAAGGCTCATATTTCGTGAATTAGAACGACATTCTAGTCGGAAAGATGTCTCACCGCAGGTAGTCTATTAATTTGTTTAACATGGGTATAGAATGTTAATTTTCTGGGTAGTTGCCTTTTTGCTGCATATTCCAACCATTGAAACAGATGTTGGTTGGATGAATTTGCCCCTTTGAACTGAAATCAAACTTTAGTTCACTGGATAACTTTTTGCAAGATGATTATTGCCCAAACTTTACCATGGATTGAATTGATAGTTTTAATCATGGTTATGACGCTCATAAAATTTCACATTTAATATGTGATCGATGTGCAGGAAATTCTAGTCATTCGGAAGATTCATCCATGTTTGCCATCTTTCAAGGCAGAATTCACTGCTTCTGTTCCTTTGACTCGAATTAGAGATATTGCTCATCGAAATGATATGCCTAAAGACATCAAGGTAATCCTTCCTGAGGTATTTGGCATATCTATTCTTATTATAGTTAAATAATGATTTTCTGTTCTATGATTTGTTTACATTCCAGCTTCAAATTAAGCATACCATACAAAACAAGCTTCACAGAAATGCTGGCCCTGAAGATTTGGTTGCTACTGAAGCAATGCTTGCTAGAATTACAAAGAATCCTGGAGAGTTTAGCGAACCATTTGTTGAACAGTTCAAGATATTTCATCGGGAACTCAAAGATTTCTTCAATGCTGGCAGGTTTGACTTATAAGTCCTAAACTTTGTCATAAGCCTCATTCCATTCCTTTTGTAAATTTACATTTGTTTCTATTAAGTTGTAGAGATCATCACTACTTTAAACTTAAACCTTACTTTTGGATTGTTTTAACACTTTTAACCTTTAACAGATTATATTATCATCAAGTGTTATCTGGACAAAATAAAATTTACTTTAGCTAATGAAATTTTAGTTCTGTTGCTTCTGTAAACGATCAAGAAGTGTTTATTAGTGAGACTTGTATGAGCTTCAATAACATGTTTTTGTATTTATTTTTATTTGTACCTAGAATGCCAAGGAAATGCTATTACCACTAACTGTTAGCCCATAACATCAGAGGAGATAATATTGTCAATTCATTAAGATTGAGTTGTTTTATTCTGTGCAATCAAGTGGTCATGACTTAGAAATGAAATTTCAAACTATTTCATGAAATAAACTAAAAAATGAAAGTTTTGGGATGACGCAAAATTTAGGAGCCTGATTTGCTCATAGCTGTAAATCGAAATTATAGTAGAAGTATTTTCTCAACCCTGTTAAGCAATAAGTGAATTTTTTGATTACTTAATTTAAAGGTTTCATTGGGGAAGGGGGATTAGTCCTAGATAAATTTGGTTGGATCAGTATTATATTAACCATCAGGAAATTAGTTACCCCTCTTCTATGGATCCTGGAATAGAAAAATGATGAAACTTAATGAATGTAAAGATAATAGAAAACAAAGTGAGGGAATTACACTATAACTCCTTTCTAGATATTCAAATTTCTTGGTATGTAACTTATTGGTAGCCAGTAAATAAGTATCTGCTTATAAATTATAATTTTGTCATTTTGCAGCCTCGCAGAACAGCTAGACTCCATCAAGGATTCTTTGGGTGAAAATGGCATTTTAGCTCTTAGTTCATTCTTGGAGTGCAAAAAGGTAATTTGATTAATATGGTGTCCTTGTATTTGTATCTCCAGTTTGAAGATGTAATTAGCCATTTGTGGGATAATATGAATTTTTTATATTAATTATTCATTTTCAATGGTTTTATTTCCTTTTCTGGTTGCCTAGTACCATAGGTGTATTTATTTCGCTTTTCTATTCTATGTTGATGCGATTGAGGGATTTGAGTGGCAGAGTGCCTCCTCTCCCCTTTTTTATTTTCAAATTAAATTAAGAGATTGTGAGGCACTTTTCTGCAGCCTTTTTTCACATTTCTTCAGAACCAGATAAAAATTTGTGAGGGTATATAAATATTTAAATTTTTCCATTTAGTTTGATTTGTGTGATTATGTCTTCTGAATTAAACTCTAGAATATGCTTAGATGTGCCTATAGAAGTAAATTTAAAGGCTGAGAAAAGAGTTATTGTTGTTAACTATGATTTAGCTCTGAAATATCGTGGCTATAGTCTAAACCGCTCTACTGTTTGTCTTTTGCCTACCCAATTGAAAGTATATTAATAAGGAAAGGACACAAATATTATTTGAGCAATAAGTTTCCGGGAATTAACAGATTATATAAAATGCTTAATCACTATCTTGGGTGATATGTGATTCTTTCAACCACTTGTCTCCCGCTTTCCCTTTCTGTTTTCTATCTTAATGCTTTTCGGCAATATAGAAATGGAATAAGATTACAAGAATAACTTCGTAGTTACATTTGTTCCAGTAGAATTGAGGAAATAAGATGAAATCTGGTGGTTGTTTTTTAAGCTCTTGTTTGCATAGAAACTGCCATTGATTTGCCATTTTAGAAGGAACAAGTACTGTTGATCCCCTTTATTTGATTCTGGCTTCCAAAGTAGGCGTTATTCTTGCATCTACTAATAAGTGATTCTGTATTATATATCTCCAGAATATGGACGCTGACTCAGTTGATGTCAAGGGAGACCAAGGAATTACTCTGTTATTTAAGACCATGGAATTTTTGGATGCATTAAGAGAAATTATTGTAAAGGGTCTTGAAAGTGGCCTTAGGAATGATGCCCCTGATACTGCAATAGCTATGCGTCAAAAGGTTCCAATTATACAGAAAACACTTTTGATTGGATACTTATTTCATGCATGCTTGAACTTGCTTTTTCAACACCATTTGATTCAAATTCTTGTATGTACAGTGGCGCCTCTGTGAGATTGGCCTAGAGGACTACTCATTTGTTCTTCTAAGCAGGTTAGTATGTTCGTGGTATCTCTTTTCCTAATAAAAAGTCCATTTATTGGTAGGTGTTAAAACTTTTTGGCGATGTATGTTAAGAGAGCACTGCATTCTGCTTGGTGAAGAATTCTTATCAACTAATCTAACAATAAATGAGTGGTTTGGTCTTTTTTCCGGAAATGTTGGGATATGTCCTTTCTGTTTGGAGCAGTTCTTATTGATCAATTTCTAGAGTTTCTGACTGGAAGAAGCACGGAAAACTTTATGTTGTATGCAGTCTATGCCATTATTTTGTGGTTGGAGCCAAATGTTCCTAATTTGTGTTAATTAAATCTCTGTCTTTTCATCTGTTGGGGTATAGAATAGTTTTTTGCCTTCATTTTGGCATTTTGCCAATGGTTTCCTTAGGGATCTTCTTTAGAAAAATATTGTTAGGAACACTGCTCCGCATATTTTTCCAAGAAAGGAACAACTGAATCATAGATGTATGTCTATTTTTATAACAGATGTTTTTAGTACCTGTTAAAAAAATATCTTACCTCTGTACCTGTGTCAAAACTTTTCCTGTTCAAGTTTAAAGGTTTGCCAGATACATATGATTATGGCAATGCATTGTTCTCCTTTTTCAGGTTTCTCAATGTGCTTGATGTTATGGGAGGCGCTCATTGGCTGGCAGAATATGTGCAATCAAAGAATGTAAATTCTTGGAATGACCCACTTGGAGCCCTTATTATCGGTGTACACCAGCTAAAGTTATCTAGTTGGAAACCTGAAGAATGTGATGCTATTGAAAATGAGCTCCTTGCTTGGAAGAAAAGAGGCCTTTCCAAAATGGAAGGTTGCTATTTATTTTGTTGAAGCCTTGAATTTGGGTCTTGATATATTACCATACATAGTCTCTGGCTGTTTCTCCTTTCTGACTGCTTTCTGTTGTCCATTTTTGAAGGAAATGAAGATGGGAAAACAATTTGGGCATTGAGACTGAAAGCTACTCTTGATAGGTCAAGGCGGCTCACTAATGAATATTCCGAAGAACTTTTGAAGATATTCCCCGAAAAAGTCCAGGTTGGAGTACATTTTTCTCTTCAAGGCCTCATACTTGTTAGGTCCAATTGTAAAATTGAGTTGAACTTTTTTAAGGAGGATTGAACTTCATTTTCTTGTTCCAAGATAACAGTCTTTTAAATGCACCGACAAGTTTTGATGCTTGTGTTTTTTTGGCCTCCCTTCTCTCTAGAATAATGAGCATTTATACCATTAATATGCATTATGCTGTTCTTCCAGTAAGTAGCTAATAGTGTATCTTGACTGTTTGAGTTTTTTACTAAACACAATTGTTCTTCTGATGCATATATCTTGAAGTGTACTGACATGTCACTTAAACTGTTCCAGGTGCTAGGAAAAGCACTGGGGATCCCTGAAAACAGTGTAAGAACATATACTGAAGCTGAGATCCGTGCTAGGTATGTTTATTTGTTTGCTACACGTTTTTTGACCAGAAAATTCTCATAAGTTATTGTGGCTTTCATGGGCATCTGTGGTTTCCTTTATTATTATTTTTTCTTGCTTGACTGTAAAACGATATTTTTCCCTATGTGATGCACGGAATAGATAATAAGTGTTTTGAAAATTTTACTCATTTTTTAAACTTTAAACCCTATTGAAATATGTGAAGAATTATTAAAGTAATAAATACAAAGTTCCATGGTTCCCCATCAGATTTATTGAAAATGTTGAAAGAACACAAAAATGTTTCGCAAAGCCTGAAAGGAGCTGCATTGTTATGACTTATAAATAGTTCAACTATTAGGAACCTAATAGATTGTCTAACCTTTTCCTTTGGAAATCTTAGTGTGATTTTTCAGGTTTCAAAATTGTGTACGCTTCTTCTGAAAGCTGTGAGAAGTGCTCTTGGTTCTCAAGGTTGGGATGTTCTTGTACCTGGAAACACTTTGGGAACATTGATTCAGGTACTCTAAGCTGTATCAAGTAGTGTTGTCTCTGATCTTCTTATGTCGTTTCTATTGATACACCAGTGAGTTTTAATACTTTGAATACTGTACTATCTCATTTTGGACTAAATTGATGACAAGAAAACTTCTAAACGAGAACAAGTTGATGGAAATAAATTTCAAGGACCAAATTGATGGTCTTGAAATCTTTTAGAAACCAATATGGAATATAGCTCTCGACTTTAATCTTTTCAATCTAGATTTTATGTAGTAACTTTTAAGATCCAATTTTTGCATATTCTTATTAGCTCATTTACTTATTCACAGAAGACTTTTCATAACACCTAATTGTTAATAATGGCAAAAAACTATTTATTTTTGTTTGAATTATAGGGGCCAACACTGACAGCCTAAAAACTTTCATGCCATTAGGCTACAAGTGAGATTAAACTTGCGACCTCCCACTTACTGTAAAGCTTTTATGCCACTACGATACAAAGCCATTAGTGGCCAAAAACTATTTGATGATGGAAATGAATAGTGAAAAAAATTATTTGATTGACATGGCTGTAGTCTAAGTAAGGGAAGAACAATTTGGGTTTTTGGACTACTCTACTTGTTTTTCTAACTTCTCTTCTCATTATTCGACCTCATCCTCTTACATCGCCCCCCCCCCCCCAAAAAAAAAAAAAACTGTGAAAGCCCATCTTGTGCTTGCTGTTTGTAATTCATACATCTTAGAAATAACAAGAAAGTCTAGGGCTGGCAAAACCTTTTTGCTCTTAAATGTTGCGTCTCTATTGCAAAAGATGTGGCTGAATTACATGAATTTGGGTTACTTTGACTTAGGTTGAAAGAATTGTCCCTGGGTCATTGCCACCATCAACGGAAGGACCTGTTATCCTTGTAGTTGACAAAGCTGATGGAGATGAAGAGGTTTGCAAGATTTATATTGACTTTGACAGACTGACTTGAATTTTTTGTATTAATTAACACATTTAACTATTCTGGCAGGTAACAGTGGCAGGAAGGAATATAGTGGGAGTTATACTTAAGCAAGAGCTGCCTCACTTATCTCATCTTGGTGTTAGGGCCCGGCAGGCAAGTTCCTTTCTAAACATCCATTTCCTAATGAGGTTTATATTATGCTTATGTCTTTGACATCAATAAATTCTTGCTACAGGAAAAGGTTGTTTTTGTCACATGTGAAGATGAAGAAAATGTTGCTGATATACAGAAACTTCTGGGCACAAGTGTGAGGTTGTATTACTGTGATGTGAATTCTTTTTCTACACTCGTATATCTCTCACTAACTTTAACTCATTTAATTCTATGATGTTTCTCATCTTTGTTGTTATTACTTTGATTGAACTTGTTAGGTTGGAAGCATCCACTGCAGGCGTTAATCTGAAGCCATCATCAACGGTTGATACAGATGGAAGTTCTTTTGCTAAAAGTTCTTCTGATGACGTTTTACCCAGAACTGAAATTCCTTTGTCATCTGCTGGTAGAATCTCCTATGCTAATCAGGTAGATAATATATTTGATCTCTCTGATATATATATTCTGAGTTGACTTCATTCTTTTATCCCGCCTAGTCTGGATTATGGGCCTCGTATAGGCAAAATGATCTAGCTTAATAAAAAAAAAAAAGGATAAAGACGTTGGAGTTGATAATTGATTTACTTTGAATGTGTTTTTAACGGTAGATTTGGTGGTGCCTTTGACTGGTTCCTTGGCAGAAACTTGCTACGTTTGGTTGTAATCGTGTTCTCTATTGGCTTGACTTCTTCGTTTTCAAATTCCTTGTTTTGATCTTTACATCCAGAGCTTTCAGTCCAATAATTGTTGTTCACATCTACAGGGTGTTTCTACGGGAATTATCCTGCTTCCAGATGCCGACGCACAGACTTCTGGTGCAAAGGCTGCAGCTTGTGGTCGCTTGTCTTCTTTATCAAGACTTTCTTATAAAGGTAAGAGGATTCTATTGAACAATTAAACATTTGGGAAACCAAACCCTAAACCCTGATTTTGACCGCTTAAATGCTCCCTTCCATTTTACTTTGCATAAGAATTCCTTTTGTCAACTCTTCCTTACTGTGCTTGAACTTCTGAAACCCTGTTTCTGGTGTTACAGTTTATAGTGATCAAGGCGTGCCAGTGTCTTTTCAAGTCCCTTGTGGGGCAGTTATACCTTTTGGCTCCATGGAATTGGCACTGCAGCAGAGCAAGTCCATGGAGACATTTTGGTCTATGTTGGAAAAGATAGAGACAGCGAAATTGGAAGACGGTGAACTTGATGCGTTATGCCATCAGCTCCAGGAACTGATCTCTTCTCTTCAGCCCCCAAAAGATATTATTGAAAGCATCAGAAGGATATTTCCAGACAGTGCACGTTTAATTGTTCGTTCTAGTGCCAATGTGGAGGACTTGGCCGGCATGTCAGCAGCTGGACTCTATGAATCAATACCCAATGTTAGCCCTTCCAATCCATCAGTTTTTGCTGCTGCAGTTAGCCAGGTTTGGGCTTCATTGTACACAAGAAGGGCGGTGTTAAGCCGTTGTGCTGCCGGTGTGCCTCAGAAAGAAGCTACCATGGCAGTTCTGGTCCAAGAAATGCTTTCACCAGATTTATCTTTTGTATTACATACTTTCAGCACAACAAACCAGGATCATAATTACGTTGAGGCAGAGATTGCTTCTGGCCTTGGTGAAACTCTGGCTTCTGGGACCAGGGGAACCCCGTGGCGTATCTCATCTGGGAAATTTAATGGGCTAGTTCAAACACTAGCATTCGCAAACTTCAGTGAGGAATTGCTTGTGCGTGGTGCGGGGCCTGCAGATGGGGAAGTTATCCGTTTGACAGTGGATTATAGCAAAAAACCATTGACAGTTGACCCAGTTTTCCGCCGGCAAGTTGGTCAACGCCTTTGTGCAGTGGGGTTTTTCCTTGAAAGGAAGTTTGGTTGCCCACAAGATGTGGAAGGATGTCTTGTTGGAAAAGATATATTTATTGTCCAAACTCGGCCACAGCCCCTTTAAAACACCTCCCTTCAACTCTATCTTTTGACCGGCTGCCTCAAGTCTCATGAGATGTAAAAGCATTCGCTGTAAGTTTGGACATTGCATCAATCGATTTAGGGTTCATGGATTAGCTGCTTCACTCTTTGGTTCCATCATTTTGAGACATCAAACATACGAGAGGAAGTGCACTGTTGTATAGCAGCATGTGATGGAACGAAATCACTCTGATGGAAGTTGAAGAGTTTGTTGAACAAGCTGATCATACACATGGTGATCAAATGTGTTAGAGATCAAGCATGGCGGATCTATTCTACTTGGGTGTATAGTAATAAATGTTGGAAATGCGACAAAGGGATCAGAATTTCATAAAAGAGCTTAGACAAGTAGAGTGCAGATATCTTAATAGAGATTGATTTTCCCAATCTTAACTCTTGGTTTTACCCCAATAGTTTTCTGATTTCGGAGTACACTTCCAATCTATTTCATCTGTCTCCACAGATTTGTAGTAAATATATCGGATCCGACACTATTTTTTAACATTTGAAAAATATTTAAAATATAAATTTGAACCATATAACAATCTAAATTCGAAAAATTATGTCACTGAGATAAAAATAGATTGAGCATTCTTAATTCATTACCAGTAGGTGCTGAATTGCTTGCGAGATCTTCAAAGATTGACATGTGTAGTCTGATTCACTAGAGAAAAAACCTGGGGCTGGTAATTTGTATAACAGATATGGTGTGCCTAGTCAAATATCAAGCCGCAATTGATTCGTTAAAGAAGGAAATGTGTCTTTTCATATAACCGTCCAGTTAACTCGGATTTTCATGGTTGGTTAATCCTTCATTTTTTGATTTTCTTTTTTCCCCATCTCCTTCCAAGCATTCGTCTTTTTCTTTTTTCAGGATGCTCCCTTCCCATGGCAGGCAATGAATGCTTGTCACTCTGTTCTTCAGACGAAAAGGTTAATTTCTAATATCAGAAATCACATTGTTCCATCAGATAATAGGCATTATAACAAACACTAAATGACTAATACCTCTTTAGTTGCAGTCCAATAAAAAATGTGAATGCTTTATACTTCAGCTTATTCAAGAATGTTGGCACAAACAAGAACATTAGGAAGGTCAAAAGCATCAGACTTTGCTTGCCCAGGACCCATGAAAGTTACTTACGCTACCCAACTTGGACACAAAGAAATACTTGAGTCTCCTTCTGAATTTCAATTGCAGAACTCCCTTGTGATTTACTCTACGACGATTCTGGATGGATGAAAGTTAAAGTCAGCGTCATCTATAGGCTCTCACTTATTAGAATTACCTAATTAATTGAAGTACAAACAACTAATTTAAACACCAAAAGTGATTCTAAACCACCAAAAAGAAAATCAAATACGCAAGGATTAAAGAACTGCTTTTAAAATGTATTTCCCAGAAGAATCAAACATGATAGCGTCGCTAAAAATCCATGCCTTGTTAAACAAGTGAAACAGAGATTGGCGGTACCCACGTTGGAGAATATATAATAATTGTTTTGGGACCCATTATAGGGGAATAAAAGTAGGTTTAATTGAGAGAGCTATATACTAATTATAATTAATCCATACTTAAAGCAGTCTTGAGTAGCACAGCTTAACCAACTAACAACTCTAACACCTACTCCATGATGACATTTGTAGTATACTGTTTCTTTCTCTCTCACATACCAAACTTGACTTCTCATATATTTCTTTAATTCTCCGTGTAAATCATTCTAGCTTGTTCATAAAGATAAACAGTGCCTGGTGATATAATAGACCCATCATAGGTGATATAGCCTTCCCCTGTATAGATAAGCTAGTTAGCTCTAGGAGATTATGATGATTTCTTGATTATATGCTCTCGCCAATCTCATCAAGTGGAAGCTGATATACCTAAAGTTTGGCTGGCTTTGAAGGAAAAATGAGAGGAAGAATGGATAGATTTATGGTTCTGCCATTCTCTTTTGGCTGTGCTTCACAATCAAGTGTTAAGTTAGGCGCACCTAAAGCAGATTCAAAACCCGCAACTGTTACCAGTACTCTCTCTCTCTCTCTCTCTTCAAACACTCTTTTCTGTATTCTCTTTCTCTCTGTTTCTGTTTCTTTTGGCATCAATTGGAGTATCTATCTAGCTATCTATAATTTTGGGATGTTTGGTGTGTAAGGAAGAGAAGAGGGAGGAGAGAGTTCAACAAAATCATCCAAAATGATCACAAAGACAAACAAGTCCTCTTCTGGATTTCTGCATGCTCTTCCAAAGCCTAACATTGTCGGTGGCATACAGCACTTGATCAGAGGCATCAAGAATTGGTCTCAGTTGTTATGTGAGTTGATTTCTGATGTTACCATTTATTCTTTTGCAAATTCAAATTATGTTTTTGCTATGGTCTCGTCTGATAATAGAACTCATACGCACGGTAGGGGTATTTTCTGTTCTTTATGAGATGCTTGGTTAAATTTAAAAAGCCTTGGTTTACTGGAAATTTGGAATTAACTAATATATCAATACAATTCGGATATTTCATGAAATTAGATTTAGTTGACATGTGATGGGGGATTGATTTCTGATGTTATCATTTATTTTGATCAAATAATAGAACTCGCATGATACATTTTTTAACCCTTCTTCTAAGATGTTTGGCGAAGTTTTGAAAGTATGAGCTTATTACACCAAATCCAATTTGGGTGTATTATGAAATGGGTGCACATTACATACTTTTTCTTATATGTTTGTTAGGTGCTTTTCCCTCTAGTTAGAGAGATGATGACATTTTTTTAAAATTTTTATTTTACTTTATATATATCTTCATCCTTCTAATTAGAGAGAAAAGCTTTGTAGTAAGGAAAAACATGGAATGTGAATTCATTATGAAATTAGCTTTGATTGACTTGTGATCATGTTTTATGGTGGTATTTCCTGAGAGTCCTTATACACAACTATCATTGATCTAGCCCATTTCTCACATGCTGGGGATTCGTGATATTTTTGAATTTTTCTGTTTTTTTAAGGAAGATTGTCATTTAAACGTGTTTGCTTATTAGTTGATACTTCCCAAATCAGCCATTTATTGAACCCAAAGATAAATCTAATCAGACATAAGATGCAATATCCACTATTTTTGCAGATCATGCTAAATATAATGCTTTTGTTCATAAAACGCAATCAAAGAAATGAAGTACGTTTATGATAAAGCATCATTTTTTTATGATCAAACTTCTCAATAATTTTTTGAAATTAAGGTGGTTGTATGAATTAGCAAGTAAAGCAAATGGCCAATTCTTCCAAAGTCAACATTTTGATTAGATTACTTCAATACATAATGAGAGACAATCGATCTTCAAAATAATTTATTTATTCTCAACTGTAATCTAACACATTATCCATAGGAGTAGCAGTTTTTCAATATACACATGTATGCATGCTAAAGAGTTTGAATTTGAACATTAACCACTATTTCACATTGTAATATTTGTTAAGTTCCTCAAACATTGCCATGCATTTCTTCTGCTGGTCTGATCCCTAAAGAATGAATCATTTAATGCAAATGTGATCCGAATAACGAGTGTCTTACTCAGCCACCTTAGTGGTAAAGAAAATGATTGCTTTTATATAAAAGAACAAACTTTTTTTGCTGGCATCCATATCTATATTCATATCATATCAATTTACCTTGGGTCCCAAAAAAAAAAAAACCAATGAAATCAATTTATTTGGACAAGCTATTTGCTTGATTGCAATTGGAAATGTGATGTGTTTTTTCATGAATTGAGTTCTGTTTCTTCTTCTACTGTGTTGGGTGTCAGTCTATAAAGAAGAAACAGAGGAAATGGAAGCAGAGATGGAAATTGGATATCCAACAGATGTGAAACACTTGACACACATAGGACTTGATGGTTCTACTACCACTACAAATAATGACAAGGACTGGGACAATCTCGAGCCTCCTCCTGAACTTCTGTCTCTCTCTTCAATCTCCTTCAAGCAGTTTGAGATTGCCATGGCTGCCCAAGCTAACCACCCTCTCATGAATAATCCCAACTCAAGACTTGGTTAGCAAATTTGTGGCGCTCATTGTGGCATTCCTTCATTTTTTCCCCCTTCAGTTGTGTAGATTAATGACGATGAAAGTTGGTGTTTGATGGCCATGTGTCTTAAGAGTACACAAAATGATATCCTACATTTGTAATCTCTTTGAAACCCAGAAATGGAGTTTGCAGATTGTCACGGGAATCTTGCAATTAACTTTACCACTGAGTTGATGCTGCCTCAGTACTCATCTTATAACAGAAAATATTAATAACAAGAAAAGGGAAACCTCAGTTAAGAAAACTTGTGGTTCGTAAAAAATAGAAACAGAGACTTCAAAGTTCAAACTTGGAAGGCTTTAAGCTTGAGGATTCCAAGAAAAACTAAAAAGTTAATAAAGAGATTGTCCGCTAAGAAAAAATTGCATAACTAGTTTTCAAAAGCGAAACTTGCTTAATAAAATGATAACCAATAACCAAATCTGCCATCAGAACCGTTAAAAATCCACCGAAAAAGCAACAAAATGAAACCAGAAAGGAAGTTCACATTTTTTTATCAAGGAAGAAATAAACTACAGAGTGATATACCAACCGAAGAATATAGTTAGCAAAAGGAGAAAAAAAGATCCAAAAACTAGAATCTACGAAATGAAAAATACAAAAAGGACAAAAAAAAAGTTGACAGTGGAAGGGGTATCAAATGTAGGCATCATAGCGAGCCGAGAGCTGAGAGAAAACAGAGCAATGGCTTTCTGAGATGCCAATTAATTCACTGTCAGATCCATCAACAATGGTCGGCGAAGACCTTCCGAGCAACTCATCGCTTGGCGGCCTTAGCCTCCTGAAGGATCCATTTCGAACATACCATATGCCTTACCTCAAGTATTTATATGCCGTACGCGTGTGCCTGTGTTTTACTTTTTCATCTACTTTGGGTTTTCGCTCTATTCGCTATTACTAAAACACCCCTCGTCAGTTTCCTAATGCCAATACCATCCGTTTCTGTGGCCCAAGCCCATAAGATTAAGGCCCAACAACTGTTCCAGCCCCTCTCCCTGTTGGATTAAAATGTAAATTTGCTACCCTTCGTCTTCAACTGGGGGTCAATCTTCCTTACCTTCAGGGGAGGGGGTTCAATCCCTGCGTTGGTTAAGGTGTTGGGGAAGGCATCCAAGAGTTCTAGAAAGCAATGGTAACGCTGGTAGAAGTGGAAGCATGTGTACTCTTTGGCCAGTATCCCCTATGGACTGGGCTCCAAGCGCTCTGCCTTTGGATTGTAGGTGAGCTCGACCCCTTTTATAAAATTTTGTTATTAAAAAAAAAGTAAATTTGCTCATAAAATTTTTGTCGATGAACAATATTATCTCAAGTGTTTTTTTATAAGTTTAATGTTGCCTGAAAGTGTTAAAATAAAGCAATTATACCCCTTAGGCTCTTACCTTCAGAAGATTCACAATAAAAATCAATTTTTTAGTAGTCAATATTAGTTTTTTTAATAATTTAAGACAAAATTATTACACTTTGAAAATTCTAAGGTGACATTGAAACTAAAAAAATTTTCAGGTCGGACAGTACTTCTCAACCAAAACTTCTAAGATTTTATTTTCAAATGCAATAAGTGATTGAAGGATATATTTTGCCAAAAACGATCAAAATCCAATTTAAGAAGCCCAAAACCCAATCAATTTGGTGAAACCTGTATTTGACAAAATATTAAGTGTGTACTCTATTTCTAACCCAATGGTACCTTTTGTTATTTAGTCCGTTTAGTTAAATTTAATAGGTTTGTGACTAAAAAATAAGCATTTTGTGTAGATGTTCTATTTTCTCTACTAAAGTCATTTAACTTAAGTTTTCTTTATTTAAAATTAGCATTCAAAATTTAAAATCATCTGTTCCATTATTACCACAACAACCCTTCCCAAATTTCTAATAGCATAATATATATATTTTTTTTAAACGTCCGCTTTATTGTTTCAAATTCAAGTATTGTTATGTTTAATTGTGGGTAATAATCTCAAAGATATTTTCTCTCTTCCTCTTTTATATTTAACAGTACCTTTTTTTTTTTAGATTAATGTGATTTGGATTGAATAGTTGATTTTGGAAAACCATATATACATGTTTTGACAAATATACTTCATTAAAAATGACACGACAAGCTAATGACCCAGAGGAATCCATGTGGGAACAGAGTGGACGACCAATAAAGTCTAAAATGAGCACAATTTTAAAAACCAAAAAAAATGTGGGGCAGTTCTTTTGGGAGCAAATTGAATTTGACTGATTAATAAAATAAATGAATGCATTAGTTTTCACTTATCGCTTAATCATTTTGGCTCTTGAAAATCATAAAATTTCCTATGATTGATAGCTTAACAGTAAAGAAAATTCAGCATTACCATCATATATCAATAATCAACATACCAGTCAGTTGGCGCAGTCAGTTGGCGCAGATGGTAAGAGTTTTAGGATTAGGCTCTTAGATCGTAGGTTTGATCTTCTCTGCCGTTGCTGAGATTCCTTTGGTAAGCGATCTCGTAAATCCCCAGTAAGTACTCATAGAACCCGGGGCCGTGCCCTGGCTTTGGTGGGGGACTGGTGTCGAACCCCTCCAAAACTTTCCTCTAGCAAAATAATAATAATAATAAATAATCAACATACCATTTGCAATAATAAATAATAAAGGGTTAAGGTGAAAAAATATACATGAGCTTTTCTTCCAGGAGCACCCAGCACCACGTGTTTCTTTTTGGAGCAAAAATACATACGTGATTATCATTTTGGAGTAAAAGTCATATTTCACTGTTAAGTCACTGTTCACCGTGATGAGAGAGAGATAGATGAAGTGAACAGTAACTTGACGACAGTGAACAGTGATTTAACGGTGAGATGTGACTTTTGCTCTAAAATAGTAACCACATGTATATTTTTACTCTAAAAAAAAGCATGTGATGCTGGATGCTTATGGAAAAAAAACTCATGTGTATTTTTGTACTTTAACTACAAAATAAATCATTGTACAATTTTGTCAGAATTGTACGTGAATTTTTATTGGGCAGGGCAGACCACTGTGATAGAGTAGACCCACCAACCAAAGAGGCCCAATTCACAATTAGGAAAACTTCAAAGGGTAATATCGACACTTCACCCCTTCGTTAGCTGTCGGTGGAGTAGCACGATGGGCAATGGGTTCTTTGCCGCAAAGCCAGTCTGTTCTCGCTTAAACATCGAACATTTTCCATTATCATTACGCACCTAACTACCGTCCATCAGCAAAAAAATATGCTCGACATTTAATCGCATGCAGCTCCATTGGTATCTTCCACCCCAGAGAACGACCTTCCATCTAACGACTTCCTTTTTTCTATTTGATTCTTTTTAGCTTCTTCCTCTATCTTGCATTTCATTGCATCATCCCCATTTTGGCACCCAAACAAAAAAAAACCCTTGATTTATTGAGCCAGGATCCACCCAGATCAGCTGTGGTGGTAGAGCCTGTGAGTGTCGAGAATGGGGGTAACTAAAAGTTGGGTTCTGCTTTTTCTAGCTCTGGTATTGCTGAACCAGCTGGCTGTGAATGGGGATGAGAATACGAAGACTCTGGTGAAGTATAAGAAGGGGAAGAAGCTCTGCGACAAAGGGTGGGAATGCAGGGGATGGTCCCAATACTGCTGTAATCTGACTATCACTGATTACTTCCAGACCTACCAGTTTGAGAATCTCTTTTCTAAGCGTAACTCACCTGTGGCGCACGCAGTAGGTTTCTGGGAATATCATTCTTTCATTCTGGCTGCTGCACTTTTTGAGCCATTGGGCTTCGGCACCACCGGTAATAAGACAATGCAGATGAAGGAAATTGCAGCTTTCTTGGGTCATGTCGGCAGTAAAACTTCTTGTGAGTCTCAATCTTATCCTTCTTTGCTGTTTGTTTGTTTTTTTTTTTTTTTGGTTATCATTGTTGTTATGATTATTAGTTGGATTTCACTGTCCTATTATTTATCTTAACTGGGTTTTTGGTGATGTGAATCTGCGTAATTTGTTTTGGGTCATTAACCGTTAGGTTGATAAGAAATCTTATTTCTATTTGGGCGCCGACACTAAAGTTGCCGCTTAGATGAACAAGATGTGATGAGGTTTGACTTGGGAGATTTTAGTCTTTAGATTTGCCCAGCTGGAACTGGCCAATTGCATTTTTTTTTACACACTTGCCAATTGCATTTATGTTTAAAGTAGTATAATAGATTTATAGGTACTGTAGACGACCCATTCGCTAAGTTATTTTCAATGAACTTGATAATTGGTGGCTGATTTGATTGGTCAAGTTTAAAGCTTGATTTGCTTACTCCTTCTGGAGTTGGGTTGAATCTATGTGAACAGATTATACATGAGCTGTTCATTTATAGCTTCATGGTTGCTTATGAATGAACTTAAAGGAGAGAACCCTGGATCCAGCATCTATGATCTATGAATGTTTAATATCTTCATTTCAAATTCATTCTTCCCGGGATCTGACTTAAGCTTTAGGCAGAGGGATGGGACATAAAATAGTTCTGCGTTTGGCTCAATTTCTCTGTAAGTTGTATAATTCTGTTATTGATCATTGTTCCGCTAATGCTAATTCCAGGTGGTTATGGAGTGGCCACTGGAGGACCTTTGGCCTGGGGTCTTTGTTACAATCACGAAATGAGTCCTAGTCAGTCATACTGTGATGACTATTTCAAGTACACCTACCCTTGTGCTCCCGGTGCTGAATATTATGGACGCGGTGCTCTGCCTATCTTCTGGTTTGTTTATATTTTAAACTTGAATGATATTAGAATCTTCGCCTCCCCATTATTGGTTATATCCGTTACTTTTCACTATTTGTCTGAGGTGCTTTATTTGATGTATGGATCCCCAAAGTTAGCGCCTGCACATGATAAATTGCCGTATTGAATTGTTTGGTTATTTTTCCTCTCTTTCAAATTAGATGAGCTTCCCATGAGTTGCATGGAAGAAATGAATCACATTGTTTGTGGTTTGTTGATAGCGTGAATTGCTATAGATTTAATATTGATTTTGATATTTTATATTGATTTGTTCTAAATGCAATTCCCACAACTCTTCCTTGAGTGACCTTTCAAACAAATCATGCCTACAACTTACTAAATTTTCACTATTTAGTGCTGAAAGCATCCCCTGTAATTTAGAATGACCAACAAGAGAAACTTAAATTATGTTTCAGTATTGAACAGAATTGCAAATCTAAATATGAATACATCCCTTTGCTTGTTGAATACGGAGCTTGTACTTCTTTTCTTTCTGATGTTTTGATTATAGGAACTACAACTATGGTGCTGCTGGAGAAGCTTTGAAGGTAGATCTGCTAAATCATCCAGAATACGTAGAGCAGAATGCAACCCTGGCTTTCCAGGCTGCAATTTGGAGGTGGATGACCCCAATCAAGAAGAAACAACCTTCGGCTCACGATGTCTTTGTTGGCAACTGGAAGCCAACCAAGAACGACACCATAGCAAATCGTCTTCCTGGTTTTGGCGCCACAATGAACATTCTATATGGTGATGGTGTGTGTGGGCAAGGTGATGTTGACTCCATGAACAACATCGTTTCCCATTACCTGTATTATCTCGACCTGCTTGGCGTTGGCCGTGAGGAGGCAGGGTCCCATGAAGTGCTTACTTGTGCCGAGCAGGTTCCTTTCAACCCGTCATCTCCTACTGCCACTGCAGCTTCTTGAACTCGTTGCCGATCGGAGCAAGTAGCATATGGTGGTGCTGTGCAAATTCCCCTGAAAGTGGAGGGTCAATAAAGAATTCTTAAATTGCCAGTATACGAAGATGTTCAACTGTATTCAGTGTGTGTGGATTCTTTTGTAGCTTCTGTGTGTTGCTGTGTAGAAGTATAAAAACTCTGTATCATTAAATTATACATCAACATTCTGGATCTGGTATATACGTGATGTACTTTTTTTTGTTGGAATAATCTACGTGATGTACTATTTTCTTATAAATCTATCCGGCGGTTGCAGCGTGTGGAAATTGGAGATTTTTTATTTCAAACAAGCCATTCTTTGGTATCTTTGTTTTTTTGGGTAAATTCTTTGGCAGATATTGGTTCGTGTGTTCTTCCGTTATGTATCCATGCATACATACGATGTGGGTAACTTGTTTGATCATTTTCATTACATCATAATACCTGAAAATTCTGTATCTGTCAAACACATGATGTACTGTTTTGCCATATTTACATGTCGGTGGTTCCAGAGTTTAGACTTTGGGTTGGTGCTTTTGTAAACTGTCCTTGTAAATTCTGCTTGTAATCTCAAATGTTAGTGAACAGAGCTCAAACATTGAAAATTCGAACTTGTTTATTTCAAACAGACTTGGCCCCCAATGCGGTTATTAATGAAGTGTCGGCGGGCAATGAGGTGTGTTATTGTGAGGTTAGTGGACCATATATAACACACTTGGGTCCCAATGGGCAATCTGTCACTCACTGCTTCATTAAACTTCAACCTGACTCTCTCTTTTACTTCTTTATGAATGCCACCTTTGATTGCAGAGGCCCCTCATAATAACGCAAGACAACCACCAGCAGCTGAGCCTCACTGGAAAAAACAGATGTCTCTTAATTAGTTTTGTTACACATCACATCTCTAACATTTTCCTGCTTCTTTATGTAATAACCAGCCACTCATTCAATTCACAAAAATTCCCAGCGCTCACGTCAATACCCTCAACACCCTCGCTCTCCTAGTTTGTACCCTAACATACTACTCCAATGGCGGAGGAGGAGGAGGAGGAGGAGAAGACGAATGAAGGTCATATTGTGATGGTCCCTTACATGGCTCATGGCCATCTCATACCCTTTCTAGCTCTAGCTCGCCAAATTCACCAACAAACTTCCTTCACCATCACCATTGCCAACACTCCTCTCAACATCCAACACCTCCAATCTGCCATTTCCTCTTCTTCTTCCTCCTCCTCCTCCTCCAATATTCACCTTGCTTCTTTGCCCTTCGAACCAACCAGCCATGGCCTTCCACCCCACATAGAGAACGCTGAGAAACTCCCTCCTCCTCTATTACCAAATCTGGGTCTTGCAGCTCTGAGCCTTCAGCCTCATCTTCGAACTCTAATCTCCAGAATCACTGAAGAAGAAGGCCGTCCTCCTCTCTGCATCATCTTCGATGTCTTCTTAGGCTGGATTTCCGACGTTGCCAAGAGTTTTGGTTCCAAGAGTATTACGTTTACCACTTGTGGTGCCTATGGAACAATTGCTTACATGTCTCTTTGGCTGAACCTCCCTCATCGGAAAACTGACTCCGATGAGTTTTATGTTCCGGGGTTCCCTGAAAATTACAGGTTCCACCGCTCTCAGCTTCATCGGTTCTTGAGACAAGCCGATGGCACTGACACTTGGTCCCGATTCTTCCAAACCCAGATCTCTCTTTCTATGAAATCCGATGGGTGGATTTGCAATACCGTCGAGGAAATCGAGCCGTTAGGGTTACAACTTCTGAGGAAATTCATCGGATCCCCTGTCTGGACCATCGGCCCTCTTCTTCCTACAAATTCCTGCATGGATTCGAAGCGGCGCTCAGGTAAAGAACCAGGAATTCCTCTTGAAAAATGCATCGAATGGCTGAATCTTCATCCTGAGCGCTCTGTTCTTTACATTTCTTTCGGATCTCAACACTCGATCAGTGAAACCCAGATGATGTCGTTGGCTCTGGCATTAGAACAGAGCGGGAAACCGTTCATCTGGGTTATAAGACCGCCCTTTGGATTCGATATAAACAGAGACTTTGAAGCAAAGTGGTTACCAGAGGGATTTGAAAATCGAACAAAAGAAACCAACAGGGGGTTACTGATTCGAAATTGGGCACCCCAACTGGAGATTCTATCACACAAATCAGTAGGCGCATTCTTGAGCCATTGTGGGTGGAATTCAGTGTTGGAAAGTCTGAGCCATGGAGTGCCCATAATAGGGTGGCCACTAGGAGCAGAGCAAGCTTACAATTCGAAAATGCTGGAGGAGGAGATGGGGGTGGGCGTGGAGCTGACGCGCACCGTAGAGAGCGTGATTTCTGGGGACGAAGTGAAGAAGGTGGTAGAGAAGGTGATGGAGAGAGGAGAAAAGATGAGGAAGAAGGCGAATGAAATTGCTGAACAGATCAGAAGAGCAAAGGAAGAAGACGACGGATCCACCAGAAGAGCAATGCGTGACTTTTTAAGAAATGTTTTGTATCATAATTGAATATAACATGTTCCCTCCCTTTCATGTGGTTGAGGACAATTTTTTTTGCCAAAAGAAAATATTTTATGAGTTTAATGTTGCTCTATAGAGATATTTTCTCTGTCTTAACTCATATAAAGGGAGTGAGCCCACTATCAAGAGAAGAGGGGGATTCACTCACTCTATCTGAGTAAGACAGATAAAATGTTTCTGTCTTAAAGACAGAAACATTAAACCCATATTTTATATATATTTATAGGAAAACATTTTCTCATCTTACACACTCATAAAATGGTGAGACCTACATATACGTATATTAATTCATATATGTACATGTGAGTTCCACTATTTTATGTATTTAGAAAATTTTTTTTTCTCATGTAACATGAAAAAATCAAAGCCTTATATTTATCGTGTTAAACTACTTTTTAACTACTTTATCGAATAACTTAATTTGGTTATTAGTATGTTATGAAAAGTAATTGAGGGAGTACCCATTAATATTAATTTTTTTTTTGGGCAAGTTTTACTTACAACAAGATACATAATGGTGCCAAACAATAGTCACAACACAACTGATATTTTCAAGAAATCCGCATGTGGCTTTAAATGACTTATTTGTATTCTTCGTTAATCTCCACATAATTATTCTCACGTGGAGCTTGATGAAAGGGTGGTTAAACTCTCGCTGTCTTTTTTAATTGGATGAATTGATATTTTAGTGCATTGTTAAAATTTAAAAAAAAAAAAAAAGTAACGGAGGGATTATGTAGGAAGATATTTTGGTTCACGTAATCACGTTATAGGTACTCCCGTAATGATTCATATAATTGTCAATTTTACGCTTACAATTAATATTTAACTATGACTTTTTTTCCCCCTCTTTCCAACAAGACTTACATGTCAAGTTACTTTTTTTTTTTTGGCCAATTTAAGGCATTTAAGAAATTAAATGCAATAGTATTTCTTGAATTGAGCGATATATTATGAATAAAAGTAAGTAGTTTACATATAATTGTTTGAAATAATAATTGAAGCATTTAAAAATCATTTTTTGATTACGATTATCGATAAATAAATTAACGTATATAAATACTAAGGACCATACTTGATTCAAAACATGTCCTTTATAGATTTAATATTGTTTGAGTTTTGTTAATAGCGTGAATTGCTATAGATTTAATATTGATTTCGATATTTTATATTGATCGATCTGTTCTTAATGCAATTCCCTCAACTCCTTCTTGAGTGCCCTTACAAAAAAATCATCCCTTTGCTTGTTGAATACAGAGCTTGTACTTTTCTTTCTGATGTTTTGATTACAGGAAGTACAACTATGGTGCTGCTGGAGAGAAGCTTTGAAGGTAGATCTGCTAAATCGTCCAGAATACGTAGAGCAGAATGCAACCCTGGCTTTCCAGGCTGCAATTTGGAGGTGGATGGATGACCCCAATCAAGAAGAAACAACCTTCGGCTCACGACGTCTTTGTTGGCAACTGGAAGCCAACCAAGAACGACACGATAGCAAATCGTCTTCCTGGTTTTGGCACCACAATGAACATTCTATATGGTGATGGTGTGTGTGGGCAAGGTGATGTTGACTCCATGAACAACATCGTTTCCCAGTAGTACCTGTATTATCTCGACCTGCTTGGCGTTGGCCGTGAGGAGGCTGCAGGGTCCCATGAATTGCTTACTTGTACCGAGCAGGTTCCTTTCAATCCGTCATCTCCTACCGCCACCGCAGCTACTTGAACTCGTTGCCGGTCGGAGCAAGTAGCATATGGTTGTGCTGTGCAAATTCCCCTGAAAGTGGAGGGTCAACAAAGAATTCTTAAATTGCAAGTATACGAAGACGTTCAACTGTATTCAGTGTAGTGTGTGTGGATTCTTTTGTAGCTTCTCTGTGTTGCTGTGTAGAAGTATAAAAACTCCGTATCATTAAATTATACGTCAAAATTCTGGATCTGGTATATACGTGATGTACTTTTTGTTGTTAGAATAATCTACGTGATGTACTATTTTGTTATAAATCTATCCGACGGTTGTAGTGTGTGGAAATTGAAGATTGTTGTGGTGGTTCTGTTATATACGTGATGTACTATTTTGCCATATATACATGTTGTGGTGGTTCCAGAGTTTAAGACATTGGGTTAGTGCTTTTGTAATACTCCTTGTAAATCCAGCTTGTAATCTCAAATGTTAGTGGTTGTCTCTGTAATTTCTTGAAAAAACAGAGCCAAACATTGAAAATTCGAACTTTTTTTATTTCAAACTCCCAGCAATGTAATTATTAACGAACTGTCGGCGGGCGATAAGGTTTGTTATTGTGAAGTTAGTGGACCATATATTAAACACTTGGCTCCCAATGTGCACTCTGTCACTCACAGCTTCACTTAGCTTCAACAGTGGCTCTTTTTTTTTTTTTTTCCTTATTATTTTGATCGTATTTATAAGTTTATTTTGATTAAAAAAATTTGATCATATTTATTAGTCCAATTTTATGTAGTAAATAAAATTGTGACAATTGTACTCATATTATTTGTACTCATGAAAATAAAAAAGGTTAAAAAATGTTTAATTATAAATGAAGAAAAATTTAAAAATTGACCCATAATTATTAAGTTAATTAACTATCCTTTCTTAATATGTGAGATTTGGTTAAAATAAACTTATAAATAAAATTAGAACGGTACTCCCGTATGAATGCGTGTAATACCCTAGATTTTATTTTATTTTTGTAATAATAATAATGATAATAAATACTAATAATACTAATATTAAAATTTAAAATTTATAATAAAGTAATGAGTGTGTAGAGAGAGAGAGAGAGAGATATATATATATATATATATATATATATATATATATATATATTTATATATATCATAATAATAATGATAAATGGATAGGTAAAGATAAAAATTTAAATTAGAATCTAATAGGTGATTTGTCATTATTTATTAAACTAGTAATAGTTAAAATCCAACCCACAGAGCTCAACCCATAGGAAACCCTAATTTCAACTATAAACTTAGGACTAGTCATCTAACCCTAACCATCACCTATCAGTTCCCTCTCTAAAAATTTTTGCGGTAGAAATTCTCTTCTAGAAGCTCTGCAACCACGGAGGCCAGGTAATCCTAATCCCTAAGAATTGTATGTTAATGAGTACATTGTGGAATACTTGATCTTGTATATTGGATTGCGTACTATGTTTTACACCAGTCTGTTTAGAATCTTGTTTTGCCAGTAGTTTATCTAAAATCAGTAGGAAGCCGTTCTTGCTACACCATAACGTGCGGATATATACTGTGAATCCATGATTGATTTGTCTCTATTTTATATTGTCTCACCTTTACATATACTTGATCTTGTATATTGGATTGCGTACTATGTTTTACACCAGTCTGTTTAGAATCTTGTTTTGCCAGTAGTTTATCTAAAATCAGTAGGAAGCCGTTCTTGCTACACCATAACGTGCGGATATATACTGTGAATCCATGATTGATTTGTCTCTATTTTATATTGTCTCACCTTTACATATATTAAAATGCAAATCTGGACACGGTACGGACCTCTTAATGTCTTGGAAACCAAGTTTGGTTTAGAATTTAGAAACCTTATTAAATTATTTATAGCAATTTGTATCTATTATATTATGACCTCCTTGCATATACACATATATTTCTATCCTTGTTTTACGTGAATCCTTGCTCCCTCTGTGCGTTTCGGTCTCTGTGTTTTTTCTTTCCTAATAGCTTTTATATATATATATATATATATATATATATATATATATATAGGGTTTAAATTATAAGTCCTGAACACCTTATAAACCATGAGTATTTACCTTATAGTTTAAATTGGGAAGCCCCACAATAAAATAGAGTCAACATTTTAATGATTATGTTTGAGAAAACTCACGAGCTTTCATAAAGAGTTATAGCTCGTGGGTTTGTGAAATTAATATGTAAAAAAGATTTTATTATTATTGTTACAAATATCTGAATACACCTAATAAAAACAATTTAGGTACTTTATGAGTCTAAACCACTTATAATAAATTATCAAGTGAGAGGATAGCTTTGGGATGGTACCTCCTAAAGTGATGAATACACTTTTAAGGCTTTATGCCTTCGAGAATTTTTTTTTTGATGTGAGCCGATATATCCGTTCTTCCCAAAATGGTGTATGGTAAGGTTTCCTGAGACACTAGTAGCAACTGCGGGAAGAGGTGTGCACACTAGGAAGAAAATTACGATATGGCCAAATTATGATAATTTGTGACTGACAGGGTTTCTCGGGTCACAGGGTAGATTGGCAGGGTTTCCCGGGTCTATCATGGTTCTCTTCCCACTAGAAAACTCTAAAAACCATGACACCTTTTTAGTTTATACATATACACATATGATGCCTTTATGCTATTTTATTTTGCAATTAATTTATTTTTATTATTTTATTTTATGTTGGAATTGATTTATTTTACAATTATTTAATTTTATTTCGTAATTAATTTATCTTATTTTATAATTATTTTATATTGGAATTAAATTATTTTATTTTATGATTAATTTATTTTATTTTATAATTTATTTATTTTACTTTAATTCATATCCAATTTATTTATCTATCTACTCATTTCTGTTCTATTTTATTTTATTTTATCCTTAATTAATTAGGATTACCAGCGTTGCTGATGTGTGTATTCTTGGGCTGCGATGATCCTTCGGGGGAGCAGAGTTTCAGTGAACAAGTTTCAAAAATTGGGGCTAGCCGTGAGAAGTGAGGATGACGGACAATAAACTCTAGTTATCTACTTTCATTTATTTTCTTTAATTTTATTTTTCGAAATAATGTTTAAGTTTAGAATTATTTCCTGTAATAAGAAGCCTTGCACTTGTTCCATACAAGTGCGGCGGTGACACCTTCCGGATGTTGATTATTTTGGATTTCTATTATTATTTATGAAAACCATTGGAATATTTATGTTATTTGAACTTTATAAATCCGGGGTGTTATAATACGGCCTTTGATTATAGAGATCCCTTATAATAAGGCAAGACAACCACCAGCAGCTAAGCCTCATTGGCAAACACAGATGTGTCTAGGTAGTATTTAGAAACCTTTTAAAACTTAGGTTTTGAGATTTACGAGCTAAGTATATGAGAGGAGTTTTATTTCGGCTCATGCAAAACCTAAATTTTGATTTTGGCATAAACACTAATTAGTTTTGTTACACACCACGTGTCTAGAGCTCCAGATTTCAATATTTCCCTGCTTCTTTATGTAATTACCAGCCAATCATTTAATTCACAAAAATTCCTAGCTCTCACGTCAATACCCTCATCAACACCCTCCCTCTCCTAGTTTGTACAACATACTACTCCAATGGCAGAGGAGGAGGAGGAGGAGAAGAAGAAGAATAATGAAGGTCATATTGTGATGGTCCCTTATATGGCTCATGGCCATGTCACACCCTTTCTAGCTCTAGCTCGCCTAATTCAGCAACAAACTTCCTTCACCATCACCATAGCCAACACTCCTCTCAACATCCAACACCTCCAATCTGCCATTTCCTCTTCTTCTTCCTCCTCCTCCTCCTCCAATATTCACCTTGCTTCTTTGCCCTTCGAAATCTGAGTTACCAAATCTGAGTCTTGCATCTATATTACCAAGAGAGGGTTACTGATTCGAAATTGGGCACCCCAATTGGAGATTCTATCACACAAATCAGTAGGCGCATTCTTGAGCCATTGTGGGTGGAATTCAGTGTTGGAAAGTCTGAGCCATGGAGTGCCCATAACAGGGTGGCCACTAGGAGCAGAGCAAGCTTACAATTCGAAAATGCTGGAGGAGGAGATGGGGGTGGGCGTGGAGCTGACGCGCACCGTAGAGAGCGTGATTTCTGGGGAGGAGGTGAAGAAGGTGGTAGAGAAGGTGATGGAGAGAGGAGAAGAGATGAGGAAGAAGGCGAATGAAATTGCAGAGCAGATCAGAAGTGCAAAGGAAGAAGACGACAGATCTACCATAAGAGCAATGCATGATTTTAAGAACTGTACGTTTTGTATCATAATTTAATATAACATATTCTCTCCCTTTCATGTGGTTGAGAACAATTTTCTTGGGAAAACAAATTGTTTCGTACGTATTTATTACATCAAACTACTTTTTAATTATTTTATCGAATAACTTAATCTGGTTATCAATATGTTAAGAAAAGTAATTTAATTATTTATTACATTAAATTTCTTGGGAACTGATATTTTAACGAAATCCGCACGTGGCTTAAAATGACTTATTTGTGTTCTTCGTCAACCTCCACATAATTATTCTCACGTGGAGCTTGATGAGAGGGTGGTTAAACACTCGCAGTCTTTTTTATTGGGATGAATTGATATTTAGTGCATTGCTAAAAAAAAAAAAGTAATGGAGGGATTATGTAGGAAGATTTTTTGGTTCACGTTATAGGTACTTACGTAATAATTCATATAATTGTCATTTTTACGCTCACAATTAATATTTAACTATGACTTTTTTTCTCTCTCTCTCTTTTTCCAACAAGACCTATAGGTAAAGTTACAATTGAACTATTTAAAAATAGCTACTCAATTATCATTCATAATAGATAAATTTACGTAAATAAATACATTGAAAGGCCCATACTTGATTCGAAACATGTCCCTTATATTTATCTCCTATCATATGCCGCTACCCGCCGCCCAACCGCCGCCCCAAAAAAACTTGTCCACCAGCGTCATTATTCATCCATATCTTCCTTTCATTTCATCAAAAGTTGCCTTTTCCCTTCCTACCACGGAAAATTCCACTCAAGCCTTAAATTATGAAAATTTTGTCAAAAAAAAAAAAAACCCTAAAAAGTTATATGTCGTCTTTTCTGGTATTATTTTAAAAAAAAAATCTACGGATATGGTTGTTGACGGCTATTGATGTAGTTGTTAATGAGGCTGATTTAGTTATTAATATATAGTTGTTAATTATATTGATTTAACTGTTAATGGAGACTTATATAGTTGTTAACGCTTCTTGAAATAATATAGGGCCTTTTTTAACATGTGACTTTTTTTCGGGCATTTTTTGACAACATTTTGATTAATTGGGTCATGAGTAGAATTTTCCCTTTTGTTTATTTCCAAATTCCAACTTGCCAACCAACGGGAGTTGACACAAGTAGTAAGCGTTTTGTGTTGCTTAAGTAAGGTCTCAAGTTCAAGTCTTATGAATACAAAAAAACCCCGTTGGGAGACTCTCCCACCATAGCCAAATGCACGACGCAGTCAGATCCGGATGGGCAACAAAAAAAAAAGTTCAACTTGCCAACGCTCTCTCTCTCTCTTATCCCGCACCGGCCTAGAAAACCAAGTAGAGTGTGCGCGCACACACACATATAGGGATTTGATTTTCTCATATTGCATGAGAAAAAGATTCCCACACAAATATGAAATGGTGAGACCCACATATATATGAATTAATTTATATATATAATGTGGGTCCCACCATTTCATATGTGTGTGACATGAGAAAACACTTCTCCTACAACATGAGAAGTGTTTTTCTCTCATATATATATATATATATATATTATAAACACACACCCTTTTTTCCTCATTTCTTGTTTTCCAGTGATATGGCGATTACAGAGAGTCGCCCACTATTTTGGATAACTATTAACCATCATCATCCCGACATCTGAATTGTTTGATACACATCCATCAGAAATTCAGATACCTAAATGATTTCATTTCTGTCTGTTGCATGCACTTTTATTAAATTTGAATTGATTTATCATCTCCTATGGTGGTGCATGTTTGGCGGCACCAGTACCATAACAATAATACGAGCATTACAACAAGGTATGCGAAAATATGACATTTATACTTCTCATTTTTTTTTCAATTTGGCCAATGGGTCAGATACTCTCACCAACAAAAGAAAGTTCAATCTTAGAGTTGGTTAATACGTTAGGAGAGACATCTTAGGTGATGTGAATTTGTGAAAATACAGACTAAAATAAAAACATGTGTACGCTTAGTCCTGGACTATATATCTTGGGGAGTAAAATCATAGCGTTTATCATTAAACTGTGAATAAATCCAACCCCTCCGAACATTTTATTATGAAGAAAAGAAATGAAAAGATGACATTGGTGAACATTTCATCAAACTTCTTATCCTCTTCTTCTGTCGCCCCTCTTTCTCTTAACCAATATGTCAACATTTTGAGTAGTTCATATTTGATATTTGATAAAATTACTACTAAAATATTGAATTATAAAGATAAAAATAACTAGTTAAATAAAAATTGCTAAATCCCAATACTATATATGATAATAAAAAAACAAATATCATGTGTTACATGAAACTAAATTTAAACTATTTAAATATTGATGTTATGATTAGAAAAATGACCGTTCTATTATTGGCCTTGACACAAAAGCACCCTGCGCTTGCGTGGATCAATATAAACTTGTCACTTTTTGCATTTACTAACTGATTAATATAATTTGTTTAATATAAACTATAATTTGTTTAATATATTAGATTAGGTGAATAATTATTTGGGTCCCGTGCAATTTACTAACTGAACATGATGTGCTAACAAACAGATCTGACCCAACAGGATAAGAACAACATCAGATGACGTGGCTCATCGCCATTGTTGCTCTTAACATGATCTCTTCAGTCACATGTAATCTAGCAAAACATTAAAAAAAAATGTAAACTCATGTGTGTAAAAAATTAATAATTCTCACCGCCGTCCACCAAAGGCTATTTTTTTTTGCAAAATAAAATATTGGCAGGAATAAAATTCAACCTCAATTTTTTATTTTATTTTCTTTTATCTGACAGTCCCGTGAGTTCCATATTGATTTTTAAATGATATTTTTTTTCTCACCTCGACAATATATAGCATTATTTCGCTACTATAGTATTTTGCTTAAACAATTAATTAATTTGCTTTCTTCCCATTTTTTAGTACGTGATTGATAATGTGATGACTAGGTCAGTTTTCCTGTATCAAATCAATATTCCTAACATGATAATTCACGCAATCGAAGGACTCTCTCATTCACAAATAATTTGATTATTTCTGTCTCATTCTAAAAAAGAGAGAGAGAGAGAGAGATAAAAAATTACCAGATGTTGTCACGAAAATCATTTTTTTTTAATCAAATGGAAATCAAATTTATTCAGGGATGTCATGTATTTCATAATGAGAAAATAGAATATAATATAATATTAAGTAAAAGAATAAGAAAACTTCGCCTAAACCAAATCCTCGTGGTAAGTGTGATTTATTTGTTAACTTTTGAAATCAGAAAATTCCGGTTAAATTCCAAGAGATCAAGAAAATCTTAAAAATAAATTAATAACAATTTAGATGTCAGAAAAATTTCATTAGCAAATGTCATATGTGGGATTAACAACTCCATTAGTCGGATTATAATTTTTTAAGACTTTTCTAACATATGAATTTCCTTAAAACATTTTTAAAATTTTCTTGATATATTGGGATCTAAACGAAATTTTCCCCGATTGAATTCTACTTACCTCTACATCACAGGATCCATGGAGCTCTAATCCTTTATGGGGGTGTTTTTTATTTTTTTAAATGAATATTATGGTCAATGACTCATAAATAGCAACAATTTTCTTGAAATTAGTTACTCCTATGTTCATATATCATGTTATTTTTAATTATTTCCTTCCACATGGGTATCTAATTTAAAATTTTTTCGTTATTTTATTTAAATGTTGATAATTATTTTAGGCTAAAGTATACTTTTAGTCCTTTAAATTTACATGAGATATACTTTTGGTCCCTTAACTTTATAAAACATACTTTTAGTCTTATAATTTTAACACTGTTAATTTTACTAATAGAAAATGTAAACTCAAGTGATGACGGTGTAAACTTAAGTGATGATTGTATAATTAAATGCTATTAAATTTAAATTTAAAATATGAGTAAATTGAAGAATATATAAGATTTGTTTAATTAAATGATATTAGTCATCATTTGAGTTCACCACGTCAGCATTTTTTGTTAGCAATGTTAACGGTGTTAGCGTTTTAAGACCAAATATATACTTTATAAAGTTAGAGGACTCAAAGTATGACTTATATAAAACTTAGAGGACTAAAAGTATACTTTAGCCATTATTTTATATTCATAATGATAAATTCAATTTATTCACAGTTTAAATTTTATTTTACACTAATAGAAGGTATTCATTTGTTTAGCGTAAACACCTTTATTTTTAATTTATATAAATTTATGGACTTTATAAAATTTTATTAATTTATTTTAACACCATTTTAACGTCTGGCATTTTTATAAATAAAATTTTCTAAAGGCTATAAATTAAAATTATCCAATCTAACGTTAAGGGTTTAATTCTTTTATTTTTTGCCATCCATTAAGGGTTTAATTCAAGCAAAGTAAACAATCGAGACTTGATCTCAAATTGAGATAATTATAAGGCTCTATGGATTAATTTTATCAAAATATAATATGACATGAAAATTAAATATATAATTTTATTAAATTTGAGATAAATATTGTTATTAGTTATTTAAGTTGCACAACATTGTAAGAGAAATAATTCAAAAAGACCAAATTAAAAAATATGTGCGTGTTTCTAAGATCCCTAGCACTCAATGCTTCAAAGAATATGTGTAAATTTCTGTAATATAATCATTAAAAACTTAAACTCATAATTATAATTAAATATTTTTTTCAAAATTAAATGTGTAGGTACTTGGAAGTTGGAGCTTTAGATTATTTACTGCAGCCTCAACCAAAAAAGAAGAAGGGAAGTTCAGATAAATACTATAAAAATTTTAAAATATCAAACCAATCTTGTTTCCTAATTTCGTTAATTACTCAATACATTTGATAAGTAAGTAACAATAATTAAAAATTGTAAATTGGATTTTTTTAAAAAAAAATAACTTATCCAAACAGTTTTTTTAAATTAAAACCTATATATTTCTCTTACAGATGATGCAGATTGGCATCAATTATTTTATTTATTTATTTAAAAAAAGACATCCTAATCCATTCCTGATTTTTAGGATTATTTATTTTTTCCAGCTAAAATTCATTTTGAAACGAGTCTAATTTTGGGTGCGTCCAGAGTCTAGAGTAACAGTGAATCTCAACGGAATCTAACATCACCGCCACTTAAATCGAAGTGATCGGAGAAGACCGACCCGTCACGCTAAAATAGCCATGTTTTAAATTTATTTTTCCTTTTCCATTTCCCGAAAGTTATAGCTATTTGTGGCAGAAAGGATCAGGTTCAGGAGTGGTGAAAAAAATACAGGGAAAGTTATCTTGCGCCAAAATTTGCAGGATTTGGTGCAAAGAAGAGAAAAATTTCCGTTTCAACCTTCAATATTGGTTGAATGGAATTCTAGATTCATTGAAAACTCCGTTGATCAATTGATTTGCTTCTCAGGCTTTCTCGATTCAGCGGCTCTGATCATTGTTCGTTGCTTTATGGTCTGCGATTGCGACGTGATTTATATGGTATGATTATGCAAAGGAAGCATAAGCGAGAGGAAACTGCTTGAGCGAATCAAGGGATTGTTATTGGCTTTTCTTTATTTGGCGTGTTCGAGTTTTGGATCGGACTCAAGAACAAGCGTGTTGGTTGTTGAATTTCTTCGAATCACGCGTTTATTGTCGGGCTTAAGGTTGTCAGCACTGAGGCCGTTCCCCTGGCATTTTGACACCTCTTTGTCTTCTCTATCAAATGCAATAGAGTTTCGGTGGGATTGGAGTGGGTAGTTTTGGTTTTTTCATCGGCCCACAAACGTTTCTGGGGAATCGTGGAATTGGATTGAATTCAATTTCATTCGAACATGACACAGGTTGTTTATAATTTGGTTTCTGAATCTGGGTTTTATGCTATTTTCGTTTCGAAGTTATTGTTGACCATCGAATACTTGATGTCTATGGTAGGCTTTAGCCACTGCGTTGCTGCTGAAAGAGAAGGAAGAGGCACCGGTTATAGCAAACCGGTTAGAGGCTGCCGATACAGTGGTGGACGTTGGGGGTGCAGACTGTTTTGCCGGTCTAGAATGCTTTCTGAACATTGTCAGGGCACTGGGAATGGGATCATGCCTCTCGGTGGCCCATCCCCTCCCTTACTCGCCGGAATCCACTTCAGAAAGTGCGAAGCGAAGGAGGAAATTAAGGAGCAGCTCTTCGTTTGATTCTAAGACGGAATTGGGCCTACATAAAATCCCTGGGAGAATGTTCGTAAATGGATCCAGTGAGATCGCGTCCCTGTTTTGTAAGCAAGGCAAGAAAGGGATCAACCAGGACGCCATGCTTGTTTGGGAGGTTAGCCAATCTCTTACATATTATAGGATATGCTTTCTTTTTCTAGCACGTCATCATGCTATGAAATTGTTAAAAATACATGAAAGTTGAATGTCTTGTTATATTTTGGTCTAACGACTTGTGAACCAGGTCTGTATCCATTTGAAAGGTAATAAAGATCTAATGAATGGTTTGTTCCAGTGTTTACTTTACTCCAATCGGCTTTTAAACGTGACATGACCTGATTTCCGTTTATTTCCTCGTCATTTGCAATAGACTTTTGTGGTACTAGATTTGTTTGCGAAACCAAATCGGTACTCCGACACTATAACTGATGTTATATATATTATTAACGATACAAAAAAAAAAAAAAAAATTCTTTGCCCTCCTTTTTCAGAACTTCTGTACAAAGGACGCCATTTTTTGTGGAGTTTTTGATGGCCATGGTCCTAGTGGTCATAGGGTAGCAAAGAGAGTCAGGGATTCCTTCCCTTTAAAGCTTATTGCCCAATGGGAATTGCATCATAACAATAAGGATGGACTAAGTGACAACAGGAATCCTATGGCTATGGCAAACCATAAATCAGAGGATATTGGATTCAAAATGGTTGGTGAGAAATCTAGTCTTACTGATCAAGAGCACAACTGTACCAATACTATGAAGGCGCTGAAGGAATCTTTTCTGAAGGCTTGCAAGATTATGGACAAGGAACTGAAACTGCATCCTGATATTGATTGCTTTTGCAGTGGGACAACTGCAGTCACCTTGGTCAAACAGGCAAGAGGTTTAAACTTACTAGGCAATATTTTTTTCAATCATTCACGGTTGTTTTTTCACTTTTCTGTGCCTTGTGTTCTTACAGGGGCAAGATCTTGTTATTGGAAATGTTGGGGATTCAAGAGCTATATTGGGTACTAGGGATCATGATAATTCTCTTATTGCTGTTCAGTTGACCATTGACTTGAAGCCAAATCTTCCAAGTATGCCTCTCTCTCTCTCTCTCTGGGTGTGTGCACACATGCGCATGCACATAAAGAACTCCATCTCTGTATGTGATTGTTAATTGTCAGCATTTGGAAACAATTTTGACCAACTACTAGATATTCTTGACCAACAAGTATATCATTCTTTCGACTCCCCTTTGATTGTTTTTGACATCTGTTACACCTTCATTTATAACATATTAACGACCTAAATTGGCCAAACTGCAAAATTGTCTCAAGTCTCAACCATCTAGGGGTTTGTATTTTGTATCGTTCAGCTTTATGTAGCATCGATCAGTACTTTGATTCTCACTTGGAATTTATTTTCGTACATCAGATAGAATAGAAATCTAATTCTGATATATTGATGTATAATCCGCCTTCCTTTCATTTAGGGGAAGAAGAGAGAATCAAGCGGTGTAGAGGACGTGTATTTGCTCTTCGCAATGAACCTGAGGTTGCTCGAGTTTGGCTGCCCAATGCTGACTCCCCAGGCCTTGCTATGGCACGAGCTTTTGGAGATTTTATTCTTAAAGACTTTGGTCTGATATCTGTTCCTGATATCTCCCATCACCGCCTTACTGAGAAGGATGAATTTGTTGTATTAGCCACAGATGGGGTAAAAAACATTACGGTCTACCATGGAATAACCTGCATATTTTGTTGAAAGTGCATTGATTTAGTCAATGATTATTATAGATTTGATTTCTTTTTTCTTTTTTTCGTTTTTCAGATTTGGGATGTTTTGTCGAACCAAGAAGTTGTGGACATTGTGGCTTCTGTGTCACGCTCTTCCGCAGCTCGAACACTTGTTGAGACTGCTGTTCGAGCATGGAGAACAAAGTACCCGACTTCAAAAATTGATGATTGTGCTGTAGTGTGTCTCTTTTTTGATTCAGATTCAGACTTAAAGACAGTTTACTCCACACACAAGGAGATGCCCGAGGCATCGACTAATCACCAATCTGAGGGATCTGCTCCTCAAACTGGAGTTAACTGTTCAGAAAAGTCTATTGCTTCCCCTGAGAATGTTCCTATGCTTGGGAAAAAAGGAGATGGAGTAGAAGCTGTACAGCAGCAGTAGCGTTAGCTTTTACTTCTTGTCTCTTCCCAAGCCTTGCTTATTTTGTTGAAAGGTTGGGAGAACCAGGTTCCAACACTGGAAGGGAAAGAAAAAAGTGGCTATTCTTTTGTTTTGGGTCCATTTTAGTACCAATTCTTTTCATTATTCAACCGTCACTTCCTTCAAAGGCATTTGGTAGGAAGGTGAGGGTCGTCTTCTTTCTTCTGCTTTTTTAATGCTTTATATTTGAAGAGAAAAGTGAGCTCTGGCCTTATTTTTTCGGCGGAGACCTTCCTTCTCAGTGTATATTTTGTTAAGATTTGGAGTTTTTGTAAATCCAAGTCTATGTATGGACATAATATGTAGCTTTGTTAGTCTGGTTGTTGGGTTTGATGCCTGGTCTTGTTTGGTCAATTTGTTGGTCCTTTTGATGTGTTGACTTTTGTCCTTCAAGTGTAGATTTGTGTTTCCGATTTGGTCAACAAAGACAGCAGATATGATAAGGAATATTAAAAGGTTCATTGTTTCCCATGAACGTGTTCGAATGAGTTCGGAGTTGGCACCCTGCCTGCGCATGGGCGGCCATCGTGTCTAGTCTAGACGCCAAATCGGACAACCAAGAGCCGTATCAAATCACGCTACGCAGATTTTCGGTTCTAAAACGTAGGACTTGGTTTGAAAGTAAATCTTGGTTCTACGTGTAATATTTTTTCTATTTTATTTCTCATTTATAATTCTTCTTTCAATTAATTTTCCACATTTACAGATTGAATCTAATGTTAGAAGTATTTTGGAAAGGTCAGGTCATATGCTATAATTAAGTGGTAATTTATTTAGTTTTCTTAAATCTCCTCAAATAAAATAAATAGAAAGATATGAGAAAAACACTGTTAAAATAAGGAAAAGACAAATAAGGAAGGCCAAGGTCTGAAATCCTCTGGGATTTTCTAATCTTTTCAAATGATTAATATGCTTCTGAGTAAGTTTTGAAAAATTGAGTGAAGTTAATATATATATTAAAGTTGTTATTATTTATATCTAAGTTATTATCTATGCCTAAGTTGTCAATGACACTTGATATGTAGCCTCAAAATATTACCCTCAACCTCAAGCTTGTTAACATTTGAGAAGGACAAGTAGTCAATAGGTATATTGAAGCTGTTATTTATAATCCTAAAATTTTGTTATCTATACCTAAGTTGTTAATGACACCTGACAGCATTTAGGGAGGTAAATAGTCAATATGTTTATTGAAGTTGTTACTCTCTCCCGTTATAAATATAAGACAAAGTTTGTAATGCAAATTCTAATATAAACTTTGTCCTATATTTAAGACCAGACATAGTATTGTCTATACCTAAGTTGTTAATGACACCTAACATGTGTGGCTTCAAAACTTATCCAAGGGCATATTGGTTATTTGGAGAGACCTGGAAATACCAAATTCCTCCATCAGGTCTAACTTGATGTTTCAGATATTGACCTCTCTTATTTATCTTTTACCAATTTCAATAATATTTCTCTAAGATTTTTTTTGGATAAATATGACGATAAAAGTAATTTTAAATATACATGATTGATTAATTTCTAGATGTTCTTAATCTTTTTTGAAGAGACATTCGCTAGTTTGAATAACTATTAATTTGTTTCATATATATCCACATTTAATAAAGATAGTAAAAGAGACTAGAATTAATATCAGGTTACAGGATAGAATAGTTAATAAGGATAATTAGAAATCACATTAATTTATGACCAATTTTATAATAGCGAATTAAAGACTTGGATTATAAAGGGCACATCTTACGCTGTTAAACCTAAGGAGCCCTGACACTTTTTTAATTGTATTTTTCTTGCCCAAACATTGATACACGATAAATTGATTAGAAGTATTTCATATTTATAGTTTAACACCAGACAGAGTATCAATAAACTGAGAACAAAAACAAGAAAGATTTACAGCCACATCTGATCTGGCATTTGCCGGAAGTAAGATCCGCCGGTTGACGAATCACAAGAAGTCAGCACTCGAATCCTCGAGTTTGATTAATGTAATAGGTGAAATTTAATGCAATATAATAATATTTTAATTTTATATTTAATATTGTAATTATTATACTATTTAACATATAATATTAAATATCACCCATTAAAATATATAATCCATTGGTTAAGGCTAGAGTAAGTGGAGAGAAGCTTCCTGTCTCTAGACAAAACGAATTTTGTATGATTTTGCCGGAAAAAAACGACTTGGTCGGAGACTTTGACTTCATAATCCAGCATCCATCACGCGATGGGTTCGTCAAATAAATCTTTTTATAATCGTTATCATTTTAAACGTCATGTCATGAATTCTTTAACTTGGTTAATTCAGGCTAATAAACCATTTTACTAATTAAAAACGACACAACAAATCAACAATCTCTCTAACTCTAGTTTTTTCCGGGAAATTCGCAGATATAAACAAAAAAAAAAAAATTATCAAAATAGACCAGTAGGCAAAAAATTTTCAGATCTAACCTAGTTGATGGCGTCACGTCAGCGGGTGCCACACTGGCACCACACGTGGCACGCCACATAAGTAGCGCCACGACACGTGGCGCCACTTTTATAAATATTTTTTTTAATTTTTAATTATTATAATTATATATTTTTATATTTAATATATATTAAATATAATATATATTATTTTATATAATATATTTTTTTTAAAATAAAAAATAATATATTATATCAATAAATTACATATTAAATTATATAATCTAATATATATATATATATATATATATATATATATATATATATTAAATAATTTTTTTAAAATTTTAAATTATTATAATTATATATTATTATATTTAATATATATTAAATATAATATATATTATTTTATATAATATATATATTATATTAATAAATTACATATTAAATTATATAATCTAATATATATATATATATAATATTAAATCGTTCCGGCTGTAGGGTTCCAGCTGATTGTTCCTAGTGCGATTAAATTGTAGCTGTTCGTAGTGCGATTTAATCATTACTTTTTTAATCTTCATATTATATGAATTAAATCTTCATATATATTTAATATAATTGTAACACCCCGGATTTCTAAAGTTCAAATAACATAAATATTCCAATGGTTTTCATAAATAATAATAGAAATCCAAAATAATCAACATCCGGAAGGTGTCACCGCCGCATTTGTATGGAACAAGTGCAAGGCTTCTTATTACAGGAAATAATTCTAAACTTAAACATTATTCGAAAAAAAATAAAATAAATGAAAATAAATGAAAGTAGATAACTAGAGTTTATTGTCCGTCATCCTCACTTCTCACGGCTAGCCCCAATTTTTGAAACCTGTTCACTGAAACTCTGCTCCCCCGAAGGATCATCGCAGCCCAAGAATACACACATCAGCAAACGCTGGTAATCCTAATTAATTAAGGGTAAAATGAAATAATATAGAACAGAAATAAGTAGACAGATAAATAAATTTGATATGAATTAAAATAAAATAAATAAATTATAAAATAATTTAATTTAATTCCAACATAAAATAAAATAATAAAAATAAATTAATTGCAAAATAAAATAGCATAAAGGCATCATATGTGTATATGTATAAACTAAAAGGTGTCATGGTTTTTAGAGTTTTCTAGTGGGAAGAGAACCATGGTAGAACCGGGAAACCCTGCCAGTCTACCCTGTGACCCGGGAAACCCTGCCAGTCACAAATCATCATAATTTGGCCATTTCGTAATTTTCTTCCTAGTGTGCACACCTCTTCCCAAAGTTGCTACTAGTGTCCCGGGAAACCCTGCCAGACACCACTTTGGGAAGAACGGATATATCGGTTCACATCAAATAAATTTTCGAAGGCATAAAGCCTTAAAAATGTGTTCATCACTTTAGGAGGTACCATCCTAAAGCTATCTTCCCATAGCTAATTTATCTTAAATACACCCATCATAACATTCCTAAATTATCTATATCATTTAATTATCTTTTATATAGTTTTCTATTATTTAATTGAATATCCGATACAAGGATTTTTTTATATAAAATTTAATCATGTCTTAGTTTAATGTGCAGCGAATATTATATATAAGAAAAAGGAAAAGTATCAAATAATATAGTGTTAGATAGACAAATCTAGCATCTACTTGTGTGGAGCAAGAGAAAGAATCAGGGACGTGTCATGTGAATATGTGAATCAAAAGTAGAAGGAGAGCTCAATGCTTTAAACACACAAGAAAAAAAAGGCAATGCTGTAATATACGTGGACCCCACCGAAACAAGAGAAAAACCCTAATGTAATGATCATGCAATAGCAATTGGTTTTATCTAGTAAAATTCAACTCAAAGGGTCCCGTATATGTATATTTGCACGGATGCAGAGACTCATCCGATCCAATTTGTCACTCACGGGTCCCACCTCCAATTCAATTCATTCCTTATCAATCTCACAAAGGCACATACAGGATTTACAAAAAGACAAAACCATATTCATATAGATATTGACCTTGCAAAAATATAAGCTAACCCTAGAGTCTAATCTAATCTATCTAATCAGAATAAATCAAAATGATTAAGATATAATATCCTAAGATATAATATATCTCTAATATAACAAATATCAAATTTAATAAGATATAGATTAAATCTAAATAATCCATAATATTATATTATAATATTCTAACAATATTCAATGATTCCAATGTTTAAAAAGATTGGTTGACGGAGGTAGACAGACACACCCTACAACAATGCTATATCTGTAAAAAGGGAATAGGATTGGCTTTTGAAGAAATATTAAGTATATTAATATAATTTGAAATTTAAAATAAATACAGATACCGAATTTTCCCCTACTTGCTGCAAATAATTTCTTTCAATACTATTAATGCCTAGTGTGACCAAGCACAAATTTGATAACCCTAATCAATACCCTATGAAATTGTAACTCGAAAGAATTGTCTCTAAATCGATGTCATGCTCATAAATCTATGTGCTCCTTGTGACCATTATTAGTCCAAACCACCAAAGCGGAAAAATATAAATAAATATGATCCTCAACCCTCAGTTCTTCATCTTGATATAAACAAACCAGATTAAAGTTAATCAGAAGGTTCTTATACCCATATGGCTGTAACTCCTGTAACTAGACTGTCAAACGACGTACAGAATGAGATACCCGATGGTAAATTAGATTAATGGCAGTAGTCATGGGATCATGCAGAGGCACATAAGAATGGTGATTCAAAAAAGACAAACCCAATTCAATTAATTACCCATTCTTATTCATCCAGAGACTATGCACATACGGGATGATGATTCACAAAAAGATAAAACAATAAATATACGTATATATTTTTATCCTGCAAAACGAAAGGCATGGAGTATTATATATATATATATATATATATATATATATATATATATATATATATATATATATATATGAAATTTAATTCAAACATAAGAAAACCTATAAGGAAAAAGAACCGAGAATGCATCGATATTCAAAGTTATTGTCCTGGGGATTAGGATTACAATCAATTAATTCTAATCAACGTTCTAACGCTACTAACAATTAATTTTTATTGCTCAAGGGATTAGGATTACAATCAATTAATTCTAATCAACGTTCTAATGCTACCAATAATTAATTTTTATTGCTGACGGGATTAGGATTACCTGGCCTCCGTGGTTGCAGAGCTCCTAGAAGAGAATTTCTGCCGCAAAAATTTTTAGAGAGGGAACTGATAGGTGATGGCTAGGGTTAGATGACTAGTCCTAAGTTTATAGTTGAAATTAGGGTTTCCTATGGGTTGGGCTTTGTGGGTTGGGTTTTAACTATTACTAATTTAAATAATAATGACAAATCACCTATTAGATTCTAATTTAAATTTTTTTATCTTTACCTATCCATTATATATATATATATATATATATATATATATATATATATATCTACACACACATTACTTTATTATAAATTATAAATTTTAATATTAGTATTTATTATCATTATTATGATTATTAAAAATAAAATAAAATAAAATCTAGGGTATTACATTGTTGATCTAATAAATGGTAAAATAATGCAAAGATTATTAAATTCTATTAAATCAATCAATAAATCTATACTTAATAAAATCAAATCTATCTAAACTAACAACTAATCAAATTAATCTAAACTAATAAAATTTAAACTAATACTATATTATCACTATTATTACTTTTACTTTTATTATTATTATTAACAACAACAATAATAATAATCTGGGGTATTACAATAATATACTCCAAAAAGATCAACAGGCAAACCAGCAGGATCAAGTTAAAAAGATCCACAAGGAACACCATCTCTTTCATCACCAGCCATTAGATATTGCCCATGTTTCCCCTTTACCAGGATATACCATGTAACGTCTTGCTCTGTCAATTCCTTTTATGGTATGCATTTGATGAGAGAACATAGCATTGTCCTCATTTTTGCTAATCAATCTCACTTTTATCATTTTGCTTATCCCCATCATTGCTGCCTGCAACATCATCTTCCTCGACAATCCTGTTGTTTTTAAAACCATGGTGGCGCCACTAACAATTATTCTTGGCCGTTCGAACCTCGTAAGACCCATTACAAGCTGCGTCTCTTTTTACTATTTCTCATCGTCTCCCCTTTTTCTAGTTCCTTCGCCTAACACTCTTGTTCAGCAAGATCACCGATCGGTCCAGAGAACTCATCGTCTGTCCGATATTTGCTTTCGATGTAGTCAAGTTGGTCATTGGAGCCACAATTGCCCTCTTAACAATCGTATTCTCTTACTTTTCATTGCTGCCTGCAACATCATCTTCCTCGACAATCCTGTTGTTTTTATGTTTTTTTCCTTCTCTCTCTGATGACCACTGTTACAAGTCATAATATAATAATGTATTATATTAATAATATATATTATATAAAATATAATATATATTATTAATATAATAATATATTATATTAATATTATATATATACTAGATTATATAATTTAATATGTAATTTATTAATATAATATATTTTTTTCTTGTAAAAAAAATATATTATATATAAGATATATTATATAAAATAATATATATTATATTTAATATATTATTTTTTTTTCTGGAAAAAAATATATTATATATAATATATATTATATTTAATATATATTAAATATAAAAATATATAATTATAATAATTAAAAATTTTATGTAAAAGTGATGTGGCGTGCCAACGTGGCACGCCACATGCGCAGTGGCGCCACGTGTGGCGCTCGCTGACGTGGCGCCACCAACTAGGTTAGATCTGAAAATTTTTTGCCTACTGGTCTATTTTGATAATTTTTTTTTTGGTTTATATCTGCGAATTTCCCGTTTTTTCTCCTTTTTGTCGTTCCCCTTTAAAATCTCAAAGAACTACACTCAAATTTCATAGGGTTAAGGAGCAATTTTGCCCCTAAAGTACTCAGTCAGGAGCAATTTTGCCCCTAAAGTACTCAGTCAGGAGCAATTTTGCCCCTAAAGTACTCAGTTAGGAGCAATTTTGCCCCTTAGGTCTTTGTTAGAGCAATGTTGCCCCTAATGTTCATAATCGTAGCAATGTCGCCCCCATCTAATGGTTTGACTCACGGTCGTCTGCCACATAGGATTATTTGACACTTAGGACGGCAAATGGACGGCCACGTGGGACTTAACATGTGGGTCAAATGAGTGGGTTTTTGTTTTTTATTTTTTTGAACTCTGGTCAAATCCTTACTTCTCTGACAGGAAAAAGGCTCAACCATGGGTGTTTTAAGGGCCAACGTTTTTGAGGATTTCTGCTGGTGAACGTGTAACGATGGACCAAAGAAGAGGAGTTCTTGAGTCGACAAATTCAACATCATCGACATCAACCAGGAGGAGGAGGGCGACGATGCTATGACGTGTTGACGGAGATGTTGTAGAACGACGTTCGTCGACGATGTGTCACTGTGGGTTGTTTGCACGGCTGTATACCTCCTGGACTGAGCAAAACCCAGGTAGGAGATTCTTCGGATGCAAAAATTATCAACAGGTAAGGGTAAATCACTGGATTTGGTTGTTTTGATTTCAGTGAGGGGGCGTTTTTGTGGAATGATGTGGGCGTTTATTTAACAAATTTTTCTGTACAGGGAAGGGGCTGTGGGTTTTTCAAGTGGCATGACAGTGAAATGGGAGAGAGGGTAAAAGATGTGATAAATGAGCTCTTGGGACACGTGGAGAATCTGAATGACAGGAATCTGGGGCTAAGGACAATGGATGAGGGAGGAGTTACTGGAAATGTTGAAGATGACATAGCCTCCATTTATGCTAACATGAGGAACAATGAAAGCAGACCGAAGCAAACTTTATTTGCATTGTTCATCACTTGGTTATTTTGTTTATTTTTATTGTGTCGTTAATTAAAGCGGATTTGGGGATGTAATCCAACTTAGATGAGAATGATATGGAATTGAGGATGAATGCAATGTTTGAAGAAGTATATGTATTGGTTATTTAACTGTGTTAGCTTTGCCTGGATTCTTAAAGTTGTTGATCATTTAACTGTAAATGGGTTGGTCACTTTACTATGTTATATTTGTTAGAGTAAGTAAATGATTAAGATGTAAAATCTTAAAGCAAAATAAGCAGATGTGGTATAATGTTTATGCAAATAAAAGCAAGCTTGCAATTTGTGAATTAACTGTATATTGGGCAAATCCAACAGAAGGTCAACATGTTGTGACAACATAGTGTTGGCTATGATTAATTTCGATGATGTCTTATATAAATGTCATTATCCAGAACAAAAAGTTTACATACTACATTTATCTTCTACTTTGACTAATTCTTATATATTAATGTAGATATGAAGAATGATCAATAAAGAATGATCAAGATGGGAGAACTTGATGAATGGAATAAGAATATCATCATACAAGCTCTAAGATTGATTCTAGAAGTCTCAGTACAAGTTGGAATGGCGCAATTCGAAGTTAAAATAAGCAAGTTGAAGTTTCACGATGAATAGTAACTGAGTTGCTATAGTACTGAGTTGTTACAGTGACTATGCTACAGTACCGATCATTCCTCGACCTTGCTTGAGCACGAAAATCGTTTCTGCTCGAGCAAGCCATATGTGTGCTCAAGCAACAACGCTTCTCAGCTACTCTGTTCAGCTCTGTTTCAGGCGACCTCTGATAATTTGATGATATCTTCCAAATCAGAAATCGGATTGACGTGAAACCAATTTTGTATGAAACTAGACATCTAATGCGTCATCTTGACAAAAATTCAAGTCTAAATAAGACCAAATGAGAGAGATACGAATTTTTGAAATTGCCCTATTTGTCACCATCATACAGCAGACCAAGGTTTGATAATTTGAGCATATCTCATAAAATACACATCGGAATGAGCTGAAATCGGTGGCATATGAAACTAGACTCACATACCTTTCCAAAAACATCAAGATCACAGGAAAAAAAGATCAAATGGGAGAGATATGATTTTTGGAAGTTTATAGTTTGTTTCAGAAGTGTGCAAAAATGTTGGTTCAAGAACAACTTCTATTAATCTGATCATAATGCTCAACATACAATGAGTTTGGAGATGATTCTTATTGCATTGGAAAGAAGACTTGAAGAGCTTTTTAGGTATGAGTGGTTTGTCAAATTTGAAGTTATATCGAAGATGTTACGCTCACGAGAAATTGAATGTTGTGTTGTTCATCACATTGAGGAGATTAATCATTGAACAAGATCAATCTAGTAAAGGCTTTTATTTCTACCTTAGAATACTCATCCTAATAGATTGATTAAATATTTCAAAGAGACATGCCCGAGCAAAGCATTGATATGCTTGAGCAGCAGCGAATCAAAGAGCTAAAGAAGTCATGCTTGAGCAAGCAATCTTCATGCTCGAGCATTAGCAAGGTCGAGCCAAACAGAATGTATTTGTGATGTCGTGCTCGAGCAGATAATCAGTATGCTCAAGCAAGAATGTAAGACATGCTCGAGCAGAGAAAAGAGATGCTCGAGAAACGAACCAAAAGCCTCTTCCTTGCCTTGTATGTGGTTGTGCCCGAGCAAGACTAAAGGCATGCTCGAACACTAGCAATATGATGCTCGAGCAGAGAGAGCTTCATGCCCGAGTAGTAGCGAGACGTGCAATTGTGTTAAATTCTTGAACGTTCATTCTTGAGCACGAAAACACCACGTCCGAGCAAGCTCAATTTCATGCTTGAGCACACCCTTACCTATTGATAATTTCTGCATCCGAAGAATCTCCTACCTGGGTTTTGCTCAGTCCAGGAGGTATACAGCCGTGCAAACAACCCACAGTGACACATCGTCGACGAACGTCGTTCTACAACATCTCTGTCAACACGTCGTAGCATCGTCGCCCTCCTCCTCCTGGTTGATGTTGATGATGTTGAATCTGTCGACTCAAGAACTCCTCTTCTCTGGTCCATCGTTACGCGTTCACCAGCAGAAATCCTCGAAAACGTTGGCCCTTAAAACACCCATGGTTGAGCCTTTTTCCTGTCAAAGAAGTAAGGATTTGACCAAAGTTCAAAAAATAAAATAAAATAAAAACCCACTCATTTGACCCACGTGGCTGTCCATTTGCCATCCTAAGTGTCAAATGATCCTATGTGGCAGACGGCCGTGAGTCAAACCGTTAGATGGAGGCAACATTGCTATGATTATGAACATTAGGGGCAACATTGCTCCAACAAAGACTTAAGGGGCAAAATTGCTCCTGACTACGTACTTCAGGGGCAAAAATGCACCTTAACCCAATTTCATACCCTTTAGAACCTCCATTCACATTATATTCAGCTTGCGAGGTTGGAATCGTGAGACGTCAACTCAAATAATAAGAATGAGACAAAGGCCTAATATACAAAACCTCGTAATGTTATAAAAAATAGAAGAGCCATAATTCAAAGTTCAAAACACAAGTTCCAAAGGCAGGCATGAAGAAACTATGATGCTCAAGTATATAAACAGTTATCTCAAAAGAGAACTCAAGTTTTGGCTTGTGGCATCTAATTTTACATTGCCAATTTGCAATCAGAATCCAGGCCAAGTAAACAGCTACATTCTAAGATCATATACAGTTGGTGCTCACTGCGTAGTAGTAAGCTTTCTGCGATTTACAAATTCACCATGGGAAGAAAATTTTTACTCTCTCTCACAGTTTATGCTATGCTAAGGTAGTGTCCTGCGTTTTCCCTTTAAATAATAACATTTACAAATCATGGAAGTTTTTCCCATAATTTCAAGTTTCTCACCCTAATTTTCAATTCTTTGTACTGTAATGTTGACTATGACATGTTTATTAGCTGCCGCATCTCAATGAATTGACCAGGGAGAATAGAATTAATATGATTATCGCCCGATGAATATATAAAGTGCAGGCAGAAGAAATATAGTGGGAACCTACTAAGTGAACTGTGCCAGTCTTCTCATCCTTCACTTCGATGCTTGAAGAACCTATATAGATATAAACATCGGACACAAATAATGGATTGAGCAACAGAAACACAACATAATGCCAGTAAGTAATTCATAATTGATTTCTTGTAATTTTCGTAGTTATTATATCCAACTTTCTTTAGGTCACATGACAGCAAGCAAATCATACAGAAGCATGAGTAAAATAAACAAGCAAGCACGCGCAATTCCACCTTTAACTATATGATGTGCTGTGGAATGTGGTATAGAATCTAAAATACAACATTTTGATATAACTACACTATCTGACATAAGATAACTAAAAGATACGGGCAAAAAATATCATAATAATAACTACAAGATAACAATCAATCCCATCACTTTTGATGTCATGTGAGTTATACAATCTAGAAGGAAAATGTAAAATATTCCTCTCTCGAAATCTATAAAAAAATCATTGAATGCAGAAAATTTACAGATCAAAACAAGAAACTCTTGCACAGAAGCCAAAAGTTCTAGTGCTCATTCAAAAGTGCAGGGCCTAATGCCATCTATAGAGGCAAGGAACTTTTCTCTCTGCTAGTGCAAGCAAATGAGGGTTGCAGTTCAAGGTCCAGGAAATTTTTTTATGGCATTCATTTTTCTCCTAGCGAGTTAGTTAAGTGTTGAGAAAATAATTTATTCTTCAGATTTTCAAGGTGTTGCAGGATATCTGAGCTAGAAATAATCATTCCACATCCATCCCATATGAATTCTTCTAAGGTCAGATAAGAGCACGAATAGCCTGATGATATTGGCATTTTCAAAGTCCCATATAGATTGTACATGTACGAGATTTTCCAGATCTACCCAAAAAGAAAAGAAAGTAAAAGGGAAATAGACGCAATACTCACAGTTATACTCAGTCCATCCTATGGCCTGCTTTTCAAGGTCATACAAGACTAGTTTATTCGAAAGCACTAGATCTGCAACAGAAACAGATATAATTATATAGTTAAACAACAAAATAGTGTCATGGAGGGCAAACTTTGCATCATCAATGATCTCCGTTAACAGTGATCAGAAAATATCTTCCAACGGCACTATAAAACCAAAGATAGGTAGCTAACACCATTTTATGAAATTACATGAACTAAAAGCTAACGAACTACTCATAAGGGATTATGGTTGAGACACATCTCCACATACAAATGGTCCAACTCATACATCCCACGGACAACCCCCTCTTTTTTAATTCCCCAGGCTCCAAATTATTCCCTCAATTCCATGTAATAGAGCCAAGTGTGACTTTAGTATTTCACTTATGATGCTTAGCAAAGGTGCTTATTGAGATCCTACTTAAAATTTCAGTTTAGCGACTCAATAATTGAGTTATTTGCAGGTCCAACCAGTGGAAATCAAACTCCCCTCTCCATGTAGTAGTCATTTACCAAGCTATGATACTATGTATCTTCAGAAATTCCATTTTAGACTTCATAACTAGGTTATGTGATGCATATGTGTGGTATTCGTATCTTGGCATTGGCTAAACAACCAGACAAAAAACGAAGCATCACTCAACAAATTAGTGCTAAAGTGTAACATCCATGTACATATAATTCTCATGAGAATACCTCCCAATAAGGTCATGTTCTTGCTATCTCTCGATTGCATCCCACTATTTTGCCAACCAATGCACCAGTAACCTTCCTGCAAAGATATTCACAATAATTAAGTTTGGTTCATTTGATTGTAAATAGGAGAAATCTTGAAATACAAAAGTAGCATTAAATGTAGTCCCAACTTGTTTTGACATGGAATGAATCTAGAAACGAGAGACAAGGACTAAAACTATGAGCTGTGTTAAAGATCTCACATCTTCTGTTCTCCTATAGTGCATTTTTTTATACAAAACTTAAAATTATAGTTCTTAGATATGGAGCTCTGAAAAATTATTTCATTATGGTGCACGCCAAGAAACAAAAATAAAAAAGAGATGTCTGTTACAATTTGCTAAAATGTTCAAGCTGCAATTGAGAGGACTATTCATGTTGAAAAGGTCACAAGGCTTTGGATAATTTTAAGAGAACATATGATTTACACACAATTGTTTTGACTTTTACTGTGGATAAGTACAATAATCATAAGCCACAACATGCCTAAGCATAGTTGCATTAACAAGTCATATGCTCTATGTTTGATTGCCCACAAATAGAACGAAGTCCAACAAGCCTTGAATAGTTAGAACAAAAAGAAAAAAAAGAAGAAGGATATTCCACTTCCATATACTTACAGAGGGAAATAGATAATCATGTGGGTAAACCTTCAAAGAGAGTCCATTTTCAAAATAAAAAGTGACAGCCGGAAATCCATCATCAACACTACAATTGTAACATAAAATGAAAGTCAATATGCACCTGAATGGAACTGATAATAAAGTTAAGGGGAAAAAATAACATGTTGAGTAAGCAAAGAAATAGTTATGTTGGTCAACATTTCAGCAAATAGAACGAAAGAAAAACCAGAAATAGTTTTGTTGACCAACAGTTCAGAAAATAGAACAAAACAAAAACCAGAAATCAATGCTTGTGTGTTAAAAGCATTAGTGGAAAAACTCCAGAATACATAGCACCGATAGGAATGGGCTTTTCTTTCAAAACAGGGTGCTTTTGATATTAAGAAAATGTCATTGAAAGCAATTTTTCCTTCTTTTCCAATCTGGCATGTGCTCAGTGAGAAAGTTCAAACTACCAAGCATGAAAGGCATCAGTAACATTATCAAGAATTCCCATAAGTATATTCTTTGTGAAAGGCGTGTGACAAGAATTACTTACTTGAAAAGATTATTGTTTCTTCTTTAGAAAAGCAAACCACACTACTTAGTTTTTTTTAACTTCACGTTTGATATTTAAGCACTAGGAATACTGCTATCTTGCCCAATTATATATCCTGATTATGAGGTAAAGCAACAGAAAAGACTGCAAACCCTTCATAGAAGCATACTCAAGTAAGCCCATTAATGTACTCCAGGAAAAGAGAATACATTTCAGACATGATACAGGAAATAGCACTGATTTTAGACTAAACCAGACTAAACCGTTGTTAGTATCATGAAGATTTTCCCAAATTTGGCAAAAAATTTTACTAAGACAACAGATATCCTCTACCAGAAATGGCAGAACTGTTTAGGTCTTTGCATACACTTGAAAAACTAACCATTCCACCATTAAAATGACATATCCCCCACAAACCTTAGCATCTGTTTCATGTGTGTTCATGTTGACAAATCCCTAGTTATATTATCTCCTTTATCACAAAAATCAAACATAACAATACAAAAATATTTATGAAGGCGTGTTATGCATCATACCTGTCAACGTACTGAAAGCATGTATACTCATCATGAAGTGTTTGAACCTTTAAGCCAGGTTGCCCAGCAATTATCTAGCAAAAGAGCATAACTCAAACTCCTGCGTCAGCCCAAAAAAAAAATCCTGAATTTGAAATCAAAATGTAAGCTTTATCATCATGATTATATACCTTATTTACTAATGGCTCATAAATCCATTCAGGAAGATAGGCCAAAGTTGTGCCGCTGTCTATTATTGTCCCTTTATTGTATCCTGCCTCAGAAGCATCTGTTGGTAGACTAAGGAAAGAATGACCAACTTGAACTCCTGTCATGTTGACACTGTAATGTGGCCTAAAACAAATTTGAATTCTGTAAGCTAATATATATCTTTAAGAGAAAGTTTTAGTGCCAAAATAAATAAAATATCCCTGCAATAAAAAACTGCCACCATTTAGTACATATTGAATTATGAGAATGGACATTTCACGGCAGCCTAGCTCTTCTTATTTAAATTGTAAAATCGCTACATCATGAGTTTAATAAAATCATTTCAAATGAACGATTATGTAATAATAACTTCCCCAATCTCCAAGAGGAAAATAAAATTGATTTATATACATTTTGTGAACAAACCAAACTTTTCAAACATGGTAGACCTTTAACTGTTTAGTTTATTTCTTTTCTACCATAGTAATGTGTTAGACGTGTGCATTTCCTTTTACCATGCTAAAGCCAAATGATTTTGCTTCCGCCATGTTTTGTAAATAATTTTGTAAAGTATACAGTTCTTTGGGAAAACGGTGTTCACCCTTATGGAACTCATCCAAAACCCAATTGTAAATTCGAAACTGTTCACATATGACACTTGTTAATTTAAGCTACAAGTTTTTTTCTGGATCAGATAGTGCATGCTGTTAAGGAAACTAGAAACCATAATTACACACAACATAGTATGAAACTAAAATCAATCTATGACAATAAAAATAAAAGAACTTAAAGGATAAGGAGTAATACTGGTCAGTCAATAATGGAGTCATATTCACTTTAGGCTGCACAACATGACCGATAGCAAATATACCACCTCCATTTACTCCATTTAAGCAATGAGCAAATATTTTTTTCACTCTTCCAGAAGAAGCAAGTTGGGAAATCAACGAGGAATTAGCTTTTCCAAAACCAAGTATTCCATCAAGCGCTTCTTCATTTGAAGAACTTAGATCCCCAGATTGCCTAGCGCCACACCTACAAAACAACATAACTTTTGTGAAATGCAAAAGAGGCGCAAACAAGAGCAGGCCACACTTGAATACATAGTTAAAAACCATGCAGAAGAGATAATGTGCACGTGGAAAAATATTATTTCAGACTATGTTCTGGCGTTCACATGAATTGAACGTTCACAAATAGATCCACAATAATAAAACATCCAAACGCATGCAAACCAAGATTTTGCTAATAACACCATAACAAGCTCACCCGAATATAACGCTTCCATTAGCAGAAGCAGTTTCAAGGTCTCCTGACACTTGATCATATAGCACAATATCTTTTACAAAGTAACCAGCAGTGGAGCTCCCATCGCCATATATCTCGAGATATGGACAGGTTATATTAGATACGCATCCTGCCAGAAGACCTCCATTTATCTCCTTGCAAAACTCTTGAGTACAGGGAACATATTTACCAGTGGAGGAGTCCTTTATGTCATAAAGTGTAAGATCCATCTGTTATACCCAAAGAAATCTTTGTGAGAAAAGAATTAAGAAATAAGCAGACGAAGAAGAAGAATGGTATCAGAACATATTATAGCAGTATACGATTCAGGGTCTAGACATGCAAAGGGATGACAGTAAGTTCTAGATAACAACAACAAAAAATAATGAAGAGAAAACACAGACGATGATTGATGACAAAGAAACTAGCATGGTAGAGAAGAAGCTTACACCAAGGCTACTTCTGCTGGGACATTCTCTGCACTGGATGCAATTAACCCACATAATATCACTTCCAGTGTCTACCTGTAAATAATAATCCTTTGAAGGTGTTCCAATGCCAATTTTAGCGTAATAAAGCCTACAACATATCCACAAATCCATAACACCTAATTCAGGACAGCAGTTGACACATAAATGGAAAGAGAAAAGGCTTGAACTCATAAATATCGCAGCAAAAAAATGACCAATCACCCATTTCACCAATTCAAGTTTCAGACTATGACCCATTAGAATTAAGTTCCCAATTTCTCTCAGGGAGTAAAAAAATGATCAAATTGAAGACACACGCAGAAGAGCCAAAGACACGAGCACTGTGTAAAACAGGAAAAAAAAAAATAAAACGGAAATAAAACGAGAGCAGGAGAAGTAAGAAAAGAAAACCAGACCCGACGCCATCAGGACGGCCACTGCCGCCCAAAGGGAGGTCGACGCCCGCAAGAAAATTAAGCTGACGACGACTGTCGTGAGCTTTTAGGACGGCGAGGGTGCGTACTTGGCCGGCGTACTTGTTTTTGACGCTGAAGACACCATGGTTGGTTGAAGCAGAGGAAATCAAAAGAAAGAAGAGAGCAACAATGAGGAGGGAGGCCAAAGAGGGTCTGAACAAGACCATGGCGATGAAGAAGAAGAAGATAGTTGATCAGAGTAGTCAGTCAGCTCTGGGAAAACCAAATTGGTCCTTTGTGTAGTATGCAGAGCGGAGCCAATGGTGGTGGAGATGAAGGAGCGAGTGCCTGCGTGCCAAGTCTTCAAGTAGCGTTAAGACTTCTACTGTTGCCTCCCCAATGTTCGTTGTAATCGCTGATTCGCACCTTTGAGCGCGTGAGGTGCTTGGTATATTTAAGATTCTAACGGTGGTAAATATACACGCATACAGTATATATATACGCATAATCTTCATATCAATCCGAAGGCAAAAAGATTTTATATATATATATATATATTGGTAAAAAATATTAAGAACCAATAAAAAGCATCACTATAAAATTTAAGAACCAATAAGCAATCTATTTGATATAAAATTAATACTGTAGTATTTTAACGATAATTTAATATTTCTCAAATGACCTTTTTTTTTAACCTAATTAAAGAGATGTGATATGTATCAAAAAAAACAAAAGAAAAGTAACATCACCTTATCTATTTTTATTTAATAAAGTTTCCATCCAAATTAAAAGATCAATTAAATCTCAATCCTTTTCTGTTAGTGCTTCGTACCAAATAGGGTCAAGGTTCTCACATCTCTTAATCCCACATCAATTTTAAAAAATTATTTGTCACATTGTCATTGTCACATAATCTTTTTAATATGCTTGTTTATACTTGATAATTTGAAATTTGATACTTTAAATGGATACGAGATACTTTTAAAAAATCATATGTCACATTGTCATTGCCACATCAATTTCTCAAATGCTTCACGGATAGTATCGTATGCCCATATATGCTAATATTTTCTAAATGGATTTAAGATATATTGAAATATTATTTTATTATTATTATTATTTATTTTTAATACATATCCAATTCCAATATATCTAAATTATGAGTCGATATTTCAGACATTTTTTAAGTTGAATTTTATATAAAATTGTGCTATTTTTTTTTAAAAAAAAGTTTCAATACCCTTTTATATTTTATTTTTAAAATAAAATATTAGACAAAAATAGATTTTTTATGTTTCCGAACATAAATATGTTCTCTATTTGCTAATATCTTTCTATCATTTGACTTCAACATTTTAATGATTTTAGGTTGTAAATAGTTTGTAAAATTTTTTATTTTAATTTGGTGTATTCAAAGATTAAAAAAAAAAAAACTAATTGTTGAGGGAAAACATTAAATTTTTTAAGAGATTCTATGAATAAAAATATAATTAAGGATTGTGTTATGTTTGACATCAGCTATTTTAGATATCCCTTGTATTGCAATTTTATTTTATTGTGTTATACGAGTACTTTTTTTTTTAATCCAACCTGTTCACTGGAACTTTCAATTTCAACTACTCTGGATTCGTCCCGAGTTGGACCCACTATTATGGAGAAAGATCTCTTATATGAGTATATATGTGGGAGTGTATTGTTGGGAAAAAATGTGTATATGAAGCATAAGCATCACACGCTAATACTCATAACTCTTCTGGAAATATTCATGAAGCAAAAAAAAAAAAAGAATAGTTTAAACTCTAAAAAAAAAGACGTTTTGTATCACCTGTGATTAAAAAATTCAGGATATCTTGTACTCTAGGATAAGCCGAAAAGAGCTACTTCAAAATCTTTGAATAGTATTAAAATTTGGGAGTCACGGGTCAAAATGTCAATTGTGAGGGGTCTCGGGTCAAATCGTTACGAGTATTATGATCATCCTTGTCACGGAACGATTAGTAGATACTTCGAATTTTCCTTCCGAAAGACCAAAAACGAGCAGTGAATATATCTCCAAAAATATGGAAAATAGAGAGAATGAAGATAAGGGTTTCCATGGCAAAAAGCAGAAAAAGAAAAGAAAAAAGATGACAGTGGTTTCCTATTCCCTTTTTTTTGGGGGGGGGGGGACCTTTGGCAGCTAATATACAGGACTACATCTTGGGACGAAATCGAACAAACTTTAATTTTATTTACATTTTGGGAGTTGCCCCATTCTTTTTCTCCTTAATAATTACATTTTTTTCATCATAAAATTTTTCTTTTAAAAATGAAAAATATCTTACCACTAGATCGTTTTAAAACATTATGTTTGAAAATGACCAATTTTCTAAATTAAGCGCAATTAAATATCATAGAACAAACCATTATTGAAAACAAGCATTCAAAAATCACTGATGATACTCCCCATTCAAAAATCACTGATGTCTGATCCTTGTTATAAGACACCAACTATCAAATAATTTTCATCCTTTTTATAAGGCACTTGCAAGTTCTCAAAGTGCAATTAATGAATTTTTCCATGTTTACCCATATTTAATAAGGGCAGTGTGAAAGAGTACTATATTTGAATTTAAGATAGTTAGTAGAGATAATATTGTAAATCACTTAAATTTTACGACAACTTTAATATTTTTAACTAATTTTATTGGTTTATGAGAATTTATAATTGTTGCCTTATAAAAAGGCCTAGCTTCATGCAAGACAAAGACAATTTTAACAATTTACTAACTACCAATTACACGTAGCGCAGAATCTCATTCCCTACTTCTTACCATACACCATCTTTGCACAGAACAAATTGGAAAAAGTCAAGTTCAACAGATTCCGCAAAAAAAGCAGGTGATTCAAATACTTACATACATCACATGCTAAGCTATTCCCAGTTCCAACTGGCCACTGTACTGTAATGTTGATCAATCACTAAAATGCAATGTTAAAAAACTTGAGGCAAACTCCATCAGCTCTTCCAGCCAGAAGTATCTCAGCATTCTGACTACTGCTAGCAGCCATGGGAGGTTACAAAATCTTTCATGAATATCTTAGTCCTAAACGATCACTTTCCCAAGTGTTTTAATATCCTGCTAATTAATGCTTCCTTCTTCCCAGAAACTGGAAGATTATGAGCTGTGAGATAGTACTTCAACTCCACGACTGTCAAATCCTTCAACTGAAAACAACATCAATAAGATCCCACATTAACATTCGAAAAGAAGGAAGGATCACTTGAACCTCAATTTTCCAATTTCAAATTTCCCCGTAGGTAGTGAAACAATCTAAATATCAAATAACTAGCCCTCCAACAGGAATGGGTATATTATTATCGATTTGATCAAAGTATTAAATTAAAACGTTTCCTATCCCAGTATTGACTGACATTTGTGCACCATGACAAAGGAACTTGCTAGTTTACCTTTCCAGTATCAGCAAGCTCCTCCCAGTTATAGTTTCCACACTCCTGTGTCGCATGGTCAGACATTGCTTTACGTTTTTTGGCAGCTTCAGTTGGCTTTCCGCTGTTGGGTTCACTTTCCTCGTCATAGTTCTCCCCATAAACAGAGGTCTTGAATTCTTCTAATGCTCTCAACACTCCAGGTCTGCAGGTTATCGTTTTATATCCAAGAGTTTAACTTTGCTCATAAAGTTACATAGCCAATTGTGAATAAAATAACAAATAGAATTTCTTTCTTCTTTCACTTTCAGTTTTAGGTTTGTGGGTCAGCCCCACAATGACATCCAACACAAAGATGAAAGCCTCGCTCTTACCTAGCCATGCCTTCCTCATCAGGGGCTGTCTCATCTTTGATTTCTGGAATCTCATCCTCTTCTAGAGCTAAGGCCTGCAACACCGCATAGTGTCTCTGCAAGGCTGAAGAACTTGTGTTACTAATACTGGATAAAAACACTAGTTAATGATGCTACAGATTCTGTCAAAGTTAACTACAGACTTTATATTTATATTGAGGTTTAATAGATCATAACATTTCAAAATAACAACAACAATTACAGTCCAGAACAGTAAGGCAGCCAACAGAAAGGATATGTGTTGGTACATATAATGTTACAGACCACGTTGTCAACAATATAATTAACTTAATCATCTGTGACGACACTCATGATTTACAAATGACAATTTCTGCTCAAGAAAACTCACAAGTCAGACCAACATTTGGAACAAGGTTGGTGAAAACAAGCCCATAACTGACTAATTAGCAGTGCAACTTTTCAAAATCATTTTTATCCGTTCAAAGTCAACCAGCCTGCAATATTGAAATGCTTAATCCAGCATCTTTATAAGTTTAATTCAAGGGGCATCATACCATAGAAATAGGGAGTTTGCCTGTACATGCATATATAAAAGGGATTTCGGTAAGGAGGGGCATACCCAACATTATCTGTTCCTTTCTTCTTCTTTTTTTCAGGGTGGGGATTGGGGAAGCTTACCAGGGTTAGAAAGCTGGCAAACAGAAAAATCTTTCAAGTCAACACGCTTAACCAAGGAGGCAGCCTTTTCAACTTGATCATCAGTTGCTTTGGGCACTGCCATACGCTTGTCTGAAAAATGCTGAAATAATACTACACAATTCACTAACAACGTCATATTTAAAACAAATCTCACCACTCCAACCCAGCCCCACCAAAAAAAGAAAATAACAAAGAAAACTAAAAAAATCTCTCTCTCTCTTTTCCCTTACAAAGAAATCCAGCTAGGGCAATTGTATACCTCTTCCACATGCCTGATGTCATCTGAATATGGAAGATATATCATGTGCATTCCTGGTGGCTCAATCTGACCACCTGACCGAATAACCTCATCCTACAATGTATCATTCTTAGACCAATCTTAAAACATAAACTCATACATGTACCATGCAGAATGTATCACTCACTTGATAATCATTAAGCTAATTCAAATCAAACTTAGAACACCACATGCATCAGGCTGTATATGTATCATTCTAGAACCCATCAAAATAACCATGTCATAGAAGTACCCAACCAAACCATACCTGAGCAACAAGAGCAACCAGTTGAGGTCGAGAAGAACTTCCACAGAATGCAATTGCAAAACTGAGACAACACACCAAGATATCACATGAACAATAAAATATTATCACAACAAGATGATATTAATAATCTAAGATTAAAAATATAAAAAAGAAGCCTAATTGCAGGTTTAACATAACTCATACACTCTGAGTTCAGCCACAAGGTTATAAGTTTACCACAAGCATACCAAACACTGAGGTTAAGTGCAAGTTAACATGTTTTGCTAACCTTTAAAAACAAAACGTTCAACTAATCCTCATTTACAAGTTTAAAAATGACTAATATGCACTTCCCTAGAATTGACATCACGTTTTGAAGTCAAGGAGTCATCAGATCTCAGCATTCTAGCACCTAATATCACCCTTAGGAACCTTCTCCAGCAATTCATAGTAGTTACAAAGTTGAAGATAACCGAAATTCATTCAAAAATGAAAGAAAGTAAATGTCATTAACTCTTTTTTTTTTTTGCCAAAGAAATACCATTAACTATTATAAGGTAAAGTTTGCAGTACTAAGCATATAAATTCCATTGGAATCAGTAAGTTGAACCTTTTCCGCCCACAGAGAAAAGGAAATTCACATAAAATACTGGAAAAGAATTGCCCAGAATGAAAAATGAGACTTCATCCACCGAAAGATATAGGCTCTCCGTACAAAATGAAGAAAATTCCCACATACGGCTATTCTCAAGGCATCCAACTATTCCATCCCATATCAGGCCAAAACAAAAGGATCCATCTATAGAAACTCATATGGCCCCAACCACTCTTCCAAAGCCTTTTGAAAATGCAAAAACCATTCATAAAAGAAAAGGTAACTTGAACAAGTATCATAAAATCCATATAGTAGAAAACCACCATAACGAGAAAAGCTTTCCATGCGCTCATAAATAAACTAACAATAAGATATATTTATACCTAAAACAACTTCAAAAACGAGGAACACTTAACCACAGAATGCCACAAGTAAATAAACATTTGTGGCTAACAAACTAACCGCTTGAGCCGTATCATGGAATTATGAAGAGCAATGAAGATGCGTGTGCTCCCAACTATATCCTGCCAAAAAGAAAAGGCATAAATAATATAAATTACAGAAACATATAAAATCAATTGAGTTCAACCACAACAATGGTAAAGGCATGTCACAAATACTGGCAGACCAAATAAAAAGAGATCTACTTCATGTCCTTCACTTGTTAATGTCCAAGCTCACGGACTCATCAAAGGATTCAAAACAGTATGAAGCCAAGAACATCATTTGGGAGGGAAAAGAATATAATAAAATAATGCAAAATTAGAATGAGTTACAAGATGTCAAACTCGTGATTCTTACAGTGCAAGCTTCAGTAAGTGTTATTTCCAATTCCATTATCATTCTCTGATTACGAATTTTTTTCCTTGACAAGTTAATTGGCGATCTAATAATGCTTCCAAGGCCAAGTCGCTTGCTTGGATAGCAAAGCCTAACAGATTAATAATAATGATATATGCAGATTTCAATGGCCAAATACAGCTCATATTCTTGGATGTGTCAAAGTGTAAATCTCATTCTGAATCAGCAACATATTTGTTCTGGCCTTGTCATGTCTCAGGTGGCTACATTTTTATGTCTAGACTAATTGGAGTCCTTGGCAAGGAATGGGTCATCCAACCATATAAAAGGATTAGAGGCCAAGGGCAAAACATCTTGAGACTGACTTCCCCAGGCACATCTCTGGCAAAGAGATTAAATTCACAGTGCACATAATGATCTGAACACTAACCTCGTCGCTTGGGTAAAGAAAAGTTGATGGCTTCAAGTTGTAATAATCTCTCAAACAAGTTAGGGGCTTGAATCCCAGAAGTTGTAGTTGTCCAGGAGAAACACTTTTAATCTCAGATAGCTCCTCCATTGAGATTATTATATTCTTGCTAAAAAAACAAAACTGTCATAATGTGATTAAAAAACAAAAGGAAACAACACAACTTTTATAGTTATAGTAAAGGCAAACCAATATTTTCATAGGCATGAAATTAGTAAAATTATGTCATCCTACCCAACAAAGCCATCAGCTTCAACAGACACGTGTTTAATCAGGCAACAAAAAAAAATGCTTGATCATGGTCAGTGTTATTAATCTCAACAAGCTAAAATTTTTGAAAGAATATCACAATGGCAAAAAAAGGTACATTTCTATAAATAAGCACAAACTTTTTGTTTTCAATCTGCACCCAACTAGCTTTAGGTAAACAGTAAACCATAAACCTAGTTTTCCTTTCAGTTTCTGACACAACTTTTCCAACTAGAACTAGAACCTGGGATGACTGTCCTAAATGGCTAGCTCAGTTTTTATCAGCAAAGCAAAGGGGGGTGCTAGTAAGGTAGGCTCTTGATTTGCCACGTATCATAAGATATGTCATCAAGGACAATTATTAAGAATTCTATAATTGGCGTCAATCAAGCTTTCCAATTAGAAGCACTGTTTTCAAGTATAGCCAAGAATCCTCAAATACCACCACCTACATCAAAACAAATTTTACCAACTATCCCAGAGTTAAATTAGAGATTGAGACATGTTTAAATATTTCCAACCACTTCATTTACTCTCAAACCATCTTCAGTACATGGCATACAGACAACTGTAATCATCCCATTCTTCCTTGAAAGACATATTTCTCCAAGAACAATGAGCTGGTTATCTCCCAGAAGCGTCTTTCCATATGATGTGCTATCTTATACAACAGTTATTATTTATCAAATTTGACACTAGTGTTAAACAAGAATAAAGAACAAAATTGATATTCAAAACAAACATAAGATAGTAATAAGCATAAAACACATACTTTTTATAAGGAAGAAATCTTTTAGTGGGTAGATCCAGCAATGCCCCGGTATCAGCACAAATGAAAGATCTTTCAGTCTGCACCATCAAACAAATTAAACAATTTCCTGATCTAGTCCTGACGGCTTTATGATCCAGCCAAAAAATTATAATCGAAGGCCAAGATGACAGTGACACAAATGTTAGTACTGTTTCACATTTTCAACAATCTAGTTCTTATGGCTCTAACAAGTTAGTCAAAATTGAAGAAACAGATTGCATAGTTTTTTCCCCTTTTTCTTCAGCAACTATGCTTCTATTCTGCTTTGATTCCAGAGGCAATTTCAAAATTCCCGATTGATATCAACTTTCTATGCAAAGAACAGAATACCTCAAATTATATACCAAATCAAATTCCTCTGCAAGTGCTTTCTACTATTTTAATATTTGAGATTATACTAAAAACTTGCACAGGAATTAGCCTTACTTGAAATAAATTTGAGATTATATCAACTATCAAATATTTTAAGATGCAAACCATGCAATACACACATTGTGCATAACCAAGAACATGGTGGTCATTGAACTCATAAATAGCAAATTGTCGAATGCAAACAATGCTCAACAAAGGATTATAACATTCATCACCTTTAAAGGACGATTGGTGACAGAATCAAGCCACGCAATTTTTCCTGTACACCCAAGCATGCAAAGTCACAAGAAAGCCGAAAATGTTATTTCTTTTGCAAAAATAAAAAATAAAAAGATCCAGGACAGAAGAATTGAAGAAAAGAAACATGAATTTAGACTAGCTGATACCTATTTTAGCAAGAAAAAATTGGGAAATGTTTACCTGGAACAGTGGGACGAATTAAAGCGTAAGAATTCACTTCAATTGATAACCCATTAACTATTGTAAATTTAATCCTTTTGACAATGCGCTTCTTAAACATGCGCTTTCTTAGTTGATCCTTCATATCCTCCCATCTGAAAAAAGAAACAAGTAATTGAATTTACTTAGACAATATAAATATCCATTCCAGCCAATAAATAAAAACATACAACCTTCAGCTTGATATAGACGCCCGAGTCCTGGCTTAGAGCTATTAATTGAAGTTACTCACCGTCATCAAAATCATCACTGAGATAAAATAAGACAAGACCAATTGGATATTGTACTGTTCTACCTATTTCATCTTTTCTTTATCTCAGAATGAAGAAATGGCTTGAAACAACACCGCATTTGCTGGTTCCTTAGCGTGCTTTAGAGACAAAAGGTATCTAAACTTTTTTACTCAGATTGGTAGGAAGATGTATACAGTCTAGAAGAACCAATATGGACCATCAAACCTCGTGCACGAGTGGTAAGTCCAATAAACATCATGTTGACAACCCACCTACTATTTGTCACTAGAGGAAAACGGCAAAGTCATTTATTAATTAAATGACTACTTTATCATTATTACTACTATTAGAGAATGAGAAGATGGAATTATTACTTAATTATATTATGTAATATGATACTATGAAATAATGTAATAATAATTGGAGATCAAGGCTTGCAATTAGATAGTTGGGATAATCTAGGATTTGATTATATGCATTTGAGCTCGGTTAAGTTATCACATTTCATAGCATACTCATATATTGTACTCTTATTTCGGTTGTCTGTCCTCTAGTTAGTTTAAATATTTCCCTAATTGTTATTGGTAAATTGATATATTGACCATGCGTTTGTTTCATTATGTTCCATTTCTTTTTTTCCTGTCGAACACCACTTATTGTCACAACAATTATATAAACCAATATCAAGCATTGATTTTGTAACTTCAATTCATGTAAATAGCTCTTTCTATACTATTCTAACTGGAAGTCCAATACTTGCAAAGCAAAACAATATAAATAAATTAAGCTTATTATAGAAGACAACAAGTGCTCTGCCTTAAATGACATCTATTTCAGACTTTCAATAGCATATACACTCAGTTCTCACCGATTCAGCAATAGAATACAAGACAATGATGAAACTATGAAAACCCATTATCTCTGACTTCATCAAGCCACACTCCAAATATATAGCTATTTCCACATTTCAACAAATTGTTATATGTGATGAGCATACAATTCCAGGTAAGAAAAAAAGCCTGATTATGATACAAAAAAAGTCATACTGGTTTGCTACAGATGGCATAAACTTGTCAAGATCATCTCCTTCTAGCCCAATCAAATCCTGAAAGCCATAAGGTCGGCCAAGTAAGGATGATTATATGTCTAGCAAGTTGTGGGACAATATAGGAAAAATATATAAAATTCATATGTTAAATACATGGACATACTGCATAGAAATGAGATACATTGAACTCTTCATCTGGGCAACTCAAGGGAAGAAGTTCAATAGAGATGCCAAGATCCCGTGCATCCTTCAGAAAGAGAAAATAAAAGAGAACTAATAAACTAATCAAATAGTTAAATCTCACTTCATATGATCTATATATGCTAGAAGTCTAGAATAATATAAGAAATGGGTACTTTAGCTCTCTGCAGTGTGGTTCTTGTCATATCATGTTTTATAGCCCCTTTGATGGCTCCAAAAGGATCATCTTCGTCTGTGAACAGAAGTATCCGTTTATCAACCGTCTTTCCCGACCTGTGATTAATTTTTGCTTATTATCAGCAAAGACCATAAGTTACAATAATTTACCAAAACTACGAGCAGTTTACATCTGCATGGAGAAACTGCATATTACCCTTTCCGAAGAAGCGCTTGTGCCACCCAGAGAGCATTGTAGAGAGAATTTTCTCGATTACCAGAATCAATCCCATACTGGCTTCCAATATCTTTTAAAAATGATTCTACAGATAATGAGAATCCACATATCAATAGAGACATTAGCCTCAAGCCAAATATAACTGACAACAAAGGCAAATCATAAAGCTTCAAATACCCCCCAACAAGCTCTCTCATCTCCAACTACTTGCCATCCTTGCTTTAGTTATCACATGCATAAAAGATACTCTTAAAGAAAATAACTACGGAGATGTAAAAATCGTCGCTAACATATTAGCTATTAAATGTTTAAAGTGCGTGCCATTCCTTCTATCAACATGATATCACCAAGTTGTCTGGGAGACATAAGGCTTTAATCAAGTAAATAATACCTTCCTTGAAATTAAAATGTATCTATCTTGTTAAGTGAGATAGAGCCACTAGGCTTACATGCTCATCTCCTTTGTAGCCCAATCACATGTAAACAAATACAAACTTGGGGTAATGAGTAAGATCAGGAATTCAGGATCCCAAATAACCTCTCTTCCCAATATCATATATGTTTCCACATGGATTTAATACAAATCAACGCAAAGTATGCATGAAAGTCAACTGGTGAGCTAAGAATTTAATGATTTGGTTCACTTCTAATTTGACTGGTGAAGGGGAGACATAAGCAAGATTTAATATCATGTAAATCTCATCTCAAACTAAAGCAAAGATCAACAAGATAAATTGTTAGATCAGCTTGGTTTATTACTTATGATTCTCAATATGATATACCAACCCCAACAAGCCCCAAAACTTACCCTCTATGCTATCAAATTCTTTTATCAGCCTTGCTGTTGGTCTGTCTAGAAACTCTCTTTCAGCGACATTAAATATAAAAACACCATTTAAGTCCTGCAAATTTTTCTTCTCCCTCTGAAGAAAGCAAAAAATAAAAACTAATGAGTTGGAAGGGGAAATGGCTTACATAATTGAAACTTGACTTGCTACCAAACAGACATTGTAAAGCCATGCACAAATCCTGATTTTGTCATCCAGCTCAGTGAACCAGTCTTAAGAGTAATTGTGATGGGTTGATTTGAATACAGGGTTCTTAATAACATATCACGAAGCACAAAAGGAAAAGAAAGTACAGTAGAGTTCAAACAGTCCATGACATCTAAATATACTCCCATAAAAATAAGCCTGCTCCAATTAAATTTTGAAAGGGTTCAAGACAAGTAACTCGGCATAGTTTCAACTGAATTTTAGCTCATTACAGAGCACTACTAACTTTGAAATTCATTTCTTTACAAGTGTTAGAGAACAAGAAAGCCCTATATTCTCTTTATATAATAAAAGAAACGTTGAAATGTAAGATCAAAACTATAAAAAAATGTTGCGCTCCTGGTTTAAAACCAAGCTTGAAAAAAAGACGTACCAGTTCTAATTATTTTGTGCAAGTAACAATATAAGACAGTTGAAGTGTTGGGCTTGAGATACAGTCAATAAAAGACGTACCAGTTCTGATTATTATTCTGATGCTTTTTCAAATAACAGTACCAAAAAGGTCTTGCTATAGCATTCTACTATTATCTTTGAAACGTTCATTCCAGGGGACCAAATCCTCATAAATCACATCAAATATAGAAAGAAGAATTCTTCACTTAAACCATATTAAATTCAAAAGCCCCATCCTTTAGATTTATTTTAGAAAGCACCATATAAGCACGAGCATTGGTAGTAAGTAAGGCATTCTAAATTATATCATAAAATATGCCTTACATAATTAACATCTTACTGTGTTAAAAAAGCAGATAGCAATTTCATCATATGATCTGTTAATGATCTGAGCCTTTAATGACTGTGAGATGCAGCTCACTGCAATGTGGAAATGAGTTTCATCCTTTAGGTCTTCCTGCTAGCATTGAGAAGAGAAAAAGCTTAGTAAGAAGTGGCTTTTGAGCATACAATTAGTGTATTCAGAAGTCTAAAGAGCTGCATACTATGTAGCGTCAATTGAAATATGGCTAGTTAGTTATTTTAAGCAGTTGCACATGTTAATAACAGCAATGTCAATAGGTCACGGTGGGAAAGGAGGAAACAAGCATAGGAAGGCCCAGAATAAGTCCAACTTCCTTCCATTTACATAAGATTCATAGGATTTGGATTTGACAAAGAAAATGTGAGTGTGGCAAACCTTCTACTGCCACAAAACATAACAGATAATTTATGCAGGCATTAAATCACAGCAAGAAAACATCAAAAAATAAAAGACAATACTGCAGAGTTAGATGCATGTTCACATTGATTGATAACTAGGCCCAATTGCTATTGCAGTGGAGGTAAACATTGACGTGCGTTACGCTCCCTTAAACAATCCCTACCTGAGAATCTTATATTCTTTCTTATTCTGCAGTATGAAACAGCTTAGCAAGAATAACTATAGTGAAGAACTAACCGCTGGACAGGTGGTGTTGAACATTTTAGGCGAAGCATCGACCAGGTAAACCACATGCTCTTTGATTGACTCTTTTTCCTGATGAACATAGAATTTGTCCAGTGCAGAAAATAAAGTAGCAGAGGAAGAAAACAGGCATAAGACCAGGTAGAAATGTCTAAGAAGCAGCAGAGCAACAATAATGCGTGCCAAACCTGAAAAAAACCACTGTCTGGGTCATCTTCGTCGTCCCTGAAAACATCATCGGGGTCCAAATCCATTGCCCAGTGAAAAGGTTGCAGTGACAAAATGGACGGGAAAGAAGGGATGAAGAGCCGACGAGTGAATGGCGAGCAAAAATAGACGGTGTGTCCGAAGCGTCTATGAGAAGCCTCATTCCCTGCATTTTTCTTTGCGCGCCTAAATACACCCGAGTCCTCGGCGTGTAAAATTAAAAAACAAAACAATTTGGGTCCTTGTAACTCTAATACTCCCGGCCAATTATATAAGAAATTTTTTTTAAGAGATTATTGAAATTAAATAAATTATTTAATTATATCTTTATATTATATATTAATTTATTAATTAAAATACTTAGTTTCAAAAAAATAAAAATATTCTAAAATAATTTAATTAAATTCTTTGATTTCTGAAAAAAAGTATCAACTTGATCTTATAATTAAAATAATCCCTCTTTTTTGAAGCAAGGACTCAAGACTTGCACTAACCCTGTTTATTGTGCTAAGGTGGCTGTACACGCATGGAAGATAACAATGCCATCAATAGGCAGCATAGTTGGCAGTTAGGGCGTATTAGAAATGAAAATTAAATCGAAAAGCATAGTTATAATTCATTATTCCTGACTTTATTTAAAGGAATAAAGATTTCACCACTAAATAAAATGCCTGGTTACTTTTTTTTAATAAAAAAACAACTTTTATTAAGTCTCAAAAGAGTAAATTAACCCAAAAACAAAATCTCTTACTGTAATACCCCAGATTATTATTATTGTTGTTGTTAATAATAATAATAATAAAAGTAAAAGTAATAATAGTGATAATATAGTATTGGTTTAAATTTTATTAGTTTAGATTAATTTGATTAGTTGTTAGTTTAGATAGATTTGATTTTATTAAGTATAGATTTATTGATTGATTTAATAGAATTTAATAATCTTTGCATTATTTTACCATTTATTAGATCAAAAATGTAAGATCCTAGATTTTATTATTATTTTAATAATAATAATAATGAATACTAATAATACTAATATTATAAATTTAAATTTAATAAAGTAGTGTGTGTGTGTGTATATAATAGTAATAAATGGATAGATAAAAAAAATAATTTAAATTATAATCTAATAAATGATCTATTATTATTTTATTAAACTAACAATAGTAAAAAAAAAAGCTCAACCCACAAAGTACGGCTATTAGCTAAACCCTAAGAGCCTAATTATAAGTTAGGTTTAACCGCCTAACTTTAGTCATCGTTCATTAGCTCTCTCTTTGAAAAATCCTTTGCGGTAGAGTTTCCCTTCTAGGAGCTTAGCAAACACGGAGGCCAGGTAATCCTAATTTCTTGAGCAATAAAAATTAATTATTGATAGTGATATAACATTGATTAGAATTAATTGATTGTAATCCTAATCCCTTGAGCAATAAAAATTAATTGTTAGTAGCGTTAGAACGTTGATTAGAATTAATTGATTGTAATCCTAATCCCTTGAGCAATAAAAATTAATTATTGATAGTGATAGAATGTTGATTAGAATTAATTGATTGTAATCCTAATCCCTTGAGCAATAAAAATTAATTGTTAGTAGCGTTAGAACGTTGATTATAATTAATTGATTGTAATCCTAATCCCTTGAGCAATAAAAATTAATTGTTAGTAGCGTTAGAACGTTGATTAGAATTAATTGATTGTAATCTTAATCCCTAGAACAATAGAAATTTAAGGTGTATTTTGGTTTTACAAATTGCTTCACGCGTGACTTAGTTATGATGATTGCTTTATGGGGTTATATATAAATATAATAACATATATCTATATTTTTTTTATTATTATTATTATTTTCCGTTTTGCTTTTCTCTGAACAACCTATGGGCAGATTTATATATATATAATAACACGCATATATATATTACTTTTGCATTTTGCTTCTTCTCTGGACGATCTATGCGCAGGTTAATTATATATATATAATATCACACACATGTTACTTCTCATTTTGCAAGTTGTACAACGCAGAATACATATATCCAATTATTCTATGCCTTGCGCCATTTTGCTTTTGTCTTTTTGTGTGTTTATCTCATGCCACGTCCTTGATTCTTTCATTGGATATTGGAAGGAAACCCCAACACGTCTCTGGGTTCTTCGGTTTTTGTTTGTTTTGCTTAATAAATTCAATTTATATATTTAAAAAAAACCTATATATGTATATATATACAGGTATATATATTTTGGAGAAGCATAACGTTTCTGATTTCTTTTCTTTTCATTCCTCCACATATATATATTGATATATTTTAACATTATAATACTTTTAGACATTTATCAAGCTCTGGCTGTTTTGTTTTATTTCGTTTTACTTTTACTTTCTTTTGAGAACATTTAAAATAAATTGATTATGGGAAAATAACTTTGGGATGGTACCTCATAAAGTGATGAACACACATTTAAAGGCTTTATGCCTTCGAAAAGAAAATTATTTGATGTGAACCGATATGTCCGTTCTTCCCAAAGTGGTACCTGGCAGGATATCCAGGGTACTAGTAGCAACTTTGGGAAGAGGTGTGCATACTAGGAAGAATGTGAATTATGGCCAATTTGATGATGATTTGTGACTGGCAGGTTTCCGAGTCCCAGGGTAGACTGGCAGAATATCCGGGTCTACCATGGTTCTCTTCCCACTAGAAAACTTTAAAAACCATGACAACTTTTTAGTTTATACATATACACATATAATGCCTTTATGCTATTTTATTTTGCAATTAACTTATTTTTATTATTTTATTTTATGTTGGAATTGATTTATTTTACAATTATTTAATTTTATTTCGTAATTAATTTATCTTATTTTATAATTATTTTTTTATTGGAATTAAATTATTTTATTGTATAATTAATTTATTTTATTTTATAATTTATTTATTTTATTTTAATTCATATCAAATTTATTTATCTATCTACTTATTTCTGTTCTATTTTATTTCATTTTACCCTTAATTAATTAGAATTACCAGCGTTTGCTGATGTGTGTATTCTTGGGCTGCGATGATCCTTCGGGGGAGCAGAGTTTCAGTGAACAGGTTTCAAAAATTGGGGCTAGCCGTGAGAAGTGAGGATGACGGACAATAAACTCTAGTTATCTACTTTCATTTATTTTCATTAATTTTATTTTTCAAATAATGTTTAAGTTTAGAATTATTTCATGTAATAAGAAGCCTTGCACTTGTTTCATACAAGTGCGGCGGTGACACCTTCCGGATGTTGATTATTTTGAATTTCTATTATTATTTATGAAAACCATTGAAATATTTATGTTATTTAAACTTTAAAAATCTGGGGTGTTACACTTACTTACCACAAAGCTAGAGGATCCACTTCAAGGTTAGCGCAACAAAAATTAAGAAAGCATAATCAAGAACATTAAAAGTAAGTGATAAACCAACCAATTACTTAGATTAACGGGCAAAATGATTGTTCTACCTTAACCAATGGTCTCATATTTGAGCTCTAGGCATGCAACCACGATAATTACTTAAAGGTAATAATACCTTAATTTCCTGCAAATCAAATTAGTCACTTACTAGTAATACCGGATACTGTGGGTTAATCTAAACAAAATGTAAGTGACAAATTGACCAGACCTAAGAAAGATGTTGCTGGAGTGTGTCCCACAACATAAACAACTTAAAAAGAAGAAGAAGCCCATATTTTAACTTGTCGCAATTGTACACCCTGCAATTACCATGTGCCATGAAAAACAGGATCTTTAGTTTACTAAAACGCTTCACTTAAAGCGTATTTGGATAAAGAGAAAGGTGAGAAGAAAATATGGGACATGATACTAGGAAGAATAACTCATGTAAGTGATAAAAATACTAACTATTAATTTTTGAAATTTTTGCTCCTGATTTTTTGTCTTTCATAATTTTTGCTCCATTCAAACATACATACAATGGCATAGTCAAGTTGAAAGTTGAGGGGCCAATGCCCCCTCTTAACTTTCAATTTTTTTTTAAAAAAAAGACAATTAATTAATTAATTAAATTATATAATTGAAAAGATGAATAGAGAAACAGAGAGCACGGTTTGCTTGAACCAAAAAGAAAAAGAATAGGCTCAAATTCATTAACATGATTGTTTAGTAAAAAAGATGTATTTGATAGCATTGTTAATAAGACAATTATGATGGAATTCTAAAAAATAAAGTCTAAAATGATGATATTGTAATTCTTTTTATTGTAATATACTTTTGTTATTAAAAAAAATTTCGGGGGCAACCCCCAATAGTGACCCCTTCAAATAAAAATCCTAGCTCCGCCCCTACATACATATATAAGGTTAATGATGCGGGTTGGGATATACTAATTCTTTTCAGGTGCAGGGAAAGGAACCTCTGATTTAGGTGCACCTCGCTTAAAAAATTTGTATGGAGATATTAGTACACCACAGTCCACAGGTTGGGCTTTTCACTCAAAGTGCTTGAAAGCTTAATTGTTCTTGACAAGTGATAATGTAACCTTGGACTATTTGAAGCTAATGCCAATCCACACATTTCCCTGCACACTGTGTGAATAAATGCTTCATATGCATTTTGGATCCTCACTCCAGTCCTTAACAATTACTGATTGTCAGGATATCTTAGAGTTGCTTTATGTTTTTTCCTTTAATATTGTGAAGTGCATATTTATACATGTTTTCATTTATATTTTTAATTTAATTCCTTTATAAGGTATTTAAATGTACGTATTCTGTAAAGCTGTCGTTTTATTTAAGGGTTAAGATGCAAAAATACACATGAGCATTTTCTCCAAGAGCGCCCAGCACCACATGTTTTTTTTTTTAGCAAAAATACACACGTGGTTACCATTTTGGAGTAAAAGTCACATCCCACCATTAAGTTACTGTTCATCGTGATGAGAGAGAAAGACGGTGGGATGTGACTTTTACTCCAAAATGGTAACCACGTGTGTATTTTTGCTCCAAAAAAAACACGTGGTGCTAGGCGCTCATGGAGAAAAAACTCATGTGTATTTTTGCACCTTAACCCTTTATTTAATATCATCTGATTTTGTATTTAAAAAGTTATTGGGAGGAGATTCATTGTTAGCACATATTTTTGACATAACAGAGCAAAAATAAATAAGATCTTCAAATTTAAAGGCTGAAAAATTAGTCTAACCGGATACACCTAAGTGCACAATCTCTCCAAATTTAAAATATAGGCCAGTCACCCCTTATCCTTGGGTTCAACTAGCGTGGGGATCGGTCTTTCTCACATTAAGGGAGGGGGTTCGATCCCTGCGTTGGTCAAGGCGCTGGGGGAGGCATCTTAGGGGTTTAGGAAGCAGTGGTAACGCTGATAGAGGCGGAGACATGTGTACTCTTTGACCAGTATTCCCTATGGACTAAGCTCCAAGCACCCCTGCCCTTGGACTGTGGGTGGGCCCAACCCCTTTCCTAAAATTTTTATATCAAAAAAAAATAAAATATAGGCCAGTCAAGAGTCAACTCGACCAAACCATGGGAAGGGGAGGATAATTTTTTACCCTATATTGACTAAATTGTTTGTAGAAAATTTTTAATATAAAAAAAATACTCTCAACAAAAAAAAAAAAAAAAATCTTCCCATTTATGACAATTTGGTAAAAGCTTTCTCTCCCTTCATATTTCCTCCTTTTAAACTAAACACACTATAAAATGTCATATACCTTTAAGATCTTGCAATCAAATCACAGCTAGAGGATCGGATAATATTGAGAGTCCTGATACAAATTAAAGCCAGTCATGGAATACTAGAGTGGTGGTAATGTTATAGTATTTCTAATCTTTAATATAAAACATATCTAAGTAGTCAATTTTAATCCTAAATATTAGACATAATTTTTATATTTATTAGTTTTTACTTAATTTACCCTTATTGATACTCTCTCAACAATAAGTAAGAATGAGTGATAATTAAAGAAGATAATTAGAGTGTCCTATAAATCACATATCATATTAATTAACTTTTTTAATATTGAAGGAATATTTAGAATAACGCTTGCCCACATGAATCAAACCGCTTGGCCTTGGTTCATTGCGGAATAATAGTGAAATTAGTATGGAATACTATTAAAATCATATATATTTATTCCAGAATCTATAAAGCAAAAATTATAATGTCATATAAAGCTTCTGGTTCGAACTCGATGGGCTTCTGCCATAAATGGATCAGTGTGTGATTAAAAGTAGCAATAAGTGTGTATTGGCCGAGAGAGATGAGCAGGCGAGAGTCGAAATGTGAGCACTGTCAAGGGGTAGAACTTGGATACGAAATGAGTCAAGGTTAGATTTTGTGAGAATACTCTCTCTCTTAATTTCTTCACTCCATCACTCCTGTTGAATGGTACATCATCAATCAAATATATATCTCTAAACCTCCTAGCCCATCAGCTATTGGTCCACCTGTATATCATACATGGCAATTTAAATCAATGTATATGGATCTGACATGTACATTCTTAGTTTATTGTCCACGTACGTCCTGCATCTTTTGTTCTCATTCATTGCTTAGTTCTAAATTCAAACTGAGAATGACATTCATTGGCTATCACATCATTCCCAATGCAACCTACGTTTTCCCCATACAAGTGCAAGAAATTGAATGTTTAAAAAACTAATACTTCAAAGATCTCAACGCAGTTTGCATTTTCCCCATGCAAGTGCATGCTGAAACCCAACCCTAACAATTAATATTCGTATAATACTGGGTCGAAATGGCGGCCATTTTTATTGGGCTCCATATTCAGCCATGCATAAATGATTGTTTCATCTTCTACATATATGGCTATATAACATATAACAGGTACATTTCTTCATCTTCGCTGTCAGGCAGTCCATCAAACTCACCATCTCATTTCATAATATATATTACGGAGCACCGCACACGAAGACTGTAGAACCATAGCAGCGACTTCCCAGTCTTCAAAACACTAATTCATAAATCAAAAAGTGTAAAACCTCTCCACGTTCACTATCAAACCAGCTTTGGATACAACATAAGAGAGGGTGGAGAAAGGCCCTTTTGTCAAAACTGCTTTTTGGATGTAATTTACTGCGTGTGAAGAGTTTTATCTCAATATTAGGGACATGCTAGCTAAATTGAGATACGTTTCAGACATGATAATTATCATAAGAGGTTCATAACATATCATAAGACTCCCTTTCTTAAAAATCTGCACTTTTTCAAACCTAAAAAAATATAGGGAATTCTAGGATTTTTCTATTATTCCAATAAAGGGAACTGTCATATCATATTTTTCTTCGATACGAGTTCTACTCACATCTTGAACCAATCAAAGACATACCGAGAGAAATATATTCTAACCATAATAGGAATGATTTGTGGATTTCAAACTGCTATAATAGCTTAAACTAATAAAATAGGAATCATAACATCCTATTTGCTAAAAGGAAAAAACTAATAAAATAGGAATCACAACACCCTATTTGCCAATAGAAATGTTGGTCTGCTTCCACATCCGATATAATGCATAATCATTTTAATCTGTTGATGGAACATAACATACTTTCTAATACTAACTCAAATAATCACTAAAAGGTAAAGAAGACAGACTCATAGAGAAGGAGAGGGGAAGAAGGAGGGTGCTATTTCATTAAAAAATAATGATGTGGGTCTTGCCCAACAAAAAATAACGGCTAACTATCATAATTAACCGACGTGACATTTTTGTTCTTCTTTTAAAGCTCTATAAACATTTTTGCATCTTAATTCATATCTTAAAAATAATAGAAAATATAACTTGAGAGCTAACTTGGGTCCTAGGCCACAACCCCAGAAAACAAAAAAAAGGAAAAAAGCTTCTATTATTCTATGAGGCTGGCTCTAATTCTCAAGTTTACCTCTATCTCCTTCAAAAACAATAACAAATATCATATAATTATTGCTATAAAAAATCACACGCACGTGTGTGTATCAATAAAGAAAAGTCCAAAATGTCTCACACCCCTTGTTCAGAGAACTTATTTTCCTGCCCGCCTCATTAGGACTCTGCCTCTGAGCTTCCATTGCGATTAATTTTTTTTAAAAGAAAACTTACAAAGGCAAGCAAAAGCTTGGTGAATAGACTGGAATGCCAATGTAGTGCATACACAAGCAACTAGCAGAGACCTTGCCTGTCTTCCAAAACTACTCTCCAACATCCATTTGGCACAACTTGTACCAACACACGTGTGGTGATGTCCTGAGAGGTGTGGACTGTTGAGTAATGCCACATTCTAAAACTCATGTAACAAGCTTCTAAAATCCCTGTACCAACAGCTCTCAGTGATATTCATGGTAACGCAGCAATCAGATCAAGCTTTTTTTTAGCATTGTTGCAAGCCAAAAACTGGCGTTCACTATTTCTAGCTCAATCCTGCAAACTGGACATAATGGTAATTTCCACCTTATCTTTCCATTTAAACCTTTTTTTTTTGCTGCATTAAACTAACACTTTGATGAGGTTCTCCATGAAAAGCGCTTCAATTTTGACTGGTACACCCAATCTCCACTCTAGACAGCTCATTCTGCCATACTCTGCTAGTCATTTATTTTTCCACACCAATATCCCTCTCCTGTTCTGAACCTCCCCTCATGTGAACCTGTCGCTGTAATTTTTTTTTTACTTTTTTTGAGTTACAGAGGTAGGCTGAAGCAGAAGTAGATCATCGCCTTATCTTATTTTCTTCTTATCCCTCATCATTCCATCCGTGTCATTGATTAGGAAGAGGGAACAAAAATCAAAGTAATATTGTAATTTTTTAGATTGATTGGACAAATATGTTTAGAATTTATGAGGAATGATGAGAGAAATCTAACTCAATCGGAGTTTGAAATAATAAAATTAGAATAGTCTTCTAAGCAAGTCATTTAAAAACTAGCAAAAATGATTACTAGCGACAATACTGCACTTGTCGCTGTCATTAATTAGTTAATTTTGAAGCAGTTAAGATCATTAAATCTTAACGCCTCACCTTCCTTTTTAGTTGATTCTGCAAAATTTTGCACAGGATTTACTTACCTACTCACTAACCCTCTTTGACAATTGGAAACACATATTAAGGGTGTAATTAAGCAAAAACTGAAGCCAAAGCAAGACTTCCTTTCGGTCAAGAAACAAAAACTGCCCTTTCTTTTCATAAATTTTGCAGTTCAGATTCTCCGTGATACATGCAAGGGCATGCATTCTAGATCTTCCTCATAATACTAGCATGGATTGATAAATAAATCAACTTTTAAATCTGACATATCCTCATTCATCATAAATTTCCTCTAAATATTATTTCAAATTGCGTTCCTGAGATGAGAAATATTGGTTACTGGCTGGATTGTGATTTTTCAATATAGATAATACCTGGTGGAAAAAAAAAAAACTACATTACTTTGTCTTTGAAGGAGTTTCCTTTTGGACGGCTCTATTCTAATGCCATCATATACGCAACTGGCTTTATAGCACCTCTGTTTCAATCTGTGTTGGCGCACGGCGGGAAACAGATTTTTTGGCCCCAAAAGCAACTTTCCCTCCCCACGGACGATCTTCCAATCTGTATCTCTCGGCACATTGCAAAACCCTAACACTCTCTTAATCTCCATTATCAACACCTTGGACGTACAGAGAGGGCGAGAGAGCAAAGGGGCCAAAACTCTTGCTCTCTCTCTTCTCCCCTTAGCCATTTTTTCATCCATGGCGTTTGTTCCCCAACCACAATTAGCCGAAGAAGACACTAGCGTCGACATTCATACCTCCCACGGCACTCCCATTCGTTATCTTCCTCTCGATCGTCTTTATTCTGCCACATCCCCCTGTCGTGTCAGCGCCAGTGGTTCCTCCAACGTTATGTCGAAGAAGGTCAAGGCCCGGAAGCTCAATATTTCCCACTTCGAGTTCGACCCTGATCATAAGAACTCACTTGCTAAGCCCCCTCTTCTTCATGTCTACTCTCGCCGCCTCAAGACGCCCCGACATTCCTCGGAGAGCTTGTCCTTCTTTGATTCTTTGATGCGCCGGGCCGGACCCAGCTCGGATAAAACTGATGATTCTGGCGAGCACCGTGAGAACGGCAATTCTGAGGCTGGGACACTGAAGAAGAGAAGAAAAATTGGGAGCGCGGAATTGGTGAATTTGGGGGTGGATTTGAGCGCATTGGGTACATTTGACGGGCCTCGGCTGAGGGACTGTCGTGGTCATAATGTTACTAATACCAGTGATTGTGACTCTAGTATGAAGAAAAATCGTGCCCCCTTGGAGAATTTTTCAAAGCTATTGCCTGCATCCCGCACTGTGAAGAGATGGGTCAGGTGGTTTTTACTCCTTTCATCTCGAACGTTTTAACAAAAATTTCTCTTTCTTGGGTATGCAAATTCATCGACCGCATTTACTTATCTGGCATTGATAACTATTCTTCCTCCGTACTGAAGAAACAAAAGCTTCTTGAAATCAAACATGATACTTAACTTTGATTACGGCTATGTGATATACTTGTCTTGGATATGTAGATTATTCTTTAAACGAAGGAGAAAATCTTACTTGATGTTAATTTAACTCAATGCAGGTTGACTTTTGATAATGCTGATCCTGAGACACTGGTTGGACTACGATGCAAGGCAATATTTTGATGTTCTCTTGGTTATTAATTGAAAAACTGATCCCCCTGCATGTTTATATAATTATAATTTAACATTGTTGACGTTATTTTCTGCAGGTTTTTTGGCCCATGGATTTGAAATGGTATATTGGTCGAGTCATAGGTTATGATTCAGAAACTAAGATACATCATGTATGGCCCTCTTATTTTGAATGATTAGTTCATTGGCTTGAATAACCTGAAACTGCTAATTATGTGTATTTGTAAAAATGATAATGTTGGACTTGATGGTGTTATTATTTGTGCAAACATCCAGATTAAATATGAAGATGGCGATGAAGAAAACTTAATTCTCTCGAATGAGAAAATAAGGTTTCATCTTTCCCGTGATGAACTGAAGCAATTAAACTTGAGTAGTTGTAACATTTCTGATTATGATGCGGAAGAGCTTCTTGCCTTGGCAGCAAGTTTAGATAACTGTCAAGAGTTTGATCCCAGTGAAGTCGTATGGGCCAAACTAACAGGTTTATGCTTAATTTAACTTAATTGTTCCATTTGTAGATTGTTGGAGCTTGATCCTTAATTCAATTCATTGGTCCCCAATTTAGCACTATCTGTCAATTCCTCTTGTCTCACGCACACAAAACTGTCAACTTATATTTGGCATAGCGTTAAATGTTCTTGATATGCTGTCTACACTGTAGTTCTCGAAGTCAGGCTTGTCAACTGATATCCGCATGTACTTAAGCTTACCGGTCAAATGTGGTTTAATTCATGCCATGAGTTAGTATGCAAAATTTAGCTGCTACATTTTTAGTTTATTGCTTCGGATGAGTTTAGGGAATTATGCATGTGTTGTTATCTCGCTTTTCTATTTTCATGGCGCTAGGGGACAACTTATCATCAGTTTCAGTTTGAAAGGAATGTTTTACTTGAAGAAATTTTTGTTGGAGAGTGCAATATTGGACAAACAAGATATGCAACTTTATTATAATTATTATCATTATTGGAAAGCACATCAGATTAATTGTATTGAAGAATTACATATGCTATAGCTATTTATAAATTTGTGGGCGCCATGATTGATTGTTATCAATCCTTGTGCAATTCCTAAGCACTTGTCTCTCATGGTTAAGAGGGGGCTATGCTTGATGTGAAGATATTTTGTTTAGTCTGCCAATTTAACTTTATTCCCTTTTCGGTTGGCATAGGGTGGTTATTTTACATATCAAAGCAACATTAAGCTTCTAAAGTTCTAAGCTTACTTTTATTTTTTTTCAAAAAAGCTTTTATGTGTTTGAAATCTATCTTAAAATTCTATGTTGTGAAAATCAACAATATATATTTCTGGTTACTTTGTTTGAGTTTCCTTGCAATTTTAGTGAATAGTATATGACATGAATTTCATCATTTGTTGTTGTGATTATGTTTTATTAACAGTTTGCTTATTTTGATTGCAGGTCATGCAATGTGGCCAGCTCTTGTTATGGATGAATCACTTGCTGGGAATTGCAAAGGTTTAAAATTGTCTTCAGGCGGAAGATCCGTTCCTGTTCAATTTTTTGGCACACATGACTTTGCAAGGTTCTCAATATCTTGTAAATTAAGTAAAAATTGGTTTTTCAATCATCATTGAGGAGCTGTTGGCTTCATTTGAAACTGAAGTTCACACCCTTCAATCTTTTCTTCTAGGGTTAGACTGCAGCAGGTGAAATCATTTCTCACAGGACTTCTTTCTCGTCTACACTTGAAGTGCAAGAAACCTCATTTTTTTGAAGGACTAGAAGAGGCAAAAATGTAATGTCATTTATACTTTTTTCCTTACCGTGGGTTCATTAATCAGTATATCTTAAGTACAAGTTTTAATTTCTGAAATCTGTTTCAACTTGGTCTGCAGTCCACTATATGTGATATTCTCAAGTCTGCTTATTTTAGTGGTTTATCCTTCATTGTTTAGCATGTTGCATTTTAAGTTTTCTGTTTTGACCTTCAGAATTTAATAATTTGTAGCTCAAATTTGTTGCTTATTGCAATTATTGAATTTTGAATAGCTATTTAAGCAAACAGAAGCTTCCTTCTGAGATGCTGCGATCACAGAGAAGATGCAAGGCTGATGGCCCCAGAAATGTACATGGAGAGGATGAAGGATGTACAGATTCAGGTGAAGATTGTTCAGACGATGGGTGGGCCCGTACAGCATTGAAAAACATTGAAACTTCTCCCTATGTAGTAGGAGACTTGAAAATTTTAAGCCTCGGTAAACTCTCAACATTTCGATTTGCATGTGATTCCACATTTTATTATTTTATCAATGCTGGCTATAGGTTTGTTAGTGGTTCCCTTTATGCTGGTGCAGGCTTCATTTTCTAATGATTTCACATTTTTTAATTCTATTCGTTTATGAGATGTTTTGTGGTTCCCTTTTGGGAAATAATTTTCTTTCTTAACTACCCTCATTGATTCCCAAATGGACCATTCAATGGAATCTTTTATTTTCTTATTTGACTATGTTTAGCTCTAGATGCCCCTCTACTATTAATAAAACACATTTAAAGTATGAAACTGGCTTTTCTGTTTTTATCCAATCATTAATAATATTTTTTATTTTCTGGCAATATCACTTATTAGAAATCTTAATGTCTATCATGTCATGGGGTAGTGGCCCCCGGTTAACCTTTTCATATTATATCTTGTATCCAATAAATGATCAACAAATCCCACTATGTTCATTTTAGTGGAAGTCTAGATGTCCTTTATTAGTGACTACTAAATAATTTCTACAATGACGTACACTTTTTATTTGTTTCAGTGGGAGTGTTGTTACTTACAGATGTAAACTTTCTTTCAGGAAGAATTGTTCATGATTTTGCAAATTTTCAAGATGGAACTGTAATCTGGCCAGAGGGCTACATGGCAGTGAGGAAGTTTACTTCAATTACTGGTGAAACATTTTAACTGTCTCATTTGGGATGCTTGCTTGATTCTTTTACGTGCACTCATTTGTTTGGAGACTCTTAATTTTCCCCTTGTCTGTTTTTGGAATGTTTAGACCCAAAAGTTTGCACATCATATAAGATGGAGGTGTTGAGAGATCCTGAGTCAAAGGTTCGACCACTTTTTAGGGTGACGCTGGATGGTGGAGAGCAGGTTAGTTCCTATATGACCAAGTGATTTCTCCCTCATAAACATGTTTTTTCTCATAGATATCTTGCAAAGCATCTAATGTTTAGTTTTGCCCCTTATATTGGCATTTTTTAAACCAAATCCATTATGAAGAACTAGCATCTTAATTTCTCCTTTCCAAGTAATTGCGACTTTTTCTAATGTTATTTTCTCCTTCTGATCTTAAATCTCAAGAATGTTCTGGTTTTCTTTTCTTCAATGATCAAATTTACATTTACATAAGAAATGGATTTCTAAGGATTTGTACGGGAAATGGGGTAAACATGATTTGATTGATTACACGATTCTTAAAAATTTTGGTCACATCATGGTTAGGACATTTATGCATTTCTTGACCTTTTTGCTAATTTAAGCTATAGCAAGGATCATTAGTTGCAATGGTAACTGAGGTATTGCAGTAAGTGCTACTTGTCATCTTTTTGGAATATGGAAAAAGAACCTTTGATGTGTATGTAACTCAAATGTTCCGCTGCAGTTCAATGGTCCCACAGCATCTGCTTGCTGGAATAAAATATACAAACGGATAAAAAAAATGGAAAAGGGCGCTTCTGATGTTTCCACTGCAGATGGCGGGCTTGTAAGGGACTATAAATCAGGAACTGATATGTTTGGTATTTCCAATCCTAAAGTTGCTAAACTTGTACAGGTACGCTGTATGACAATCTTTTGTTTCTTAGCTTTTAGAAGATTTTAACTGAGATGCACTGTCACTTTCAGGGATTATATAAATGCAGCGCCTCTTCCACAAAATTAATGTGCAAGATAGGTTCTGGAAGATATAGTGATCTGCCTGTTGGTTATAGGCAGGTTCATATTGACTGGTTTGACCTTGATAAGTGCAATGTGTGTCACATGGATGAGGTACAGTTTTTATCTCTAACATGTCAAGTGTCTGCTGGATTTTATTCATGTGTGATTTTTCCTACATGCAATTCCTATTTTGCTTCCTGTTCAATTTGCTGAAGGGAAATAGACTTTGTTTTTTCTTGTCCTCTAAACCATAATCTAATTGTATTTATTGCTTGCTAAATGTGAGTTTTTGTAGGAATATGAGAACAATCTGTTCCTGCAGTGTGACAAATGTAGAATGATGGTATGATCTCCTTACAGTTTTTTTATGTTTTTTCTCTGAATTAAAGCAAATTTGCTGCTTTAATGCTCGGTCAGCTGGTAAACCCTGCTACTTTGTCAGTTCATTGATTTCTGAGCCATAAATTATGACGTTCTATCAGGTCCATGCCAGATGTTATGGAGAACTAGAACCTTCTAATGGAGTGCTATGGTTGTGTAACCTGTGTCGATCCGGTGCTCCCACGCCCCCACCCCCTTGCTGCTTATGTCCTCTGATAGGTATGGAGAGATCTTTTTTGTTTTTATCCCATGTTTCATGATTAAACGAGATCGAGTATGATAACTGAGTTTCTTCTAGGAGGTGCAATGAAGCCTACAACAGATGGTCGATGGGCTCATTTGGCATGTGCCATGTGGATACCTGGTTCGTTAGCTCATTAATTGATCTCTATACTCTTTTCTTTTGTCTGCTTATGCTTGCTAAGTGTAGCAATTCTTGCCAGAAACTTGCTTAGCTGATGTCAAGCGGATGGAGCCTATTGATGGGATAAGTAGAATCAGCAGGGTAGGCTTTTCTGCATTTTTTTTTTTACGTTTGCTTTGGTACTGTAAACATTGATTATCTTTTTCCCTAAAACTTCTGTTGCTTCTCTGTTTCATAAATATTTTATACTTGTATTGTTGTGAGGTTTAAGCTCTTGATTGTTTCTATAAGGAATCTGTGCCCACTAACAAGTATTGTAACTACATTCCTCTTTAATGTCCTAAATTCTTTATGAGCAGGACCGCTGGAAGTTGTTATGCAGCATTTGTGGGGTGCCTTATGGTGCTTGCATCCAGGTTGGTCTTCTATAAGTTTTCTAATAGTGAAGCTCAATTTGAATAAATTTATTTGCTTTCACCCATCTTATATACTATGAATTTCAAGTGTGTTTACTTCTTCTGGAACCAATTTGGCATTTATGTGCATGGGCTTGCTTACGTTACTTACCATTTTTTTAAGCAAAAGAGGGCTATTTATATTTTATAGCTCAAAATTTGTTGTAGTTGATCATGAAAGTTGTTGAATGGTCAGCTTTTGTGACCAAGAGAAGTCTTTGAGTGGTAATGAACTTGCTCTGCGATAAGTTTGGAATATTTGTGATGTCTGCGTTTAGCAGATTCTAAAATAGGTCTGATCAACATTGGAGTTTTGGTCAATTTGAGGATGAATTCGAACTGACTAAAGCACCTTTGGCACACCAAACTCCTACAAACAACTACTCTGCACTTCCAATTTGGTGCTCTGCCTTCATGCTATGGGACAGTGTTATTACCTGTTTTCTATTCTTGAAGGATTTTCTAATCTTGTCCCCTTGCTTGCTCTTATTTGCATAAACTATAATGAGAGAATTGTCAAATTCTTGCAATATATCAAACTATATTGACTAATACACTGAATTTGTGCATCTGACCTGCCAAAACTGCAAATTTTGAATTTATATGACCGGTTTCACAGAGGTAACTTTGGTTATTCTCAAGTCCATACATCAGTCTTCTGATGATTTAAAATGTGTAATCTGTCCTTGTAGTCATTTTTATGAGGAACATAAGTATTTTGTTACCAACAAAATCATATTATTTGAAATACTTCACACTTTCAAAAGTTTAGCACAGATAAATTTCAACTTTTTTTAGTTTCTCTGTCAATGGCACAGCTTCGTTCAATGTTCAATAATTTTCTTTCCTTATACTCTTTTTTAATATTGATTTCCCCACCAAATATCTATGTTATACAGTGTTCAAATAATTCTTGTCGAGTGGCATATCATCCACTTTGTGCCCGGGCTGCTGGTCTGTGTGTTGAGGTATTGCTCCTGCTTGTCTCACTGAATATGCAATTTTATTTCATTTTAACCTTGACTGTATGCCATGTGCTCCGCTGAAATAACTAGGGGAAAGAAATAAATTTTCATCAAAGAACACTTTTACATGTTATTTTATTTTATATTTTGTAGCTTGAGAATGAGGACAGACTCTATCTACTTTCCGTTGATGATGATGAAGATCAGTGCATTCGCTTGCTCTCTTTCTGCAAGAGACATAGGCATCCATCGAATGATCATTCTATTTCTGATGAACGCATTGGGCGAGTTGCCAGTCAATGTTCAGAATATAAACCACCACCCAACCCATCCGGTTGTGCTCGCAGTGGTATGATATTGACAGTTAGTTGGTTTTTTTAAGTTAGCCTAATTGTGGCCTTAGTTCTTTTTCTCTTCCACCAATTTTTTCCATTAATTACCAGTAATTGATATGTTACTGTACATCAATTCTTTCTTTTCGCTAGTGTTATTTGGATATGCGTATTCTGGAAATGTTATCGATTCAAATTTTTTTTGTAAAGTTTCAATATATGATCTCTTTCGCATTTGGGTGTAGCCAACTAGGATGAAGTTTGCTCTTGTTTGATGTCAATGTTTTGATCTGCAGCATTTTCTTTTCCACTGTACCAACAATTTATAGTATTTTGAAAGCAGCCTGCATGAAGTATAGTATAGTTCAATTACTGCTGAGCCTTGGATGAATACTGCATGGACCTGGCTTAACCTTTTGAAAGGTGGCAGGGATGGTGGGAAAAAGGATTAACCTTTTGTTCTCTGTGATCTCCAGTTTTCATTTTTGGCACTTTTCTGAGATTAATTTCAATGTGCCCCCTCTATCTAATCATTAAGTGAAATAAAGGTGTCATATGCTCCATAATGTCTGTATTTATTCTTGAGCAGAACCATACAATAACATTGGCAGGAGAGGGCGTAAAGAACCTGAAGCACTTGCAGCAGCGTCCTTAAAACGCTTGTTTGTAGAAAATCAATCTTATTTGGTTGGTGGACATTGCCAACATGGAGTGTCAGAAAATGTAGAGCCATCAGGAAGGGGAGTTTGCTCTAAGTTCTTTTGCAGCCAGCAAAGGTTGAAGACCTCTCTGGTTGATGCTTCCAATGGCATACTTTCTATTGCTGAGAAATATGTATACATGAGGGAAACCTTTAGGAAACAGCTTGCATTTGGTAAGAATATTTGTCTATTTTACATATACTTTGAGATTTTATGGTGAATTTAATTTTTCTTGTTTGTTTTGGGAATTTCTTACAGTTGTTACCCTGCATTATTTCTTATTTCGTTGAATTATGTATGTGTTAGACCACCTCAAATTTTTGTTTGAACTGATTTGACATATGTTATTTATTAGGGAAATCTAGAATTCATGGATTTGGCATCTTTGCAAAACATCCTTATAAAGGCGGTGACATGGTAAAAAAAAATTCTGTAAGTTGAATGAGACTTGTTAGTGATTGAACCTCTCTCATTCGACTTGTTAATTGTCTTCCTTCAGGTGATTGAATACACCGGCGAACTTGTTAGACCTTCCATAGCTGACCGGAGAGAGCACTTTATATATAATTCTTTGGTTGTAAGTATTTTTAGTTTTCTTGTTGCTTGCATTGTTTTTAAAAGAAAATTAAATTGATGAGAAGAAAAGAGCAATGCAACAACAGAGCAAAAGGATGCCTCCCGAAGTATAATTTAGAAAGAAAAACTAGAAAGACTACACATGGACTTTATCTTCGAAAAACTGGGCAATCCTGCAAGGGACACCTAAAATAATTTTTGTTGAAGCAAATGGGGATGGGAAGAAAATAATTTTCTCCCAAAGATTGGTTGTAAGAAACTTCTGATTAAAACATTTTGCAGTGTTCAAATCATAGACCCTACAAGCCCATGACTAAAACGTTCTGCCAAGAGACTAGCAAAAAATGGGAGTAATAACTTTAGAATTATAATGTTCAGTGCATGCATATGCGGGAGGCAGCAACTTGAATTTTTTTCCCTTATGCAGGGTGCTGGAACATACATGTTTCGAATTGATGATGAACGAGTTATTGATGCTACCAGAGCAGGGAGCATTGCTCATTTGATTAATCATTCTTGTGCAGTATGTACATTGTCCCTGGATTTGATGTTTCTGTTTTACTGCTTCTGAAGTACTAGCAATTTTATTAATCTTTGATTTGAAACTTGATGAATTTTTTGGCAATTTTCATTTGTTTGTTGATCACAGACAGACTCCTTTAAGTTTCTGATCCAAATTGTGATTTATGTTTTGGCATGAGAGTACTTGATCACTTTGTATCATCAAATGTATTTGGATCAGATAGATTGTCATTTGCTAGTAAAAGTTCAAATTGAGATATGCAAATATAAATAAGTTACTGCAAGTAAATTTCAGAGCATACGATCTTGATATACAAATGACTTGATGTGAGCATTAGTATGATCATTGATTTTGGTTTTAAATTGCTGCAATTCATGTTATTTGTTTCCCGGAGAATCAGCACAACTTTGTTTTTCTATCCTTTTTTTTTCAATGATGCCTGTAGGCTTTAAGAAATGAACTCATCAATTGCTTACTTATTTACTTCTTGTCACTTGCAGCCAAATTGCTACTCAAGAGTTATCAATGTTAATGGTGATGATCATATAATAATATTTGCAAAGAGGGACATTAAACAGTGGGAGGAGCTCACATATGATTATAGGTTTACCATCTTTCCAGAGATAATCTAAATTTTCCTGTTACCCTACTGCTCTGACTTTCTTGTACTCATGTAACAGGTTTTTTTCAATTGATGAGCGACTTGCTTGTTATTGTGGCTTCCCAAGATGCCGAGGTGTTGTAAATGATACAGAGGCAGAAGAGCGAGCTGCAAAGCTATCTGTACCTCGGAGTGAATTAATTGATTGGGAAGGAGAATAAGGTGAGCAATTTTATGATATTTGACATGAGTTAAGGATTGCAGATGACATACAAGCAAAGTTAGGATTTGTTTTCATCAGTGTCTGATGGAAAACTAAGCAAACACGGGAACCTACCATTAGATTTGTGCCTTCCCAAAGTGAGCCTCCACCATAACACCACCCTTGAAGAGTTGACATCTCCAACTGTTACACTCTGGTGCACACTCTGGCTCAGTATGTTGTGCCCTTCTCATGTAGTTAATTTTGAGGAGCTGGGTCCAACTCTGAATCTCAAATACCAATTGATGGAAATTTAAGCAAACATTGGGATCCTTCTGTAAAACAAGCTTTAAGAAGGAAGTACCACACCCCTAAAGTACTATCTGGATTATTTGTAGCATCTTGATGCGGTACTATATCATGGCATTGAATACAATTTTTCCAATACACAAAACTTGTTACCCTGTATCAGTATGTCTGGCATAAGTAACTTGCACAAAGTTTTTATTTTTTATTTTTGGTACAAATGGGGCCCTGCACAAAGTTAATAAAAGTAAATCATACTTGGTTTGTAAGTTAAGAATTTATTTTACATTGCACTATTTTAATGATTGAAGATAGTTCATGTCCGTTGCTGTTGTCTGAACTTGATAATTGTGTTGTTTTGCTCTTGTCTTCTAGTCAGCAGCTTCTTTTCTATTTCTTTTATCTGCTGTGCTCTGACGGCTTTCCCCCCAATCTGCCCCTTTGTGAGAATGATTGTTCATTATAATAAGGGTGCGCCAATGGAAGTATGTCAGTGTAAATTGTTGCTTATTACTCACCCTTTTGCACCACTGGACCCAAAGGATCTTGAGTAGTCTTGCCTCACTCTCACTGATACGGTGAGTCTTTCTCGATCAATTGTGATTGTACTTCTATTTGCCCTTGCATTGACGGTCTTCTGGTGGTTTTTGGGAGTGAACAGCACAATGTCTGTGCGCATGTGGTCAGATTTGTTTAGCAACTTGCTTAGACCCCTGTATTTCTGCAAACCTTCTTGTCAGTGGCAAGAAACCCTTGTCTCCTTTCTTGGTTGTCAAATTATTGATGTTCTCCATATCATTTGATGAATCTAGGAGTTTGTGATTTCTCTCATTACTGAGTTTTATCTGGAAAATGTACTGGTTTAAAAGAAATTGTGCCCTCGTTGGACTGATTAGTCTCCTTGTGTGTTTATTTTTGGTTCTTTACAGAGTTTTCCTTCTAAAGTTGTGAACTTGTGATATATGATGTACTTCTGAAGACGAAATGTCTTGCCCAACAAGTTTGTCATCAATTCTGGCGATTTTGCTGGATGGACAGCTTTGTACACTCCTCATCCTATTCTTCTTCCATTGTTTTCACTTTTCATAGCTTCAACTGAGCAGTTTACAATAGGTTGCTCGAGTTGGCTTCTTTTTTTCTTTTTCTTTTCCGGGTTATAAAAATCGGAAAGTGTCGTCAAACTCCTTGTAAATGTATATTTCAATTTCAATGCAAGAGTTGAGGCACTTCTAATTAACACCAATGACTTGCCTTTATTTTTTAAGTTGATTTTTCATGGGAATCAAACATATATGATCACTTAAAAGGATAAAACTTATATACTGAACACCCGATTGTTTTTTAAATATCATAAGCTATAAACTCTTGCTTATTGTTCATGTTTATTTATTTTGAACTTCAAATGTTAAAAAGAAAAAAAAAGAAAAGAATCCCTAAAATCCATCTTAAGTTTGTTTTATCTGGCATAGTGAACTCATGGTGTTACTGTGCATTTACACCAACGGATAGAGTTTTCCCTAATTACTCTATTTAGAAGCACTTAATCATTAGACATAATATTTTCAAGCGTTCAAGAACCAGAAAATTGTTGATCACACCTGGCATCATTCCTAAAGATATATTCGATTCCCTTTAGAACATTTAAAGAAAGAACGCGATTTAATGGTTCTGAATGCATACTGTTCTTCAAAGCATTGGGGCGCAATCCAAATAGTATTGGCCTGCATTAATTTGTGATGAAAATGGTATTTTCCCATTTCCTACCACATGCTTGGCAGGAAGATGGAAGGTTCAAGAGTGAGAGGCGGTGCTGTAATATATGAAGTATGCAATATCACTTACCCAAAGCAGTTTACGTTGGCATTATCTCACTTATTCTCCGTAGACGATTTTAGCGATTTTTGCTGAATCCAGCATGCAACAATCAGAGACGGTGAACAGGTGCCTTAAGCATTTCTGATTTTTTGAAACTTTGGGTGATTAATAAAAGGCCTATTACTTTTATAATTCTTCTTTACTTGCTGTTGTACATCTGTTGGGACTTTATTTTTATAATTTTTTTTTTCATGTTTAATTTGTAAGTTCCTGTTCTACCTTCTTTGGATTGAATAGCTGGTTTGTCTATGTAATTGTAAACGCTGTTGATCATTTGAATTCAAAAAACCTACTTTTCTGGACAGCTCAGCTTTGTGGTATCATAGCTGTGGCACAGTATCTACCCCCCAAGCCAGGCCAATCAATGGCTCTTTTATCCCATGACGACGACAATAGATTCTCTTCCTCTGATGGTGATAGGGCATTAACTTGAGAGCCATTGTCACCAGTGGCCTCAAACAATGCTCATATTCTTTAGAGGGGGAGTAGAAAAAATGCCTCACAAGAGAGGCAATTCAAAAGAGAGCGAGCCTTAGCGTAACAGTAAGGTTGCTGTCATGTGACCTGTAAATCACCAGTTCAAATCTTGGAAATAGCCTTTCTGCTTGCAGGGTAAGGCTATATTCACAAACCTCACGTGGTGGGAGTCTTGTGCATTGGGCACGGTAAATGATCGAAGGCATGAGACATAGGTGGCTAAAAATGACTTGGTTATGTCCTGGTTGTTAATTCCATGACATTAGAGATAAGTGAATCTTACCTAGACAACCAAGGAAATTTAGGATGTGGCCAAGTGGACTTTCTCCTCTATGGAAAACATGTACTGAAGGGGGCGGGCTAAAGCAGGTTTGCACAACTTGATGAAGCTACGGGAGCAAATTGACATGTTTTGAAGCGTCAATGAGCTTGTAGCACTAACCTAAATACAAGCAGAATGTGGATAGAGAGAGGACCTATGAATTCCTGTTAGGTCTAATCTCTATGTTTGAAGAGGTTAGGGGGAAAATCATGTGGACTCGTGTAAGGAGTGTCTTCTAATCTTAATCCTACTCTAGAATCAGTAGCCTTGGTGGTAAGAGGAGGGCAATCCTCAAATGAAAGAGGAAACAGGCAATCTAGATGTAAACGGTGTGATGATTGTTACAAAGATGTTCACATCAAGGAGGCTTGCTAGAAACTCCATGGAAAGCCTCCAATTTTGAAGAGAAAGCTAAGACCAGCATGTGAAGGTGTAGGAATATTATGGATTATTTAGATTAATCATTATCTTATAATTAAGTTTGATATTTATTATATCTTAGGATTAGATATAAATATATTACATCTTAGGATTAGATATCAATATATTATATCCTAGGATATTATATCCTAATTATTCTAATTTGATTAGATTAAATTAGATTCTATGGTTAGTTTTAGGTTTACCTATATAAATGCTCATATGTCCTCTCTTTCATTAAGAGATTAATGGATTCAAAAAAATATTGTTCTCTCAAATTGTCCACGGTATTAGAGCTAATAGTGAAAAAGAAAAGGAAGAAGAAGCATAAGAAGTCAATTAAGAAGAAGAAAAAGAAAGAACACCCTTCCTTCCCAAGTCTACCATCTAGTTGTTCCTCCTTGAGTGTTGAGATTAACACTCATGAACCTTCTTATTAGCAATATTGGCTTATCCTCAACCCAAAAATTCTTTGTCGGTTGCTCCCTCAATCGTATGGTCTATGAAAGAGTTCTTGACTCAACCACCATCATCTTCGACCGGTCCTTGTCTTCGAATGTTCCTTCATTTGTCCCCAGGTCAAGCTCATTCGACGATTGGTCCGTCATCCACAACTCGTTCAACTACCTCTGTCCTGTCATCTTAGCTTCGTCCAACTTTCGTCGGTCTCCTCTCCAAGTTCGGAGAATTAAACAACGCTCAGAGCACCTAAAGAAGTCATGATGGATCTGTTTGAAACAAACTTAACGCTGCGGTTTTGACAGGGACCAAACTGTCATTTGTCAAATTCGTGGAATAAGAACCAGAGGAATGGTGTTGTTGGAACCCCAAGTAGTTGTGAGACCTTCATCTTCGCTCATCGTCCCATCACAATGTTGAGCATTAACCCTTGCTCCCTATGATCGCCACTGTCTAGTCGCTCGTTAATAATCAGATAATTCTTCTAGTGGGTGACCCCCAACATTTTTTAGTACTCGTTGCCTGTCGATTTTGTCGTTGCCGATTTGTTGCCTGTGGATCTTGTGGTATCAGACTCGTACCGGTCATTGACTCGGTCGGGGTACTGGGTCACTGGTTGAACCGTATAACTATGACCCGGTCTCGAAAACCATATTATATTTATAAATTATACAACCATACTTATAAATATATAAAAAAAGAATGAGTTTACAAAATACCTAAAACATTTTTACAAGTTTAAAACATGAATAACCCAATTAACTAAGAGCAAAATTAAAGAAGATGGGTTTTTTTTTTCCTCAAAGAAAGAAGATGGGTTTACAAAATAACCTCCAAACACAATAAAATCATGGCCAAGAATCCCAAGGTGTTGCATCAATGAAAGGCTCTCTTATCATTATTAAAATAATATGGATGACCAACAATATCTTCAACAAAGTTAAAAATGAAAAAATAAAAAATGCACCAACCGGCCGGGTTTCACAGACCCGGCCGGTTCACCGGTTTTCTCTAAACTCGGTGGTCGGACCAGTTTTAGACTGGTTTTGGCGCACAACCGATCCAATTAGTGGCTCGGACTGGTTGGGTGACCGGTTCGCCGATTTCTGGGTCAACCCGGCCGGTTCGAGCCGATTCTGGTAACTATGGTCGCAGCCAGTAACGCCCAATATTGTCGAGTACTCCTTGCCCTTCGAACTTGTTGGAGCCGATAACTCCAAACATTGTCGAGTATCCGCTACTCTGCAATGGGAAAACTTCCAACATTGTCGAGTATCTGTCACTCTAAAAAAACGGGCCAACTCCCAACATTGTCAACAACCTCTGCCTTTACAAAAGAATTACTCAACTCTGCATTTGAAAGTTGTATGCATTTAAATGTTGTATAAGCTAGTTGGACATGATTAACATACATGATCCAACTTGAGGGGGAGTGTGGGAATATTATGGATTATTTAGATTAATCACTATCTTATTATTAAGTTTGATATTTATTATAGCTTAGGTATATTATAGTTTAGGATTAGATATGGATATATTATATCTTAATTATTCTGATTTATTTTGATTAGATTAGATTAAATTAGATTCTAGGGTTAGATTTAGGTTTGCCTATATAAAAGCTCATATGTACTCTCTTTCATTCAAAGATAAATGGATTCAGAATAATATTTTTTTCTCAAATTATCCATAGGAGGTAAATCTGATGAGGAGAGATCTTAAGGAGGTCACTTGTGCCTAAAAAGCCAAGTACCAGTGGAAATTTGGCACAAATAGGTAATTCTTCTACTTCTATCAATGCCAAGGTTATCCTAATAACAACGGAATTGTAGATTCAAGTGCAACGGATCATATGATTTTCTTCTTAAAGATATTGAGGAATGAATGTTAAAATAGCTAATGAAACACTCACTAGGGGACAAGGAATTGGTACTCTATACATCTCATGTGACTCGACGTTAAAGGAGGTCTTATTTGTGCTTGGCGTATAATGCAAATAGTCTGTCAACAAATTATTGAAGGTTCAGGAATATGTTGTTAATTCTCTTATGGAATCTGGGTGAAAGTTTCGCAACATCTGTGAATATGATGGACTCTGTTATCCTAAGGATCCAAATAGGAAGGAGGAAAAGTTGCATTCTGATCTGTTCTTATTATCAATGTAGAGATGATATCATGACGCTATTGGTTAGGCCATCCCAATTCTGGTTAAAGTTTGCAGAATTCTATTGCTAGTGTCGAAGGGACATCTTGAGAGGGAAGTCCTAGTGGAGATCAAAAGTATGCTGAGTTGTGATGGGGGGGTACACCACATTCCTCCAGAATGGAAGCATGTTAGGGGCTCCCTAGTTAAACTTGCTCTGGACTCTTTAATTACTGATCTTGCATGTGAGATTGTGAATGCTATGAAGATGTACCAGATTGGTCGGTTAAGTACTACTTCTGGCATGGAAACAGGACAAGCGTGGCTCATTTTGAGTTTATTTCATATGAAAGAGCCGGGGATTAGTGGCTATTTTGTAGGTTGAGATGGGTTTTCGTAAATGGAGATGGAATTGGAATTAAAGATTTAAGGGTGGACATTAGATAGATATTTTACTTAAGTTCAATTTAAATTAAGCGTGTCAAGTGAGAGCTGATGACTATATTAGTGAGGTATGGAAAATAGCACAATGTCAGTATATGATTAGAGAATTTTATGTTAAGTATGCAAGTTCAAGAATATAGAAACATATCAAATCCTTATGGTCAATAAAATTTTCAAACAGGAACTTTTCATTGATTTTTCCTTGTTACTTTGTGGGGTGGCAACTGATATGTTAAATAAGCAGTTTGGAATCCGTATAGAACCATGGGTTGTGTCTCACGTGCTGTCAATAGTCTCAACAAATTACAAAGATTTTGGCCTCTCTGGAACTGTACAATCTTCTTCATTGCTTGGGGTTCTGGGAATGTAGAATGCTTGCATCTTTCTCAGCTGCCCGTGCAGCTTGCGTATGGCAGTATTGTTGGCTTCTCTTAAGAGTGGGTATGGGGAGATTAAGCATCTCTGTTCTCTTGATTAAGCCTTGCAATGTTCTATCTTTCTAACTAACTAGCCTAGGTCTGCGCAATGCTCAGATGAAGGGCCAGGTATTTATTAATGTGTTATGTGAAAAATCACCTAGATTTCTAAGGGATCAAAATATTAAATTAAATATTTACTAAATATTTTGTACTTACCTCCCCCAATATTAATTTACAAAATATTGTGTAATTATTTTCTCCATTATCAAACTTTCATAACTGCCTCATTTTTTTAAGAATATTTTATACCTACCTTCTCCATTATTAATTTAAAAAATATTGTGTAATTATCTTTCTCATTATCCATATTTCATAACCATCTTGTCTGTTTTTTTTTTTTTTAATTTTAGTGTTTGCCATTATTAATATCCAAAATATTGTGTAACTACCTTTTTTATTATCCATTTTTTATAACTGTCTCACTTTATTTTTTATTTTATTTTAATGTTTTGAGCATGTTATTTTGTAGATGTGTCGGTAGGGAAACGCTTATTGCTCTACTGATATATACTTTTTTCTTATATCTAAGACTATAAGTCTATTTATGGAATTGGTTTGCTTCTACTCTAACCATTGATTTTTTTTTTCTTGGGTTCTAAAGTGACCATAAGTAATGTATGAACTACTACCTCAGATTTTTGGTTTTTAATATATTACCCAGTTGACTTTTTAGTAAAAGATTATGAAAATTAAATAAAGTACTTTAAAGTATTTATATTTATCTTTTTTATGCCAAACTAATTTTTCTAATTTATAAACTGATATATAATCAAATGATCTACAACGAATGCTATGACTAGCTAACTTATTTAGCTTTCTTATCTCTCTAAAAATGAAAAAGTCAACTAGGTCTTATATTAAGGATTGGAAGGAGTATAAGCTATGTTCCATAGTTGGATGCTAAATGGGGTGTGATAATAATAGATACTCTCCCTGATCCTTAATATAAGAGCCAAGTGATTTTTTTAAGAGATTAAGGAAGTTAAATAAGTTACTTAATTATAACATATAGCGTGTATCATTAGATTATATATATCAGTTTATAAGCTAAACAAATTAGTTTAAAGAAAAACGATAAATATAAATACTTTAATGTAACTTATTTGAGTTCGTTAATCTTTCGAAAAAAAAGTCAATAGGTTCTTTTATATTAAGGAGTGACTAGGTTTTTATATTAAGGACTGAATGGAGGTAGTATTTAAGAGCCAGTGGAAGACACAGTCATGGTGTTGGGATGAACTTACATGTGGATTATTTGCATTTGAAGGAGAGATTGACTTGAGTTGGAGAGACAGATTGAAGGTGTGGGACCAACATGTAAGCAGTTTCTTGTTTTGAAACTTCTGAATCATTCTGTAAAGTAAAACTACTCTGTGCAACCCTGAATGAGACTGTACTGAAAAGGAATGAAGGATCCATTCTAATGAATATTGATGATTGTATTAGATGGCGAATATAGTATTGGTGGATGCACAAACTCAAATAAAGCTACCTACTTGCTCATTTATGAGTGTTGCCCCTTCGTATTATATAACTGATAAGCTAATAAAAATTTACGAAAATGGGTAGTAATTAAAAGTCAAATTAGAGCTTCTATTGGGTTGAGGTGAGTATTAAGTATGAAGCCATTTAAAACTAAAACCATGTCCAACTAAGATTTATATTATTTAGTAAATACTACATCTAGTTGTTAATCGATCATTATCAGTGAAATTAAATGCGCATGTTAGGGTGTTGGCTGTGTCCATTTCCAACCACCATTAATGTGTAAGCTTTTCAAAGTACATAATTGGTTGGTTACGTCCCAAAAACTGGACATTAAGTGAAGAAACGTTAAGCTTAATTGGCTAAACTGTTGCTTTCCTGATCCTCATTAAGCTTATCTGTTGCATTTGTGGCATTAAATTAAATATACAATTGCCAAATTATAATTAAGTGATGGGAACAATGCAACAGATATATATATTTCCAACCGAAATTAGAGTTAAACAAGGCTTGACCTCCAACCATGTTTTTGGATTAGGCTTAAGTGCCAAAAGAAGGGGTTCCTATTTCCATTCAACAATTATCGCCAATCAACACCAGCAATTATAGCTGTCACTAGTTCTGGACTCTGAAAGAAAGGTATACGTACATGTCTATTAAAGTCAGTCAAGCTTGTATGTGTCTTGATTAACTGTATAACCTGATAACCAACTGTTGAACTCTTAACCACTTTATTTTTTTATATATATTATTATCATTTACATAAATTTCATTTTTTTTAAGAAATATAATAAAAGCCAATGTAAAGAGGGTATATATATCAGAGCCCCCCCTACTGAATGTACTGGCCTATAATGCTTTCTGGCATATTGCTATTGTTAAAGATAGGAAGAGTTTTGCTGGTTCTACATTGTGCTATTCATGGTTTACAAATGATCCTGACATATAAAATAACAGCTTGAGGTACTTACTAAAGTGAATAGAAAATAAAAAAAAATAATTGTATTGAGCAATAAATTATGTATATATGTTATAGCTGTTCAAAGTAATCAATACCATATATGATGATGAGTTTATCATGAAAACTGGGGTGAGCGAGAAGACAGATTGAATAGTATCCCATCTGATGAACTCACCACTAGCAAAATTAACTAGATCATAATGATGCTCTAAAATATTGTCTGTGCCTTGATGAAATTAGCATAAAACAGGTAAAATCAGTTGTATAAACATGAAAGAGCACTTTGAGGTTAGTGATAACATTATATTTTACTTGAGAGTTGACAGGTTTGGGAACAGCTTGGCTGGATACCATCTTGCTTTCTCCAATATGAAATCAATTAATCTATAGATATGATAGAATTGTTTTGAAGAAATGCTAGCCAAAAGTTCAAATGAGGCTTTAATCTAGAAATGAATAAAACAAAGCAATTCTTGCCACCCAGCAAGGATAGTATTAGTGGAGCCATACTCATTTGATCATTATAAACATCTGAGAATTCTGTGTTTTCCTGTTCCTTCCATCTGGAAAACAAATCTCAGCGTGAAGACCAAATTTTGAATGGTGAACCACTACCACACGGCCATTATCAACTTTGGTTTTTTTTTTTTTTTTTTTTTTTTTTTTTTTTATGGATATTGAAAAAGACAAAAGTGATGTATTGTGTACTTCATTTTTTGAAGAAGTTATATTTAAAACTTTTGGAATAAATTTGCACCTCAATAAAAATGATATGTGAACTGTCAATAACGTCCCGTGCAAAATTGCTCCATTTTTTACACTTTTAAAGCAAAATTGTCCCCCGAAAAACTTTTAGGATAAAATCGCCTCTCGGTCCAGAGCAAATTGCCTCTAAAACCCCAAATAAAAAAACTCCATTCGATCTTGAATGTAAGATAGAGATTTTTTTTAGAGATATTAAGAAAGTTAATTAAATTACTTTAAAATAATTATATTTATCATTTTTTTCTCCAAATTATTTTGCTTAATTTATGAATTGATATACAATCTAATAATACATAATATATATATTATATGATTAAGTTACTTATTTAGCTTTTTTAATCGGTAAAAAAAAAAAAATCGGCAATGCCTTATATTTAGGATTAAAGGGAGTACTAGCCTAAGGAATGTGATTCAGCAATGAGAGACAGAGAGCACGCGAAAGATCTAACATCGTCCATTAGTCAAAAACTTTTTTTAAGGGTCATCACAAAATGTCAATTTCTTTGTCTTTGTTATGAAACTAAAAGCAAACATTAAATAGGAAATACAAGAGGACACAGCCATTTGCCGACACAGTTCTGCTTCCTTTCACAAACACAATCCCTTAGGATGAGTGGCTTGGGAAGGAAGGGAATGAAAATGAAGGTAGCTTAAGCTTCACAGTTCACAAGTGATAAGAGAAAAGATCAAAACCTAACCCCCTCAATAAAGCAGAAAGAGATAGAGAGAGAAGAATATTAATAATATAATTAAGAAGAAGATAATGAGGTGGCGTTATCTTAGAAGACATAATGAAAAAGGTTTGAGAAGCAAGTTGGTGGGGGACTCAACCATGTGCGCTCTTGTGGGCCCCTAAACCCACTTCTCCAACCTTCTCTTCTCTCCCATGTGCCCTCAACATTCTTTCCCTTCTTCAAAGCAACCTCTTTTCTCTCCTTTCTCTCCATTTACCCTCCTCTCCTTCCTAATCATCACACACACACACACAGACTTAATAATCTCATACACATATATACATGTAGGCATAATATGTACCTATATACGCCTCTCACTTTCCTTCTTTTTTTCCCTCTGTATTAAACCCGCAGGCAGATGCTTATGCTTTTAACGAGTTTTTAGTTTTGGCCCCTCCATGTGATGTAAGTTATATCAATTCTAGTTAGTAATTCACAAGAACCTACTTAACAATATTAATGTTACAAGGTGAAACTAATACTATTAATCTCAGATTCAAGTCTTTAAGAAACCATAAGGACCAATATTTGAGATTGCGTAAATTGTACAAGGATAAAAAAAAGATAAAAAGAAAATATAGAGGTCAAAACCAATACTTGTTAAAATTACAATTATCTATAGTCGGTTTAGCCATTACTTATTTCATGTTTTAGCTATTAACTGGTTATCTACCTTTTCCCTCAAGCTTCCTCATATTCCTTTATTCTCTCCATTATTTGGATTCTTATTCGTCTAGCCTCAACCACCACACCTTTACTTTACCCCACGATCTCTATATTTTCTTATATCAGATATTCGGACTGGGGCTTTCATTTTGTACTTTGAAATAAGAGAGAAGAGAGGACCCTTTTGTTTTGTGTGAGAAGCAAATCCCAACTTGCAATTCTCAAGGAGGGTCACACATGTCTCTCTTTTCTTCCAATCCTAACTCTGAAAAAAAGTGATTTGTGTCAGAGTTTGTTGTCCTAGGATCACAACTCTGAATCCCCACCAGCCACAACACTTATATCTTCTCTCTCTCTTTGCCATTTTTGATTTTGGATCTCTGTTCTTCTTCACGTGCCCATACCCCAACATGACACCCATTATCCCTACTGCTAATAACCATGCTTCCGCGACTAAGCTGAGATTTGCTCGTAGGTTTCTGAGATCTCTGTCCAAGATGAGCAAAACCAGACCCTCTTGCCCATCTTCAGTGTGTGTGAAAAAGCGAAGTGAGGGATTAAAGATGGCGGCTTATTGGTGTATGGCTCGTTCTGTTGGCTCAAGGAGGGCTTGGAGCCGAGCTATTCTGATGAAGCTGAGCCGAGGCAGACAACAACATCACCACCACCACAATTTCCCCATGAAGAGAAAGATCAGAAGATCAACGTGGTTAGGTAAGACCAAGAAGAAGCAGAAGAAGAAGAACATAACTTGTCCTTCTTCTTCTTCTTATGATGAAGATGAAGAAGGGCTAATGAAAAGGCAAACAGAGAAGCTAAGAGAAGTGGTTCCAGGAGGTAAGTTGATGGATATTTGCAGCTTGTTGGAGGAAACCGCTCATTTTGTGACCTGCCTTGCTGATCAGGTCCACGTCATGCAAACCATAGCTCATCGCTATTCCTAGCCAACCCTGATTATATTTAAGGAATTCATTCATAAAAAGGTGGTGATGATGATGATCATCTATATACATATATCAGACTGATAAATCCAAATTGAAACATTATTTATGAGATGATGATATAAAACAAATGGAGACAAATGACCAATACATACGTATCACACATATATGTATATTGGTTGCTTCCATATATATCTCTCTCACACAAAGATCTCACAAGGACACATATATATGTGCATATTCGTTATAATTGCAGCAGTAATATATACGTATGTATATTGTGCGTTTTGTCATTTGTGGTGAAAGATAATGAGAGAGATAAGGTGCATGAATATTATGTATAGGCCTGGTTCGTATATATAGATGATGAAGATCCTTTTATATTGTCTCTAACTCTTTTATTTAATTTGCAGATTGTTGTTTGATTAGCTAGCCAGTCATCCTGTGCGCGCCTGTCTAAATTTTTGTGTTGCTATGTATTTTTGGACAGTATATTAGTATAGCTATAGTTAACTGCGTCTATCTCTCCATTTTGTTCATTGAGATGCTCTTGTTTGCTAATTTTTCATAACATTATGTGAATATAAATTAGGTGCATTCCTTACATAAAGCTATGAAATAGTTTATGCGCGAAAAGTAGCATCTAACATCCTAATATTATTTCTCATTACATCCAACAGCCCAATTTTATTTAAAGTACATTTAGCACCTTGATCTCATTTTATCGGTCCTTTTATCATCTTAATCTTATTTATGATGCATCCAACACTTTAAATCATGAATAAGATCATTAAGGTGTTGGATGTAACTGAAAAATAATATCAAGGTGAGCTAAATACACTAAGAAAATAACACTCCCTTTAGTTCTAAATATAAGACAGAGTTGACTTTTTTTGAAGATGTTAAAAAGACTAATTGAATTACTTTAAAATATTTATATTTATTATTTTTTCTCCAAACTATATATAATCCAATGATATAGAATATATATTATGATTAAGTAACTTATTTAGTTTCTTTAATTTTTTTTTTTAAAAAGTCAACTCTATCTTATATATTTAAGACCTGAGGGAGTATTAGGGTACTGAATGTATCATAAATAAGATTGGCAAGTGCTAGATGCCACTCAAAAATAAAACTAGGGCACTACATGCTACTTTAGGCTAGTTTATTTTGAATAGTGTGACTATATATAAACCATCTTTTTTGTCTATGATACATTGATATATCATCGGCTCATCATTTGAAAGGGTACATATCTCTGAATAATACACGTAGCTGCGGTTTTTCCTTCTAGTTTTTTTGGCTTTCAAGGGGAGCTTACGTTATGACATGTACGTAGTATTTATGAATATATGTTATGGCAAAAATATTTTATATTTGCATTGTTCCTTAATAGTTTTTTTTTTTTTTTGGAATTCACTTATGCTAGCACTAAATTACACAAATTCTACTGATTTTAAGTTTATATATATATAATAAAAAAGACATAAAAATAACTTTGAATTTGAAAAATTACAAATCAAGTATTTCACAAAAAAATTGTAAATTGGTTATTAAATTTCGTTATTAACTCTGGGTAATAAGCTTGATTTAGGATTTTGCAATTTTTTTTAAAAAAAAAATCTATCTTTTTCCCTATAAATAAAAACTAGCACAAAACATTTTTCTTTTCTTGTTATCCACCATATCATCGATCCATTATGAGGATCATGATACTTTAGTAACAAACTCTTATAAATTTCATTTTTTTTGTGTCGAAAATTTGTTTGCATTTTGGATTATATGCACATAAATCTTTCAAATTGTAAAGTTAGCCACAAACATTTTTTTCATTTAATCATAGTTTTATGTCGTGCAAAAGGGCTAATTTTATTGTCATAAAATATTACATGCATGCATACATAAGCTATTTGATCAATGGTGTTTACTCTAAATACTATTTATTGTGAATCTAGAGATAAGAATGATGTATCCAGCGAAACCGTGGTGGATATAGAAAAGTCCAAATGGCAAGAATTTTCGATTAAATGGCACAAAAATTCAAAGATGAAATTAAAAGGGAAAATCGTATTGAGGTCTCAAGAACCCTAAAAAATAGCAAAATGTCACGTAATAAATTCTCCTATCAAAAAGTTCCCTGGAGGCTGTAGAGATATAATTTGAAATTATCTTGTTGGCTCCATCAATTAAAAAAGGAAACAAGAAGCAGTGATATATGATTAAGTGCTTGTTTGGATCCTCTTATTTTGGACTTATCTTCTCCTTATAAGTAAAAGTTAGGCCAAACAATATTTTACAAAAGCTCTTATAATAAAAAGAGCTTTTTTTTACATGAAGAAAAAAGCTAAAAATAAAAAATTCACTTAGAGGAGCTTATTTTTTAAGCTCTTATTTTTTAAGAGAACCCTAGTCTCTACGCTACGACCACCACCGGCCACCCCAGCCGCCACCCTATTGCCGACGACCACCTCCGACTTTTTCTTTTTTTTTTTTAAAAAAAAAAACAAACACTAAGGGGAGGCCGGCCACCCCACTTCGGCGGCTGCCGCCGCCCTATCGCGGGTGACTTTTTTTTATATATATATATAAAAAACACTAAGGGGAGGCTGGATGCCACCGGTGACCAGTAGCCACCGCTACCCCATCGTCGGCGACCACCTCCGGCGACTTTTTTTTTAAAAAAATACCTAAAATACCCCAACCCCCCCCCCCCAACTGACCACTCCAGCCGCCGCCGCCCCATCGCCGACGACCACCTCTGGTGACTTTTTTTTTAACAAAAAAAAAACACTAAGGAGAGGCCGGTCACCCCACGCCGGCGGCCACCACTAGTGACCGACAGTCGCCGCCCCATCGACGACGACTTTTTTTTTAAAAAAATAATAATTTTAAAAAAAAAAACACTAAGAGGAGACCGGTCACCACACACCGGCGACCTTTCGCCATTTGCCCCATCGCAGGCGTCTTTTTGAAAAAAAAAACTTAAAAAAAGTGCTTATGACAAAAATTTTACCAAACAACTTATTTTAAATTTCAGTTTATAAGTAACTTTTAAGCTAAAAAATTTATATTATCATCAAACAACTTTTAGCTTTTTTAAAAAAGCTCTTTTTTTAACTTTAGCTTAAAAGTAGCTTTTAGTTTAAAAATAAAAGGATTCAAACAGGCTCTAAGTGTAACTATTTGTCAATTGTCAATCTATAACCAATATATGACTTGTCAAAATAAGTACAAATTTATTTATGTTAACTAAAATAACTCGTGCCAACAAATCAAAGAGTGATGATTGACAAGTACCTTTATCTTATCATATATCCCTACTTCTCTTTTTGTTTTTTAATCAATGGGCATAAGAAGATAGTTTTACATTGAGGATTTATATCATTACAGTCTCTAGGGGGCTTTTTGATAGGAGAATCTACTATGAAACTTTTTTGCTATTTTTTCTTGTCTTTGGGACTTGAATGCTATTTTCCCAAAGCATGTCACAAGCGGGTTATAATAATTAAAGGATAACAGAACAGGATCACATATAATAATACTGCGACATGAGTGAAAAGGGTGTGGATAAATAAAACTAAATTACATATAAATATAATACTCCTTCCGTCGACCTTAACATCATCTATATTTATAGAGTTGATCTTGATTTCAAATATAAGACATAATTTTTATATTTATCATCATTTTTTTAATTTATTTTTATTGATCCTCTCTCAACAATAATTAAGGAAGATAGGTAGAGTGTTTTTAAAAAATATATGTTATATTAATTGACCAAACTAACTTCTTTAGATAAATACATCTTATATTAGAAAACACACCGGAGGAGAGTAAAAGGCCAGAATATGATTTGAGGAAGGGAAAGTGAGAAATGATGAAAGGCTCCACTAGTGGAGACAGAGTGCAGCCACATATCCCATTCCCGTGATAGTGCAGTGGTAGTTGCTCCTCCTTTCACTCACGGGCAAAGTGACCCATTTCTCATTTTTCCAATTAAACAACGACAACAAACAAAACATTCCATTGCCTTGTGATCATTCCATTCCTCCAACCACTATATAAATCCCTTGAGACCACCAAAGGAGAAGTCAGACAAGAGATGGTGTTAGGAGAAATGAGAGTGAGAGGCTTGGGGCTAGTGCTGGTGTTGCTGCTGCTCACAGTGGTGGCTTCAACCATCAATGGCCAAAGCATATGCAACGTCCCAATAAGTGGCCTAATGGCGTGCAAGCCATCGGTGACACTTCCGAACCCGGCGGCTCCCTCCGCCGATTGCTGCTCGGCGCTCTCTCACGCCAACTTGCGCTGCCTCTGCTCCTACAAGAACTCAAATCTGTTGCCTTCTCTTGGCATTGACCCTACCCTTGCCATGCAGCTCCCTGCCAAGTGCAACCTCCCTAACCCTCCTCACTGCTGACTCCTAGCTCCCTCTCTACTATCAACTCTATAATATCCAGAAATATTTGTCATGTGAAGATTTGCCTGTAATATCATTATGTCTGGTGGTAGCAGATCATGCTGTCAACTTTGTTGTCTAATGCTTGGTCCAAGTAATAAGTGATGGCCTCTGATTGCTTCTCTTGAGAATTCAGGGCCAACCTCCCGTTTTCTGTCTGTTTATATTTAGTGTTGTTGTAATATATGAATTAATATTATTGCTCCTTATCCATTGAACATATCTGAATTCTAGCAGCAAAACACACACACAAGTGTTTTATGTCCTATTATTGGATATTCTTCATTGAACATATCTGAATTATGACCAACACACTTGCCAGCACACAGATCAATGTCCCCACGAATCAATTATTAGTTTATTTTATATAATATATATGTGCATATATCAACTTCATGAGTTGATTTAATATATTTGTTATTTGAGTCTAATTGAAGATCTCCCAACGATAATACAAGACTCACTTTGTTTGTAGTGAGTCTAATCTAAGTTATAGCAATAATTGATAATCTTTGAATGCTTTTCTTGAGAATTCTGAGTCATCCCTCCACTTTTCTGTTTATACTAACCGTTAACGCTGCATTAATCTGCGACTCTAGATGACTGATGTCGTTGAGAACAATGTAATACGTATAGCAAATAAATGTAAAGTCAGTCATATATACACACAGATGTCAAAATTATACACAGTAAAGTTTCAAGCTCGCATGAAGCCGAGAGCTCTTCTAAGCAAAGCCCAACCAACTTTAAATCTTTCGTTAGCCCTTGCAGAAAGCACTGAAACCGCAGTAAAGAATGGAACAACAACCCATACATAACGGTAAATTACAACAGAAACTTACTCTCCTCTTTTTAGCTTTTCTATCCACAAGGACTACAACTTAGCAGCAAGAACATTCGTTTATAATGATTACACAAGATAATCAAGGAAGCTCAAAATGAAGTTGCCGATAGATGATAAATGGGACATCTTTCCCCACCATTATATTCATTGCATCATGTTTAATATCAAAGCAGTGAAATCGGTTTTCCAAATTGCAGAAGTTCAAATTCTTCATCAAGTGCCGATAAAGCTAAGATTTAAACATCAGAAGATTCTGTAGACGTGTCCGAACCATAATTCCAAAGGGTCTTCATATCACCTCTTATACATGCCAACACAATAGTAGTGCCTGTTGATTTCATTGGAAAATTAACAAATGTGCATTAGCCTAAATCCAAGTGACATGAACATCCAACCTAAGCAAAACATTATATAAGTTACCTAGTGTGCATGGAACAAGGTAGAGGAGAGCAGGTTGTCCGTGACCGTTCATCAAATAAAGCCCCAAGTATGTCAAACACAGGCCTGAAAAAGAAAAGAACCTATATCAGCAACTAAAAGCTAAATAGCATTAAATTTAACGTGAAATAAGACGTACAAGTTAGATCAACATGGGGCATACGCAATGACAGAAAGTGAAATCATCAGCAAAACCATTTGGGAAGCACAGATTCTTTTTTTTTTTTTGGAAAAAATCACAAGCTAACTAAACAAATTGTAAACATGCGTAAGAAACGGAAACTAAAGGCATGAGCATATTATCCACTGGTACCACCTCGCATCAATCAATGATTAAATGATGTCCATAAAATACCTGGCATTTAGTATGCAAGGGGAAAAGGCACAAATCACTTTCAATTAAAACAATACTTGTGAAGGGGCAAAAAATGAGCAAGGTTTCAACAGAAACATGTTGCAAAAGAACTCACCAACTCCATAGCCAATTATCAGCCAAAGAAAATATCCTTTTTGTCCTCCCTTCTTTTGATCTTTGTCAAATCTGAGACACTCAAAATCCAGAATCAAAACAATGAAGAATAAGCATCTTTGATAGGTAGATGATCCAAAACTGCCCCAAACATAAAAAAAAAAGATAACAGTTCTCTAAGAATGGCAAATCAAGATCATTAAGTTATTTAGCTTATTATTCCAATCAATGGGCAAAACATTGTCACATGATGTTTGATAGAAGTCATCCGCACCATTAGGTAGTTCTAAATGATATAAGCAATATAATCTCAGGGTGTTTGATAGAAGTATCAACATAAAATACCCTTGGAATGATAACAATAATAAGCAGGGCTAACCCCTTGTAATAACAAATGAACTCAACTGCACTTCATGCACTACACTGCTCAGACCTCATAATGCATGACACGAGACTGAGAGGTATCAGTAGATCAAAAAGATTGTCACTCTCTCACTCCTCTCCCTTCAAACATCAACAAGATTCTTATTCTTCCTTCATAATGATTGGTTGAAGAACTTTCCAAAGAAAAAGCTGCGTGTGCATGTTCAATTTTATAAATCTCACGTATACATCAATAGTTAAAAATAAGAAAGAAATTAGTACCTATGAGTAAAAGAAACAAGCAAACCAGGGAAGAGAATATCTCCGAATCCAATCATGTCATAACCACTCCAAGGGTCATTAATACGAGGAACTCGCAAAAGCATAGGAATTGCTTCCCCACCAGCTTTATCACCTCGGGCAACCTAGCAAAGAAAACTTATCAATGTGCATTGAAGACATCTTAATGCAGATTTGCTCAAGTTTTTCTACATCAATCTGTCCAACACCTCATGCATATATAGTCCAGTTTGGTACACACCAAAGCATACAAGGAAGTAACAACTTCAGACTTGGATGTGCTGAATCTTACTTCAATATATATTTTATAAACTATGTTCTCAATTTAGAAGATGCAAACTTCAACCAGACAAAAAAGAGCGGACCAGTGCACTAGAATCTCATCAAGTGAGATTTGGGGAGGGATAGATGTATGCAACCTTACCCCCGCATGCAGAGAGGCTGTTTCCAGAAACTTTAACCAGACAACCAGAAAAAAATAAACCTGACCAAGTAAAAGTAAGATTTTACCGTGATCATGACACTCTGTTTGAAAAATATTGGAGATATGAACACCCAGAAGATGTCATAGAAGAATCCACAACAGAGGAGGACGGTAGCAACCTATGGTATCAAATGCAAAAATTGAGTTTGGAGAATTTTTATAACATATAAACAACAAACTATGAAGAAATAATAATCAATAAAACAAGAAGGAAACCATTAAGCTACCTTGATGTTAGGTAATTGTGCCAACTGCAAGACGGTTATCATCAAGCATATTCCCTGTCAAGATTAAAAGCATATTTCACAACTGAACATCACAAAATAAAACGTCAACTATAGATTCTCATCAGTAAATTGTAGCCACAAACATCAAGATAATAAGCCAGTTCCTGCGACAATGCTGTAGAAAGCTCACAATAGGGAACCAGTGAACATCCTAGCTACTGACTACTGAGAGTGAAACTTACAAGAATATCTTGCCCGGCCCATGAAAATGATTCCCGCCGAGTAGCAGCCCAGGAAATTGCAAATGCCAAACAGAATAACATCACTAAAAGTGAGAAAACAGAAACCTCCCCAACCTTAGGAATATTCAGAGTCTTCCTCCCACATTTTGGACATATTCTGCCCATATATTTGAAAATAAGAGATTATCAGTACATAAAACATACAGAAAGAGAAGATGCTATGTTTTAAGGGGGAAAACAAAACATGAGTATTGATTTTACCTACAAGCCACACTCACAATACAGTGGTGCATTCCCTGATATCAAAAGCATTGTTCAATTAGAAAAAGCAAAGCAGCGAACATCAACTACAATTTGGTATGAAATCAAGACAGAATACTTAATCAGCATTTACGGCCACTAAGATTTTGAGCAGATCAATATGCCAAGTAATAGAAGTCTTCATATTCTGACCATATTGCATTAGTTTTTTCCTTTGATATGATGAGATAATTGGGATCAAATTATCAAAATAGCTCTAAAAATTGATGAAAAGTTATTTTTACTTCATGTTTAAGAGTTCAGCCAAAGGAATGACCAAAAACATTACCTGCATACCACCAATGCAGAAAAGTACTATCAGCAACCAGACAAACCAAGACGACATGAAGAAGAACATTAGCACGAGAAAAGTAGATGCTGTTATGACAAAGATGATGGCACCCTTCACATCTAAACTAACAATTTCATCCTCATCTCTTGCTCTTGCGACATTTGAAGATTCCTAGAAAAAAATGAGGCAACATGATATTCAAATTAGAAAAGATGAAGCAACATGGTATTCAAATTAATAATTTCAAAGATCAGTTAAAAATGATAAATAAATCTCCAATAAAGGACAAGAAAAGGAAACAAGATCCTGGCTCCTTTTTTAAGAGTAACTAATGAAAATAAACAGTTAATTGCAAAGAAGGCAGGCAAAAGTAAAAGGAAACATAGAATATAAAATCACCATGCAAAAATAATGTAAGATTGTAAATGGGTGAAAGCTTGCCTTCAACTAAAATTATGCTCAAACCACTTATTAATTGCTCCAAACAATAAACAAGACACACCCTGAGGCATCACAAGGGGGAGAGAAAGAGGAGGGGGGGGGGGACACTTCGATACAAACCATGAACTTTGAGACAGATATAGGTTGTAACAAAAAACCTCATTATAGCAATCATCAGTCTGCTCAGGGGCTGTCAAATCTGACCACAGTGAAGCCAATGCAACCGTCCCAACAGCCATCAACCACAAAAATGCCACGGAGTAGTCTATAAGTGGGCGAACTGGAGCATATAACAGAATTTCCACTGCAATGGATCACGCAGAATTAACCATCTGTAAATAATCTACTCGAGATCAACTTGACACCCAACAAGCACATTTCCCTATCTTACTTATCCAAGATATGTGTCAGTCTGAAAACTAGCAAGCATTTGTGGATTTGTGCAACAATTAAAATGTTAATTCCAATACCAAAAAACCTAGCAATGCCAGTAATTGTGCTAGTTAACAAAACGAGAGCAAGTTAATCTTTAAATAGTTTTATTTCTTTGTATAGTAAGCAGAAGAAAGAGAGCACATTATGGTAAGGTGCTGATTAGGTACTGAATTGAGTAGATTATATGAGAATCTTAAGTTGAGAAAATAAGTTGAGAAGGCAATGAGGATATCTAAGATGAATCTAAATGACTCTATTTTAAAGAGGAAGCAAGTATCTCGGCAACTCTTTAAGAACAGCCTCTGTTTCATAGAATAAGCAGGTATAGGTACTGATCAAGTATTGAATTGAGTAGGTAAGTTGAGAAGGCAACGAGGATATATAAGATCAACCTAAATTACTCTGTTTTAAAGAGAAAGCAAGTATCTCACTAACCCTTTAAGAACCACCTCTATTTCATAAACAAGCAATTATCTCACTAACTCTATGAGAACAGCCCAAATCATGAATAGAAAGATGAGCCAGAATCAGTAACTCATTGGACTATTAAAGCCCAAAAAGAATCTCCCGTAACAATTTACTTTCTGAAATGTTTCATACTTGATTGATGAGGCACTATGTCTATTTATAATAGTTTACAAAGAGAAAGACTCTATCCAAAATATAAATATGAAGTCCAAAATATATCTAAATATGAAATTCAGATAACTAATAATCCTAGATTCTAGCAACTAAATCTATCTAGTGGGATATTCCACTTATTTCCTGATTTCCTAAAGATAATAATAAAAATAGACTCAATTAAATAATAATCAAATAACCAATATCTAAAATTATATTAATAAATATTTATTCCTAAAATCTCTAACTTTCCACAACTTCCATTATCTCTCGCTGATCTGGTACTCTATCACACTAATATCTAGCTCACCTTAAAAACTTGACCCTTCATCTTAGTTCTTTCCTCTCTCACCACTCTAGTTAATTGAAAATTATGTCGGTTGCTACTTATCAAACTTAACCATCACTTCAATCTACATTATTTGTACAATGATAAAGGGCTTTGGTATTTCATTTCCTTTTCCATTTTGAAGAAAATACACTATGATGTCTAGCCATACTACAGGGAAAACCATGTAGCATGGCTAGACATCCTAGTGTCACAAATCTCGACAATGTCATAAAGTGCTATAAAGAAAATCCACAGTCTGTTCTCTTCCCTCCAGCAACTCCCATAAAATATAGAGCAACATTGCGAAGTAAAACAAGCATGGTGATATCAACTTCTGGCATAATCACAAGACTTCTCTGGCTTTTTAACAAATAAAAAAGGGAAGCCAGAAAATGTTAGTCTCTATTTCAACAATCAACATCAACTACCAACTGAACAGCTAGTTATCACAGTGTAACTTAGCCCACAATGTCTAATGCTAACCTGTGTGATAACATATGTTTTAACTTTCAGCAATAACACAATGATGGCTCAATTTCCAGCTAAATCCATGAACATCCACCTCACCCTTAACCTCTTCCATTGGCCAATGACTTTAAGACTTCTAAATAATACACCCAACCATGCCCAAAAAAATTCACCTGTATGCGGTTACGTCATTTGAGCAAGCGCTTTATTCTGCACATCTTATTTACACCATAAATTCTTTAACAAATGCTCACAAGTATATTCACCTAAATCTCTTCCTCAAAAGCAAAAGAAAAGTATAAGTAGAAGTTACAAGGACTGAAGAGCCAACCTCGCTTTGAAGACATTATCTTCTTCAAATGTTCTCCTGCGGATTTTGATATCATCACAACTGGAATCGAAATGTTTGGTGCAGTGCCATTGGAGCAAGTCATCTCAATAAGATCTGAGTAAATTAAATCAATAGTTCTCAGAAAACAATTGATCATATGTAATATTGTGGATAAAAATTATGCATTTACAAGCACAAACAAAAATCAGACAGTTGCAATGAAAAGTGAAAACAAAGTTTCAACAAGTCAGTTATCATGCTAAAAGTTTTAGTGGAAATTAGATTTAACCCTTTTTATTTAAGAAATATTTAAAGAAAAAAGATCATAGCAGAAGAAGAAAGGCATCTATTTCAAGAACCAGTTATGTTAATAGTATTGAAATAGTTCTAGTTTTATAATATATGATAATTTTTAAGTATATAACATACAGATCAAACAAGATGAAGACAAGAGAAAAGAAATCATAATGTCTCGTCATCTGTGTCCCTTACTTAGTTCTCCAATTCATTGTTTTCAGTCTTTTCAGGGAAATATTTCTCTTGGGATCTTCATTTTGCTAGAAACCCCTCTAATAGGTAAGTTCATGAACTTGTGGAAATCTTTTACTCAATCCAGATCTAATTTGTCTTTCTACTTCTGTAGATGAGATAGTTTAACTCTAAATCCATCAAGGTGTTTTGAAAACCAAATACTCCTGCAAAAGTGAAATCTTGTGTGTATGGACAACAATCTAACCACATAACCCATTGCAAATGAAAGGGACATCACAACTCACAAGCCTAACAAGTGAAACTTTAGTTTAATAATGTTATATTATACTTTCTGTCAACAAGGCAAAAGAGATCACTATTAAATAAAACCAAAGAAGCAATGCCATGTGTCAAGCAATAAAATGAACCTTCATCACTGTTTATCATCAACACAGCAGTAGCACCTCCTGACTGAGCAAATGCTGCTTTAGTTGAAAAGTCACAATTACCTCGTTCACATAGAGCAACTGACCCAGATAACTGCAAATGGGAATTCATTAACACACAAAGCATGCAACATGAACAGATATTCCCTATTCTATAATGACCATTATCCTAAGTTGGAAATTTGTAGGTTCTCAAAAATTTAGGAATACTGCAATAGGATAAATAAACAATTTACAAAGCGACATTTCAATCGTAATATTCACATCACTGGGGAAGTCTTCTCCACGCATGTTGTTCTGTAATTACTCTACAACCATAAGAGCATCAACCAAAGAACTCAGTGCAAAGGATGAAATCTTAGAAATAAAAAAGAGTCAAACCAAAGAAGTTGAATTGGAGCAGCAGTCCTCAGGATTTGCAACAGCAGCAGGTGATCTGACGCTTTCTTTAGCCTGCTCCGGCAATATGGACCCAAATCTTGCACTCATCCCATTATACATATCCCCTTTTTTGCCATCAATCCAGTTCTTCACCTTAACCTGCAAGATTCCGATGTTAAAAAAAATCAACATCGATATAGAAAGGCAGTCAAATAGCAGACGGCAACAGTAAAGGAAAGTAGTTCAGAAGCAGCATATTCAAAGGCCCTTATCTCAACCTGCTGGTTGAGGTGAGAGTCCTCCATCCAAGCACCTACACAGCAATGCCTTTAAGGCAAATCAGGGCCAATGCAGTAGTGGTTTAAAAAAATGTACAACACAACTTTAAAATGTCATGTAACTCTCACACACCAGTACCTTTTAATTAGTGTTTTTATTTGATCACATGATTTAACTAATTGAGGTTAAAATTATACCATGACACAAATTTTACGAATTAATCAATTATCATTTGATTTAGTCATTAAGTACTTATTTCTAACATATAGTTATCATCTAACATTACATGTATCTAAAATCATGAATCATCCATAAACTTTGTGATTAGCTTTTTTTTTTTTTTATTAGCGCTTTTTTTCTCTAAACACAGTCCTGTTCGAGGCACATAACTTTTGTAATTAGTAATGAACAAGAACGAAAATGTTGAGGGAAAACTCAAATAAGAGTGTAAAGATCTAGTAACATAAATTACAGCATTACAACATTTATAACAGTGTGCTTGTTCACAATTCAAGTAGAAGCAACATAATCCATACAGCAATTAAAAAGAAAATAATGACACGAAATCCAGCGGAGCATGCGTGCCAGAGTTTAATATTCATCCGCCAGCATGGAAGCTAACATCCCCATTTCAGTCATAATTCCATTTCCAATTTCCTTCACGGGAATTTCACAATATCCAAACTAAACATATCAATTACGAAAAGCAACAAAAGGTTCGCTGATTAATAGAATAGGGGGATGTGATAGTTGATAAATTACCAATTGGAAGTCATTATAGCAAGAGTCCGACTTGGGAACCCTGTCGTCGTCATGTTTGACATCGTTGGCCGCTGCGGGTGGGACAGCGGCAATGACGGAGAATAAAAGGAGGAGGGCCGCCGCGAGAGGGAGAAGAAGGGAGTGGGAAGAAGAAGAGGAGGAAGGCATGGTTGCCACCTGATGAAGGTTTCAGAATTCAGGTGGAATGAGATAGAGAGAGATGAGAGAAATGGCGTCTGGTTCAATCTCTTCTCTCTCCAGAGATCGGAATGCGTTGGTTGATCCCAGGAAGAAGAGCTCGCTCTTATTCGGTGTCTCCTACATTGACGGGAAATTCGTGCCGCGACGAAGACTGAAGATTGACGGATCCGATAATTTCATCGGGACCCATCTTCTCTACTACTCGTAGCTGCCCCGGTCCCCCGAAGGAACCGGATTTCCTCCCTACCTCAATTCAATTTTCCGAATCTTTTATCTTGCAATTTTAACCATTCATTTTCCTTATAATTAATCTCAGTCATCCATTAGTCATTTGATGTAGAGATGAAATGGATAGTTGAGATTAACTTTTAGGGAAGATCAACGGTCTGAAGACGCTTCTAAAAGATACTAAAAAAAAGATGCTTCTAATGAAATCTGAAGAAAAGATGCTTCTGAGGAAATCCGAATCTGTCCGCGACCCTCTGTTTTGCCCGAAAATATAAAATCTATGTTAAACCAAACAATCCATATCACCCACACAATAAATAATTTATTTCTAAAATTTATAAAATACAGCTCCATTCTCATCTTTCATCACAATTTATAAAACTCGTACTCAAAGAACATGACAACGCAGACACACGTGTGTGTGTGTAAAATGTGTATGTTTGTGTAAAATTATGATGAAGTTGATTTTATTTTGTTAAACATAACAGCATTATTCAATGGGTTATTGCGTCTTTAGAGACGTTTTCTATTTTTATTTTAAAATTTTTCGGAACGAATTAAGTGTGAGATCTTGACATTCCTTTACACTGCCAGAAAAAATTAAATTCTTGTCGGATGTTTTTTAAAAACTCCTTAAATTTTGGGTACGGTAAGAAGATTTTCAATTAAAAAATGTCCACAAGGGCTATCAAACTTGATAAAAAAAATAAATATCTCAATCCATTTTGAAACATCTGACCTGAGAAACATGTATACGTGTAATCAATTGTAAGACTGGCCAACAAACACTAATTCCCAAATAAGTCATGCATGGACGAACCATATTTTCGGGGGAAAAAAAGATTCAATTTTGCGAAAGTTACATTTATGTCCCAAAGACCAAAATTAATTACAAAAAAGTCTCACACCAGAATCTCATTACAAAAAAACCCATTGGGACTTTTTTGTAATTAATTGAAAAATTCTCAATCCGTATTAACAACTAGAAATTATATATTAACAACTGAAAATGCTATATTAACAACAAAAATTTTCAATCTATATTTACATCTGAAAATGCTATATTAACAACTGAAAATGTTATATTAACAATTTAAAATACAATATTAACAATTGAAAATTTTTGTTGTTAATATAACATTTCTAATTGTAAATACGAATTAAAAATTTTTCAATTAATTACGAAAAAGTCCTAAGGACTTTTTTGGGACTTTTTTGAAATGAAATTCTAGTATGGGACCTTTTTGTAATTAATTCTGGTCCCAAATTTTCCCTTGAATTTTAATAATAATTAAATAATTTGTGTGTCATAATTTTGTTTTTTAATGTGACAATTTCGGTTTTTTTCTTCGGATTGAATCTAGTTTTATTCTTTATCAATATAGTTGAGAGAGGGCATAGGTGTCCAAATGAGAATTAATTCACAAATCACACGAGTGAAAATAGGGATAGAATAGGTGATTTGTCTAAAGGCGTTCGTATTTCATGAGAGGATTTACTTTGGAACGAGACAAAACAATCCAAGGAAATGGAATCCTGATTCAAGGAATTGGGCTTGAACTTTTAAGGAATTGAATGAAATGGGCCCAAGGCCCAATAACATGAATAGAATCTCTGTTTTAAATTCCGATTGTGTCTAGCATCTTAAGATCTAAACGCTTCCCTTAACGACACTTGAGTAATGATTATGATGCAAGCAAATTTTGGACATTTATATCCATCATTCGTGTACACATTAAAAGAGAAACTAAATCATAACGCCTCACAGGAAAATAATTATAGCTAATATATAATTAAGCGAATAGCTACATCTAATAGTCTGATCTCTCAAATGTTATGTAATAACAATTATCATTTCATAAAGTTTAATATGTTATATGAATGACATAACTTTATATAAAATTTCAACGTCTCAATAAGTAAGCTCGATAGAAGAAAAATCAAGTAAGAAGGCAACTGATGACAACTATTAGGAAGAAAAAATTAATTAAATACATGCATGTGTACTATTTCAGATTTTATGTATAAGACGAGTACACAAGTTGATAGGGTGAAGTTTGACAAAGATAAGCAAGTTGGCAAATTGATGATATTTAATAAATTCATTTAATAAAGCGACATATTCATAGGACATTATACATTGATGCTACGCTTAACCCCCAACCATGACATGAGACTACACCTTTTTATGCACATGTGTGTGTGCGCACACACACACTTGTACTACAAACAAGAATCCATGGAGTAAAATTTTAAAGGCAATTAAATTCATTAATATTCAACATTTCCTTTTATTATGGTATAATATGTGCTTGGATATAGTCTATAGATGTGGTACGATTGAGAAGTTGTACATTTTCCTGTTTAGATCAAACATTTTTTTTTTCCTACAAAAGAAGTTTATGTGGGTTCTATACCAGTCCCCTACCAAGAGATAAGGCACTTCAAAAGAATTTACGAGATCGTTTATCAAATGAGTCCTCACAGCAGTAAAAAAAGAATTAAACTCTTGTATTTTGGGAACTTGAGTCTGTTCCTTACAATTTGTGACAACTCTCATTAGCTAGATGAAACATATAATCAAAGAGTTGTAGAACTTCTTCTAACTTGGTAGCAAAACAAGATGATATTTGACTTGGAAATGCCTGAATTAAATTAAATTAATTGCCTCGCGCCCTTATTTTTTATTCTCCAATTAAATGCTTGTATTTGTTTGCTGTGTAGTGTTAGTGATTGTGGGGCCAAGGCTAAATTACAAATGCGCAATTCGAAGAAGCTGCAAAAGTAACAAATGTCAAGTGGGAGCATGGGGCCCACAAAATTTAAACACACAGGTTCTAATTTAATTACGTTAACTGAACTTGGCGTATATGCCAGACTCCAATATTCAGCCTCTTGCTTTGAATCTTAAATATTATTTCTTCACAACTTGGGTTTTGGGCCTAGTGCCAGCTAATTATTCACTCTCTATTCTCTTATTCTTTTTTAATTTTTCAAATCAATAAATGATGTTAATACAAATTCAAAATAAAATCTAGATTGCTTAAAATTTTTTTAGTAAAATTCTCCTCAAGGTCCAAGTTACTAAAATATTATCAAAAAATGCCTAAAAAAAAGTCACAGGTCAAAAAAGCCTTAGGGCATTTTCTAGTATTATTTCAAAAAACGTAATTATTAACGGGTACTGATATAGTTATTAACGAATACTAATTTAGTTGTTAATATATATTGATATAGTTGTTAATGTATATTGATTTAGTTGTTAGCGTTTTTTGAAATAACACCAGAAAATGTCCTATAGCCTTTTTTGATATATGACTTTTTTTTAAGCATTTTTTTTATATAATATTTTGATTACTTGTGTCCGGGATTTTCCCAAACTTCTTTTTCACATAATCTCTCTCCATTAATAGGGATATTTTTCATGGTAAAAGAATCAAAGATATCTGTGGGAAAAAACAATTTAATCCCACATTGAATCTTTTTTATTAACTAAGTCACTTACTTGTATTAAAAAATATAAATTTTTATCTCTTATATTAAAAAAAAAACTTTGTTAATTACATTGTAAGTGTATGGGAACGAGGGTGCGGTGTACACACGAAAAGATAACTTGTTACTGTATTTTAAAGTTGGATCGTATTATTTAGGCAGTTGCGATCAATAACGAGTGTGCTACTTTATAGATTATGGCAACCTAAGATTCCGTAGATCCAAAATTATAACATTAATTACACTATTATATGTTGCCTGGCACTGGATAAATGAATAGATAACTTGTGATCCTTTCTAATAATGGAATAAAACCATGGGCCTATACAGTTTAGGTTTTTTTTAATTAATTTTTAAAGGTTAAGGTGTAAAAATACACCTATGTTTTATCTTGAAGAGCGCCTAACACCAAGTGCTTTTTTTAGGTACAAAAGCATACATATGATTATAAATTAAATGCAAAAATATCATTTGACCGTTAAGTTTGACTCTTTTTTTTGTTAAATGGGCGATGACGTAACATTTTAAAAGTACAAAAATATACATGTGGTTTGACAAAAAGAGCGCCCAACACATATGCAAAAATGTCACATCATCACCCACTTAACAAAAAAAAGTCAAACTTAACAGTCAAATGGTATTTTTGCACCTAAGTTGGTACCGCATGTGTATTTTTTCACCTAAAAAAAATACTTAGTGTTAGATACTCCTCGGGGCAAAACACGTGTGCATTTTTACACCTTAACCATTTTACCTTCTTTAAAATGTAAGCAATGCAATTATTCCGGTCCCCACAATTTTACAGCAATACTTTTGGTCTTTAATGTGGGAAATAGTTAGTATTATATCTTATATTAAAAAAGCCGAGATAATATTTAATAATATTATATTACTTTTTTTTTTTTTAAGATTTAAAGATATATCAATGCTAAATTTCTTTTTATAATCAAAATCATGTAGATTTAACGATAAAAATTATGCTAAATTAAGAACCACCCTTGATGGTTTTGTACTGCATGAAGGTTTTTTCACGTCATATAATTAATAATTAATTAATATATTGCAGTGTACGTTGCTTTGGAGAATTAAAGGGGGGGAAAAATGGCGAGAGGAAAATTGAAAAGCAAGGATGGGATCGATCGATGTGGAGGCTGTGATTTGAATTTTGAGTTGTGTCGCTTTTGTAAGTTTGTGAAGTATACACTGAACCTATTTATTTTAATTCCAACTTGCCTTCAAACTTTAATTTAGCCTCTAATATTAGGTGGCGACCTTATTATTTATTATATTCCTACTTAATTGGTTCTTGCTTATTATGACCATTATTATTCATTAATCACCACATTAGTCGCTCTATTTATTATTTATTTATATACATCTTGGCACATTCAACCTTAGGCTGCTATACTCCTAATATGCTATTCAATTCATGATATATATCGTGGCACAATTGTGACCTCAGTTGACACATGCTTAAGTTAATATAGTTTATATTCGGTTATTAATTAATGCACAGCTGCTGTCATGTTATTTTATGTTCACATCTTAAACTGTATAAATTTTTTTTAAAAAAATAATAATAACAAGTTTTTCATATTAATAAGAACATAATAATTAAGTTCACTTCTCATCGATCTATTTTAGTTTGTATCTCACGTTTTCAAATTTTGAATTTCAATATTTTCTTTTGTTTTTTTGTATAATTATTTGGTATATTGTGCTATAATTAAGTCTTGATAAATTGATGCTATAGAAGTGTATGTGGAACATTGATGTTCCTCAAATACAATAGTCAATTAATTATATATCCTCTCCGGCTTTCTTAGAAGAATGATATTATTATATTTTAAACGTATATATAAATACAAACCAATTACAGTAGATTAATAAACATGTTATTATGATTTATACGAGATTAGGTCAACTTTTTTTGGTTGGTCAACGTAACTTAATATAGCATAGCGAGGATGATTAAAATACGTTTACGCTAATTATTGATACGGACATAACATTAACAAATCGCAATATGGAATTAATTTTCAATATAATAACACCTTGTTGTGACATTATATTACTCAGCTTAACAATTCGATGAAAAATGACCAAACTTTTTTCCCGCATAATATCAAATATCCATCATACTAGTTAACAAGTATTGGATATGAATATAACGCCTAAGTATACTGAGAGGAGAGGAGATTTTTTCAGTATCATTCCCTCCTCATCTCTCATTTTACACAATTGATCTCAACTAAAAGTTAATTTAAAATGGAAAAAGAGAGGAGAATAAACGGTTCGATGGAAGAATATTGAGGGAAGAGAAAGGAATGATATTGAGAGAATCTAAATCCTAAGCATACTGTAATTGATAATACTTCTATCTCTCTCTCTCTCTCTAAGGACTTTTTTTTTCTTTTTATAAATGAAAATCTACAATGAGACTTTTTTTTATAATTTTTTCTAGTCAACCTAAGTGTGATTCCCCTTTTTTTAATGATAGTTCATAATTATGAACTTCATATCAAATTTAACCTTGCATTGAAATCAAATTTTAATTGTTTGAAATTTTACACACACACACACATAATTATCTACTTTAAACCGGACTTAACCTATTTAGTAAATAGGCGAGACTCAAGTTTAGGTCAATTGTTAGGCTTGTTTCAGACCTATTTTCATAAGGGCGGCTTACAAGCCTACGAACATGATTTATTTAGTTTTTTAATTGTATCATTATGCATAATTATATGAAATTTAATATAAATCAATTTTATAAATTATTTGTAAAATTAATAACTCAGTTGTAACCCTAAGTTTCATATTTCATTATTTACCAATGAGCTTAACATCTTCATTTATCAATTGATCACATCTGTTTCTCTTATTTTTGATCACCTAAGATAGTAATACTAGTTCATTACATCTCCCTTGATTTCTATCATTTAATGCGACATAATAATTGTAGTGAATTTATTTTAGTGATGCACAAATAAAAATGTTTACAATAGGAAGAGTTTGTCTCATTTTTCACAGAGAAAAACAAGAGGTAAAAATCTAATTTTATATGTCATTTTTCACACTTGATTGATTTTAAAAAATAAATCCCCTTAGTCAATAGATAATTGATTTTTTTATTCAATTTCTATTTTTTCAGACAATTGTTATCACTAGGCTCTTTTATTTGTCTTACTAACTCTTTTATTTTATCTAAGAAACTTTTCCTACCCTTTTAAAACATTATGTAGGGTTTTAAATAAATTTAATGAATTATATATATGAATTTACATATATAAGCTTTCGGTATTATCAGATCTTTTAAAGTCTAGAGTTTAAACCTAAAAAAAAAACCTACATATATACTCAAACCCAGACTTAGATTTTGGATCTCCGACATAGGCCATACCTACTTTGCTAAAAATTAACGTAGCCTGTCCTATTGATGAGTAAGAGGAAAAATGAGATAAGAGCGAGAGAGAAGCAAATCCTGCTCGTGACCGAAGACATCTTCACAGTTTAAATAAATTGGCGTGTTAAAATATTTGCAACTTGCACGTAGCCACAACATATAGCCACCTTTTAATTAATTTTTTAAATTTCCATGAATTATTGGAGACATGAATAACGTACCTTTCCTTTCCTTTTTTTAAAAAAGAATAATCTTGTAATTTAATTCGATTATACTTATTCCAAATCTTAGGTATGGATTGAATTATTGGCAACGTTTTTTTATGACTCAGGGTAAGACAGTAATTAATCTTATAAAGTTATTTTTTATGTACTAAAAAAATCAAAAGTTATTGTGTGTTTTAAATATGGCAGAAGCTTAAATTTTTTAATACAATGAAAAAGTATCTTTCGAAATAAGATGACTTTTCGAACAAACATGACGTGGTGGTATTTAACGAACTCTCTACTTCACGAACTCATATGAAAAGAGTAATTAATCAACATTCTACTATGTATATTTTTAGAGCTGTACTATTGTCGGAATAAAAATGTTTTGGGTTGGGAAAAAATAATTATAAATGTTTCGGAAAATGATTTCCTAAATCAATACTATGTACATAGGTGAATAACATTGACAAGAGCTAATTGAGAAATTATGTTTGGTTCAAAATATAAGATCATAATTCATTTCATTTAATTAATTTGTCTTAACTAGTTAAATAACCTTTATATTAGGGAACAAATAGGGTATTAATAAACTCAAATTTTATTTCATTTTATAAAAAAAGTCAATTTTATTCGAATAGTATAACAAAGCTTAAAATTTATTTTGAAGATACATCTGTTATTCTTATTACTATTAAAAAGGTATTATACTATTATCACTACTTGATTGACATGTAGACTACTATGACTACACATAATTAATATATATTGATTAAAATAAATATGGGTAAAAGAGCAAAAATACACATGTGCTTTACCCTCGAAAGCGCCCAGCACCATATGTTTTTTTTATGAGTAAAAATACACATGTGGTTACCATTTTAGAGTAAAAGTCACTTCCCACCGTTAAGTCACTGTTCACCGCCGTTAAATTACTGTTCACTTCATTTCTTTCTCTCTTATCACAATGAATAGTGACTTAACGGTGAGATATAACTTTTGTTCTAAAGTGGTAATCACGTATGTATTTTTGCTAAAAAAAAAAGCATGTGGTGCTGAGCGCTCCTGGAGAAAAAGCTTATTTGTATTTTTACACCTTAACCCAATACATATATATAATAAAATCCGCTAAAAATCTCATTACTGAAAAGTTAGAAACAACATAGGACTTAGTTAGTTAATTCCATACTCTTTAAATCCTTTTTTAATAGAACTCTCTTAATGTTTCCTTATCATGCTGCCAATAGCTTTCTTTAAACACACAAAAGTTTCCATAGGCTAAAAAGCACACACGCACGCACACAAACACACACAAAGTTTAGATAAGTCAGATATATCAGGTTTCACTAGACTTAAATAACGCTTATTATTAATAAAAACATCATTAATCCAATTAATTTCAGTGCTTAAACCCTTAATTAAAAATTAAGAGGTGTGATGGTATAAAAAAAGGAATAGAGTAAAGAAGGAAGACATTTATGAAATCACAAGGCACATGAGGCAATACCGTCACCAGCGAGTGATGTAATAATAACCAGAGACCTTTCCCTAATTGGCGTCCCCAATCTTCAATTCTTCTCTCTTTCGTAATTCTGCTTTGCTTTCCCGGTTTCCTCTCTCTCTCTCTCTCTCTCTCTCTACCCTCTTCTCTCTCTCTCTCTCTCCCATCCAATCCATATGTACCCTTCTTCCTCGTCGTCCTCCTCCCTATCCCAAAGCGGCTTAACCCGCTACGGTTCCGCCCCGGGCTCATTCCTCACCAACGCCGTTGATGCCGTTATCGGAGGAACTGACCGCGAATTCTCCACTACCGCCGCCGGATCACGCCCTCCGGTCACTCATTTATTCCCCGGCGAATCCTCCGAGTCCTCCTGCAAGGTCAGCAACCAATCCTCCGATCCAAAAGACCAGCAGCCTCCCAGGCTGAGTTTGCAGAGATCGTACGGTCTCCCTCCTGACGGCGCCGCCATCGGCTTTGGCATCTCTTCTTCGGCTTTGCTTCGTCAGAGAAGCTCGCCAGCTGGCTTCCTCAGTCATCTCACGGCTACTCCACCTGATAATGGTAAGGATATTTTCGTCTTTCCACTTTTATTTTTTTATCACTTTTATTTTTTTATCCGCCTTTCTGTGGGCGAACCCAACTATCCGACAGTGGTTTATTGGTCCACCATTCACGTATTAAATGACAGTAATACCTTTCGGTTTACGCATCGTCAGGCCCTTTGCATGAGGGTGCTTTAGGTCTTTTCCTATGTATGGGAATCGATTTTTTTAGGGTGATGTTGTGAAAAGTATAATATGATTGGAGGAGATCTAAACTTCTGGTTTTTGAGTTGAGGATGAAATGGTAAATATGGAGTGTGTCTTCCAACGATAACCGCATAACGTCTTCGTCCTTGGACAAGCGGGAAATCGTTGACTTTGGTTGTGAAACTTTGAATGACGAAAGGGCCCCCACTAGGGCTATCTTACTATGGCTGTTTTTCTACTGTATATAGCAGCCATTGGTACTAGTATTTTGCACTGCTATTTTTTTTTTTAAAGCAATTTTTTCCCCTCCTTGTTATAAACAATTTTCTTATTGCGTCTCAAAATTTTGTCTATATTTTTTTTTAACCTAGATACATATTTTTATATGAATTATCTCTCATCCTTCCGTTAATTCTCCGTCATTTAATCATTTTACACTCCTTTCTTACTCTTTGCTCTTCTCTGGTGATTTTAAGAAACATTTTTTATGTATATATTATTTTTAATCAATTTTAATCTAAGAATAAAAATTACTTATATAAAAGACCACACAGAGTACCATTTGGTTTGCTAGTTGATTTTAATGCGGATATGATATTTTATTAGTTTTGCCCTTTAGAAGTTGTAGTAGTAAAGAAGCCTCCTTGCATATTTTTTAAAGCAAAACAAAAAAAATTCAGCCATAAACGCAGCACCTTTTCCTTTTTTTTTTTGCTGTTGTTATCGTCGTCGTCCAATAGCACCTTTCCTTTTATTGATGGGTGGGTGACATGACGCATAGGCGAGCGAGCATTCACCCGGAGCACATCGATCTAGATATCTTTTTATTCTTTTGTCAGCTTGGAAAATTTTCTGATTGGCCTATTGAGCTTATGCTATTTACTCCTAACGGTGGTTCATTTATTATTTCATCGAGGGCATACATGTATTTTCCTCTCCCAAGTTATACTAGGATTTGGATTCCCTCACTCTCCTTCCCTCCTCTTCCCCTCACTATCCTTCCATCGTTATACTAGCTCTCCGGTCTTAAATATAAGACATAGTTGATTTTTTTAAAATAAATCAGGTTAGATAAGTTATTCAGTTAAATCATATATTGTGCATCCTTAGATTATATATTAGTTTATTAGTCAAACTAATTAGTTTGGAGAGAAAAGAATATGAACATAAATATTCTAAAATAATTTAATTGACTTCCTTGATCTCTTCAAAAATAATAAATTCTATCTTATATTTAGGACTGAAAGGAGTAGTACCTATTGGCTTGACCTTGTTCTTACTGTTATTGTCCATCATTGACATGGAGTAAATTCTTTTTTTGGCCTATCACTCTGCAAAGTCCTTGATTGAGCAAATAAACAAATAAAATTCTTAAAAGAAAGAAATTTAAGCATCTTATTTTCTCCAAAATTTCCTCTGGCCTTTTGTTTTTGGGGTGAAATAATAGTATTCTTTTGGTCTTTAATATAAAACAAGTTTTCCTAATTTGATTAAATTAAAGAAGTTAGTTAAATTAGGTAGTATGACATCTATTAATTAGAACACCCTATTCTTCCTTAATTCCCTCATTCTCCTTTCTCCTTGATTATTGATGGAGAATCATCAATGGGGGAGAATTAGGAAAATATTGACAAATATGAAAATTATGTCTTATAATTAGAACCAAGAGCAATTCCCCAAATATGTCTTATATTAAGGATGGGAGGATTAATATCTAATTTAGTTTTCAAGTTACTTCGTATTTATCGAAGGCTGCATTCGAGACTTATCCCTAAGACTTATATTCGAGACTCAATCAATTTTTATATGGCCAATTCTAAGATTCTCCATCTGCTTCTAAATATAAGATTCAATAGTTTTTTTTTTTGGAGAGGTTAAATAAGCTAAATAAGTTATTTAATCATATCATATATTGTATATCATTTGATTATATATCAGTTAGGTAGAATAGTTTTGAGAAAAAACGATAAATATAAATATTTTAAGGTAATTTAATTAGTTTTCTTAGTATCTTAAAAAAAGTTAAGTGATATTATGTCAAAAGTGATTGGCCAGTTGTCTATGTCCCTTGATTTGATCGAGATTTGATTCACTTTTGAAGTATTCTTGAGCTGCAGCACTAGCTAACAGTAACACATCCTGAAACAAGTTGCACCCTCCACTTCCCAAAAGGCATTATTCCTAGATTACGTTGCTGCTTCTTGAGCAAGTCCTGACTCCTGACCTTTTATTTTTTGGGGACACTTGTGAAACGATTTTTTCCTACGATAGTACTCCTACTTTATTTTGATGTCTCCACATCTCTTTCTCTTACTCGGTCACCTGCCAGTGCTCAGTGAATGAAAGTCAATAACCTTTAAATATATTGACATCTCGTGGTTGGGAAAACTGAGGACTCTAGGTATATGTGATTTTGTAACTTGAACAATCAACTGAGGGAAACTGGTTGTGTACTTTTATAGATTAATACAGTATATAACTTCCTTGATAAATCCTTTCAAATCTCTATATAGGATAGGCATATATAAATAATAACTACTTATCTTTATACCAGTCTAGTCCTGGCCATCCAACTTATCCGAAGCAAATAGTCAAAACACATAATCAAAACTCTTCACCCTTAAACTGTGCATCTGTTTTAAACTGGAAAATTGTAAATGACTTGATATCCTTATTGTTGTTGTTCTTTTTCTCAGTTATTGCAATCCATGTGAAAACTTTAATTCTGTCTAAATGGGCAGGAGGTTTCTCAATTTCAAGGGGCAGTGGAAGCTATAGCGCACAAGGCGCCTCCAATAGTGGCCATGGGATATCAAGGCTAAAATCTCAATTGAGCTTCACAGGGCAAGAATCTCTTTCACAGATATCGGAGGTGAGTGAACATGGTGATGGCATCAATTCTGACAATGGCCACCATAGAACTACACATTCTTATGCCACAAACAGCTTTGGAGTGGACACCTGGGACGGTTCAAACTCCATTGTGTTTTCTGCTCCCTCTAGCAAACGCGCCAAGACTATTGATGGAGACATTATGAACTGCATCAATGCCTTGGAATCTCAGGTAAGAAGTTTCCTTTGAAGGATTTAATGGAGATGAATCTTTATATAAAGTATGTTCCTGGGTCTAACAGAAGAACCAACAAACCATAACATATAAAATGTATGGATTATCTCATTTCTAGAGGAATAATGAATTATTTTAAGCGAAACTTGACTATAGATCATTTGGAGAAAATTGTTTGTTTTCTGAATGTAGTTTATCTGTTTCCTTGTTTCCCAAATGATTTTGATCATCCTAATTTGAAAAATGACTCATTTTTGCTTCAGAAACTGAGACAATCTTGACTCTTCCAAAATGAAATTTGATTCTCTGCAGTCATGCACTTATAATCATAAATTCAGACGAGACTCACTTTCTATCTTTACACAAATTTTTCTTTTTTGTTTTGGCTCGTTTGTTCTATCTGGCAATACTATATGCTTTCAATTTGAAAGTGTACAGGATCTTGACTCTTTAAAATATGGAAACTTTTTTCCTTCTGTCATAAAAAGGGGAAAGGTTAGGAGGGAACTGAGTGAGTGGAAGGGAGAAAGAGTAGGAGGAAGTACCTCTGCAGGGTTCTGTTTTTCTGTACTGAAGTGAGCTTATTTCAATTTAAACATCTGAATTTGCTCGTAATAACATGATAAGCAATAGAGGGTTTGGGGGAAAATTAATGTCCATTCAATATTTTATAGCCCTTGTACTTAAGGCTGCCAATACTACAATATAACATTTTTTAATTATACTAAATTTGCTGTTTCACTATTGTCATATTAATAGACTGAATTGTCCACTTCAGTTTAGTCTGCCACAAACAACTCTGGAAATGGCAACAGTGGAGAAGCTACTTCATCATATTCCTGAAGATTCTGTCCCTTGTAAAATTCGTGCTAAGCGAGGCTGTGCTACTCATCCAAGAAGCATTGCAGAACGGGTCAGGAAATTTTCTTTGAAATAGGGCCCTTGTCATTTTATCAACATGATGGCATGCCTCATTGCTCAGTTAAATAAGCATGATAAATTTGCTTTATATTTGAAAAACGACTTGGAATACTAAACACGATTTTCTTTGTGATCCCTTGTTGCAGCCATTGAATAATTTTGTAAGCCTTAAAATAATTATTGTTTTCCCTTTCTTGGGTGCCATTTGTGTTGAATCTTTCAGCTTTGGTTGATTTTATTTCATACGTTACATAAACCCTTTAAAGGCCATTTACATCTTTGGATGATTGTTCATGTGTACAGGAGAGAAGAACTAGAATCAGTGGGAAGCTGAAGAAGTTGCAAGATCTGGTGCCTAATATGGATAAGGTAATAGCAATTTCTTCTTTGATCATGCCATCTGTTCCTACTACCTCAGTTTAGCCATTATTGATGCTTAAGGCATGTCGTCAGCTTGGAAATTTCACCTTCTTACTGCATTATCAACGTTGTGGCTCTTATCCAAGGACATGAGAAGAAAAAAGAAGCTGCTATTGATTTACTTAGATTACAAATAAAAGGATGCTACCCTTTTCTATTTGCTTTTCAAAAAATTAATAAATGAATATTGAATTGCTGTTGAGCCGCACATGTCAATAATGAGATAACAACCGGCTTGCAAAAGAAAAGCTCATTACGGCTGTTTACAAACTAACATTTGCTACTCATCGTTAAAGTCTCTTCTTCCTCAGCAATGAGTCTAAGAGCAAGCACAATTTTCTTTCCTCTGCAAGTTTGAAACGATGCAGAGTCAATTTTATTTAATTCATAAATGATTATTTCTGCAGACGTAAATTTATAACCTCCACTCTTCGTATACAAGTCATGCAATGAGATAAATGATTTGAGGTATACAAACTTTTTGCAAAACTAAGTTGCTTCGCTTTGAAATAAGGAGCATATCCATTAGTTTCAGATGATGTTTTGTATGTTGAATCAGTATTAATAGGTTTCAATTGGCTTGACCTTGTGTTTAAAATGGCTTTCTAGCAAACAAGCTATGCGGACATGCTGGATTTGGCTGTTCAACATATCAAAGGTCTACAAACTCAAGTTCAGGTGTGTAAAAACTCCAAATTAATCTCGTGAAATTTTCATATTTTTTATAGATCTCAACAAATTAACTTTAAATGCGTTTAAATAGATGGATTTGGATTTCACGTTTCAGATCTCCCTAATCCAGACACAACATAAAATCATTTTGATGTTCTTGCTAAAACTACCCTGATGGTTTGTCTCATGCATTTTTCCTTGCCCCACATTTTTTCTTCTCCCTCACAGAAGCTCCACAAAGAACTCGATAATTGCACCTGTGGATGTAAACAAAGCTCATAGTATTTGTTTTGACAAGAGGCTGCAGCTGAAGAAAATGGGTGGATAGAGTTCATGGATTCTGATGCCAAAGGATCAACTGATTTTGTACCTTACCAACTTTAATTTTAATAATAACGCAGTAGGAGCTATCACAGTGATTCAGTGCCGTAGAACTGTACATAATGCATGTCGTTATCTTCTTGTCAAGAATGGGGCATCGACATCTTAGTGGAGATATTTTTTCCCTCTTCTTCGAGGTTTTTTTGTTTTGGTCTTTTTTCAAGTATTTTGGCATTACACTTTTTATAGCTGTGTCTGAGATGAGCAAATATTTTGTGTACAAATGCTTTCATTTGGAATGCTTCTCGCAGAAGTGGAGCGTCTAATTTCTTTTTTGCTTTCTAAAGTCTAAATTGTATCAAGATGTTGGTGATGTTATGAATAAGGGACAGTTTTTCAAGTTACCCCGGAACAAAAGCAAACAAATGCTCGCCACTTACTATATTGAGATTAAAATACTTTCTGTCTTTCATTTTCTTATATTTTTTTCCAATTGTCTGAAGTTAGAAAAAGGGATTATACCGTCGAAAGATGACGACGGTACAAGTGTTTTCTGTCAAATGCATGCAGCTATGTGGATGTTAATGTCTTAGTGCGATTAATTGGACTCAAACCTTTTTTGAGTACACTAAAGGCACATGTGGTCCTCTGTCAGCCTAGGTAGATGAGGTAAGAGCAGACATTATTCCTACCAAATACATCGCTGATGTAACGTTGTCGTCTTATAAATCGTTTAATCTGTCAAATATGGCTAACTATATCAAATTGTGTTCCATTGGATTGGATCATTTGCCTGAGTCGGGCATCTAATATTTTTTTAATAGATACTCGTTTGATCCTATTTATAAAGTCCTGTAAAGTTAATAAACTTCAACTATTTTTCAAAATTGATTTTTTTTTTTTATTGGTAAAGATTAATAGAAAGATAAGAAGGAAAAGCCAATGTAAAAATACAAGGGTATTTTCCTTTTGGAAATTAGTTGTAAAAATTTTATCGAATGTTTTGAAGCATCTTGTATCAAGTAAATAGAACTGGAGGGGGTATAAAAACCCGCAGCTTAATGATGCCAATAGAGGCATCAAAAGGATAATAGAAAGTTGACGAGATACCCAAAAGACCAATCCAAAAGCAAATAATACTTGCAATATTTCAGTATCCAGTACGTAACTAGAAAACCAACTTCACAATATGATGTCAAACCTATACGCCATCTCCAGTCAAAGTTGAAGCAACATCTATTATACAATACATCTAAATCAAGGTTTCTAAGTTTCCAGATTTTCATTGGACGAATCTTTGTTCCACTCCAAGACAGGCCCAACAGCCCCTTTACTCTGGATTCTTTACAGCTTTATAGTAATCGTTGTCAGAATTTACAATGAATCTCAACCCGTCATGTTGTAGTCTCCTGCTTGCTGGTATAAATTGTAGCTTCCTGGCACTTCCATTTTTCCAGTCATATAGCCATCCCCTGCAAAATATATATTTGGGTTGTAATAGCAGTCTTGATCGCCAATTCCAGGATAGGTAAATTAAAGAGGGAAGGAGAGAGAAGAAGGATCATCTAGGAAATTATAATAACTTCATCTATTTTTTAAGGAAAAGGTGACTTCAACAACATTAAAGGGACCAAAGCCCCAAATCACTGGGTAAATATTAAGTTCCCTTGGCAATAACAAGTGAGGATACTTCCAAATTTGCTAGTAGAATTGACTTTCATAGGTGCCAAATAATGGAATAAAAAAAAAATTATTTAAACCTCCCACTGCCGGAATGTGATCCTTGTTTATCAGAAGCAAAGACTCATGAGAAAGGAACATGTGGGTCTTTTGACTTATTATTCATAATTCCATTCAAAAGATAAAAATAATGTGTAAATATTTGGAATTCTGAAAATCAGGAAATGCTTACTTATCACAGAATTTATGAAAGCAGCACCGTAGAAAAGGGAAACCTTATGCAACTATATTACTCGGTTAACCAATATTTTGCTGATGAATGTTAACTCAATTGCTTCAATGTGTTACAATTATCTTACTCGGCTTGCCACAAATTATAATGTTTACTTACTCGAGTTTGATAGCATTCCATCAAAAACAGGCATTTGGCCGAAACTTCTCGTAGTTTTCAGACTGCCATCTGATGGAAACATGGATTCTGGTTTACAGGACTCAAGAGTCAAGTAGTGCAAGTCAGAGCACACTTCATGATTCTGGAAGCACAAATCTTCAGCTCGAGCTGATGCACTATGTTGGGACTGAAACTCCTCAGGTTTTGCTTTCCTATCTTTGGAAGACTCAGCTTCAGTCTCTACTTCAGATTCAGTGTTTGGTGCTACATTTTGCTGCTTTCTTTTTGATCGAGCACGCCTATTCTGGAACCAATTATAGACATTTGTTTCAGAAATCTGGCCATGCTGGCTCAGTTCAGCAGTAATCTCCTTGATCTTTTGCTTGCTTGGAGTTCCATTCCCCTGATCAAATATACGCTCAAGAATTTGAAGTTGCACAGGCGTAGGAGTCCACCTCTGCCTGGAAGTTATTTTGTGTCCGACAGCAGTCACCAATGGGTCACAGTACATATTTCCCAGCCTAACTCCTGATATAGAAAACCATAATTTATTTAGAGAATTAGAGAATGCCGGATTTTAATAAAAAGTATGCATGGGTGGCAGCTGATCTGAAAATGGCGATTAACTGTGAAAGATGTTTATTCTGAACTAACAATTGAGGTTTGATTTATCCTCAGGTTTGAGTGAAGAAAGTCTAGATTTTCTTTCAAGAGTTTGCTTAATCTGTACATCTATAGATGATATAAAACTTACTTGAAGCCTCAACCTTTCAAAAGTTTGCTTAATCCATACATCTATAGAAGATATAAAACTTACTTGAAGCCTCATCAACGTGTGTATAAACAATACAAATCATCTCAGACTTTACACAAAGCCTTATATTTTATCAATAAATTATCGCACAACTTAAAGCCATTTTCATATGCAAAAGCGAAAAGGAAAATCCAAGGACAAAGGCCCTGGGCAATGATTTTGTCATAGATGTGATACCAGATTAGCAGTTCCTAGCTGCATATGGCAATTAAGTAGCTATTTCAAAGTGATCCAGGCATTACTCTGCCCCTACTCGTACAAAGAAACTCAATTGAGCACTCAAACATCCAAAAATCTTATCATTGAGCCTTAAGGGTAACGGAAAACAAGAATAAGAGAATATTGCAAATATAATTAGAATAGACTCCAGAGATTAACAGCTATTGAGTTTAAGAGCGGGGCTTATAAAAGATGCATAGAACAGAGTACTGAAATGGAGGGTCAAATAGAGAGGTGACAGTTTTCAAAAGCCTATGTTTGCCGGCACCAAGGCCATTCATCAAGCAATTTTCAAAATAATTCTCATGAAGGACTTGAAAACCAATGATTAATCTTTCCAAGCTTAAAGGTATAATCTGACGAATTTTAACTTGGATAATTTCCAAACTATCCAATATGCAGATCACGGTGGAGAAAAGCAAAAAGGAGGCGGGATAAGAGGTAAAATTAAAGAAATTTTCCGAAATTGTCAAGAAATCGAAAAACAATTTAGTAGTAATGGAGAGCAAGAGAAGCAGGCAATGATCAGAAGCAAAAAGAGCAAGAATTACTTTTAAAAAGCAGAGAGAGGAAAAAAAACAAGGAAAGGGGAAAAGACCAGCAAGATCCTGCTGAACGGTGAGAGTCTTGTGCATCTCAACGAGCTGTTCACAAATGGAGGTATAAACAGCGATTTGGTGCCTGAGAGTTTCCAATTGATCATCAGTCATGACCTTCACGTACATCATTCCTCCGTTTCCATTGTTAGCATTTCCGTTCTGCTGCTGCTGCTTCTGCCATTCCATGAGGTTCACCATGGGTTTCTCTCTGAGCTCTCTCTCTATCTATGAAAGTCACAGACACAAGAGGGAAGGGAAGAATATCTCTCTGGTCAGCAATGATCCCCCTCAGAAAAAGGTTCCACAAGCAGACAAAACACCCTCTCTTATAAATATGAACCCTAACCGTCTTTTACGGTGCCACATGTCGTTTTTGTCCTTAATTCCTCCCTCTAATTGCGCTCCATAAGGCTTTCTTTTTTATTTATAAATATAAAAATTATCTTTTATAGGGATAAGGTATAAAAATACATATGAACTTTTTTCATAGAAGTGTCCAGCACCACGTGATTTTTTTTTTGAAGTAAAAATACACACGTGATTACTATTTTGGATCAAAAATCGCATCTCATCGTTATGTTACTGTTCACTGCCGTTATATTATTGTTTGCTTCATCTCTTTCTCTCCAATCACGTTGAATAGTAACATAACGGTGGGATGTGATTTTTTCTTTAAAATGTTAACCACGTGTGTATTTTTACTCTAAAAAAAATTACGTGGTGCTGGATGCTCCTGAGAAAAGAAGAAAAGATTCATATGTATTTTAATATCTTAATCCTATTTTATACTCCATATTTCAAAATTAAAATTAACTGTCAAATATGTAAGGGTGTGTTGGGGATAGTACAAACACTCAAAAGTCAGTTGGAAAGATGGAAAAGCTTTGTAATGAATTTCAATGCTTGTTGGGTTTTGACGCAATAATTATGGATTGGAATTAATCCCATTGGTTGCGGGGCGTGAGAACCCGAAGCTAATTAAAAATAAATCGTATTTTCAGTGTCAAAACTAATTTTAAAAAAATCCCTGAATCATCTCCAAATTTTCAGGAAAAAATCACTCCATATTTTTCTTACATGCCTGTGCATGGTTCTCTATAATTTCCTACCATTTTGTGTGTATTAAATGATATTAATCAGACTTCCGAGCCAAGAAAAAAAAAAAAAACAACAACAACAACAACGATATAAATCAGACGAGGATTTTTTAAAAAAAAAAAAAAATTCAGGAAAGGCCATTGGCTTGAAAAGGATTCAAAGAATGGCTCTTTCCATGATTGGATTTAAAGATGGGTTTAATATTTCTGTCTTTAAAGTAGAAATATTTTATCTGTCTCACTCATATGAAAGTGATGGGTCCCACTATTAAAAGAAAAGAGAGAAAATAATAATGAGACTCACTCACTTTTATGTAAATAAGGCAGATAAAATGTTTCTGCCTTTAAAGCAGAAACATTAAACCCTTTAAAAATTATACAAATGCGTTAGTCACGAGGGGATTTATATATTATTTCTTTAATTTTTTCGGGTTTTAAGTTTAACCGTGAGAGGTTTATAAGGGGCAAATATGGCATTTCCGAGTCAGCAAAATTATCAAAAAAAATATTATATTACGATAATTATTGTACACCTTGTTTTATACCAAACTCACTAAATGGTAAATGCACACACGCACAAACAATGCAACTGAGAAATTCAATTTGTACTGAAACATTGATGCTCCATGGCCATAATTATATATTTTTCTGGGTAATTTATAATGATATATATTATTATTATAGACCAGATATATATTTTGTGTTGTTTTGTGGCAAGCACTAAATGGACTTTGGGAGGTTGGAATGGTCAGAATTCGGTGACGATGCCTCGTGTCTGAGCTGCACCACTCACCGGAATTTCGGTGCCGTCTTTTTTCTTTCTTGACCTGTTTGACCACCCCTCCTTTTTTCCATCTTCTTTTGAAAAACAGTACCCTTTGTCTTAAAATAAATGATATATTTTATAATGTTATTTATACTATAAATCATATTTTAGATGTATATATTATTTTGCTAATACTTACTATTCTAGTCATTTTTATATGTTGACCAGAAAATTTTGTTTTTATTCTAAATTCAGTTAAAGAGTAATAAATGTATTTCTTTTATTTTTTATCTCTATTAATTACAATAAACAAACATAATTTATTTATATTGACTTTTTGAACTAATCATGGATAAGGATAAAATTGAAAATTTAATCAATAATTAATGAGTTGACTAGTTAATTTGGATTTATAAATAAGACTACGGAGTGGTATTATTTTTTCATCGATACAAATTTACTTATGTTAAATTAAATTTACATTTCATAAAGGTTTTTTTTTTTGGGGGGGGTCAAAGGGGTACCAGAGATTTATAGGGAAGTGGAAGGGGAGTAAAATTTTTATCAGAAATTGGAAAGCGCGGGGTTAAAATATTTAAATTATTTTTTTTTTTACTTTTTTTTTCGTGCATTTTTTTGTCATTGAAATCTTAAAACCCCATTCTTCCAATTTTTATTTTTTAAAAAATCTAATTTACAAAAATTTGTCCTCCCCTCCCCTCCCTTCCAAATCCCTCATATTAAACAGCCCCTAAAGTTAATGTAATGATCGTATTGCATAATCCATGTAGCACATCATATTTCAGTTTTCAGCTACTCTTGTAGTTGTAAATATGTGAAAACAACCTTGGCGCATGAGTAGTAGTAGAAGTAAAGCAGTAAATAATTAAACATAAAAGCTGAGTTCATAGTCATTTGGAATAAATAAAAACCATATTGAATTTCAAAACACTAAAGTTACAAGTGCAAGTGATTTCACACCTAACTTTCTGAAAAAAATGCAATTAATTAATGTTAACAAAATAGAGTCATATTTGACTGCAACAAATGCCATCACATATACTAACACTAAACTTTTCAGTATTAAAAAAAAAAAAACTATAACAAAAAAATCTGGAAAAATTTCATATGCTTTTGTTTTCATTTTGTTTTCTATACTATCTAAGAACCAGTTAATTTTTTTCATAAAGATTAAGAAAGCTAATTGCATTACTAGAGAGAATATATATATATATATATTTCAAATCAATTTGTTTAACCTATAAACTAATATATAACTTAATCATATAAAATATATAATATAATTAAATAACTTGTTTAGCATTGAATGTATTGTTTTAGCTAGATTTTTTTTGGGCTTTGTTTAATTAAAAAAAAGGTTTTAGTTTTCTCATGTTACATGAAAAAAAAAATTCCTACACATACATGAAATGATGGGACCCATATATATATGTATGAATTTATATATGTGGGTCCTATTATTTTATGTATGTGTAACATAAGAAAATGTTTTTCCTACAATATGAGAAAATGTTTTGCGTTTAAAAAAATAGAGAAGAAGAGGGGGAGAGATTCCACCATGACTGTGTTAAGGTGAAGCACATTAGTGTAATAGAGAACGCAAATCACGACACGAAGACGACGCTGACAAAATTGGAATGTGGAATTGAGAATATGATTTAGAATATAGAAAATTGGTTGGCAGAAAATAAATAAAAAAAGATTATTGAAAATTGGATAATACGAAGAAGACGGAGGGGAGACAAATGCATGTGGCACCGCCACCTCCGTGACCAACGTCAAAAGTTCATGGGACCCACCTCCAACCTAACTAACGCTTTTTTTATATCATTTCCATCACGTCAACCCGCCTCCGATTATCACACACAATCCCCAACAACAACAATTGTACCATACTCCCTCCTTTTTTTTCCCCTAAACTATTTTATATAATTTATAAATTGATATAGTATGTATATATATATGATGGAAAAAATTTCTTCCAAAAACTGATCTGAAGGCCAATATATAAAGATAAATGTAAAAAAGGCTCTATACAATTTCTCATACTAAAAAATGCCCTATGGTCTTTTCTGGTATTAACTTCCAAAAGAAATAACAAAAACGCCCCTGGTGTTAAAAAAGAAAAACAGAATCTGTTTTCCGCTGAAAACGTGAGAGAGAATCAGAACCTGGGTTTTTTCCGATAGAAACGTTGCTTCCATGATCATTTACCTATCTCTTTCGTCTTGCTTCGTTTGATATTTGTGTTCTGTTTTTTTCCTCTACTGGACTGAAAGCAACTCATCCTAGTTGTAAATTGTTGAATGAACGTGGTGGTTATTGTTGTTCATCAACTTCGGAAGTTTGGGTTACTAAAAGGTTGGAGCTTAAACTCATTTATTGTATTATCTGATAGAAAAAAGGCAAGAAATGCTAAGTTTTTCATCAAGATAGCTTAATCATCATCCTTCCTCGTTTTTAATCTTTGTAGGGTGGGGTCAATAAAATGTTGCTCTGTTTTTTGTCACACAAACAGAGGGAAATTTATGTATTTGAGTGGGAATAAGTGAAAGTGATCAAGGAATGAAGTTTGAAAAATGCTGAAATTTGTTAGTTGTTAAAATCTACAGTTTTAGTTATTAATACCATATGTTTTTGTTGTTAATATGACTGTTTAACTTGTTAATACGATGCTTTGTTTTTTGGGCATTGAAACAAAGGGAGGTCTGTTAGTGGGAATGTGAAAATACTGATATGGGATAGTTGTTAATACCTACAGTTTAAGTTGTTAATTCCTTCAGTTGTAGTTGTTAATTCTACTGTTAAAGTTGTTAATACTAACTCTGTTACATATTGTAATTATAGATGGCTAGTAGTTCAGGGAAGAATATATTATGTTTCTTTCATGTGGGGGGGAAGTTTCTACAAGGTGGAGGGGATGAAAGTGATTATGTTGGAGGAATGGTAAAAACAAGATGCATCAAGGAAGGGACCACATATGAGGAGTTGCAAAGAACAATATCATCTTTAAAAACCTAAGTTGATGATTGTTATTGCCTTGGTTGTTTATTTTTTGGGCATTGTGTGTCACATTCTTTTGTTGTAAATGGCCATAGATAGGAATCCCCACCATGTTATTTTTTGGAGGTGGTGTGTCAAGTTGTAAGCTCTAATTTATACGCATATTTTTTGATGTAAATGAAAGTTGGATATAACATACAATTAACACAATTGTATCCAGATTTCATTTATGTAGACATATTAATATTGTTATAAATGTAAATGATACTGAAAAATTATTGTTATTGTTTGCTGATATTGCTGTCAAAATGGGCTGATTTAGATGTCATTTTTCCAGCGATACTGATATTAAAAGGGCTTATGTACTTGTTAATGGGGGTTGATTGTGTTGCTAACCGTGCTGATACACTTGTTAATGAGAGCTGATCGTGTTGTTAATTGTGCTGATAGTGTTGTTAATATGGGGCTGATAGTGTTGTTAATAGGGGCTGATCGTGTTGTTAATTATGCTGATAGTGTTGTTAATAGGGGGCTGATGATGTTGCTAATTGGGCTGATGGTGCTGTTAAATGGGGCTGATAGTGTTGCTAATCGGGGTGATGGTGTTGCTAATCTGACTGATGGTGTTGGTAAAGGAGGCTGATGGTGTTGCTAAAGGGGACTGATGGTGTTGCTAACCGGGCTGATGGTGTTGCTAAAAGGAGCTGACGATGTTGCTAACTGGGGCTAATGGGGGTGATGGTGTTGCCAATGAGACTGATGGTGTTGCTAAAGGGGGTGATGGTATTGCTAAAGGGGGTGATGGTGTTGCTAATGAGGTTGATGGTGTTGCTAACCGAGCTAATGGTGTTGCTAATCTGACTGATGGTGTTGTTAATTGTGCTGATATTGCTGTCATATTTTGCTGATGTTGTCATTTGATGCTGATATTATTTGCTGATATTGTTGTCAAAGTGGCTTATGTACTTGTTAATTGGGTTGATGGTGTTGCTAATGGGGCTGATAACGTTGCTAATAGGGCTGATGACGTTGCTAATGGGGATGATGTTGTTGTTAAAGGGGGTTGATGGTGTTGCTAATCTGATTGATGGTGTTGTTAAAGGGGGCTAATAGTGTTGCTAATTGGGCTGATAATATTGTTAAAGGGGGCTGATGGTTTTGACAATAGGGTATCTGATCATATTCATTTTTACTGCCCCTACATACACAACCAACAAAGAGAATATCTGCTGGAACCAATTGTAGTTGTCATTCATATTAAAATGTCAAGTTAACTACATCAGCAAATTTACAAAAGTAATTCATATCAATGAACTAAAGTGTTTTGTACAAGTTGTGTAATCTAATCTAACAAACAACTAACAAAATTCAGAAATTCAGATACAAAATTAACCAAGTCAGCCTATGTCCATAAAACCAATTCAGATACACAAACTAGCGGCTCATCTTCCGCACTTGAGAGTCTTGGATCATAGACAACACCTTCACTCGCTGTGTGTTGTTTGGATGATTGACCAACCACTACAACATACCAATCTTTAGTTCTTGGATATCATTGGCTTCATATGAAGGCATTGTGTATCCATCCTCTTGCTCTATGCCGTCCCATGATTGCAGCCATGACAAGACATGAACACCATACGAGTCCCTGAAAACAAGAAATATACACATGTGTGAACAATACGCATAAAGTCAAAAACCAGGGTTGAGAATATGTAACTGTTAGTGCATGAAATACATGCTTTATGCATGAATTTCCCATAGTCATGGATTTGAGCGCATGGAACTATTAGGGCATGAAAACCATAAGTTTAAAAGAGCAAATGATTTTAACTCTTGAGCACCACACCAAAATATATCAAGCATCAATTAATGGTGCTAGATTGCCTAGTTATCTGTTAACTGATTTCTTCTCTTAATGCAACTAAAAATGTAGTGGCTAGAATAAACTATAGTTTCATAAGTTTAAACAATAGAAGAATACTCACTTAAACATAAAAACATATAGCATTTCATTACTTTCTATTCAGTTTATTGTGTCAAAGAGAAAATAATGTTAGATGTAGAACCTCATTGCACAACTATACAAAGGTAAGGAGATCCCAGAAGAAAAGGAAAGAAACCAAAGTGAAACATAGGAGATGATAATAACAACCATAGAAAATGACCTATATCTTATAAACAACATAGAAAGCAGTTATCACATTATTCTATCACAGGTACGCAAGCAATCCAACAAAATCTCATTACATAGATACCTAACATGGCAAGACATAAGATCACCCCAATCATAACTCAACTACCACCTCATTCAAATTAATATGATGAGCACACCCATATCAGAAGTCCGTATGGGCTGAATGGATCAAATAGAAGGAATCAATTTAAGAATAAGTAAAATTTCAGTGAAAATATGCAAAGTAAAAGAGGAAACTTAATGGAAAACAAGTTTAATCTGCAAGGTTAAACGAATTTATACATTCATTATTGTAACAAAATGGCTCATTAAATTGTATATATTTTTTTTTATACTCATTAAATTGTATATAAACACCAGAACAAAAAGTGGGAAGTAAAACCTACTCTCTGTTTCATTGACTTCAAATGAAGAGTGAATTTTTAAATAATTGAGAAATAAACTAGACAGCGCAAGCATTTCAAATCCAAAGGCCTCCTCACAGATGTAGGAACCAAGGTAGGAAATTTTCATTTAACAAAAACCAAACTCCTGTATTTCTAAAAGAGGTATTTTTCCTTTTTGTGTGTGCAGTTATTTTCCCCTTCTTTTGGGTGGTTACCGGTTAGATTTTTTTCTCTCTTAAAAGGGACTCAAGTGGTTTTAATAGAAAATAGCCACTAGAATGAACACAGAGGCACAGGTAACCACCAGATCTGGAATTAATAAAATGCTGACACAATTTGGATGGCTTTGTAAATAATAAGTCTAGCAAGAGAATCAAATAATAATTAGGAAAACACAGGTCACTCCAAAAGGAAAAACAGAACAACATTCACAAGTTCAAAAGAACACAACATTACGGCCTTAAGATGCAGTAAGAACCTAACAAACGAGCAATTAAACAGAGATTTGACTTAGAAGTACGTTCCTCAAATCAAACACATCGAAAATGGAAGCCTCTAACATTCTCTACAGAAAAACCAAATCCTATAAGGCCATCACTCCAACAATAAACACCCCTCAAACGGCTATGCCCTATAGGGTCTTTGAAACGCCGAAAAAAGGAACCAAAGAACGAACAGAGTAATGAATCAAAACAGAGCAAGAGAAAATAACATAACTAAAACAAATTTCATTCAGGTAAAGATTAAGAAACGCATCGCAAGATATGGAGAAATGCTTGTAGATCTGAAGAATAATAACAGAACAAGAAGATCAAATCAACAAACCAGGAACGAAAAAAAGTAAGAGAAATGAAAAACAAGAGTAAAAAGAAACTTACAGAGAAAAAGAAACAGTTGAATCAGAAGCAAGTTGTTGAGTGCGATTATGTAGCGAACGAGCAAAATGGATGGAATGTTAGCGTGAGAGGCGTAGGGCGAATTTATAGGATCAAGACTCGAGTCCGTAGGAGAGGATAAAAATGACACAGCCTAAACACGTCAAGGCGTGATAAAGCAAAAAAGAGAATGTGGAACTGCAATAAAAAAAAAAAAAGGAAAATACAAGAAGATTGAGTATCCAACCAAAAAACCAGATCAAAAATTCAAACAAATAAGAAAAAAATTTCAGCCCCAATGATATCTCCTTGCTCCTCCACCTTCTCGATGTCGCCGATGATTCTTCCTTCTTGGCTCCGTCAAAGTCGTCTACTATTACCTCCATCGGCTGATGATTCTTCCTTCTTGGCTCCGTCAAAGTCGTCTACTATTACCTCCATCGGCTGATGATTCTTCCTTCTTGGCTCCAGCGGAATCATCTACTATTGGCTCCACGCTAATGATTCTTCCTTCTCGGCTCTGACTGAATCATCTTGCAGGAAATGAAATTAGAAAAGATCCATTGATTAATGAAGGGAAGGATACAGGGGCAACAATGTAATTTGTTGTTTGAATTTAATACCCATTAAAATCTTAGGGCCTTTTCTGCCATTTAAATGTTCCTTGAGCCTTTTTTGAAAATATGTTGCTTGATTGGGCCTCCATGAATAAAAGTCATTTGTTAAAAAAAGCCTTTCTTTAACTAAAATATTATAAAAAAGACATGAATAAAAGTCATTTGTTAAAAAAAGCCTTTGGACAATTTCTAGTATTAATTCAAAAAACGTTAACAATTATATCAGCACCCGTTAACAATTAAGTTAGCACAGTTAACAACAATATATTAACAAGTAAATCAGTATCCGATAACAACTATATCCATACAATGTTTTCTGACATATAGTTTTTCTTTAGGCATTTTTTGATAATATTTTAATCATTTGAGTCATGAAGTGAATTTTCCTTATATAATTAATTAAGTTATTTAATTTTCTTAACCGTTAAAAAAAAAAAAAATCAAGCTTGTGCTGTATTTAGAATATGAGAAAGTATTACATTACAATTATAAATCATGAGAAAGTTCACTAAGGCTATTAACTTAGTTATTAGGGGTTACCACAGTAATCATTCCTTTATCGATGTAGTAGAGGAGGCTAGGAGCCTTCTTTGTCATTTTTTTAATTATAAGTGTCTTCATTTCGCTCCATCTTGAATTATCGAATTCTCTTTATTTTCTCATGAGAGCACTTCATTGCAGTTTTCGGTATTCATCAATCAATTTACTCAAGGAACCGTGAATATTGTGTTTGAGGACATTATGTCATTTTTTTTTTATTTGCTTGTTTAGGTGCAGTTATAGTTAATATTTCTTCATATGTATTTGCTAACTTATTTTCCGTGTGGCTTTTTAATATGATCTTTTACTTAAATTATTAATATTATTTTAGCCATTTTATCAAGAGAGAGAGCGAGAGACCACATCACGTACGCAGACCAGGTAGCTAAATTAGCTCATAGCATTTTGACAAACGTCTATCTTAAGTAATCACGAAGACGTAGGGGTGGTGAGAGACCCTCGATTTTTTTTTTTTAATAATAAAAATTTTAGGAAAGGGGTTAGACTCACCCACAGTTTAAGTGTAGGGCGTTTGGAACCTAGTTCATAGGGGATACTAGCCAGAGAGTACACATGCCTCCACCTTTACCAACAGTAAATGGAACTTAGTCCATAGGGGATACTCGCCAGAGAATACACATGTCTCCACCTTTACCAACGTTACCATTGCTTTATAGATCCCTAAGATGTCTCCCCCAACGCTTTGATCAAAGCAGGGATCGAACTCCTTCTTTAAAGATGAGGAAAACCGACTCCTACGCCAGTTGAACCAAAAACAAGGGCTAGAGACCCTTGATTTGACTTGCCTTATCTTGTAATCTCAGTTACGAGTGTGTGAATCCAAGTTTTATTGAAGGGGAATAAAGTGTCCGGGGTGAGCATTGCCAAAAAGCAAATTGGGCCATGCAAAGCATTTTTATAAATCTAGGCCCAACAACCAGGGAATAGGCCATGGGCCGAAATCGTGTTCTCCCGGGTCTTCAACAAGAAGGGAAAGAGAGCTAATGAGAGTTGGCACAGATGATAAGGGATCTAAAACTAGGCTATTGGATTGTGGGTTCGATCCCCTCTACCGTCGCTAGGATTCATTTGGTAGGCGATCTCATAAGTCCCCAGTAAATGCTCATAGAGTCCGAGGCCGTGCCCTGGCCTTGGTAAGGGACTGGTGTCGAACCCTTCTAAAACTTTTTTTATATAAAAAAAAAAAAACAAGAAGGGAAAGAGATGTAAGATAATAATATGCTCCCCCAGTACTTTTACAAAAAAAAAAAAAATTATAATTTTGAAATGAGGTGAGGGAGTAACAAGACTGTATAATCAGGATTAATACTGTAAAGAGCTCTGCTATATATTTCTGTAGACACGACGAGGACAGGTTATAGTGTTATACAGTAGGTCATTTTTTATTCTACAAATAATTTTTTCACAGATGAAAAGCAAAATATTTATTATTAAACTTGTTATCGATTTAATTGTTATTTCGTAGTAATAATATTAGTATTTTATCAGAGGACATTAATGTATCTATACTTAAATTTTAACGCATAAACTGAATTCCTCAACCAAAACTTCCTTCGTGTGAATTCTTATTTTTGGGTCAAACCTTCATGTGAATCACATAAAAACCAAATAACTGATAAGGCATTCATAATTTGATAATTAAATTAGTTGAGTTTTGTAATGAAATTATCTTTGTACTTAGACAAGACATAGGAGCGTTACCATTCAACTTGAGTTGAATTGAATCAACTGATAATACCCGAGTCTTTGGAAATTCAGGGTCCAAAATAGCAAAACCATGAAAAATAAAAAAAATATTTGTTTTTTTAAAATCTATGATGAATCCACACTCCATGTGCTTATAGTGACCTGCCAGCTTGGTGCATCATCACCCTGTACGCACAAAATCCAAAGCCACCACATCTCTCTCTCGCTCTCTCTGCGTGTGAAGGTTGTAGTGACTGTGTCATTGGTGAGCATGTCTTCCGACGACGAGGGCGGGGAAGAGTATCTCTTCAAAATCGTCATCATCGGCGACTCTGCCGTTGGCAAATCCAACTTGCTCTCTCGCTATGCGCGCAATGAATTCAATCTTCACTCTAAGGCCACCATAGGCGTCGAGTTTCAGACGCAGAGCTTGGAAATAGACGGCAAGGAAGTCAAGGCTCAGATTTGGGATACCGCCGGCCAAGAGCGATTCCGTGCCGTCACCTCTGCCTACTACAGAGGCGCCGTTGGTGCTCTCATTGTCTACGATATCACCCGCACAACCACATTCGAGAGTGTCGGTCGCTGGCTTGATGAGCTCAAAAGTAAGTATTTAATTAAGCTGCATTGCCTTGATGATTTGACCCGTGGGCCTTTTCTGTTTGTTATTTCCTGGTTGATTGAATAACTGTGTTCATATTGCTTATAGATCTGATCTTTATGATGTGTTTAGTTGACTTCATTAAGAAGAAAGCTAGTAATGAAACTGTTTGAGAAAGATACAGGAAAAAGGGCGAAGGTAAGGGCTCTTTGCTTCTAAATTCAGGAACCCATTTTGTCAAAACCGTTCTCGGGTAACAATAGCGGCATCAATTTTGTTAGATACGTTGCGAAATGGCCTTTGATGTTGATGCTGAAAATTTTCCTATCCAGATCATCGGATGTAATTATAATCGTAGACAGCTAACTGAATTCCAAAATTTTGGACTATTCGATGGGGCACTACTTAAAACTGTTGGTAAAGCGTTAATAACTCTGTATACATGGAGCTGATCTAGACATGATGTCATTATGCAATTCCAGTTTCCATCTTGAAATTGTATTCTATTCCGGGATCTGATTGGATTGGATCTTTTGACGCCGCTAGTTGAAAAATTACCTTTGTTGTCTTTGTCCTTTTCCTCCGTTACCATACTGGTTGCCAAGTGCCAACTATCAGTGCTTACGATTGTTTCCCTTTTGTCCAACTATTGTATACTATTAGCACAAAAATTCAATTCATGTATTGCAACTACCTTCGATTAGGTGAGGCATATAATAAGAAGCAGCCTGTAGATTCTCCTCTGGTTTATGGGGTTGCATTTAATAAAAACATCACCTTCACTTTATAGTTTATCAAGTGATTTTTATTTAATGCAAATATTCGCTGCAGCATGCAGGACGGTTCTGCTAAAATTGTAGGATCACCAGTAAAGCGCCTTCCGTTAGAAGGTTGTCACGAAGGTGCAATTGACTGGGATACTGTGTGTTTTTACTTTTTAAGATCGGGTTGTTGGACATTTATATTTTATGACATTTCACAGCAGAGCCATCCTTTAAAATTTTTTAATCTAGTTTAAGTAAAAAGTTTTGGCTGAACCTTGCAGCAGAACCATCCTTTAAAAGTTGTGGCCTTTTTTTACCTTTACTATATATGAAGAAGTCTTCAGTCAAGACTCAAGACCACATATAAGAGCTTAGTGCGCTGTATACTTAATAGTTGATCTTACTGCCTGAGCTTTATCTCTATGGTACCCCGCCTTTCCACAAAAGATGAGGAAGCAGGTTGGGCCCCCCACTCCCCTGCTAGCAATATTTTGCTCTCTAGGCAACACTCGCCCCCAAAAAAGAAAAAATTGTAGTAGAGTATAAACGGTTAATCTTTAACCTATTCTTCTTTAGCTGTCAACAATTTAAGCCTTTGGTTTGATAGCTTCCCATATTTCTTTGTTTCTTCTTTTACTGTCATGAGGTCTCTGTTTTTATAAGTTTGTCTGCTATTTCCTTACATTTATTGGTAAATGTCAACGTGTTTGTAGACTTTGTGCTGCTTTAAGGTGGGACCATTTGTAAATTAATTAATGCGTACAAGTTTTGATTTGAAAGTGGAAGAAAAAACTAAACACCCCCCCCCCCAAAAAAAAAAAAAAGAAGTAAATTGATCTCATGTACTACTTTGTAAACCACGTACATTTTACGCTGTATGCGCATGGGCATTTTGTCTTTTTTTAACCTTGTTTTTTAGATTTTCACCCTGTGTGTAGTCTTGATTCTCTGTTGTCAATCCTGGTATGCGCTCTCATTTTTGTTGCATGACTCCATTGTTGTGCTTAATAATTTATCTTGTGATGAAAAATCACGAGTACATGGTTTTCACTAGCTCCTATTGTCTTAGCGATCATGCTAAATATAGTTATGGCACTTATCTTGTATGCATGTCTAGAGTTATCATCTTGACATGCTAACCAAGGTGCGATGTTTTTTGTTTGACAAAAAAGATTTGTTACCAGTGAAGCAACAAAGTGTCATGGCATAGTCTCCTCTAGTCCCCATCTCCATGCATTTTCTTCTTCTGAATAGAAGTTTCATGTATTCTTCTTTTTGTGGAATTCTCATCGTCTAAGCTTTACCACAACTATGATGCAGCTCATTGTGATACAACTGTGGCCATGATGCTTGTGGGCAACAAATGTGACATGGCAGATATCCGGAATGTGAGTACTGAGGAAGGCAAAAGCCTTGCAGAATCAGAAGGTTTATTCTTCATGGAAACATCAGCCTTAGACTCAACAAACGTTGATACAGCCTTTGAGGTGGTCATTCGTGAGATATACAACAATGTCCGCAGGAAGGTCATCAATTCCGACACCTACAAGGCAGAGTTGTCAGTCAACAGGGTGAGCCTTGTTAACGATGGGACCGGCACATCAAAGAAATCTCAAGGCTATTTTTCTTGCTGTTCAAGATGACCTTCATTCTTATTTCTATACAAGTTTGTTTGTTAATTCAATTTAGTGGCTTGTTGGTTGGTTGATCAAATGGGTTGTTTTTTTCCTTAATGGACACGGTATAATTTGAAATGTTCTTTGGTTACAAAAACAAGACATGATACAGAAATGAAATTGTTATCTTCAGCTGTAAGAAAATAAGTATAATTTTATAGTTGGGAAATGGGATACAAGAAGCTTGTAGCAGCAATTTTCAACAAATTAAAGGGGACAGCTATTTTTTAATATGTCTATAGCAGATTTCACATGCCTTTTTGCCCTCCCTTCCTTTGATTTTTATTTTTTGGGCCAAGAAATATATTCTGGGAGTTCAAAAGAGATCCTCATTTGCAGAGATATTCATTCAGGGATATGACAGATAGCAATAGACCGACCATCTCATTTACGAGAATCGCTTTAGGTTATGAAAAGTTGCCAAATCCACTAGCCTAGCGTTGCCAAACCATTTCAACCTCAAGAATTATTAGAGCATAGAATAGAAATGTTCACTACCTCTTGAATGGCCACAATCTTGCCCACAGATTTTCCTCCCTGATATTTGTGTTGAAATTTAGCCCCATCCATTGAACTCTACTTCTTTATGCATAATTCAATGAACTATCTGGTTTGCTTTCATACTAGAGGCCACTATTCATTCTTTGTTCTTTATGGTTGGTTGTCTTGGGTGAATGGTGACTGTAACTTCTCCAACGTACTATTATATACTTCTGGATCCTCTACAGCTGTGTTGTATTGCTGTTAGGAGGGAAAGTGATACAAGGAAATGGGGGTCTGAGGCTTGTTTCTTTTGAACTACCTGGTTTGCTTTCATAGTAGAGGCCCTTATTCATTCTTTGAGGCTTATTTCTTTATATCCTAAGTTTTTCTCTCTTACCGCACCACGTGTTGTACATTAGTTGAAGAATCTGAACCTAATATTATAATATGTTGAGAATAAAGTTGGCTATGCACCAAAAGTTACAAATTCCAACTTTAAAGAGATCAAACTGAATTGAATTTAAGATGCTGGTTTTCTCATGGTCATAGACTTTTAGGATGAAAATAATGGCTTTTTTTTTTTGGATGTTCAAAGATCAGATTTACTTTTGAGCAAAAAAAAAAAAGATCACATTCACTAAACTATTAAAAAAACTTCAAACAATAATCTCTTGATTATAACAAAATGGAAGAAGTTTATCAAAAATCACAAAATGAAAGAACAAATTCTATCTTTTTGATATTGTCACCTGAAATCAAGTGGATGATCTACATCAATAAAAGATAAAAAAAAAAAAAAAAAAATTGTATTAAGGCATGCTACTTTTGAATTAAGAACGGGTCATCTTGTTTTTAAAATCATATACAATACATAAAAATTGTCTAGCTTATATAACTTTGACAAAAATATTTATACCCCACTAATCTTTCTCTTATTTTTTTTGGCTAAGTGCTCCCTGCAATAAAGTTCTAGGTGGAGGGTCAACTGTGGGTGTAAGGCATGATTGTCAACCCAACAAAAGCCAACTGACCCATCCTTCCCTCAAATCCACCACCAGAAAAGAAAATATATCATAAATTGAAGCAAAAATAAAAAAAATAAAAATAAAAGCCCTCGTAAAATAGAAATCCATTTCTGTCATGAACTACCACATACAGAGACTTAAAATATATCAATATATATATAGAAAGCTGGGGTAGAGAGGGAAAGAGAGTGAGAGATTAACTAAAAGACAAGCCGGCCCATGATGACTCTAGTGACAGCATATGATTGCCTCAGCAGCAATTTTAATCTTCTAGAAGCTTTTTTTTGCTACTAAAGAATTAGCAAACCAATCTTTCTTTTCAGCTCCTACTACTTTGATTGCTCCCAGAAGATATAGATAATGACATTGAAAAGGATATATCCTGTATTATTTTTATTATTTTTCAGATATTTCCTTCTTTCATCGCTAGCTATGAATTAATTACTGTTGAGATCTCCAATATCTCCCCATCTCAAATCCATTCTTGCAATATTGATAGTCCTCTATGGTCTTTTCAATCTCCGACTGTGTGTTCATCACAAAGGGTCCATACTGAACCACTGGTTCATTTAGTGGCTGGCCTGCAATTAACACAAACCTCAGAGGCTTTGACGATCGGTTCCACACACTTAGGCCATCTCCAAGGGTCAAGACCAGCACATTGTGAGCTGCCACTGGTGAAGAACTCAGTAACCCGAAAATCCCTTCTCCTTCAATCACATAAACAAAGGCGTTCCATGATTCTGGAATCTTCTGATGCCATTCAGCTCCTGGGCTGACTGAGAAATCAAGGAACATGGTTGGGGTTCTAGTGTAAACTGGTGAAGAAACTCCCATTGCTTCTCCTGCTATAACTTTCACCTCAACCCCATCCTGTTCTGCTACTGGTATGTCCTCTTTTGGAAGTTCTTGATAATTTGGCTCAATCCTGAGTTAAAACAAAGACCAATATCAGTTTAGGTGAATTAGTGGTTCAAATTTTGGTAATTTTTGCCGTGATCCATGGATGAGATTGATGAATTACATCTTGTCTTTGGAAGATAGATTGATCCATAGCTGCAATCCCTTGTGGGTTCCTTCTCCGCTAGGCATTTCAGAGTGAATTATTCCTCTGCCTGCGGTCATCCACTGCACATAAATTACAAAAAAGGAAATATGCAGTGACACCAATCTAGTTCATCATCATCTTACAGATACATAACTTATCTAGGGAAAGATTATAAAAAATAGAAAAGAAAGTATCAATCATATTCATGCATGCTCGCATGTCACTTACCTGGACGTTCCCTGTTCCTATTGTACCCTTATGCCCAGCAAAATCTTGATGAGTTATGGCTCCCTGTGATATCAGCAAAGGCAAAAAAGAACAGAGTCACATATCTGTAATTTTTTTACTTTTTACCCATAAGGTCCAAAAAAAAAAATCAAATACGTTGTGGGAAAATGTATCCAAATATACCTGCAGCATGTATGTGACAGTTTCAAAACCTCTGTGTGGATGGTCAGGGAAACCTCCAGGTGGAGACACTACAGAATAAAGCCAAACACTCCAGATTTTAAAATACTAATAATAATAACAGTAACATCATGTGGCGACAGCAACAGAACAAAATAAATAATGAAATGTGTCGGCAAAAATTGGTAGTAAGGTCAGAAACGTACCTGAGAAGTGATCCATCATCAGAAATGGATCCAAACTCTTCAACTCACTCCTGATAATACGAAAACCAATCAATACCAATTGGAAGAGAAAAAAATAACAGAACAAAGGCAGGAGTACAAATTTCTAAGCCTGATGAAGAAAAATGGAAAAATGGGGGACTTCACACAAACAACAATACCTTCCGAGGGCTCTTCGAACAACAGCACCGTCACCTTCGTGTTGAGATTTGGCCAAGACCTTCTTGAAAACCAACCTGGGCGATTCGAAAGGCGAAGATTGATCTGATTGTGACATGATAGTTGGGAGAGATGAGAGTACAGAGGTGGTGGAAGAAGGAGAAGAAGAAGAAGAAGGTCGTCGGCAATTGAACAGTGAAAAGCTGTGCCTGATGGCTCTCATAGACTGCAATTGTGTGCGAGAGAATAAAATTGGGGAAGCGTGTATGGGAATAATGGAGATAGAAAGGAACAAGTATGGAGCTTTATATCTATAGGTGTATATATAGGAGAATGTGGAGAGAGGAAATGGCGCGTTAGTTGGGTCTGACATTTTGGAGGTTGGATTGGAGGCGTGGGCGAAATGAATGGAAAAATTCATCTTTGGGATGTGGGACCCACTTTCTATCCATGAACCAATGATCTTTGGTGATGTCAAGCTCTTGTCATCATGATGATCGCTTTTCCAGCATCTGTGTATTTCCTAATCTCCACGTGTTCTTCCCATGCGGCTGCCACGTGTGCAAGGGCCCATCGAGCATGACGAAGAAATGAGGAAGAATTTTTGTGAGCAGGTTAACCAGAATCACGCCTGCGTGTTTCATAAGAATTTGAGGTAAATCTTACTCATCAATGATTTAGTATGTTCTAACACATTGGGGTGGAAATAAGTGTCTGTCAGGTACTTGTGACCTGTCCTGTTAAAAGCCTGATTAGGTCTGATCGGTCAAGCTTAAAAGCTAGGCTAAAGCCTCTTATAAGATATGTTTTCGCTTGAAAGCCAGGGCCAGGCCTGATAAAAGGCCTTTTAGGCCTGTCAAACCGTTTGTTTATATCATTAGTATTTATTTATGTAATTATAGCCTATTTAAAGTAGGTCTGTTTTCGGCTTGTGACCCTGTTAGCTTAATCAGATAAATAATAATAATATAAAAAATAAAAATAAAAAAGTGGCATATTAGCTTAAATAAATAATAATAATAATCATATAAAAAAAATCTTAGAAAAAAAAAGCAGGCCTCCTTAACAGGCCACAGGTCAGACCAAGCCTATATACAGGTCAGGCTTAGGCCAAAAAATAGGCCTGTAACAGGCCACAAGCCAGACTCAGACCACTATGTTGCAAAACAATCCTAACCTGTTAAGGGTGAAGCTTGATCTAGTTTGACCTGTTTCCCCTACTAACACGTTCTTAAAATGTAAGAATCTCAAAAAATGAATTCAATATGTGGTCACTGAAAAATCTTATTAATAATTAACCAACATGCTCTCTAATAATAAAGAAGCACCATGAATATGTTGTTATTTCTTATTTCGAAATTTATTATTACAAATATGAAACCTATTACTTGTAGATTTTAAAGTAATTACGTTTCTGGTTTGGAGCTTCTTCTTCTTTTTTTTTTTTTTTGTCAAATGGTTTGGAACTTAACCATTCTCTCTCTAAAATATATTATCTCCAGATCTTTGTATTTCACTTCTCATAAAACTACTTTGATTTTTAATATAAGACATATTTATCTAATTTGATTAAATTAAGGAAGTTTATTAATATGTCACTTATTTTTGAAACTCCATGTCATCTTCTTTAATTTCTTTACTCCCTTCCCTTATTGATTATAGTTGAGGGAGCATTAATAGAGTAAAATTAGAAAAAGAGTGAAAAATATAAAAACTATATCTTATACTAAAGATCAAAGGAGTATAAGGTTTTTAAAAATATTTTCTAACAATTGGATCATTTTAATCCTTAATTTATTAACATATGTAAAATAGTTGAAAATACAGTATCTCTTTTTTGTTAAGTATATGTATCATCTTATTAGAGACAATTTTGTTAAAGCATTGTCAGGTATTAAATGTAGGCACCTTTTTCAGTAGAAATTCGAATATTAGTTTATCACATTGTGAGAGACTAACCCTCCTTCTACATTCAACCCGCTAGTATATACAGCACTTTTTTTTTTTTTGGGAAGTATTAAATTTGTCAATCATCGGTGTTACACTTTTTGGGCCCAAATAAATACATTACGTGGCCACAAAAATTGCCCAATCTCTTCTCTCCCATCCCATCAACTAGCGTGGGGATTAACCACGTCGAGTGGGCGTGATGGTTCAGCATCTCGTCCCTTAAGCAAGTGGTTGGGGGTTCGATCCCCAACTCTTGTGAATGGAAAGCATCCTGTGGCCAACCTTCTACCGCTTTGTGCACTGACAGTAAGGTGAAGGATTAGTCTCATGACAGTCGGCTGTGGGGATACCTTGCGTAAGCAAAAAAAAAAAACTAGCGTGGGGATTATGTGTTGTAAATGGGTCACAATCTAAAGCCCAACCAACTTCCGGGACCCAAAAAAGAATCAGAATAAATTTCTACATGAATAAAAAAAAAATATGAATCACATTTAAGATACATAAAAAAGGAAAAACGAAGTGCCCATTTAGTTTTACCAACTATATAAAGGGTTGGGTTTCTCTCATCATCCTTTTTTTATTATCCCTCATAATCTCTAAATCATATCCGTCCAATCAATATAGTATTATTTTTATTTTTCTCTTATTTTCTTAATCAACGGTCCATATTTAACCAATGAGAGAAAATAAGAAAGAAAATAAGGAGAAGATCTCCTTCCCTATATAAACGTGGTGGTATAGACCAACAGCCAAATGCAACCTCCTTATTTTCCTCAATCACTACATTGAGATTGCAAAAAAAAAAAAAGTAATCACTTCTTTGAAAATACAAGTACATGGATAATTCAGATTATTTCTCACACAAGCCTCTGACTTATATCACACATCACTGAGACCTCCAATGTCTGCCATTCTCAAAACCATTCTTACAGTAGTGAAAGTCCTCCATGGCCTGCTCAATCTCAGACTGCGTGTTCATAACAAAAGGACCATACTTAGCCAGTGGCTCGTTTAATGGCTCGCCGGCTATGAGCAGAAACCTCAGTGGCTCAGAAGATTTGTTCCACACACTCACACCATCTCCAATCCCCAGGAACACCACATTGGAATGTCCAATTGGTGATGAGCTTGGGGACCCAAACACTCCTTCTCCTTCAAGCACATACACAAAGGAATTCCAAGTCTCTGGAATGTTGTGGTGCAATTGGGCTTGTGGATTCAGCTTGAAATCAAGAAACATGGCTGGAGTTCTTGTGCGTGTCTCTGCTTTAACCCCTAATGCTTCACCTGCTATCACTGTTACTTCAACCCCATCTTTCTCTGCTCTTGGAATGTTTTCCTTCAGCAGATCTTGATAGCTTGGTTCAATCCTGCAGTACAAATTTCAAAACCCAGTTTTAGCTGTGGTACAGAGCTTAGTCAAGAAAAGAAAAGATCTCTGTTTGTGTTTTTAAGGGTCAAATTCAGACTTAGATTAAATTAAAACTCTTGGAATTTAGAATCAGTCATATCTTAAAACTGAGCTCAATTCTTGTCTAGACCCAATCTTCAGAATTCAAGCCTTGAAGAAAAAAGGAGTTTAAAATTTGAAACTTTTTGCATGAAGGTGATTGGAACTTAGAGGTGTTATCTTGAGCAAAGAATGAGTTTACATTTTGTCTTTCTTGGAAAGATTGATCCATAGCTGCACTCCTGTGTGTTTACCCACTCCTGCAGGCATCTCAGAGTGAATGATCCCTCTGCCTGCGGACATCCACTGCACAGAAAAACAAACATATTGAGTTATTTTCTGCAGCAACTGGTTTGTTCTTGAGAAAAGGACAAGGGCATGAATGATGGGTTTGTGATACTCACTTGAACATCACCAGCTCTTATTGTTCCTTTATTGCCAATAAAATCTTGATGAACTAATGCTCCCTAAGATCCACCAAACACGTGAACAGAGAATCAAAGTCAAACCATCCAATTCTTTCTCCCTCACAAACAAAAAATCAAACAGGTCATGTTCATGGGCTTCAAATATGCATACCTCTAGCATATAGGTGACGGTCTCAAACCCTGAAAATAATAATAAGCAGATAAGATATCAAGAAATGGATCTACAACGTAAACAGATCCAGCAGTGAGTTGAAGAGCAATGAAGTACCTCTATGTGGATGATCACTGAATCCTGCAGGGTGAGTCACTGCAAAATTCACACAAGTCAAGGGCTTAAAATTCTAAGACCAGGTTGTATAAAAAAAAAAAAAAAAAATCTAAGACTAGGAGCTAACAGAACCAGCAGTAAGACCGTATGTCACAATCCATAGTACCTGAAAAGTGATCCAGATTCAGAAAAGGATCCAAACCATTGAACTCACTTCCAGAATCAGATGCCCCAAAATGGAAAATGAGAGAAGCTATCAGTACCCCCACATGGAAAGATAACATAAATAGCAAGAAATATCATCAGATCATAGACATTTAACAGTCTAAGACTACCTTGCAATGTTCTTGTTCACCATTAGACGACTTCCATGATTTACATTTCTGGCAAGCACCTTCTTGAGTACCAATCTGGGTTTGCTAAAAACAGGCGATTCATCTGACTGAGACATGATGATATTTCTAACAGAAGTGACAGATTTTCTGCTATTGAACCCCAAAATGTTCCTTATGCGTGTGATCCCTTTAGGTTTGGACATAAATATATATCCTGTGTGTGTGATCCCTTTAGGTTTGGACATAAATATATATCCTGGAGGATGCTGATTTTCAAAGTAGTGTGACGCATTGAAGCTGAAAATGCAAGGCCTGCTTTGGACCAAGTAAACAATAGATTATTCTTTTATCGTAAAAAAACAAATGATAAAACATTTCTGTCGTCATTATTTGGGAGTCCTCAGTCCTCTGTTTCAAAGTCAAAAGTTGAATCCATGATCTTCTTATCCCTGGGCGATATAGTATATAAATAAACACGTAATCCCACAATGTAAAACATAAGCCATATAAAATATTGAAATGGGTGAATAGGGCAAATGGATTGTTAATCAGTAATCAACCAAAAAACGATATTAGAGGAAGTTTCTTCATTGTCAGAAATTATAGTTTGGATTCAATGGACAATATTAATTAGGTGTCATTAATTTTTTTCTCCCTTATAACCAAAGCAAATATTCCAATTTGAAAATTTTTCTCTGATAAAATCAACTTTCAATCTTTAAATAAGTACTATGCTTTCTTAAGAACGAATTTAATTCGGAAAAAAAATAATTTCTATAAATTTTTGAAAAAGAAAGTCATACTCATCGACATAAAAGTCAAAAGTAATACAGCATGCAATCGAATATCTTATTCGACATCATTTCCACCCCCCAAAAAAATAATTAGGTTTTCCTTGACTTTGTGTTTAGAAATGGTTTGTTATCTAGAAACAGAAAAATGAATATATTATTCATGTGCAATTTTTGTTGGGCATTAAAAATTGCTGATTCTAGATCCCCACTGGGGCTAAGTATTTTACTAACATTATTTTTATGGTATGAATGGATTCTATCATCCCAACCTGCTTGAATAATAAAAAATTAAATTTGAACATTGTACAGGTATACGTTGATGAATGTATTTATTTATTATCTACGTTAACCAACAAAAAAATATTGGTTCTGTGTTCATACGTCTTACTTGCATCAGATCCCATTTCTCTACCTATCCTTTGATAGATAGGGGGAACTCGTCCGTTGTCTAGATCTGATCTGAACGGCCCAATTTTTTTTAAATAAAAATTTTATTGGGTAGAAAATTTAAAATAAAGTTAATCTTTGAACTAACATTTTTTCAAAAATGATTTTTTCATGTAGAAAAAAATAAAAACTAAAAAGAAATTATAAACTGTCTAGATAGAGATCTGGACGGCCAGGAACTCTTCTGTACGGACAAGTCCCCCCTCACTATCCCAAGGATAGGCAGGAAATCTGATTCCTCCTTGCACCTGTAAACAAAGAGCTTCTGGGTATATTGTCATTAGTTGTTAAAAACAATTGGTGTTCATACTTCTAGATGGTCTTAATTTATGGCACGAATACGAATATATATATTTGAAAAAAAACACGAGTACAAATATATGTATAAACTATATGAGATAATTTTTTTAAAATATTTCATTACCTTTAAGTCATATGATTTGAATCGTTTATTAATATTTGTACGTCTAAAGAATGAAATATATTGTTGATGACAAATAAATAATACAACTGGTTGTAAATGTTATACAATAAATTAATGTTTGAATTATAAGGAAGCAATATCTTACTCCACCGGTTTTTAATATAAGAAATATTTACTTAATATGATTAGATTAAGAAAATTGATTGAATTAATTAATATAACGTGTATTTTCTAAAATCCCCTAATCATCTTCCTCAATTTCATTCTGTCATTGGTTGTTATTAGGGGAATATCAATAGAGGTGAATAAAGAAAAATTGACAAGTAGAAAAAATATGTTTTATATTTATAACCAAAATCAAGCCTCCAAATATGTATTATAAAGTAAAATATTCTAATCACTCTTGTATTTTACTTTAATTATACAGATTTTCCTTCTATTTTGAAAACTCATATAAACCTCCCTTTAAATAAAAAAGTATTACACAAACCTCCCCTAGATTTTGAAGATTTCATTTTCATCCATCCTACCGTTAGTTGATTGTTAACTTTAAATTATAAACATTTTTTTACCAAAATACCCTTATTTATTTAACATAAGAATTATTTAAACATCCATATTGACTAAAAAAATTTTACAACCAATAAATAATTCTAATATGTGTTTTTTTTCAAAATATCTACTATATTATATAATTCATTAACTTTTATTATATTATAATATTTTATAATTTTTTTGGTATATAAAAGTTTATAATTTTAATTTTTCATCATATTTGTTTGAGATGATAAAGGGTAATTGAGTCAATAAAAAATATATCCTTGGAATTATTTTAGAATATTTTTTTACAGGTTTAACAACTTAGACTTAAATGTGGGTTTTAAAAATAGATGAGAGGTATATGTAATTAAAGCAAAACACATGAGTGGTGAAAATATTTTACTCTAAATTATAAGATTGAAATCCATAAGATTTTGCACATTTTAATAAAGAGCCTTTTTATCTGTGTTGAATTAAATATTCAATGAAAAATTTAAACTCCTAATCTTTTTATTCTAAATATTTAAAGTTTTTTCTTTAAGTATTAAAAGATTTAAACCAAAAACATAAAGAGACAAGCGGGCCCAAACTCTTTTTTTAAGTACTGTTTTCTTAAAGCGCAAACCATGATAGAAGTGTACATTTTCCTTTTATCTGAGTCGTAAGTCCTCAGTAAGTGCTCATAGAACCCGGGGCCGTGCCTTGGCCTTGGTGGGGGACTGGTGTCGAACCCCTCCAAAACTTTTTCGCATAAAAAAAAAAAAGTTAGCGTTGAACTTCTTTATTTCACACCAACATCTGATGGAAGCAAGTGAAAAAAGGTTCACTATTCCTTAACTATACTTTAGTTTGAGACGTGAGAATGAAGAAAATGATGTTGAGAACTCTTTCTTTATGACTGTAGACTTGACTCGGGGCAAATCTAGATTAGTTAGAACTAAAGGTTCTGGTAAATTGTGTGGGCCATCTAAAAAGAAAAATCTTTATTTAAAAAAATGTGACTTAAATTATATAGTATAAAATCTCATTTGTAGTATTATTTGAATTATAAATGAGATCTTATATTAAGGATATAAGGTAGTAGTTGGGATGCCAAGTTTGGTGGGTCAGCTTAACAAGAATTTGCCTCAATTCAAGCTTACTAGAGGTGTTTTTCCCCCATAAATATCTGTATCTTCAAGGTTCTAAAACCTGAACCAACCACATAAATCGGTTGGGATCAGACTAGAGTTAATCTAGAACCAAACTAATGAGAAATCGAAGATTTCAGGATAATTAATATAAAATTGTAAATAAAATTTTAATAAAATCGATTCTTTTTTTTTTTTAAAAAAAAAACTAAACTAGTTCATTGGTTTCCATTCTAGTTCGATCGATCCAGTCTAGATTTCATAACCTGACTTCCCATAGACCTCAAACTGTCAATCTCATATTTTTATAGAAGGAAGCTTAAAAGAAATGTTTGGTTTGAATAGTCAATAAGGCCTTCAATTGATGTCACGAGAATTAGTATGGATGTATATAATATAGAGCTGAGGATGGAACAAAAAGACAAAGAAATAAAGTTTAATAGGAAGAAGAGAGATACGTAGATGTAAAGGCTTTGTGGCTAGACCAACCAGCTCTTGTTTTGAGGGAAGGAGATCTTCCCTTATCTCATTTCTTCTTTTCTCTCATTGACTAAATTTTGGGCTGTTGATTGAGAAAGTGAGAGAAAAATAAAAGTAGTATTGTATTGATTAGACAGATGTGATTTAGAGATTATGAGAGATAATGAGAAAAGGATGGGGAGAAAAATTCAACCCTGTTTTGAGATATTTAACAGTGTCACCATGCAACAAAGAAAACACAAATTCAAATTCTTAAAAATGCATTTGTTGGGAGATACATTTGTTAGGAGATATGGAAACTTTTTACATTCTCATTCTCAGTGTCAAATATCAATACGTAATAATAAAAAAGAAAAAGAAAGGCTTTGGTGGTGATGAGAAGATAAAGAAACTCAGGCATTATTCATATGATTAGATTTCCAAGAGCTAGCCATCTGGAACCCATTCTTAAACATACGAAAGTCGTCCATGGCCTCCTCTATCTCTGATTCTGTGTTCATCACAAATGGTCCCCTCTGAGCCACCTTTTCCTTCACCGCCTCTCCGCCTAGCACCACCATCCTCACCGTCTTTTTCTCCGACTTGTTCCACACGCTGACCCCATCTCCTCCCCCTAGCACCGCCACCTCCTCCGCCGTTATTGCCTCCGCCGACTCACTCCCCACCACCGCTTCTCCCTCGATCACATACACCAAGTAGTTCCACCCCGACGCAGGGATCTGAAATGCACTTGTGAACTTGGCTTCACTGTCACGTCCACCAACATAATCGGCGTCTTGCTGTGCACCGGAGCTTTCACCCCTAATGCTTCTCCGGCTAAAACCCTAATTTCTGCTCCATCTCTCTCCACTCTTGGTATCTCCTTGCTCACAACCTCTTGGCACCCAGGTTCAATCCTGACCACCATTTTCATATATAAAACAATATATGAGTGTGTGTGTAAAGTATAAATAAATTAAAGGAAGATAGAAGTAGTGATTATATATATTTAGAGATATAAGTACATTTTATGTTGGGAAGGCAAATTGATCCAGAGTTGGAGTCCGGTGTGGGTTCCTTCTTCTGCGGGCATTTCTGAGTGAACTATTCCTCTCCCCGCTCTCATCCACTGCATTATCAATCTTCAATTAATTATCATGCAAAACCACATCCATATATCTGTCATCTGTGTCTGTGTCTGTGTGCGTGCGCTCCAATAAAAGAGAGAGACAGACACACACTTAATCACGCACCTGAACGTCACCGGTTCTTAAAGTGCCATTGTGTTCACCGAAATCTTCATACCTTATGGCTCCCTGCACGTACACGTCCATTGCATTCATTAGCCACCCAGATAATGATTTCAATTAATCAAGCACGTACTCACTAATGATCAAAATTAAAGTGAGGATGATACCTGCAGCACGTAGGTGAGAGCCTCGAAACCTGAAGTCAGATCAAAATATCAACAAAATCAATCAATTATTACACAGAGATAATCCAATGAAATAATATAAGAAGCGAGAATTATCGTATTCATTACCTCTGTGGGGGTGATCGGGAAATCCTCCCGGTGGAGTCACTGCACAAAAACCATCATATCAATAATATATACGTGCAAATATATGTTTAACGCCAATGAAGTGATGATCAGGCATATAAAAGTTCTATATATTGGCATTAATTATACATACGTACATACCTGAGAAGTGAATCAGCATCACAAATGGGTCACATTCCAGCTCTCTTTTCAGGGTCACAGGTGAAAAAACAATAATGAATATCGACCCAGCATCGCAGACAAGTGTGGACAAGATAAAACTTGAAGGAGAAATTAAAATGAAAGAATATAAAACCTTCCAGTAAAGCCTCTGAGGATAGCTCCATGGGATTCCTGGAGACATTTGGCTAAAACCTTCTTCACAACCAATCTTGGTGATTCTGACAATAACATCATGATGTGCTTCTCTGATCTCTCTCTCTCTAGATCTTAGATTCTTCTTCTTCTATGTGACTGTCGACAAAGATATTGTATTGCAACTATATACATATATATTGATAGAGATGTATGTGTATGTAACGCGTACGGTGTGAAAAGGGGAGATCAGAGTATGGAAATAGTTTAATGAGAGGATCACGTAAGAGCCGGGAAATGGGAATGCAACTTCATTCATTTCATATCCCACAAAATCGTAAAGCCCTCGTATATATATATTGCAGTTCTGTCGTTGAATCTCATTAACGTTTTGCTTCTTCGGGATTGGATATATATATAATGCAGTTCTGTCATTGTACGTATCTCTTTAACGTTTTGCTCCTTCGGGATTGGATTACTTAAACTACTCCAAATGATTTCCTTTGACCAATTTTGAGAGAGATTTTTATTCCAACCACCTTTTCTATGATGCTTCCTAGCTAGTACCCCATTTTCTTCCTTTTCCCACCCACAACATAGACAAGACAAATAATTGTTTGGAAAATAAACGTTGACATAAATTAAAATAAAACTCCTCTTACAAACTTATCTTACATATCATAAATCTTGTTAGAAAAGTAACTTCTACTTCTAATATATCTAAACAGACACAAATACTAAATACTAATATTTGCTAATGATAACTGAAACCATTTAGTGTACTCATCCCCTACAACGAAATTTACTTGTCCAAATGCTATTTTAAGATTTTCAACTGATAATTTTTAATAAAAAAATATTTTTCCTGAAAAGTTGACAGTTAATAAATTATTTTTATTTTAGATTATATATATATTAAAATATTTTTTTAAAAATAAATATCAATTGTCCAGATTCAGATTTTAGGAAAACCCCACTTCCAAACACAAGTCGCTATTGGGATCGATCCTTTTTAATTTAATGACAAAAGAACTGAATAGCTTTGAAGATTATGGAAGCTGTTCAATGGCATTTAATTTATACTTTCCCCAATAATAATCAGTCATGTAATGAAAGAGAATGTGAAAAGAAAAACACTTTAATGAAAAAAGAGAATGTATGTGAGGATTCAATGGGAAGGAGATATGCAATAAATGTTAGGATGAGATTGTTGAAAACAAGAAGATGTGCAATAATTTATTTTATGCTTTGTTCATTGATCAGAATATGGGGAGTGTGCCACTCTTCACGATCTGTAAATATTGCTATATTTGATTGTCACTGTATACCTGCTGAGCAGCCTATTAATTAATTAATTAAAATAAATAAAGTCAACAATTATGTTATGGATCGTTTCTCAACTCCACGGCCGACCACTTCATATTATTCATTGATTATTTCATTTTCGATCGGTCAGAACTTCATATTTTATTCATACGAATTAAAAATAATAAAAAAAAAGTTGCTTTTGCCTTCGTTGTTTTATTCTATTCAGTATTCATAAATGAACAAAAAAATTAAGATATACAAATTTTCTCTTGATAAACATAAACCACACTATGAATATCCTAGGGACAATTTCTGGGAGAGATGGAGACTTGTTACTTGACTACTTGAATAAGCTCTAAGGCTGAACATGGTTGGGAATGGGTTGGTGATAATAAATTACTACCTTTGATTTTAAATATATGACATAAATAACTTTTTTAAGAGATATTAATAAAGCTAAATAATTTATTTAATCACATCGTATATTATATATCCTTAAATTATATATCAGTTTATAAGTTAGGCAAAATAATTTAGACAAAAAATAAAAAATATAAATACTTTAAAATAATTTAATTAGTTTTTTAATCTCTCTGAAGAAATCAATTTTGTTGGTGTAATAATTAAACCCCGACAGTCCTTTATATAGTTATTATTTTACAACAGCTTTATGATCATTAGTATAAATCATTATTCTATATAAGAATTTGTGGTGCAATAGTTCTTTTATACTTCTTTCAATTTTGATATTATTATATTTATCCGGGGAATATAAAAATAAAAGTAATTTGTAACAATTTAATGAAAGACACTAATTCTTTTCAGTTAAAAAAAGTAGTTGGAATTAAAGTACCAATAGAAAAAGTGGGTAGTTACAACTGAAAAGGAGAGGTCATTGAAAGTAGTTCCAAACTTATTGCAGTGTGAATGGTCAGCAGACAATTCCTTTTTTTTTTTTTTTTTATGTTTAAGTCAATGATTTTGGTTTTCTTGAACATGCCTGGTTATGTCGGTAATCAAGCATGTTCTAATGATGCCGCTTTCAAGAGTTCAAAATTGTAACTAATTACTTCCCACAGCCGTAATCAACAACAAAATAAAGTTCAACAGCCTAATTTTATTACTATTAACTTAATTACTAGTATTACTGTGAATGTTTTACTATCACAATCACTAATTTTCTTTTTGTTGTTGGGATCCCATATAAATTGCTAAATCAGTTCACTATATATTCATTCACACATGAGCACTCTGCCTCATCCACTTGGTGGCCGACCACTTCTCACCAGACAAAACTTCACACCCTCCATGCACACTACTTGGACTTGATTGTCCATCCAATCCCTGAACATTGCCAGTCAAAAACATATCAACTTGCTTGTTTGGTCAGATTAACTAGATTTAGTAAATATGAACACATAATTATGCCCTTTGACTTAACAGGTGGGAACAGAAACTAAAGAATGCTAACCATACTCCAGAACAGCACTGCATTTCCTTTAACTGGTTTAACGGAAAGTCCTTGGACAATTTTCCCCCCACAGCTACACTGTCCCAAACCAGCCTGCAATTATTGCATAGTAAGACGTCAGTGTGAATTGGTTCTCACACTTCAATGGCTAACTTTAGGAAAATATTTACACACTTCGCTTGGGTGTCTACACCAACTAAAGAAACCCACATGGACAAGAAAGTGACAATTCATCAACTGGAGACATAAGAAACAGGATTTTCAAATATGCTAGAAGAATGGAAGATGGTATCGAAGGGTACAAATGCCTTCCAATATTGCATTCATCATAACAAGCATTCTCTTATCTCAGCTAGAATCCAGAATTATGACCCAAACATGACCAGCGACAGCCTCCGAGTTCCTATTAATAACAGACTACCCACATGCTTCCGGGACATGTATACAATAACTACAGAAATAAATTTACGTAACGTTAAAAATTCTGATACAGAAAGTTTTCCTTACCATTGGGAAATATGTTTCTCCTCCCTCAACATTGTCACTTAAATACATAAGCATTGTTGCTACTCGCTGCCCCCCACGCTTCAAGTTAAACTGCATTGGAAATCAACAAGAGAACACAAGATGGCAAGAAGTTTTAAGTAAAGGCACTTCAAGGCAATTCTTATGCTTAATGGGATAGTGCAAATTCCAGAGAGAGCAATATTACTCACAGTATCAGAAAAATAGTCATGATGGGGTTTGTAAAACTGATTCTTCTCATACCTGTACTGCTGCAGATGTTAGCCTTGATACTAAAAGAAAACTTCTTGTTCAGAAACCAAGGTAATCCTCACCTTAGAACTTGCATAAGCTCTCCATTTTCGATTGGCACTTGAGAGTAGATGGAAATTCTCTTTTCAATTGCCTGGTTATGCAAGGTGAAGATGTTTTAGACACTTCAGCAAAATGTTCAAAAACAATCCAACAAACCTTGACATCAGGTTCCTATAACAAAACAACCTTTTGAGAGCTTTAAATTGGCAAAAGCTTCGCCCCTAAATTTTCTCATCTATACTCCCATATAGAGTTGAGTTTGAGATGGCACAATAGACCTTGTTGAACTTTCAGAAATCACATGTGTCTTATGTGAGTTTCATCGTTTTTATAAATATTCTTTGTTCAATTTTTTTTTGCCTATTACAGTGTTTCAAGGACTAAAAATAATCACTTTTTTATGTTCAGGAGGATTTGCAATAAACATATAAATTATAAAACAATTTCCGTGAAACAATTGAACAATAATTTAGGTAAAGAGGCTCACTTGTATCATGGGATATTTTCTCTCTTCAGCACTAAGAAACATACCAGAGCTTGTCCTGACATCACTCCTGATTCCCTATAGAAGAGGTAAATATATCATGATTTTTAACGAAGGCGTTCAATCACTTCAAATGCCAAAATAATTCAAAAGGGTGGTAAAACCTAAATGCCACAATTCCCTTCGTATAAAGCTATATTAGGATCAGGATTATATAATTTTTTTGCGGCTTTCACATTCTATTCATTGTTTGAATAATTTCTGCATCAAAGTGAGTCTTTGATTTTTGTTAGAATAGGTGAACTGCAAAGACTCTTGTTGTATGTATGCATGTGACACGCCGATTAATATGTTTCTGACTATTCTTTCTTCTTTTCAACAGATTAAAGGTAAATTTAGCCTCCACCTGATGTATATTGGATAAAGTAAAAAGGCCGCCAAAGATTATGAGAGGCATGGGTCAAACAATGCAGACAACGGAAACATAATCAAAATGGAAAAAACACATGAAGTAGAAGTCAATATACCTTCCCGGTTTTTGCATCCACCACAGTTGAAACTTGAAGGCGAGGGAGGGCTATAGCCCTAAGATAATCACATTCCTGTGAAAGCAATATGACTTTCAATAACATTTCTACAGGTTGCACAACTCAATGACTTTATCGAGAACCTGAATTTGTGAAGGTACTATGTAATTGCTTCTATGATCAGGAGCAATTGATAACTTTTAACTCCATATCAGGATTTAATTTTGTTTCACGAGTGAAGATCTTAGTTGGGGACTTGGAGCCATCAAACAAATCAATGAGGCTATCTTAAGTTGGGGTGGACGGAAAATAAAGGACACTGTAATCACAAAAAGCAAGACTACTTTTTATGCACTGTTTATTTTACCTATGTAGCATTACTCAACTTTACCTATGTAGCATTACTCAACTATGTTGTTCCTTGTCATTACTTCTTTTGGTAGGGGGCAGAAGGGTCATTTCCATGACAACCTCATTCCCTTTCCATTATACCAAACGGCCAGAATTTGACATATTTATAGCCAGATCATTGGGTTTATAAAGGGGATGGCACTTCACAGTGCAATAAGAATAATGTGGCAGGCACAAGTCGGTCATAATTATAATCGTTTTGGCCCAGCCACTAAACCATGCCGATTAAATTTATGCCAAAGTTCCCTAAGTCTCTTACCACTTCAACACATAATTAATTAACAAGATGCAAACAATGATATTTTCACACTTGTATGCATGGGTCTGTCTAGTACCAATTAAATGATGCTACAATTACTTAAGATGAAAAACAGCATGCAATAAATGGTTTACATGAAATCAATGCATGTGATAATGATAGTTGGACTATTAAACCCGCGTCCATAATGTTGAGTCTCTACTTTATAAATGAGCGTAACAACCAGCAGTTAGGAGTAAAGCATACCTCCACGCTCAGAAAGTTATGTAGTAAAATAATCCGTGGTGACCAGTTTAGCACTTCAGGTTTCACCTATATCAAATATTACATAGCACAAGAGAATAGCTGAGTAATCAACAAGTTTTAAGCATGCAAATAATCTCTATTCTCTCAAATATGTGAAGAATTCGACTCAATAAAATAGACCCAGAAAGACAGACATTATGAGTGAGAGTGTATGCAGAATAAACAGTTGGGCTAATGTTATTACATTCCATTAGTCAGAAAGGCAGCACATAATACAGCTAAATAACAAGGCAAGGCAAGCCATCTATATATGGTATTTTGCTTTCCTGATTAAGTTCCAAAACTTTAGCTCACTATGCCTACAATTACCTGATATATTTCCCTAAATACTTTAATTAAAGGCAGCGACTTAAAGACAAACAGGAATACAAGCAACAGACAGAAAAGGAGGGATTGACTCACATATCCCAGGCGCAAGATTTCTGCGTCCTTGTCATCATTCCAGAAAGGAAGACCTGATAACAAGAAGAGGCAATTGAAAAAGAGATGTATAGAAAGACTACTAATCATGAGCTAATGACATCTATGAAAACAGCATGGCGTGGTTTAAACCATGTGATCCACTGCACCAATATTCAATAGTGATATATTAGAAATAAAGTAAAAAAGAAACTAAGTTGTACAACTTAATACAATAGTAAAGCATATATTCTAAATAACAGTTAAGAATAATACTGACCTCTGGGCAACTTAAGGTGGCCATCACCCTGAAATCCACTCAATCTTCTATACGCCAGAGATTCAGTGCCTAAAATGAATCAGTTAGGCGTGGAAAGAAGAAAGCAACATAAATTAAATATATCAAATTCTAGTTCTAGGCCTGATTAGTGATTGCCACAACAAGATTATTATATATAGTTAACAATTTTTTATGAGAGAATATTAAAAAGAATGTAATAACAAAAGTTATACTCCTACTCAAAAACTCTTATCCCACAAATAAGTATGTAAAGCCAGAGAGAACAAAGTACAAGCACCAAAACTAGATGGCCAAAAAAGGCTAGCCCCAGAAGAAACCCCGAGATGAATGCCAAACAGAAACTCCCAAACATTATCCTAGCCCAAAAACATCTAAAGACAGAATTCTAATACAAAATCAATTAAAATAAGCACCAATCAAGACCCTACTAACATTCCGAGCAAAAAAAAAGACCCTACTAACAGAACATGTACCTTGAATAGGTTCACTTAAACAGAACAGTTTGATACAAAATGTCAGTAACAGTAACGATAGACATGTGAAACAATAATAGAAAACTAAAAATTGAAATTACGTAAAAGGATAAACACAGATTTGAACATCTTTAAAATTCTTAAGCCATAATATGGCATAAAATAAGTGCAAATATATACCATATGAGTTCTCCAACTTCCGTATGAACGCCAATTGAGAGAGAGCACCTGTAATCATAGAAAAAGAACTCCACTCATGATTCAGTCTTTCTTAAAACTCCATTCATCAATCATTAGGGGGTACCAACATACATCATTCTAATTTGCTTAATTGTAATCAACATGGCCTGTTATAACTGTATAGCTCAATCTCCTCAAAAGAGATCATGTAACCATTCAAATTTAACATGCAGTAAATACATAGAGAAACAACAACCAATGTTCAAAGGCTACACAAAGCTATTTCTCTATTACCATTTTGATCTTGAGCTCAAAAACTAAACCTATTGAGCGCCATATCTATTTTTGCAAATCTTCCATCTAATTTACCAATCTCTGTATCAGAAATTTGAACTACTCGCAAAGCCAGAGGCAGAAACACATCAGAACTTTGCATCTGCTCAGACCTTCGGAAACATCCAATCTACTGTGTGAACTGTCCTCAAAAAAGTATCTGAAGCGCACACCCCTAGTCTCTACGATCTCTTTAACAAAAGATAAGATAAATGAAGGCAGAAAGAACACGATTCTTAAGAAATCACAATTTCAAAATCGCAGCACACTAATCTTCTTTAACACTTTGTATAATACAGCCAACAGAAATGCCCCCAACATCGATAATCAGCATTGGAATATGGGTCTTGAAGAAGATGACATCTATATATATAAATGTCAGAGATACTACAAATCAACATAAGCTGTACCCGAAAATTCCTTGTCATTTACTTCCTCGGCCAGAATGGAGCGTCGTATTCTGAAGATGGAAAACCCAATTTGAGATTACTGCCAAACAATTAGTTGAGATCTTTTCTTTGAGAAGGATCATTACCACCCAAGCAATATTTGTCGTGGAATTCTTTGGCATCAATTTTATTTCTTTCTATGAGTTCCACTATCATAAAAGAGCCATTTCAGGTTAAAGCGACCCCGTGTGCTGGGAGGAAGCACATATTGAGAAGTCACAGGATCGGGCTAAGATTGTAATATTACACAAAAGGGCAATCAGTCCTATTCCTTGTTGGGATGTTACAAAACGATATTCAGCGAGTGGATCACACAAAAGCGTTTGACCCCAAAAATCAAACTAGCAAAAAAAATGAAAGAATCGGAAATACAGAGGAAGAAGGTAAAAGCAGAGCTAAGAAAAACTTGCTGCACCTATAATCATTCCGACAGTGACAAATGTGAGGAGCCCAAAAAGGATCTTCATGGAGGAAGCCATGGATGGAGTAATTGCAGAAGCAGAGAGAGCGCGAGACGATGTTGAAGAAAAGAAGACTTGGAAGCGCGGGGTCGTGATGGCGAAAGGAGTCAGTCCTGGGCAAGCCAAGGAAGGGAGAGCGTTTTGAAAAACATGAAAATCACTGACCCCTAACGGCAATTTGTTTTTTCGTTACTTATGTAGCTACTGTATTCCGGACATTCCCAGTGAAGGAGGGAACCCCATTTTTTCCGCCTAGGAATTCAATAATCCAATTTAATTTTGCCTCCATCGCCTAATTATGGACGGTATTAATATCAAATATAAAATTAATATTTTTTTGGTCAAAAAATATAAAATTAATAACAAATCATGAAATTTCAAAATAAAAAAGGATAAACAAAAAAATATCACTTAAATTTCAAAATCTTAAATCAATCTTATTTCTTACAAAAATATGGTATATATGTATTAACAAAAAGAATAGACCAATCGATACATGACTTTAGTAAAAAATCACAGATTTTAGATTTTAAACTTGGTATTTTCTTTTTATTTTTTTCGATTAAAAATTATTTGGGTGAGAGCATATATTAAATACATTTTATTTGAAATTGCAAGCCAAAAAAATGAACATTGTTTTGTTTAGTAGACATAGATATTCTCCCGTCAAAGACACGTAGCCACAATACAAATTTTTATATACCCTTCGTCGGCTCAACAGGTAAAGAGGTCACACTTTCTTATCAAAGGAAGGGGGTTCGATTCTAGAGTTGGTTAAGACACTGAGGAAGACATTCTAGCTCTTAGATGCCTAGATAAACGCCAGAGGGTAATAAACGGCTTGCCCTACCCAACATGGTATCACCTAGAAAAAAGAGAGATTTTTCCCTGCCCTTAGATCGTGAGTGAACCCAACTCCTTTCCTAAATTTTCTTATAAAAAAAAATACAAATTTATATTTGTCAATGTTACGAGGAACTAACGGTTTTCAGTTTCTCCCAACCCTTCAGGGTGACAACGAACATTGAGTTTTTTTTTTTAAAAAAAAAAAATACATAAGGAGGCTAAACGCCTATATTAAAAGAAGAAAATTACACTAAAGGGGAATTAAATCCTAAACATTCTCTATCAACCCAACTCCTTAAATTATTAGGGCACTCATCCATAATAGCAGAGGAGGAAATTCCCATTTTTGCTAAACCATCGGCTACCCTATTACAATCTCTAAGGATAACTCTCATATCAACCTGCCAATTTACATCCAACAACTCTCTAGCTCTTTTGTTTTTTTTGATAAAGAAAATTTTTGGAGGGGTTTGACACCGGTCCCCCACTAAGGCCAGAGCACAGCCCGGGCTCTATGAGCACTTACTGGGGACTTACGAGATCGCCTACAAGAATCCTAGCAACGGTAGAGGAGATCGAATCCACGTCCTAAAGGACTAATCATGGATCCTTTACCATTTGTGTCAACTCTCTTTTGAGAACAACTCTCTAGCTCTTAATACTAAAGTGTTGGTATGTAGGTTGTTTTTTTTTTTTTTTTTGATAACGGTATGTAGGTTGATGGTTTAAAAAAAAAAAGTGTAGGTTTGGATTAGAATATGAAGATGGGCCCATAACTAAAGGATCTCCTGTTGTGGGTCATAATTGGGCTTTCAGGTTTATTAGTTCGGCCCTGTCTTGTATTATAATCCTCAATGCTGAGCCCAACTATGTGAAGTGACTTCTTCGGGCCTATGAGGCCATTTTCCCAAAATTTTCAGTTAAAGTTATGGGCCTTTCCTTTTTTATGGGGTGTTTGGAAACCTTCTAAAACCTAAATTTTGCGTAGTACGAGGTAAATATGTGAGAGGAGTTTTGTCTCAACTTGCGTAAAACTTAGATTTTGGGTGTTTTCCAAACACCCCCTTATTTTGTTTTGGAAATCGTATTATTCATTTGTTACGATATTGTTTTAGATCAAGTAGTTATCTTAACACCCCTAATACACACATATATAAATGTATATATTAAAGTAGAGAAGTATACGTCGCCCTAGTTGATACATTAATAAAATGGTAGGTTCAAAACACTAAAACAAATAAAGTAGTTATGAAAAATAGATAATGGAAAAAATAATTACAAAATATTTTATAACTTAATAATAGGAAGGTAGATACAAAAATATTTAGTCAATATTTAATTTAATATTTTGATTATTCATTTAAGTGATTTTTTACATAACAATGCATTGATAAATACCTGACCTCTCACCTGCGCATTGCACGAGCTTGAGCTAATGTTGCCTAATAATGTAGTGATCAAGCCTATTTAGTTCAAACACTGTAAGTTGGGTCTTTACTTTTATTTTTTTTTTTTTAAAAAAAAAAACCAGACAAATTGAAAATCAGGATCATTTTATTCTTTGAGGGGTGAAAACTAAAATGAGGGCAAACCTGGATGAAAGATTATATGAGCCTCCTAGATGCAGTAAAACCCTCATTAAGGAGCTAACTCGATGGTTATGTAGATCTACTCCTGATTTTATATATGATAAATCCATCCTTACAGTTGCTTGAGAAATGACCTGATATAACTGTACGCATTAAATAAACACCTATAATTGCTAAGAATATCTTAGTTCAATGGCACTCCACTACCCAAAAAAAAAAAAAAAACTTGTGATGAAATCCGTTGCCAGAAAGACAAAACCCATTGCAAAAAAGGGTTGGGATGGAATTTGTAATGAAACAAATCCGTTACAAAAACTCTCATTGGAAACAAAATTTATAATGGATTTTGTGTCATCTGTCACAAATTGTGATGGGAAAAAAGTCCGTTGCAAATTGAGAAATGAGAAAAAAAATATTATAATTATTAGAGCTCTTCCATGACAACCACTTAAATAAAAAAATATATATTACAAAATAAATAATACTGAATAATGTAACAAAAAAAATGTATATGAAGAAAAATATACAACAACAATCCTAAAAAATGATATATAAATAAAACGAAATCTAAACAACAATATTTGGAACAAAATGAACTAAAAATCACAAAAGTCATAAATAAGCTCTATATATATATATATAATGATCTTGCATTTGTTTCATCATCACTGCTTGTTGATTCTCCAACTTTGTTGTAGCCATAGACATGCAAAGCATCTCATATCTCTCAAATCTCAATATACAGACAATAGGCTCTTTGCAAATTGTCATCTCTAAATTACATGTCTGTTCGATCTCCTAAAACGTGGCCTACCCCATGGGACATTGCATTCTTCCTTACAGTCAACTTGTTCAACCAAAAATCCAGATGATTGTATGCAATAATCCTGCCAAAAACATGACAATGAAAATGATTATACCTATTTTCTGTATTATTATCATAATTTAAAGCACAAATCTGCTATATGCTGCACGTACCAAACCCTATATCTGAACCACGTAAATATGGCGTCGACAAAGGCCTCTGCATCAAAAGGTTGAACTTAACTATCAGAATTTCTTACCATGATCACTCCAACAATAAGTAATTGAGGAATTCAAAGAAAAAAAAAATTAAAAGATTTCTTGAATTCACTGGGAACTCTCAGCTAAAAATATATAAACAAAAAATTTCTTTTTGCTGAAATCCAAAGGGAGGGCAAAAGAAGTAATTCTTTTACTATGATCTAAACAAAAGAAACCTATTAAAAACTCTTGCATTCCATTCTAACCATATATACCACAAGGCTGCAAAAACAACAATGTGATTGTAGGTTTCTGTAAAATAACTTGTTATGTATTTTATGTATAATGGGTCTATATATACAAAGAATGAGAGCCTTACTCTTAATGGCTCATTATGATGATATCTCTGATTTATGGGATTATGATTGACACACATATCATAACGTATATTTCCTAATTATAACATTGATTCCTAATTATAATATTGATTCCTAACAGTGACAAAGAACTTCATGCTTCTTATTGCTGCTAAACAGTTAACATGTCAAGATATTTGAAGTATTGACAATAAGAGAGCAGTAAAATGAATAGCATGAGAGTTCCATATAATAAAGTGCCAGAACAAAAATAGACGAAACCTAATTTGTATATTGTTCTCTCCTTTTACATCAAATATCACAATGAATTAGAATATAGTATCCACACAGAGTAAGCCTTTAGTCCACAAAAACAGCAAGATCCAACAGTCCTAGTTGAACTCAATTAATTAGGAGACAGAATTGCTTCAATGAACAGAAAATTTAATTATAAAAAATTAAAATCAGGTTATATTGAGTTCAACATAAAACAATATAGTCAATTACCTTAAGAAGAAAACCGTTGCAAGCAGACTCAGAAGTTGCTATCTCGATGCGTTTTGCATTTGACGACGACAAATCACCCCAACTACCTGCAAGGTCAGTTAAACAGAGATGAAGCATATAAATAGAAGCTCCTCTCAGCAGCAAAGAGACAAACTAAACATTTGAGTTGTAAGCTGGGAATAACCTTTCTTCAATGGACAGAGAATGAATGCACATTAGAAAAAGTTAAACATGAAATTGTTTTAGAAATTAACCTGACAAATTCCAAGACTTGAGAGAAATGCTTAAAATGCTCCCAATCTTCCTTGTCAAATGGATCTTCTATTGAGAAAATTGGGTATTCTACAAACTGAGGGGGGAAACCAATAGGAGCATATAAAGTAAAGCTCAGCAAAATTCTAGAGCAAAAGTTAAACAAATTGTGATGGATTTTTTTATCTCGAAATTCTATTGCAAATTGCTATGGATTTTTTTCCTTTGTAAATTTCGTCACCCTTTTAGTATTTTCTAGTGGTGCTCCACACCTCCTCTCATAAAAGAGGTTGTGGGTTACGCATGGTATGTAACTCACATGCATTAGACGCATAGTAAAAAAATAAAAAACAAATTAAAAAAAATAAAAGAAAGGAGTTTGGCGAGTCCTCCATCATGATGAATTAGTAAGTGTTAGATTTTACCAGCACCATGACAGTAACACTATCTTATGATATCATTGCACTTGCCGACCAGAATCCACTCGGCTTGTGACTTGGTAATAGCTTGTTCGTAGTAATACACTGTTGAGAGACACAATGAAAGATTTAAATGATTGTGTCTAGCAATAACCCCAAAAAACTAAAAGATTAGATGGATTACACTTTCTTGAATATATTAATTGAACAGTGTGACAATCGAGTTTACTTGGTCTCCTGGGGGTTCAGCTAAAAATTAGGCACATAAAATCATCACGTACAGTTAATGTACCACAGGTTAAATCCCACTTTCCCCGAATGGTAATAATTAATAAGGCAGAACTGATGAATAATTATATAAATTAAAAAGTATTGCTCTCTCTATCATTTGGCAATTCTATGGAATTAGTCATACATTGCTGCCACCAAACAATTCAAAAGAAAACAAGTTTTGAAAGAAAGGCAAGAGGGGAATTGGGAAATTATATAGCCATGTGAATCTTGCTATCAACTTCAAAGGTAGCTATATCTAACATGCTTTTTTTGTCTCTGTATATGATGATCTTGAGATCTTCTAGCTTACTATATATACAAATTATGACACTACTCATCAAACCTTTGACTCACACTTTTTTGGAATACATCCCCTAACCCTAGCCTCTCACGTGTAAAATCCACTTCATTATTTTTCATATATTTAACTAACCACATAAACATTTTATGTAGATTCTCATCTCTGTTATTATCAGATCAACACACACACACTCACAAGAAATGATATCAAAGTGCACTATTCACTATATCTACATATCATAATTTATTTTCCATACAATAAAACTATATACTCTCGCAAAAAGTAGCTAGCCGATGATAATTTTAAACATATAGTTTGATATATATATATATATATATATAAAACTTTTGTGGTAATTATATTAAGTAGTGATCGATATTTTTCTAAGAAAATTGATTAAGTTCATGATTGGGTACCCCCATAACCCCATCACTTGCGTTGATATGACAAATATAAATATTATATTAAAAGAGCGGTGGCGAATTGTTTAACTAGCTGGCCAGCGCCATTGCTTGATATTGTTTATTTATTAATTAATTATGATTTGAGATATTGTTTAACTAGCTGACCAGCGCGATTGCTTGATATTGTTTATTTATTAATTAATTATGATTTGAGATATGCTAATTATTTTAAATGCACATATATCTGGCGCAAAGATTCATTAGACACACAAATCGCAAACATCATTTCCAAGTGATTCGCTTTTAGAAGAATGAGATGTTTAGATGGAACAAGGAGAATTTTTTTTTTTTTTTGATTTGTGAATTTGATTAATTAATGGGACATTGAATTAACATAAAGATAACTGGAGTGGAAGTTATAATTAAGAAAGGGAAATTACTTAAATGATGAATCATTCATTGATAAGGACGTGAGACATCAGCAATAATGTCTGCAGCCACCAGTGGAACAGTAGAGATTAGTGTTGAAAAATTAATACAAAATGAGTAATTATTAATTAATTAACTAATGAATCAAACCATACATCATCAATTCACTCAACAAAAGCTATAATGGAAGTCAAGTCAATCAAAAGTTACGACGCACATTAATTCAACTTATGAAAATATATGGTTTGAATTTCCAAGACAAAAAATGTTTATAATAATACTAATATGCTTTTGGCTCATATCACTGCTGTTTTGTTTTGTTCTTATGTAGGGAAGGGAGCGACATTATTATATATATAGTTTTTCTGTGAAAGGGGGCAAATTAGCATACTTGGGGAACTCAATCTCTAACGTTGACCACGCACAAAATAATTTTAACACTCAAATTATATATGTCAGTTTCTCATAAATTCAACCCTTTTGATTTTGTTTGTAGGAATCTCGCAATCCATTGTCGCGTTGACACCACCATATATCAAATAAATGATTAATATGCAATTTTTTTTGAAAGTTTTGATAAAAGAGTAATGTTGTTCTGAAAGTTTTTATAAGTTTAATGTCACCTCGAAGATTTTAAAACATAACAATATTTTCTTATTATGTAAAAAAATTAACGTTGTTAATTAAAAGATTGATGTTAACCATTAAATTCTTAATGGTATTCTTACCATTGCTCCATTTTAATACTTTCGGGACAATAATAAATGTAAAAGAAATTTCATGGCACATTGTTCTTTGGCAAAAACTTCTAGGAAAAATTTGCATCTTAATCTTTAAATAAATTAATATAATTCATAGCATTTCATTTTACGATACTTCATAATTAATTAAAATATATCAAGCCAAAGGATGATATTATATTAGTGGTGCATAAAAAAAATGTTGATATTAGGGATACACAGTAAGAATTCTCGCCTTTTAAACAAGTGGCATGAAGCAATCTACTGTTCAAATATGTTTCTCTTTTTTTATTCACGCGTATATATATTGGAATTATCTTTAAATTAAATTATTTTTTAAATTCATCTGAAAATTTTAAGTTAGTGAGGTGAAAGACCATAAAATTTCATATTTAATGCTCATCATCATGTCTATCAATTTCTTAACGAAAAATAAAATTTCCAATTTTTTTCAGAGAATATAAAAATCCAGTTCCCACTCCCTGAGATTTTTTAACCAAGATTTTTCAATTTTTCATAAAGAGAATAGACGCAGTGATTAAAAAATCGAAGTCAAATATATTATTCCTTGTCGAACGCCGTAATGAGTTCCTTGGGCATATCGCCAAATGATATATGAACTCATAAATATAATATAAACTTGACTTTGATGCTATAAATATAAAAAATAATACATATGCATAAACTCATTTATAAATAATTCCCTACGAACACATTGTAAATAGCGGCTATCCTCTAACTTGCAGCAGATTATTTAGTATTTTTTATTGATGCAGACTGGCATAAAATTAATTATATATAAGGTTCGATACAATTTTTTTATTATATAATGATTTATTATTATATTTGCTATATATACGAACGTACTATTCTATCAATGTCTAGCTTCTCACGCGTTTCCTCACTCGATGAACATGGATATATAGCTTTGAAAATTGCTAATGATTCGTAAAAGACACTTTAAAACTCAAAGGCCTCCTAAAACTTACAATCAAAACGATTTGTTGCAATGTATTCATTCATAATCATACACACACCTCAATTAGCATTGTGTAAACTAGTATTTATATATATATATATATATATACGTGTGAATTTACATTCCTAATTGAAGTGTGCATGGCACTTTGGTTTCATAGAGTTTTATTGAGTGTTAAAATTTACATGAACATTCTCAAATAATAGAGCAAAAAGGTTACGTCATTTACCAATACCCAAGGCATGCTGCTTTAGTGTGGTGGGGTCCAATTGGTGTTTAGGCGTCGTAAAGTAACAAATGTTGTCTAAATCACATGGCATTTTTACTCAATCTAGAAACAAATTTTATGTATACTATTACATCCAAACAAAAATTTATAATATAGAACGCCTCTTTATGGGTTGTTAATCAAAACGAAATTATGTGGTAGCCTTTTATCATGGCTACCACATAATTTTATGTATACTATTACTCAATCTAAAAAATAATAGATTTGCACTTTAAATATAAGTAATATCAAATACATATGATAATATTATACTACCCCATCTTCTTAACATAAGAGTTACTTAGCTAATTTGGATATGTATAATAAAAAAATTAATTATTTGTAATAAATATGGGTTGTTTTTCCTAAAATACCTTTTTTAATCATGACCGCATTTAGATGAAAACCCTTTTAATATATATAATCAACATGAATACTTTCTAAAAAAATTAATAATTACAAGACAAAGTGGATTGAGGTGTTGTGTTTAAGATCAAGTCCAAATCTTAAATTAGCTAGCTGCTATAAAGACTGAAGGTAACACTAAATATCGCTCATGTATTTGGGTGTTCATTAAGAAGTTATTTTTTCTCACATGACACAAGAAGTTGGTGTTACTTCTTATACTATCCATGTATTATTATTGAAATATATGAGTTTTGATTTATTTTTTGCCATCAAAGATTTTTTTTATTATTCAAAATGATATATATACTCTCTCTAGTTGTCAATATAAGTCCCTTGTAGAAGAAAGTCTTAGTCAATAATATAAGTCATTTGGAAAGTACGTAATTAATGTTTATTTATCAATTCTACCTACATATGTATGTAGTTAATTCTTAAATGTAACTTTTTGTATGTTCTCTCTCATTTAATTTGAAACCTAAGTTAATATGGATAAAGTTGAAAAAGATTTCACTTTAAAGCATATTAAATTATTTAACTATTTATTAATTATGATGATATCGGAGGGAGTGTGTGTGTGTGTTCAAAATTTATTGAAACATGAAGTCCTTCCACGGTGATTAATTATTATGGGGAGGAAAATAAGGAATTATGAATAAACTAATAATAGAAAATTGAAATGGAACATAGATAATGGAATATGCTTCCTTTCCTACAACGCCGGAGGAGGATAAGAAAAATTCCGCCGCTCTATTTGACACACAAATTTTACTTTTTAACAACGTTTTCCTTTTAAAACCTATGATTTAATAATTTCCCTCTCAATCTTGGACTTGTCTTCCCAACTTACATATTTTCTGCATTTCTAATTACTCATGCCTTCATTTACTCAACATTTTTTCTGATAATAAAATTTAATATAACATTACTTTGTTATTACACGGTTATTTAATTATTCTATTGTTTTATAGTTACTTTACATACACAGATATTTGTGTGTGTAAGCGCCCGCCAGGAGACACATTATTGTACATGCATACATGTGTGTGTGTGTGTTACATTATCAATTGTCTCGTAAAGTTTGCTACAAGTTTTCTTGGTTTGGATTCAGCTCAGGGGCTCTTTATCTAGTTATAAGCGTCGTAGATTTTTGTCTTTTTAATTAATATTAAATTGTCTCATCATAACATTTGAGAAATAAAAATGAAGATGATCAAATTAAATCATTTTCATCTACCGTACCGTTGAAATGTGCAGCTATCTTTGAAAAATAATTGAACAGCTATAAATAATTTTGAAGTATCTTTTTTTGAAGATTATACTAGAAGTTAAAACTAGTTTAATTTTTAAGAATCTATTATTTTTATATAATAAGAGTTATTTTGACCAAGGTATTTAATTCTTGAAAGCATCCAAAATTTTGACATTGAAATATTTGAATGAATGTGAGAATAAATCACATCCCATGTTATCCGAACTGTTATCCACAAGATTGTACGTACGATCAATAACTATAATGAGGGCTCCTTTCCAATATGATATAAATGTGATAATATACAATTTCTAGTTTCACGATACCACTACAACGTAACAACATTAACAAATTAACCTATAACCTTAATTGAAAATGATTACGAAGTAGTAATACAAACAATAATGCACACGCATGCGTGTGTGTGCATTCCCATGCTAGCTAGCTAGTTGACCAAACTAGTTGACCTCGATCATTCCCATGCTTGTGACTCACATTAATTTGAACGCATATAATATTTTTAATGATAGAACAAGAATTAGAGCTTTTAACTACGTCACGTATTTCTCAAATTGATCGTATCAAGGTTTGAATTTGCCAATTGAAACCAATTACTGAATTTTTTACCTTAAAAAGACCAATATTGTTTAAATGTCTAACCACATTCACACGTGAGCTTTGGAAAAAAAAAAAAAAGGAAAAGAAAAGAGGCAACTTGAAGAAATTATATAAGAGAGAAAACTGTATAGTTATCTTGCATCGATCATATGATGGGAATATGAGGAACTCTTTAGCTATGATGAATGAAAAAGAAGACAATGTGTCGTTTGAAAGGAGTGAATGTTACCGTATTATGTAATACCTTTGAATAGGTCAAAGATACTCTAACGAAGTTGTTTTTTGATTTAAGGAAGAGGGACTATATGGTTTCATTTTTTACCTCCTTTTCCTCGTTTTAACAATTTGTTTTCTGCATTTATAAAAATAACTATAACTATAACTATATATAATACGTACGTTTTTGTATCATTATCTTTCTAAATGCGTGAATGAATATTAAAAAAAAAAAATTGGTTTAACATGCCAATAAATATTAGTCCAATTGACAAGGGTGAATTCAAATCTCCTTTTTCATTAAAGACATTAGTATATATTATCATACTACCTCTGGCTTTGATATAAGAGCCAATTGACTAACTTTGAGAAATTTAAAAGTTAAATAAGTTATTTAATTATAACATATATTATATATCATTATATTAAATAATATGTAAATTTATAAGTTAGACAAATTTAAATTAGCTTAAAGAAAAACGATAAATATAAATGATTTAATATAACTTATTTAGTTTCATCAACTAACTAGCTAGTTAGTTTGATATAATAGAGAAGTTGGGATTTGATGAAAAAACACCTCAATCATGTCACCAAATCAAAAGTGCGTTTGAACTTAGCTTTTGGAAAATAATTTTTAAGATTTATGAGGTAAGTTGTGAGAGAAATTTTGTTTCACTTTGGAGAAAATAGTTTTTGAAACATAGATTTGAGTTTCTCAAACAAGCTCTGTGTTTGTTTTGATAAACTGGGAACATATTCATTTTACCTTTTCTTTACCGTCGTATAGTTGGGAATTGGGATGATCGATGAGTCAACCTATATTATGCATTTTAGAAAGTCATGCTTAGCTTTTGTTCATCTTTGAAAAACGATTCGTGCAAGGGCAAATAAATAAGTACCCCCATTTTTGCCTAAACTAAAACATGTGAAAATTATGAGGTTAAATAATTTAATTTAATTTCCATTTCCATTAATTCTTATTCCCTTATAATTCATGGTTGCATACTAAGCGTACGTACCAAAGTGTGTTCAAAAGTTCAATTAATTTTGGCCGAAAAGAAAAACTAATGACATATAAATGAATTGAATAAAATTTTTAAGAGTATTATTTATACAACTACTCTAACTGAAAAATAAGGTATGATATGTTCTTATGAGATATGAATATGGCAAGATTAAATGCAAATAAAAAAATTCACAATTAATATTATTGGATAATATGGAGAGATAATTCCTTTTTCTTTTTTGGCTTAAACCAGACCAAACTATGAGCCACCACTTGTGGAATTAAACTGAAGATAATTAAACCCAAACCAATTATTAAATTGGTTGGAGTACTGGGTTAAGGATATGTGGGTCATACTAGAGTCAACCCGAGATCAAACTGCAACCAAACTAGTGAGGAATATAAAATTAAGAAAATAATTTAATTTCTTATCATACAATCCATAATTCCAAATAGTTAAATACTATATATCATTTTAATACCTTAAATTACTAGCTAAATAATCACATACTTGTCAAATATTCTTTACAATGATACAATATAATTTAAATATTGCAACCTCAGGACATGCTATTTAATATCATTGTAACTTGTTGGTGATTATATTGTAAATCAAGTATAGTCTTCCATGAATATTTTAAATTAGAACTGGAAGGAAATGAACGTATAGACTATAATTTGGAAAACAAAGTAAACGAAAGTGGCAGAACTTGATTAAAACCAGATTGGAAGGCTTCAACTTAAAATTCCAGACTTCAAAGTGGCATCCACAACTAGTGAAATGTAATCATTCAGATTTCTCGTATTCACTTGACCAAAAAACAAATTCTCACCACCAATGAAATTTATAGGGAAAAAAACAAATTCCAATCACAATGTAATAGCTTATCGTTGTGTGATCAGTCCCAAAAGAAAGAACAATATCAGGAACTTTCCTCAAGATACCTATAGGAAGAGTGAAATCGAGGCAACGAACGGCGACGAACAACACAAACGGCAAGGAACCGAGCTTGAAGAACCAAGCTTCAACCACCAAAAGCTTTGACTTGCACAATTTATGTAATAACCCTATTTTCAAGTTGGTAAATCACAAGGAGATATTTTGTGGATAAGGACCTCTAAAAATAGAACTTCATCTCCCTCATTTTGGCAACAAGAGGCACCACATATATACAATAGAAAGGTGAAAGAAGAGTGTTGGGAGAATCACAAGTGAGAAGAGCTTCCAAAGAAGAAGAGATAAGGAAGTTATAAGATTTATCTTACTTCCTTTAAATTCATAAAAATATGCTTAAATTTTTAAATAGTTAAGTGATCTTGCATGATATTATTGAAGTTCTAGCTATAATCACAAAGGAATCCAATGAGAAGTAGCAAAAGAAGTTAGAACTTTGAACAAGTAAGTCCTCTCCTCTAACTTTTATAATTTTGCAAAAGAATAAGAAAAGTTTAGCCAATAACTAGAACATGATGGTATGATTTTATTTTGGTGATTTTGATAGCTTAAAAGTGTTAGAACAAAATTTTGTGTGGGAATAAGTAAGGAAAATGAAGAAAAGAATTTGTATAGGTGAATAAAATGGATTGTACTCACTTTGTGTTGGGGCATGTACATATTCGGAATAATTCCAACCTCGACAAATTTTATATTTATCGTTCAGCTATCAGGTAATAGTAGTAATTGCTTACTTATATACCTTGTGTGGCCTTTGTATGTTTGTTTTCCATGATTGTGGGACCGGGGTTACTTTGGTAACCTGTCTGGCGTTTTATGTATGGGCTATGGGACCTACTGGACTGTGTGTCATTGGGTCGCTGCAGGGCCGATGATGCATTCAATGTAGCTTAGGGTTTGAGGACCAGCAACAGTTGTTTTTCCTAGCTACGGAACCGGGGTTACTTCGGTAGCCTGTCAGGTGTTATAGGGATTGGATCCTCTCGCAGTGATCATTGCATTGTGTGATATGCTCTAATATGTTACTACGTGTGATACTGAATGCTGTGGTATATGTTACCATTATTGTAGTTTCCCTGTTATGGTTACATACATACATTGCATACACCTCGTACGTATATGAGTTTTATAGTTACCCTAGGATTCAACTTTGAATTCTAGATTGATTGAAAGATACAGGTTATTTTGGCTGAGCTAATTAGGAGAAGAGGTAAGGGCATGGAGCTATAAGTGGAAGGAATAGGGGATGCCCTATCTCATTTTGTATTATATATATATAACATATTGTTGGATGTCTGTATATTTTACTTACCAGTCGTAATTATACTTTGGATGACTATAATCTAACCTTTTGAGGAATTTATTTCGTTCACTATTTATACTAGTGTATAGTAGTCGTTCAAACTAATCGCATGTGTGCTCTACTGTAAATAACTTTGATATGCGTTGATAAGTGGTAATTAATCAAGATAAAATAATTAATAAGAGGGAAGCCCTTTATCCGCCACCCGAGAGGACGAGGCTGGTAGGGGTGTAACAATTTACCCATGACGAACAGTGCAAAAATGCCTCTGGACCAGCAACAAGAGGTGAAGAAGAACCAAAAGCTCCGATCTTTAACCTGTGATGGCGACGATTAGGGCTTAACCATACACCTGAACCTTGGTGCTATGGACGAGCACAGTACAGCAAGCAATCATTCGTGTGACCCTCTGGCTGAAAATTTGATTTTTGATTTCCTTTGGAGACAAATGTCAAAAAGTCGCATTTTGTCTTCTAGAGTTTTAGTTTTGGTTTTTGTCTTTTTTGGCTATAGTGGGTTGTTTTTTGGGGCCATTTTAGCCTAAAAAAAGTTTTTTTTTAAAAAAAAAAACTTATGAAACGACATCTCATTTCATTGTTTTGGGGACAAAAAATAATAATTGACTTGACCAAATCGACAGGTTAAGCTGGGTTGCTCTGAGTCACACCAGTTGACTGGTTCAACTCCGCTTTAGAGTGTGGCCTTGGTTTCTATGATTTTTTGAATCGATTTAATGACTAGTTTCTAGTTTGAATAGGCCGGTCCACTTCAAGTTTGATAACCCATGAGAATTACAACCTCATATATTACATAAAATGTCAACTTGATTAGTAACGCGATGTTAATAATTAAATTATTTATTTGTACCACATATGTAATGAAACAATAATTTTATTAAAATACCCAATTCAATCTTTACCGTACATGTTGATGGAACCCACGTTTAATATATACAAATAATACAATTACTATGAATAATTTTTTTAAAAAAAAAATTATAAATCTAAAAGACAGAGAGGTCTGATCTTATATTTAGGTTCATGTTTTTTTTTTCAGATATATAGATTTGATTTTATATTTAGGACGGACTAACTCTTTGCAAGTAAAAAACCGCGAACGGTATTTGACTAGATTATATAAAATCTAAGGAAATACGAAGAAGAAGGCAGACATAAAACAAACCGACCATGGAATTTGCCCCAAAAACGACAGTCAACTAAAAAAATAAAAAAGTCTTCCCAGTGCTCAGATTCTCCATGCTATATTCCCCACTTTCATCAGCAACTTGATCCTTTATATATATATATATATAAACACAAACAAGCTCAACTATAGTCATTCTCGTCTACTCCTGCAATGTAATTCATCATGATAAATAGATAATATATATAAATATTAGATTGTGCATAAAATTGCCTCAAACTAATTTATATTATTGGTTTAACATTTGAAATTTGCAATAGTTAATTATATATATGAATATCTGTGTGTGTGCGAGTATCCTTCTTCTTATAGTTTTTGTTTAAACAAACTAAATTCAACTTTAATTTGCTATAAAGGCAAACATGCACATGGAAATTGCAGAGCATAGTGAACACTGTGACGCTGAAATTATATTTTATTTGAAGATCACGTCTAAAATGTTTGTGCGCAGGTTTAATAATGTACCTTTCTGGATATACAATATAGAAATACTTTTAGTCCTTAATATAAAATCCAATTTATTTTTTGGAGACATTAAGAAAGTTAAATAATTTATCTTTAAACATCTATATTTATCTTTTTTATAACAAATTAATTCATCTGGCTTATAAACTAACAAATAATTAAATAAAACACAATATATGTTATGATTAAATAACTTATTTAATTTTTTTAACCTTTAAAAAAAAATCAACTAGATCTTATATAAAGAACTAGAAGTAGTAACATGTTTCCAGACTCCAGGTTTTAGCAAAAATTAATAATGAACCATCTGGCTATAGCTAGTAGCCTCCTCACCAACCCATTAATTCATTACAAAACTTAAAAGTTTGTAGTGCTCAAATTGCTATATATGTGTACAACAGGTCTTCGAAATTTGATTCTGTACCTTGACTTGCTTTTATATATACTTGGCTCATGGAAGTTCATAATGCACTTAATCTGCTAGTCTAGTAGCACAGCCAATAATTAATCAATCCTATCAGATCAATATGCAATAGCCTGCACATAAAATTAATTTTTTTTATTTAGAAGCCTTTAATTTATATATAATTGATATGGATGCATGTGTAATATATATAGCACCCAAAAAGCAAATCGGCCATTATTAAGAGGAAAAAAAAATTATCACCGGAGTGTTGGACGAAAAAGAAATTAATGAGTAGCTAATTAGAACTTAAGAAGGGATGCATAATTATCACAATGACATTGACTAAGTCCTTAAATAATTTATATATAGAACTATAGAATATTAGGCTATTCGTTATTTTAACACCTAATCCCAAATTCATATTCCATCCGTACGTAGTGCAAGCTCACTTTTTTTAAAAATTATTGTTGTTGTTTGGTTAATTAGGTTCGACGAGGGAAAAACAAATGGTTAATTTCGTTGGAAAAACAAAAAATCAGTGATATGTACCGTAGTCTTTTTTTTTTTACAGATCATTCCGTAATGAAAAAAAGGGTGTGAATATACAATTTTCACACAGGAAAAGGCCGGTGGGGAAAACGACTTCATTGGAAAACTGAAAAGCCAAAATTGGATTAGGTGTGTAAAAGTATGTTTGTGTGAGCCAGTCATGGCTCGAATTAGGAAGAAGTGTACTAATCAAGTAATTAAAGAGTCGGTAAATTTCTGCATTTGGAAACAGTATTTTCATTGAGGAAACTATGTCAAAAGGTGACCCTAAAATGGAAACAGCTGCAGGAAATGTCCAATGGTGTCCAGGCGTCGGATCTAAGTTCCACAATGAAGACAATGTTATGATTATAAACATAGAAAAGAAGAGAAATTTACAGCATTAAACTTTACTTTGATGAGTGCACTCATGATTAATTATATACACATCACATATCTTCCTCTTTTTTGTTAATAAAGATAATTTTACATGAGTCGAACTTAAATTGCGTCAAATTCTTTTATCCTGCTATTTTCATGGTTTATAATTTTTCTGCAATTAAATATAAAGCAGTCATCTTAGAATTTAATGGAAGTGGTATATAGTTGAAAGTAACACAAATTTTTTGAAGATTTAATTTAATGACTTATTTTTAACCTTAAAAAAACAGCCTTGTGATTTTAGGACAGAAGGAGTAGTAAAAACTAAAGATGTGGTTATAATTAATATCCATAACAAGCTGGATGTAGTGCTATTCATAATTTCAAACTCTATATAACGGGGGGAAAATAAGCATAGTCAGAAAATTAATAAATATAGGCTAGACTTGCAAGAAAATGTTCTTTATAGAACTCGAACTCAGTGGAGCCTTCGACCAAAAAAAAAACTCAGTGGAGCCTATGTCCGCTTGAGGTACATCATACATAATCACAATTTAATTTTTTTTTTGGGCGCCATACACGTGTATGCAGCCTAGCCGCAAAGAGAAAAAAATGAAACGAAGAGCTAAGCAAGATATTTCCTTTGGTTCTACGCATATTACCTCAATATTCTAAATTTATAATTTTTTATTGAAATATCCCTATTTTTTCCATCAAGAGTGGTTACAAAGCATATAATTAAAAATGGTATTTTATATTGATTTATCTTCTTTTGTTTTTTTTAATATATATTCTCATCTAGTACTTGATTCAAAGTTTCGTGACTGCCTCTTCCAACCTAAGTAATTCGTCTATAACTCAAACTTAAGACCCAGAAAGATTTAGTGTCTGTTTGGAAACTATCTATAACCTAAGTTTTGCGCAAGCCGTGACAAAACTCTTCTCATATACTTATTTCACAAATCCCAAATCCTAAATTTTGAAAGGTTTCCAAAGAGACACTTAGTGGGAACTTACACCATTAGACTAACTCTATAGAAGTTTTAATATATATTTGTTAAACATAATTAATTTAACTAAATTTCTTAACCTCCACACAAAATAATTATCTAGGTACTATATATATTGTTATTCACCTTAGATCAGCGAAGGCTTTTCCCATTAGAAAAGCAAGCCCTGAATTTAAGCTATATGTGTGTGTGTGTGTGTGTGTGATCAATAGACCTTATTGTACGGTTATCATAACATCGCAGTCGAAACAACGTTGAGCCATTCACACACATTGAACAATTGTGCGTAGAAGAATATCCCACTGGATTAATTATCTCAAAATAATTAACTAGCCTGGACCAATTAATAGAAGATGATAGTACCAGCTGGGGACGAAGAAGTCTCATAAGTTGCCTTGGAAGGCTCACAGATGAACTATCATCACTATAATTTAAACTCTGAGTTTATAATTATAACTAATCTCTGAATGTTAAATCAAATGCCAAAAACTCGCTCCTACGCGTTCTGCAGATTTCCATTGCTCCGCTGTATTGAGCATCTACTCAAGTAAAAACATGCATGTTCGTCAATGTGAAGAGATCAGAAGGGAAAATCAATTCAGAGATGGAACAAAAGTCTATGAACAGCTGGCTAATCTCCAACAATATATGAACAACAGAAAACACATCTGACTTTATGAACCACACCACTTCACGTGTCAAAAATTATTCCAAATTAAATGCTTGCCACCAACTGATGGTACGACAACAGTGTTCCTTCTTCTTCCCCAAGTTCATGAATAGAAAAACTAGTTGTATCTATGACCAGAAAACTCAGCTTTCATTTCCATCTACATGATCGCTTGATGAATTAATAAATTTCATATTTACTATAAGCATTAATCCTGAAAACAGTCTCTTTCCGTTTGTATTGCTGGAGTAAGGCTACTCAGACCCCAACTGATGCATTAAGCCATCATTTTTTAATAAATATTAATGATCCATTTGTGACAAAAATACTCATCTTTCACTAATATTTGTACATATACTCTCTTCCCCCACCAGTATCTTCAATTTACAATGACTTCATCTGAATTAATTCTCTTATAATTAGTATATATATATAGTTGCTATTTACTCGTACTAACTACAATAACAAAAGAACCAGGCCAAATAGGAGTTCACTGCCCCAAGAACTTATCAAATCTTTTGAGTTCCATCCCAGAACACCGTGATGGTTTCCGGCATCTGAGAGCAATCCCGGCAACACGTTGATGTTCTGCTGAGAGCTCAAAAGCAACTCTCTTCCCTTCTCCATCAAATTACTCATCACTTCATCCACATGAATCTGAAACCCATTTAAACCCTCATCTTCTCTTCTATTATCGGACTTGGAGTGTTTTAGGAGGCAACCTATATAACTTTCCAAGTCATGAACACAGGATGGGTTTTGAACACTGAAGAAATCTAGTACTAACTCAACTCCCACATGGGCGTACCATGAAATCCCCAAACCTGAAACCCTAAAGTTCTCGTTGTTAAACAAAACCCCCGGAAGCTTTGTGATGGGGTCGTTCACATTCGCGATTCTCAGCACCTTCACACCCAACTCATCACACCGATTCTTGAACCCTAGGTTTCCGACTCGCGGCCCGCCGAACGAGAAAACCGTGACAGGTACTTCAATTTCTTGACCGTTAACAGTGTTACCTACTTTGTTGAGTCCCAATTCAGCCACGTCGTAGGCCACTAACATAGCCAATGCACTCCCCATGCTGTGACCCGCCATCGTCAGGCTAATATTTTCGCCCTTGTATTTGTTGAGTAGCCTCGATATCTCCGAAAGTAACTGTTCCCGGCAACTTAAGATTCCGAATTTTGAGGTTGAAGCTTCATCAGACGTGTAGAGAGAGAGAAATCCGGATTCAACCTTCACGTCAGGTCGAGGATTATGTGGGTCCAGCTGAGCCGGAATCAGCGAGCTCATGAAGTTAGCAACCCATTCTTGGCTTGTGACAGTCCCCCGAAAAGTTATGACGATGTCCCGCCGGCCGAGCCGCCGTGAGGCTTCGTCGGACGACACGGCAACAAAGCCGATCCAACGGCCACAAGAAGAGAAATTCTGGATGGTGATTTCAGGAGTGGCGTAGATGTACTTGACCACTTCATAACCACAATCTCCCATTCCTACCTCATTCAGCATTCGCTTCTTGCCATACTTGCAGTTCAAGTAACGCTTCGAGGCCGGGTCGAGGTCGAAGGCCTTGTAACACGCGGTAACAAACTCGCCGTACCGGATAATTTCCCGGCGAAGAAGAGGGTGCAAAGGATCTAGAAGATTCTCCCAGTTGTTGCACCCTTGAACCTCTCTCCAGAAATTAGATAAAGCAAGAGGGATAGTATTATCTGTATCATCATATGTATGACCAGTACTACTACTGGTTTTAACTACAGGTGTGACTGTATCAGAAGGATATGCTAAATGAACTGAGCACGTAGAAGAAGGACCAAGTTTGGTTTTTGACCTGTTGGGCAGTGAAACTCGTCCAGAAGATTGGGACTTTGGAAGGTTGTTGAAGCTATCTCTGAGTGTAATTCGATTTAAGGACGAAGATGGTGATGAAGCCATTGAAGAGAGAAAGAGGGAGACTGGGGTGAGAGAGAGAGAGTGGGTTTTGCAGGTAAGGGAGCTAAGAAGCAGTAAGCGGTATAAATCAAAGTGTGGAAGGAAGAGAGAGAGAAGGGAGGAGAGAGAGAGGCATGTTTGGCGAGTAGTTTGACCGGGATTTCCTTTTGTTTATGTGGTCGGTTATCGGGTGTCGGGCGGGTCGTTTGAGTTGCGTCTGGGTAGCTTTTTTTTTTTTAAAAAAAAAAAAAAAATTGATTCGTAAACCAAGAAATTCATGTGTGCGGCCCCATTATTTTATAATTTATTCATTCATCGCGTTGACTTCGGACAAACATTTCTATTTTGTTCTCCTTATCATTTCTATATGCTTGGAGTGAACAAGTAGAAAATTTGGCGCAATGAGCTGAAAAATCGGGAGTTTTCTCGTCTCTGAGAATCTTATACGTTAAAAATGGAGATAGACGAATAGATAAGAGCCTAATATATAATTGTTTATATTAAAAAAAAAGTGATCACACGATTATCTTTCTTTTGTGTGTGTGTGTATATACACACAAGAGGAATTGTGAACATCATAATTATATATTTGCTCATAAAACTGTAGCTCTCTCAACTCATCATTCATACAGCATATATTTGGTTTGACATCGTCGCTTAATTAACGAGCGATGAATGCAATGTGTCTTCAATTAATATTTCCTCCGATCTTAAATATAAAATAAAATTAATTTATTAGAGAAATTAAAGATACTAATTAAATTACTTTATAGTATTTATATTTTTTTTTTAAGCTAATTAATTAGTTTAACCAATAAACTGGTATATAATCTAAGGATGCAAAACATATATTGTAATTAAGTAACTTTTTTAACTTCTTTAATCTCTCTAAAAAAAAATCAATTATGTCTTATATTTAGAATAAAAGAGAATTATAATATACATAACCTTTATATATCAAGGTCAAAATCAATCTCTTGTAATACCATTCAATGATTCGTCATGAGATGGATTTTTCAAAAGTAAAGATTAGTTACTATAATGTGCATTTTTCAGGGTTAAAAGTGTAAAAGTATGTACTTTACTTTACTATGCTAGTTTAATTTTCCCCCACGATAAGATATATAGTAGGTCTGATGTATGTTATATGATATTTTTATACATAAGAATAACTCCATTGTTAATTATGTTAAAATTAATACCCAGCCACACAGTCACACACATAGGACATAACACCTATCTTCTTTTTAATTATGTAGGATTTCCACAATTCAATAGAATCATGTTCATTTCTTTTTGTTAAAATGATGTTATGATCCTAGATAGCGAGCAAGTAATAATCCTTTTTTTTTTTTTGGCCAATAGCGAGCGTAATAAGCAATTAATGTAAAACATCAAGTCATCACTAACAAACCACACACTATTCATGAGAAAAATCTATTTATCAGAGTTCATTATTAGGGCCCTACTTGATTGTCATGATATTTTCATGACGGTTGTGAGATGTTTGTCGCTGTTAATTAAGTTGAGGTTTTTGTAAAAATTAAATCATGTTGGAGAAGTATCAATGCTGGAATATAAAGTAACCACAGATATAAGTGTATTAATTATTGCCAAAAAAATCAATATTTAAGAAGAAACGTTTTCAAAGAAAACATCATTGTACTCCAAAATAGTTATCGGTCATGATGAATAATAGAAGGTAGTTAAAATTTAGTTACATGTAAAACGGAAAAACATAAAGGTTTACGTGAAAATTCACGCTATAAAAGGAACCCATTATTATGAACACGTACCAGCTCACCCCCCCTCCCAAGTGTCATGCAGAACAAAATTTTTGAGCGTGATTAATTTAAAAAAAGAATAAAATTTAATGAAAATATCATTTCATCAGCGTAAAAGAACTTTTTAAATACTATGAACTCACGGAGGTTAATACATATTAGGGGGGCACCGACAATTTAAAGTGACGTCCTTAAATTATTAGGAAATTGCAAAAGAGCACCAGAGGAGAGAGAGGTCTTGCTTTTGACACTCTTGGGGAGACACGTGGCTACTTTCAACGCGGCGAGTAGACGATGTTGCTGTATTGAGGTGTCAACTTTTGACTGCCATGTCATTTCTCTCTATTTTCCTTTTTTTTCTTTTCTCGTGTGTTTACATGCATGTTTGGATTTTTTTTCCCCTCCCTCCTTTTCTTCTTCTTGTTGCTGTAAGGAATGAAATCCATATCTACAAACGTACATTAGGTACAGGAATTAGAAAGTGTTAGTTAATATTCATACTCACTTTTTGATGATACACCAATGGGGAGAAGACGCGTGGAGGTAATTTAAGATTTTTAACTGTAGAGTTATATATACCTTTTCCACATCCACACATATCTAAAAATATAAGTACTACTCTTAACATAATTTTACACGATTCATCTATGAGAGTGCGAACCAGAGCTTTTAGTTACACCTAATATATATATACATAACTTGGATTTGAATCGATTTTGGATTATAGATAGACTCCATATATGACCATCCACACACGCAAGTGAGTAATGACAAATATATATTAAAATTGAGTAAGCTAGCTATGTACTAAACACCCTTTTTTTTATTTTTTTTATTTTTAATGTTCTATCTAGTTTCTAATTCAGCGGTGAATTTCAAAGTTTGTATCAAAGTAACGAGACAGCGTATATAAAATTGATTCACTATTGCCATGGAAGTAATTTTGAAAACAAATAACAAGAGTAGTCAATGAAGTGAATGAACTGGAGAGCTTGATAGAGAGAAACCGTACCATATTCACACACACACATTCATAACTCACAGCCATTACACACACACACACACTACATAAGATTATATAATGCACAACCCCACGTCAAGAAGACACTACGAGAAGTAATATGGTGTCAATGGGACTACATAGAACTTGACACATGCATGATATAAGAGCTAATCGGGGTGTGATTGGATTTGATCTTAATATAAAATATCGAGTCATTATATCTCTCAAATTCATAATTTTTTCTTAGACTATTTATATTGCTCACATATATTAATGGGTTTCTATTCATTGATAGTTATGATAAAAAAAAAAATGATATTTTAGGAAAATCAACCTATATCTTTTTTATAAATAACTTATATAACTAATTTTTTTAATCTACAGTCAAAACAAGCATTTGTGTGATTTTAAGTTTGTAAAACACACACATATATATACCACAAGAAAAACAAGGTCAAACTTAGTTTAAAATTTTGTGATAAACCTTCCTTTAATTAACACACAGTTTATGTCTGACTGATAAAAATGAATGAATATATATATATGAAAAGTTTGGAAGTAAAAAACGGCGTGTACGGCCTTTTAATTTTGTTAGAATAATAATTTATTTAACTAGGCTCCTTCGCACATAATGGGATAGAGAGCTATATATGGAGTAGGAAATAGGGACGAATACACAAGCAGCTATGCATGCATATGCATGCCATTGCGTCAATCGTTGTTATATTATTAAAACCCTAGTTCCTTGTATTATGTGCTCATCATGCTGATGACGTACGATTAATATGTTAATGACCGTTGTGGTTAGCTAGTTTAATTCATCTGCTTGATCTTTTCATAAAGAAATTAAATAAGGTTATATCCTTCTTTTTTTTTACTTGTATTTTTTAATTAATTCCGATCCTCTTGTGGCCTACAATTACGTGCATATATAAGCTATTTTATTTTTCTTTCCTGCTGCTTTGTCCCCCAAAGCGTGTAATATATAATAGCTACCACAACCACTAAACTTGAAGTCTTAAACACAAACCAATCTTAATTAGCCTTTTAGCCTCGCCAAACCTATATCGATATACTTATTAATTTACACTAAATGACGCATGCATATGATATCAGTAATTATGCTGACATCGACGACCATTATATCATTCATATTATTCTGATGATTGTTAGGGTTTTTAATATTTATAATCTGCATTAGAGTCAGTAGTAGGAACCAAGCAAGACACTCGAATTCAGAGTGGTGGACTATATAGATGCATGCATGTTATATTTGGGTGAGAAAGCTTTGACAAAATTAAAGTTGGAAGACTATATATTTATTCAAATAATATATCAATGTGCATGCGCGCCCGTACATAATTAAACTGAAATATCATATAAGATTATATTGATGTATTTGTGTGTGCTTCGATCTATATGAGTGGAAATTCAACAACATCATAGTGGATCGATTTAGTTATTTGAATATATGTCTAGGCTATTATGGATTAGGTAAATAGATCGAGTACTTAAGAATTATATTGGCTTGGACTTGGAAAACAAGTATAAATGCATACAGATCATTAGATGTTAATGGTTCAATTGGTTTATTGCAAATTGTCGTTCTTGATATTTCACTGGTCAATAGCTGCCACTTTTTTTGCCTTAAACTTTAATGTCAAAAACTCTTTAGTCATTGGATCTGGCAAGTTAAACCCAGCAAAAGGAGTTCAAATTTTGTTCTATATCGAACTCTTTTACTTCGAAGTTTCTTCCTGAAAGTCCTACCCAACTAATTTACAACGTTGATTAATGCAGTGTTATACGTCTGTATGCTTTGACTGATTCTCACATATATACCTTAATTAGTGAAACCTCGATCATTCATGATCTTAGTTAGATTTTTTCCCCCCTTTCATACTTTATGGTGAAGACCAAGAGAAAAGAGAGAGAGCATGAAGGTGCATTTATCACTTTTAGAAAAGAAAAAACAAATACAAGTTGGCAAGTTAATTTGTCTCAACCCAACCTGGTCAATTTTCCTTCCATCCATCACTCTCATGATAAAGTATTATTCAAACTAATGTTCATTTATAATACTTCTTTGGGTCTTAAATATAAGACAGAGTTGACTTTTTTTTAAAAAAAAAAATTAATGAAGATAATTAATAAATTACTTAACTATGTTGTGTATTCTTAGATTATATGTCATTTATAAGTTAGGCAAAATAATTTGGAGGAAAAAAATTTTTAAAAAAATTAATTATCTTTCTTAATATTTCCAAAAAGTAAATATGCCTTAATATTGGAGGAGTATATATATAACTAGAAGCAAGAAGTTAAAAGGAAAAGGAAACACATATACGACCATACTAGTCAAAGTCTGCTCCATTTTCTATTGATGGAGAAGGCAAGAAGGAATCAAGTAAGATAACCAGAATTTATAGGCTGCTTCTGGGAGTTCAATCCAGGACTTGCTTGTGTTTATTCAAAATTTTGAATGTACATAATGAGAGCTGCCCACTTATGAATGGATAATTGAATTGATTGGATATGTTATTAGTTAAAGTACTTTGATATGTGTGGTTCTTACAAGGACCTAGGTGTGGTGCGTTTATAATGTTATTATTAATAAATGGAGCCAACACTGAGTCTCAGTGGGAGTCCAATCGGCACCTTTATGCATGCAATTTGCAAAACTTATTCTCCACTTTCTTTATTTTTCTGTCACTATATATATATAGAGAGAGAGGGAGGGAGGGAGAGTCTTTTGACATATATAAATGAACTTTAATTTGTGAGCTATTCTATGCATATATTACACCGAACCAATCAGAATCAGCTAATTCATGTATAAGCATAGGAAGCTACATATAAAGTATAAAAAAAAAGGGTCAAATTGTTCAAAGCCATTAAGCCAGGGATATTTACATAGCAGTCCCAGAAGACTGAATCTTATAAATATAGCAGTTGTTTTTATATTTCGGTGTATACTAACTCATTGATATTAAAGTTTTTTTTTTTCTAGGTTTTAATCGCCATAAATATATGGCCTATGTGAAGCGTATACGTGCTTTAAAATTCCCATATAAATTGCAGAATATAATGCCAACAGCATCGGCAGATCAAAGTTTGAAGGAACATATAGAATTCTGTCGGTGAGAATCTCTTCTTGTGTTTTTCAAAGGTGGATATTCAAAAAATAGAATTTTGAAAGACCAGAAAAATAGTGTGGATTTTTTTAAATTTCAGAATATAAGAAATAATGAAGCTAATAACGGCGAAGTTCTTGGTCTCTAATTTCTCTCCTAATGCTTTTGGTCTCCGACAGGCGACAGCATTGTATGTCATTATTTATTACTGTTCTCTCTCCAGCCAGCCATCCATGGGCAGCGCCAATAGTAATAAAAGCATTTTAAAAAAGGTGGCTGAGGAAAATAATAATTAACATTCTCAAATTTCATCCAACAAATATTCCAATTAAATTATATACTTTATCGTCTCATTTTTTACAAGTCACTTTTAACGTACGTAATTATCATGAGGTCCAATGAGAGCCTTTTAACTCTTTTATATCCAAGTTGGAAAAAAATAATGACAACGTTTAACAAGGATTATATAAGAGAAATATAATGAATATCTTGCATGATGCCTTGTAAAAATTACAAAAAATATCTAATCTTCAAGTGTCTTATAAAATAGACTAGATGAATTAGTGTGCTTTGAATGTAAGATTTCAATCTTCCATATATTTTATGTTTATTATTTTTCTTTAAACTACCCTTATTAATTCTCCTCATTATTAATGTTTGCAATATTAATATATAGAACCAATAAGAATAATTTCCGATAAAAATGATTAAAATGAGGGGTATTTTATATAATTCAACACAATTTTTTTTATAAACAATCAACTTAATTAATTTTCTTACAAATGTGCGGCATTATACTTTTAATTGTAAAGTAATTAAAATTTAAAAGTGCATCAAAGTTCACTACTCGTTGCTTTGGACCCAAACTATTATCATTGAGAACCAATCTTTTGTTGACGGTCCAGAATTATATTATTAAGTATCACAAATGATTTTTTTTTTCAAATGATTTTTTTGAAAGTGCGTTGCCATGCCAAACCTTGATTTTGATAAATACACTGAATTTAACTACGAAAAAAAAAAATGTGCCAATATTTTCTTGGATCTCTATAGCCCAACGCATGATGGGCTGGAAACTAGGCCCAATAATTTCAGTTTCTGAGAATATTCTACAACTGTTTTTTTTTTTTTTTAAAGAAATGTTTCGATGTTATAAAGAATTCTATTAGGTATATTTTTACTGTAAATACCAAAATTTGTTGGGAGTAGCAGCAGACGATAACCAAATTACGTAGGTTTAAATTTGGAAAACACTCATAAAACGTGCTTGGTTAGTACTTTGAATGGGTATGGTAAAAGTTGATTATTGTGAAGAAAATTTATGTAATAAAAGATAAAAAAAGTGGAGGCGAGATTTTTGGGTAGATTAATGTTTTTCTGGATATTTAAGGGACAGTTCCAAGAATGTTCCCTGTCTGACATGGAATGTAAAACCAGCAAGATGTGATATTCATATTTTACACTTGTGGTGGATTGGTCTTTAATATATGTGTCCGTGGGAATGTGCTTGTTGTGGTGGAAAGTACAAGACCGACAACACAAAAGCACGAAGCTTCGTCTTTAACTGTTGTCGTTCCTGCGACAGTGTTTGTCGTTTTATTGTTCGTATGTTTTTTGGTCGGGAGATAGATCGGGCCCTGTAAACTGATCAGAAGCCCCTGGAATAGGACCACTGTTGACCTTTTTTTGACTCTTTATGACGTGGCACTCGAACTTTTCAATGTCCTTACTGTGTTATTGTTTATTAAGTCTAATCTAAATCCCCTCTTAATTAACTGTTTTCCGAGAAAGAGGTCATAGATTGAGGCTAACGCTCACACATGTCTTCTCAATGTATCATCATTAGAGTAAGTAAACAAAAATCTGTGTTTTGTCGATGTGAATCCAGAATTACCAAATCAATAATCAGTGATTATTATAAAGCAAAGAGATGATTAGCTCTATATGTCAAATCTGTTTCGTCCTACCTAGATAGCAAGCTAGTTGCTTGTTGATGTGAAACCATTTGGTCTCGGTTTTAATCTGTGGAGCTTTTGTTTAAAAAGGAAATTTTTTGAACTCGCCTAAATTAAACATGCGCGATCTCTGTGATTAATTAAATAGTTTTGAGCTATCTTTTTTCTTATAATAATAATAATGCTGACCCGATCAGCATGTAGCTGATATTCTTGATAATATGGAGTGTTGTTGGGTAAATAATTGCGACGAACTCTTTTATTAAGCATGTTAAATAATCTTTTTAACATGTTTAGACCAGATTGTGTGGATGTTACAATATGTTTAAGATGTTAGAATGAAAAAACACTTTTGTTTGGAAGAATATGCAAAACATAGAGCAGTGATCTATTTTCAACAGAGGTTTGGCGTAATTGCACTAGGCTCAATTAGCAGATACGTACGCCAATTTTCTATATCACCGAGACATATTTGTGCGCTATAAAAAATATGGTAGGAATTTATTTTTTTCAGCCCTAGATATTAGTTGTAATACAATTTCTATGTAAGCAACTCTTGTAAAATCACAAGCAATCTGGTGCAATGTTGATACAGATGATCTAAGTCACGTTCGAGAATGTTGTCCTATGGAATTATTCTACGACCATCGGTAAAGAGAAAGTAGTACTCCTCAAGATTAAATAGACCCTTCTTAAAGTTGATTAAGGCGGCAGAAAAAGCAAAAGATATTAATAATGACAACAAGTAAGCAGAGGAGAAAAGATTTTGTTCATATATCGTATCGAGCACTTCGTCCAAATCCCTTTTATAAACATGGTCTACAGATAACCAATGGATACGAGATTATTCAGACGACACATCCCTTGAGACCTAACAGGCACCATCGGAAAAAACGAATTGTACGTTGACAACGGAAAGTCCGTCTAGAGACACGCCCGACCCTAACAAAGTTTGGTTACGAAGGGTTCTAAATTTTGAATCCCTAAATAATGAGTCTTTTCGGTAAACCTTCAAAAATTAATTATTATCTTAGACAACTAAAATAATATTTTCAGGAAGCAAAATATTTCCACAAAAGTATTAGTATCATTTATTACTCAAATTTCCACAACGCTTGCCTTTCGATGGTGTGCAAGCACACTATTCCTCTAGGCCTCTTTACAAGCTCAACATCATAAGATTAAATATATATCTTTGACACACCCACACATAGTGGAGGACGGTAGTTATGGCCAGCTGGTTTGACCCAGCTGGCCTTCTAAAATTTGTTAAAGTATATATATTAATTATATAATATTTTATTTTAGCCACTAATTTGGCCCCAGCTAATTTCTTACAAGGATCCCAACTTACCTTCTAAAATATTTTAAAATTTAAAATATGTGTATGTATTATATATTATTTTATTATGACCAATAATTTAGCCTAATTAATCTCTTATCTTCCCTATATTTTCTCTATCTCCCTCTTTTCTTTTCTTTTTCTTTTCTTTCCTTTTTCTTTTTTCATTATTCCCTGGCTTCCTCCACACGCATCTCAGCATCTGATTCTGACGCTTCCATTCTTGATTCTTCCCCACGTCGCCTCTGCTCTATCTGACTCCCCTCATTGGCTCACCACTCACAACTCTCCACGCGACCATGGCACGACTCAAACTCAACCGTCCAGCAGTCCAGACCTAGTCCATCGTCAATCTCCCTCTTCCTCCAAGTCGCAAGCCTTCGACATCCACACGGCCGAACTGCACTTTGCTCTGAGTGCTCTGCTCTCCATCCTCAGTCTCCAACGTTTGTGACTCCGTTGTGATTTTTGAGTCTCCGACAAGCTTGGCGACGTCCAACCAACCAGAGTCCAAAGACCCCTGTCAAACCAAGTATTTGAATGCGGAATGTCAATGGTGTTGACGTGTTGTTTCGAATAACTCTTAAAAGATATAATAACTTGCTCAAAAACTAAATATAATCGTTTCATCTCAAAATTTCTAAATGTTACAGACAATCAGAAAGATGCTTCCCTAGGATTTTAAGAAATAAACAATAAACTTAGAATATACGCCAGGAAAAGACAATGCCGGGCAGAAATAATACTCATATAAAGCAAAACATTCCTAATCATCTAAAGATTTGATTTACTTCCCAAGATCAGAGTTTTCTAACTAAGGGATAAACCGGGATAAGGAGTGAAATTTTGGCCCGGGCTAAAAAATTTTCCTGGCTCCGCCACTGTCCACACATATACTCATATATTTACAAAAACAAATACTCCTACTTGTTTATAGTCAGTAATAAGGTCAAAATTAAAATAAAATATTGACTTTTATATAAATGTATAGAGTTTGCTACGTGCTCATGTCCGTAGTATGCGTGTTTTTAAATATTGGGAATTATGTTTAGGAAGGGTTGCTAATTTTCTCTCACAAGCACGGAGTAGTAATTCGCTATTATCTATGGTCCTTAGTACGAGACTGAGTTAATTTTTTAAAGAGAGATTAATAATTAGAGTATTTATGTTATTTTTTTACATAAAATTAATTTATATTACTTATAAATTGGTATATTATCCAATAATAGTCTATATAACACATGTTAATATTAATAAACTTATTTAACTTTTTTTACCGTTCTAAAAAAAATTATCAACTAAAATTTATACGAAGGATTGGATATCGAAATCTGCACGACATCATTGCATCAAACTATGGAGCGATATGATCAAAGCATCCAAAGAAAAAAGCGTATGATGTGACCTTCCTCCCAGCCATTTTCAACTCTACTATTACACCAAACAGGTCATTACATAGACAACTTTGTTATAAATTGCAATTATTTTCTCCAATTTTTTTATTTATGATTTTGGAGTGATTATTTGTTTTCAACGAGGAGATTTTACGGTTCAGGTGATTAAAATGATCGATGTTGAATTTTAGCCACACCAAGCAATGTGGTTCACGAGGGTAGATGTTGCGTCCACCTTGGTCCTCCAAGAAAAAAGGGACGGCGCCGCCATTGATTCTACTCAACAAAAGAAATTATTAATGGTTTCAGGCATAATTGATTTTTTTTTAAGAGATCAAGGAAGATAATTAAATTATTTTAGAGTATTTTTATTTTCTCATTTAAACTAATTAGTTTGATTAAATTAATATATAATCTAAGAATACACAACATATAAAATGATTAAATAATTTATTTAGCTTCCTTATCCCTAAAAAAAAATTAATTTTATCTTTTAATTAGGACCAGAGATAGTATATTAATGTAATTGAGTTTCACTAATATTCAAATATAAATAGTGCAAAGTATTGAATAGATATGAAAAGAATAATAATAATTTCGTGTCTTGTAATAATCTGAATATTTCCTCAATTTATGAGAGGAAAGGAACCGACCAAAATCTGCAGCCTCAACGGTCGGATCGGAGTGAGGCCCGCGTGGTCCAAATCAGCAATCAGGTTCTCACGTGGAAATACTGATCTCATTTTAATTATTTTTTTATGCCTCTGACTTTGTTCAACTCTATAGAAATAATTAAATATTATTAAACAAATCATCATAAACGAGTCAAATTCCCTCGTGTTTTTAGGCGACAATGGTCAAAGACTTCAAGTTACGGCAATCTGACCCTTATGATTACCCTCTCAAGTTCCTTTGTCCATGTAAGATTTTGAAATATGCATAAACTAGAGTCTTAACTTGGGCATTATACTACATATTTAAAATCCGACCATATCAGATTAAAAAAAAAAAAAAGAAAGACCTTAAATGAAAATAAACGAAGAGAGAGGAGGAATTTTATTTTCAAATCAATAAAAAAAAAGGGACTCAAAATGTATTATTTGATTAATCTATTTTAGATTTAAAACATGTGTATATACATATGTATGTATGTATATAGACACACCTACATAAACATACATACATATTGCTAAACAGAGATATTCTTTTATGAGTTAAGGTATAAAAATATATATGAGCCTTTTTCCAATGAGCAAAAATACACATATGCTTTTTTTAGGAGTAAAAATATACATGTGGTTACTATTTTGGTGTAAAAGTCACATCTCATTGTTAAGTCACTGTTCACCGCCGTTAAGTTACTATTCACCTCATCTCTTTCTCTTTCATCACGGTGAATAGTGACTTAACGGTGGGATTTGACTTTTACACAAAAATGGTAACCACATGTGTATTTTTGCTCTTAAAAAAAACATATGTGTATTTTTACTCCTGGGGAAGAAGTTCATGTGTATTTTTACACCTTAACCCTTCTTTTATTAGAGACAATTATATTTAAGGCATTATTGGATACCTCTTTTGAAAAAAATATAAATATTAGTTTATCAAGTTGTGATGGACTAATCCTTCCTATTTTTTTTTTTTTTTTATATATTAAAAAGTTTTGGAAGGGTTTGACACCAGTCCCTTACTAAGGCCAGGGCACGGCCCCAGGCTCTATGAGCACTTACTGGGACTTGTGAGATTGCCTACCAAAGGAGTCCCAGCAACGACAAAGGACTTGAACCCACTAATCCTTCCTATTAAATTCAACCGGTATAAAACAAATGAATGCATAATAAATGTTAAATTTATGGGCAAGCCCGATAAGATGGACGTCAAATGTGTGCCCCCCACTTCGTAAGTTCACTTACCGCCAAGAAATAAATTGGGCCCAGGCCCACACAATTGTTCAGCCTAAAATTACATACACACACAAAAATCATGCATGATTATGATCTAATGAAAGAGTATCATATCCTATGACATTTTTTTATTTCCCCCTTTTTTTTTAATATTTGGTTAAAGTATACTTTTTATCCTTAAAGTTTTATATAAGATAGACTTTTAGTTTCTTAACTTTATAAACTATACTTTTGATCTTGTATTTTAACATCATTAATGTTACTCATGAAAAATGTTGATTTAGAAAATTTAAATGATGACTATGCAGTTGATAAAGTATATTTTAATTTTAATTTTTTAATATAACATATTTATATTTTTAAACTAAAATAAATTGACAATTCGCTGTAAATAAAATCGAGGCTTTGATATTGATGGTTTCATGAGGTATTTAGATATTTTTCAATTTACATATGTTTAAAAGGGTAAATAAGCAAAAATACACATGTGTTTTATCCTCAGGAGCGCCTAGCACCATATGTTGCTTTTTGGAGCAAAAATACACACATGGTTACCATTTTAGAGCAAAAGTCACATCCCACTGTTATATTACAGTTCACCGTGATGAGAGAGAAAGAGATGAAGTGAATAATAATATAACGGTGGGATGTGAGTTTTGCTCTAAAATAGTAACCACATGTGTATTTTTGCTCCCAAAAAAAGTATATGGTGTTGGGTGCTCCCGAGAGTAAAGCATATGTGTATTTGTGCTCCTTTAATGATTAGGTTGAACCCAAATCCCACGGAAAAATACTCATACTCATGGATGTTAAGAGATTTTGGCACTTGTCTAACCACTCTAATTGTGGGATTCCATAGCCAAAGGGAATCTTGACATTTACCATCAAGGTCCACACAGAGCAAGCCATTACTGGAATAGATATGGCCCCTAGAATAGACACACTCCGGCTTTTAGTGATCAATAATATGTGTGTTATAAATTTCATGGATTTGCATCTCACGATTGGTGCAAATATAAGTGCCAAGAATTACCTTAAGAGATATTACTATCGACAATGCTAAGTAAAGAGTTTTGCCGAGAGGAATGGTGCACTACTAGAAAATTCGGATTTTGCGATGGAATTGTATCAGTCGCAATTTTTTGTGTTTTTGGGACGAAAATACAATTCCCTCGCAAAAAACGAATTTTTGCGATAAACAGCGAAAAATTGCGACGGAAAAACATTTCGTTTTATATGATATTTTTATTATGAAATATTTTATTTTATATTATTTATTTTATTATTTTTGTTTGTTTAGGATTACCAGCTTTGCTGATGGTTATTTTATGTGGCTGCGATGATCCTTCGGGGGAGCAGAATTTTAGTGAAACAGGTGCCAATGGTTGGGGCTAGAAGAGAGAAGTGAAAAAGACGTCCAATGAATTTTAGCTATTTCCTTTTTTTTTATATTACGAATAAAATGTTTTATTTTAGTTTTAGATTATGTAATAAGTAGCCTTGCACTTGTCCCAGTACAAGTGCGGCGGTAACACTTCCCAAATTTAGCTAATTTGCATTTTGGTATGAATTTCGGTATTATTTATAAAAACTATCATTATTTTATGTTATTATACCTATTAGGAATTTGGGGTGTTAAAAAAAGTGTTATATCCCACATCGGCCGAGGAGGGCCCCAAAGTGGATAATATCAAGAGCGAGGTATTGGGATGTTATAATTGACATCAGAGCCAAGCTTAGGTCGATGTGGGTTGACGTGCCAGCGAGGACGTTGGGCCCAAAGGTGGGTGGAGTGTTATGTCCCACATCGGCCGGGGAGGGGCCCAAAGCGGATAATATCAAGAGCGGGATGTTACAATTGGTATCAGAGCCAGGCTCGGGTCGATGTGGGTTGACGTGCCAGCGAGGACGCTGACCCAGAAGTGGGTGGAGTGTTATGTCCGTCTGGTACCTCTCCCTCTTGACGCGTTTTAAAGCCATGAGAGGCAATGCAAAGCGGATAATATCAAGAGCGAGGTGTTAGGATGTTATAATTGGTATCAGAGCCAGGCTCAGGTTGATATGCGTTGACGTGCCAACGAGGACGTTGGGCCCAAAAGTGGGTGGAGTGTTATGTCCCACATCGGCTGGGGAGGGACCTCAAAGCAAATAATATCAAGAGCGAGATATTGGGATGTTACATAATTTTTGTGACTGCAACAACTTTTTCTTCTCCAAAGTTAGTAATCAATCTTATATTTAGATAGGAAAAAAATAAACCTTCAGGTAATTGAGAGGCATTAGCTTGGGCATACAAAAACCGCTGCACATTTGGAGTGGCAACCGGCATTGGCAATGGAATCTGCCTAGCATATGACAGAAACCAGTCGTTATTTTATGCAATTTAAAACATGCCCTGAAATCAAGAAATTTATATTAAACATGCAAACCAGAGGGTTTCCATCCTGGGGCCTTAAAATAGAATATTTGGTCATAGTGGCAAAGCAATGAACCATAGTATTGCCCCAACATATTCACACTTGTAGCCATAGAATATTTGAAAACAACAGTTATTTCTTTCCATCTTCTCTCCCTTATAATCTGTGCAGCAAATTAACTTGATTTTTTAGTAATTATCATTACTTAACCGTCAACAAACAAAACCAACAATTTGCACCACCAATTGCAACATCTTTCCCATTCAACGAAACATTTGCATAATTGATTACAGATTTGATATCAGTTCATAACGTTCATCAATTAGAGCATTTTTAAAATTTGATTGGTAATAAGCGTGTTGACTTACAAATATTACGTCTCCCTTTAGTTAGTTACTTCGTTGCATTAATAATATCCTTGAAGAATGATACTAAATGCCCTTGCTGTTTTAAGATAGATAGCGCCATTAATCACACTAGTGCAAAACAAGTTAGGGAAAATATTTAGCACCGACAATAATAAATACTCAATCATTCACATCTTACTTTCTCAATGCCTCCACGAGATGTCACTTCCAAGAAAAGTCGATGCAAATCTACTTCTTTTCCCTCTATGGTGGGATTCCTGAAACAATGTTGCAACAATGTTCATTCAAATTTAGTTTCGTAAGCAATATTTCTTAAAAATATATGAAGTGGAAACAGAGCCAAGTACTGAATGATGGAAAACTACAGATTCCTGGATAAGAGTAGAAAAAACACTCCAAACTAATTGTTTTGATAAACATTCACTACAAAAAAAACAAAAGACTTTTGTCGCCGTTGAATGGTTTTCAGTGGTGACAATTTGTCGCTGCTAATACGACTGTGGACAATCAGCGGTGACATTTTGTCGCCACTGAAAATAATTATCAGTGGTGACAAATTGTCGCCACTGAAAATAGGTATCAGTGGCGACATTTGTTACCACTGAAACATGTATTTAACGGTGACTTTTCGTGTTGCCGCTGAAAGTAGGTATCAGTGGCGACAAAAGTCGCCACTGAAAGTCACAATTTTTTTTTAAAAAAATTAAATGGCAAAAATTTTTAGCGGCGACTTTTTGTGTCGCCGCTGAAAGTAGGTATCAGTGGCGACAAAAGTCGCTACTGAAAGTCACAAATTTTTTTATAAAAAAAATGGCAAAAATTTTTAGCGGCAATTATCAATGGCGACAAAAGTCGCCACTGATATGTTGGGGCCATTGAGCTTAATTAAATTATAATTTATTTATTCGGGAAAAAGACAAAAAAGAGATTTGAAATTGAAAAATATCAAATCAGATATGTTAAAATATGGAAAGAATAAAATACAAATAAGATATGTTAAAATTGTAAAATATCAAATTAGATATCAAATTTCGATATGGAAAGAGTAATAAATGCAAATGATTCTTTAACTTTCATGATTAAATAGAGTCTAAGATTATTTCTCTCATTTGCATTTCATAAAACTAGATCAATTTCCTCTCTACTAGTATTTCAATGAATATATGTGTTAGAAGTAGCCTTAAAAGCACTTGACAAAACTGCTGAAAATATTGACTTTCGACATATGAGAGTCGTTGCTGAAAATATTGACTTTCAACGGCGACAATTTCTCCCCAAAAGTCAATACTTTCAAAACTTACACTTTCAGCCGCCAGAAGTCACCACCGAAAAAATTATGATATTCTTCACTCTCTCTAATACAAAAAATCATTTTAATATATTATGAAATCATGAAGTAGACTACTAAAAAAATAGGTAAACTTACATAAATTTAATTGTAATATAATTATATTATTTTAAACGTTTAATTGTATTTTGTACTCCTTCTCACACACTTTATCTCTCATTCTCACTCTTTTCCTATCTTACAAACTATCCCCACTCCATTGCTTGCACTCCCACCCTCACACAACATTGTATCTTTAATTCTCCATCTCACATTTATACTAGTAAAAACATAATTGTAATCTCTCTCTCATACACACCATACTATCAATAAACTTATTTGTTGAATCAATATTACAAGTTTTTTTTAAAAAAATAAAATTAGACTTTCGGTGGTGACATAAAGTCGCCACTAAAAACGACCTTTGGTGGCGACATTGAAAGTGTGACTTTCAGCGGCGACTAAACATGTCGCCACTGAAGGTTTTAAAAAATTAAAAATAAAATAAAATGGGACTTTTGTTGGCGACATAAAGTCGCCATTGAAAACCACCTTTGGTGGCGACAAAAAATGTCGTCGCGGAAAGTATGACTTTCAGCGTGACTAAACATGTTGCCACCGAAGGTTTTAAAAAATTTTAAAAAAAAATTAAAATGAGATTTTCGGTGGCGACATAAAGTCGCCATTGAAAACCACCTTTGGTGGCGACAAAAAAATGTTGTCGCGGAAAGTATGACTTTCAGCGGCGACTAAACATGTTGCCACTGAAGGTTTTAAAAAATTTTAAAAAATAAAATAAAATGGGACTTTCGGTGGCGACATAAAGTCGCCACTGAAACTACCATTGGCGGCGACATTATTATGTCGCTACCGAAAGTTCCACTTTCAGTGGTGACTAAAAAAGTCGCCGCCGAATATATTACTTTCAATGGCGACTCATTTTGTCGCCACCGAAAGCTATATTTTCAGCGGCGACATCAAATGTCGCCAGCAAAAGCCATTTTTTTTGTAGTGATTAAGACATTATCCAGACTACAATTTGTGGTAATGAAATAAAATGGAATGCCACAGAGGAAATAAAAAGCAGAACAGAGATCAGGAAGAAGTGGGCATATATCTTGTCAAAATAATTACAAATGAAGATCATTCTGAATAATTAAGGGTTTGGGCACATGACTATAATTAACATTTTCAATAGACTAAAATTGCAAAATCCATGGCCAAGTCTATACTGAAGTCAAAGGATGGTACTTGATCATCTGTTAGGTCGGCCTTATGTCACTTTTGCTTTATTCTTTCATTACATTTAACACTGAAGAAAAGACTGAAAAGACTGAAGTACATGAATAGATTATAGAACAGAACTATATATAAGTAAATCTTATATGTGACTTAAATTTTAAAATATATAAGTCACATATCTATATAAACATTATTCAAAAAACATAAAAAGAGTTTAACAACCCTTATAAACAAGTTTCAAAACATCAAAAGAATAAAAATTCTTAAATTGTATCAAATGATTCAAATCAAACACACGTAAATTTGTATGTCCTCAATATCCTTTTCTATTACTCTTATAAAAAGTTCATTTACAAAACTTAAAATGTCAAATCATGACCATCTATAGGTTATCCCATTTTAACTTCAATCAAGCTTTCCTCATCATGGCATCAACATCTAAATTGTTTACATCTTTCCAATCTTTTTCATTTTCTACTATCCAATCATCATTAGATGGAAGATCATCAAAATTATATGCATGAGAATTTTGAGCTTTCTTTTTCTTGCCCAATGTTGAATTGGCTATAACAAAAACAACATTATTCATAGGCTTTTGATTTAGGGGAAATAAAAATAGGTCTTTTCTTTTCTTTTTTAATTTGTTGTTTTAAGTAAAAATGTTAAAATGTTAGTTTTTACCATTTTTATGTTTTTACAAGAAATTTTTACCCATTTTTATTGAGTACAATTTTTACTTGCTTCTTAATACTTCTTAATACGTATTATTCCAGTAAAAACGTATACTAGCTTTTTACAACAATGTCAATGAGTAATTGGCTATGATCATTTGCTCTTATTGTTCTTCTCTTCACATCCTCTTCCCCAACTCCTCATCTACTCATCTCACCCTCTAGATTAAAATATGAGTAGTTTATATTTAATTTTTGTAAAAATATTAAAAAATATCAAATAATTAAATAAATTAAAAAATATTAAATTTTAGTTAAGATATTTAAAAATGAAATAAAAAATATTTAAAAAGAATATTTTTATGAGACTCGAATATGAATTGTTCATATTTTAATCTAAAAGTTGAGATGGTAGTGTAAGGGAAGAGGATAGGAAGATAACAATAAAAGCATATGACTTAGCCAATCTCTCCCTAAAAAAAAATAAGTTATCCTATTACATTTTTGTATTGTTCCTTCATTTGCTTTAACATTATCATTTTTGAATTTTAAATGATCAATTTAAATCTATAAATAGGTACTAATACTGGACTAAAATTTAAATTATGCAATTATATATTATTTCATTTTTAGGATTGAAATACTATTGTTACTTATGTGTTTATGGTCGGTGTAGGGATGGTTGCTGTTGAACGACAATAAAGAAGAGGAGTTGTTGGTTACAAATAATAGCTACAAACATGGAATGGTTGTTGCTACCATTACCAATGGAGGATTGTCTTTGCCATTAACATGGAGGATCATTGCTAATGTTGTGGTTATCGTGTAGGGAAGGAGAGAGAGAGTAGAAGGACAAGGGGGAAATAGAAAACATTAAATAAGGAGTGAGGTAAGAAACCCACTTCCATCAATTTTGGATTTGAATTCCCTTAGCATCCTTTCCTCCTCTTTTCTCAGTATCTTTTCATTCAACCGTTCATTTTACTCTCATCTTCTATCTCAAATTAACTTTTAGTTAAGATCAATAGTATAGAACTATAGATGAGGGATACTGAAAGATAATAAGGGAAGGATACTGAAGAAATATGCTCTCATCAATTTTGATTAAAGTGAGTAACCATCAAAGTTTAACTTATATTGAAGTGTTGCACTAAAACCTTGATTTCACTTCCATAGTCACTTTTCTCCTTCTAAGGGCATGTTTGCTTCACCATTTTCGAGAAAATATTTTCCTAGCCCACCAATTTTCAATCATATGATTGAAAATGAGTTCCCATCAAAATTTTTGGGAACCAATTTTTAAGTGAGGAGAGAAAATGTCTAAAGATACAAAAGTCATGTGAACTTTGATGTGATGTGAAAATGTGAGTAATCCCATGAGCATTTAAATAATATTAAAATGGTCTTTTAGTTCATTTTCCTATCTCATTTTGTTCAAACTAAATAAAAAATTTTCTATCAACCTATTTTCTTTTTCAGTGTAAACCAAACACTTATATAGAAAAATATTTTTATTCTATTTCATTTTTTCACATTATATTCCATTTATTTCTAACATCTTCTTTGATCCAAACAGGCTTACTTCCCTATGTCATTGGTATCAAACTGGGCATTAATTTGATGTTAATTATGCTAGAGAAAATGACTGAATGAGTGTAGATTTCTAATCAAATAATTTTCTTTTTTAGATCCTCACACATATACGGTATTATGAATATTCGGAATATCTTTTTATCCTTTAGCATTTTTAAAATTCTTTTTTTTTTGTTGGGATTTTTCCAATTTTTTACACAACTTTATCGAGAGAAATTAGTGAGTATTTGAAAAACCGCAACACTATGATTTTAGAAACCTTTTTTTTGTAAAGTGAGACAAATTTTTTTTTCACATACTTAACTCATAAACACTCATAAACAGTCAAAAATATTCTTCAAAAGTTAATTCAAACATGTAATAATTCAATTTTAAAAGACTTATTAATTATAAATAAAAATTAAACTTTATGTATTGGACCTCTCAGTAGCTTTTTTTTTTTCAATTATGAAAAGAGCATTTTTGGCTATTAATTATTTAATGATTTCCTAGACAGAAATTTTTTTTTATGATGAGTAAACCAATTGTATAATTGAATTATTTTTATCTGCCACATGCGATTAGAAAATCATTTTTTTATTTGTAATTTAATCGATTGCCCTTGGTTTTGGAGGTGCTTACCAAGCCCAAGTATACTGAATTTGTGGATTCAAATTCAAATTGCACCAAAGAAAATTGCAATCCAGCGAACACTGGCATCAAACAGAAATTGGGAATAAACGGGTATTTTTAATTTGATGATGTTGCTAATGTGTAATGTGATTAGAATTTTATCGTGAATAAGATAAGATGAATGGCGATTATAAAGTTAGATTAGTGTTTAATATGAAATTTTAATAAGTTCGACTATTTTCGGACTGCGATGACAATGGCGGAATCTGCAATTCGACAATGCACATAACTCTCCAGCCAAGCGGCCATATATTCTGTGGCTCGCATATCCCCGAAAAATCGCATATAATCACTCAACCAAAACTCCTCCTTCTTCCGCCCAATCCTAATCGCTCCACTGCACTGCTTGATCGCAGTGACAATGTGGGCCTCGAGGCTGACGAAATTGAGACGTATCGCCATTTTTACGGCTGTTTCCAATTCGTTGGTCATCATCCTCGGCGGGTTTCTCATCATTAAGGCTTATCCCCTCTGCGATCGCCAATATGTGCTCCCGTTCGTGCTTGTATCTGTTGCCGCGCTTGTGAGAATTGGGGTCATGATCCAAACTGGAATTGCTCAAGAAACTACTGCCAAGTGCATCCTTCAGGTTCCATCCGATGGCACCGTTGTTGCTGATCTAGTAATTCGCCGGGAGAGACGGGTAATCAAGCAACTTGCTCATGAAATTTCAGTATTTGTGGATGTTAGATAAGGAAGTACTCCAATTTTATATACCACGGGTATCTTGTTTTAATCCTGTATTCCTGTTGGTGTTTCTTTATGAAACCAGGCCAAGTGGAGTGGATTACTATCATTGCAATTTTATTGGTTTTAATGTCATTTCAGAATTCAATTTGTTGTCACCAAAGAAGTATATATTTTACAAAATATCCGCATATTAGCTTATCTTCGGTGCCGTAGGTTCTAATCTACAAGAGGCAGATGTTGTCTTTAGGCTATATGGATTTCTTCTATTGCTGCATCTTAATCGCAGATAGGCATTGTGCAGTGGGCAGTTTTTGCCTTATCATGTAGCTTGCTTTCTTTCTTTCTTTCTTTTTTGGGTCGGAATATCACCTAGCTTTCTTATATTTATTATCCTGTTATTTTCATGGATGAGCTATGCCTAACATCTTTCATTTCATTCACATTATTTTCAAGTAATATGTTAAACTTGATTATTATGATTCCTAAACCATTTGATCTGTATATTTGTCTGAATTAACATGATATATTTTATAATTTGTGAGAAATAGATAAGGTATAAGAAATGGCTATGGTGGAGTCGGTTATCCATGGTCGTTTTAGTGCTGCAAGTTGTGTGTGCAACATACCTTATATTAAAGACAACTGAATATTTCTCAAAAGATGGAACATCAAGTGGTTGTGCTTTAGGTAAGGTGAGTTTCCGTATGCTTCCTTGTCTTAATTTATGCTTTCAACTAATACTTTGAGAGTTTGAGTCCGCTTAAGCATCAAACCTCTGTTATTTGGATAGCGTGTGCATATATGTGTATATATTTGCATCAATTCATGCTTCTTTGCGCATAATATATGATTTTGTTAAGCAAGTTTACCTCTTTCACCTAATAGTGGTGAGGGATCTTTCAAGTCAAGTCATATAAGTGTTATTTTGTGTTTGATGCTTGAGTACCGACTGAAACATGACTGTTATTATTATTATTTTTATTTTTTTAGGTTTGGGGCCCTTCTAATAGGAAAACAAATATCTACTCAACTTTATAGGAGCTGATGATATTAGCAAACCAGCTTGGGTTCTTAATTGAAAACATTCATTTAAATTCCATTAGTTACCACCTTTTCTCCTAAAGAGAAAACGCCAGTCAGCTAGAAAAACTACTGTTTACTTTAATGGCTATATTTTCATGTTTTGCTTAGAGTTTGTTGGTGTACTTAACTGTTATTACCAGCATTTATCTCCGAGAACCTGATTACAGTTATGTTCTGCCACTGTTGTAATGCAGAATTGGACTCAAAGTCAAGCTGGTGGACGCAGATATTACTGGCTTCATTCATGATTATGATATGTTTTGTCGCCCTAGTGCAGTGCTTTTCTGGGTCTGACATTCTTAAATGGAGATCTTTTTATGAAACCCATGATAGTGCTTGGAAGCACCACTACAGGGAGGTGTTTGATCATGGCCTACGGGAGACTTTGTGCTGTCTAGGCCGGTTCAGATACATGTCTGTTCCTCTGAGTTTTGATTTTCTTAATGAATTTTTGGATATATCTTAGCTCTAATCTATAGTTTTCTGCCCAATTCTGTAGGAGTACGACGGAAGAAGATGAAGTCTATTCAGTTGCGCAGTTATTGGGTGATCTTGTTGCATATCGTGCATCTGGCACTGGGCATTTGGAGCTCTTGGCAGGTGTATAAGACTTTTCTCTGTAACTTGGTGTGGCCTATTTCTCTACATTTATACCACTACTGAAGAAATTTCCTGAGAGAATCAGTGTACTGAACACTTGAGAGACACCTAAAAAAAGTATCCCATCATATATCAAATCAAGGGATACAGATTTTTCCTTTTATGTATGAGATTCCCTCGTCGGCTAAAGACACTAAAGGATGATACCATGTCCTCTTTGCCATAAATTAAGAAGCTTTAAAATTTATCACACTGAAAGCATTTTCTTAGGCCTTTGACATTAGCCTTAATCCTCCCAGTTATAGCTCACTATATGAAATATTTTACTTTAAGGTTTGTTTTCCTGTTCACGAAGAGATAGTATGATTAATTGTATGCCTACATGTTGGTCTGAGGTGTTAGTAATTTGGTGCTCTAGTCTTCAAGTGTTTCCTTTGGAAGTTGATTATCTATTGTCTGCTACTGTACTCCTGTAGTCAGGACCATGCTTACAAAAGACATGGCCCAGGTAGAATTGATCAAGTTGGGAGATTCAGATGTTGCTGGATGTGTAATCCAAATAACATTGCTTGTGTTGCCATTTTACCAATTTTAACTTCAGCGTCATACTACCATTGTGCTGTATGACATCGATGTGTTTGTTCTTCAGGTTTGGTTTTACTTCAAAGGGATAAAAAATCTTCAGAATCCTCTGGTGAATGCACAGAAGCACCAGAAATGCATATTCAGGAGGCTGCGGCTCTCCATAAATTTGCTGAAGCTGCCTACACGGTAGGGAGATCAAAATACTTCTTGCAAATCAAATACATTTGTTGCTTGTTAACTAAAATTGAGCATTTCTCTGATGCTATAATGCAGGGTCCGTTGCTTGATGTTGGGCGCAATCCTTTCACATTTCCTTGCGCATGGCTCTATAGACAAGGAGTTTTGTGCCCATGGACACGCAGCAGGTCTCTCTCTCTCTCTCTCTCGCTCTGAACTGGAGCTGGTGTTATCTTGTTGGATACCCTTTTTTATGGGCATTTATAACTCGATGCTTATTAACTTCAACCATTTGAATGTGTGGGTCATTGGATGATAGTTGAACCCTAGCTTCAATGCGATTAGGTATTCTCCCCTTTGAATATTATGAATGTTTTCAGACTTAAAATAATTACATTTTTGTGCAATGCATGAGCAAGATAACGAGTTAACAAGAAAGATAGTATTACTTGGTTAAATTAAAATTTTCCCTCTTTTTTAACCTATTGAAAGCGTGGAGTAAAATTCAAGGAATTGAAAACAAAAAAAAAGATGGCATTAAGCCCAAGACATAATCTTTTTTAATAATTATTTAAACTAGTTTAAAACCTATATAAAAGATGAGCTAGATACCCTATTCTACAACAATTTAAAGAAAACAAACTTTAAACTAAATCAATTACTAAAACATAAAGTAATTCGAGCAATATTCCCCATCACTAATAGGCCAACAAAGGATTTTTGCAAATTCTTGTAAGAAATCTCATAGATGTTTAAATTTAAAATGATATGAAAACTGAAAAATGATATGAAAACAGCTGCATATTACTTATTTGTCCACCTAGTTCTCAGACAGTATTAAACTCCATTAATTGGTTAGATTTAGTGCTTAGGCCATGCATACTAACTCATTGACACTATATTTCCTACTCTCTCATCTGATGTCTTGTCTGCAGTCTTTTCAAATATGCAAACATTCATAATATTTGTTTTATTTTTGCCTCTTTCGCCATGTATCATTGATATCACTTTCTTTAGACGACCTGTGTTAGTTGGTGATAACTGGTGGCGAGGTCATGCAGCGGCCTTTCTGAAGTATGTCAATTTACCCCCTGAAGTGCTCAGACATGGACGTATCAACCAGGTGAGATTATTCAATTAATCACTAATCTGCTCTTAGGTCTCTTGATATTAGGACTTAAGTGACAGAGGCTCACCTTTAGCTATGTATGAATTAATTTTAGTAGGAGACATAGGAATGAAAAGGAGCTTAAAGGGTGGTTAAGAAAATACATCTGAAATTGGAAAACTTTTTCTTCTAGGACGCTCTTGTGTGATGGCCTTTGGGGTTTCTTGGTTTATGTTATATTCACAATCACAACACTAAGGTTAATGGTTTATGTTGGTTCTTGTTAAAGTATAGGTGCTTAAATGTAAATGCAGTAAAGTAGGAACCAATTGTATAATTTAGCATTAAGTTTCTCAAATCAATGGTATATTACAGTCATAGAGCCTTGCTAAAATATATTCTGTTCTTCTTGACTTTTCTCATTGTTTAAATGAACTGAATTGACTTCCTGCACTCTGGCTATTGTTGGTTAAGCAGTTCATTTGTTTTTGTTTTGGAACCCAAACTTTAGGTTTAGTTTTAAATGTGGGAAATCAGACCTACCTAACTTGAGATGCACACATCTCAGTTCATCTGGGTTTAATATTGTGATTATAGAATGGCTTAAGTTACATTCATGCTAAATTTGATTGTCTGTTCTTCATGACAGGTTAAGTGTCAAGCTGCATACTTTGTTGTGGTTCTGCATAGTCTAAGATGTGTAGTGATTACTATTCGTGGAACTGAGACACCTGAGGACCTAATAACTGATGGGTTATGCAAGGAATGCGCCCTCTCTACAGAGGATTTGGCTGGTCTAATAAAGTATTTTCCTTTCTTCCTCTCTCTCACTATCTGCATTTATACGTTTGCAAATGCAGAACTATTAGGTGCAAGAGGAAATTTTGGTTTCTACTGTAGATGGAATCCCCTGATTCTTTTCTTCCCTTAAGCATCTTCCTAATCAACTAAATCTGTTATTCTTGACTATTTAGCAACATCTCCATCCATCCCATAATGCTTCAATGATTTCCTTTGTTAATTTGACTTGATTTGAGTTCCAACTTCTGAGCCGTTAGTTATTCAGTTTATTCTAAGTAACCCAATATTGAGTTGGCAGGGAATTGGTTGCAGCTCTATGTTGTACTAAAAAGACCTGTTTGCTGTATGTAGCTTTAATAAGCTATGGAGTATACAGATTTAATTTTGAAAGCTAACCACTGTAAGATCAGAGCAAGTGAAGATTTGTGTGCAACACTAGAATCTGACACATTAATGAAGGAATATCTACGAATCTTTCTGTCAGTTCTCTGGTATTGAAGTTAGATAGTCAGATCAAGTATATGGTTTTAGAATGACACTATAAGTTCAGCAGTTAGATGAGATATATGATTATAGAACGATGCCGATGATGGCTACATGCCAAGGAATCTCATATGAAACCATGAAATACATTTTTAAGCCACGAAATGGCAAATGGCAAACTATATGAAGATTTGACGTTTTAAGGAAGCATCATGAAAAACCCTGCTTTTAGGATTATCTCTTATAATGAGCTTTCTATTTTCTTACTGTTTTAATTTCTTACTCAAATTTTTTACCTTTTACTTGTTTGAGTCCTTAATTAATTGGTTACTCACTCCAATGCTTTATTTACCTATTGGCAGCTGCAACCGCATTCATTCTGATGTAAGGAAAAGTGTGACCTCATCATTCCCCCATTATGGGCACTCAGGTATTGTTGAGGCTGCCCGAGAGATTTTCATGCAGATCGAGGGAAATTCTGGGGAACATGGTGAGAAGCCCTTCTGCTTCTTTGAATTTGTGGTTATTTGATCTAGAAACTTGGGCCCCAGAGCACTTTCACCTCCTTGCCTCTTTCTACTCCTTTAATTTCGTCACTGTGAGAGTCAAACAGACACCATATAATGACTATTTAATCAACTACAATAATGTGCTATATATACTCATTCCAAAACCAAATTATGCCATTTATTTATTGTTTTTAAAACTATTAAGGTGCACTTGACATTCTTACTTAATATAATCCTTATCTTAATGGAAATGGCCATGCAGAATCTAAATCCAGTGGTCTTCTTTCTACCTTACTGGGAGTTGGCTGTGAATGCTTTGGGTATGATGTTCGCGTAGTTGGGCATTCTCTTGGAGGTGCTATTGCTGCGTTGCTTGGAATACGAGTATGACATTTTACTTAAAAAATGATATTTTTGGTAGACGTTCTTTAGTTGATGCAATGATCGTCCATTGTCATTGCATTGAATTTACAACGAATACAGGGTATTGTGAACAAAATATTGCATGTCCTTGCTTCTTATACCAATGCAAATAGTAGATGCAAATATGCTAGCCTTTTATGTCCAATCTTTTTGTGAGAAAGGAACATAGCAGATTTATCTGTATCCCAATCTTATTATTGTATAAGCTCAGCTTTGCACCATTTAGTTTTTATGTTCATTTTTTTGTTACCTTCTGCGCAGCTTTATCACCTCTTTCCTAACCTGCATGTCTACGCATATGGGCCACTCCCATGTGTGGATTTGGTTGTGGCAAATGCATGTTCGGAATTCGTGACAAGGTGATTGCAGTGGGACTTTATGCACTAGTGTTATTGTGTTTTGTTTGTTTCATCTAAATCAGCCGTTCATTCTTTATGCAGTATTATATTTGGCAATGAATTTTCAGCATGCCTTTCAATTGGATCAGTTCTGCGACTAAGGGCAGCTACCATCGCTTCGCTGTCAGAATACCCTAGAGCTGATGCCGACACAATTCTGCAACTTGCCCGTCAGTTTCTATACAAGAGCAACAATGAATTTAGTGGGATTACTTCAGCTGAGGATCAATCTGGTTATTGTTCAGGGACCATCCCTGGGGAAGATTTAAACCATCAAATCAGCAGAAGCCAGACTGAGATTAGCACTAAAGGTTGTTCATAGTTTCTTACTCTGTTGTTGGCATTTAGAACGTATGTTGTTGATTTTATGGGTCAAAGGTTCTTTGCTAACAGATTTTAATTGACGCTGCAGGTAACACGGAAGAAGATAAGCGAGAATTTCCACTCTGGTCTGAAGCTAACAGAAGTGGTCGTGTAAAAAGTGAAAATAGTGAATTTACAAATTATTTTTCTGGTGAAGGTTGTAAATCATTTACAGTGCTGGTGGCTTCCATGGAAATATCGCATAATTAGAGAAACTCTGTCTCTAAGTGCTTTCTTGTTTACTACAGGCAACAGTAAACTTGAAGAATATTCTGTCTGGGTTGGCGATGGAACAAGAGACCAAGTTGATGAAATTCATGATGGCGAATTGATGAATGCTTTTGTTGCTGATGTGAATTCAAACAATGATCCTGTATCTCATTTAGTAGATGTAGTTCAAGCTTCAGAAATGGAGGCAGCCAGCAACCACCCCGACATTTATCTTCCAGGACTTGTAATTCATATAGTACCAGAACCTAAAAACTCTCAGAACGCAGTTTGGACACCTTTTAGATTGTGGGGGAAGGAAAATCATTACAAAGCTTATATAGCAGATAGAGAAAAGTTCAAAGATATTGTTGTTTCTCCATCCATGTTCCTTGACCATCTCCCTTGGAGGTACGACGAGCCCAACCAAGGCTTTTTCTCGTTACCAAATGTGATTGTTGCGTTCATACCCTTGCTAGTTTATTATTATTATTTTGTGGGTTAATACCATTGTGAGTCATTATAATTCAATTGAATTTTGGTGTTGGTGTATGTAGATTCAAATTGTTGGCTTTCGTCCTATGGTTTTATATGAATTTGATCTGAGTTAAACGACTGGTCTCTATATTTTTAATGAGTTTTGATTTAAATTCTATATTTAAACTTAGACTAAGTCACTATAGATCTATAGAAAGCAAAACTAACGATTTAAAACTATAATGACTAAAAGTAAAATTTGATTAAATTGTAAGGACTAAAAATGGTATTGACAATTACTTTTTTTATTTTATTTTTTTGTAAGAAAAAAATGTTTTGGCCTGCACCTTAACTGGTTTGATGACATTTGTTTTGTTCATATTTTGGACTTTCAGGTGTCATATGGCGCTGCAAAAACTAGTGGAGGCTAGAAAAGCTCAGTCATGGGAAGGAACCACGTTGCACGGGTAAATAATGAGAGCATACCAATTACCAATAGACTTGTAATTTAAAGAATGAAAGCAAAGGTAGGTGTAATTTTTTAATGATATGTACAATATCCTTGTAATTTAAATTCACGGACCCTAAAATGGTCCCATTCAATATAAAAAAAGGTTCTTTATATGTGTAATCCCATAAAGAGATTGTATTTGTTTATTTATATGTCAAGAAAAGTGTGGTTCATTTCTCACATTCTATACTCTTTTCGGCTGGAATTTCTCACATTTTATATATTGCATGGGATCACGATGAATATATAATTTTGACTAAAAAACATTCATGTTTTCAATTCTTAGCCAGGTTACATCATTTTTTTTAGACGCTGCGTTAATAATTATTTAAGTCACAAGAGTTTCCTTCCAAATAATCAAACATAAATGCCCTTTTATATATTTTTTTACATTATAGCCTTTGAAAAAACCACATCAAAATAAGTATGGCAATTCCCTTATTAAGCTAAGGCAGCACCAGATTTTTGTTGTGTTATATTGATCATCCAAAAAAAAGATTGCATAGAGCCTAATAAAAAAGTTACACTATTCCTATTTCCTAATTATAAATAACGTGCCTCGAGCTCTATAAAATTAATATATTATATTGATGATTGATTCTTCAGAAAAATATATCTAAACACTTGAAAACATGACCGGATAAATTTAAATTGAAGCATGACAAATATATGATCCAATTTTAGAATCATACACCTGTTAACGAAAATACACATATCATATGGTTCCAATTTTATAGAATATTAAGGGAAAATCCCCCTCAGGAGTAAAGGTACCAAAATATTTTTAAAAAAGATTCAAAGAAGAGTCACATATCGAAAAAAAATATTTAGGCATTTTTAGGTACTATTTTAGAAAACGAAATTACAATGTCGTATTAAAATAGTTGTTAATGTGTATTGATATAATTATTGTTAATAAGTACTGATTTAGTTGTTAATATCATTTTGATATAGTTGTTAACGTTTTATAACATAATACCAAAAAATGCCTTATAGCATTTTCTGACATATAACTTTCCTTTGGGCATTTTTAAAGAATTTTTTGGTACCTTGGTCCTGAGAGGGATTTTCCCAAATATTAACCATATGAATTTGGGTATATTTTTGGCAACAGCCCTAGGCTAACTTTGAGATTTATTGGGCTAAACTTTTTGAGATCATGGTTAAGCCCATGAGAGTTTGGATCACATCGTTAAGCCCATTAATATGCCCAGGTCCATAAAACATGGCGATTCCCTCGCTGCGGCGCTAACCGGGTCATTTCAAGGTAGATAACCTCTCTCTCTCTCCCCTCGTCGCTGAATCTAATGCGGCTGGATCCTGATTCTTTTTTTTACATATGAGCTTTATTTTCCGTTATATTCGCTAACTCACTCAGGGTAGCGCTCAGACAGCTTTCCTTCCTTCTTTTTTTACTCAAATCCACTTGGAGTATGAAATGGTCTTCCGGTCTTGAAGTTTAAACTGAGATTCTGTTTGGCAGCATCAAGTGTCCAGAAACTGCAGCATTAGCCTTACTTCGCACTGAAAATCAAAGGCAAATTTTCAGTTATCTTTTGATAATTCCCATTTTTCACTCTATTTGTAAATCATGATGTTGAAATCTGTACAGGGTATTCATAATCTTGTCAAGTAGTGTTATTTTGAAAGTTGATCACTTTGGAATTGATCCCTAAGAGTATTTTTCCGCTGAAATACACGGAAGCTTGTCTTATAGTCATTCCTTCATTGTTCTCATGGTTCTGATCTTAGCAATTATAACCGTACAAATCATTGGTCTTCAGCTGTAGTGTCGCACCTTTGTGCCTCTGCATAGCCTGTAATTTAATTGCTAACGTGGTTTTGAATTCTGGATCGCAATTAGGGTCGCGACATTGCTATTTGGCTAGGTTCCTCTACTGCAATAAGCCGTGATTGATGTCTACATAGGTTGCGTCTCTTTGTTTTATTTTTTTGGTCCAATCACTTGTAACTGCGTTTTTAAGCATTATTTGTTAAATATTAAGAAGCTCCTCTGCTCCAAGATCAGTGATGTGAAGCAATTTTATGATGACTAGCACAAGATCTGAGAATGCTACTCAAAGGAATAATAGTATCTTCCTGTCGTGTATATTTTCTTTTAATATGTTTATGAGCATGTGTATCAATGATCTGATATGACTGTTCTCCATTTGTTGCAGTTTCTTCGGAAGTCCCTTTTTGTTCTTGCCTCAGCTGGTGCTGTTTTAGTATCCAATATGGCCTATGAGATAAGCGAGATAAAGAGTAAGAGTTGTTCGTTTCATAGCACTAGGAGGCATGCTCGATATTCAGTTCATAATTGATAAATATACTTTGTATAACTGCTTTGACTGTTAATTTAAAACCGTGGTGTTGTTCTCCATCAATGACACTTGCAATTTGTGAACTATTTGAAATTTTAGTTGGTGTTCTATATCTGAACAATTGATCTAGTTCTCTTCAGTGTCAAATAATTTTTATCTGTTTATGAATTTTCTTGGGCATTTAACTTGGCAGGAGCATAATTTTCTTTTAGTGTTCATAAATCTGAATGCCTTTTGGTTTATTGAGCTTGAACTCTTAAAAAAAATAGGCTTCATTCATCCTAATACTTCAGGGATTCTAAGACCTTTCTTTATTGAACGTGAAAATTTTAGTTGAATACATGAATTATATTTTTATTAGTATATGATTATATGCGTTATTACTAGCATATTTAGACATCATTAAATGTCTTTTTGACCTGGAATTTCTTACATTGCAGAGGCTGGTATTGGCCTAATTGGCTTTGGCATATTTTTCTCATTTCTTGGCATACTTCTTTTCTTTGACCGTGGCTTGCTGGCTCTGGGAAATGTAAAGCTTTCCTCTGGAACCTAAATATTGATTTTTTTTCCCCTTTTGGAAAATAACATAATTTAAGGAGGAAAAACTTGACTGACTCTGGCATTGGGGAGTCAGATATTCTGGTTGGCAGGTGTTGCCCTTTTGCTTGGTTGGCGTTCCACATTGAACCTCTTCACCAACAGAGCAAACTATAAGGTATATTTGGTGAAGTTTCTGTCAATCAATAAAACATACCCACTCTCTCCTCCTCCCCCTCCCTCCTTCATCTCTCACTGTCATTCTCTTTCTCTAGTGATAATATATACAAATGAGTTGGCAAGCATGATAACTTTTGTAAATTTGATCCAAACTAGTTTTGCTAACTTAGATTATTTTGGCATCCTTTTTGCTGCGTCCCATTTTGTACCTGTACCTTATGTTTGGATGGAGAGAAAATTAGGAGGGGGTTTTGCTATTTTTAGGAGTTTTCCCCCTAGTATTCCTCCCCCTATTTTCCCCTCACTTTAAACATAGCATTATTGTTCTTGTGACAGTTTAAGACAAATAAACTTGCTTTTGAACGTATTTGTCCACTTGCATTCTAGAGACTGTTTTCTAGTGTCATTTTCTTTTATGCTTTCATTGTGTTAGTCAGTTTTACATTCTAGAAACAAATGAAACAATTTCTGACCAGTGTTTTGATGAACAAGAACTTTTATCCCCACATTGCTGCATTTTCTTGTTTATGGGGCTTTGAGGTCCATAGATCTTCTATATGAATGGAAAAACTTATAAGCATGCCGCCCTTTTGTATGCTTTTTTTATTTTCTCTACGTATATAGCAAAGGAAGCGTTCTATATGGATGAAAAGCTTTTTTCCCCCTCTTTTGCAGGGTTCTGTACCATTTCTTCTAGGGCTCTTCCTCATTTTTGTTAGGTGGCCCATATTTGGTATAATCCTTGAAATATATGGTTGTTTTGTTCTCTTCAGGTTAGTTGGTACGATCTTTCTTGAATTCTAGAATACTTATCACAGTTAGACCTGACACAGGCTGAGACTTTTAGAGATGAAAGTAAACTTTTGGGTATGATTTTGAATGCCGAATTGCTTTGAAAGTTTTGAACATGTTGCATTTAAAAACAACTCGGGCCAGAATTGGGATTTTTTAAAGACAAAGCCCAGGCATGGCCTGCAGTCAGTTCAGCTTGGGTTTAGAAGCCCAAATTCAATTGTAGCCTCATATTTGAGACCCAAGTTACTTTCTGTATTTTGAGCAGCGGCAAGGCATGCTTATCAATTATGTTTCCTTTGTTGCAGTGGTTTTGGGCCATCTATCAAAGTGTTCCTTTATCATATTCCTTTTGTCGGATGGATTGTACAGTACCTGTCTCGTAAGTTCCATTTTTTCCAGATTCGTCTTTCAAGATATCATGGAAACATTTGTTCTTTTCTTTTCCTCAAAATTTTATCTGATGCTTTACAAGGATGTTTGTGTTTAGTCCCTAATGGTAATAGCAACTTGTTATGATGACCAGTGATTTTTATCTTGTATCATCAAATTTTTGAAGCTACATATTCATAAACGACGGTCTGAATTAATCTGGTTAAGTAATACATTTGATCAGATAATCAGATTTTATAATTAGAATATTTAGTTTGTTGGTATGGGATTTTCTGCCTATTGTAGTTTGTTTGTTTTTGATGGTATAAACAACCACATTACAAATACATACAAAAACTGCAGAGAGTTTACATTTGTTTTCACTGCTTTGCAGCTCCATGATCGCCTTGTCAGAGCTCGGAAAGGGACTGAGTGCCCTCTTGCGGTTTGATGTTTGTTTGTCTAACAAAAGGGGTTCCAACTTGCCTTGTCATATTTTCGTTCTCTGACTCTGACATGTGAATACGATGGAAATAATATTATAGCTTTTCTAAAGAATGTGTTGAAGCAAGAAAAAAGTATTATGAGGAGTTGGTCTCCATGTGTCCTCAAAGGTACTCAACTTTCTATAATGATTTGCATATCTACAACGAATGGGAAAAACTCGTAACACCGTTTCATTAACCAGACCATCAAATATATGATCATGATCAGATAAAGATCCTAAATTATGGTTATGGTTGTTCATGGGCTTTGTTTGGGCCGAAGTTTCTCTTCCTCGACTGTGAAAGGTGTATTTAGAATTTCTTTCCAAATTCTTTCCCACCTCACTATAAATGAAGTAACCATTCCATTGTTATGATTATTAACTTCTACGCATGGAATAAAAACTGTGTTTGTTGAACATGATGTTAAACACCGCATAAAAACAAATCAAAGTCCCCAGGGGACTGATCTGCATGACCAGCTTATTTTTAGGTTTTATACGGAATGAAAAACTGTGTCTCAGGTTCGTATGGATCAACTTTTTCTAGAGACAACTCTTCGGAGATTGGAATGCTTTAACTTCAACAATGTCTTTGATAGTCTATTCTTGGTGGTTCATTTTGAAGTACCTTTAAAAAAGCTTTTTGAATTATCTTTCTTCACTTACCCTTACTGATGAATTCTTGAGATATTATTCACTTTTTATCCCCTTCTACTACCAAAAAATGGACCCCACTTGAGGTTCTGCAGTTATAGTCCACAAATTATAGACGCAAGATGTATCATCACTGTTGGCCCATTGGAACTGGTCCTTCTAGCTTCAGCTTCTAGATGAATTCTTCTTAGAAGAATAGTTCAATTTGAAGACAACTGAATTAAAATTGAAGGACAGATTCTAACAGAGGAGGGCCCAGGGTGGGTAACCATAACAAGGGACATAGACATTGAATAGGCCCCACAAAGAATGAGTCATCTCCATGGTCCCTATAAAGCTAATCATTTTATAAGCCTTAATGCAGCGTCTCGTAATATTGAGCTACCACCACAATTATTAAAAAGCATGGATTCCATTGATATATGGTAATCTTTGGATGAGACTGAGGGAGGGACCCAGATTATTATTAGGGGTAGCTTTTTTTTTTTGGTTGGCTACTTTTCAAACTTTGGAATGATCGCCTAAACTCATCATTTAATATTCTTCTAATGTTACTTTCACTTTAAAAATATATATAAAAACACAATACTACCAGTATTATTATGATTTACTCACTGTAGTTTTATTATTTATATACACGTCCCCGACAAGAGTAATCATGTAAACCCTAAATACTATCAGTCATGGGGAAAAGTTCACTCTCTGTCCTTTCTGCCATCTTCCTCTGCAAATCTTCATACTGTTCACCAGATGATGCTGTCCACTATCCACTATACTAAAATGTGTCGAAGCAAACCCAAAAAGTAAAAAACAAAATTGGACTCATGCCCTTAATATAAGACTATTACCATTTGCATTACAAATAAGATCTTATACTACGGGTGAGAGGTAGCAGTAAAAATTTATGTCGAGTTTGATAATTGATATTGAAAGATATTGGTCAAGTCACAGTCACAGTGTCTCTTTAGTTGGTAAATTAGAGATAAAGCTAAATTGTATAACTATACATTCCATTATTTTGAGAGGTGCGCAATACATATATATATCTTGTTAAAGTCACACAATTTCAAAAGGGAATAAACGAAATGAGGGGCTTTATTGATGAGAAAGCGTCAAGAATTAAGTCATGCCTTTTGAATTGAGGGTGAGAGAGAGAGAGAGAGAGCATAGGATGCCAAATTGGGTGGCCAAATTCAAACCCTCCATGTTTGATTTTTGAAAGTTTGAAGCTCACAACCCCACATGCTAGCTTCTTCCTCTTCTTTCTCATCTTCATGTGTGCGTGTACTGTGTATATTTATTTATATAAATGCATATGGCGAAGACAAAGTAAAGTGTGAGTCATCATTCTGATTCTTACAGTTCTCATAATTAACGTAACGTAAAGGGAACTTGATTCATCGAATTGAACTCCACATAGTGTCAGGTCAATGTTATGGACGTAGGACAACAAAAGGGAGCTTCTGTTGTTCTGACAGATTAGTTACCCAAATATGGCAAACAACTGAAATTTACTGCTGCTTCCTGCAACATCTGGTTTTCTACAGTTTGGAGTGACGTGGAGCACGTTTTTTAAATTCCACTCCTTAATTATTTATTGGTCCATCTTCTCAACCATATAGCTGTCACCCATTTGTCTCTTTTTTCAATTATTGGTGACGCAATTGGATAAGATCATATATATATAATATATATATAGATTCAAGTTTTTAAATGGGAAGAACAATTCTCTCTTAAAACCTTTATATATGTTCGGTACGTTGTTGGTGGTGGCCATGACACATATGTATTTGAAATGGTAAAAGGAAAGGTACGTAGTACCTTACAGGAGAGAGGGATACACATTTAATTGACAACAAATTAAAGAGAGAAGGGTAAGAGTAAGAGCATATGCCAAAACTTATCAAGAATATACCTCAGAAACAGCAACATGTCTAATAATTATCACTCTATATAATTAGGAGATTAAAATTTAAGGAGAATATTATTAAGGTTCCAATCCTAATTATAAGAAATAATAACATAAAAATCCCAATTCAATAGTAAAAATAATAAACACTTTAAGGGATTTATTAATATATTATTTCCTTTCATTAGGACTCAAATGATACTCTTCTAAAAATTGATACATCAACGCAATGATTTTGTAACAGAGAGATATGGATTATTATAAAAGTTCCTATGTAGCTTGTAATTTTAGACTTCTTATAGTTTAAAAAAAAAAAAAGAGTGAAAAATGAGAATGGGAAGACTTTTGAAGGGGTGGGGTATGAACGTGGAGCGTCTATGCATGGCTAATATTCAAATTGCCAGCTCCTCCGGGTCCCATCCCATCCATACCTTTCAATTCGTATATTTCCCATATTATTAACAAAAAACAAAAAAAGGGAATGATGACGTATACACACACACACACACACGTAATAGTGATATGTTCTTTGTATGCGTAGTTATTTTTATGGAGCAACGTCGTTATATTAAGTGAGAAATCATCCAACACTAATCCTTATATGTGATGTTTATAATGAATCTGACTATTTTAAAACCCTCATTATATCCATCAAGTCGGGTACTATGAAGTACAGAAACAAAATTATAAACTAACCTTTATTCCAATTGAAATAAATAAAATCACTGACATCATAGTGTACATACGTATTGTCAAATAGAGAGTTGAAGTGTCCAAATTAGAGTTACATCACACACAGACTTTTCCTTTGCCCCCACACACCAACTCAATTGATTAACTACTCACTGTCACAATTAATCATTAATTGCAAAGTTAATAGTAATTGAGGCTGCTTCACCTACTTTTCATTCCTAGCTAGCATTTAGCATCCGTTCTTCTGAACTTATATTACCTCTTTTTAATTTGGAGGACTTATCAGAAGGGGACTAGATGAATTCAGATCGAGATGGATAAGACTACAGAGGTGACAATACTCAACCACTAAATATTCAATATTGTTGCAATTCCCAGAGAAGACCTCTAGCTAAATCAATAACACTGCTTACAAGTTGGACACTTGGACCAATTGCATAATGGTAGCTAGCATATTAGGTAGTCACCAGGGCCCTTTCATAAATATGAATGTAACGTACACACACACATATATATATAGTTCCCTTTTTTATCATTCAATTTAATTTATTTCTACCAAACAAGTTTTTTTTTTCCTACTTTACTTTTTATCTCTTACTCCCTTCATAGGCTATCATGAAATCAGTAATATATAGAGAGGGGGGGGGGGGTGAATTATGAATTATCCACTCCTCCCAAACAAGGAAATCATTTATAAAAAGCTCCCATGTCACAACATTGGAAATTTTATTCGTTCTGTTGATATGAGGTTTGCGTTCAGCTTCATTCACAGTGCTGCGTGGAAATGAGAACTCAACGTACATTTGGATAATAACCGAGTAAAATCAGCCACCACCATAGTTAAATATAATATTAATTTACTCCTTAATATAATTAACAAAATTATTTAAGTTAGTTATTATCTTTTTTAAAACACTGTAGTTATATTCATTGATTCCCTCCCTCCCTTTTTTTTTCATTATTGTTAAAGGAACATCAATAAAAAAAAACTAGAAAACAATTGATAGATATAAAAATTATGTTTATATTTAAAATTGAAATCAACTCATCAACTATGTCTAATACTAATGATAGGAGGAGTATGACACAAGAGATAAGGCATCATTCACACAAAATTATGAATTCAGATATTGTTATATACCATTGAGAGGACTGATTTTTATGCACGTACTACAGCTAGAGAATATTCACATTTAAATTTGTAGTCATCAACGATCAACAATTTTTTTGGGTATTAAAGGTTCTGAAATACTAAACATTAGGTTCTAATTAATCATTTAGGGTATATTAACCTTCAAACTAGGTTTTAGAGGCATTTTTCCATACAATGCCCAAAAGAAGAAGCACTTCTATTTCTATACAAGTCGAAACAAAATTTTTTCTCACATTTTGAACATCATAAAATCACTTTTAGAAAAGTTCAGTTTGAATTTTGGAGCTCAGATTTTTCAATCCATCATGTTCAACTCGTAATTAACTCACAGCGTGTATAACCCGTGATCGTTGGCTTGTAATATTGCCAGTTCTAGATAGAGATCTAAAATTCAAAACGAGCTTACGTTTGAGATTAAGAGAGGAGTGACAATTAATTCGACAACGGTAATGTAAAGCTTCTGATGAGGAAGATGTCTCAATAGTAAAATACAACACAGCGACAAGTATGGAACTCCCCATGATTCAAATATGGTGGGCTCAGCTCGGCGGCTCCAAGTTACCGACACTACGTGCCGCAAACGACACTCACCTGACTCTCCTTTACTCAACAAACGACATCTCTTCCCATTGCACATGGGGTCGTTCACTCTTCCCCCCACAACGCAGCCTGCTTCTGGCTTATTTACTTAATTTATTATTCAGGCTCGTTTGTCGCACTCTCACATTATTTTAATGTTTTTCGTATTTCTAGCATTCACTGTCATCTCGCTAATTTAATTGGTCACCTTTTTTTTTTATGGCCTCAAACCATGTGATTTTGTCCATGTCGTTTCTTCGAAACTCTCCAGGCCAGCTCATCCAAATCAATACTAATATAATTAATATTGATTAATATTTAAGTGCAAACCACATTAATTAATTTGATCATCAAACTTTGGTCAATTTCGTGTTACCTACGATATGTTTGTTTTTCTTTTTTGTGTGTGGCCAATCGTTTGCAAAATGATTGATCGAAGAGTGACAGTGAAGGGATAGACAATTATCCATACGATCCCCAAAACTAAATTCTAAGTCACGACTAAAAAAATAAAATTATATTATCATCAAATTAAAGCACTCAATCAAGTATATATATAATTGAAGTTTTTTCCTCCAATAAATGAAACCCACAAATCCATATATAGGTTTACTACTACTTATTACTAGTATTTTGTATAATAATACAATTAGAACGTGTTGACGTGCTAGCTTGGTTCATCTAGCTAGTCTGCCTTTTTTTTTTTTCAATTAAAAAATCAATCTGTAAAGTAATAAAATTAATTAAAATATATGAAAGAGAGACTAATGACTTTTTTTAAAAAATAAAAATAAAAAAATGTACAATATCGGATCTAGATCTCTACAACTCATGGTTAGTCATAATATCACCCTATTGCATGTGTTTCCTCGATAATTTAATTAATATTAGTTTGTCAGATAATTAAGAAGAAGACCAACGAAAAGGAATTAAACATATTCATCTCTAATCTGGACAACGATCACAGTACATAATTCACTTTTGGAGGGAGCTGAGGCATCCCGAACTATATATATAGCAACAGACATGTGGATTTGTTATAAGAATATTATTTATTTAATTAGTTGCATGACTTTAATTTGGGATTCAATTGGTCAATAAACTAATTAATGAAGTGAATATAAATATAGTTAGAATTATAATTGGCTTAACCTACTTAATATATTATTATTTCAACGTGTGAACAACCAATTAATATATAAGTACCTATTATATTAAAATATGAGAAATTCTTGCATGAACTAGGTAAACCATGTCATTTTTTTCTAGCCAATAAAATCATATCACACCAATCTCATTAAATCTAATTACGTGTACATGTTTAATTTCTCTTCTCTTTTTTCATTTATGACATTTACAAATGTATGTCCAATCTCCCCTCTCTCATCCACCTAGGATTTAACTAGATTAATGATGTGGTGTGATTTTATTGATTAAAGTAAAGATGACGTGGTGCATATGGTTTATGTAAAAATTTCTCAAAAAATATATTTTATCCTCGGATAATGAATGCACGTGGCAACATCGTCCAGACATGACATTCAATCAAACACATATAATATTCATCAATCATGTCAACATTGTGTCTCTCAATATATAATCATATTAATTTACTATTATCTTCCTATATATCTCAATTAATAAATAAAAATCACATTATAATTTAGTAATGGTTTGAGGATTTGAGGCCATTGAATCTGTCATGCAATAAAGAGGGAAAATAAAGGTGAGATGAATGGATTGTGACTACGGATAGGCATGTAAAAGATTCTGAACCCGCTTCATGTTCTTTAACCCAAAAAAAAAAAGCTAGTTCAAAAATAAGATTCTTTCACTTTAACTAAAGGGGTTCCTTTCCTATTTAACTTTTTAAATTCAAAACATTAAGAAAACGAGGGAAATGTTAATCTGTTTTTTTCCCTAGAGACTTTATTCATCACCAATTAATTAGTTGCACAAATTAAAATATTACGTTAATAAATAAAAAATGTGACATTGGCCACTTGCTGACTTTTTTTTCTAAAGTGCCTCTTTTTAGGAAACTATTTACCAAAATACCCTAACTTTTAAACTATTTTTCATTATGCCCCTCCCTAGAAACATATTCCCTGTCTACCCCCATTTAGTCGACTAAATGAGGGTTTATTTTTTTTTTGAAAACTGTCGACTAAATGTCGACGGTTCAAATTTTTTTTCAATGAGCCCGACATTTAGTCGACTAAATCTAGGATTTAGTCGACTAAATGTCGACAGTTTTCAAAAAAAAATTAAACCCTCATTTAGTCGACTAAAGCCCTTGTTTAGTAGACTAAATGGGGGTAGACAGAGAATATGTTTCGAGGGAGGGGCATAATGGGAAATAGTTTGAAAGCGGGGGTATTTTGATAAATAGTTTTCAAAAAAGGGCACTTTAGGAAAAAAGCCCCACTTACTAGCTAAGCTAGTCTATAATTAATGAAGAGTCAGCTATAGCTGGCTAACAACCTTGTTATTTCTTTGAAGCAAACCTTCATAGCTTACCTTGTTTATATATAATACACTAATTATATCTAATATATTGCTTGCCCAAGCAATATAAGATACGTTAATTCTATATATATATATATTGTACGAAGAGATATGAAAGTATAGCTAGAGGAGAATGTCAATTACAGTTATATGTTACTGCATGCCACGAAAATATGTACAAGAGACAGTGAAATTTATAGATGCATTGTATTATATTAAACTTAAATAATTCTGCTGCTTGGATATTATTGTACGTAGTAATTTTGTGCGACGCTTTTAATTAATGTTATAATATCTGACATGACAATGTGGGAGATTCCCTTGAACTTTTGAAAGTACTGAAACACATGCCGATCTCAAGATTAATTTGATTATTTTACTCTTGTGACCGTTGTATCTAAGTTCTTTTTATCCATCCACCATCACACACACACATATATATATAGACACGCATAATAAGGTTTGAATTCTATATACTTTATTATACCTAATCAATTCGAATCAAGTTGGATAATGCATCTATTAGAATGTAAGTAAAACCTTAATTAATTACTTCAAAAAGGTACATTCTCATTGCTCAAAATATCATAAATTAACTGTAAATATGTAGCTAGCTTTTGATATCATATTTTTTGCTTGTTTTTTTCTGGGTCGAGTTGATTATGGATATTGCATTGTTGACAAATATCCACACATACAAACACACAGATGTTGCTTAAAAAGATGGGTTTTGATCATGCTTGAAACTATATATATACACAAACACAAAAAATATATAGTTAAACTATTGTTGCTTTATAATATAAGCAGCTAATGTAGCTTTGATGTTAGCAAAAAAAAAAAAAAAAAAGGCTAATGTAATTGACGTTTCGAAGAAGCATAGTAGATTAGTATATATATAGAGTCGTTAACCCATCTCTATCTGTTTTTGTCTCCTAGTGTGAGTATTCATGTTCATGTTGATGATCGTTATATTATTTTAAAAAATTATAACTATCACATTATAAAATACCATTATGACCAAGACTAGTTCGCCACTTGGTTTAAAGTCATCACATTTAGTGTCGGTAGATATTATTTTAATCCAAAAATTTTAAATAGATCGATGATACAGTATCCTAGAAGTTTCTGATCACGACATGGCAGGGTGATTAATTAATTATTTTGTGCCTTAATTGACCCCATATATATGTTTAGAGTCTGTGTTTAGGTAGGTTACTCTGTCAAACAGATCGAAAGCAACGTGCATAATTCACCAATTTGTAATTATTCTAGGCTTAAAACTCGTTACAATATAATATTATTTTATTAAAAATTGAAATGAAAATATGAGCCTCTATTTAATTAGGAGCTTATTTAGGAGAGAATCAGATCGATCAGCTGTACCCAGCTTGTTCATTTATATATAATTAACAACAACTTGGGACTATTTACTATTTAGTATTTCTACATCAATTAGTCCATCTTAAAACTTTTTCTGTGAAAACTGAAAACGTGTTTCAGTGTGTGTATGTAATACACTAATTTAAAAGCTTAGGGAGGCTCCTAACAAAGACATTATTAGCAAGGGACCACAAGAACAATGACGGACCTTAATGGTTAGGAGAGGCCATGGCCCCCAAAAAAAAAAAAAAAAAAATTGTTCAGAAACTCCCACAATTTTTTTTGTTAATCTAAGAATTAATATAATGTAAAATTTAATTTTGGCCCCCCAATTTTTTAATTAGTTAGTAAATATATATTTGACCTCCTAAATATTTATCCCAAGTTCCGCCGTGCACAAGAATTAATCATTAATTTGAACGAACAAGAATTAATCTTTATAACAAGTATAAAAGTAATTAATTAAGAGAAATCTCGAAGCTTTTATGTTTCCAAATTCACATAGGTATCTAGGGAACCAGCTAGCTGGGCAAAATTGAAGGTATATATTAATACGAGCATTTGATTAGATTGGAGTAAAATATATAGTATTTTTTTTTTCCTCAGAAAATATATAGTAAATTAACACTTGATTATCAGTGCCATATAATATAATATAGGTTAATTAACACATACACGTTATGTGCTAAACAAAGCAACTAACTAATGATTGTTGTATTTCAATATATATAATTAATGAGTTTTGGTTTTTTCATGTTATATGAGAGAGAAAAAAAGTTTCCTATACACACATGAAATGGTGAGACCCACATATACATATATGAATTAATATATGTATATGTGAGTCTCATCATTTTATGTGTGTGTAACATGAAAAATAGTTTTCCTACAACATGAGAAAATGTTTCCCATAATAATATATGTAATAAGACTGTGGCTATCAATATCTCTGAACAGTCTGGCTTTATTAGGAAATTACATAACGGCCATCAAGATAAGGGCAATATGGTTATATTAATTAATAATTTTTTGAAAGGAAACCGTATATTCTTCCCTAAAAAATGTTTGAATTACGCAATCATTCTTTTTATTCCCTTTTAAAATTTTAATGAGGAGTGCGAACAATGCACGAGTGTGTTATTTTTGTATAAAATAAATATTTTCGATCATTCTTTAAATTTGAAGTAAATTAAATTTTTCATGTAAAATAAATAATAATGAAATAAAATATATGTGTTTTAATGAAATAAACCAATAATATATACGAAATCATCGATCAATGACAAAGACATATTACTTATATGTTAGTCGTGATTAAGAAAATTTATGCATATTGGTGTGACAGGACAGAAGAGGAATTAATGATTCAATGTGTAATTCAAACATCTTTGTGGAAAATAGAAGGCATTTTTAATCTAATTTTGATATATATATTTTTTTAGGGAAGTAATTAATTTTGAATGTGTCATTAGAGAAAGTCAATGAAGGAGACAAAAGCCATTGAATTAGGAAGCACATGAAGCTAGATAGAAAAACACTAAGCTGATGGATCGACAATATTCGAGGAATTCCCATACTGTACGCTTCCGACCAAATATATTTATTTTTTGCACGTTACACAATTAATGCTTCCATATGTCATTAATTATAAATTAATAACTCCTTAATTCTCAACTAGTGACGGTTTACCCCCGATACATTCACTTTTAATTTATTAATTAATCTGGTAAACTGTAGCTTTCAAGATTTAATTTGTTTTTGTTCGATTAATTAATAATGTTAATGATTTTTTAAAAAAATTTATTAATTGATAATATAATACACACTCACATATATATAAACATGGGTGTATATCTTTCTCTTTCAGAAGAAGGAGACCTAGCAAGAAGGAAATCCAGATTTTCTTCATACTTAATATATCCTTGACTTTCATTACATTTCACAACTCAATTAATCCTCTATTTCCACAAACACTCTTTCTTTTGTTTACTATTTGGAAAAAAAAAAATTAAAGGCCATTTTGAAAATTAAAAGGCAACAATTTATCCTAATTGCCGTTCTTTTAAATCCACTCATGTGAGCTTAATTGAATGTAGGTACTAGAAACATAAATATGCATAGAAGATCTCGACTTTATATTATACGTACTATACGTATATGTGTGTGTAGAGAGAGAAAGAGGCTGAGGTATCAATATACCAATTCTTCTATTTGTGTTGGATAAAAAATAAATCTGCATATATTCCTGTTCATATGACGAAGGCAAACATAAAGAACATGCTTACCTTGACTTCGTCAATAATTCTAAATGAAAATTAATTGAAATATTCGATAATTAATAAAAAAAAGCCTTGATTTTTCTTTTACAAGCATAACAATAATTTATTTAAAAATTAATTTTATATATTTCTCTTTCATGGCTGTCCATAAGATATATACAAAAATCAGATCTTCTCCTCCACTGGAGGTAGTGTCGGTGCACCAATTATATACTTCCTCTTATCCTTATTATATTATAAGGCACCAACTAATAATTTATACACACCAATAAAAATAGTTAAAGTCAATAAAGTTGTCCTAGAATTTAAGTAATTTTCAATATTACCCCTACTAATTACACTAAATTTTAACATTCTATTAATTATTACTCTCACTCACCACCCTCATTAACTAAGGGCATACATGGAAAAAGATAATTAATGTTCATTGAAAACAAGTAAGTGTCTTATAAAAAGGACTAAATGAACTTGTTAGTTGGTGCCTTATAATAAGGACCAGAGAGAGTGTAATGACGGTGGTAATTATATTTATATGCAGGGGGTATTATTTGAAAATATAGTAAAAGCGTGGCGGTCAACGTTATGAAGGCGTTGTTTAAGTAGATTATGACGTGTTGAAGTGGTCATGAGTCTTGAATATAATTAATGTGATATTAATTACATCCTAGGACATTGCCCCTGTCGTGTAGCTCTCCATTTTTTTTAAAAAAAAAAAAGACAATTTTTTTTCCTGAAAGGTAAAGAAGTTTGACTGAATATGAACCCACTGGGATGGGCACATGCCTGCACGCTGAACTAATTTTAGCCATCCCATGCAGCATCATAATTTGAAGGCAATTATTATGTTCCCAATATATATAATGTTTCTTTGCCTTCATTATTTTCCCTTTTTAACGATTATACATATTCATTATCACTTAAACAAAATCTCCTCTTTCCCTTTGATATTATTGCCTAATTTATAATATTCTTATATATTTCAACCACCTCCTAATTACTGACATGTTTTCCCAAACATTGAATGATGAAATATAACCGGGCATCGGCTATATATTGTAATTTAATACATTGTATATAAATATAACCACACTCTCTCATACATCAAGTATGTATGTAGTTGTTAATAGCACAAAGTAAAATATAACACTATCTTTAATTATTAATATATACAAGATCTCATTGGTAACAAGATTTTATATCAAGGATTAATATTACTAAAATGTTTTAGAAACAAAGAAGACACTAGAGTGGAGTGTACGCAAAGACGGACTTATGTATGTAGTTTCAATGTTTTTTTGTTTTTGGCCTACCTTTAAACTCTTGTTCGGCCCTTTCCTCTGTCACTCTCAACCACTCACTTTTCTCCTCTACGCCGGCCACTCTCCTCTCCCTCTCAAGTCTCAACTTCATCATTGTATTAATCTCCCCCTTTCCGGTCTCTCTCTCTCTCTCATCTCATCACTCGTGGATCGTGTTCAATTGGTTGTGGCTCTCTCTCGTCTTCTCCTGTAATGTCTCAGACCCTCTGCCATTGCTTCCACATCTCATCCTTTAAATGATTGTTTAGTGCCTTCTATTGAAAAAGATGTATTTGATAGCACTGATAATAAGACAATTACGACATAATTTCAAAAAATAAGGCATAGAAAAATGATTTTTTATTGTTAAAAACACTATTTTAGAGCAACCCCAAATCCTTCTAATGGTGTTCCCTTGATAAAAATCCTAGATCCACCTAGGATGAATTAAGCATTATGTCTTTATGTATAGACAAAGGGGAAAAGGCAAACTAACAGGAAAGAAAAGAAAAGGAAAATGTGAAGGCGTGGAAAGAAAGCGAATAAAACAAAGTGAGAAAGCAATTCAATAACAATTAATTGAGAGGAGAAAAAAGGTGAAAGTAACGGGGAAACATAATATCACTTCACCTAATAGCAATACACACCCTCTCGAGAGATCAATGGCTTTAGACAAGCATATAATGGATAATAATGACAAATAGCTACTAGCTCAAAAAGAGAAAGGTCCTTATTATTCGGTGACTACAACAGTACGTTACTTCATTTAGTGCTATATATATATATATATATATCATTCCAAGATCATTACAATCAAAAGTAACCTTTCCCTTTCATTTAATTATCTCCTCCACCCAAAGCATACATACGAATATATATATCCCAATAAACCCATGTAATTTTAATTCAAAAGTAGATATTATCTCTCAAATGATTAACCTCTCTAGATCGATGTAGGAGTATATTGCGCAATCAAATATTATGCTTATAGCTAGGTACGTATAGTGCAATAATACAACAAAAAAATTCTCATAAAACTGCTGGCTCCAACTTAAAAATGCCACAAGAGTATATATTCATTTAGTTAGTAGATTTCAATAGTCACTAACTTAGCCTTCGTAGAATCATATCCCCGTTTTTTTTAAAAAAAAAAACAAAGTTAATTAATTAGTGCTTTAGTATGTGTAATTTCCAGGAAAATCATGTAAAAAAAAGTTACTGACAATGTTTTGTACTACATATGTTATCGTACCTGGTACTCCGTAGAAGACGAACCCAGTTTCTTCGAGCAAAAAAAAGAAGACCCAGTTTCCATGTAATGTCCCTGAATGTCGTCATTGTCATCCACGTGGTGGGGATCGTGGAATCTTGACTTTTCAAAGCAATACTAGTACTCCTTCCCTCATGTTATTGTTATAAGGCACCAACTACTTTTTCTCACAAACTAAGGAATAGAAGTTAACTAATTAATTAGGTCTAAAATTAATAAATGTTTCCAACTTTACCCCTACTTTAATGATATAACTTTAAATGAGTTAGTTAAAAATGATGGTATAATGGGAAAAAGGTAATAAATGAGTTAGTTAAAGTAAGTTGGTACCTTATAATAAGAACAAAAAAATATTGGTAGTTGATGCCTTATAATAAAAATCAGAGGAGTACTATTCTTAATCTCATTTATTTGCTCGCCTTCAACTACACGTTCATCTAGCTGTTACTTTTTCCAGCTATATAATATAATGCTCATTTATATACGTGCATCTTTCTGTCTATACGTGTGTGTGTTAATTACCAAACAAAGTAAACATAAGATAGAGATTTAATTCAATATGCCACTGTTACCCCTCAGAGAATCAAATTTATATTTTTTTTAAAAAAAAACAAAAAGTATTCTAGAGAGAGATACGGCACAAGTCCTGGAAATTCGGTATAAAATCACATGGGCGTGGGTTATTTGTCCCTTGGGTTATACTACCTACCTCCAGTCCTAATTATAAGATAAATTTAACTTTTTTTAGAGGGATTAAGGAAGCTAAATTAGTTATTTAGTCATTTCATATGTTGTGTATTCTTATATTATATATTAATTTATTAGTCAAACTGATTAGTTTGAAGAAAAAAATAAAAATACTTTAAAGTAATTTAATTAGTTTCTTTAATCTCTCCAAAAAAAGTCAATTATATCTTATAATTAAGACTGGAAGGAGTATATATGTATTTAATATACATAAAGTTAAAGGTTTAATTTTAATAAGAAAGTTTTTCGTCATGTGCTTATGATATAATTAAGTTTTAAAAAGTGTAAAATTAAATATAATCCTTTAAAAATGATGCAATTTTAAAAATTATGATAAATTGACTCATCAAGAATAAGTGGTCCCATATAAAAAGAGATGAAAATTTGAGTTAATTTTATGGAAATTGTTAAAATTACACCCTTTTTTTTTTTTTTATTAAAAGACCCTATTTATCTTTACACCTTTTAAAATTCAATTGTGTCAATGTTTATAGCGAAAAGTTTTATTATTAAAATTGTGCATTAACCGATCTCTATATATGTGTAGTGATAATAATTCGTCACCACGCCATTCATCTTTAATTGGTGCATTTCAATAATTGTATTACTCATTTATCCTTATCCTTCACCACTGTTAGAACCGACAAAAAAAAGTAATTAAGCAGTGTTAATTATATTATCACATTCGTGTACGTTTCCTCTAAATTAAAGTCTAAAAGTTAGAATAATGCATGGTAATTTCACGGCGTGCAGGAGAATCTTGAATTTTCAAAGTAATTAAAATATAATTATTTATTCTGAAGAATGTGGAAAAAATTTGCATCTGATTTATTTCCTTGTCACCAACATTACCCTACAGCTGTTTCATACTGTACTCCCTCAATAATACAATATTAATATCTATAGATCTAACCACTATTAAATTAAACAAAATTAATAAACCTAATCAATGTTTGTACTCAAATACGACAATTTATTTGCTAAATTAAAGCCTATACATTATATACAATATCAAATAAATATGTTTTCTATTCCTCCCTGGTTTTCAGAAAATTAAATTCCATATACATGTTACCACTGCCAAACGAAACATACGACAAAAATGTAAATTAATTGCACCGGTTTTAAGGAATTAATTTTATAGGAATATCATTTCTGTCTTTAAGGTAGAAAAAGTTTTCTGCCTTAAGCCAAAACTACGTCGTTTTGGTTCTTTTTTAAATAAAGAGATGAAAGGAAAAGAAGGGTAAAAAAAAAAACGGCGTAGTTTTGACTTAAGGCAAAAATGATATTTCCTAATTTTATATTAAGTTATGTTAATTAATTTTCTGGAAGAAAAAAATTAATTAATTATGGGAACGATATGATATGATTCAGGAGTGGTCCATAAATTGCTTATAAGAAAAAAATGTCATTATCAAAAGGAGCTCAAGGACAACCCTAAAGTTGAACGCGGAAGCACTATTTTTCAATTATGATTTCTTGCACGAAATGAAACTCTTGGGGAAATATTTCTGTTTCTTTTAATAATTCTTTTTTTTTTCTTTTGTTAAAAAAAATGCTTCTTCCATTTATTATTGTAGTAGGTTTTTGTGGCACCAAAATGTTGAAAATCGTAACATCACATGCTCCTCATATAATTGAGAAATCTCACATGGTCCAGAAACATCCTTATTGTTAAAATAAAATTAAAAAATAAAACGAAAAATACCAAAATGATGGAAAAGTGGGTCAATGAGGAAATGAGCCACCACTTTCCGTTAACGTTTTCTTTTCTGTCTCCTACTCCCCAAAAATAAAAACAAATAATGAACTTATATAATTATGCGTACCATGTGTTCTTGAGAACATCTAAGGAAGTAAATTATATTTTGCAAAATAAAATTTAATTTCATCATCATAAGTACATTTAATTATTGCCATTTTTGCAGGTGAGATAATTAAAGAGCCCCACAAATTAAAGTAGTAAGTAATGGTGGGTAGCTCCAAATAACAAAATGAGCGAAATAAATTAAAATGTGCATAATATTGGATTATTCTCCCTCATCAAAAGCTGCCAAAGACTTGAGTTCGAAACAAATTAAACACTATAATGAAAAGTAAAAAATCCTCACCCCCTCAATTTATATATATATATATATATATATTTTTTTTTTTTTTTTAAAAAAAGAGGGTCTAGATCTAAAAAGCCAGTGAGGCCACTATAGGGACTACTCAAACCTAAATGGCCATTATTTATAATATATTCAGATATGGATCTGTATTATCTCTTTATACAGTATATTAATTATATTCCCTCCGAAAACAAAATACAAAAAGGAAAAAAGAGATAAAGCTGGAAAGCAAGCAAGGAAAAAGCATGCTGGAGTTTCTTTTTCGTCAAGGTAGGCAACTCAGGAGGGGTAGGTAAGTAAGAGGAAAATGATAAAAGAATAGCAATATAAATATTTTTTTTAATTATTTTTCATTTTTCTGGGTATGTGTACCTTTTAATTTAATTTGGGTTAAATAACGGAGGCTCTTGTGTTAAATGTATAATGAGAGTGGTTGGATGAATGGGGACGAGTTGCATACACATGGAGGGAAATAATGAAGGTCTGGGAATTAAAAAGTGAAAGGCCGGCTAGGGAAGCTTCTTTAAGTTTTGAATTAAGAAATTAAAATGAAGCCAATAGGATATTTTGAAAGGGTCCTCATGACAGCTACTCATTAACGACTCAGTTTTACTATAAGTACTGCCTCCTCCCTCCCTGCTTTCTCAGTCATCCCTATCACCAAATCCTTCTTTCTCCCTCTCACGTCATATCAGTGAGGGTTTGATCGGAGCTTTGGCCGGAAGTGGTCAGTTTTCTTCATTCTGCCGTCCATGGTTGCTAGGCGTGGCGGCCCCTTAAGGGGTCGTCTAAGGCCAATGGCCTTCACATTGGCCATTGTTCTCATGTCCACCACTCTTAACTTGGTGGCAGCTGATGGTTATCCTTACTACTCTCCTCCGCCACCCACTGAAAAGTACGAGTACAAGTCTCCTCCTCCTCCACCATATGAGTATAAGTCTCCACCACCACCCGTAGAAGCTCCTGCTCCCAAATATGAGTACAGCTCTCCACCTCCACCACCAGTTGAGCACAAACCTCCTCCTTATGAGTATAAGTCTCCACCACCACCGGTGGAGGCTCCTGCCCCTAAATATGAGTATAAGTCACCACCTCCACCAGTTGAGCACAAGCCTCCTCCTTATGAGTATAAGTCTCCACCTCCACCACCATATGAGTACAAGTCTCCACCACCACCAGTAGAGGCTCCTGCTCCCAAATACGAGTACAAATCTCCACCCCCACCAGTTGAGCACAAACCTCCTCCATATGAGTACAAGTCTCCACCACCACCAGTAGAGGCCCCTGCCCCCAAATACGAGTACAAATCTCCACCTCCACCAGTTTATGAGTACAAGTCTCCACCACCACCAGTCGAGCATAAGCCTCCTCCATATGAGTACAAATCTCCACCACCACCAGTAGAGGCTCCAGCCCCCAAATACGAGTACAAATCTCCACCTCCACCAGTTTATGAGTACAAATCTCCACCACCACCAGTCGAGCATAAGCCTCCTCCATATGAGTACAAATCTCCACCACCACCGGTAGAGGCCCCTGCCCCCAAATACGAGTACAAATCTCCACCTCCACCAGTTTATGAGTACAAGTCTCCACCACCACCAGTCGAGCACAAGCCTCCTCCATATGAGTACAAATCTCCACCACCACCGGTAGAGGCCCCTGCCCCCAAATACGAGTACAAATCTCCACCTCCACCAGTTTATGAGTACAAGTCTCCACCACCACCAGTCGAGCACAAGCCTCCTCCATATGAGTACAAATCTCCACCACCACCGGTAGAGGCTCCTGCTCCCAAATACGAGTACAAATCTCCACCTCCTCCTGTTGAGCACAAGCCTCCTCCTTATGAGTACAAGTCTCCACCCCCACCAGTTGAGCACAAGCCTCCTCCATATGAGTACAAGTCTCCACCACCACCAGTAGAGGCTCCAGCACCAAAATACGAGTACAAGTCTCCACCCCCACCTGTAGAGCACAAGCCACCTCCATACGAGTACAAGTCTCCACCCCCACCAGTAGAGGCTCCTACTCCAAAATATGAGTACAAGTCTCCACCACCACCCATTGAGCACAAGTCTCCTCCTTATGAGTACAAATCTCCACCACCACCATCACCAAAGCCGTACTACTACCAGTCCCCACCACCACCATCACCAAAACCATACTACTACCAGTCTCCTCCACCACCAATAAAGTCTCCAGCACCTGAGCCTTACTACTACAAGTCACCGCCACCACCTTCACCAAAGCCTTACTACTACCAGTCTCCACCACCACCTTCACCAAAGCCTTACTACTACCAATCTCCTCCACCACCAATGAAGTCTCCAGCACCAAAGCCTTACTACTACAAGTCACCGCCGCCGCCTTCACCAAAGCCATACTACTACCAGTCCCCACCACCACCTTCACCAAAGCCTTACTACTATCAATCTCCTCCTCCACCAACGAAGTCTCCAGCACCAGAGCCTTACTACTACAAGTCACCACCTCCTCCTTCACCAAAGCCATATTACTACCAGTCCCCACCACCACCCTCACCAAAGCCTTACTATTATAAGTCTCCTCCTCCTCCATCTCCCAAGCCACACCCACCTTACTATTACAGCTCTCCTCCTCCACCCGCTGTCTACCCTCCACACCCATACCCCCACCCTCACCCATACCCTCACCACCACCCATTGATTGTTAAGGTGATCGGTAAAGTTTACGTCTACAAGTGCTATGATGTGGAGTATCCAGAGAAGTCGCACAACAAGAAACACCTCAAAGGTACACTAAGTCTAATTTCCTTTTTTCCTATAAATTTTTATAATTTATATATTTTGGCTCCAAAGTCTTCCTTTTTATGATAATTGACAAGCTCTTTTTCAAACTTTAGCATACACTTCTTCGTTGGCTCATTATCTCTTGAAAAAAATTTCTACACTTTATACATATTTTACTCTCTCTTTCTCCATTCAACAGGTTTATTAAGTTTTATTTAGAAATTCATATACGATATGATAATTAATTAATTATTTTTTAAATAGCCATTATACTGCTTAAAACTTTATTCAAAAATTGAGCAAAATATTTTTGAGAATTTGTCTTTAGCATTAAAGAAATTAATTTCAATATAAAATTAATAAAAATTGTTGATACATATAAGCTTTATAAATCTTAATTGTTATAAAATCATAATTCACATTTCAATTAAGAGATGTAAGATGTATATATCCCTTGACTTTCAATTTATCTCTAATAATATAAAATAGTTGTGAATCCAAAATGGAAGCCAAACAATTGATTGGCTTGAAAAGAGTAATAAAACAAAAAGTTATTTATTGTTATATGTATGATATTTCTTTTAAATTGTGTATATATTTCATGCTTGATTGTGCCTTTGTACATAACTAATGCATATGATGGAGCAGGTGCTGTTGTGGAAGTGGTGTGCCAAGCTGGAGACAAGACCATCGAGGGTTATGGTACAACCAAGATCAACGGCAAATACAGCATTACTCTTGAGGGCTTTGACTATTCCAAATACGGAGCAGCTGTTTGCAAGGCTCACCTCCATGCCCCTCCCAAGGACTCACCCTACACCTTCCCCACTAAGTGGAATGAGGGAACTCCTTTGAAGGTGTACTCCAAGGACAAGTATGAGGTTGTGCTCAAGTCTAGGCCTTTTGCCTATGCTTCCAAGAACCCTCATGATCAGGAATGCCCCAAGCCCAAGCCCAAGCCCACTCCTCACCCTGCACCATACTATTACAAGAGCCCTCCTCCTCCTTCACCCCACTATAAACCACCCTACTATTACCAGTCCCCACCACCACCTTCCCCAAAGCCTTACTATTACCAGTCCCCACCACCACCAGTTGAGCACAAGCCTCCTCCTTACTACTACAAGTCTCCCCCACCACCTTCACCAAAGCCATACTATTACCAATCTCCACCACCACCAGTTAAGTCACCAGCACCAGAGCCATACTACTACAATTCTCCACCACCACCTTCACCAAAGCCATACTACTATCAATCTCCACCACCACCTTCACCAAAACCTTACTACTACCACTCTCCTCCACCACCAGTTAAGTCCCCAGCACCAGAGCCATACTACTACAAGTCTCCACCACCACCTTCACCAAAGCCATACTACTACCAGTCTCCACCACCTCCTTCTCCAAAACCTTACTATTACCAGTCTCCTCCACCACCAATTAAGTCCCCAGCACCAGAGCCTTACTACTACAAGTCTCCACCACCACCTTCACCAAAGCCATACTACTACCAATCTCCACCTCCACCTGTTGAGCACAAGCCTCCTCCTTATGAGTACAAGTCTCCACCACCACCAGTAGAGGCTCCTGCTCCTAAATATGAGTACAAGTCTCCACCACCACCATCACCAAAGCCATACTACTACCAGTCCCCACCACCACCTTCACCAAAGCCTTACTACTACCAGTCTCCTCCACCACCAGCAAAGTCTCCAGCACCAGAGCCTTACTACTATAAGTCTCCACCACCACCTTCACCAAAGCCATACTACTACCAATCTCCACCCCCACCTGTTGAGCACAAGCCCCCTCCTTATGAGTACAAGTCTCCACCACCACCAGTAGAAGCTCCTGCTCCTAAATATGAGTACAAGTCCCCACCCCCACCGGTTGAGCACAAGCCTCCTCCATATGAGTACAAGTCTCCACCACCACCAGTAGAGGCTCCTGCTCCCAAATATGAGTACAAATCTCCACCCCCACCAGTAGAGCACAAGCCTCCTCCTTATGAATACAAGTCTCCTCCACCACCAGTAGAGGCTCCTGCTCCGAAATATGAGTACAAGTCCCCACCCCCACCGGTTGAGCACAAGCCACCTCCATATGAGTACAAGTCTCCACCACCACCAGTAGAGGCTCCTGCTCCCAAATACGAATATAAATCTCCACCCCCACCAGTAGAGCACAAGCCTCCTCCTTATGAATACAAGTCTCCTCCACCACCTGTAGAGGCTCCTGCTCCAAAATATGAGTACAAGTCTCCACCCCCACCAGTAGAGCACAAGCCTCCTCCATATGAGTACAAGTCTCCACCCCCACCAGTTGAGGCTCCAGCTCCAAAATATGAGTACAAGTCTCCTCCTCCACCAGCCTACATCTATGCTTCCCCACCACCTCCAGTTTATTAAGCTCGGGTTTTGAAATAACCGTCCATTTTAAATCATGTAAGTTAAACTACTTCTGAAAATGATGAATGCATTCATGTGTGCGTATTAGTTTTACATTGACTTATCTTAAATCGTTTTTTAACGTTTTATCTTCAATATGGTCTCAGGTTTTTCTAGTCTTTGTTGCCTAATAAAGGAAGACTCCACTCGGAGCAGAGTTCAAGATCTAGCTTCCAGTTTAAGTTCTTGGAATAAGAGTCTGAATATATTATCCCTGAACTACACTCTCCTTTCAGACGATGTTACTTCTATTTATTTGCTGGCCATGCTGAATGCCCTGTGCTTATTGTGTTCAAGAGACAAACAAGGCAGAAAGAGGAAGCGAGATTAATTTATTTATGTATAGAATTAATATGGCCGTGTAAGATTTGAATTTTATTTATTGTGTTATTTTTGAATTTGATCCTGTTGTGTTGTTTGTAACAATGGGCATAGTAATAAATGAATTCATTTTTCTTCCCTTCCTCTCTCGCAGTTTTACTTAAATTATAGTAATATATATATATATATATATATAACCACTATTGAAATTTCAAATAGCTCCAAACTCAACACAAAAAAGCTTCCTAATATAGATTACAGTAAGTACATATTATGCCTCGGTGGGAATTAAGGTCACATCTTTTTCCTTTTCATGTGTTAGTGCTCTCTCTGTCTCTTCTCCAGAACCTAACAGCGCAAGACATGGTCCTGAAGACCTTACAGGAGTTAGTGGCCAGCCTGCTGCAACCTGTCCTCTTTGTTCTCTTCTACCTTGATATGCTATAATAATACTCAAACCAAAAAAATTCAACATATATCTAAGCCATTTCTTCTTGTTTTTCACTCACTTCCACAAGTGACTTTTTCTTTTTCTTGATAATGGAAACAGCTGGCTGAATTTGGAGAAGTACAGTTGATTTACCAACAAATTTTGCTTAATCAATCTAATGGAAAGCTAAATCTCGTACGGCATTCAGCCTTCTCAAATGTCCTGATCAAAAAGTCCAAAGAATATCACCATTGATGAGATAACAGACAGATGATTAGAGGCAATAATTATCATCTTTTTCCTTTGGATGATGGAAGCACCAATAATACTTATTATCCATCGGATTCCCAATTGCACTTGGCTCGTTATACATATTTATTTATATACAAATGCAACACTCTAATGCTAAAGTTCCTGAGATCAAGCTGGCAACACTATCTATAAATCAGCATAAAATCCATTTATTTAATTAGTGGGCCCTCTATTATATAGGTTTAATAATTTCCGACCCCATAACATCTCATAATTAAAGAGCCAATTTCAATTATTTTCATTAATTTAATACCGAAAAACAGTATTTAGTGACCTAACTTGATTGAGATGAATGATTCATGCTGCAGGTAGGAACTTAATTAAAAAGCCATTTGCTTTGCGCCTTTTCTTTTTCAAAAGGAGAGAAAAATAAAGCTCCATAAAGATCATTTATTTCCCCACACCACAAGCAAGAAAAAGATTTTAATTTTGATGAATCAGCGAGAAAAGTGGCAACTTGTTCTAAAAGGGAAGACATGAAGATAGGAAAAGATGCTCAACTTGCTGTAAACAATCTAATAGATGGGAAAGTTTTATGGGTGTGTTCCAATTGTTATTATTGAAGATGATCAATTTGTTTTTTGAATTGTAACCAAGAATATAATGTAGATTACTCTAGAGGATATAAAAGACAAAAGAGAATGGTGGGGGCGTTAGGAGCGTGTGAGGAGGATGATGATGATGATGATTATACAGGAAGTGAACAGGAATTGGTCATGGTGGAAAGCATCTTTGATTAAAGAAGTGGAAATTTTCAAAAGTGAGAAGGAAACAAAATGGTGAAAGTGACAAATGCTAGGACTGTAGCAGAACGGGGTCAAGAACCAAACAACAAAGCATTCCACGCCATGAGTGAGTGAATAGATCTGAAATAATTCAGAGAGTTGTTCCCATGCCTTGCAATGCACGGTTGGTATACAAGTCATTCCTCAAAGCTGTTTTCCATTCTCTCATCGGAACAAAACTTAACCACAAGTGACAAGTTCGACGCTGTAGTTGATTTCTTTATAGCTAAGAGCGCTTCTTTTCTTTTTCAATGTTGAGTTCTCAATAACCAACAAATTGTTGGTTAAAATAATAAGTGATCTCAATGCATTTGTTGAGAGATAAAAAATCTTTACGTTATAAGCCTCAAGTGGGTAAACCTGTGATAAAAAATACATTAAGATCTCAATGAAATTTCTCTCGTTGTTAAGTCAGTTTCTTCAAATGTTACATAAAATCTAAAACATAATCTATGTTTTTCAATGCCGTATTATCAAATATTTCAAAGAACTACATGTTGCTATTCAAGAATATTAAACCAAACTTTTCTGCATTACGGAAAGCATAAGCGAGCCAAGAGAGCAACCATCAAAAAGTGTTGCATTCCTTCACTTTCGTAACAAAACAAAGGTACAAAAGAATAGCACATCATTTCAGTGCTTTTGGATGTCTTTATTCGCAGTCAGTTAACGATAATCATTTACAATCTTTTAAGATAATTTCGGTTTTGTGAAACTGATGATGCAAAAATCGCATGCAAGTCGAGCCCAAAATAATTATACATGAGGTTGAGAAGTGAAAAAATTGATGTCATCAAGTAGGTGTATCCTGGCCCTTTTGTTGTTGGACAGCCTCTAGACGTTCCTTGGCACGATGAACTTTTGACTGAAGGTAGAAACTTCCACTCTTGGCATTGCTCTCAAACAAATTGTTATGTCTCTGCACATAACGATGTTTTAGAACCCAACATTTGGCAAACTGGCAATGATTGAAAACAAATCAAGAGACCGACCTTCACAATCTCTTCCCAAGGGGTTTCTTCTGTCACACCAAGAATCTGCCGAGCCTCCTGCTCTGTCATGACCTTATTAGCTCTTCGAATGGTATTCTGTATTGTCTCTTGTGCCACGCCATTTTTTGACGCATCTGCAGCAACTTCTTGTTAATAACAAGACAAAATAATGAACTATACAGCCAGAAAACTCTAATTAGGACTAGAGAGGACATAAATTCCGCTACACCACGATTATAAAAGAACCTTACCAAGATATATTCATCATTGCCCCCCACATCTAATTCTTTAGATGAGCTTGATGTTCCCGAAACAAACAAAAACCAAATGAAATCACAACTATGAGAATGACGTAAGCATTAAATATTATGAGAGAAATCCATGCTTTGATTAAATTAAAAAAAATGGAGATAGAAGTCTCTTGCAGTGAGCAATTTAGAAGAAGGACAATATTAAATAGATGAGAGCTTGAAGAAGGCATATAGGTAAGAGTTACTTCTTAAATTGCTGAGGAAATATCGAAACTCTTTGTAGACATAGAAATCTCATCGTCTAACTTCTACTAAAGGTCAGGACAGAAGTTGCATTCCCAAACATTTTAGTTGGCTGGAAAGACTCTTTGAATAGAAGATAAAAATGGCTATCTATAGCATGAGCAGAGACAAATCAATTGCAAGTAATGGTTTTATCAACGCAATGCAGACTTGTCAGAAATTCATTAAGGTTTTTTGAAATCGTTTGCTAAATTCATGGTTATGGTAAAACTGGGATGGTCAAGAAGTCTACCATATAGAACCTTGTTTAAAGAGAAAAAACAGTTAAACGGCAAAACAATTGTTGGCCAATCAGTTTGGTCACTAGTAATACCAAAATTCTTTCCATGAGGTGACTTTTGACCCAGGTTTGTTCATGTTGAGAATTCAAATCCTAGATGATTCTAGCGCAGAGCTTGACATTATACATCATGTACCCTCTGAGCTAAAAAAAATATTAGCAACATATGTTCAAGGTACATAAAAGACAACAAAAAACCAATGAAAACCACCTCAGGCTTAAAACCTACCAGTAAACCAGCTCCAATCAAGTATGGTGCCCAAATTGCAGATTAATGCATAGAATGAATAAATCCAAGAAACTTTTTTTGCCACATAATATAAGAAACTTACTAGCAAGAGCTTGACGATAAGCTTGAGCGAATGCTCTAGCCAAAATGCCACCCCCCATCACAATAAGGTTTGCCAGAATCTTTGCAGCCTGTGCAAATAATTCAATTAAACTTAAGATCCTATTCAGAATCTAGAACGGGAAGATTTCTAAAATCAAATTGCTCTGATAGTAGGGTCAGAAGCCTGCTTTTCTTTTAGCATATCAGGTCAATATAAATTTCACTCCCTATCTTCTCTCTGTTTCATTCAAAACTAGAGAAGAAAATTTATAAGGAATCTAATTAAACTTACCATAGCAAAATAATCGATCAAATAAGCTCTAAGACACCAAAGCGCAAATTCTTTCCCGTGAACTGAGGACTTTTTCGATATCAGCAAGTTATTTTTACCCTACAATAAGAAAAAATAAAGGACATAACATTGAATCAGCTAAATAGAAAAAATAAATGGGCAATCAAATCCATACTTCACAACGCAAGAAAATATCATTAATGTATAGAAGACCTTAAAAGGCTATAAATCAATCAAACTGCCCTAAAGGATAACAATTGTGCATGAAATAGGACAAGATAAGGAAGCTAGCCAACGACCACAAAAAGATATGTGTGTGTGTGTGTAATATCCTGATAAAGCCCATGTTCCTCTTAAGAAACCTATTTGGAAATCTAAGCCTCCCCTAAAGTTCAACTCTTACATTTGGATAGGGGTGACGGATATAATTAATAGTAAAAATCACAAACCAAATTCATCCCCTTATTCACTTTCTCCAAATAGTTGAATTATATGGTTATCTAGCTATGAAACAATTGATCACTTACTTTCGCATTATAAGGTGCCAGCTTTCTCCCGAAATGAGTTTTTGAGGCAGGGGGTGCGCATGGGACTAGTCAGGCTAGATATCATCTCGACCCAGCACCTAGCCCCAAAATTAGATCATGCCCCAGAATATTTACTGGTATCTCTCCATAAATCACTTGTAACTTTTGATCCTATGGATGGTCATGAAGCTATAACTCATTATAATGTATTTGTTCTTAATTGTGAGTCCACACATGCGAATAAATATTCTATGGTTTCTGTTCAGTGTTTACTATTCATGAGTTGCAGATTTCATTTAACTGCTTTCTTCTCATACATTTAGATTTATTTGAGCAACATAATAAATCGAACTTTGATATCCAAAGCACCAAGCTTAAGCAGGTAAACACAATTTTCCATGCCATTCATTCATTATTGTGGAAAAACAAAAATAAGCATAAAATGAAAATAACTGGAATTGAGCAGCGATTCAATCTTGTAAAAATCCCATTCTTCGACACCTATTCAAAAGCATTTTCCCATATTACAGCAAATGATTTACTGTATCGGCATTCGGCACAAAAATCATCAAATTTCAACTAGGCCATGAAGGGATAAAAGAGATATTCTTCAACCAGCTGGTTACTGCGTATTTGGAAACAACGATTATTGCGCAAATGTCTAGATAGTCCTCCCAATCAAAGGTAAAGGTGAAAAAAATAATATTGCAGATAAGAAAAGTTCAGGAGATAAAAGCGCTAAACAATATAGTAACAACTTATAATCCACCCAGTTAGAATATAATTAGGCTAAGCAAGATACACACACCTAAATTTTAGAAATCGATCAATTTCTGAAAGGGTGAGCAGCAGCAAACTCAATCAGGAAGTGGTTTATGAAGGGTGAAGAAATGCAAAACAGAGAGACACGCGAACAGGAAAAACCGAAAAATAAGAAGAAGAAAAATACAGAGTTCACCGACTTACGCCACAGAAAAGGGATGCAAGAAAATTCTAGAAACAACGGCTCCGGGACGCACTCCACGGCCGGGCATTAACTAGGGCCTGCGCCTTCGCGGGAGAACCAGTCATCATTTTATGACAAGTATATATATATATATATATTTTTTTTTTTTTTCTATAGAGAAGTATATACAATTAATTCATGGAAAAGGAATATATATATAGACTATATTTTTTTTGACCTGAATGTAAAAAAATAGACCAGAAATAAGTCAACTCATTTCAACTCCGGATAATATGAGCAACCATATAATATATCTAATGATAAAAACCGAGAATTTAGATCTATAAAAAAAGGGAACAATTTAGTGTTTAATTTTTAAAATTTTGGGATATTAAAAGTGATGAACTTGAATGGTTAAAAAAGTTTCAAAATTCATAAAGTTGTAATATTAAAGGTTTGAATGAAACATATTATCAAGCTTTTGAGTAGAAAGAACTCACACATTTATTATACTAGAACTTGGTTTAAACTCAAACTTGTGTTTTTTTACCATTAGCTAACACTTATTTGAGGTTCGACGATGGGCTGTTTGGTGTAAGCCAGCCACAATTACATGTAACATTTATAAGGATAGTCTCTGGTTCCTTTGTTTTTTCTGTTTGTGGCAATTTCAGTGAGAATGAGATTATCTTATTATCCTTATTTTCCATTATTTCTTATAGGCCCATCTGGGTCATTGATTAAGAAAGAGAGAAAAAAGTATTGTGACATTTTAAATTGATTGAACGGATATGATTTAAAAATAATAAAGGATAATGAGAGAAACCTGACCATTTCATTGAGAGAAGACTGAATAAATGACTTAATACTGAATATGAAGAATATGACATACTGTATTAAGTTTAGAACTGAGATCACCAAACACTTCCTTATCTTGGCTGGCATTCACGGGCACACTCATAAGTCACATCCAATTCCATTGAAAGCGCTCAAACGGCTATGTTTGGTTGTACTCACTTCTATAAACCGCCATGAAATTATTCCCCTCGAAAAAGAAAAAAAAAACTTCATATAAGTTTATATTTCTTTAAAATACCGTGACCAGGCCTTGCCAAATTATCATACACACACACATATATTTATATTTATATTTATATTGTATTTATTTACAGTACTAATTTTCTTTTGTACCGCTTTGTTTGGTTCGGCTCAGTGGTCTGAAAATCTATGTTATATACACATATCAACCTCTAGTTACAGAAATTATTTTAAGGACATGTTCGCTATTTTTCTGATAATGCCATGGATTTTCTTTTTAAAAGAAAAATCAGTCTGTTGTGGCCAAACGTAAAAGATGAAATGTGGCTCGCTGCCGCGAATTCCACTTGTCCATGACTCCACAGCAGTCTAAAAAATTTGAATCAACTTCTATATTATACCCCTAGATTTTTTTAATTATTTTTTAGGGTGTTAAAATAACCTTCACATTTTATAAAAAATGTTGAAATAATTTTCAAATTTTATTAAAAAATTTGTCTCACATGTCTGTAAGATCAAACAAACAATATGCTGGAAAAAAAAGGTACGGGGATGCGAGTTGGTGAAGACGGGGACGCTGTTTTTTATTTTTTTAATTTATGTGAAATTCATTTAAACAATTTTTAACAGTATTTTAATATTTTTGGCCACATAGAATGACTCATAAATATTAAGGATTGAGTTGTAAATGAGTCAAAAATTTAGTAACTGAATTATATGTGAGTCAAAACTTTAAATGCCAAAAGATTTATTTTTTCTATTGTAATAGATTAAAGTTAGTTGCTGTGACACTTTTATCCTAAATATAAAAGTTTATCATTACTTTTATTTTAAAAGTTGTTTCTAATTACTTTTACACTTTTATAAAAATTGAAGGTTATTCTAATACTATAACCCTATTTTTTAGTGTAACATGTCGCCTCATATTTTATATAACACCGAAATATTTTAAGTCTTATTTTATTAAAACTGAAGGTTATTCTAATACTTTGAATAAGCTTATATGTTCATAATTTGTGTAATAAAAAAAATTATGCGATTTATGCAAATATAAAAAATTCAGACAAGGTGTTAGAACAGGAGTTATTGCACAATGAAGAATGACACTATTTCATAATTGTGACCTTTGATATAAAAAAGAGACTTGAGCTTCATACGTTTTCTTGAAGACACGACTAGAAATAGGTGGAGAACGAAAGTTAAATATGACTACAAATTTGATTTGCTATTTACCAATTATCCATACCGAGTCAACTTTGGACAATAAATTAAAATTAATTGGAAGCTTCCTAATTATTTTGACCAATATTTTAATAATAACAGGAATAATAACAAATTAATATAAACAAAGAAAATGAAAAAAAAAAAATAGTTGGTACATGTGTTTCTGTCAAAACAGGTGAGCGATTCATTCAACCAGACAGCTTTCTGGATGGCAATCACTCACACAAACATCATTATTAACTCGCATATGGCTTTTCAAAAAGCATATAATAATCACAATATGTATAAATCATAAATTCATACATAAATAATAACAATAAATAATTCTCCATAAAAATAAACACAAATATAGGAGGAGAATAAGATGTATTAAAAAAATGGTGAAGGTTTTTATTCCTGAATTCTCTGCGTGCAAGTTGCGCTGTCTCTCTCGTCCTTTTTTCTTTGGTTTAACTCCGAGTTTGTAGAGAGAGAGAAAGTCAGAAGAAAAATAAGGGATCCAGAGCCAGCCAGCAGACAACCCAGGCACCCTCATCATTCTCTTCCTCGAAGTATTGTTCTTGTTTTGAGGGTGAGGCTTCATCAAATCTCAACTTCTATAGCTCCTCTCTATTGTGAATCCCTCTTATCCTTGCGATACCTCTCTTCCTGTTTTCTCTGTTGCGCAACCTTGTTCATTTTCCTGCTTCCTGCCGACAAAAAGCTTCTGGTTGGATCAGGTTCGATCTCATTTCGCCTTACTTAGATCTGGTTTGGATTTGATTTTTTTTTTCAGTTTTCATCGTGTTCGATCTGATATGTGTATTGAATATATCGAACTTAATAATTGTTGCAATGATTATCCTTGCTCTGAATTGGATTACATTGTTTTTCGGGTCTGATCGTGGAAATGGTGTATTGTTTATTGACAGCCTTTCTTTTCTTGTTCATTGGTTGCTTTTTTCGATCAGTATAAAGGCTGTTCTTTTCTCATCTATCTGTATGCAGTCCTGATGTCCCCTTTTGGTCTTTATTTGTTCTTTTCAATTACTTTTGTTCGAGGAAGTTTTAGGTGTTCTGTTTAACCGGCTTCCGCTTTCAAGACTTCATATATTTTACGTCATTTCATCAGTGTTGGCATTTTCCGATTGAAAATTTATGACATGCGCCGGGTTGATTGTTCTGATGGGTCATTCTCTGTAGTTAAGCCTTTTCACACGATCAGTGATTATTTGATTGAATTGGGCATTCCACTTATGTTCAATTTTGATGTTGCTTCCAAGCAAGTTCATTAAAAAATGATTCCACTGTATGCATCGTTTGTGCTCATTCCTTTCTCCACTTGCTGAATAGACAATGCTAACGGCAACGGGTAACTCCTGCATATTCTTTTATGATTAAATCAAGTGTCTATGCAATTGAGATCTCTTCAACTGATGAGAATTTCTGTGCCAGTAACAATATAAAAGATTGCTTGAACTAATTCAAATTTAAGTAACAATTTTATTTTGCTGAGAATGTCTTGGCCTTCTTTGAATCAGTGCGTGAGAAAAATTAGGAGCAGGCCTTATTCAAATAGGACAAGTTTCTGTGGTGCTGGCTCATAGATCATACTGAACACCAACTGCAATGAAGAAGGCCATTGGTCAAACTGTTAGAGACCTGTAAGTCTACTGTTTATTATTGCATGGTTAAAAATTGACACGAATCTAATATCTATATTTTTAAGTTGCTCATACGTATGGATTTATACAGTTTGCAAGATCATACTAATTTTCTATATGTAGGATAACTTTAGATTCTTAATGAAAAATAAGCATATTCCTTTTTTTTTTTGTGATTAATTTTGCCATTTTTTAATGTTGTTTTGGAGTTCGGTCCTATTTTATTCTGCCTCACTTTTTATTGTATTGTTGCAGTAAAAGAGAAGTAAATAAGAAGGTGCTGAAAGTTCCTGGGATAGAACAGAAGGTGAATATTTTATTCTTTTGATATTCTCTGTGAAACTATGCATGTCCATACTTATTCTCTTTATTGGTGGAAGGATTCAACCAAAGCCTGATCATTTTCTATAATAATTTTTCATCATATTGAAGATTGCATAGTATAATTTTAAAAGGAAAATCTGGATTAGGTTGACCGTTCTATCTCCCTTCTTCCAGGTTCTTGATGCAACCAGCAATGAACCATGGGGTCCTCATGGATCACTTCTCGCAGATATTGCACAGGCTTCAAGAAATTAGTAAGCTTTACTTTTACTTTTTTTATGCTTGATATTGTAGTTTGTCTAAGAAGCTCACATTGGGTGTTTCTGCAGTCATGAATACCAAATGATTATGGCAGTGATCTGGAAGCGGATTAATGACACTGGCAAGAATTGGCGGCATGTCTACAAGGTTTCCTTTGAACTTCTTTTCTTTTAATGAATGCTTGATTCTCATCCAATTCCTTTCCCAAAACCATGACTGTACAGTACACTACTACTATGCAAAGACACTTAGACACTGCATGTTTTTTATATCGCCAGAAAAATATGGGAATATGGATTAAAAAATTAGTATGATAATTTGACTATTTATTGACTTATAGTTGATACGTAATAAACTATATCCATGCATAGGATAATAAATAATGTTACTATAAAAAATTATTAATAAATTCAAAATAGAGTTATTTATGATAAAGAAATTGAGAATAAATGTTTTCACACATTTAGGTCTCTTTAATTTGTTGTGGTGAATAGGATTAATACATTCCAAGGACATTTTCTTCCATACAATCTGTTTTCTTTTAAAATGTTTTGATAGTGTGTTGAAACATTTTGATGTTAATGCTGCGGTTAACAGGCCTTGACAGTCTTAGAGTATCTGGTGGCTCATGGGTCAGAACGAGTTATAGATGAGATCCGAGAACATGCCTATCAAATATCTGTAATTTCTCTTTCCTGGCTTCCACTTGAAGTTACATACTGTTCTTTATTGTCATGCAGATGCTCAGTGTTTTCTTTTTGGGGAATGATTTGTAAATTTCATGCAATTTGATATGATGGTATGTGAAATTGTCAACAGACATTGTCCGATTTTCAATACATTGATTCCAGCGGAAAAGACCAGGGTAACAATGTTAGGAGGAAATCTCAGAGTCTTGTCCTCCTTGTGAATGATAAAGAAAAGATAATAGAAGTTAGACAGAAAGCTGCTGCTAACAGAGATAAGTAAGTCTGCTCTCCCTAATTAATTTTGATATGTAGCTTGATTGTTTTGCTGCTAGATCAGGCATTTTATTTTCTTTTAGTTTAGAAGATCCATTGGAACTTTTGGTTTTCAAATTATAAGCCTAGAATCACAGGGTCTATTATGTTTAAGATGTAAGGATATGTGGGTTTCTAATATTTGAGGAGATATGTGACTGTCATAAATGGGTTACCAGGTTTCGAAACACTTCAGCTGGTGGAATGTATAGGCCCGGGTCATATTCTGGCAGTGGAGGCTATGGTGATAGATATGATGGTGATCGATATGGAGGCAGAGATGATGATAGATATGGGTATGGTTATGGCAGAGAGAGAGAATATGGCTACAGGGAAGATGATCGGTATAGTCGTGATGGTGATCGTTATGGCAGAGATAATGAAGAACGCTATAGTAGAGATGGCTATAGGGATGATGAATATAGAGGAAGAAGTCCAAGCGCTGATGATTACCAACATGGCTCAAGAAGCAGGAGTGCTGATATGGACCGTAATTATGATGACGATGGCCAACATTCATCTCGGTATGCCCCTATAACTGGATGTCTGGATGTGATAATTCCTTCTATGAAGTTATTTTTCCTACAAATATGAATGAGATAGCATGTTTTATATTTTTTATTCCAAATGTTCTTTTAGTTCTGGATCATTTCCTTCTTGATGTCGTCCAGTTTTATTCCTTTTCTTCAAGTTGGTGTGTTGATTAACATATTGGGGGTTGTATTGGCTTTGGATTGTTTTGGTTTTCAAGAAATTGATTCTATACTGTTAGTAATCAAGTCTATTTACTAGGTTTTGGTGTTTATGCAGAAGACTAATTCCTGGCTTGAGCCTTTAAGTGTATTTTGCATATCAGCAATCAAATTACTCAATATTTTTTTAACATAAACTGGCACTCTCATATATTGGAAAAAATTTGTGATTTTTGTGAATTTTTTTCCCTGTGTCATAGCTTAATCATGGATTTACTTGATCTTTTATGTCATTTTACTTCAGAGGTAGCAGTGTGAAAGCTGAAGATCCTTCTCTGGAAGCAAGGTATATCCTCCAATCACCTTACACTTATTCTCCTGTCTCTTCATCTATCGCTTTGTGCCTGCTTTCATATTGCCTGTTGGTATTATTGAGATTGATCATTCACTATACAACGGCAGGCTAGAACGCAAACTTTCTGAGCAAAATGCTGGTGCCCCTCCTAGCTATGAAGAAGCTGTTAATGAATCTCGAAGCCCAATACACAGTGAAAGGTATGAATTTTATACTTGACCTGATTTTCTAAGTACTGACAATAAAAAACTGCTACTAATGTTTTCCTGAATGCAGGGATGTAGAAGCTTCAGCAGCATCTGTTCCTAGGGGTTCTTCTCCCAATGTGAATGGCAATATAGCTCAAAATTCTGCTCCTACAGGATCTTCTCCTCATGTAAGTGATAATCCGGCCCCAGCAACTGGTGCTGTTGGTGTTGCTCCATCTCCAAACCAAGAAGCTGATTCTTTTGATGAATTTGATCCCCGTGGTCCTTTATCAGGTAAGCAAAGCTCTTTCTAGAATTTTTGTTGTTCCTATGCAAGCTTGTGGTAAGTTTTCTTCTTTTTTTATTAAGGAATTCTCAATATGTGTTTGAGTTGAAGTATTGGCATTTGCTTCATGTGCCTTGTTAAATTATATTCAGCAAATACTCTTTTCCTGCCTTTTCTGATGCGGAGGGTGGGGGTTGGTTGCCTTTTCAATTGTTGGATTGAAGGTTGAGAAAGCACTATTTGTAATTTGCGTTGAATTCTATAGTGAGGTGAATGATAACTGGATTTTCATTTGATAACCTCTTGATCAGTTGCTCCTATCTGTGGGTATATTTCTTACGCACCCAAGTCACAATAATGGTTTTGTTGTCGGTTCCACTCATCAGGGTGCTGAAAAATTTGCTGCTATTCATGTGGTTGTCAGTAAAGCAAGATAGGTTCTGGTATCCTTGCCCTGATGAGTAGACTCTGTCTTGTAGATTTATATCATAGAATCCAGCTACACGTTGTGCTAATACTATAAATACATCTGAAACTGAATCTTGCAATATTGTCCCAATTTTAGGAGTAATAGAGTAGCATGGTAGTAAAATAAAGTTACTAAGTACTAGTATAATGAATTGCTAATATTTACTCTAGAAATGTAAACTTTAATATGTAGCAGGAATTATTATTGGCAGTCATTTGATATTTAGTATTAATTTCAATTTCTCTATTGATGGCCCTAAAGATGCATTCTAATATCAAGATTGTTTTTTTTCCAAGTAATATTCACTGCACTTTCGTACTCTTACCTTATCTTTATGTTTCTTCTCAGCTGCCCCACCCACTTCAAAAAATGTTGAAGTAGACTTGCTTGGCTCACTTTCTGAGTCGTTTTCTTCAAATGCATTGGCTTTAGTGCCAACAACATCAGCAACTTCTACCCCTGAAGCCTTTGCAAGTAATGGTTCTGTAGGTCCCTTTGCAGCTGCGGCATCTGTGTCCAATAACATCAATCAGGTAGGAACTGTGTGAATGTGTTCATGGATGATGGATGGCTATAAAACAGGTTATATTTCAATATAATGGGTGGATGTGTTGGTGGATGGATATCTCTATAAATGCGTGTATGATGAATGGATACGGTATTATTTTAACCTTGAAAATAATATATCTAAAATATTTCTGTTATCAAAAGAATTGAAAACTAAATTGACATGCACTTAAACGCATGTCAAGTGACCAGCAATATTTATATCCGTCAAACTAATATTGTTTGATGACTTTTGTCAGCCATTTGAAGATCCTTTTGGTGATTCACCTTTCAAGGCTGTTGTGTCTTCAGAAGGCGCTCCAAATCAACCCCACACATATCAGAGTTTTGAACCATCCCGATCAAGTGGTCTAAATTCAGAAAATGCCTCAAACTTTGGGTATGGGGATTCATTCTCTGCTGCACCACACTCTGCACCTGGTGCCACTCACACACAACCTTTCTCATCAAGCTCCCAGTTCTTGCCTCAAGATTTGTCAGCTCCACAGCAGGAAACTGATATTCTTGCGGACATTCTTCCTCCAGCACCATTATCTGTAATGACTTCACATCCAAACGTATCTACTGCTGCTTCCCAACCTTCACCTCCATCCTTTTTACCCTCAACTGGGCAATCTGCACCAGAATCTTTTTCTGCACCAAGCAGTCAATTTGCACAGCAAGGTTTCTCTGCTGCAGGCATTCAACCTGGACAACAAGCTTTTTCAATTCCCTCTGGCCATCTTGTTCAGCAAGCCTCTTCAGCTCCTACAAGCCAACCGGTGCAATCTCCCTTTTCAGCTCCAACTAGCCAACACGCCCAACCTTTTACAACTCCCTCTGGGCAACATCCATATCAGACCTTTTCGGCTCACCCTGGTCAACCTTTACAGCGTGCATTTTCATCTCCCACTGACCATTCTACACAGCCACTTTTTTCTGCTCCCGGTGGTCAACCTGCACAGCCAAGTGGTAATCTACACGGTGGATTCAACTCTCATGTGGGATCTCTGACACCACAGCCTCCAAACATTTCTCAACCCCAAAATACACATAATGGACAGATCAGCCGTGAGAGCTTCCTCCCTCAAGGATCTACAGCTCCTATTCCATCATCGATGGCTTCTCAAGTTCCAACAGGACAGGATTCACAGAGTGCAAATTATTTTCTACAGCAGGGAGGATCTACTGCTCAATCTCCATTTGGTCCTGCATCACAGTATAACAGTGGGAACGTTGTTGCACAACATGGGACCGCAGCTCCCTTTGGTTCATCGTTTACCCATCAATCACAAAGTGTGCCTGGTGGAAAACAAAATGATATTTTAGGTAGTTTACTTGGTCCAACTGGAGGAAATGGTCCTAATGCTTCACCCAATGCTGTTTCTTCGTCTGGATCAAATGCGCTAGTTTCTCTACAATCCACAGACAAGTTCAATACAAAATCAACTGTTTGGGCAGATACACTAAGCAGAGGGCTGGTAAACTTGAATATATCTGGCCGTGAGTCTCACACCTTGCCAAGCTGGTTTGATTTTATGTTTTCTCACTTGGAACATCTAACTGATTTTATGCTTTTTCCGTGCAGCTAAAACAAACCCATTAGCAGATATAGGAATTGACTTTGATGCCATAAATAGAAAGGAAAAGAGGATGGAGAAGCCCACAACCACCACTCTGACATCAACTGTGACCATGGGTAAAGCTATGGGATCAGGCTCAGGAATTGGTCGTGCTGGTGCTGGTGTTCTCAGAGCTCCACCTAACTCAATGATGGGTTCCGGAATGGGTATGGGCATGGGCATGGGCATGGGCAATGCTCCTGGAGTTGGAATGGGTATGGGAGGCTACGGGGGCATGAATCCTTCCATGGGAATGGGAATGGGGATGAACATGGCTATGGGGCAAGGAGTCCAGATGCAACCTCCTACTGGTATACCTCCTGGCTCCAACATACCGGGTAGCTATAACCCGATGATGGGTCCAGGTGGTTACCCTCAACAGCCATATGGTGGCGGTTACCGATGAGAGGGAGCATCATTTCTAGATTGCGAGGTAAAGTGTATTTTTACTCTGTTACATTACGATGAAGAGATCACATGCCAATATCGATTCAAGTGTGCTACTACCTTAGTGGTCAACATCTTGAGATTTGATTTTGAAGCACTGTATTTTTAACATGAGTTGTAATTTTTTGTAGAGTGACCCAGTGTGATGAATGTTTGTTGTTCAACATCTGCTATTGTCATTCTTTTTTGGGTCACATGTTTCTATAGGAGCTTTGGCTTGTAATTGTATTGAGTACCAGTGAATGGTTAGAATAACCTCAGGCGACTGTCTTTTTGGTTTGTTCCTCATTTTTACCCACCAACCCGTGGTGTGAAATTAAATATATTCTTTTTCCATATATTGTTAATATTCTTTTGTAATTTTCGGTTCAACACAGACAGGTAAGTGAGAACATTCTCACGATGAATATACAGAATCTACTTTGAACATTGCATACAACTGATTGGAGTCCTAAGAAACATCAGCGGTTTTTTCCCCTCGAGTATGGGTCAGATTCTTTCATTTATCTTGCAATAGAGGACATGCTAAATCTTATGCAGGCTTTTATTTTAGAATTTGTGAATTGTGAATTTCCTTGCGTCAGCGATCTAGGAAGACGGCAAGAGTTACCAACAAATGAAGCAAAGGATTCTTTTAATTTGAGTTCACTGGAGTTTTTTTTTTTTTTTTTGGGATTTCATGCAATTTAAATTCATATATATGCAAACATGTCAGAACTCATTCAAGTGTGGCGAGTGGCGGCCAAGCCTCAACTAGCTGTTGACTGGAGTTCACTAGACTTGCTATTTGTCAAGAATCTAAACTCAATCTGTCATGAGTTAAATTCAAAATTCCTCAGTAAAAGTAGAAATTTAGAAGATCTCATTTTATAATTTATAATTTTTGACTTTTGGTGGATAACAAATGAATTGCGAGAACAAGTATATCACAAAGGGGGTAAAATCCATGACACCAGGAATGCTAGGATTGATATTAGAGATAGATAAAAAGATGGGGAAAATTGTTAGATCACCACACAACTGTTACAGAATAAAAACATGACATATAGAAAGAAACCTGATCTTCAAGAAAGATTCCAGCAAAACCAGCTCTAAAGTAACCCTTGACTGTCCTTTTAACATTCGTTGCATTCCCATATCCATTATCACCATCTCCAATTACAGGAATTGATTCTCCATAAGACATGAGCCTGCATCTGGCAGCCGACATTGTGAAACCTAAACAAATCACAGAAAAGAAAAGTTAAATTGCTGATCTGCAAGCTGAAACAAATCTCCGCATCTCGCATTATAAAATACTAAAATGAGGCTGATATTTACTGATCTGGTAATAACACACAATGTTATGTCCCATATTGGCTGGGGAGGGGGACGAAAGACGCCTTATAAGGATCTGGATACCTCCCCTTTTGACACATTTTAAAACCGTGAAGGGCGATGGCCCCCAAAGCGGATAATATCAAGAGTGAGGTGCTGAGATGTTACAATTGGCATTAGAGTGGGTCGATGTGGGTTGACGTGCCAGCGAGGACGTTTGGCCCAAAGGTGTGGAGTGTTATGTCCCATATCGGCCGGGGAGGAGAACGAAAGACGCCTTATAAGGGTCTGGATATCTCTCCTTTTAAAGCCATGAGAGGCGTGGCCCCAAGGCAAACAATATCAAGAGCGAGGTGTTGGGATAGTTACAATACTATATTGCAAAATTATACATATAATTTATAATATATTATGAGTTATCATTTTTGTTTAGGAGGATGGAGGGAAGAAAGATATATAACTCATGCTTATGAGTATGGTTGTTGCCTAATTTGTATGATATCTTTTCCATACATATCGTCTCTCTTAACAAAAATACAAAGAGCGAATGCAATTTAATTTGTTGATATCTGGAGTTGGTGCCTTTGAGATATATATATATATATTCTCCATATGTCTTTGCTCTGACCAGTCTACTTTTAAGTACATGTATAAAATGTACAACTGACTTTCTAAGGTCAGCATATTTGGCATTCTTTTCTTTTCTCTTCTTTTTTTCAGATAGTAGTACCTTTTAGCATAGATTCAGACAGTCCATTTAGTTGGTAGAGGATTGTTGTGAGTATTTAAAGGATGAAGGTTGTGAAGATTAATTTGATAGAAAATCTTTTGCTTTGTCACTGTTCTAATGTTATGATTTCTTATGTTGGAATGGAGCTCCTTTTGTTTTATTTTTGTTATTAGTAATTTCAATGTACATATATATATGAAATTGGAAAGTGTTATAAATCTTTTAAAAGATATTTATCACATTTTTAATTAGCCTCCCCCCTGCATCTGCTTGTTATACATAAATAGATTTAACTTTACTCGCGTAAGATTTTCTTTTTTTTTAATATATATATATATATATATATATATATATATATATATATATATATATTGAGTACATACTTGATCAAGAGTTCGAGTGCGAATGGTTAATGTTGAAAGTTGGAACAACAGTTTACCTGTGAAAAACCGAAAGCTTTTCTAAATTTTAAGGAAAGTGAATACTCTTTCCGATCTAATTACAAGACAATATCTGAAAATTCATCTGAATCCTGGCTTCTAATTTTTGTTTATATCTTCCTAAAATACCTTATTGATACTTTCTCAATAATGATGTAATAATTAACTAAATTTATTCATTTTTAAAAGACATTGCATGAGTAATTATTGTATTTCTTTCATGTTATCATCATTTAATATTAGTTCCCTTTTACAAATTTAAATGAAGACAATTTTTTTTAAAAAATAACTTGATTTTGTAAATAAAGTTAATGAATTTCAAATCTCTGATTAATTCCAGTGATAATATTGAAAATGTCTGATAAACAAAACTATGTTGTAAATTACCTAAAGATATTACTTCCATCAGGCATAACCTTCACCACAATTTTTTTTTTAAAAAAAAAAACAAACAAAAACAAAAACAAAAGCATCCCTATAATTATACCTGAGCAATTTAAAAAACAGATTAATATGAGTGAGTGAATTTTAAATATTGAGATGTGCTGTTTCTTTATAGCTAAACCTCCGAGTAACAAATAAATATTGAGAACCCTTAAATCGCCCCAAGATGACAAATCGCGCATAGATTGATTCCCCGCATCAGTTGGGGCATGAAATACGTGGAGAGCAAAGGATCAAGAAAATGCAGATAAGATTACCCTTTTAAACAATCCAACCCATTCGAGCCAGCTTATAGTTTCATCTGTCTACGAGGATTGTATATCCATCCACCCACCCCCACCGCCAAAACCAAAATTATGGTATTGAGTTCATTATTAATTCATGTAAAACTTTGAAACTCTCGAGTGTAGTTGTTGGGAAAGTTACAAGCAACAATCGGAATTATACCTGTCTTCGCTTGAGCCCTTCAAATTCCCACCGGTTGCCTTGAGTAGGCTTTGATCTTCCCACCCTACTTTTACCACCATTATTATGAATCTAAGGAAACCTGGGACAGCATCATCAACAGACAAGAAATTAAGGCCAGAAGAAGACAACAAACAGGCATTGTTAGCTCTCAGTAACTTTTTTTTTAAAAAAAAAAAACACTTGCCGTCATATTTGTCAACAACCATTTCAATTAAAAAACTCAGGTGCTAAGTAGTGGCTTAGGAATAGTTTTTTCTACCATAACTCAACATGCCAGCAGTCGGGGAAATATACCATGGGAATGCAGTGTCACTCCAGAAATACTTGAATTCTGTCACCAATAGTGTCATTAAAATCTAACAACTGCTTGCCCCCAACTTCCTCTGCTGCATCATCCAACATTCCTTTGAGGTTTACGCCCCCTAGAGCTGTGGAAAGTTGAGACAAAAGTTCTCAACTTATGTTGCAAACCAGGAGTAGATATAAATTTATACCGTAACTTTATGGAAGAAATCCTAAAATGTACCTGGAACTATATTTGTGATTCCCTCCAAGAATCCCGCCTGTATATAATAAAATGTATGATGCAGAGAAAGTAAAAAAAGTGATCAAGAAAAAGGAGAAAGAAAACTTTTTCAGGGAACAAAGCATAACAAGATATAAGTAATCGATAGGGTAACATATATTTAATTAGAAATAATGAACTACATGTTAGCTTCTTAAATGAGTGGGTAAAAATGGGTAAGAACTACAACAATTCCAGTAATCAGGATTCACGATGCATCAATTCCAGCCTTAAATATAAGTTGTGACAACATAATGAAATGATAAAAATTGTTCATAGCAAATCCATCTCTGGAAGCACAAGGTGACTTACAGGAATCCTAAGATCAAGTTTCTCAAATCCATCTCTTCCTGTTATTTTGATTCTCAGAGTCCGAGACCAAATCCTTGAAAAGGGGTCCCTTGAACCATCTGCACCATAGTTATTGTACACGTCAGGGGTTATAACTTCCACAATGGGTTCTTGAGAACTTTGACTTGTCTCCTCTGTATCAACTTGATCCTTCCTTTGTATACTGTAGAGGCTACTGCTCACTATCAAATAACTGCATACCATAAGAATGCAATTGTGGAATGCAGAATATATATTTATTTACATACAATGTGAATATCAGTAATGTGCAGAGGATCTTTCTCTTTAATCGCTAATCTTTTTGCCTTGAACTAATATGGAGTTGAGTACAAGGGTAAGATGGATTCTCCCTGAAAAGATAGCTGACTAATTGTCTTGACTATTAATCAACAGTTTTTTTAATGAAATCTAGCAGTCAAACATAGCCTAGAGAATATATTCTCCACATAAACGAGAGCTTCCCACAAAATTTAGAAGATTATGTCCAAGACAAATCATCCATGCAGATGAACCCATGGGATGATTCTATTATCACCAAAAGAACTTTCCCTTCGTACACATTTATGGAAGTAGAATGCCGAATCAAGATATATATATGAGCACTACATAGTTAGAAAAGAATGGAAGACCAGAATGTACGGTGGGCAAATCTAAAACTAAATTTAGAGATATGTATCACATGTGAGAAGCTTGGTGCCATTGAATTTGTGATGCATCTCAAAACGAATAAATGCCCTTTTCATGTAAGAGATATTTCACTAACCTCTCGAAGATGACAGCTGATCCAGGCTTGTAGCATAACGCTTCTCTTCTTCATAGTAAGTATTGAAACCTAAGATATCCTTAATTTCTTCAAAAGATGGCATGCTTCCAGGAGGAGGAATACGACCTCCTCTAATAGCAGTTAGGGTATCCTACAAGTTAAGTCATTGAAATCATTTAATTCTTAATTACAAAAAAAAAAAAAAAAACTTTCAATTGTGGTGAAATATTACAAGAGTGACAATTTGACATAATTAGGGGTGTTCAAGTGCAAGGCATGAACCATGCCTGATGCCCAACCCGAAAGATGGACAAGTCGAGGCAGGGCAGGACAGGCTTGTGTGCCTAAAAATCTCCCTAAAATTGCAAAATAATGAAGTATTAAAAAAATAATATAGAAAAAATGTATAGTTTGATATTTCAAAAATATATTTTGTACCATAGTCCTTTTAAGATGTTATTATTTAGATGTGATTAATTGGTCAATAAAACAAATTAATTCAATAGAGATTATTTTTTATTATTTGATAATAATTTACTTTTCAAAAACTCAATTTACCTACTTCTTAATTAAATGTGTATGAAAAAATATGCATATGTGCTAAATAAATACAAAATATGTTTATCTATTAAATTCTAATTGAATGGTAAGTAAATACTAGTTCAATTATATATACACTATATATATTTTTTAAATACAATTATGTACACATTTCGGATAGGGCAGCATACCTTGCCCGGTGCCCAACCCTACTAGGTATTTGGTCATACCTAAAGATGCCCAAATGATTTATGGGCTTATTTTTTAGGGCCGAGCTGGGCATTTTTTTGCCAAGCTCAAGTGGGCATTGTGGGCATTTGGGCCTCATGAACACCCCTAAACATAATAATAGCTTAACAATTCAAGTCTTAGCTCAATCCTAAACTTAATTCACTTATGAGGACAGATATGAGGTCCAAAACTTAATGTCAAATTAGTAAATGGACAAACAACCCTATTACTATATTTGCAAGATTTGAAGTCACAGTAGATTGACCTCATTCAAAATATCTGCAGCAAAAATAGACTTAAAATTTCAAAATTATATAGTTAAAAGATCCCAAATCATCACCCCCAAGTAAAAGTTCTGATAAAATTATTCTAGGTAATCTTCAAATTAAGTTTGAGAGGGAACAAGAGAATATAGCTGCAAATAAATGATGCCTTATATTGCATTCATTAATTAAAATAAAGCATGGATTTGGAATTTGGCATCAAGATACACCCTTAAGGATGTTAACTTTAGATCAATAAAATAATGCAAGCAACTCATTCAGGATGAGTATTGGGATTTCCTTTAATATGTCAAATGTGTTAAAATATAATATAAGTAGACAAATTTCAGTTAATTTTATTTGCCAATAAGCAAATTCAGTAATTTGTATTTTTTTGCCATAGAAAAAGGAAATGAAAAGGGCATGTTACCTGCATTGCTCGTATAGAAACACCAATCAAAGAAAGTGGATATGCAACAAGTTTGTAGCCAATATCTTCAAGTCCTTGAGGATCAAGTATTGGTGTTTTGCCTCCTCCTTCAAGCATATTGGCCTACACAAGACTACAAGATCTTACAATAATGCATACATATTCCTGATGGCTTCACACACACACAAACAAACCTACAGAAACCATCAAACAACAGCAAACTAGTTGTGTAAGTTACTATAATAACCCATAATTATATTTGTTGGAATCGAATGATGGACTCTGTACATTCATATTTGATTTGTGATTTTGATTCAGGATTTCTTCATTGTACATGTTAAGTTACTTGGGAGTTACTCATGAAACTTTTCTAATAATCAATAATTTAAGGATGTGACTTTACAACAGTTATTGCTTACAAAATAAAAATTCTTTCAACTGCCTAGAAGCTTTTACATATAACAAATGAGTAAAATAATTTTTTTTTAGATTATATATTCAAAAAACTCGGGTGCATTAAAAAAAGAAATACCATTTTTGGAATAAGGGGAGAAACTTCACAAAATGCTTTCATTTCCTCTTTTGATGCCAGCGCATCAATAAAAAGAACATCAGCTCCAGCATCAGCAAAAGCCCTTGATCTTCGGAGTGCTTCATCCAGAGACAATGCTTGGCGAGAATCAGTTCGTGCTACAATTACTATATCAGAGCCACTCTCTATTCTGGCATCTACAGCTGCTTTAATCCGCATCACTGCCTCCTCTCTGGATACCACTTTCCTTCCTTTTGTGTGGCCACATGCTTTTGGAGATACCTAGCAGTAATTATCAGGCAAAACTGAATAAAGTAAGCAATAGAATAAGTCAAGCCCATGACATCAGGAATGCTAGGACTGATGTTAGAGACAGATACAAAGAGACGGGGATAATTATAAGACCAACACATAACTATTACAGAATAAAAACATGACATACAGAAAGAAACCTGATCTTCAAGAATGATTCCGGCAAAACCAGCTCTAATATAACCCTTGACTGTCCTTTTAACATTCATTGCATTCCCATATCCATTATCGCCATCTCCAATGACAGGAATTGACACAGCTTGTGTAATTTGTTGCCCTTGATCCACCATTTCTCCATAAGACATATAGCCTGTATCTGGCAACCCTAATCTGGAAGCTGATATTGAGAAACCTAAACGAAACGCAGAAAACAAAAGTTAAACTTCTGATCTGCAAGCTGGAACACAAGTCGGCATATTGGAGTATAAAATAGCAAATGAGGCTGATGTTTATTGATCCTAATAATTTGCTTCCTACCATTAATTTATCTTCAAATGTCCTATAAGGCCTATATTTTCCATTGCATCCTTTTGGCATGAGTATAGTTCTGTTAACACAAAAGCAATCATATCTTATATATTATATGTTTTACAAATAACAAAACTCAAATGCTGTGGACATTGAGTTAAGAAGATAACTCTAAAATGAAGTACAAGCCCATATGATTGGGATTTAGGAATCTCTAGCTGTGAAAATGGAAATTTTCCAAGCTTTTGAAATCCAAACATCTGCAAAATGACATATTTACTATAATGGAATATTAAAAAGATCAGTTGTTAAATTGATATCAAACAATTAAAATCAACTGATAAGGAGCTTACAGACGGAGAGAACTTGAGTTGCAGATCATTATACATCTAAAGTAATGTAATATAGGATTGGGGGGGAAAATGAGCATAGTACAAGTGTAATTCAGTAAACTTAAGTTCGAAGTTGCAGTGCCCGAAGTGTGAATAAGAAGTAGATGGCTACATGCAATATATTCTACATTCTCTTGGAATCATATCCTCATTCATTGTCCAGAAATGATGATAATAAATGAATCCTTAAATCTTGAGAAGTGCGTACCACTGGTAAAGCAGTATTGGAAACCAGCTCTTTCAACGAGCTTCGCACTGAGACCATCGAAACAAGCAGGGCCTTGATGAACCCCTGGAGAGTCAAGAAGTCGGCGAAGTACCTTGACTGGAGCCTCTTTTACAAAGTTTCCGTCAACCGAGCAAGCTATGAAGGATCGGCGATGCAATCGGCTGAGATTACTGATTGATTTCCTGTGCATAGGGTGGATGAAAAGCGAAAGCGAAGGAGATGGGAGAGAGCATCCAGCTGGAAATGTAGAAAGTTTAGGAAACGCTGGTGATAGAGCACATCTATGGGGTGAAGGGGCATGATCATGGAGATGAGAGACACAGTAGCTTCTGCTGGTAACTACTGAACCCTCCATTGTTTCTCTTTCACACACACTCGCTCTCGCTCATGACCAGATTTCTTCTATTAATAGCGGATTAGATAGTTTGTCGTGCTTAGCGTCAGCAGCGGAGACTAAATAGTATCAAAATTACGTTTAAGACCCTGCAAAAATCATAATTACAAGTTTAGAACATGAAAGTTAAAAGCGTTTTCCGTTCACCACGTGGCACTTTTTCATTTTCACCAGGTGGCACCAACTCGCCTCAAGGTTTACTTTCTTCGTGTACAAGTTTTTTCATTTTTTTAATATTTCATTTTACCTTTTCCAATCCTGTTTAAAGCTTACATTTTAATTTTAATTAGGGCTAAGGTACAAAAAAATACACATGAGCTTTTTTCTCAAGAATATCTAGCACCATGTGCTTTTTTTTGGAGCAAAAACACACACGCGGTTATCATTTTGGAGCAAAAGTCATATCCCACTGTTAAGTCATTGTTCACCGTGATAAGAGAGAAAGAAATGAAGTGAACAGTAACTTAACGGCGGTGAACAGTGACTTAACGGTGGATGTGACTTTTGCTCCAAAATGGTAACCACATATGTATTTTTGCTCTAAAAAAAATATGTGGTGCTGGACACTCCTGGAGAAAAAGTTCATGTGTATTTTTATATTTTAACTCTTTTAATTAAACAGGATATAGGAAGCGATTACCTCTTCAACTGGAGGAAGCCTTGAGTGCGTTCAATCTTTTAGACCCTGCAAGCTTCATATTCTCAATCTCCTTTTATTGATATCTTAATAAGTCTGTTCAGAAGTGACATGGCATTTTTTTCCACTTGTACACTTACTCATCACTTAAATAATCCACCTGTCAGCCACTTAGCATATCCTAACGGTAGTTCCAAGTCTGTTCTTACTTGTCTAACGTTTCTAAAGAAGGACTAACACTGTTAACATAGTAATCTTTGGGGATTTAATAAAAAGAAAAAAAATTATAACAACTAATAATCTAGTAAAATTTTAGGGATTGACAAAAAGTTGTCCCTAAATAAGGTTTAGGCTATATTAAAACTTACTAATAATTTTTACAACTTTTTATCCTATCCAGTCATAAATATAGAAGCCAGCTAAAAATTCATTTTGATCCTAAATAAAATATATCTATTCACTTATGTTAAGGATTTTTTCGAGATAATTTTAATACATAATTTGAAAAGGGAATTTTGATCAACGGGTATTGATCAAAGGAACTTTGATCAAGGATTCTTCTATATCAATTTGATACTTCCTTTGTATAATGTAGAGGCTACCTTGCTGCTCACTATCAAGTAACTGCATACCATAAGAATGCAATTCTGGAACGTAGAATATATATTTATTTACATATAATGTGAATATCAATTCAATGGATCTTTCTCTGTAATCGCTAATCCTTTTGCCTTGTATTGGTATGGGTTTGAGTACAATGGTGAGATGGATACTCTCTAAAAAGAAAATTGACTAATTGTCTTGACTATTAATCAGCAGTCTTGGTTATCGTTAGTAGTGTTGGATGATCAAACTTGTCCCAGAGAATATTCTCTCCGCATAAACAAGATTCTCTCCAAGATAAATTAACTATTTAGATGAATCCATGGTGATTCTGAAACAACCTACCTTACTCATCAGTCATCACAACACTCAGACACTTAGCCGACAAAACAATTCTACCGCCATAGAAGCCTCTATCATGGTAGTAAAAGGATAATGCTCAGAGTGTGATTATCATGGTTATAAATGAAATCAGGTTAAATTGGGGACAACCTGGATAGAAAAGATTTCAGCTACGGATAAGAACAATGGCACTATCAAGGTCATAAAAAGAACTCATTAACTCACAATTGCCAAATCAATTGATTTAGCCAGATTCACACGCATAAACATGCTAGAAAAGAATGATGCCCATCTAATATGATCAACCCCTGATTAACTGCAGTATAATCTCAACTTATATTTAAGGGGCATCATGCCTTTGCTCAACAGATTAAATCCGGATTTCTCAAGTAAATAATACTCGAAACATAAAATCATTCGGTGGATCCACATAGATCAAGCGCACACATAAATCCCATGGCCTACGGCCAACTACCAGCGACACGGTCCAGTATAAATTCCATAAACCAGGAAGCAATTTGCATAGTACAGATGAGCGGTAATGACAAACATAAACTAAAAGCTGGAGGTGGGACAAATTATAGTAGCTTCGGACCCGCAGTGCCTTACTCGCTGCACCTTACTAGGAGCTTTCACCTGAAAATGGTAAATTTAACAGAGTGAGACCACCATCCCAGGAACATAATTTCTACTCACCTTACCTACCACCACCACCCATGAGGTGCCAGGTGGGTCTAACGGTTAACAGCAGAAGTAAGCATTTTCAAACATCAACATGATATATAATACATTTCAGTAGCATTAATTGGCAGTCAGAACTTAGAACAGTTACAATAGGATTCCAGTCCATTCATTGTCTCATAACATCAAGCTAACTCCTAAACCCCCCTTATCTTTATTTTTGCCGACTGAACCCATGTGCTCAATACTAGACCATGTCACTCGTTACTCTAATGAGCTATCCACAAATGTGACGAAAACCAGCTAAAGTCTACAAAGCACACAAGGGGCCATGACTTCCTCCAGTAGGGGATGCTGCCCTGGCAAGAGAGGGCCAACCATAGAGTGCCATATGGTGGTTGTGCCACATGGTCACAACATAACAAATACTCCTCTCAATCTGCCACTAACAAATAATTTGAATACAGGGTTAGTAAGGAATTGTCTATCATCATGTATTCAACACCATTCCATATCAAGTCATACAGCATAGTTTCCAATAGCATACATACAGCCAAAAATCAACATCCTCCATGAAATGACACAGAGAAGAACTCCGGATTTTTGGACGTTCGTTGCAGAAAATGGCATAGATTTCAGACTCTGAATTTCTAGGATGTTACAGATTCTATTATCAACAAAAGAACTTTCCCTTCGTACACATTTGTGGAAATAGAATGCTGAATCAAGATATATATATAAGCACTACATTGTTTGAAAAAGAAGGAAAACAAGAATGTATAGTGGGCTAATCTAAAAGAAAATTTCAGGGGTATATATCACAAATGAGAAGCCTAGCGCCATTGCTTTATGATGTGCTCTTAAGACAAGCAATGCACATTTCATGTAAGAGGACTTTCACTAACCTCTTGTTGAAGGGATCTGATCCAGGCTTGTAGCGTAACGCTTCTCTTCTTCATAGTAGGTATTGAAACCAACGAGATCCTTAATTTCTTCAAAAGACGGCATGCTTCCAGGAGGAGGAATATGACCTCCTCTAATGGCAGTCAGGGCATCCTACATGTTAAGTCATTGAAATCATTTATTCTTGGTTACAAGAAAACTAAATTATCTTTTAGTTCTGACTTAATACAGAAAGAGGTTGGATAGATTTCCAAATCAAAAATTTCAATGTGTGAAAACAAGCAAGACAAATGGACATAATAATTGCTCAACGCCTCAAGTCTCAACTCAGTTATGAGGAGCAGAAATGAGGTCGAAAACTTCATGTCAAATTAGTAACTGGACAATTGACCCTATCACTAAATTTGCAAGATTGGAAGTCATTGTAGATTTACCTCATTTAAAATATCCACAACAGAAATAGATTTAGAATTACAAAATTATTTAGTTCAAAGATCCCAGATCATCGCCCCCAAGTAAAAGTTGTGATAAAATTATTCTAGATAATCTTCATAATATTCCCTACCAAGATTATGTTACAGCAATTCCTTCTTCGCTTTAGATAGTATTGCTGCAAATAAATGATGCCTTATATTACATTCATCAATTAAATAAAGCATGTATTTGGACTTTGGCATCTACATACACCCTTAAGGATGTTAATATTAGATCAAGAAATATTGGCAACAACTTATTCAAGATGAGCGTTGGGATTTTCTTTTATATTTCAGTCAATATTATTTACCAAAAAGCAAATTCAGTAACTTGTATTTGTTTCTCAGGAAAGAAAAGGAAAAGGGCATGTTACCTGCATTGCTCGTATAGAAACACCAATCAAAGAAAGTGGATATACCACAATTTTGAAGCCAATTTCTTCAAGTTCTTGAGGATCAAGTATTGGTGTTTTGCCTCCTCCTTCAAGCATATTGGCCTACACAAGAGCACAAGATCTTACAATAATGCATACGGTTTCCTGATTTTGATTCAGGATTTCTTCATTGTACATGTTGTTAAGTTACTTGGGAGTTACTCATAAAATTTTTCTAATAAACAAGACTAATTTAAGGATGTGACTTTACAACAGTCATTGCTTAGTAAACAAAAATTCTATAAGCTGCCTAGAAGCTTCTACATATAACAAATGAGTAAAATAGTTTTTTTAATGTGTATATATATTTATAAAAGAATTTGAGTTCAGATAAAAAAAATACCATTTTTGGAACAAGGGGAGAAACTTCACAAAATGCTTTCATTTCCTCTTTTGACTCCAGCGCGTCAATAAAAAGAACATCAGCTCCAGCATCAGCATAAGCCCTTGATCTTTGGAGTGCTTCATCCAAAGACACTGCTTGACGAGCATCACTTCGTGCTATAATGACTATATCAGAGCCACTCTCTGTTCTAGCATCCACAGCTGCTTTAATCTTCATCACTGCCTCCTCTCTGGGTACCACTTTCCTTCCTTTTGTGTGGCCACATGCTTTTGGAGATACCTAGCAATAATTATCAGGCAAAATTAAATAAAGTAAACAATAGAATAAGTCAAATCCATGACACCAGGAATGCTAGGACTGATGTTAGAGACAGATACAAAGAGAATGGGGATAATTTTTAGATCACCACACAACTGTTACAGAATAAAAACATGACATATAGAAAGAAACCTGATCTTCAAGAAAGATTCCAGCAAAACCAGCTCTAATATAACCCTTGACTGTCCTTTTAACATTCATTGCATTCCCATATCCATTATCACCATCTGCAATTACAGGAATTGACACAGCTTCTGTAATTTGTCGACCCTGATCCAACATTTCTCCATAAGACATGTAGCCTGCATCTGGCAACCCCAATCTGGCAGCCGACATAGAGAAACCTAAACAAATCAAAGAAAAGAAAAGTTAAATTGCTGATCTACAAGCTGAAACACATCTCCGCATCTTGCATTATAAAATAGCAAAATGAGGCTGATGTTTATTGATCTTGGTAATTTTCGATATTCCATGATCAAACATCTTTTAATGCCATTTTTAACATTCAAGAGCAAATCGGCGACTTCTGAATTAAACGCTTTGTGATACTAGTGCAATCTAATTGGTGATTTATGGTCTTGAATGGTTCCCATTTATCTATATGTAGAGGAATGACAAATAACAAGCAAGCACATGGAATGACCAGAATTTTTACTAAAACGTAGATGGCTATAATCAATAAATTCTACTTTCACTCATCGACCAGAATCATATCATCATTCATTGTCCAGAAATAATAGTAACGACGACTGAATCCTTAAATCTTGAGAAGCGCGTACCACTGGTAAAGCAGTATTGGAATCCAGCTCTTTCAATGAGCTTCGCACTGAGACCATCGAAACAAGCAGGGCCTATATGGATCCCTGGAGAATCAAGAAGTCGACGAAGTACCTTGACCGGAGCCTCCTTTACGCTGCTAACCACTGAACCCTTCATTGTTTCTCTTTAGCTCTATCCTTCTCGCTAGTAGTCACTATTACCTATTTGATAGTTGTCGTACTTCACTACTTTGCGTTAGCAGCCGAGACTTTTGCAAAAATCTCTGGATCTTGATTTGGATGCCACCTAATATTATTGCTTTTGGATTAGGGATGGAAACTCTTTTTCAATTTCAATGTGACTCAAAGGAAGATTGTAATAGGACTATGGGAGTTTTGTTTTGATGTGTATAAACATAAAAGTGAATTTCTAACGCTAATTAAAATAATTCCTCGGCAGAAGCATTATTATTGTTAAATTCACAAATTCCCTCCAAATTTTATTGAAGTTTTCTAATTTCTATTTTATAAAACAGTGTTGAGATACTTTTAATTCTGACTTGTTTTAGTTTTTTAGATTTGTTTTTACTGTGTTTGACATATATATATATATATATATATAAGAGTAATTTTGTTTCAATTTACACAATCGTACTTAAGAAACACTTTTTGTTATTCTCAAATGAACACTTAAACATGTACTAGCATGATTGAACTTTCGGTTTTATACATCAATTTTACTATTTTAAAATTATAAGATGTATAAAGTCACTTTTAAGCCTCTGTTAACCTTTCCAATTTAATTATATTTAATGGATTTATATATGAATTTTATAAAAAAAATGTTGAATATGATAAATTATATATGTTTATGAATTTAATTTTGATTATTCACATTTTAAATATATTTAAATCAAGCTATTATTATTTTCCATATTTTTATTATTTAATTCTGTATTTTAAAGCCTACTCCTTTTTATTAACAAGAGTATATATTCTTGTCAATTTACTAAGTTTATATTATTATTTATCAACAGTTTACTTAAATTCGTAAATTTAACAATTTTAATAATAAATTATGATAAAATTATAGAAATTAAATAATTAATTGTTCATAAATTTAAGAATTAAGGCCTAAATCCCCCTCGAAAGCATCTGCCGTGAAATGTTATTGCCCTAAAATTTTTTGACTCATAATCTTACCGAAAGTTTTTTAACCGCGCCTTATTTTAAGGATAATTGCGTATTCTTACTCTTCCACCACATCCTTAGTCCTTACCTCTCTTCCCTCCCTCTCCCTCACTCACCCTTTCTGGAAAACAGAGAAGAGCGTTGTTCGAAACAGAGCCCAGAGCCCTTTGTCGGGAAGCTACAAATGCATCCATATCTATAATCATAGCTAATTCCTTCTAAAACTACAAGAAGCCATGCTCTCATACTAAATTTTAACGTAAGTGGAACAAGTTACTAAATTAGACGCTACACCAGCCTATGTACTGGCTCTCTTAATTCTTTCTTGATCCCTTCGGCTACATCTCAGGTTACAATGGCATTTTACAGCAGTACAACATGGTGTCTACATTTATACAGCTATAACTTTCTTCAATTAGACAATTACCATATGTTTGCAACCAAAATCTTGAACAAGCATTATTTATCTATCTTCGAGGAAGATCAAAGCACTATAAACGCCCCAAAATATACAAGCTGAACTTTTGAAGCTATTTTTTTTTTTTTTTGGGGGGGGGGGATAAATAACTATAAAGTTATTAAAAACATCCTCGAATACTAGAGATAGTAAGCCAGGTGGAGAAGGCAAGACCAAAATTGATCAGGACGCAGAGGTATATACGAACCCCGTGGTCACAATCTACAAGCTGAGAGGAAGCTATGAATTTCATTCCAGTTGAAGAAATAAAAGTTCGAGGTTTGAATATTGTAGCAACAAAATAAATAAATAAAGAGAACAGGGGTTCAGGAAAATAAAAGTACCAATATCAATAACGATAAAAAAAAAAAAAAAAAAAAAAAAATCCCCTTTTTGGACAAGTGACCAACGCTCACTTCGTCCATTTTCAAAAATCAAGCTTCTCTGATGAAACTTTCATGTTTCTCTGTTACTCGACGTGAACAAATCTTCTAGAATTAGAAATATCCAATTTCAAATGTATCTCCACGAGTTTACTAGAATCAGACGAATTGTGTGCACTGTGAGTAGAGAGAGCTAATTATGTATTCGGCAAAGATGAAGCGATCAAGGCGTCCTGAAGAAACTGGCGCTGATAATGGAGTGGTTTGTGAGGAAACCCTCTGTCCTTTTGTCCGTGAGGAAGCCCTATTTTCCTTTCGCCAATGATGGAGGGGTCCGAATTGTGCGATTTGTTATGCCCATATGTTTTCATAAGGGTTCCACAGGTTTGAGCAGAGGATGACAGAGATTAAAACAGAGAAGCCCAGCACAAACTTCAACAAGGCATCCATGATTTTCATGTCCGTATCAAATATGTTTGGGCGGGTATCTCTCTTAGTGGAGCGGAGCGGATTCCCTCAACATCTCAATTCTCGTCATGTATCCTTCCATCTTCTTTACTACATCCTTATTATAAGGCACTAACTACTCAAAATTTTTAGTCATTTTTATAAGTCACCAACTACATTTAACTAACTTATTTATTACTATTTCCTATTATACCCTTACTTTAACAAACTTTTTTAAATTTATCTCATTAAAGTAGGGATAAAGTTGGAAACTTTTATTAATTTTAGGCTCATTAATGACTTAACTTCCATTTTCTTGGTTTGTGAGAAAAGATAATTGGTGCCTTATAATAAGGACCAGAGGGAATATTAATTTTAACCATCTATTTCATCTTTACCTCGCGAAATATTTTTACCTCGTGAGATAGAGATAAATGGCTCAGATTAACTTTTAATTGAGATCAATGATGTTAAGGAATGGCAGACACTGAGAGAAACTAAATCCAAGTGGGAGTGAATCCTAGAAGAAGAGAAGAAAATTTTTGTTGGAGGGAACGAGGGTGAAAGAAAGGGAGATGGGATGACGTGTGGGACCCTCTTCCCTTCCTATTATCCTCTCACCCTTTTAGAAAAAAGTTTAGATTTAATGTTTTATAAAAATGTAAATATATATGTATTTGATTATAGAAAAATATGTAAAAATAATATTTTTATAAAATATAAAATCTGAACCATTTAAATTTCACTTCAACGGTAAAGATAGGAAAGAGGATGAAAGACAATTTCGTGAGATGTAAGAATAAGACACTTTTCTGGTGGCCATGTAAGGAAGTACGGTCAAAATTAACAATAAAAATAAACAGGGTTAAAAAATGAGATAACAAATTATACAACATTATTATTTTAAAAAAAATTTATAATAAAATTAAGAGCAAAAAAATTCCAAGACAATATTTGTACTTTGCCAATATTTTTAGAACAGATTTCGACATTCACTCTAAATTTAATACACTTGATCGTTGGATTGGTCAATTAGTTTAACTCAAACCTGGAAGAACACTTTGGGCCTGTTTGGGTTAGCGATGGCTTAAAAGCTAGGTAGGAAAAAAGTCACTTTAAACTAACTAATGTGTGTTTGGATTGTCCGCTTGACTTTTTACAGAAGTAACTTTTTTTCTAACTGATGTGTGTTTGGATTATTATTTAAAAAATTAGGTGAGATAAAAAATGACTGAAAAAGACATGAATCATATTGAATATTATATATACATATTAGTTGTATATATTAAGTTAATGAAAATTTTAATTTAAACAAAAATTAAATATGAAAAAAGACAATAGGGAGTACTATTTCTAAAGTTGGCATTATGTCATTACTGGAAACATATAGAAATTAGGGGCCCAGATGTACTTTTCCTTGGGGGGAGAGAGTGTGTGACTTGTAGAGTAATTTTTAGGTTAAGGTGCAAAAATACACATATGTTTTTTCTCCCGGAGCGCCCAGCACCATATGTTTTTTTTTTGTGCAAAAATACACACGCCGTTAGGTTTTAGGAGCAAAAATACCACTTCCGTTAGTTGACCGTTAACTGATCGTTAGTTGACCGTTAACCATGGTGAAATTACCTTTTTGCCCTTAGTTTAAAAAAATTAAAAAAGAAAAGGGTTAAGGGCAAAAGAGTAATTTCACCATGGTTAACGGTCAACTAACGGAAGTGGCATTTTTGCTCCTAAAATCTAACGGCGTATGTATTTTTGCAAAAAAAAAAAAAAAACATATGGTGCTGGGCGCTCCTGGAAAAAAAATATATGTGTATTTTTGCACCTTAACCTTTTTTTTTTCCAACAATAACAAACAAAGGGCAAGCACGTTAGTAAAAAAACTATGAAATAAAAATTTGAAAAAAACCTAGTTATGTTGCGTTTTTCAGCTTGGCCCGGTGAACGTGCTGCATGTTCCAAACATTTTGCCTTTACATGAAGAGTTAGGTGTGGTAGGATATTTAGTAGTAGGAAAATGTGGCTTGATCAACGTATTGTTCTTGAAAATGCTCCTCATATTGTACAGGGGTTTATAAACTTTGGGGGGCAAATAATTGGTGTATTTCTGATAGTGTCAAATTAAATCTGTTTACCACTAATAAAAGAGCTTGTTAGCTTGTCCCAAAATTAATTTAGACTACGCTTTTGCAGGAGATTCAAATGAAGCTGCAATTTTGTGGTTAGTGATTAAGTTGCTGGATGGAACCATTAAGAATTGCGCAACATTTATGGCGGAAGCAATGGTCATTTTTAAAAACACTATAGAAATATATAGAACATTTTCAGGAGAAAAAAGAGAGAGAGAAAGCGTAAGCATTTTCCTGAAGATCACAAGGACGATTTTGCCCTTCATCGTTACAAAATCGTAATGCTGATGAGCCCTCTTTCTCTTCGAAAATCTATAATCCATGAGTACATAGACAATTTTATAAAACTTGTACGAGACTAACGCGCTGGTTTGAAAGTGGGACGTGGTGTGGATCGAATTCGATTAACAGATATAAGAGAGACTCAGATCTAACCTAACTTAAAAGTAACTGGGATGCGCTTCCATTTTTATCTTTAGCATGATGTTTTGGACTTCGATTCTTAAGGTTTAGAAAAAGAGTCAACGTGAGATAAGTTAGAAGAATTGGTTTCCGGCTTTACCCTTGAGTTAGTAGGCTTTTGACGTGATCTGGCTTATTGTTATTCTCGGAAGATCACATATATCGAAGTATAAAACAAGTACTAAAACATTGATGATTTAGAATAAAAGAGATAACAAGAAGGCCTATATATATACAATAATATATTAACTTTAATCTTAAAATTTATCATAATCCAATCTAATAAATCAAATTAAATCACAATATCATAATAAATAATAATAAAAAATTTGTATTTTGGTGAATACAAATTCATTTCATGTAACTCTGCAAAACTCATCCCATAGAAAAATGATCCAATATACTTTTACAATATTAAGAACGATCAAAAATCAAATATTACCCTCCACTATAGAACAAACACATACTTTATTTAACAACTAACTGTCTAAAGATCCCACGCAGCGAATCAAGATTCAAAACAATCCTAATGCTTTTATGATATACTCGATCCTTGTTCTTTTCCTCAAGAGTTGACCACATTCTTCAACCTAAGCCATTAAAAAAGAAATTAAAGATTAGCTTTACTATTAAACAGAATGAGAGAGGAAAAAAAAAAACCATACTTTTCCAAGAAAAAAAAATCTGTACATACCTTCATAATCAAACATTTACAATATTATCCTCAATCTAAGGATTGAAAATTTAAATGTTGAATCCATTTTTCCCAACCATATTTTACTCTCATCTTATTACCTCGTACTTGCATAACAGAAGAATACATAAGTGCTTCCAAAATATGACGTATATCATCGGTCAATGCCTTAATCCTTCTGAACTCTGCTATTACACACACATCAACCCAACCATAACAATCCATCTTATTTTTTAAGTATGCATCATTGACCAAATTTTGTTCACTAAAATAATACTCAATCTGTCTCACAATCTTGAGATACAGCTTAGGATCTTCTGGTGGCAGTGGCCTTTGAATACTTAGAGGTCTTAAATACTGAGGAGGGACATAATAACAATAACAATAATAATGATAATAATAATGATGATGATAATAATAATAATAATAATAACAAGGAGGATTAATCATCACATTATTCACAATGTGTGGTGGCATGATGGGAGGAGATGGATGATTATAGGGAAAATAATAAGGATTACTTAAAATTGGATGAGTATTGTAATAAAAATAGTTATAATTAGAATGATTTGGAGGCAGAGGAGGGCGTGATCTAGTGGTTCTCGGTATACGGTGAGCAACATCCATATCCATATTTGAATTACAAGTGATAATGACTTTTAAGGAAAGAGATGAGAGAAATAAGTAAGTGCTAAAGATGAATTCTTGGAGGTGATTAGACTTTGAGGGGAAGAATGGGTGATGGAGAAGTGAAGAAGTAACCATGTCTTTATATAGACAGAAAGATGTACCAAAACTCCTAACGAGATGAATTAAAATCTTATCAACTTGTTTTTTTTTAATCATAATGGATATCCTATTATATCTTTAAATATATATATGATTTTTATTATTTATATTTGGATTAATTTAAATTTGATATCCATCATATCATTATATTTTACTAAAAAAAGGTTACGTTTATTAATATTTTTTTAGATATAAAATTGTTTACTTAATGCGTGTTTTCAGATTCAAATGATTTTAAAAATATTTTTGAATTCTGTTTTGGATAACACTGAAGTTAATACTTAGTTATTTTTAATTTTTTAGATTAAATTTTTATCGTTTAAGATCATGAGTGGATATTTTCCAGTATAATTCTTTAAATTTGATTTGAAATTATATATAAATATTATTTTTTAAAAGAAAAAAGTTGATTCTTTTTTCAAGATAAAATAGGATAATTTAAGGGGTTAAATGTTTTTTCAAGATAAAATATGATTAATTTAAATTCATATATAAATTGATTTAGTATATCTTTCTAATAGATTTACATTTTTTGACAATATTTTAAAATTTTTAGGATTATCATTTCTTAAAAACACTTAATAGAAATAGAGCATTTTCAGGAGAAAATAAATTAAAGAAAGATTCCGACGCGGTTTACCTGAGTTAGCATTATTGGGATGATTTTGTCGTCAGTTTAAAATGTTGGGAATTAACTTAGCAACATATGCAAAGTATTGGAAAGGATTAAAAACAAATTAAAACCAGATGACTTATTTCAAAATATGTAAATAATCTATAAGGACCAATTTTTTTATTTTTATTTTTAATCTTTTTTTTTGGGTCAACTAATCTTTTAACATTACTAAATTTGTTAATATTACTAGCAAATTATCTATAAAACGTAATTTTATGAATTAAATTAAAAAAATATATAAATTTAATTTAATGATAATTAAATTTGATTTAATAATATTAATTAATATATAAAAGCACGTGAAACCATCTGATAACTAATAACGAAAGATACAATTTATGGTTTTTAATTATTTACTCCTAAATTTATCAATAAAATTTTCAATTTAAGAATATACATATAATAAGTTTTTTTTTATATATTATACATATAATGAGTATATAATAAGCTATACCATTTGTAAGTTATTACTGATTTCTTAAACTTATTGCAACATTGAAAAAATGTGGTATATGAAAGCTTGAGAGGTGAACCTTTTTTTTTTTTTAATGACAAGTTAGGTGAGACAAGACTTATTGATTACCAAAAAAAAAATTATAATAAAAAATTTGACGATTGTAACATTATTAATATATTTTTTCCGGTTTTAACCTTTCATGAGCTAATTATTAATTTAATCAAATTATTCTTCGTTTGTAATTAGCGATAAGGCGGGAACATATTCCCTATAAAGCTTTGGAATCCCACTGCTCTTTCCTTTTCCCCTCTCTGTCAATCTCCATTATTCTTTCTTTCTTTCTTTCCTTCTCATTCATCTATATATACATATATTCCACCTTTTCCCTCCATTTTCTTCATCGATCCAGAACCATCAAAGTGTCACTCTGTAAGTTTTTCTTCTTTTCCATTCTCCGTTTTCCCGAATTGTTTGTTAAATCCCGCTCTCAATGTTCTTGCAGTTGCAACTTCTTAAATAAGATATTCAATTCGATTATTGTATTGAGGATTGTGTTAACTTAGTTCGTAAAAGGAGACAGTATATTTTCTTATAATTCTTGGTTTGATCCTTATGCGAAGCAATTTGCTGGTGTAGCAGATTTTGATTTGAGTAGATTATCATCAAACTTGAATAATTGATTCAACTCAAGAACACCTTTATCACTTAAAATGAAAATATATACAATTTCCTTCCATCTGGTGTACTGCATGTCTTTATAGTTTGCTGGAGAATATTTACCTCGTCTTTCCATTCCTTTACATGGTGGGATTTCTAAAGAATTAGAAATTGAAACGTTCTTTTTAATGTCCTTCTCTACGGATTACAGTGTTAGAATCGTTTACTTTGATATTATGCTTAGAATTCAATGATCTGTCAAAAGTACTTCGACCATTAACATAGGTAAATAAATCTCTTTCATTAAAGGCGAATTAACCTTAGCTCTGAGCTCCGCTTTTTACCCAAAAATATAAGAAGAAAAGGAATCTTATTTATGATGAGTACATAAAAGAAATGGTAGTTAGCTTTACATGCTTAGAGCTGCAGTTTGGTGTTTGTTGCAGTTCAAGGCAGCAGCATCGTAGGCCGGTTTTATAGGCTAAAGCAGTCTGTCTCCATCTGTAATAACATTGCATTTATGCATCATTTTATACATCTACAGGTAAGTTATAATGCCTTATTCAAATCCTTTACGTAGTTTTCCAAAAGAATGTGGAAACGTTGATTATCCTGCTCTGCGTTGAATCATTTAAGTACATGTTACATAACTGAAGCTTGCTTTATGTTAAACTTAAAACAATAACTAAGGATTCAACTCCAACATGAAGTAGTTCATATATTTTGCTGGACTCATTGGTTTCCCTGTCTCTCATTGCAAGGGATGTCTTATCCTTGTCCATTTCTGAATAAAATGGGAGCCATGATTTGTTGTATGACCACAGCAAACAAATACAAGAAGTTGGATAGGAAGTTAGAAAGGAAAATAGTTGAAATTAATAGATCTTCTGCTGGTCAAAGAAATTTCAAGTCAATTGATAGTGTTGTTATGCGGTTCCCTCAGATCAGGGAGGGACTCAAAACATTAAAAGGAATCTTTGAAGAGTATGGTAAGTTCCCATTTTCAATATCCATCCCACCACCTTTTCTTTGAACTATAGTTCAACTTTGAAGGAAAACTAACTTTTATCTCACATGTTACGAAGACGAGGACTCTAATGGATCTATAGACTACAATGAACTTAAAAAGTGCTTTGAACAACTGCAAGTTCATCTACCAGAGGAGGAGATTAAGGATCTTTTTCATTACTGTGATATCGATGGAAGCAAGGGCATACAGTTTAATGAATTTATCGTTCTTCTATGCCTCATCTATCTTCTAGAAGAGCATTCATCCTCTGATAATGTATTGGGAAAAGGACTCGGTTTTATTTTTTACCTTCTTGATATTGAAGCTTTGCTTATTATTATTATATGATTATTTTTGTTTCTTTCTTCAAGGTGGAGTTAACACAGCTGGGAAAAATTTTTAATACCATAGTGGAAGTCTTTCTGTTTCTAGATAAAAATGGTGATGGCAAGCTTAACAGGAAGGACGTGGACAAGACCCTGAATGAGACTTATCCTTTGGAAAGATCCCCAGCTAACATCACTAAGATCCGATTTAGTATTTATTTGCTTCACTTTGTTAATATTGTCTACACGTTTTTCTGTTCTTTTTTTTCTTTCTTGTTTTATGACCTGTTTTAAATTCCTTTTTCTGTCTGTCATTTTTTGCAGAAGACATGGATTGGGACACAAATGGGCAAGTCACTTTCAGAGAGTTCCTGTTTGGTTTCTTAAAATGGGTTGGGATTGATGAGGATGAATTGAATCATCAAACAGAAGGTCATCCTATAGAGATAGATGACTAACTGATGTTAGGCTTTGTTAAATATGTATGACTTTAACTGTTATACATATGCTGGTGTACAGTTTTTTAATTTCCCATCTTTCAAACCCGAAAACTCAGCGTGTATTTGATCATATCTTTGCTTATTTTACTGAAATCATACTAAAAGTTTTCTATATATTTCTGGTGACCCTGAAATTTAATAAAGCAAAGCATGAATATTATAGAATACAAAATTAACATCCCACTCCAGCAGAAGGATACATCAATACCCTAGTCTAGCAGTCCTGTCTTGTTATATACAGTCTTGGCATATTTAGACATGACATAAATCCTAGCTCAATCAAGAAATGACAGAAGAAAAGCTTTCTTAATCAATACGAACTCTTAAAGCTCACATTTTACCGTTTGTCTTGAATTAACTCTCAGCGGATTCCTAGAGCTTGGATTCTCCTAATCAGTGACAACGAATATGCATTCCTTTCTTTCCAGTCTTCTGTGCTCTCTTTCTGGTTTTTTTCCATGATCAATCTGTCATTTCCATCAAGGATGCTTACTATTTGTCTCATGTTCGGTCTTAACTTTGGGTCAGATCGGGTGCATGCAATTCCTAACTTCACTAATCTCATCAGTTCTTTGTGATTGTACTCTCCACTGAGCCTTATGTCTGCTAAATTCTCCAGTGGTCTTTTTCTTGTCTCAAATTCATGAACCTTCTTCACCAATAGCACCTCAGGCTGCCGGAAGTCCACTGCCATCTGTCCACTGATAACTTCAAGCATCACCACACCAAAACTGTAAACATCAGCAGCAGAGGTAGCTTCACCGGATTCTATATATTCCGGTGACATGTAGCCGAAAATCCCTCGAACCGACTTGTTGGTGTCTTTGACTATATGATGTCCATGCTCATTCCGGGTCAAAAATTCAGCCAGGGCAAAACTGCTGAGTCTTGGGTTCATATCGGGCTCAAGGACAACAGCTGAAGAAGTGATGTTCCTATGAATTACATGTTCTTCCCATTCCTCATGAAGGTAAAGAATGGCAGAAGCTAGTGATTTTATTATATCGTATCTGTGATGCCATTTCAGGACAGAACTCCCATCTTTAGCATTGTTATGATGGAGAAGATGGTGACTGAGAAGTCTTGTTGCTGAGTAATCATACACAACAAGCATTTCCCCTTGCTCGGTACACCAACCTCGAAGCTGCACCAAATTCCTGTGGCGAAGCCTTGCTATATTTCGCAGTTCATTAGAGAATCTTTCGCGCAGCGCAGGGCACGTCTTCATTCCAAGGCGTTTCACCATGACATGGCAACGATCACCAAGGATGCCATGGTAAGCAGTTCCAAAGTCCAGCTCTGCTACCTTCTTAGACTCAGAAAAATGATCTGTAGCCATGGCAAGGTCCTTGTATGATATCTCCCTCGGAGCTTCAACCACAGGAAATGATGTGTTTTGGTGATACATGCACTTTGCGGAGGAGATTCCGCTGTTTCTATCTTCAGCAGTCATGTATATTGTCCTCCCATTTGCTGTAACATAGTTGGATGAAGAATAGTTGGTGATTATGCTGACATTTTCTGTGTTGGCAGTGCTGGAGGCATTTGTGCTGCTTAGACTTGTATCAGATGGAGAAGATAAAGTAATATATAAAGGGTGGGAATGGAAAGAAGGAAGAGCTGGTAATGGGCTTGAAATGTCAGAAAGTGCTTCTACAATCCATCTCATGCTAGGCCTTGATTGTGGTTCATTGAGTGTACAAAGAAGGCCAACGTGAAGTAAATGTTCCATATCAGAAAGCTTGTAGGAACCATCTGGTAGCCGAGAATCGCCTACTGCTAGCAGCTTCCCTTCATCAGATAGCCTCCTAACAAAGTCGAGCAAAATGATCTTATCATCAGGGTATGCAAGATCAATAGCTCTCCTTCCAGATGCCACTTCCAGCACAACTATACCGAAGCTGAACACATCAGATTTCGAGGTAGCGATGCTTTTCTTCTGGAAACTCTCGGGGGGCAAATACCCAATTGTGCCACCAATTCTTGTTGTCTCAGCCAACCTGAAAGGGTCAATTTTGGTTGATGTTTTCCTACTTTGATTATTGTTATACTCAAGTTCATGTTCTAGCCACCTTGCCAGGCCAAAGTCACCCAACCGGGCATTGTACTGGGAATCAAGCATCACATTGCTGGTTTTCACATCCCTGTGAATGATCTGATTCTCTAGCTGCTCATGAAGATAGTATAATGCAGCTGCCAAGCCTTTGATAATCTTCCCACGCCTTCCCCAGCTGAGAGGCTCAGAGTCTGGACTCTCCGGCCGGCGAAAGAGTATACGGTCAAGGCTGAGGTTAGGCATGTAATCATAGACAAGGTACAACTGATCTTCATGAACACACCAACCCCTGAGCCTGACAAGGTTCTTGTGTCGAAGATGAGCCACGGCTGCTAACTCAGCAGCAAAAGTCTTCTCAAAATGCTGGCCTTTCTCTGCTAAGCAACATTTGACAGCAACCACTGTTCCATCACTGGGCAAAACAGCCTTGTACACTCTCCCAAACCCTCCACTTCCCAGAACATGATCCTCACTGAAACCATTAGACCCTATGAAAAGCTCAGCGAAGCTGAAGATTCTTGGGCTGTCCCCACCAATCCTTGCAGAGAGTTGTACTCCATCCATGTCATGAAACAGCATGACTGAGCCTTGGTTCCCTTTCCCTACTTCATTGTTGAAAAACCTCGAACAGTTTGTGTCATACAATTTGCTCACAGAATCACGAAAGAAGGCAATAACTTGACCACCACAGGCCCTGTGTTGTTTCTTTGTCTTTGTCTTTGTCTTGGTTTCTTTCTGGGAAGATTGGTTGACTTTTGATGGGGGGTGTTGCTTAAACTCAGAAGAATCTGCAGGTAAAACGATGCAGAGATGCTTGAGCTGCATGGTGGTGGTGGTGGGGCTTTAGGCGCTATGCTTGAATCTGAGAAAGATGAACATGGAGAAAAAAGGTGATGGCCTAATGGTTTATGAGCAATAAGAATTTGAAGCTTGTTGGTATAATTAGTGGGACGAAGAAGAAGGAGGGATTGATCTTCATTATGTGGTGGGTGGTATTTTTCAACGCGCTTAGGTGAGCATGGTTGAATTGTATACAACTATATGCCAAATTGGAACCTACCCTTATATGAACTCACCTAAAGATGATTTCATTGGCTTTATTTTTTATATTGAAAATCTCAAATTCTTTCTGGAAACTTTTGAAAATTTCCATGACTTAATTTCAAGTTTTCAATCCCTTAAAGTTTGCCGCAGAGGAAGAAAAATTTGCCAACAAAAAGGCACCTGTATATATGTGTGTGTGTAATATATGTATCTGAAGTGAAAGGTTGTCACTGTCTTGCTCTATGTTTCATGAGGTGGATATCCATATCAGCGCAAGTATAGGGCTTCAAGACAAAAATCAAATTCCACTAAGACAAATTTGTACAGCTTTTCTGGTTGAATTTAGGTGATATGGCTTTTCATTTAACCCTGCAAATGGGTTGTTCATCAATCAAGAACTGTTTCTGTACTTCTTTTTTGCTTAAAATTTGAAAAGCCCTTGGGAGGGAGATTGTGACAATTAAGATTAATCTGATTTACTATTCACGCCGCCTTCTTTTTTTCATCTTTTGAAATTAGAAATTTTTTTCTTACTAATGAGGTTATAAGCGGGATTAGACTCATTAAACGAGGGTTTTCATAGTATTAGGCTATAAAGTCGTTATCACTACTAATACCTTCTTTTTTTACTTTGAAGTTTCTTCTCTAACGAGAAAGCATCAAGTCAAGCAGAAGAAATCTGCTTTGAAAAAAAATATTTCTTCAATATTTCAAGTTTGAATTCATAATAATTGAGAGAGTTCCATTCCATTTGTGGTTAACAAATACCCAAATTCAAACCAGTCAATAATCCTAATATTAGAAAATAAATAAATAAATTCATAAAAAATTTCCGCGAAGGGAGTGATCTTCGCTCCGTTGAATTACTTCAGAATGCATGCATTTAAAAATTGAAAAGAAAATATCAAGTTGGAGAAAACAAATGAAAAAAATACCTAGTACAGATTTCCCCAAAATCAAATGATTAGAGTTTCATGTTTGAAGACGTCAAATTTTTCGTAGCATCATCCAAAACAAAAACAAAAACCATGCTAGTGTTGGCTATTACTCCCTCCAGTTTTAATTATAAGACATGGTTGACCTTTTTATAAAAATTAAGGAAGTTAATTAAATTAATTTAAAGTGTTTTTATTTTTATTTTTTCTTCAAACTAATTAATTTGACTAATAAACTAATATATAATATAAGAATACACAACACATGAAATGATTAAGTAACTTATTTAACTTCCTTAATCTCCCCAAAAAAGTTAACTATGTTTTATACTTAGGACCGAAAGTAGTATCAAATATTGTGCCCTTCGGAATCTTTTGATAGAGATTAGTTATTTAAGCAAAACTCAAGACTCAAAGATACAGGTTGAGAGCCTCTTTGGAAACCCCCAAATCTAGGTTTCAAAAGTTATTCTTTGTAAGCCGAGACAAAACTCTTCTCCCAATTTACGGCGTAAATCCTAAAAACTATTATCTAAAAACTAAATCTAAATGAGCTCTAAACAAACAAACAAAACTTTATACAAAAGTTAAAGAATTGTGAAAGAGAATCTGGCTAGGTAATAGAAGTAATTAGTATTAACTCTCGTCTTAAATATATGATAAAGTTTGTAGTGTAATTTATATTATAAACTTTATCTTATATTTAAAGTAGGAAAATAATGAGTAGATTTGATTACAAAATTTCTCTCCACATGAGTGGAATGGTACATAAGGGACACGTTTCTACATTATCATATTTGGTATTGCTTCAAACTAAAGTGAAAGCGTGTAGGACAGGTGGGAATGTATGTTGTCATCAGCAATGAAGTATGAAAGCTGTATTCTTAACCTATTTAAATCCATTTTTTTTTTAAAAAAAAAGATATATAAATTAATAATATTCAAGAATTTAAAAATCAAAATTTCTCATAGTACTTATCAGAAAATAAGTTTTGATATTTGATTTGGTCCCAGAATAGTTTTAAATCTAATATCGCTTCTGGATGACAATCCTCTTTTTTTTTTTTTTTTCCTGGTCTGAAAAATTCCCAATGTTCCTATCACTCATATTTCTTTAAATCAAATAATTAGTGGATAAGATAGGCCTCAAAGTCAAATGTTTACAGATCATCACACCATTTTAATTAATACGGGAGGCAGGTCGCCTCCACCAGCTTTGCGGATTAGCTAAATTCATTTAATCAAATAATTAAGTAAACCAAAACTCACGAAACACCCGATTTTTTTATTTTATATATTAATTGGTACAATTTACGTCAGTTGGTGGCTATAAATTTCCATTTCATACCAAAACAAACAAACGACTTGGTAGTAGTTGTGGACGTAATCACGGTTTAATTGTTTGGGGAGTTGTCTTAATCATAAATATCTACTGTTATTTACATATTTATTCATATTTTTTTAATTATTTTTATTAATACTTAATTAACAATAATTAAGAAGAAAGAATTAGAGAATTAAGGAAGATAACTCATTTTTTAGTTTTATTGATATGGTTATTAGTTATTTCCAATTTTGGCCCTTCATGGTACTCCCTTCATTCATGCGTAACATATCAGTTCAATTAATATGATGATATGCGACTCTTCTCTCTCCCTCAAAGCAATGGCCATTCTCTCTCCCGGTAATCCTCATTTTTCAATGGGAAGAGCCCTTGAATTTTCCTAATTCACATTTTTCAATAAAAGAGTAAAAGTGAAAATTTATTTAAATTTAGGACAATAAATAAATTAACTGTCACTTTTTGATTCACATAAAATTATAAGACACTTAGTAACAATTTTCACAAACCAATACAAATAGTTAAAGTCAATAAAATTGTCACACAATTTAAGTAATTTTTAATATTACTCTTACTAATTACATTAAATTCTAATATGATATTAATCATTACTCTTACCCACTACCTAATTATAGGTGTACATATAAAAAAAAACAATTAATCCTCTTCGAAAATAAACAATCTTATAAAAAAAAAATCAAATATACTTATTAGTTGATACCTTATAATATAAATATTAGAAGAAATATATTGCAGAATGAATAAAGCATCTCATCATTGCCATGTAGTGTAATAGCATGATAGCTATCTTATTATCTTATACCAATGAGTAGGAGATAACCTGTTTTGATCCCACTTATAATCTTAATAATATTTAGATTTTTGACAATGACATGATTTTTTTTTTTTAAAAAAAGAAAATTAACCCTCTAGCATTCCTTATTGAAAATGAAGATTTACACAGCCGTCAACCACATACCCACTCCAAGGTTGGGTCCGCATTATCTGCTAAGTACATCCATAAGCTTATGACTTATGAGTTCCTTCAAATGAGGTTGCACGACCTTTCATTTAAGGAGAGCTCAAGTCAAAAGGTTTTTTGGCCTTCTTTCTTGTTTTTCTTTTAATTAGAAGATGAAAAAGTAAAAGAGTTGGCGGATCGTTAATTATGCTTATGGAAAAGACTTATACATTAAACGTGGAGATTAATGGCATGGAGAATTTTTTTCTTATAAAATACTCTTTTTTTTTTTTTTTTGTTGCGCACGATGTCTCAATCAAATTAAATGCGAGCTATTTTAGAATAAGCCAAAGTTTATTGCATAGTATGCCTCTGTAACTATTCGCCAGTTACCATTCACCAAGTCTACATATTGCTTGGTCTCAAAAGCAATCAAAACTTTTGTGACGGTATATCACAAAGTTTAAATAAACTGTACACAAGGCTATAATTATTATTAATTAATTATTGTAAATTACATGACCCTTATATGCGCACACAGAAAAGGAGAAATACATGCATGATACAATTGATAACTTTTTAAATTATATATATAGCACATGGAGATTTAAAATAATGTTAAAAATGCTTATCATTACAAAACAAGTTTAAACACTTATTTCCTGATAAATAGAGATGAAAACTCAATACATATAAAAAAAAAGGAAAATTTAAACAAATTTTATTATTTCATGTCGTTAAAGGCGGTAGGTGGCAACGTTCATGGAGTTCAATTCATGACACAATTTCGTCAGTGAAGAACTTGTAGCTCCGTTGTGCAACATCACCAATGACATCACCGACGAGCACAGTGCCACCAGAGACGCCACCGTGAAGGCGTTGAACAGTGGAAGGCCGTGGAACAGATCGCACGCTAGCTGGTTTTTTGGTTGGATCCTCTGGGGATAGCCGTCAACATGACGAAAGCCAACGTCGCCACTAGGGTTGCCACCAGGGAGCACGATTCCACCGTCTTCGTCAGCCACTTGCTTCCCTCCTTCTGAGTTGTTCACACTCAGAATACTGCTCGTAATAGGACACATTTCCTCTTGTTTGATGCGATCTAGGAGCTTGTCACAAAATGTGTCTACCCTGCATAGACTTTAGACTGCCACGTGCATTATATTACTGAATCATGGGACTTTGTGGTTCTTCTTGTATATATGCCCCCACAACTCCCTTCTATTGGCCTTTCACGCCATAATCATCATCAACCTCCATTCTTATCTTATAGCCTCACTCAGGTACCATGCATGTGTGTGCCAGTATGAGTTATTATCTATATGTATGATCAGTTTGATTCTTATAGTAGTAGTAGTTTTTCTGGCCATTCTGGGCGCAAATAGGGAATTGCATGCAAAATCATCAATGTCATCAATAAAAAATAATTAGTACAGATTGAGAATGAGTCTGTTTAGTTAGCAGTAGGAGCGGTGACTTAAAAGTTATTTGATTTTTATAAATGTTAGGTAAGAAAAAAGTCATATTTATAAATCCACTTTCACTCTCTATAAAAGTGGACTTGTAAATAGAATCACAGTGGTATACATATTAGTTGTATATATTTTTCTACCTATGAGGGAAGATGAGTTATCACCAATTTTATAGGGAATTGATATTTCCACATCTAAGGAAACTGTGAAACATGTGAGAACTTGAGTTTTAAAAACATTTGATAGCGAAACATATTTTTATTGAAAGAATTTGTTTATTTTTCCTTCCTTCCCTCCCTTTTTTTGGTGTATTAAGACGAGCTCTAATAATTGTAAGGCTGATATGCCTTTCCATTTGATTTTTTTTTTCTTGCTTAAGATTATCCCCTAATGCCCCCAAAACCAACACATGGTGGTCCCAAAGCTTCTCCCAAGCACAAAGTTCCACAAAGTGACAAATGGCTTATTAGCTATGCAAATAAGTCCAATAAGTTTGGATTTCAAGCTTATAAATAAGTCCAGTACGTTACATTTTTTATAAAAAGTTCAGCGCGTCTACAATGTTATCCAAGACCCAACTAATAGTCAGAGGTTTCCGGCTTGATTAGATATAAAGTATATATTGAGAATAAAATCTTAGCTTAAAACTTTAATTAATGGCACGTCAGTCTTTATTTTGATGGCGTGGGATGTTCTGCTTTTTAAGGTTTAAATGAGCAGCAAAGTTAATTATATTAGGTGATTATTCCAGCATTATATGTGAATCAAACACAGCTAGAGGAGCGAGCAGTAAAACTTTATTTTTACCCGGGTTCTTGCTCTGTTATTTCTTTAGTGCCAAGCTTGCCAAAAGATTAATTCACATATATATGTAGTTAGTAGCTCAGAAATGGGGTTAGCAATGATTATTTACTGTTGCATCACCCCAAATCAGATTCTTGCTTGTAACCTCAAGATAACAAAAATTACATGGTTACTCATGCCAGTGGCAGCATGCTAAGTTCTTAATTTACCCAGCAAAATGATTGTCAATAAAGTCGGTTGGTTAATATTGGAAGGCTGCAAATTGAAAAAAGGAAGAAAGAAGGAACGAGAAAGGCAGGAGGTGGCTATGAGTTGGCTAAATAATAGTAAAAAAGGGTGGTTACAGGAAGCTACATGGAAGGCGCAAGGAGGTGATGGAGAGGTTATAAATAGAGCCTCTTCCCTTCTCCTCAAACACATCAAAATCTTTTCTCTCTTCCTTCCTTCTATAATTTCTTGAGTGTTTTAGTGAGGAGTTCTCTTAATTTAAGAGAGAGATCAATTGTTCCTTCCTTATAATTAAAGAGAGGTTGTAATTATTTAAAATTTCCCATAGTAAGATTTCCATAAAGAATATCTGTGTGTCATTTATTCTCAATTTCCTTTATTTGTTGTCATTATTCTGTCCGGTGGGATCTTTAAATCTCAACAATGATCACTAGGAGGTTTCGGTTGGAGTGGCAAGCTTCCCCGAGCCTTGAATGCACAAGCGTGGATATACCTCTTGTTGATTCTTGTGGTTCAGATGGAAATGAGGTTACTACACCTGTGGAGGGTAAAAAAATCTCAGATTGAATTACTTCCCTAAACAAAGGGTTGCTTTATCTGGAACAACTAACAAACAACCCAAATAAGGCTGTGTGACTCTGATGCTTTTATTTTGGTGAGTAATTTGAACCGTGCAATTATTTTTGTCACTCAACTCTCCCCTGTTTGGCTATTGCTGAGGTTGCTAAGAAGTTGGATGGAGTTAAGTTAAAAAGAAATGCCCCTGACCCTGAATCTCCTGTGGAAAGCAAGAGGGCAAGACTTTTTTTCAGAACGTGAATATGAATTTACAGGTACAAATGCGCCTAAATCTCCACGAAAAGCTGTCAGACGTAAGATTGTCAGGAAAATGAAACAATTATAAGATATACGAATCCAGGTATTACTCCAGACCTCATTGATGTTCCAATCTCATTGAAATTTACACCGATGAATCAAAGTGCATTATAGATGCTCTTACATCTAAATTAGAGGCGGTATGAAAGAAAGAACTCTATTGGTGGCAACAATCGAGAATTAATTGGCTCAAGGCCGGAGATTTGAATACCAAAGTTTTTTTTGCCGCGCCACTATGATTCGGAGGCAATGTAATCTGGTTCTAAAGATCAAAGTAGCAGCTGGGTAGAACAAGAGGAGGGTGTTGCTCAGTTAGTTGCTGACTTTTATGCATCCTTATTCTGAAGCAGCTTACAAGGACACTTGGATTAGGATTAGCTTGTTTGGAAACCCTAAACTTAGATTTCAAAAACTATTTTCTGCATGTGGAGATAAAACTCTTTGCACAATTTACCTCGTAAATCCCAAATTCTAAATCCAAACAGGCTCAGTATTGTATTATGTGAAACCAGTAATCACTGAACATCAAAATTCATGCCTTATTCGTACTGTTAAAGAAGAAGTTAAGGAAGCTACCTTCCAACTTCCAACATGGTGCATTCAAGGCTCCGGCTCGAATGGTTTTAGCTTCCAATTCTCTTGGAATGAGATACGTCACTCTCTTCTTAGAATGGTGAAAAGATTCCAAGAGCATGGTTAGTTACTCGTTAAATGAAACCAACCTCGTCTTAATTCTTAAAGTTGACTTACCTCCCAAAGTTGACTTATCTGAGACAGTTTCACGATATAGACCTGTTAGCCTTAACCTGTGTAATTGCATATAAATGTGGCTAAAATCCTTGCCAACAGACTTCGCATGCAGGTTTATTGGTATCCTAACAGTCTGATCTTGGATCCACCACCAGGGTTCTCTAGCTTCCATTATTCTTCATGAAGCATCTGTTGAAGACGTTAACAGGTTGGACCAGCATTTCTTGGAGGCTGATGAGCAAGGAATGTGCCGATGTATCACTTGTTTATTTATTTCTTTCGTTACGTTGTTTCTTTAATTCCTGTATGTTTCAGACCTCTTTATGCCTTTAATTGAATGCAATCTCTTTGCTGGTCCAAAAAAAAAAAGAAAAACTTGAACATGGGAGGATCTGCGCGACGAAGATCATGATTCATTATTATTATTATTATTATTTTATTGATGATTAATTAGTATCATTGGATATTGTGATTCATCGTTACGATGGACACTGACACTGATTCCAATAATCGATCATTGTTGATGGGAAGGCAGCAGAATATGAGAAGTGGATGGAAATTAAAGTAGTCGAACAATTCATTGGCAAGTCACTCTTGAAGATATCATTCAGTTGATATATATTTTTCACAAACACAACAGATGAAAAACTAAAAAGGAAAAAGGAAAAAGAAATCCTGATTCATTACACAAAATAAGGAAGTCAGCATTAATGGTGTTTCGAAATTTTGTGTTTCTCTTTGCCATTGGGCGATGAGTTAGAGGGTCCTGTTAAGTGAGTGAAGACCTTGTAGCTCCGTTGTGGAACCTTGCGGCAAATAGCCAGAACCAGATCAAAATACAGAGGAAGCTGAACCAATGCGAAAAACGTTACCGGCAAGAACGTCGCCACGTATATCGGATAAACAGCGACTCTCAGACTATCTTTCACGATGAAGAAATGACCGGCGCAGAAAGATATCAACACCGAAACTATTGACGTGAACAGTGACGACATCCCCAACAGAAGCTTCCTGGGCAGTCCCACACCGAAGTCCTTCTCTTGGAACCGCGACGTCAGGATCGACAGGAACATCACCAGCGACATCACCGACGAGCACAGCGCCACCAGAGACGCCACCGCGAAGATGTCGAACAGAGGCTTTCCTTGGAGCAGAGGCACACCGGTAGTTTGGTCAGATCCTCCGGGGACGGCCGTCGACGTGGTGAATGCCACCGTTGCCACCAGCGCCGCTACCACCGAGCACGATTCCGCCGTCTTCGTCAGCCATTTGCTCCCCTCTTTCATCAGATGACCGTGTGTTCTTAAGAACACGAGCTTTGCTGTTTCGCCATGAATGTTGTATCGAGAGAAGAAATTCGGCGGCATCGATTCCTTCACTAACTGGAAGAATCACAAATCAACTTCAAAAATGACGATCGATTTCTCTCATCTATCGAATCCCAGAAAAATCAAGATCCGAATTATACATATACGAACCTTGTACCATTTGTATTCCCACTGCATTTGCATCGCAGCACCAGGAACACGCCAAGGCTTATGATCCCGACAAGAAGCAGCGAGATGAAGAACACTATTGCCCTGTGAATCGACTTGTCTGAAAGCGCTCTCTTTCGCAAACTCCTTTTTTCTCAGAAGGTTAAACACATGAGGCTGTCTATTCTCTACGGTCAGAAGCACCACGTTCTTGTTGTCTGCGTCAACGTCTTGGATTGCCAGAGGGAAAGTGTCAAGTATTTTCTCTACCATCTCTGTCACTCCCATTTTTGCTGCTATCAATACAGGTGTCTCTATTATCGTCCACTTCTTCTTCTTCTTCTGATTCTCCATGTCCTCCCTTGTGTCATACTTTTGAGGAGTGCTTCCTGTGTTTTCATATCTGTGGACAGAAGCTAGTCGAAATAGCTCCACCATAACTTGCTTTGCCCACACATGTTTCTCTTTTCTTCTCTGGATTTTCCGTATCCAAGATGCTCCTGCAATTACATATTATATATGTATATATGCAGATTAAGATGTTTCTCTTTTTAATGACATATATATGATATGCCAGATTATTTAAAGAACCCTACCTACACCACAAACGATTAGAAAAGCCTTCATCATAATCACTAGGAATCGGATTGCAGCTTCCCAATTGGGAGGGAACCAGTGGCTTCTCTCTTGTTTCCTCTCTGCTATAAAACAGAAACCACAATGCCACAATATGATAAATATCGAATTAGCTCTATCGTTATTGCTTATAAATACATATATAGAGATCAGGTTAGCTAGCTATAATTGAGGATGAAATCTTAAAATAGGTACCAGTATTTTTGGGGAAGGATCTGCCAGGTGAGGGATCTTCTTCATCTGTTGCAGCTTTACCACCTCTAGTGCCAGTTGCTTCTTACAGCATAAATGTTAAGACATGAATGAGTTATGCTGGCCATAAGCCTTGAAATATTTACTACACATTTAAAATTTATAAGAATGTATATGTGACTCACTTGATACTTTAAGTACTTTCTTCAAATTTTGTAACACATCCATGCATGTTCTGTAGTTTTCTGGACACTCAAACTCATTACTTTTTCCATCTGCTCTACTGGAGTCCTCAATTTCCTCCTTCAACTCATCCACTATTAGACCTGGAAAAAACATGTCTAGTTATTAGAAATTATACAAATGAAGGTGCCCTGTTATAATTGCAGAGTGATACTTTCATGAAGCAATTATTGTTGCAGAGATTCTACTTCTAGAGATGAAAAGCCAATTGATGCATTACTTCAAGAAACAAACTATATATGATCTCATCAACTACCAACAATCTTCTACAGTAAGTGATGTAAGTAATGTTCTTGAAGTTATGTTTTTTATATGAAAAGTGAGAGAGAGACAAATAATCATTATAACCCAATGGGAAAACTTAAAGGCAATAAGAACTTCTTACAATGGTATACGAGATTATCCAAAGTCTCCATTCTGGTGCTGCTTTTAAAGCAGTTAGGCTTCATGGCAAGGATATGGAGAGGTGACACACCTTCTTCATTCCTAGACAACGTGAGGTTGGGGAACAAGTGAATTATTTGAAATGCCAAATCTACAATAAGATACAATCAAAAGAACTTAAGTATGAATCAGAATATACTAATCAAGCATTTTTTTTTTTGCACAAATACTAATCAAGCATTTGAAAAACACAATAATTGAGGAGCAAAAATACATAGAAATACGAACTAACCGAAGAATTCACCATATATGGTGCAATGAAGGAGTGTGTCCCCATTAGTTCTCCTGCAGAGTGAGCAATCATCTTTGTTCTTGAGGTAACCATGGAGGCAAAAGAATGCATCTTTCTGACCATAATTAGCTGCTAAGAACAACGGCGTTTCGCCTTCCATGTTTCGACTCAAAATGAGATCGGGTTCTCTTCCTGCGATGCATCTGCAGATTTCCAGGTTACCAAGCTCTGCAGCCAAGTGAAGAGGAGTGTTTCCCTTTGAGTTTTGCATGCTAAAGATTCTTATAAACTCTTCCTTTTCCATCTTATCTAGGAGGCTTGTCACTAAATTAGTCTGCCCCACATAGATAGCGATGTGTATCACTGTGTCTTCTGACTTTGTGGTCCTGGCCTCCAACGCTTTTGGGTTCTTCCTGTATGACTCCACAGCTTCCTTCCATTGGCCGTTCATGGCATAACTCAACATGCCTTCATCCTCAACCTCCATAGTTGATTGCTTCAACGTATAGCTAGTCAACAAGTTATCTTCTTTGCTACCCGTGTGTGTATATATATGAGCACTCCCTTTTTCTCATAATATTTTCTACAGTATCAGTTTTTTTTTTGGCAGTTTATGCCTTTTTATAATATAGAGTTCGCTGCACGGCTACTAGGAAAGAATCTTGACTTCTAACACAGACAATTGTACTTATAATTTCCATCATTTTTTAGAATAAAGTCGTAAACCTCGCATCACACCAATAAAGTTGCTGGATTTCGACATTATGCTATGAAGAATTGTCAAGGAAACTCAGCATACAATTGTACTTTATTGTTGCACGTAGGATTTTTTTTTTTTGGTTTAAATTTCATTTTAATGTCTAAGCAATAACAACTACTTACCTCCCGTGCAAGATTGGCATTTCCTTGACAATGGGGGAGATTTAGATTCGAAAATCCCCAGAGCATGCCAAAAGATTCATGGTTGGCCAATAATGTGGTTAAAGAATAAAGTAGTATCACGTGTGACCAAATCAGATTCTTGCTTGTTAACCCAACATAACAAAAGTCTATAGCAGCGTGATAAATTTACAGCAAAATGAAGATTCTTGGGGAAAAAACAACACGAAAAGTTGTAACTTGCTAATTTGTTTGCAGCAATCTGACCTATATTAAGCCTGGGATTTAAAGCCGTCTCAAAATTAAAAAATGTTGATCAAGATTCTTTGTTCCTTTGCTCTGCTTGTTACTACACAACCATCATGCTTGAGCTCTCATCCATCTTTTGAGCATGTTGATCTCCATCATCATTCCCTTCTTTCTCCTTTGATAGATTCTCTGCACCCAGATGGTTAGCACCCACTCCTATCATTCCGGCAGATGCGTCCACGTCCATATTATGCTCTGTACCTTTATCATCTTCAGAGTCACTTTCACCAGAACAGCTCTTATCAGGTGTTTGAAGAGATTCTGCTCCCTCGGTTTCATCCATTTTCAAGTCGGCGTCCATCATATCCTTATCGGGAATTTGTTCTTGCAACGGCGCAGCATCACCTATACCTTGGCCTGTTTTCAGTTTCTCCCTATAATTCTCCATTTCAGCTTGGTACCTCTCTTTATCCTTAAGTGCCTTCTCTTGATAAACCTAAATTCAAGGGAAAACCACAAGTTAATTTTGCTAGCAGACATCATGGTAATTTTGTGTTCCCACATTTGAAACACAACTTACGTATTCAAAAGCTTTATTGGCTTTTGGTCGCCCCAGGTATATGTTTTTGTTTACTTTTTGCTAGCAGGCTTAATGTGTGGACTTCATTAATAACAGAATAATATACTTTAGAGGACCGAGATGAAAAGGTCAAGGTTTAAAGGAATAAATTGACGATTGTCTGTTTTGAGTGCCAAAGCATGAACTCAAAAATATGGAAAACATAAATGCAAAAGACAAAATTCAACAAATTTCTTACTGCTTTCTCCGGCTCCACTAATTTGTTCCAGAGTTCACCAATTATCTTACTGATTTCTCTGTCTTTCCCATGATGAAGTGGTTTCAATCTTGCATGTTGCTCTGCAAAGAAGAAATTGTATCCGCTTCGATTAGGTTTGGGATGACCAGGGTCTCTCTTTTTTATCTCACATTTCTTGCGTCGGTGACGATGGACACCCAAAGCAGTAGATGAGGTATTACTATTATAGACTGGAACACTACCATGTTGCGGCATTGTTGGCAATGCAGGGTTTTGTGGAGCTTGATATAGAACGCCTTTAAGTTTCTCTGAACCAACTGTGACAGTAACAAGATACCCACTTTCGAACTTCCCATCAATCACCCCAATCACTGCAGTTCCTGCAGAAGAAATTGAAGTTGCTGAAACCACAATAACATTATACGGTCTCGCTCACACATCAGCTTCTTATAGTATATTCAGAAAAAATTTAAATAAGAGCTGGAACTGGTAAATTTGCAATTTAGCAGAACAGAGCTAAACAACGAATCCAAGCCATACATGTGAGTTATTGATAAATGGTTAAGTCAAACTATGTCAGCAACCTTTTCCTTAAATTATTTCCAGTCATAACATCCACGTCTGATTAATGTCTCTGCATTACATATCATTCATATATACAAAAGACTGTCCAGTTCAAGTAATTGCCGCCAATAACTCAAGCAGTTCAAAAGATAATCTGTAGTGTTAAATATATCATAATAGGCACACTTCAAAAAAAAAACTAGGTAGTAGAATAACATGATCTGTTGAAACCATACAAAAATATTTTGGTTTAACATTAATCATTTGACTTAGAGATGCTGACTTCAAATGCTAAGAGTGCTCCACAAGGTTTAATCATTTCATCGTTGTTAAGAGAGAATTAATGAGCGGGCAAAACAATCTGTGACTGCAACAACTTTTTCTTCTCCAAAGTTAGTAATCAATCTTATATTTAGATGGGAAAGGATATACCTTCAGGCAATTGAGAGGCATTAACTTGGGGATGCAAAATTTGCTGCACATTTGGAGTGGGAATTGGCACTGGCGACGGACTCTGCACAACATCTGACAGAAACCAGTCATTATTTTATGCATTTTAAAACATGCCCTGGAATCAAGAAATTTGCATTAAACAGACAAACCAGAAGGTTCACGGTTCCATCCTGGGGCCTTAAAATAGTATATTTGTTCATAGTGGTAAAGCAATGAACCATAGTACTTCCGCAACACAAAAGAAGCATTTGTAGCTGTAGATGGAAAGTTGAAACCAGCAGTTATTTCTTTCCATCTTCTCTCCCTTATAATCTGCGCAGCAAATTAACTAGATTCTTTAGTAATTATCATTACTTAACGGTAAACAAACAAAAACCAACAATTTGAATCATGAATTGCAACATCATTCCCATTGAATGAAACAATTGCATAATTGATTACAGAACATTCATCAATTAGAGCATTTTTTAAATTTGATTGGTTATAAGGGCGTTGGCTTACAAATCTTACGTCTCCCTTTAGTTAGTTACTTCATTGCATTTAAAAATAATATCCTTAAAGAATGATACTAAAGGCCCTTGCAGTTTTAAGATATCGCCATTAATCACACTAGTGCAAAACAAGTTAGGGAAAATATTTAGCACCAACAATAATAAATACTCGATCATTCACATCTTACTTTCTCAATGCCTCCACGAGAAGTCACTTCCAAGAAAAGCCGATGCAAATCTAGTTCTTTCCCCCCTATAATGGGAATCCTGAAACAATGTTGCAATAATGTTCATTCAAATGTAGCTCCATGAGCAATATTTCTTAAAAATATATGAAGCGGAAACAGAGCCAAGTACTGAATGATGGAAAGCTACATATTCCTGTACGGATAAGAGCAGAAAAAACACTGCAAACAAATTGTTTTAATAAACATTAAGACATTGTCCAAACTGCAATATATGGTAATGAAATAAAATGGAATGCCACAGACTACAGAGGAAATAAAAAGCAGAACAGAGATCAGGAAGAAGTGGGCATATATCTTGTCAAAATAATTACAAGTTAATCCAACTAGGATTTGAAGATCATTCTGAAAAATTAAGGGTCTGGACACAGGACTGTAATAAACATTTTCAACAGACTAAAATTGCAAAATCCATGGCCAAGTCTATACTGAAGTCAAAGAATAGTACTTGATCATCTGTTAGCTCGGCCTTATGCCACTTTCCCTTTATTCTTTCATTACATTAAAGACTGAAGAAAAGACTAAAGTGCATGAATAGATTATAAACCTGGACTATATATAATTAAACCTGATATGGGAATTATTATCTTCATCTTAGATTCCAATATTTCAAACAAAATATAGAAAGTATTGCCCACAGGTGATTTTGACGAAAGTCCTTGAATGGTTGGCCAAAAACGCATCTGCAGACAATGAAAAAGCAGAGCCCCTAGCTACTAAAAAAATATCATTGACAAGGACGCAAAATATCAACACCATATTGATACACAGAACAAGAAATTGGTAGAATGGCGGCATATTGTAATTTTCAAATTACGGACAAGGAAAAAACCAGACAATTCCAATTTTCAAATATGATATACTACATTAAAGAGCCAAGAGCTCAAAACAAGGTAGCACTGTTTACACCATTTTCAAATATGATATACTACATTAAAGAGCCAAGAGCTCAAAATAAGGTAACACTGTTTACACAATGCATTTCTATTAGACTTCTAATCGTTGCTTTATGTTAAAGAATCCAAATCCTAGCACTGTAAAGTTAGAAAGGAATATAGCACGCATAGAAGATGATAAAGTGTGTATAGAAAGAGAGCTAGCTTACATGAACTTGGAACCCATAGAATGGTGGAGCTTCTCCAAGGTTTGCATAAAGAGCTTGGGATCAGCCGCGACATCATCAAATTTTTCAAGAGCAGAAGGATACAGATGATAGTTCGAAGCTGCCCCTGTAACAGGGAATGCGGTCTTGTGGCCACTCGATGATAATGCCATTTTGAACGTTTTTCTTTGGTGACCTGTCCTTCAGGTCAGTTTTTCAGTATCCAAGTGATAATCTTTCCAATTGTTACAGCACTGCAAGATTTATCATGACAAGAGTCGGATGACATAGAAAAGTAAAAGAAGAAGCAATAGCAAGGACAAGAACATTGCAGGTAGACACTGAGAAATAAAAAACTTAAGCAGTGAAAAGCTATGAATGATCAGCATGCAGACCAGGGAAATCGGGGGAAATTCAGAAAACTCAAATATTGGGGGTAATAAAAGAGAAGAAAGAAACTGAAGAAGTCTAGCAGCAGAATGCGGGGAAACAGCAGGGCTAAAAAGCCCATCAAAATCACTATACAATATGCCATTATATTGGAGAACAGAAACAAACCACGAGGTCGACGAGATCCACAACCACCCGGGCTGACGAAATAACTCGCAGGAAGATAAAATAAAGACTCCGAGAGAGAGGAAGAGAGAAAAAAACGAGAGAATGGTACAGCATAACCATCAAAGCTATGAATTCCCTCATGAGTCCCGAGGATGCAACAGTACGAAGACGAAGAACCCAATAAACGTCAAGCTTTTTGAAATAATCAGACTAAAAAAGAAGAAACCCTTTCAGGATAATATGGCAATAACGACCCGCAAAGTGTCTCTCCTTCACTTCACACGTCTACGACTATCGCCCAGACGATCTCGCGCAAATATTCACTTTATACCGAATATTTTTCTGTGTTAACTAAAAATTGCATCAGCGCAAAAAGGGAAAATGGAGAGGTAGGGTCCATCGTCAAAGACCAGAACTTCACCTTTTTGCTTGGAGACCCACCTCCTGAAATTTCAAATCAGATTTTTCTGGTCTTGGACACCCCTCATGGAAGACAACGACAAGAGAAAATATAACAAAGAAATAAAGATTGTGTTGATTACTGTCTTCCTTTTTCATAGTATTTTAATACTCACAGAAGGTTATAGATTTAAAGATTTGCATGAATATGAAAAATACTACAAACTAATAAAGAATACAACAGCCAGGAAAACCGCAGAAGCAGAAATGTATATATAATAAGGTAAAATGTATTTAAAATAAACCAGATGAAATGAAACTTACCAAGAGTGATCGAGAGAATATTGAACATGCAATGATAGACATGAAAAATTGAACATTAAGCAGGAAGCTTAAGAATATATAAAAGATGGTTGTGGTGGTGGAAGTCAGGATTTCATTTCGCCTATTATTATGTCTCTGTTATTATCAAATGTAATATGTTTATTTTTATTTTAAGGAGGTATTATTATGAATGAACGGTGAAGAACAAAATTTGACCTGGTGGGTTTTACTTATTTCCTAAAAAAACAATCCTCTCTTCATTTACTTTTCTGTGTCTTAGTCATGAAGAATATCAAAAGGTGATTTTTGGCAGAAGGAGGAGTGCCCTGAATATTAATCAAGCAGTATTTATTTATTTATTACATATAAATGTCAATTTACATTTATTTAAAAAAAAAAAAAAACATGAGCGGATGTAATAAAAAGGGTGTTTGTGGGATTACCAGATGGGAGAATTACTTTTGAGGACCTGAATCTTTACAAAATCATGTTACAAATTATTTTAAAAATAATTATTCTTAGAGACTGCCATTATTTAAAAAATTATGAGATATTTTATCAAAAATATTAGAATTTTGATAATTTTGGCAATATTTTTTCCTGGTAAAACAAAAAAGAGTATTAAATTGCTTCTGTTAAGTAATATTTCCCACAAATTAGATTTTAGAATATACCAAGACAAAAGTAAGTCCCCCCACCCAAATTTACAAAACTTATTGAAGTATTTATATATTATCTATCAATGAAATTTTCATATAAGTTACATGATTTAAACGCATATGCTTTATGTGGCTATGGGTGGGATCCGTTCATATACCCACATAACTTTTTTTTTTTTTAAGTGCACTAAACACTATAATTTTTTTAGAAAAAATCGTATTTAGGTCCTAAAAATTAGAAAAAAAAAAACATCACTGCGCACTTTTAGGGGCAAATGAAATGAAATTTAATTTGTTGAGGGCATAGACCAAAACAACCCTACAAAAAGAAAGAAAGAAAAAAATCAGGTTTACAAATCAAATATGCATATTTATTTACATGCAGATGTGAAAATTTACCATACCATCTTGATCTTCTATAAGATAATAGTCATGTTCATAAGCATGTGTGAGAATTTATAAGTCAAATATGCTTATTTACAAAATAAATAAATGAAATTACAATATGTCAATATCATATTAGCTATGAACAAAACAAGGAACATATTCACAAAAATATACATTATTTTCAAGATACATGTGAAAATTTATATGTCAAATATGTTTATTTTATAAAACACATGTAATTATAAGACAATATTATTCATATACAAAAGAGGCATTCACAAAAACACATGTTATTTACAAAATACTGTGGAAATTTGTGAGTCAAACATCCTTATTTACAAGATAAATAAGTAAAATTACATCATCATTTTGGCCATATATAAGACAAGGCATATTCATAAGATGCTATTTACAAGATAAATATGTCTACTTATACAACTTATGGGAATTTCCAAGATAATCGTGGCCATATACTATTAGATAAGACATAGATATTTTTTCAGCTAAAAACTTAATTTCAGTTTAGTTCTAGGCATCCAGCTTACAGTAAAATTTAAGAAAAATTTAGGGCTAATTGATATCAAATGTTGCATGGGGTGCAGTGAAATTTTTCCAAATGTGTGCCGTAATAGCAGTTCCATTTGTATTATAATGAACCTTTATTTATATCGATTAAAATAATACACTTTAGAATTTTTTTTTTCCAGAAAATACCCTTTGGAATTAGTCCCCGCTATTTTCTTTAATATTTTTCTATTCTTCATTCATCATTTTTATTTTCCCTTTTAAGGGTGATATCTATTTTCGGTTCCATTTTTCAACCAAAAAAACTGTAGATAATGAATATAGTATTTCGAAGCTATAGCCTATAACAATTCTCACTCACAAACACATAACTGATTTTTGTCATTTTCGGACATCTGATGACTGGTATTTAATCTTTGTTTTTCTAATTATAACTTATGTCATATAAACGATGCAAGAGAAAGATATGAAACTTATTTTTCTTTTTTTGGTCAGGTAAGGAACTGGTTGATATGTATTCCGGTCAAACAATAAAAACGGTGTCATAGGAAAGTGATTTTTTTAAAAAAAAAAATGAAAATGCTTATTTTTTTATGAGACAATTTTATTATTAATTAAATAAAATGATACATTAAAAAAAGGTTTCATCGGATCAAAAAATAGAATTGGTCAAGGAAAAAAAGCTTCAATAGTAGAATAAGTTACCATGAAGCCAAAAAATAAAACATACACTAGCGCGCGCACAAACACGAAACAAAAACCGACAACTAGGTGGAAATTAGCATGTTAGTGCTTGTTTGGATTAGTAATAAATTTGTTTTTTAAAAGTAATTTAGGTATACAAAATAAATTTATGAGAAGAGTTTTGTATTGGGTGGATTAGCGGTAAAAGTTGATTTTTTATATACTAGATAAGTTTATAAGAAGAGTTTTGTATCAATTTTATTAATTGGCGATTTGTAAATAAGCACATACTTTAAGCCTAAACTGTAAAGCTATCCAACTTACCTCAACTCTTATCAATGTTTATTGGGAGCAAGTGCTAAGAGTCTTGCTCTCCTTTAACTATGTTCTTGGTTTGAGGCTGAAAAAAATGGTGTTAGGAGCTCATCTCTCATCTCTCATGACCATAAGTGACACTGGACGAATCCAAATTTATCATAATTGAAAGTTATGTGGAGGAAAAAAAAAACCTTACCTCAACTCTTTGTATTAAAATAAAACCTAAGATATCCCATTTTGCTTCTTCAGTTCTAGACCATTTTATTGTTAATTAGATTTGGCTATGATCCTTTGCAAAGGACCAAGTGTAAATTACTTTTTTTTTTTCGATAAAGTATCATTTTTTTATTTGTAAAAGTGCATATTTACATTGCTCCTTAAAAAAAAAAAAGTCTCTTTTACAAAGGACGAGTGCCAAATCCTTGTCAGTTTTGTATTTTATGTAACTTAGTTTGAGATTAATTTTCATCACCAGTTTTTATGAGGTTGAGTTAGTGGCCTTCAAAGCCTTACAGCAACTATGCTACAGACTCATTATCTATATCTGCCAATGGCTGCATCCGCAAGCCACGGCAAAAGGGTAACATTATTTCAGATCGCTTCGAAGCCTTGCTCTGCTTTCATAGAGATAGATATCAAGGTTTCTCCTTGTTCGCCCCTGGTATTCGTTTCCAGGCTTGTAGTTTTTGTTGAACACACTGCTCTTTTTTAGTGAATGGATTCTCAGTAATCCAATAAAGTTTTAGTCAAGAAACAAAAAGTTTGTCACGCATAGAACTGCTAATGTCTGAAGTAGAACGAAGCAAGAGACCTGAACCCAAGGGCATGGATAGCAATTCGACTTTCAATATATAATTTCAAGATAGCAGAATCAGGATTCAGAAGATTTTATATATCGAGGTGGTGTGCTGTGTGATATGTAAAATTCAGAATGAATTGACGAGAAATGCAGTTTATGAATGACACAGGTATCACATAAGCTTTTGAAATGAAAACTTAAATTGGTCATGAATCGGAGACTAGAAGAGAATCCCAAATAATGTCCATGTCTAAGGAGGGCATTCTACTTAACTGAATAGCTTCGATGTCCGATATCTCTTGATGATTGTTTTTTACATCAACTCCAACCTTGTTCTGTATCTCAAACTGCCATTCTTTTTTAGCTGGATTCTGATTTTTACCGTTGATTTTGGCGTTCTCAACAGGTTTCTTATCCAATGATCCCGGCAAGGAATCAGTGGGCGCTCTTTGAGAAGAAATTCCTTGTGATATTGCTTGAAGCTTTGCTTCGAGTAGGGCAGCTGTTGCTCCATTCAAAGAATTGGCCTTAATATGATGCTTCAGATTTGGAAAGTTGAGTTGAGCATATTCTCCACGAAGTATGTATGCTGCTGTGTCATAGGCCATGGCTGCATCTTCAGCTGTGTCAAATGTCCCTAGCCAAACCCTAGTTCTATTCCTTGGTAGTCTAATCTCTGCAACCCATTTTCCCCAATGTCTTTGCCTCACCCCCTTAAACAGCTTGCCTCGTCCAGCAGAATACTTCATAGGCTGAGTCTTGGTGGTGCTCAAGCAGTAGTCATTAAAAGACTTGGATCTGAAGTTTCTGAGATTCTGATTCATTTTGAGTGGCTCCTTAACTTCCTGGCTCTGTATTGCATGACACTGGAACACAGAAAATGAAGTGTCTGAAATGCCTGGTGACTCAGTGACCTTTGAGGATGATGGAAATAACCTGGAGGGCTCCTGCAGAAACAATGTCAAATAAGGAAATCTGGAGGTAGCAGTTGAAGAAGCTGGAGAAGCTGACTCATCAGATTCTACTCTTGGTAATGCTGGAAGTGTTTCCAATAGATTTAGAGGAATGAAACTTTCTCTGGCTCCTGAGGCTGAAGCATTTGGAGGAGTAAATATAGGGTTGAATTCAGAAAGGAATTGATTTTTCTGTTGCACTTGGGTGATTTCCTCTTGATCAGTGAACCTTTGAGAGAGAAGACTGGTAAAAGTGGCCCCCGTCAGCTCTTCAATTGTTGACGTAGAATCTGAAATTGAAAGAAGCTTTTCTGATGAAATTGAATCCATCCCTCTTGCCACATGAATGTGATGAGCAGCAGTGACAGTCTGAGAGCCTCTAATGTTTGGATTTGTTCCAATTGCCGTTTCTTTAAAGCAAGTCGAAAATTCCTTTTCCTTGGAGATTTCCATCTTGGGAAACTTGTAATCCATATGGATTCTTCAGTGAGTTAAATCTTAAGGGAAAGGATTTGCAGAAATGATGCAAATAAAGGCAATATGTTTATATATATATATTTGCTCTGCACACCTCATTCTGACTGTATCTGTTTTTTTCCTCAATAGAATATCCGAGGAACCTACTTTGTGTTCACAAGGCCAAGTTACCGCTACATTCAGATCTACTTCTTTTGAAACTGTAAAGATTCCATTTGCCCCCAGAATTCATGCTTGCATGCCATAGAAATATTCTAATTTTCCTTCACAACCAATCAGAATAGGACAGCTCAAGCCTTGGATTAGCTGTCTTATTGTGTTCTATTGAATGCATAGAGGAACTGACATTCGTTTCATGGCAGCAACTACAACAATCTCAGACTTCATGTTTATGTTATGTTATTTTGTTGGGTATTATTCTCATCTCTCATCAATGGTCATCTGATTTCGTTGAACACGCACAGGTTATACTCTCTCTCTCTCTTCCTCCCCATTATGCAAATATAATTTAATGTGGGAAACCTGTTGACCTTTGACACATTATTATTGGTTACTAAATCATGGTAATTCCTTGTGATTTACATTATTAGAATCAGTTTTGTACTAATTTCAATGTCTTTTGAAATTGTAATCACTAGATGTAGTGGTAGGTATCTTCATAAGATGCATTTATTAGTGATTCCTTAGCGGTGCAGCTAGCAGAGGTTGATTATCTATATTATAATGTGCAGATTAAATAAGTTTCTTTAAGCAGGATATGATTTAAAATTTCTTTGGGATAGCCTGATGATGTATGCCAAGGCTACCTCTCGTAGGTCTAGTATTAAACAAATGGCTAAAAGCGCATGAGCACAGCACAGATATGACCTATTGGACTTTCCTTTTGGTGCAACAGTTCAATGTCTTTTGAGATCATCAAGGAGACAACTGTGATAAACAACTCATCTCACGGTTACGGACACAAAAATAAATGGTGAAAAGGTAGTGCATAGGAGTATGCAATTATTAGAATTGAGCCATTTATTGAGATTCATTCCTCTAACTTGAAGTTACATGCTTTGTTCAAAGCCCCTGGTTATGACCATTCCGAGGAAAAGAATACTACCATTTTAAAGGGCTGCTGTGTGAGGGACGGATTCTTTATAAGCCACATTGTATTGTGCTTATTAATAGTAGTTTATTGTCTGATGCCACTTTTTTAAATAATGTCCTTTTCAATTAGTTTATGGATGGCGCACATGGTCCTGGCTAAGTAACAAAGTGACAAGAGGGCATGTTTCTGAATGTTGGTTTTGTTAGCTGTTAACTGTTCCCCACAACAAGGTAAGTTTTCTTTCTGTTCCTGTGGTCTATACCTGAAACCACTGGTTAAAAACCAGATTACATGTAAAGTGTGTGCGCGAATATGTATATTTTATATTATAGAATGCATCAATTGACACATCATTTCTTCTGAGAACTGAGGATGAGGAATTTGTAACTAGCCAGATCTGGCAGTTAGAGATAAAGATGTGTTTTGGCTTGCCAGCATCATCATTCACTACTACGCTTAATTTGCCTTGTTCTGTCTCAACCTTGTTGTTGATCTATAGAGCAGGTGTGAGTTTTTATTGCACTCCTTGTGTGTGTGTTTTCAATTTTCAATTGGTTGGCTTTTGTTTTGGGAATTAAGAGAGAAGGGCAATAATAAAATATGGAATTGTAGGTGAACAATGTGAGCACCACAACACCAAGAAACAAAGTCAGTTGCAACCTGCTCCTCCTTTATCTTTTGCCCTTCCCACTAACTTCTCTTGTTCCATTCCTGAACCGTTTCTCCTCCAAGAATATTCTAGAATTATCGCCCAACATTATGCTTCATCTTCTGCTCCATTGAACTATTGAAGAGAAAAATTATCTTCCCCTCTCTTCTACTTATTCCAGTCATCTAAATCTAAATATAAGACAAAATTAACGTTTTTGAAGAGATGAAGAAGGCTAATATATTTATATTTTTTTGACTAATAAACTAATATATAATATAAGAATATACAATATATGATATAATTAAGTAATTTATTTAATTTCTTAATCTTTAAGAAAAGTCAACTTTATCATATATTAAGGACTGGATGGAATATTAATTACTTGATCATTTTTCAATTTTACACCTTATTATTTGTGGGACAAATTGTTAAGAAAGATTTAATGAGTTAACATTTTTCCTTAATTTTGTTGAAAGGTATAATACATAATGAAGATAAAATAACTTTTAAAGGTAAGAAGAAGATGCGTTAGTAAATTATTCCCTTATATCTTTTCCCCCCTTCTCTTTGCCTCTAGCCGCTTTCTATCTCAAAAGAACAATTTTTTTTTTTGGTGACTTAGGAAAAAGAATCAATCTTTAACTTAGAATCAATGTATGAACCTTCGCCATCATCATCACGTTACGGCACATGAAAAATTCCTAATGAATTTTAAAAGTTGGAATAAATTAGAGGCTAATAAGGATTTAATCAGAGAAGTTTTATTAATTATCCCGATAAGGATGAACAAGAATTTAATTTGAGGACATGTGTTTTTTTTAATACGTGAGAAGTATTTCTCTTGTTGGCAGAACAAAAAACAGGCGCATGAGACGCCACCACCAAATTGTATAAGTTATCTTAGGTTTAAGATTGGTATGAATGTGATCAAGATGACGTGGCCAATTAGCATTAAGCAATTGAACATTTGAGTGTTAAATATATTATCCCCTCTCCCTGAAAGCCAAGTTCTACTTGCTAATCTGTTCCTGCGTAACATCATGTGGCCTCTCTTAAAAAAAAGATTTTTTTTAGTTAATTAAACGCACTTTTTACTTAATTTCTGTATTAAAGTCACTATCAATCTCATCATGCTTATCATTCTTTGTCCGGTTTAATAAATCCAATTCTCCAGAAGTCAAGCATATTGTTTTTAACAAATTAATTTCTCGCGTGCATTTTTTTTTAAAAGACCACAATTCAAGTATTCTTTGAATATTTCATACATTATTATTATTTTTGGCTCGAGAAAGAAATACAAATTAGTGATTCCAATTAAAAAAAAAAAGTAAACCAAGATAAGGAATTTAGACATCATATTTGAAAAAATAATTTCGGCATCACTCTAATTATAATGACTCTTGGGAGTTGGGAACTCTCCATAGTTACTTAATTTTTTAGTTTCCTTCCTCTGATTCTATTTATAAAAGCTTAATAACTAAATTACCTGATTTTTAAAAGAGTCAAAATTAGTTAAAATTAATAAATATGTTTGAAATAAACCTTTTTTTTTCATAACACCTTTATTTATAAGGGGGCAAATAAGAGAGAGAAATGTAGTAATAATGATATTAAGTAGGAAAGAGAATGTCGTATGAGAAAAATGTGAGGGGCAAAAATGGAAAGAATTCATTAAATGTTCAGACAATTTTTATTAGGCTTTTATAAAAATTATGGTGATAATTCAAATTTTGAGCTCCTATGAAAAAATGGGAATATTATTTTGTCACATGAACAAAACCACAACTAACAAACAAAGGTCTACGAACAAGTGGTCTATGGTTTGTAACACATAAATCAAATAATTCTTCTTTACAATGTTGGACTTACCCTAACTACCACTTCTCACTTGAATAAGTAGTTATATTTGTTTAAACATTTCAATTTTCTCAGCGACTCCAAATTACTTCATTCATATAACTTTTTCATTGTATTGCTTGAGTCAACCTTCTATAAAATTATAAAGGATTAAAAAAAAAAATTCCCTTCAACTATTTGTACAGAAGCATGCGGTATCCTAAATTTTAAATTAGTGCAATATTCTACTCTAACATTGAAAAATGGAATAATATCACCCCGTGAAGTAGTGATAAGTTGCATAAAGTTGACTTTTTTTGGGTATAAATAAAGTTGACTTTTAGGTTATGTGTAAGTTGAAGGTTGACTAATCCAATTAAAATTACAAAAGTTACACTTTTCATGGGCCCAAAGGGTTATGAAGTTAAAGAAACCCACAAGTTGATAAGCCCAGCCCACACTATAGGCAATTCAAATCTCTTTTTTGATGTGATTGTCTTCTTGATTGGAGACTAATGACTGTTTTTTGAACTGTTTACCTTGCTGAGTTTTTAAAATCCAACACACCTAAACTTTATTTTTTAAGTATTATCATAAACTGATAAACCCCAAATGGTCAAATGTGTTTGTGAAATGCACTTTTTTGTGTGTGGTGGTGCTGGGAAGGATTGTTATGCGTGTACATATGTATAACTTGTTAATAAATGTTTCCAGTGTTTGAGGTTAATAATTGCTATGGCAGATGCTGAACAAGATAGTTCTTAGTATTATGTTCGAGTTACTCTCAAGTATTACACACACAACTTTAACTTTGATCCTATTTATAAGTTTAAATTAACTAACTCTCACATATTAATGAAAGCAAGTTAACCTATTAATTATGGGCTAAGTTTTCAATTTTACCATTATATATGATTGATTCTAAAAGTCAACATGAATAAATTCGTTTTTATTATAGCAATCAATAGGGGCAAAAAAGTAAAAAACACACTTATTACCTTGAAATTGGACTTATAATAAGGATTAAAATTTTTGGTCAAAATTGGCTTATAAATAGAATAAGAGTGGCATATAAGATTAGCCCAAAAGACAAGTTATTATATATATAAACCACATAGTTAACTCCCAAATACAGTCACTTTTTGAACATAACATTATCAGGTGTTTAGGAGATCAAGTCACCTGTATTTATTCATGCATACAACAAACACAACTGAATTCATTCAACAGGCCATCTCACAACACGCTTCATTTATAAGAATCACTATGAATTTGTAACCCTACAATTCTTCCTAATCTCTCCATTAGAGCCAGTTTTTGGACTGATGTTACCCATTCTAATCATGGAATTCACAAAGTCTTGAAAGAACAGTGTAGCATTTTTACTGTAAGCCTGAACCAAAGGTTTGGTTGTTGAATTGGCTGTATTACCTGAGAACAGGATCTGATCAGAACTGAGGAGGCCCTTCCCAGTAAGAAGATTCTGAAAATAATGGTTGTCAAATAGATCCTGTGAGTTCCTGTCAAAAACAACGGTTGTGTTTCCATCTCCATTTTGAGGACACAGCTTTTGAAGATCAGAGAGCATGTCAGTGTCTAGTGTACTGTCTGGTGCTCCTGTTCCCGAGAAGTTGAACAATCTGTTGCTGAACAACGCACACCTTGCTCTCCCAAAGGTATGACCACCTGTTTCCGTGTGTGTGTGTGTAAATATATATTCAATCAATGTTTTACACTAGTCATCATATTGACTAATAAGTTAATATCATTGTTGATCCTTATAGTTTAATCAAACTTTAGTTTTGTTCGCTCTAATTTCAAATCGCTGGTTTTGGTCCATGTACTTTTATAAAAACTTGGTTTGAGTCTAAGTATAGGGACTAAAAAACAAGACTCATTATTAAAAGTATAGGGACTAGTTATTAAATTCAGACTAAATCTTAGTGAGGTGTTCATGTATAAGCATACCTGATAAAGGAACAACGTCAGAGAGATTGAGGCCTACATTAGTGAACTTGGAAACAATATTATCAAGTGAATCAAAGGGAGAAGGAATAGCTAAATTTGCCAATGTCCCGTTAGAGATTGATCCATCTCTCCGTCCTAGCAAAACATTCCAAAAGGGACCACCACTCTACAAAACAGCAATTTCTCATAATATTATTACCCTTATGTGTGTAAGGTATGTTTATGGTTCTATACTTGACAAGTATGGTGTTTTACATAAAGAGAGATACATGAGGTGGGTATTGTGAACATAAGTTTAAAGGAAGAGTTCAGACTAAAAAGACAAACTCATTAAGAGGAAGAGTCTTTTGAATTTATAAACCACACTTAAATTGTGAGGCTCTCATATAAGAAAATCATCAATTATGTGATACATAAAAAGAGATACATAAGACACCACCACACATCATGTGCCACTTTCTTTCTACAAAGCATATGCTTGTCAAGAAAAGAATCTTGATTTACGCACACAAGCGCAAACACACACACACAAACATGTTGTTGACATGACAAATTCATGAAAAAAGAGGTAAAAAACCTCTGTTTGAAAAATTTTATTGACTAGAAGGACATGAATTCAAGTACTAGTACTTTTTGTGTATGAAATTGTACATGTACTTTTTATGTATAAAAATATATCAGATTTCTTCTATCAATTAAAATTTTTGAAGAGAAATTTTTAATCAATTTTCCCTAAGCCATGAACTTATGGTTGAATAGATGGATCATTCATCATAATAACTACTGTAAAAATTTCATCTCAAGTAAAAGAGTGGGCTGTGAAAAGAATTACAAGGACGACAGAATCTCTGGCAGCGATGGCCAATATATCAGCACAGGAGACAGTGCCATTGCAGGCACTCTCCACTGAAGCTTTGATTATGTCTACAACATCTAATCCCCTCAGAGAATTCACATTTGGAAGAGCAGACTTTTCACTACCAGCACCTCCATCTAGTAGTACTGATCCATCACAACCCTGAACATGATATAACAAGAACAAGGTTGAACTTAACACACCAATATATATATATATATATAACAAAACAGTGAGATTTTGACTTGAAGAGAAAACTTACATTCACAAAGCAATCATGGAAGTGAAGACGAAGCAATGATGCACCCATTCGCATCTCATTCATGAGAGCAATTCTAACCTCTCTCCTAACTATGTTCAAAAGGTTTGGACAAGATGATGCGTAAAAATCAGGTCTCAGCTGGGACTTCACAGCTAAACACAGCATCAGCATGTTGATAATCCAGAAATAACCATTAGAAAAACTTGTCCTCTTCATTGTCAGTTTGGTGGTTTACGACACAAGCAAAGTAAGCAAGCAATAGAGGCTACGATATTGCATGGGGAAAACCAAAATGCTTAATTTATAGCCAATTTCACCAGAGATATAACAATCATATATCCCATTATAACACTACTTGTGTTTTTTTTTTTAATCTTTTTCCTCCTCTCTGATTAGTGCTGGCGGCTGCAAGTTTGACTGAAATCTGCCCTTCCATTTAGTTTTATACCCATAAATGTAAAAATCCTCGAGGTTCCTGTATCATCGAATTCATATTTTATATATGATAGTGCGATGCATTTTGTAGTTATTAAACACTGTAATGCACGTTTAGTTTTTGAGTTCATGCACGATGACACATTCAGAAGCACTACTGGTATTAGAAAATTAGAGAGAGAGATATCCAGTTAGCTACCACTTGGGCAAGATGGTCGAGTTGTGTACGCATTCAATGAGCTAAGATCATTTTAGGGCGGTTAATTTTAAGAGGATTTGGTTAATATATAATATTGATGCATATAGTGCTTCGTCCTCTAGCAGTTTTGGCACCGAACTTTATTATATCAGATTCCATTAGAGTTCCGTTCGATCATTTCTCAACACATCATTGTGCCAGTGTAAATCATGATGCTAAAATCTTGTCTTTCTTAATTATTTTTTTTGGGTTCAAAATTACTTATATTAATATTTCAAGATCAGATACACAAAATGATAATCAAAGTAAATACAACAGAACAAACCAAATACAAGGAAAAAACTAATTATCACCAACTGAAGAACGGAAATAGAAGTAGCATCAAAGACTATACCGAACTCCTGTAGATCCAAGGTCAAAAGTGACATGAAAGAAAGTGTTGATTGCAAAACCCACCCTATAAGGCACACCTCCTTATAAGCATCTACTGCAAATAGAGCAGTTGTACAATAGCCTCGTCTTGGGATAAAGAACATAAAAAACCCAACCTCAAATAGAAGATTAATGGTGTCCTGAAGAACACTTCTACTCCTCTATTGAAACAGATTTGGTGACGTCGACCACACACCGAACAACGCCTCTTGATGATGCAATGGTCCTTTTAAAGGTAAAGCATAAGGTAGCATCGACCATTGATAAAACCATTCTCCTAAGAAGGCGAATCCAAGCCACTTGAAGAGGATCGGATCTATTGATGTTCAAACAAACTACCAACTAAGAGGAGTTATTTTTAGATCTCGTAGATTTGTTTATTAACACCACCACTAAAACTCAACACTATAAAAACCATAAAAATAGGAAGAGAAGACGGACAACTCGCACAAAGACGAGGGAGAGAGCTCTCACTGCCAACAAATCTAGATATGGAGAGGAAAAACTCGCCCAAGAGAAGAGAGAAGACCATAACTGACAAAAATCAGAGGGAGAAGGCCGCAGCTGGAAGATCCGAGTTTCGATCTACCTCTTTGACACGGTTGTGGTATAAGATGATGCTTGCCGGCGGCCTGTGGGGGTGACACATGCCGCCGGGGAGAGAGAGCCAAAGAAATAAGTGTCAAGAGGTAGAGAAGAGAAAGTGTCGGCCTACGCAAAGAAGAGAGGAGCCTTTGCCTTTCTTAATTCAAGATAGTACTAAGTAAGTTTGATTTTTCTATTGTTGGCCATTCTCTTCATATTTGGCAGACCCACTTTCAAAAGATTACTTCTCCTACAAGTACCACTTTCGGCAAATCAAGTTAAAAGCATATGGGCAATCCAATTTAAGAACTCACATGCAGAGTTATTCTTCATAAAAATAAATATTAATTAATCCAACCATTCAGGTATTAGATTCATGAAATCAGAGTCGATGCAGAAAGATAAGAGTGCTTCTTAGAAAAGTAATCCAGTCTTTCATAAACCCCAAACGGATTGTAGCATTATAATCCAGAATTGACAAATTTACAATCAGCCTCAAAATGGGTTTTTTTTTTCCTTCGATTATCAAATGCATGTTTAATTATATGCTATAGAAATTTTTTTAAAAATGATCATTGCATTCAGTTAGCTCTTTAATTTAGACTGCCGGTTGATCCATCCACGCGTATGTGCACAAAAAGGAATTTCTTGAACCCTCGGCTAATTCTGATCTTCTCATCGTTATATCTGCAATAGAAAACTCAATAATGAACATATACTCTCTTGTTTCACAGGGCATAAAGCATACATAAATTACTACTTCATTTGCAAATTAAACATATCGAATGGATGGATTATGAAATACAGTTATCTGGGACAAGTCATCTTACAGAAGCTCCAGGACGAACTTTGTCTCCAATCTTACGGGATATCCAAACGGACCACCAATTATAGCTGCATCGTCCATTGCAACATCATACATTTTGGAGCCAGACTTGCTGCCAATTTTGGACAAACGTGATGTAAGAAAATTGGTTTTTGATTATATACTCAGAAAGACATCAAAAGAAGGGGTCAAGTTATTCATTTGTTGACCTATGAATGAATTAATTAGGAGATCTAAACAAGTGTAACATATGGAGGACAATTTTGTTCATATTTTTAGGGTACAAGCAGGGCAATAACTCTTATCCCATTAGGTAGACTCTATAAATTGAATTATGCCATAATGTGCTATCAACAACCAACTCTCTAAATGTACTATTCACCAAAAGGTCCTATTCAGCAATTTCCTTCAACTCCTTTTAATGTCTGGATAACTCATTCAATAAAGCCCTAAGCGTCAACAACTCTCCATAAGATTACACAGGCATTCAATGAAACTCACTTGTAATTTCCAATCATAGAGAACTTGAATCCAGGCAAGATGTCGACCACAAACTTTATCTGTCCATTGTTCCTGATAATCTGACGGTAACAGAAATATGCAGATTGCAGAAGTTATGGTGATCAGAGAACAGTAATAATGTAAGGAGTAACTGACTACCTGCTTGCCCATAAGACCATTGGCAGCATTCTCTAACCAGCTATCTGTCTCATTCTGTAGTAGAAAAGGTATTGTTAATTTGTTATCAGTAGAAGTATAAAGAAAAATTAAATGAAAATATTTAAATTTCAATTAGCTTCAAATAGTGAAGCCAGTGATAATAGTTGAGGATCTTCCAAAGGGCAATGAAAAACTAGAATTGTTTTCACTGAAAACTCAAATGGTTTCTGTTTTTTTTACATAACTTGGCTCACGACTTCTACATTCACAAGAACTCTGATTATTAAACGAAACATAGTCACCTATCATACTCTCCTAAATACCTGATACATTCGTATACTCCTCAGCATACCCAAATATACACAGAAAAACTAGTAAGGGAAAAAATCAAGCGATTAGTAGCTTCAGTCAGACTTCTGATTGCATCACCTATGTATCTTCAGTTTACTCAATGTTGATAAAAGATTTCACTCATACCCACGGGCGGATCTAGAAAATTTATGAAGGATGGGTACCAATGGCAGGGGGATTCGGGGGTTCGCGGGCAACATCCCCAAATTTTTTTTAAGGAAAGTTTTAAATGTATTAAAAAACAAAATAATATAAACAAGAAAAGAAAATAATATCAAAAATATATTCATGAAAGCAAGTGAATACTTATGATGTAATAAAAGATGCAGTTATTTTACAAACCTGTTATTTAGAAAAATAAAGCTAAGTGCTGTTAAAAATGCAGCTACATAAATGACAATGAAGGGTAGACATTCAATAAGTTCAAGTACATATACTTTAATAACAAAAATATATTACAATAAAAATAATTACAATGTTGTCCTTTTAGGCCTTATTTTTTGGAATTCCATCATAATTGTCTTATTATCAATGCTATCAAATACATCTTTTTCAATATAAGGCACTAAACAATCATTTAACCATTCATCCCCCATCCAGTTATGAAGTGCAGTCTTGATGTATTAAGGGTGGACAATCATTCAAACATGTATTAAATTTTTTTTTTAAAAAAAAAGAAAAGAAAAATTCCCCAAACGACGTTGTTTCAAGGGTGGGCACTTGCCCCCCTTCTCTTATACGTGGGTCCGCCACTGCTTAAACACATATTTAAGAATCTTAACAACATAAAAAGAACAAGTACACACAAAGATGGAGCAGCAACATCACACACAGTAAGGCTTTTATTAACTATAAGTAATAAAATTATTAAAATACAAAATGACAAGGCACTTGCCCCCCTTCTCTTATACGTGGGTCCGCCATTGCTTATACCTATATTTAAGAATCTTAACAACATAAAAAGAGCAAGTACACACAAAGATGGAGCAGCAACATCACACACAGTAAGGCTTTTATTAACTATAAGTAATAAAATTATTAAAATACAAAATGACAAGGTGTGACAATTCACAAGCAGGTAAAAAAAATATGGACGCTAAGATAGCTGCTAAAACCTGTATGCAGACAAGATATTCTAAATTGCACCTCACAAGAACTCAGCATAATGTGGTTTTGTTCTATAATTAATTTCATGGTCTCAGTCTACCATTCACACTTCCATCTTACCCCTTAAACTTGAGTTGGAGTTGGAGACAATCAGAACAACCTATTGATTATAAGAAAAATATGAAAGAAAGAAAGAAACTGAGTTGCACAACTACAAAGTAGATAGATGCTCCCCCTTTAGATGTCAGAATGCTACCTGCGAACTCCATACCATCAACCACTCTCCTTCTTGCAGTTCTGGCTCATCATTACGAGTAGTTTGACTAATAGAAATAAGATCATCTATTGCCTGTTGAAATTTTGGAAGTGAAAATTACAACAATCACAGTAGATCATAAAAAAAAAATAAACATTTCAACCTCAACTACACACACATTCCTACCTCTTGAATGCCTTGCCCAGAGGAAATGGCTGATAATAGCCTCTGCCTAGGTTCAGTTTTCTTCTGCAACACAAATGTAGTTCCCTGCACTATGTATATGTTGCTAACAGTGCTTAGAAACATAAAGTAAAGTTGTTACCAGACAATAAAATATTTACTCAAGGGAATAAAAAACCGCAATGTTTCTCTTCAAAATGCCTAATCACCTTGTTTCCTCTTGAAATACGGAGATTTCCAGAATGGGACAAATATGTGGTATCTAACCAACCCTTCGCTTCATCTCCGAGTAGCTTAAATGGGACTGGATATGGTACCTTAAATGGAAGAAATTTAAAAGAAAAGGCTGCTCTATCAAACCTAAAGAGGATTCTTTTCCCATTTTCAATTGAAGCCGCAGCCTGCATAAATGTAGGAATATAAATAGATCAAATAGATATCAATAAGCAAAAACAAAGACGGCAAATTCAATCAGCATATTAGCTTAGGAATAAGGAGAAATTGCCTAATAGCCTTCTATATTAACCATTGATCTTGAGAAACATGGAGACAATGAACTTATACCCACGATGGAAAATAATTATAACGTCTTTATATATTTGGAAGAATCTTGTCGAATATAATAATGTAATAGGAGTTACATTCATCCTCGTATTTTATCTTCTTTGTTCAGTAAATCAAACAACAAAACAAACATCAATTGATGTTATTTATCATTACCTCCACTTTAAGCTCACCTATGGCATCAGAGAATTTTACAATATTGGATACCCGTGGATCACTTGTTCGAAGATAAACCTCTTGAAATACACTAAAAAAGTCAACCCCAACAAATGTTCTCTGAAAGAGTGACAAAGAAAACCAAAAATTGTGAGGCATGCCTCGGTTAGCTCTGTGGCATAAAATATCAACTTATAACCAACGAATAGAGTTGTTTTCATAACGTTTGTGTTCCATGATATAGTATGTTTATATCAAAGCACTTATGCTTTAGAATATCATATACATGTATCCGATTGGGATATCTCAGGGAAACAACCTGAATTGGAGATGCTGTTCCTGGTCTTGTGGTGAATATTAGTTGCCATCGACCTTCAATTAAACTGGAGTTTGTCTGCAAAATTTGTTAGGTTTGGGAGTATTCAGCGACAAATATACATAATGCAACTTTATTTACAATGCACTATCCAAGTAAGCACCTAATTGTGAAGGCATATAATAACATTAACCAATGATAAGCATCTAACTGAAGCGCGCTTTCAAATCATCCAAATGACTAACAAGTGATAAGCATAATTTAAACTTGATCAGAATAAATAAGCCAGTTGGTTTACAAATCAACGAAGGCAAAACACGATAGAGCACACAGAGAAGTAACAACAGCTAAATTGAACACAAACCGGATCGGGCACACCGCTTGAACCTTCGAGGACTTGTACGGCGCGCTGAACGGCCTGCAAGACGAATAGAGTCCAATGGAAAACAAATTAAATACTTAATCCTAAACTAATTAGCTAAAGTTGGAACATACATCGAGCTGCTGAGGAGAAGCAGAACGTCCTCGTCCTTGGATACCAATGAGGGCATCAACAAGTGAGTTTTCAGGTTCGGTAAAGGGGATTTGTTCTTCTTGCTGTTGAACTTGAGAAGAGCGAACAACGAAGCTGTCTTTTGGAATAAGAGAGGATTTGGGAGAAGAAAGACGAATGGAAGATGGAGGGAGTGAAAATGCAGAATTCGGGGGAAAATGAGAGCCTGCGACTCTGAGAGCCATTGAAGAAGAGGAGTAGCAATGAGTGAGGGAGCGAGCGAGCTTGGATTCTGTTTGATGTTATGTGGCTCACACTCTCAATGCTTTGAGCTTGGCTATGGAATGAAACACGTGGCATTCCGCTAATAGTTGGCGGGAATGAGTAATTATTTATTTTGATCGTAAACTCATCGCCGTCAAGTCGTCAACCGTTACAGTTGAGCAGTTGGTAACTTTGGAGGCTCTAAAACAAATCCACACTGAACATTAGATGTCTTTGAGCGCAATGTTGCAATAGTATTAAGTAAAATGACATATTTTCAATCGGATGGATGGAAAAGTAAGATTGGATAAAAGTTATATTGTAAAATATAATTTATTTTTGGATTAATGGTAGTATAAGTAGCTTTTTTGTAATTTGTTTGGAATGATGGTAGTATAAATGACTTTTAAGATGTTTATAAGAAAAAAAATTAAAATTAAAAAAAGTTAAAAATGCTAGCTTACAAAATCTAACAATGCTAAATACATAATTTGATCAAATAATATTATATAACTAATTAAATCACATGTTTCATACAATTTGGTCTCTAATTGGATCACGAATCTAATTCTTTTTTTTTTTTTACAAAATTTAGCAATGCTAAAAATATATAATTTGATGAAATAATATTATATAACTAACTAGATCACATATTCCATGTAATTTGACCTCTAATTGTGTAATAAATCTAATTCATTTAGGTTGAAAATGATGAAGAAGCCCTATTCATTTATCCTAATATCATCTATATCACTTATAGTTCCACAAACCTGAAATTCTCTCTCAACCTCCCTCTCTTCGCCGACCCCTCATCCTTCCCGTTCCAACCCTCCAATTTCCACTACTTGGAGTCGTGCCCTTGTGCCAAGTGCAAGCGTTCCAAGCATGCCTACATCGACCAATCTGTTTGGTCTGAGGAAGAATACTTGGCCCTTTGCCTCATCATGCTCGCTTGCAACTCCGTCAGTTCTGTAGCCTCATATGACTGTCGTGAAAGTCACCAATGAACCGATGTATCTTGCCTAAACATAAAACATAGGTGAGAACTCAAGGCTCTCCTCGTCGATATCCTTCAAGAAGACAAGCTCGTACTCAAGATTATGCTTTTTACTAGATTCAAGAAAGTGTGAGAGATTAATGGAGGTTCGAGCCTCTGTCATACGAATGCCACAATCATTAGACACGATTTACATTTTGGCGTCGCTAGTCGCTACCCTCTCCATCCATCATCTTCTAAAGCCGATCAGCGAGCATTGGGTGCTCTGATAGGCTATGTAGTGTGACTCCACGATTTGTCGTGGTTTTGTTACCTTCAATGGAGGTACAGTGATGATGGCTTCATATCATGTTTAGGCAAGATACACCGGTTCACACGCCTCGCCCTGCTCTCTTTTTTTTTTAGAATAAATTTTAGGAGAGAGAGGTTGGGTTCATCTATTAAAAAAAAGGAGCTTGTTTTTTTGAGAAGCTCCTCTTCAAAAGCTCTAAAACTGAAATTGGGTTTTTTTAGAAAAGCTCTTTTTGATATAAAAGACATTCCAGAAAAATGGAATACTAAACATGTGAAAGTCTTAAAAACCCAATTTGGGTTACCAATTTACCTTAGGTGACGAAACACCATACCAAACATATCCATTTGTCCATTTTTTAATTTACACGAGTTCGACCTGGAGACTTTGTGCTTAAGTGGTTATAACCCCCCTGTCTTATTTTTTTTTTTTAAGAAAAATTAAGTTTCACAATTTTATTTCTATTTTTTGTATGGTTTTCAAAGGAAAAGTTGGGGAAATGTACCCCTATTGAAAATTACATATACTTTTTATATACAAGAATGCGTTAGGTTTTTTTCACTAATAAACTTTTCAATAAGAACTTTTCAAAATTTGTCTTTTTAAATTAAAATTAAAATGTATCAGCCTAGTAATCCAAAAAAATAAATAAAAATTTATTAAAAACCCCCTACCACAGGAAATATGTAGTGTTCATGGTTTTATATGTATTGATTTGGAGGCGAAAATCATGATGCATATAGCACCAAAGAATTCATAACATGTTAACAACCAGAGATTCATGGTGATGGGTTTTAAATATTTAGTCTCTCAGAGAAAACATTTAGAAGCTACATGATGAAACTACTCTTTCCTTCTCAATTGATAGCCAACGCTAGCTTGAATTAGTTTGACGAAAAACCGAGTTTGTAAACGACTTGCATTTTGATAACATCACAAGTAAAACAGGAATTGCAAACCAGAGAGTCAAGAGCCAAGTTCACCGACATGAACAGAACCGCGTGCTCCCATACTTTTAACATAACCAATCTTTCTAGTCAACATTAAACTTACAATTTTTTCAAAAAAACTTTTTTATTGATTCAATACCCCTGCAGTTTGATCATGACTTTAAAGACAGGTCCAACTCATTCCCTGAAGCCAACAAGCCAAGATGTTAGTACTTTACAATTACGATCCAACGACAAAGCGGTTGACCAAGACTGCTGCATCCCCTTTGGAATAAATTCTGGTGTCAACCCTACAGGCAATTTTAACTTAAAATATTACTAGTACAAGATCTAAAGCTATGACTAGTTGTTCAAGATTAAACAGCGTCACAATAACATCAAAGTATACTACTATTTAAAACTCAAACCTTCCAATAGCCTTGACTTGTCCTCTTGATCTAGAAGGCAAACCCAAAAATGTGCAATTGCTGCAGCACAAAACCGGAGATCTGAAGTTGCGACAACCCTTTACGCCACTGGGTCACATACATGGAATGAAGACGGTGCGAGCAGGTTCTTTACTAGACAAAAGAAAAGTAGGTAACGTGTTCAGATCAGAAATCTGTTGCAGCTTTATCAGAATCATGGCAGTTTCCATAATTTAACCCAACAACAAAGTAGCCAATGCATGCCATAGGATAGGTCCTGCAGCAGGCTTAATAGAAATTTGAAAACTGATTTTCACTTAAAAGAATAACCAATAAAAAACTCATGCTAGATATAACGATATATTTTTGCGCTGTCGTTATCAAATAACAAAACTAGTAACAATTCTGCCCAGCTTAAGCACAGCGTCAAAACAACGGATACGGGATACTAATAGTTACTAGAAGTATTCAGGTACATGGTGAATATATCAAAGTTTCCACAGAGTCAGGAAAGCCAAAGTACAAGGTAGAAACTAATCATCCTCACACAGCTTGACCGCTAGATTTACATACAAATAGAGGAAACATTCCCCGTAACTAATACATCAATGGGGAAAGAACCTGCAAATTATCTATCGCTTTTAACATCTTTCAAGAACCCAACCCAGAGAGAGAGAGAGAAGAGCCTTGTAATAACCTCTTGGTCCTCACATCAAAAGTCTCTCAAGCCAGGGGAAAACGAGGGACCGACAAGTCATCTCAATCAGTTCCTAAGCAAGTCTCAACACCCTCATTCTTGCATTCATCCTTCTCCGTAAGCAATTTATCTCGTACACATCCATTGACTGTTTCTTTGGCTTCTAACTCTTCTTTTTCACCCACCACTTCAAGTTCACCACTCCTTTTTTTATGTAAAACATTTTCCTTTGCCATAACTTGATCTGGTACACAACACTCTATAGCAGCTTCGTCCTTGTGCTCCTCCTTCCCCACGTTCCTATTAATTGCAAACTCATTCCTAACATCACCTTTCATCTCAAACTTATCAGCAATCACCTCATCCGGAACCATCTCTTGCATACAAACATCTCTCTCACTTTTTACCTTAGGATTAGCATCATCGTCTTCACGCCTCCCATCCTCTGGCACATGATCAACCATCTCTGGGTTATCCTCAGTTCTCACCACTTGGGCATCCGACCCCCCCTCACTTTCACTATCAGAGCCATTCTCCACCACTTCCTCGTTGGCATCATCCCCAATATGGTTCAGCCTCTCAATAAACTGTAACCTCCTTCTCAGATCACCTAATTCTCTCTCCATTAAGAAAAGACGCTCCTTCAATGTCAAATTCTCCTCCTCCAATTGTGCTATATGGGAATCCTGATCATCTACTCTATTCTTTAATACATTGTTATACTCAACTCCATAATTCGGGTAAATCATCTCAAACCGACTCAAATCATGGTCTAACCTTCTTTCCACCTCCACATGTTCTTCGACATCACTCTCACTTGACCCAGCACCACCTTCCTCATCTTCCTCGTCCTCGTGTATATCTGCATCATGCCCTGGTGATCGAAGCCTAATCAAACCCTTCATTGATCCATATCCATCAACACCCCACTCTTGTTTTGCCATATCTCCTAATACCTCTCTCGAGGGCGAAAACATAGGTGTAGGGAGAACAGCTGGGGTTACAGGACAGGGTGATACGAGTGAAGCTATGCCTCCTGACTTCTTAGCACGAATAAGAAACGATGTTGTGTTTCTCGGGGCATAAGGGGCAAATCGATTATTAAATTTCTTATTGGGATAAAATTGTTGGGCTATTAAGCGATTTTGAGACTGCAATTCATGCAGAGTAGGTGGTATGTACCCAACACCGTTGGATTGACTTGTCGAGGCACTTGGGTAAGGATTATCCATTCTTCTTGTGTCCTTGCGCTTGTCCGTCATGTTATTCCACTCCCAATTGCTTTGCCCCAAATTGGAATTGGGATAATTCTGTTTCATAGGGTTCTGAAACTTCATGTTAGGGTCCATAGGGGACTGTTGAGACCAAGCCTTAAAGCCCCGACTCATCATAGCATGTTTGGTCTGGTTCATCAAAACCTGAGATGGTTTCATTTGTGTTTGCGGCTGCGGCTGTGGCAGTGGCTGCGGCTGCGGCTGCTGTGGCTGCGGCGGTTGCTGCGGCTGCGGCTGCGGCGGCTGCTGATTTAATGCTTCAGAGCGGATCAGCATCTGTGGCTGAGACAGCGCCTGAGGCTGACCTACAATCATCGCATGTTTGGTCTGGTTCATCAAAATCTGAGATGGTTTCATTTGTGTTTGCGGCTGTGGCTGCGGATTTAATGCTTGAGAGCGGATCAGCATCTGTGGCTGAGACAGCGCCTGAGGCTGACCTACAGTCATCGCATGTTTGGTCTGGTTCATCAAAATCTGAGATGGTTTCATTTGTGTTTGCGGTTGCAGCTGCGGCTGCTGCGGCTGCGGCTGCGGATTTAATGCTTGAGAGCGGATCAGCATCTGTGGCTGAGACAGCGCCTGAGGCTGACCTATAATCTGAGACTGGTTAATTACCTGAGGCTGGTTCATCATTTGAACCTGATTCATCATCTGAGGCTGAGTCATCTGCTTCATATTCATCATAATTTGGGATTGATCATTCATCGTCCCAACGAAACCCTACAGCTAAGAAACCGTGTCAGTTTCTTCAAATCTGAACCTAATGTAAGAGCAAAATACCAAAAGGGACTATTCGGAATAAGCGTCGACAACAACAACTTAGCAGAAAACAGATATCAAAACCCTAAAAGGACCAATCGTCCGACCCGGAACAAGGACATTGAGGCCAAGATAGCTGCTAAAATCTGAATGCAGACAGGATATTCTAAATTGCACCTCACAAGAACTCAGCATAATGTGGTTTTGTTCTATAATTAATTTCATGGTCTCAGTCTACCATTCACACTTCCATCTTACCCCTTAAACTTGAGTTGGAGTTGAAGACAATCAGAACAACCTATTGATTATAGGAAAAATATGAAAGAAAGAAAGAAACTGAGTTGCACAACTAAAAGTAGATAGATGCTCCTCCTTTAGATGTCAGAACGCTACCTGCGAACTCCATACCATCAACCACTCTCCTCCTTGCAGTTCTGGTTCATCATTACGAGTAGTTTGACTAATAGAAATAAGCTCATCTATTGCCTGTTGAAATTTTGGAAGTGAGAATTACAACAATCACAGTAGATCATAAAAAAATAAACATTTCAACCTCAACTACACACCCATTCCTACCTCTTGAATGCCTTGCCCAGAGGAAATGGCTGATGATAGCCTCTGCCTAGGTTCAGTTTTCTTCTGCATCACAAACGTAGTTCCCTGCACTTTGTATATGTTGCAAACAGTGCTTAGAAACATAAAGTAAAGTTGGAGATAATTTGTCCTGTTACCAGACAATAAAATATTTACTCAAGGGAATAAAAAACCGCAATGTTTCTCTTCAAAATGCCTAATCACCTTGTTTCCTCTTGAAATACGGAGATTTCCAGAATGGGACAAATATGTGGTATCTAACCAACCCTTCGCTTCGTCTCCGAGTAGCTTAAATGGGACTGGATATGGTACCTTAAATGGAAGAAATTTAAAAGAAAAGGCTGCTCTATCAAACCTAAAGAGGATTCTTTTCCCATTTTCAATTGAAGCCGCAGCCTGCATAAATGTAAGAATATAAATAGATCAAATAGATATCAATAAACCAAGCGCAGTGGCCAGCCTTTGTATCAGGGTTCAAACCCTGCCCGGACCATTGGTCCCTTTTCAAAAAAGAAAAATAGATATTAATAAGCAAAAACAAAGACAGCAAATTCAATCAGCATACTAGCTTAGGAATAAGGAGAAATTGCTTAATAGCCTTCTATATTAACCATTGATCTTGAGAAACATGGAAAAAATGAACTTATACCCATGATGGAAAATAATTATAATGTCTTTATATATGTGGAAGAATATTGTCGAATATAATAATGTAATAGGAGTTACACTCATCCTCGTATTTTCTGGTATTAAATTACAATATAAAATTACATTGATGCCCCTGGATTAAAAAAAAAAAAGAAGGTCTAGTTTTGGCGTTGAAACACGACGGACGTGGCTGAGAATGGAAAAACTTGATGAAATCTACAAGAATAGGGGAAACAAGTTCGAAGTGATGTTCTTTATTCTTCTTAGCCTTTCATCGTTTCCCTTTTGTTATTATTTGATTGCTTAACTTGCCATTTGAAAATCAAGGGGAAAAGGGTTCTTGATTCTGTAATCAAGGCTTCTTGAAGTAAGAGGGAGGCCTGGGAAGCTGGTTAATCTTTCGGAAACTGAAATTAGACAGCTTTGTTTGGTCTCTAGGGATATCTTCTTGAGGCAGCCTAATCTGTGGGAACTTGAAAAAACGCTGAAATTTTATAGTTGTTAATACCTACAATTTTAGTTGTTAATACCTTTAGTTTTAATTGTTAATATAGTTGTTTAATTTGTTAATATGAGCTGAATGTGAAAATGTTGTAGGGGAGGTTACTCTGTTTTTTGGGCATAGAAACAGGGGAGGTATGTTTGGGCATAGAAACAGAGGGAGGTTGATATGTTTTTTGGGCATATATAAAGGGGTCTGATTTAGTTGTTATTTTTTGCTGATATTGATGTTAAATGGGTCTGATTTAATTGTCATTTTTTTGCTGATATTGTTGTTAAAAGAGGCTAATGTAGTTGTTAATGGGGACTGATGTAGTTGTTAATGGAGCTGATGATGTTGTTAATGGGGGCTGATGTTGTTGCTAATAAGGGCTGATGCTGTTGTTAATGGGTGCTGATGTAGTTTTTAATAGAGGGCTGATGTAGTTTTTAATGGGGGCTGATGTAGTTGTTAATGGGGGCTGATGTAGTTGTTAATGGGACTGATGTAGTTTTTAATGGTGTTAATTTAGTTGTTAATAGGGGACTAATATTGTTAATAAGGCTGATGTTGTTGTTAATAGAGCTGATGATGTTGTTGTTAATAGGGCTAATGTAGTTGTTAATGGGGGGTTAATATAATTGTTAATAGGGCTGATGTTGTTGTTAATGATGCTGATGTAGTTGTTAATGGGGCTGATGTAATTGTAAAAGGGGGCTGATAGTGTTGACAAACGGGTACTTGATTGTATTCAATTTTCTTGCTTATACACATAGAACTAACAAAGACAAGAGCTGCAGGAACCAATTGTCGTTCTCATTTATATTAAAATGTCATGTCACATACATAAAAAAATTTATAAAACTTTGTCCTAAATAAGAACTCAAGTGATCTATACAATTGTTGTAATAAAATGTAACACCCCTTAATTTTTAGAATTTAAATAACATAAAATGTCGATAGTTTTCATAAATAATAATAAAATCCAAAATAAACTACTTCGAGAAGGTGTCACCGCCGCACTTGTATGGAACAAGTGCAAGGCTTCTTATTACACGAAGTAAATCTAAACTTAAGCAAAATGTTTATTTCGAAAAATAAAATAAATGAAAAGAAAGTAAATAACGCGAATTTATTGTCCGTCATCCTCACTTTTCACTGTTAGCCCCAGTCTTTGAAACATGTTCACTGAAATTCTGCTCCCCCGAAGGATCATCACAGCCCAAGAATACACACATCAGCAAACGCTGGTAATCCTAATTAAATAAAGATGAAATAAAATAAAATAAAACAGAAATAAATAAATAGGTAAATAATTTGATATGGATTGAAATAAAATTAATTAATTGTAAAATAAAATAAATAATTGTAGAATAAGATAAATTAATTCCAAAATATAATAATTATAAAATAAGATAAATTAATTATAAAATTAAATTAAATAATTGTAAAATAAATTAATTCCAACATAAAATAAAATAATTATAAAATAAAGATGAATTAGTTGCAAAATAAAATAAAATAATTGCAAACAAATTAAATTAATTCCAAGATAAAATGAAATAAATTAATTACAAAATAAAATAAGATAAGGACATCATATGTGTATATGTATCAATTAAAAGGGTGTCATTGTTTTAGAGTTTTCTAGTGGGAAGAGAACCATGGTAGACCCGGATATCCTGTCAGTCTACCCTGTGACCCGAAAACCTGCCAGTCACAAATTATCATCAAGTTGGCCATAGATCATTTTCTTCCTAGTGTGCACACCTCTTCCCAAAGTTGCTACTAGTACCCCAGATATCCTGTCAGACACCACTTTGGGAAGAACGGATATATCGGTTCACATCAAATAATTTTCTTTCCGAAGGCATAGAGCCTTAAAAGTGTGTGTTCGTCACTTTAGGAGGTACCATCCCAAAGCTATCCTCCCATTGTTAAATTATCTTTTATATATATATATATATATATATATATATATATATATATATATATATATATTTCTTTTAATTAATTATAAGATGGAAGGATAGTTTGATATTATATCTACTTATATCCTATCCTATATGTAGAGTATTGGCAGATGTAGAGCTAAATATTTCGTATATATATACATACACATTAATAGTCATGATCCGTGAACCCCACATGCCCAAACCAAAAATAATCCGAAAGGAATAGGTTAAAATCAAATGCATATATATTTTTGAATCAAAGAAGGGTATTGAATAAAACTTGGGTGAACCCCACATGCACATACCAAAATCAATCCGAAAGGAAATATGTAAAAGTCATACACATATATAAATTTTGAATCAAAAGGAGATACTAAACCAAAAAGTGGAGCCCACGACAATTAGAAGTGAGTATGGATTTTGGAATTGATTCCATAGGTGAGCCCTGCATAGAATCAAGAACCCTAAGTTAATATTCATTAAAGATGCTGGAGGAATGGACAGAAAAACGCGCAAGGACAAAACCAAAAATCATAAAGTAATACAACATTCTCGCACGCAAGTCGTGGGGGTTAATTGGATGTATATATTCTGCATAGAGGCGTACAGGTTGCAACAAAACAAATTAGCAAACAAAAACGATAACCTCTGAATATGTAACCTCATAAAGCAATTATCCAATCAATTTATGCGTGGGGCAGTTGCAGTGTATATTTATTTGAATCTCATAAAGCAAAGTCTTTAATCAAATCATGGAACCATTGTGCAAACCGAAGAAACCGTACACGGAAGAACGTAGACAGTTCATCTAGCAATAATCAAATTCTCAAAGTTGAATCCCACATGCCACACCTTAATTTCATACTGTCTTAGGGTTTAGGATTACCTGGTCTCCATAATTGCTAAGCTTCTAGAAGGGAAACTCTGCCATAAGGAATTTTTTTTAGAGAGAGAGCTACTGAATGATGACTAAAGTTAGGCGGCTAAACCTAACTTATAATTAGGCTCTTAGGGTTTAGTCATTAGCTGGGCTTTGTGGGTTGGACTTTTAACCATTGCTAGTTTAATAAAATAATGACAAATCATTTATTAAATCCTAATTTAAATTTATTTATTATTTTTTTATCTATCCATTTATTATATATATATATATATATATATATATATTGTAACACCCCCGAATTTCTAGGAGTTATAATGACATAAAATAGCAATAGTTTTTATAAATAATACCAAAATTTAGAAATAGCAAAATTTGGGAGGGTGTCACCGCTGCACTTGTATGGAACAAGTGCAAGGCTTCTTATTACAGGAAGTAAATCTAAACTTAAGCAGAATGTTTATTTTGAAAAATAAAATAAATGAAAAGAAAGTAAATAACGCGAATTTATTGTCCGTCATCCTCACTTCTCATTGCTAGTCCCAGTCTTTGAAACATGTTCACTGAAATTCTGCTCCCCCGAAGGATCATCGCAGCCCAAGAAACACAGACATCAGTAAACGCTGGTAATCCTAATTAGGGAAAGATAATATAAAAGAAATAAATAATTAAATTTGGAATGATTTGAAATAAAATAAAATAATCACAAATAATTACAAACTAAAATAAAAATAAAAATGACATATTTATGTATAATTTTAAATAGCACAAACATGTTAATCAAAGCAAATATATATATATATATATATATATATATATATATATATCATGTGGTATTTGCATCAAACATTAATCATTATCTTTTTTTTAAATTTTATTTAGACCCAGGAAACCCTGCCAGTCTATTTAGTGGGAAGAGAACCATGGTAAACTCGGGAAACCCTGCCAGTGTACCCGTGACCCGGGAAACCCTGTCAGTCACAAATCATCAAAATTGGTCATATCATCATTCTTCCTAGTGTGCACACCTCTTCCCAAAGTTGCTACTAGTGTCCCGGGAAACCCTGTCAGACATCACTTTGGGAAGAACGGATATATCGATTCACATCAAATAACATATCGAAGGCACAAAGCCTTAAAAGTGTGTTCATCACTTTAAGAGGTACCGTCCCAAGGCTATCCTCCCACTTGTTAAATTATTTCAATCACACACAAAATGGATTTCTCAATTTTAGGAAACTAAACCGAATACATATACTGCTAACCAAAAAACCAAGGAAGAGGCATATAATATATAACCAAAATAAATAATAATTAAAATAAAATAAAATAAAAAATATATAATATAAATATAAATCAAAATTACGGATCTCTCTCATATATATATATATATATATATATATATATATATATATATATAATATATATATATATAATTTAAAACAAGACATCCAGTCCAAGCAGTTACTCCTAGCTAGCAGAAAAAGGTGGCCGGAGAGAATATAAGATTGAGTTTGTTTTATGAAGGGTCGGAGGTAGCATGTTTTATCAATATCATGAATAAATTCTTCATGTCAATCACCGTATATCACAACCAGTAATTAATGCAGTAGACAAATCCATGAGAGGGGAAAGTTTGGCTTCAACTTTGATAATATATGAGGGAAATAATAAATTATCCCTCGATTTCAAACTTTTGATTAATTATCCCATAGATTTCCTTTTGACGTTAGGTCATTATATGTGTGAGCCATCTCGGTGCATTCATATATATGTCAACAATTTTATTAATATTATTCCTACGAAAAAAAGAATTCAGCTGCCAGTCATTCTAATCCTAATAATCCTATATTCCAATATTTGAAAACTTCAAAAAAAAAATGATTGAACCTGCGAGTCTTTAGTAAATAAAAAAAGAATAATAGCTAAAATAGTATAAACATATATGCACAAATTAAAAGAATAATAGTTAATTATCTATTATATAGTATTAGGAAGAAGAGATTTCTCATATAACACAATTCAATCACAAAGGAAATTGAGATATTCTAGGGATTAGGATTACAATAAATTAATTCTAATCAACGTTCTAGTGCTACCAACAATTAACTCTTATTCTCTTGGGGATTAGGATTGCAATCAATTAATTCTAATCAACGTTCTAACGCTACCAACAATTAATTTTTATTGCTCAAGGGATTAGGATTACCTGGTCTCCGTGTTTGCTAGGCTCCTAGAAGAGAAATTCTACCGCAAAGAATTTTTCAGAGAGAGAGCTAATGAGCGATGACTAAAGTTAGGCGGCTAAACCTAACTTATAATTAGACTTCTAGGGTTTTAGCTATGCGCTGGGCTCTAGGCTCTTTAGCTATTGACAATTAATAAATAAATAAAAACCAATAACATTTACTCTGTGATTTAATATGTTATTCAAAGATGAAATATGTAAACCCATAACGTGGAAAGGTTTTTTTTTTCACGAAATAGAAAAATGAATCTGCCCATTATATTCTTATATTTATATAATAGCTTGGTTGTACAAAAATATTTGTTATTATTATACAAGATATATACAAATTTAAATATTTTTATATCGATAAATAGTACAATTATTTAAAAAAATTATATCGCACATAAGATATGTTCTTATATTCATAAAATATCCTTGCGGTTACGATCATATAGGATACAAATTTGAATAATTTTATTTCAATGGATAGTACAGTTTTTTTAAAAAAAGGAAAATTCTATTGTAGATAAAGATAAGTATTTGTTTGTTTTATAAAAAAACAAATCATAAAACAATATTATTAAATTCTATCAATCAATATAAATTTAATAGAATCAAATATATCTAAACTAACTAAACTAATCAAATTAATCTAAACTAATAAAATTAGATAGTACTATACAATAATTATTATTATTATCATTATTATTATTATTATTTTATTTTTATTATTACTATTACTACTACCATTATTTTATTATTATTATTATTATTAACAACAACAATAATAATAATCTGGGGTATTACATATATATATCTTTCCCCACATATTAATTTAAATTTTTAATATTAGTATTATTACTAGTATTATTAGCATTTATTATTATTATTATTATTAAAATAATAATAAAATCTAGGGTATTACATAAAATCTGTCCAACAACCACTGAAATTCAAATACACATAGAAACAAGTTAGTCTATGCACATAAAATGATTGCTTCTTAATGGCTCATCTTCTGCTTTTAGGAGTCGTTGATCATCGACAACACTTTGTCCTGATGCATGTTGTTTTAATGATTGACCAACCATCACAACATGTCAATCTTCAGTTCCCGGAGTTCATTCATGGAGTAGGAAGGCATTGCGTATCCATCCTCTTACTCCATGCCATCCCACATTTGCAGCCAAGAAATGACATGAACACCACACGAGTCCTTGAAAAAAAGAAATATATAGAGATGTTAACAACATGTATCATGTAACTTGGACATTATAATTACGAATGCAAGGATATCAACACTAGAAGTGAAAACTTCAACAGTAGTGCTAAAGAAGATAACAAGTTCAGTGAAGTACTTGATTAAGGATTAAAGTGCAGCAATGACAAACTTTCAACAAATTCAAGAGGCATAAATTTCAGCAAGGCATAAATTTCAGCAAGGCATTTGAACCAACATATTTATATACTATGGAGAAGGTATACTATTTTTCTCCACATAATTCAAGTTGAAGTTAAAAAAGTCTCTAAACCTCTTCTCCTTATTATGAAAACAAGGGTTTAATTACTTATAATATCATTCATGTTATAAAACTGAAGGAATTCTAGAGAGAAGTCAGAAGAAATTCTAGAGAGATGAAATGGATTCTCATTCAAGTCTATTGAATAGTTACAGGAGACCTCTATTTATAGAAGGATGCAAATAGTAGATTACTATGCATATATACCATGTCATCCTGTATTTGGAGATTATAGGTCAATGGCATCCACATAATAAGAATATTCATAACACTCCCCCTTGGATGTCCATTTATGAATGTGCCTCGTTAAAAACTTTAACTAGGAAAAACCCAGTGGGATAAAAACCTAGCCAAAGAAAAGAGTACAACATTCATTGATACACTGTTGAGTTTTGCCTCATTAAAAACCTTTCTAGGAAAACCCAGTGGGACAAAACCTAGATAAGGGAAAAAGAGTACAGCGTGTATCGTCTCCCCCTCTTGATTACATCAGACTTGCTCCCCCTGATGACCACATTGCTTCATTGTCTTTCTATCATCAAGTATTCATTGTATACCTGCAAGATCTAAATCTTTCAAGTAAAATCATAAATATACATGTGCATATTTATTCAGATAATAATATCACATGCACGATAAATGCTTTATGCTACATATGAATTCACTTAATTAATTATTCTCGAGAATTTGATGCTCCTAGCATCTTGAGTCCTTCAGGGACTTATTCTAGCGCCTTATGTTCTTCAGGAACATGTGCTTCTGGCACACACTAATATAGTATGACTCATGATCCTCATTATCATCATTACAGCATATGCTATCTTATAAACATAAATATCATCAATGTCGACTTTATTTTTCGGTCCCATCGGATTTCATTCATAATTTATTGAGATCTCATTATATTCACATATATTAGGTACCTGGGTCTCTTTTTAGACCACAATACACTCTTCTTGTAATATCTCTTCTGGAGATAACATCTCGTCAAAAGATAACTCTTCTGGAGCTTTACTTAATTATCCTCGACTTGATCATCTATATTTTATAGCTCCTTTTCTCTTTCGAGGATTTTTATCTTTATAACCGATGGACCAGCAACGCTTCAGGCGTGCTTTATAACAATTCATATAGGAGCATTTGCAGTTGGGACATGTGACTTTGTCACTTTAGGTCAGTAAATGCTTTTAGCATTTGATTAGCTAAAATCTGCAAATGAATTATCTTTTGAACTTTTAGTGCACATTTCTTTGTACGAGTACCAATATGAGCCAATGATAATTCATTTCACTTTATCTTTACCCAATCTGCTTATTTTTCTCCCCTTAATCAAATCATCAATTTTCTTTGTATATCCATCTATGTGCATTGTAATAGATTAATAAACATTACACATTTAAAACATTTCAAGATGGAATTAATCTGGCTCCTGACCAAAAGCCAATTATACGGGGAGAATTCTGTTGGCTTATATAATTGCTGCAAATATACACAACATATAAATTTTGTTCTCATAATCATTGATCTATCCATTCATGGATACTTTAATACATGATTTCTGGATCATTCAATCTGGAAATTGCGCGCATAATATATTGCAAACATCTGGTTGTAATCATCACTGCAAACTTTGCAGATCAATAATTTCATATGTACTCTTTCAATTTAATATATTTCCAGAGATCCGTTTCCAATAATATTTTCATAATCATATCTATTTGAGAACAAGCAGCACATAATATGACTCGGATGATCAAACAAGTCATGCCAACATTCCATATAATTTATCATCAAATCCAATATCAATCTTGGGGGAATCAACACACAAACATTCACAGAAAATTAACACAAAAACACTCACACTTGATATATATCAATCTCCCCCTCAAGTATGAGTCTGTAGAAATTAATTCATGTAATTTCATACAATATTCCATATATGATATCTATTTCTATAGATATCATTAAAATTCCACAAATGCATTATTCTGTTACTTCTGGTAACAAAATTTCAATTTTCCAGAAACAACAATCAAATAAATACAAAATCATTGAAATTATCAAAATACTGTGGAATCACAGATGCATTACTGTGGAATCACAGGCGCAACATGTATCACTGTGGAATTGTCGTATGCATATATAGTCAAAAAGTGTCTAAGCTCGTCCTTGACAGGGTGCAGATCTGTAAAGATTCAACAGGACTGCGCATATCTGCAGAGATTCAATAGGATTTAATTCGGCTATAAATAAAAGAAGGCTAACGAACATGCCTCACAAACATTCAAGCATCTGATAACATTCACTACCATATACTAACTTATCATTTTTCTTCTAATCGCGTATATTATTGCAATGGCAGGTCCAAGTAATTTTATCCCAGTTTCTGATACATCTGACACAGCATTACTTGATGCTTTGTTGTATGATGATCAGACAAACCTGTCATTTACCTCTTTATTATCTCCTAATCCTTTTGAGATGTTTATTCCTCCTTCTACTATTCCTCCTTCTGCTTCAAATATACCTACTTCTCCCCCAAGAACAAATGTTCTTCCTCAATTTAGAAGGAATGAAGGTACAACTGAAGCAGGTTCATCAAGGAGGCCTGTTAAAAGGTGTAGAACTATGGCTGAACTAATGGAGTCTACCAGTCAAATTCAACCAATAGTCACAACAATCAATGAGCCAGCATTCATAAGCCAGCAAACAACCACCAGCCAGCCATCAACCACGATCCAGCTAGCAACAATCAGCCAACCGACAACCATTAGCCAGCCAATAACAATTAGCCAACCAACAACCACTAGCCAGCCATCAACTACAAGTCAATTAGCAACAACTAGCTTATTGGAATGTAGTTGTTGTCATGTTTTACGAGAGATCATACATACCAACGAACTTCAGTACCATAAACTTGAAGTTCACGGAAGAAGAACAGGTATGATTACCCATGCTGTTTTATTTGAAAAAGTACAGGATAAATCTTATAATACTGACAGGCTTCCAATGTTTGATTTCACAAATAAAAATTTTGAAGAAATCAAACAATTTCTGACACAGTATTGTATAGATTTACAAGCATCAGGATATATCTTGATGCGTGATCCTGTATTAGCCTATCATGAGGTTCTCTGTGTTGGTTCGGAATGGGTTATAAATCCAAATGACCTCCATGGAAGTTCATTTCAAACCAATATTGAACACTCATTAGGCAAAGGAAAACAACCTGCAGTAAGTATACCCTATGATACTTCATCCCTTAACCAGGGTGAATTATATAGGTTATCTATGGAGCAACGAGAAAGAATAAAGAAAACAACGCTCCATGATTTAAGAAATTATTTTCACTTAACCCTTGATGAAGCGAGTAAACAATTAAATATGTCTACTCACACCATACAAAAAATCTATCAAAAAGGAGGGTTAACTGAGTGGCCACACAAGAAGCTCAAGAAACTTATGACGCAAATCTCGATATTACGAAGAGCTTTGCCTCATCTGGATCCCATCTCAAGAGAAACAAAAGAAGAAGACATTAAATATCTTCAGAATGAGATGATTAAAGTTTGTAATGATGTTGAGCCACTCGCAATTAAACTTTGTTGAAATAATATTTCCTTTTGCTTAATTATTTTGTTTATGAATATGCTTTTCTCGTATTTATAAAAATTGTTATAATCATAGAAATCACATAACAACCATAATAATATATTTACTTCATTCACTTCTGGGAATGAAGTTGGATAAAAATTCATGATCCATAACTCACTGATTTGTTTGATCATGGCAAGAAATTAATCTACAATATTTCTTGACTTTACCACAATATTGCTACTGCAATAGCAAATTGAATATATTTATTTATAATATCAATCATGATCATACAATCCCTTGTCTCATAATTTAAGGGAATATTTAATGCCAAATATACAATTTTGAGGCCTTTTATACAACTGATAACATACAAAATTTATGGATCAAATATTGTTTCATAATTTGTCTCTTGTCATCAGGCTAACTTGCCTCTTGGCTTCAGGCAATCTTGCCTCTGAAATTAAGGCTATCTTGCCTCTTAGTCTCAAGCCAATTTATGCCTCATCTCTCAAGCCAATCTATGCCTCATCTCTCTATGGCATTTTGATCTCATAATAATATATATGATCTTTTAACAGTTTATCTTCAGGATAAATAAAGTATAAGCATAATAAAATAAATAGATGGAGCCCACTAATAGTGTAGTTGCCATGAATAATAAAAGGGAAGGGAAATATATAAATTGTAAATAAATAAATAAAAATAAAAAGGAAGGGGGATATAAAGCAGTAAATAAATAAATGACTGGAAATAAACATGCTAAATAAATAAAAAGCAGATGAAATAGGAATGGTAGTAAACTCACAGCGAGACCTATTTCATCCAAAAGTAAGAAAGAGGATGCATATGCAAATGCAAATATATATATATATATATATATATATATATATATATATATAATATAGAAAGCAGTAAATAAATAAATGGAGCCCACAATACTAGTGTCGCTACCATGAGAAATAAATAAAGCAGTAAAGAATTAAAATTAATAAATGGAGCCCACTATAGTGTTGCAACCATGAGAAATAAGTAAAGCAGTAAATAAATAATAAAATAAATAAATGGAGCCCACTAATATAGTGTTGCAACCATGAGAAATAAGTAAAGCAGTAAATAAATAAATGGAGCCCACTATAGTGTTGCTACCATGAATAAATAAAGCATAATAAAATAAATAAATAGAGCCCACTAATAGATACTAGTGTGCCGCTAATATAAAGCATTAAAGAATTAAATTAAACAAATGGTTCCCACTAATATATAGTGTTACAACCATAAAACATAAATAAAGCTGTAAATAAATAAATAAATAAATGGAGCCCACTAATATATAGTGTCGCAACCATGAAAAATAAATAAAGCAGTAAAGAATTAAATAAACAAATGGAGCAGTAAATAATAAAATAAATAAATGGAGCCCACTAATATATATTAGTGTTACTACCATGAAAGATAAATGAATGTTAGGAACATAAAAATAAATACGTAAAATAAATGTTAGTAACATAAAAATAAATGTCAATAAAGTTAGTAACAATAATAAAATATCAAATTAAAACAATTAAAAAAAATTAAATCTAGACTTCCAATCTGAAGTTAAATTAATAACAATAACATAAAAGTAAATAAATAAAAGATTAAAAGAAAAAAAAAATTAAATCTAGACTTCTAATATGAAGTCAACTTAACAATAATAATAAAGTCATAAACATAAATAATAAATAAAATAAACATATAATAAATCATTATAAAGAGGATCAGAAAACTACACCCTAAGATATTAAGTTTCCTTCTTCTTCTCGGTTTGTTAAAAGCTAAAATGTTAACAACAATAATAATATAATAAAAAATGAATCATAGGTATATTTTTGACCTAACATGATAGTAATATAATATAATTTATTTGTGTGTCTGATGCAATTGAATTAGAAAAAGTGTGCGTTGTGATATGTGTGAAGAACCATCCAAATGCATGTGAATAAAAAGTGTGCGTTGTGATGTGTGTGAAGAAGCATCCAAATGCATGTGAATAATATAACATAATATAATTAATACTGCTCCTTTTTTTTTATTATTCTTTTTTTTTCTTTCTTCCTTTTCCTTTTATCTCTTGTCGACAGAGTGAGTTTTTTTTTTTTTTTTTTTATACTCCTCTCTCAATTCACTTGACAAAGACACCTAAATAAGTACGTACCAAAAGAAGACTGAACAATTCTTCAGCAACCCTCTCACTCCATTTTCAAGCACAAAACTTTTCTCCTCAATGTTACTAGAAACCCTTAGCCCAGTTCTTCGTTCCCAGAATCCAGATTTGGGAATAAAGAGTGAACCCAGAAACCAAATCAGCGGAAGCAGGTGGCTTTTGGTGAGAGAAGAAAAAGAAAAAGCTTTGAGGAGGACCAAAGAGAGAGAGTGAGAGAAGGTATGTGTCAATGAGTATTAATAGCTGGAGGAGTAGAAGTATAGAGAATCTGCAAAACCTTCTTGGGAGGTGTGAACTGAACTTGGAACGTTTTGCTTTGAAGTGGGGAGTAGGACTAAGGAGGGGAAAATAAGGCTAAAATCTGAGCGAACTGAATTGAAGTGAGAACTGAGGAGAATTGAGAGTGTTTGTTGCTGTGGTGATGAGTTTCATGAAGGAGTAAAGAAAAACTATGAAAGAAGAACCTGGAGTTTGAGTTTAGAAGGAGATCAAGAGTGAAGCAGTGAAGGGAACGAGAAGATGATGATGATAGTAAGGAAATTTGTGTGAAGCTAAAATATATTTAATAAAGGGATGCTATCGTGCTGATAACGTGTTATAAAACTGAAGGAATTCTAGAGAGAAGTCAGAAGAAATTCTAGAGAGATGAAATGGATTCTCATTCAAGTCTATTGAATAGTTACAGGAGACCTCTATTTATAGAAGGATGCAAATAGTAGATTACTATGCATATATACCATGTCATCCTGTATTTGGAGATTATAGGTCAATGGACATCCACATAATAAGAATATTCATAACAATTCATCAAATTTGCAAATAATATAAGTTTTAATAGTTTCAGTAACAAAAAATGCCAATATCAAACAAGTCATAGTTCTCTTTGCCACCATCACATGTCTGAAGATTCATTTGGTAATTATGGCAAAATTGGTTATGGAATTTTTTGACAGGTGTATCCAGTTCAACCAATAGTGACGACAACCAGCCAACCAATAACGACCAGCCATCAAGCAACAACCAGCCAGCTAGCAATAATCAGTCAGCCAGAAACTACCAGCCAACTAGCAACTACAAGCTAGTTAGCAACTACTAGCTCATTGGAATGTAGTTGCTGTAATGTTTTACGGGAGATCATACATACCAACGGACTTCAGTGTCATAAACTTTTAGTACACGGGAGGATAGGTATGATTTCCCATGCTGTTTTATATCAAAATGTATAAGAAAAATCTTAAAATACTGATAGGTTTCAAATGTTTGATTTTACTAATAAAAATTTAGGGGAAATCATACATTTTTTGGCACAGTATTGTATAGATCTACAAACATCAGGATATAACTTAGTGCATGACCTTGTATTGGCCTATTATAAGGTCCTTTGTATTGGTTCGAGATGGACTAAAAACCCAAATGAACCCCGCGGTAGTTCATTTCAAACCAATACTGAAAATCAATCAAATAAAGGTAAACAACCTGCGGTTAATTTACCTTATGGTAATTCATCTGTCAAACAAAGTAAATTATATAGAATAACTATGCAGCAATGAGAAAGAATACACTCTAAGATTTAAGTAATTATTTTCATTTAACCCTCGATGAAGCAAGTAAACAGTTGAGCATGAGTACTCATACCATTCAAAAGATTTATCAAAAAGGAGGGTTAATAAAGTGGCGATACAAGAAGTTTCAAAAACTTATGAGGCGTGTTGCATTATTAAGAAAAGTTATGCCTCATCAAGATCCCATCTCAAAAATAACAAAAGAAGATGAAATAAGATATCTTCAAAATGAGATGGTGAAGCTTTGTAATGGAGTTGTATCACTTTATATTTCATGAAATAATATTGTCTTTTATTTAATTAATCTATGAATATTCCACTCTTATATTCACAACAATTGTTATAAACATAGAAAACACAAAACAATAATAATAGTAAAACAACCATATTTCCATAATCACAAATTTATTTATTGCTTCATTTACTTATGAGATTGAAGTTAGATGAAATTCATGAACCAAAACTCATTGATATATTTGATATAGTAAGAAATTAATCCACAATATTTCTTGACTTTATCACAATATTGCTACTACAATAGTAAATTAGATATATTTATTTATAATAACAATCATAATCATACAATCCTTTGTCTCATAATTTGAGAGAGCATTTAATGCCAAATATACAATTTTGAGGCGATGACATACAAAATTTATGGATCAAACTTTGTTTCATAATTTGTCTCTTGGCTTCAAGTTAACTTACCTCTTAGCTTCAAGCTAATTTATATCTTAGCTTCTAGCCAATTTATGCCTCCTCATAAATTTAGAATACTGAGTGTTGGATGTGCTCAAATTTAGTTTAGGATATGAAATGTTATTAAAAAAAAAAAAAACTCTTGGGTGCAACTTGTCTGACATTGAATGCTACTAAAAAAATTATTTTAAAATATTGGGTTCTATTTAAAAAATTACTTTAGGGCAGGGCATTGAATGCTTTTTTTTTTTTTTTTTTGAAAAAAGTGAATCACCTTTCCCATGTTATATCCAAAACGGTGAAGTTTTGAGTAAGGGAGAGTATGGGAGAAGGTCTCAGGCCAATTTATGCCTTATATCTCTCAGACCAATTTATGTCTTATATCTCCATGGCATTTTGATCTCATGATACATATGACTTTTAACCGTTTATCTTCAAGATAAATATAAAATATAAAATAAATAGATGAAACCCACTAATATACATACATATACATAGTGTCGTTGCCATAAATAATAAAAAGGGAGGGAGATATATATAAAGCAATAAAATAAAAGTAAATTGCTGAAATAAACATGCTAAATAAATAAAAAGAAGATGAGATAGGAATGGTAGTAAACTCACAGCGAGACCTATCTCATCCAAAGATAAGGAAGAAAATGCAAATGCAAATGCTAATGCAAATAAATAAATAAATAAATATAATATATATATATATATATATATATATATATATATATATATAAAGCAGTAAAGAATTAAATTAAACAAATGGAGCCCACTAATACTAGTGTGCTGTCATGAAAAATAAATAAATGTAATGTTAGTAACAATAATATAAACGTCAGTAACATAAAATTAAATGTTAGTGACATAAAAGTAAATGTTAGTAACATTAAATAAATGGAGCCCACTAATATATATATTAGTGTTGCCACCATCAAAGATAAATAAATGTTAAATAAAATAAATAAATGGAGTCCACTAATATATATACTAGTGTCACAAACATAAAAGATAACAAAATGTTAAATAAAATAAATAATGGAACCCACTAATATATAATATGTTAAAAATAGTAAAGAATTAAATTAAACAAATGGAGCCCACTAATACTAATGTGCCGCCATGAAAAATAAATAAATGTAATGTTAGTAATAATAATATAAACGCCAGTAACATAAAATTAAATGTTAGTGACATAAAAGTAAATGTATAAAAGTAAATGTTAGTAACATTGAATAAATAAATAAATGGAGCCCACTAATATATATTAGTGTCGCCACCATAAAAGATAAATAAATGTTACATAAAATAAATAAATGGAGCCCACTAATATATATATTAGTGTCACCATCATAAAAGATAAATAAATGTTAAATAAAATAAATAAATGGAGCCCACTAATATATATATATATATATTAGTGTTGTCACCATAAAAGATAAATAAATGTTAAATAAAATAAATAAATGGAGCCCACTAATATATATACTAGTGTCGCCACCATAAAAGATAAATAAATGTTAAATAAAATAAATAATGGAACCCACTAATATATAATATGTTAAAAACAGTAAAGAATTAAATTAAACAAATGGAGCCCACTAATACTAATGTGCCGCCATGAAAAATAAATAAATGTAATGTTAGTAATAATAATATAAACGCCAGTAACATAAAATTAAATGTTAGTGACATAAAAGTAAATGTTAATAACATTGAATAAATAAATAAATGGAGCCCACTAATATATATATATATATATATATATATATATATATATATATATATTAGTGTCGCCACCATAAAAGATAAATAAATATAAAATAAAATAAATAAATGTAGATCACTAATATATATACTTGTGTCGCCATCAAATAAAATAAATAATGGAGCCCACTAATATATATTAGTGTTACTGCCATAAATTAGGAAATAAACATGCATAAGGATAACAAAAGAAATGAACTAAGAGAGGAACTTAGTTCATCATTAGAAGGAGGATATGATAATGCAAGACATAAATAAATAAAACATAAATAAATATTAGGAACATAAAAATAAATGTCAGTAAAATTAATGACAATAATAAAATCTTAAATTAAATTAAAATAATTAAAAATAGAAAATTAAATCTAGGCTTCTAATATAAAGTCAAATTAATAACAATAATAATAAGGATAAAGTAAAGAAAAAATTAAATCTAGACTTTTAATATAGAGTCAAATTAACAACAATAATAATAAAGATAAGGTTGAAAAATCTTGGATTGTCAATAGCTTTACCTCTTTTTTTTTTTTTTTTAAATTAAAATAATTTTTTTCCTTTTGGTACTATTCTGTGGGCAGATTTTTTTAAAATAATATTATAATATATTATAATAATATAAAACACATCGGGCCCACTATTTTTTTTTCCCAACCAACCTTCACGTGGTTCCAGCGTCACTTAGCGTTTGGTTCTGGTCCTTCTTTCTCATTCTTTTTCTTTTCCCTTTTTCTTCTCTCTCCTTCACGTTTTCTCTGTGCAGTAACTAAAGTTCTGTAGTTGAAATATGCATCACTTTGTGATCAATACAACTATCTTGCGTCTGACAAAAAGCACAGATTAAGACACCACCAAAACTTCTCTAGCGCAGACTTGTTCTTCTTATTCTTAGATTTTTATATATGGTTCATCAAAAATAAAAATAGAAACAGAATATACACAAGAATACTAGCAAGAAAAGATGAAAAACAGTTTTTTTTAAAAAAAAAATTTTATTGAGAGCAACTAGAAGATGAAGGAAGGCTGAAAGGGCGACGGGGCGGTGAAAATTTGGGACGATGAAGGGGTGGGAAAACGTCGGAGTGTGGCCGGAGCTGCTAGAGGCGAGCACAGGAAGACAAATCTGTTTCTGTTCAAATCAAACGAGGGAGAAGAAGGAAGACTAACTCTAATAAATCAAACACTATAAATGTTTGCATAAATAGAAACAAGAGCAAGGCAGAGAGCAACAAGCAGATGAAGGAATGCTGAAAGGGCGATGGAGGCGGTGAAAATTTGGGACGATGAAGGGGTGGAAAAACGTCGGAGTGTTGCCGGAGCTGCTAGAGGCGAGCACAGGAAGACAGATCTGTTTCTGTTCAAATCAAACGAGGGAGAAGAAGGAAGACTAACTCTAATAAATCAAACACTATAAATGTTTGCTTAAACAGAAACAAATCAAAAAAAGACGCAAGAAGAAAGATAGATATTATGCCACTCTCATAGCTATTGAGTCTGGAAAAGGAAGGAAGAAACAGGAAGGGAGTGGCAAGTCCATTAGGGAACGTTTCAGACTTGAGAGGCAGAATCACCATCCTCCTCATGTCAACCATCGGAGACAGGGAAAACCAAAGAAGTGAACACACAAGCACCGATTGCGACAGCACCATCATCAACGAGGTGAGCTCTGCAAGTCGTGTGTTTCCCGAGCCTAAATCAGTTTGTGTTTGGGACCAAATGAAGAACTGAGAATTGGGAGAAAAAGAGAGAGAGGAGAGGACACGGTAGGAGAAAAATTGAAACGAGGACATGAAAGGAGAGTGCAGGGATTCATGGGTGTGAATCTGAAGTGAGATTAGTGGAACCATTCAAGAAGGCCACTCGAAACCCAAGACGTAGGGTCGGGTGAGAGTTTGTGTGACCGAAAGAAAACAATCATAAGAATGGTGGGATCAGTTGATCCGGAGGAAGAGAAGAAGCAATCGTCCTGATAACAAATTATGTAACTGAAGAAGAAATTTGTGAGCGAGAATTTTAGAAAGATGAAAGAAGTTCTTATTTTATATTATTTACAAAATACGTCTATTGATAGAACTTGAAGAAGAGTTATTATCCCATAAACATCTACATAATAATATATATATATATATAGACACGATAAGTTTTTTTTTTCCTTTATCTCGTCTCCCATCTTGGTCATTATTCTACTTTAATCGTGATCTAAATAATTGGAAAACATATGGACCCACCTCATCTAACAACTCCTGCCAATTATGATTTCAACTAGTAGTACATGGATGAGAATTGAAGTCTCAGCCCGTCTTCTTTCCCAGTTTCGCATCTGACATCGGTTCAAGCCATTAGAGAGCATGGTTTGCCTGGAGATTTGCTTGACTATTACACGGTTGGTGCAGAGAGGGTCGGTGGTGATGATGATATCACTAAGGGACATAATGACAAAGCAGACGACGGGGAAGTAGATAAGAGTTGAGGGGGGGAAAAAATATACATGGCCCTTCCGAACACCCAAGTCTGAGAGAGGTGATGATGGCGGCATCAATAAAAACAAGCTTGCCGTAGTGGAGTTCAATTTGCAGAATCCACTTCTTCCATCTATTTTCTGGAGAAGAGAAGCTTTGATCTGGAGAAGCAGAAGCTGAAGTGGGCGAGGTTTAGCAGCAAGGAGGAGAGAGAAATGGAGAGCGCTAAAAAAAAAAAGATAGGATTCTATGAAATCTGTTGAATGACAATGAGAAAAGCAGAAACTGGAGAAATTCTTGGGAAAAATTCTAGGGGAGGAAATCTCATTCAAATAAATTATTATACATAGACTCCATAATAATATTTAGAGATGAAGAGTAAATAGACATTCCATAGTATATTCATAATAATTAATTAATTTATTTTTATTTTGGTGTCGGCAGATGTATATCATTGAGCTATAAATTATTACGACGAAGGGATTTGAAAAGGACAGACCAGAAACAAGAAGATATATGAGGAATTTGTACAAGCTGGAAATAAAGAGACGGGAATGTTAGGCAAATAATAATTAAAAGACAATGGTTTTTTTATTTTTTATTTTATTTTTTTTAGTTTTAAAGATTAGCTTCTCAATCATTCATTACCTTCGCATCCCTGCAGCAGTACTCCTACCTGAGCAACGCAACTAACAAAGCCTCCTGGGCGGCCTGGCGTACAAAGGATAAGGCGGTGTCGACGAGGAAGAGATAAAATTGTTGACGTTTTTGGAGGCCGTCGCGGTGGACTGGTGAAGAACTTCCGTCAGGCACTGTATCAGGTTCTCGGTGTGATTTTCCGCCATGGAAGACGGAGACGGTGGAGTAATGAGAGAGAGATTGATGATCTGAAAGAGAGAAGGAGGTTGAAGTTGAGAGTGAATGCAAATCATAGCACTCCGTTTGACTGAGAAAATCGAGAGAAATTACAGAGAAAAGTTGTAGAGAGAAGGGAGGAATTCTTATTTTTATGTTTTTTAAATATTTATAAATGGCCTCTATAGGGAGGATTATTATACAACAAAAATCTACATAATTATAAGGGAAAATCAAAATAAAGCACCTAAATAAAATAATATTTAATTAGAAGGACCATAAAAATTATAATTATTAAGAAGGATTAAATAAGTTTAAAAGTATTAAATTACCCTTTAACTTTCCTAACGTAGAAAACAAAGAGCAAAGCGCCTTCTTTTGTCCTCCTATGAATATCAAGGTGAGGCTATTTGGGAATCAAGTATTGGAAATTAAAAATGACGATATTTGTTTAAAGTATATGCATAGTAATGAAGTTTAAAAACAACTTTGTTCTAATTAATTTCTTGTTTTCACGGGATTACCAAAAATCGTTGTTTTTAACTTCTAATACTGGATTTCTAAATGGCCCTACCTTGATATTCAGGGAGGACAAAAGAAGGTACTTTATTCTTTATTTTTTGCGTTAGGAAAGTAAAAGGGTAATTTAGTACTTTTAAGTGTATTTGATTCTTTTTTATAATTACAATTTTTATAGTCCAATATTCTTCACCACAGGCTTCCAAGCAACAGCAATCTATCAATGAAACACAACAAAAATTTATTACTCTCAGCAGCAAATAACGGGAAAATACCAGAAACACAGCGTGGAAAAATTCCCTGAGAGGCTCTATTAAAACTATTTTCCCCAGTAGTATATGCAAATATTAAAGATAAAGATGCCATATTTTTATATTTCAGGCTATTTTTCACCATTCACTAGATTTTGCAGTGCACACGATCCAAAAATGTGTTCTTTTTTTTTCTTGAATCTAAAATTATGTTTTCCGAATGTCACAATTTAAGAATTATGTCCCGTAATACCATACCACCACCCTCAGCAGTTTACAGCTGGACAGAAAACACGATCAATTCTAGATCATCTAAGGACATAGTAAACATCCAATACGCTCCAAATACACACCAGACACGCATAAATTACTATGAAGCAAAGGGTTTAGATAAAAGCAGAACTCACCGAAAGAATTCCCCATCCAGTAGGAATAAATGCTAAGTTAGAAGCAAATATTTCTAAAACAGAAAGTTCAGAAAGTACGACTGCCACAACAATTCCAGCCAGCGCCAAGCCGCCAACAACAAGGTAAGGCCTTGGACAAAACGCAACAAAAGCTGGAAGTTAACAGATATCTTCTGGCTAAAGGAGATATCTGTGGAGCAAAAGACAAAAAACCTCAAGATATACAATTTAACACTGTAAGCTAAAGAGGGAAAATAAAATACATTTATATAAGTGTGTACTAGTATTTATTATAAGGATTGTCTAATGCCTATTTATATAGAAAGGGGGGACATAAAGGTAAGTACTAAGGAAATTAAGGAGGGAATCAAGGCATTAACATTCCCTAAATTAGGGAGGGAATCATGGCACTAACACTCCCCCTCAAGTTGGAGCATAGATGTTAATCATGCCCAACTTGTTACAAAGATAAAAAACTGATAAAAAACAAAACTTTACAACTTATTTCATACACTCCCCCTCAAGCTGAACATAGCTTGAATGTGAGAAACCACTTCATCAAGAATAACAATCCAACAGCTTCACCAAGAGCCCAATCAGCAAAAGTACCAAATCAAAGTTGAAGCTGCAGCAAACGATCTCACAAGAAACCAAATCAACAACTGAAACCCCTCACAAGAGGCAACGAACGAACGGGTCGCACAAGGACCACCAAACAACAAATAATTGCCTAAAATAGCCAAATGACAGAAGATGCCAACTCACAACCTGGAATGAAGAACCCAGATCCTAAAACCCAATAAGCAAACCACATAAGCCAACCACAAGTACGACGCCAAATACAAAAGAGCATTCCACGAACGTGCTGGAAAACGTAACAAACAACAAACAAAGCATCCACAAGAAACAAGTGAACGTGCACAAAACAAAACGCCGACCGTGTTGAAATAGTGGAAAGAACTGAACTAAGTCTCACAACGCAACCTTCGAAGCAAAGAACCAGCTTATTAGCGCCTCAAAGTGTAGTGGCACCCATGCCAGCCTTAGGAGTTGGCCTCCCCTCTCCCCCTCAGGGCTTTGATCCCTGCCTTATATAATTAAAAAAAAAAAAAAAGAACTGTCCTATTCACACTGGGAATGAAGATTCAACGTCGGAGACTGTAGAACGACCAGAAAATGAAGACAGCAACCAAACAACACCTGGGTGATTAAAACACAATCCTAACAGCAAAATAACACACTTCCATAACCAAGAAGCAAATAACCACCGAACCAAAAGCGGATTGATCAGAAAACATATTGAAATGGCATTGGAACAAAGATGACCAAGCAAATGGATGAATAGTTCCGTATGAGTAGTGTCTATAAATAGTGACGATGAACAGTACCATATGAACGAACAGTACCTCCATTATTCATGACAGACTTCATCTTTTCCACCCTCCCGACGTCGTCCAAGTGCCTCATATTGCTTCCAATAATCACATCCAATCAGAGACAAAAGAACCTATGGACCCCACAAAAACTAAACCATAATACTTCTTCCCCGTAAGCATCACATTTCTTCTTAGACTTTGGACTTGCACATGGTGGCCCCACCACTTTCTCACTTCCCTATTTCTTCTTCAAACATCCAGAGAAGTAGAAAAACACTTGCACATGGTGGTCCCCACCACTTTCTCACTTCCCTATTTCCCTATTTGATTCCTCTTTCCACCTGTCTCTCTCTTTAATTATGTAGGACTAGAAAACATGACTCTTTATTTTATCTTCCTTTTTTCTTAAACTTCAGATCCGTGACTTCTTCCTGGGTGTTGTGGACTTCGCCTTCTTTTTTTTTCCTTCTCCGCCTCTCCTTCTCCTTCTCCTTCTCCGATAAGCAACAATGGGGAGGAAGAGATGTGAAGCCCGGAGGTCGAAGTTAGTGCTCTCTTCTCCACCACCTTTCATGCCCTCAAATCTCACTGGAATCTAGAAATTCACAAGTTTACCATAAAATACAGAAAATAGTTGGCATGTTACAAAGCTTCCCAAGAATTCATAAAGCTTCGCCCAGAAGGGGAAGGAAGAGATCGCCGGAATCTGCAGACACTGGCCAAAATTTTGCCAACTTCACTGGAAGTCCAAAGGCACTTGTCGGAAAACTCAGAACATCACCGGAATCTGGAAAAGTTCGCTGGGAACTTAATCTGGAAAACTCGCCAGAATCTAGAAAACAGATGTCAGAATCTGGAAATATCGCCGGAAATGCAAAGACACTCACAGAATCTTACCAACAAACTCTTTCTCACTTGCTCAGCCACTGAACAGTGACGAACTACACAGAAAATCGACAAGAAAAAAAACTAAAATGACACGAGCTCACACACAAGGGAGGATGACCACTGTTACTGTTCATGCGAAGTTTTGTTAATGCTACAATGCTTCCGACGCTATAGTAACAGCGCCACCGGAAAACTCAAATTGCCCAAGAACAATTCCTAACCTCTGATACCATGTAAGCTAAGGAGGGAAAACAGAATACATTCATATAAGTGTGTACTAGTATCTATTACAAGGATTGCCTAATGCCTATTTATATAGAAAGGAGGGGACATAAAGGTACTCCCTCTGATCCTTATTATAAGGCACCAACTATCTTTTCTCACAAACCAAGAAAATGGAAGTTAAGTCATTAATGAGCCTAAAATTAATAAAAGTTTCCAACTTTATCCCTACTTTAATGAGATAGATTTAAAAAAGTTTGTTAAAGTAAGGGCATAATAGGAAATAGTAATAAATAAGTTAGTTAAATGTAGTTGGTGCCTTATAAAAAGGACCAAAAATTTTGGGTAGTTTGTGCCTTATAATAAGGATCAGAGGGAGTAAGCACTAAGAAAATAAAGGAGAAAATTAAGGAGGGAATCAAGGCACTAACATTCTCTTAGGGAGGGAATCATGACACTAACAAACACCATATACATTTAACAACAGAAAGCGCATTTTTAATACCTTGAAAAGAAGTATAAGAACAACCAGCACTGCCCATGGCAGACCGTAAACCTATAAACAAGCCAAAAGAAAGGTAGTGAGTAGACCAAGTATTAACTAGAAAAATATGGTTGAACCTATTCATTCTAAAACCGAACTAAACAAGAAAAACACCTCAAGCCCCTGGTTTGAGTTCATAGCTTGCATAAGTTTATGGCTTCACCAGACCCTTAAAAGTTAATTTCTAAGAAACAAGAATACTTGCACAAAGTAGTACATTGAAATCATGCAGTAGGAATTTCTTAAGGAAGATAAAGTAGAATGATATGAGATAATACCGTCAATGAAGTATTTGTCCCTTGTTCATGAAACTTGTACACAATACCGTATCGGAAGATGAAAAATCTAAGACTAAGGATCGTCTCTGCTATTCTTGAGCCGATACTTCTTGTAATATCCCAGATTATTATTATTATTGTTGTTAATAATAATAATAATAATAATAATAATAATAATAAAAAGTAAAAGTAATAATAGTAATAATATAGTATTAGTTTAATTTTATTAGTTTAGATTAATTTGATTAGTTTGTTAGTTTAGATAGATTTGATTTTATTAAGTATAGATTGATTGATTGATTTAATAGAATTTAATAATGTTTGTATTGTTTTATGATTTTTTTTTTAAACAAACAAATACTTATCTCTATATACAATATTTTATTAATCAAAATAAAAATTATTCAAACTTGTATATATCCTATATGATCCTAACAAATATTTTTATCCCGTAAGGATATTTTATGAATATAAGAACATATCTGTATGTTTGATATAATTTTTTTTAAAAAAATAATTGTACTATTTATCGATATAAAAATATTTAATTTTGTATATATCTTGTATAATAATAACAAATATTTTTATTCAACCAATATATTATATAACTATAGGAATATAATGGGAAGATTTATTCTTCTATTTCGTGAGAAACCTTGGAATATAATGGGTTTATTTATATATAAGATAAAATCTATAATTATTTATTAATTTGTCAATAGCTAAAGAGCCTAAAGCCCAGCTCATAACTAAACCCTAGAGCCTAATTATAAGTTAGGTTTAACCGCCTAACTTTAGTCATCGCTCATTAGCTCTTTCCCTGAAAAAATTCTTTGCGGCAGAGTTTCTCTCTTCTAGGATCTTACCAAATACGGAGACCAGGTAATCCTAATCCCTAAGAGAATAAGAGTTAATTGTTGGTAACACTAGAACGTTGATTAGAATTAATTTATTGTAATCCTAATCCCTAGAATAACCCTTTCCTTGCATGTGGTCCTCGTGTTTTACTGATGACAGATCCTCTTATATTGGTTTTAGATTGCTTTTACGGCTTCTTCCCTCTTGTGTTATTTATATATTATACATACATAGACCAGTCACTATCGCTGAAGTAATCTTCGGAAAGAGAAGAAGATATGTTCTCTATTCTTTTATAGCCTTAATCAATGCATGACCCCTCCATTACTTGTCTGTTCCAGTTGGAATAAAAGAACTTGAAATTTGTTGGATAATAAGAAAGTGTGCATTATAGTGGCGTACTAACATGGCACGAAAGTTTTTTTTTTCGTTATTTTCTTGCTAGCTCCCGGGTTCCCGCAAACCTTCCTGCTACGCTCTAAATAATTAGGCTTTGCTAGAAGAGATTAAACTAATATATATATATATATATATATATATATATATATATATATAGAGAGAGAGAGAGAGAGAGAGAGAGAGAGAGAGAGAGATTAGAAGCATATCCCAGTACAGCGTCTCAGCCTCTTCTTTCTTTTCTTCGATTGCCGCCTCAAGCTCTACTTCCCCAGCTGCCGTCCCGCGTTCCTTCGCGTCAGACCCTCTTTCTTTCCTTCGTCCAAGCTCTCTCTCAGTCTTGCCATCAGCCTCTTGTGTTCATATTTTCTTTCAGCAGCCTTCTTCCATGGATAATAGTTCAGGGTTTTTTTTTTGTTATTGTTGTTGCGGGCCCAGCTTCTTTTAAATGGATATTAAGCTGCTCTTTGAAATTCGTGGGGCCCATATCTTTTGTATCTTGATTAAAGTCTTTACTGAAGCTATTCAATTTTTGGAATGCTGCAGGGTCCACATCTTTGAATCTTCAAATTTCTTCCTGATCCGAAAAGAACACACATATAATTAATACACATTAATAGAGTGTGTCTATAATATATGTGTGTGTGTGTGTGTGTGTAAAAAGCATGATAATATTCCTGCCTAATTAGTTAAGATATGAGTAGATTTTATATCCAGATACACTTTTATCCTCTAATTAATTAAAAGTTTGAAAAATATATAAATATAATTAAATAAGTATAAAATATTAATAAATTCAATTTTATATATCTTAGCATCTATACTTATTTAATTATGAAAGATACACTTATCAAGCATATCTCTGATTCTTTTTTTTATCCCTCCACACATATATATATTGATATACTATAATATTATAACAATTTTGACATAGATGCAAGCTCTTATCTGATGTCGTTTTATTTAGTTTAATTTTATTATTACTATTATTATTTGAGAGCAATTAAAACAAATTAACAGTAGGAAGATAGCTTTGGGACGGTACCTCATAAAGTGATGAATACACTTTTAAGGCTTTATGCCTCCGATATGTTATTTGATGTGAACCGATATATTCGTTCTTTCCAAAGTGGTGCTTGACAGGATATCTGGGGCACTAGTAGCAACTTTGGGAAGAGGTGTGCACACTAGGAAGAATGATGATATGACTAATTTTGATGATTTGTGACTGGCAGGGTTTCCCGGGTCACGGGTAGACTGACAGGGGTGATGAACACACTTTTAAGGCTTTATGCCTCCGATATGTTATTTAATGTGAACCGATATATTCGTTCTTTCCAAAGTGGTGCTTGACAGGATATCTGGGGCACTAGTAGCAACTTTGGGAAGAGGTGTGCACACTAGGAAGAATGATGATATGACTAATTTTGATGATTTGTGACTGGCAGGGTTTCCCGGGTCACGGGTAGACTGACAGGGTTTCCCGGGTCTACCATGGTTTTCTTCCCACTAAACAGACTGGCAGGGTTTCCGGGTCTAAATAAATTTAAGAAGATAATGATTAATGTTTGATGCAAATACCGCATGATTATATATATATATATATATATATATATATATATATATATATATTTGCTTTGATTAATATGTTTGTGCTATTTAAAATTATACTTATATATGTCATTTTTATTTTTATTTTATTTTATAATTATTTGTGATTATTTTATTTTATTTCAAATCATTTCAAATTTATTTATTTACTTATTTATTTTATTTTATTTTATATTACCTTTACCTAATTAGGATTACCAGCGTTTGCTGATGTCTGTGTTTCTTGGGCTGCGATGATCCTTCGGGGGAGCAGAATTTCAGTGAACAGTTTTTAAAGATTGGGGCTAGTAGTGAGAAGTGAGGATGACGGACAATAAACTTTAGTTATTACTTTATTTTATTTTATATTTTTTTATGAACATTCTGATTTATTTCCTGTAATAAGAAGCCTTGCACTTGTTCCATACAAGTGCGGCGGTGACACCTTCCCGAAGTGGTTTATTTGGATTTTATTATTATTTATGAAAACTATCGACATTTTTTTATTATTTTAATTCTAGAAATTCGGGGTATTACACTTCTGATATATGTGCATGAAGATGTGAGAAAGCACAAAAGATTATTAGGGAGGAAAGCATTCATAATGTCACAAGGGCATCAATTTTTAATGTGCACTGGTAAAATATTAAATATCAGTTCTTCATCCCACCAAGCTTCCCAGCTTTCTTCTCCCTTGACTCCGATTCCACCTCTGTACAGAAGCCAGTTTGTCCAATCCCGAAAGTCCTCAACTACCCTAAAGAGATGGAGGAGAAAATAGAATCAATAAATATGGCAGACAGGTCTGAAACTACATAAAGATTGTACTTACTTTTGCCACTCGAATCCAGATGGGTTAAATAAATAAGGAGCAAACAACCAGGATAGGGCCATAAACCAGCTGCTAACAGTCAGAAGAATGTATGACACAACATTGCCTTCATTATATCCTATGATGCATCGATACCGATACGGCATTTTCAAGTCGTTGCCGAAACATGATATCGAAACGTAACTTCAAAAATTTTATTATTTCGAGCATTCCTAAATGTCTTAGTATTAAATAATATTTTTAATAAAAACAGTGTATTTCACATTAATAAAATATAATAAAACAAAAATCATTAGCATAATCAAAAGTGAATCCCCACTAATAACATTATAGCAAAGGATGCCATTAGCTCCCCAAATAAATTAAGCTAGCATTGACAAAAGAACTTTAAATGTATCAAGCATTCATGTACTTATTAAACGATATTCATTAAAGAACTTTTGTTTGCTATCATTAATTCAAGATTTTATCCGAGTGTCAGTATCCAAGAGATATCCATTGAATTTCCTGCATAACCCCTTCAGGCGAGACAGAGCCGATAGCGAAATACAATTACCTCTTGAAATATCAATAAAAGATGAAATACCAGTGAACAGAGAGATAAAACTAGAAGAGAGACAGACGACTGAGACGAAAATAGAGACAACAAAATATTCAGATTGTATCACGAATTTAATTTATTTATATTTTTTTTATAAATTTAGCAATGCTAAAATACGTAATTTGATGAAATAATATTACATAACTAACTGGTCACATGTTACATAAAATTGTCTCTAATTGTATAACAAATCTAATTCATTTGGGTTGAGAATGATGTAACAAAATTATTGAAAAAGGCTTTTCATCTATTCTAATATTATCTACATCACAAACCTCTCTCTCTCTCTCTCCCCCTCCGCCGGCCCCTCCTTCCCCTTCCAACCCTCCAATTTCCATTACTTGGAGTTGTGAGTGCAAACGTTCGAAGCATGCCTGCATCGATCAATCTATTTGGTCTCAGGAAGAATACTTGGCCCTTAGCCTCATCATGCTCGCTCGCAACTCCGCCAGTTCTGTAGCCTCATATGACTGTCGTGAAGGTCACCAAATGAACCGATGTATCTTGCCTAAACATAAAACATAGGTGAGAACTGAGGACTCTCCTCGTTGATATCCTTCAAGAAGACAAGCTCGTACTCAAGATTATGCTTTTTACTAGATTCAAGAAAGTATGAGAGATTAATGGAGGTTCGAGCCTCTATCATATGAATGCCACAATCATTAGACACGATTTACATTTTGGCGTCGTTAGTCGCTACCCTCTCCATCCACCATCTTCTAAAGCCGATCAGCGAGCATTGGGTGCTCTGACAGGCTATGTAATGCGACTCCACGATTGCCGTGGTTTTGTTACCTTCAATGGAGGTACGATGATGATGGCTTCATATCATGTTTAGGCAAGATACACCGCTTCATACACCTCGCCATGCTCTTTTTTTTTTTTTTAAATAAATTTTAGGAGAGAGAGATTGGGTTCACCCGTTAAAAAGGAGCTTGCTTTTTGAGAAGCTCCTCTTAAAAAGCTCCAAAATTAGGTTATTTTAGAAAAGCTATTTTTGGTATAAAAGACATTCCAGAAAAATGGTAAACATGTGAAAGTTTCAAAAACCCAATTTGGGTTACCAATTTACCTTAGGTGACGAAACACTATACCAAACATATCCATTTGCCCATTTTTTTATTTACACGAGTTCGAGCTGGAGACTTTGTACTTAAGTGGTTATAACCCCCTGTATGGGTCTTATTTTTTTTAAAAAAAAAAAAGTTTCACAATTTTATTTCTATTTTTGTATGGTTTTCAAAGGAAAAGTTGGGGAAATGTACCCCTATTGAAAATCACATATACTTTGTATATACAAGAATTCGTTAGGTTTTTTTCACTAATAAAATTTTCAATAAGAACTTTTCAAAATTTGTCTTTTTAAATTAAAATTAAAATGATTCTATCAGCCTAGTAATCCAAATAAATAAATAAAAATTTATTAAAAAGCCCCTACAACAGGAAATATGTAGTGTTCATGGTTTTATATGTATTGATTTGGAGGCGAAAATCATGATGCATATAGCACCAAAGTATTCATAACATGTTAACAACCAAAAATCAACTTGAAAGTCAATTATCATGATGGCAAGCGTGAGATTCATGGTGATGGATTTTAAATATTTAGTCTCTCAGCGAATACATTTAGAAGCTACATGATGAAACTACTCTTAATTTCTCAATGGATAGCCAACGCTAGCTTGAATTAGTTTGGACGAAAAACCGAGTTTGTAAACGACTTGCATTTTGATAAAATCATAACTTCATATGTAAAACAGGAATTGACCAGCACTAGTACAATGGTATTGGGATTCATTTCCCCCCCTTAGATCCTAGGTTTGATCCCCCTCCCCTAGCCTTGTATAAAAAACAACAGGAATTGCAAACCAGAGAGTCAAGACCCAAGTTCACCAACATGAACAGAACCGTGTGCTCCCAGGAGCTGATACCCATACTTTAACATAACCAATCTTTCTAGTCAACGCTAAACTTACAATTTATTCAAAAAAACTTTTTTATTGATTCAATACCCCAGCAGTTGGATCAGGACTTTAAAGACAGGTCCAACTCATTCCCTGAAGCCAACAAGCCAAGATATGTTACTTTACGATTACGATCCAACGACAAAACGGTTGACCAAGACTGCTGCATCCCCTTTGGAATAAATTATGGTGTCAACCCTACAGGCAATTTTAACTTTAAATGTTACTAGTACAAGATCTAAAGCTATGACTAATTGTTCAAGATTAAACAGCGTCACAATAACATCAAAGTATACTACTATTTAAAACTCAAACCTTCCAATATCCTTGACTTGACCTCTTGATCTAGAAGGCAAACCCAAAAATGTGCAGTTGCTGCAGCACAAAACCGGAGATCTGAAGTTGCGACAACTCTTTACGCCACTGGGTCACAAACATGGAATGAAGACGGTGCGAGCAGGTTCTTTACTAGACAAAAGAAAAGTAGGTAACGTGTTCAGATCAGAAATGTGTTGCAGCTTTATCAAAATCATGGCAGTTTCCAACTTTCCATCATTTAACCCAACAACATAGTAGCCAATGCATGCCATAGTCCAGCAGCAGGCTTAATAGAAATTTGAAAACTGATTTTCACTTAAAAGAATAACTAATAAAAAACTCATGCTAGATATAAGGATACATTTTTGCGCTGTCGTTATCAAATAACAAAATTAGTAACAATTCTGCCCAGCTTAAGCACAGCGTCAAAACAATGGATACTAATAGGTACTAGAAGTATTCAGGTACATGGTGAATATATAAAAGTTTCCACACAGTCAGGAAAGCCAAAGTACAAGGTAGAAACTAGTCATCCTCACACAGCTTGACCGCTAGATTTACATGCAAAAGAGGAAACATTTCGCGTAACTAATGCCTTAATGGGGAAAGAACCTGCAAATTTATCTACCGCTTTTAACATCTTTCAAGAACCCAACCCAGAGAGAGAGAGAAGAGCCTTGTAATAACCTCTTGGTCTTCACATCAAAAGTCTCTCAACCCAGGGAAAAACGAGGGACCGACAAGTCATCTCAATCAGTTCCTAAGCATGTCTCAACACCCTCATTCTTGCATTCATCCTTCTCCGCAAGCAATTTATCTCGTACACATCCATTGACTGTTTCTTGGGCTTCTAACTCTTCTTTTCCATACACCACTTCAAGTTCACTACTCCTTTTTTGAGGTAAAACATTTTCTTTTGCCATAACTTGATCTGGTACACAACAACACTCTATGGCAGCTTCGTCCTTGTGCTCCTCCTTCCCCACGTTCGTATTAATTGCAAATTCATTCCTAACATCACCTTTCATCTCAAACTTATCAGCAATCACCTCATCCGGAACCATCTCTTGCATACAAACATCTCGTACACCTTCAATCTCTGGTACTCTCTCACTTTTTACCTTAGCATTGGCATCATCGTCTTCACGCCTCCCATCCTCTGGCACATAATCAACCATCTCTGGGTTATCCTCAGTTCCCACAACTTGAGCATCCGATCCCCCGTCACTTTCATTATCAGAGCCATTCTCCACCACTTCCTCGTTGGCATCATCCCCAATATGGTTCTGCTTCTCAATAAACTGTAACCTCCTTCTCAGATCACCTAATTCTCTCTCCATTAAGAAAAGACGCTCCTTCAATGTCAAATTCTCCTCCTCCAATTGTGCGATATGGGAATCCTGATCATCTACTCTATTCTCTAATACATTGTTATACTCAACTCCATAATTCGGGTAAATCATCTCAAACCGACTCAAATCATGGTCTAACCTTCTTTCCACCTCCACATGTTCTTCCACATCACTCTCACTTGACCCAGCACCACCTTCCTCATCTTCCTCGTCCTCGTGTATATCTGCATCATGCCCTGGTGATCGAAGCCTAATCAAACCCTTCATTGATCCATATCCATCAACACCCCACTCTTCTTTAGCCATATCCCCTAATACTTCTCTCGAGGGCGAAAACATAGGTGTAGGGAGAACAGCTGGGGTAACAGGACAGGGTGATACGAGTGAAGCTATGCCTCCTGACTTCTTAGCACGAATAAGAAACGATGTTGTGTTTCTCGGGGCATAAGGGGCAAATCGATTATTAAATTTCTTCTTGGGATAAAATTTTCGGGCTTTTAAGCGATTTTGAGACTGCAATTCATGCAGAGTAGGTGGTATGTACCCAGCACCGTTGGATTGACTTGTCGAGGCACTTGGGTTAGGTTTATCCATTCTTCTTGGGTCCTTGCGCTTGTCCGTCATGTTCTTCCCCTTCCAATTGCTTCGCCCCAACTTGGAATTGGGATAATTCTGTTTCATAGGGTTCTGAAACTTCATGTTAGGGTCCATAGGGGGCTGTTGAGACCAAGCCTTAAAGCCCCGACTCATCATCGGATGTTTGGTCTGGTTCATCAACATCTGAGATGGTTTCATTTGTGTTTGCAGCTGCGGCTGCTGATTTAATGCTTGAGAGCGGATCAGCATCTGTGGCTGAGACAACGCCTGAGGCTGACCTACAATCTGAGACTGGTTAATTACCTGAGGCTGGTTCATCATTTGAACCTGATTCATCATCTGAGGCTGAGTCATCTTCTTCATATTCATCATAATTTGGGATTGATCATTCATCGTCCCAACGAAACCCTACAGCTAAGAAACCGTGTCAGTTTCTTCAAATCTGAACCAAATTTAAGATCAAAATACCAAAAGGGACTATTCGGAATAAGCGTCGACAACAACAACTTAGAAGAAAACAGATATCAAAACCCTAAAAGGACCAATCGTCCAACCCGGAACAACGAAATCTGATATTTGATCCTCAATAAAACGACGACCGAAAAAGGATTCCTCGCATATGATTTGGAAATTTCATAAACAGAAAATCCTGAACTCGAACTTTAGAGGAGCTTTCTCGTTCCTGCAGAAGCCTCTCGAATCTATTCGGTGAAGCGTATTAATAAAACACAACCATGTCCGCTCAGGCCATCTTATATATATAGTGGGCAAGAGATGAGGTTGACGGTCAGAAATCAGTTTGATCAGTAAACGGCTGCGATTACAGATCACAATGAACACGCGTCACCCGATTTAGGGATGGATGAATAAAATATTCTCAGAGGTCAGGAGACGCGCTCCGTTAAAATTGGTTTATTTAATAAAGTTAATAAAATATTCAGAAAATCTCATTTAAATACTAAGACCCACCAATTTTTGTTAAAATTTATAAAGGATTTAAAAGTGATAGTGACTAAATTGAGGTTTTAAATTTGTCCTCAATTTTTAAATAAATTAAAAAAAAATGACCATCACCAAAAAACCACTATGATTGGCCGCTGGACAACTTGAGGTTTGGCGAGGGTTTCTTTTAGGGGTTATGTTGATTTTTTTTTAATTATAAAAAAGATTGAATAAAGGCATGCGAAGGTGGGGTTTCCTTCATATTAAAGGGACTAAGTGGAGTATATATATTAACAAATATATATGTATTTTTTTAATATTTTTTTATCAAAAAACACTCTTGCACATCTTTTTATAAGTACTATAAAACCATAAAACCATTGATAAACTTGTGAATCTCATTATAAATAAGTTATTCCCATTATAAATTTTGTTTAATCTTATCAATTCCATTTGTTCGATCGTTGTGCTGGGGTCAGAATACGCTGAAGTTAAAATTAAAACATAACGATTTTGTTTAATAAACCTAAAACATATTCATAGTAGTTTATTGAATTTCAAACCTCATGTAATATATAGAATCAAATAAATATAGAAATTCATTCATTTATCTTATCTTATATATTTATACAGTTTAATCCGCGAAAAATATTTGATATTATCAAAGTACATGTAGTATATATTCTCACATATACGGATAATTCAAATTAAATAAAAATTTTAGGTAGAAAATTGAATAAATAAGTTTTTTTTTTCAATACATAATTACATGTGCATCCTTCATCTTTTTGTTTTTAGTTTTTATCAGAGTACTTCACTATTTATATTTTTTTTCCTTTCTAATCTATACTATTTTTATTAAGGGGGAAAATATGACGGATATGGTGATTGCATGGTTATGAAACCCGGACCGGACCGGCCGGTTTAGACCGGAAACCGACAAGCTGGCCGTGAAACCGGTCCGGTTTGTCATAGGAACGCGGGTTAGAGTTTTTTTTTCCCCAAAAAAAAAGTCGATTGAAGACGTTTACAAAGAGAGATGAGAGAAACAAGCGATGATAACAACAGATCTAGAGAAAACAAAGCTAGTGCGAATGGATCTGGTGAGAAGAGATAATGTCGAAAGAGGAGAACAATGGTGATAGACTGAGACGCACCGTCACGGGTCTGAAACTTTTTGATGCGAACAGATCCAATCCTCCTAGATCCAGAGACACCGAGCACGGACCATACATGCGCAGATCAAGCACAAGAAATGTTGAGATTCAGAAAAGCCAAAGAGAAATGTTCCAGTGAAGAAGCTCGATTATTAAATGCAGAAGTGTAGAGGTCATTTTGGTGAAGGATTCAGGCTTTGATTGAACGATGTTGGGGTGTTAGGTGGTGGAGAAATGGCTGAACGAGAGAGAGAGAGAGAGAGAGAGAGAGAGAGAGATAAAATCTCAGTGTGTTGCTCCAGTGAAGAATTCAAAATGACTGACCAAAATGCTTAATCTTATTTTTCGGGCAAAAAAAATGGATTGATATTTAAGTGTACTTAGGACATGTTTTGACCAGAGATACTCAACGTACTTTTACTTATTATTCAAGGGATATTTAAATGCAATGAATAGTGATACATGTTTTTAACCGGAGGTTACCCAAGACACTTTAACCCATTTATTCAATGAACATTTAAGTGCACCTACGCATGTTTTTTTACAATGGGTAGTATCTAAGAAAACAATTTTTTTTTAATAATTTCATACTAATAATATAAAATCTTTATATTCTCATCGTTTTGGTCCCGGTTTAGCTCCGGTTTGACTCTGATCTGATCCACTGACCCTTGACCCAGTACTCCGACCGGTTCAGTGACCGGTCCAGTTTTAATAACCTTAGGTGATTGGAAAGCACGTAATGATCTCTCATGTACCAGTAACATGATGGTGCGCATCACAATCACTTTGTAATACCTCAGATTATTATTATTGTTGTTGTTAATAATAATAATAATAATAATAATAATAATAATAAAAGTAATAATATAGTATTAGTTTAATTTTATTAATTTAGATTAATTTGATTAGTTTGTTAGTTTAGATAGATTTGATTTTATTAAGTATAGATTGATTGATTTAATAGAATCTAATAATGTTTGTATTGTTTTATGATTTTTTTTAAAACAAACAAATACTTATCTTTATATACAATATTTTTTTAAAAAATAAACTATACTATTAATCAAAATAAAAATTATTCTGTAACACCCCGAATTTCTAGAGTTAAAATAACATAAAGTGTCGATGTTTTTCATAAATAATAATAAGATCCAAAATAATCCACTTCGGGGAGTGTCACCGCCGCACTTGTATTGGGATAAGTGCAAGGCTACTAATTGCAGTTAATAAATCTAAACTCAACTAGAAATGCTTTTCTCAAATTCAAAATAAAATAACAAAGTAAAATAATGAAATAAAATAGAATAAATAAATTGGTTGCCTTTCTCATATCTCACTGCTAGCCTTAACCTTGATGCCTATTTCACTGAAACTTTGCTCCCCCGAAGGATCATCGCAGCCCAAGAATACACACATCAGCAAACGTTGGTAATCTTAATTAGGTAAAAGTATTATAAAATAAATAAATAAATAAATTTAAATAAAATAAAATAATTATAAAATATATGTAATCATGCGGTGATTTCAACCAAATTAATTATTATCTTTTTAAATTTATTAGACCCAGGAAACCCTGTCAGTCTGTTTAGTGGGAAGAGAACCATGGTAGACCCGGGAAACCCTGCCAGTCTACCCTATGACCCGGGAAACCCTGTTAGTCACAAATCATCAAAATTGACCATATCAATAATTTCTTCCTAGTGTGCACACCTCTTCCCAAAGTTGCTACTAGTGTCCCGGGAAACCTTTCCAGACACCACTTTGGGAAGAACGGATATATCGGTTCACATCAAATAAATTCTCGATAGCATAAAGCCTTAAAAGTGTGTTCATCACTTTAGGAGGTACCATCTCAAAGCTATCCTCCCACTTGTTAATTTATTATAGGTAGTTTAGACTCATAAAATTCCTAAATTATTCTTATTAGGTGTATTTAGATATTTGTAACAAAATAATAATAAAATCCTTTATTCCTACAAGAAAGGGTTGATCTTAATTTCACAGTTATAACTCTTTATAGAAGCGCGTGAGTTTTCTCAAATAAATCATTAAAAATGTTGTCTCTATTTTATTATAAGATTTCCTATTTTCATAGGAAATTCTCAGGACTATCATTTAATCTCAACTTTTACTCATTATCCCTTTTTAAACTATAAAGTAAATACTCATGGGTTCCTATAAGATGCTCATGAGAAATTCCCAAGACTATCATTTAAACTCTAACTATATTTATATATAAATCAAACATAAAATAAATACACAAAATACAAAATGGAAGTTGACCACACAAGGCATAACAAGTTGCAATATTCAACACGCAAACCAAGGTGTACAAATGAATTAATCAGCGTCAAAATCATCAGGAAGGAGGAAAAATACAAAACCATTTAATACTCAATTACGCAAAACGAGGTGGAGGAATGTATGAATATTTCAGCATGTAATGTTCAGTTGCGCTAACCGAGATGGGGAATGGATATATGACTGCATTTAGACGACATATAATATTCATATTGTCACAATTAATTTCCTAATTTGAGACCAACATAACATATCTTAAATTCCTATCATCTTAGGGATTAGGATTACCTGGTCTCCGTGTTTACTAAGCTCTTAGAAGGAAAACTCTGCCGCAAAGAATTTTTCAATAAGAGAGCTAATGAACGATGACTAAAGTTAGGCGGCTAAACCTAACTTATAATTAGACTCTTAGGGTTTAATTATGGGTTGGGCTCTGGGTTCTTTAGCTATTGACAATTAATAAATAATTATAGATTTTGTTTTGTATATAGATAAACCCTTTAATTCCAAGGTTTTTCACGAAACAGAAGAATGAATCTGTCCATTATATTCTTATAGTTATAGAATATATTGGTTGAACAAAAATATTTGTTATTATTATACAAGATATATACAAATTTAAATATTTTTATATCGATAAATAGTACAGATATTTTTTTAAAAAATTATATCACACATACAGATATGTTCTTATATTCATAAAATATCCTTGCGGGATAAAAATATTTGCTACGATCATATACAATATATACAAGTTTGAATAATTTTTATTTTGATTAATAGTATAGTTTATTTATTTATTTTTTTAAAATATATTGTATATAGAGGTAAGTATTTGTTTGTTTTATAAAAAAAATCATAAAACAATATAAAAATTATTAAATTCTTTTAAATCAATCAATCAATCTATACTTAATAAAATCAAATCTATCTAAACTAACAAACTAATCAAATTAATCTAAACTAATAAAATTAAACTAATACTATATTATTACTATTATTACTTTTACTTTTATTATTATTATTATTATTATTATTATTATTAACAACAACAATAATAATAATCTGGGGTATTACATATTCAAACTTGTATATATCCTATATGATCCTAACAAATATTTTTATCCCGCAAGGATAGTTTACGAATATAAGAACATATCTGTATGTGCGATATAATTTTTTTAAAAAATAATTGTACTATTTATCGATATAAAAATATTTAAATTTGTATATATCTTGTATAATAATAACAAATATTTTTGTTCAACCAATATATTATATAACTATAAGAATATAATGGGAAGATTTATTCTTCTATTTCGTGAGAAACCTTGGAATATAATGGGTTTATCTATATATAAGACAAAATCTATAATTATTTATTAATTTGTCAATAGCTAAAGAGCCCAAAGCCTAGCTCATAACTAAACCCTAAGGTTTAGCCGCCTAACTTTAGTCATCGCTCATTAGCTCTCTCCTTGAAAAATTCTTTGCGGCAGAGTTTCTCTCTAGGAACTTAGCAAACACGGAGACCAGGTAATTCTAATCCCTAGAATAACCCTGTAACACCCCGGATTTCTAAAGTTCAAATAACATAAATATTCCAATCGTTTTCATAAATAATAATAGAAATCCAAAATAATCAACATCCAGAAGGTGTCACCGCCACACTTGTATGGAACAAGTGCAAGACTTCTTATTACAGGAAATAATTCTAAACTTAAACATTATTTCGAAAAAATAAAATTAAAGAAAATAAATGAAAGTAGATAACTAGAGTTTATTGTCCGTCATCCTCACTTCTCATGGCTAGCCCCAATTTTTGAAACCTGTTCACTGAAACTCTGCTCCCCCGAAGGATCATCGTAGCCCAAGAATACACACATCAGCAAACGCTGATAATCCTAATTAATTAAGGATAAAATGAAATAAAATAGAACAGAAATAAGTAGATAGATAAATAAATTTGATATGAACTAAAATAAAATAAATAAATTATAAAATAAAATAAATTATAAAATAAAATAAAATAATTTAATTCCAATATAAAATAATTATAAAATAAGATAAATTAATTACGAAATAAAATTAAATAATTGTAAAATAAATCAATTCCAACATAAAATAAAATAATAAAAATAAATTAATTGCAAAATAAAATAGCATAAAGGCATCATATGTGTATATCTATAAACTAAAAAGGTGTCATGGTTTTTTTTTTAAAGTTTTCTAGTGGGAAGAGAACCATGGTAGACCCGGATATCCTGCCAGTCTACCCTGTGACCCGGAAACCTGCCAGTCACAAATCATCATCAAATTGGCCATAATTCATATTATTCCTAGTGTGCACACCTCTTCCCAAAGTTACTACTAGTGTCCCGGGAAACCCTGCCAGACATCACTTTAGGAGGAACGGATATATCGGTTCACATCAAATAAATTCTCGAAGGCATAACGCATTAAAAGTGTGTTCATCACTTTAGGAGGTACCATCATAAAGCTATCCTCCCATAGCCAATTTATTTTAAATGTTCAAAAGTAAAGTAAAATAAAATAAAATATATATATATATATATATATATACACCTATATTTATATATGAATATACTAACAAAAGAAATAGTTCACACCAAATTCGGTATCCAATCCAGAGATATAGCACAACGGAAGGATGATTCACATAAGGACAAAGTGTAATATATATGTATGTATGTAAAAGCCTATAAAATGAAAATCATAAAGGTGTAGATGGGTAAAGAATCGGTCAGTGTATGGTCAAGTGCATGAAAACACAAGGATCATGAAGGTGCCTCAAAAGGCGTGCCTTCCTTTCACAATTCATCATGTATGGACGTGTTGGTCAATGGCATAAGTAAAACAATGAAAACAATTGATGAATAAGGAGCAATTCCATTACAATTAGCTTTAGCAAAGATTTGGATTAATAATTCAAAAGAAGGACAAAACGTATGGACCCCACAATATACCTAATCAAAAGCAACCGAAAAGCAAATAGAAGTCAGAAGCACATCTACATTTGAATCAAAGATGGGGTTGAATAAAAACACGTGTGGACCCCACGGCCATTCAAGATGGGATAGGAGAAGTTCATATATTATTGAAGGCAACAACGTTCCTTCATACCCAAGGTACAGCTCGCACAGGTACAGAGAAAGGTAAAACGGAAAGAAAATCTAATATGCCTGCGTTATTATATGTTCTATACACCTATGAAGCTATCAGGTCTGAAGCAAATTAAAAAAAAGAGAAACGAACTCGCGGCATACTCGTCCGATCACGTGAGACGAGAAGGAAGAAGGTATATATGAATAGGGAAAAGAGTTTCTGGGATTAGGATTACCTGGCCTCCGTGGTTGCAGAGCTCCTAGAAGAGAATTTCTGCCGCAAAAATTTTTAGAGAGGGAACTGATAGGTGATGGCTAGGATTAGATGACTAGTCATAAGTTTATAGTTGAAATTAAGGTTTCCTATGGGTTGGGCTCTGTGGGTTGGGTTTTAACTATTACTAGTTTAATAAATAATGGCAAATCACCTATTAGATTCTAATTTAAATTTTTATCTTTACCTATCCATTTATCATTATTATTATGATATATATATATATATATATATATATATATATATATATATCTACACACACATTACTTTATTATAAATTATAAATTTTAATATTAGTATTATTAGTATTTATTATCATTATTATTATTAAAAAAAAGATAAAGTAAAAATTTAGGGTATTACAAACCCTTTCCCTTGCATCTCTTGTATGCACATATTTCTTGTAACACCCCGGATTTCTAAAGTTCAAATAACATAAATATTCCAAGGGTTTTCATAAATAATAGTAGAAATCCAAAATAATCAACATCCGGAAGGTGTCACCGCCGCACTTGTATGGAACAAGTGCAAGGCTTCTTATTACAGGAAATGATTCTAAACTTAAACATTATTTGAAAAATAAAATAAATGAAAATAAATGAAAGTAGATAACTAGAGTTTATTGTCCGTCATCCTCACTTCTCACGGCTAGTCCCAATTTTTGAAACCTGTTCACTGAAACTCTGCTCCCCCGAAGGATCATCGCAGCCCAAGAATACACACATCAGCAAACGCTGGTAATCCTAATTAATTAAGGGTAAAATGAAATAAAATAGAACAGAAATAAGTAGATAGATAAATAAATTTGATATAAATTAAAATAAAATAAATAAATTATAAAATAAATTAAATTAATCATAAAATAAAATAATTTAATTCCAATAAAAAAAATTATAAAATAAGATAAATTAATTATGAAATAAAATTAAATAATTGTAAAATAAATCAATTCCAACATAAAATAAAATAATAAAAATAAATTAATTGCAAAATAAAATAGCATAAAGGCATCATATGTGTATATGTATAAACTAAAAGGTGTCATGGTTTTTAGAGTTTTCTAGTGGGAAGAGAACCATGGTAGACCCGGGAAACCCTGCCAGTCTACCCTGTGACCCGGGAAACCCTGCCAGTCACAAATCATCAAAATTGGCCATATCGTAATCTTCTTCCTAGTGTGCACACCTCTTCCCAAAGTTGCTACTAGTGTCCCGGGAAACCCTGCCAGACACCACTTTGGGAAGAACGGACAAATCGGTTCACGTCAAAAGTTCTCGAAGGCATAAGCCTTAAAAGTGTGTTCATCACTTTAGGAGGTACCATCCCAAAGCTATCCTCCCACTGCTAATTCATTTTAAATACACTCATCATAAAAATCCTAAATTATTTATATATTTTTTTTTTAATTATCTTTTACATAGTTTTCTATTATTTAATTAAATATCAGATACAAGGATAATTTGATATAAAATCCAATCATGTCCTATTTTATTATGCAGCGGATATTATATAAAGAAGGAAGAATATCAAATAATATAGCATTAGACACACACAACTAGCATTAGTAATAAATAATTATTTCTATTATTAATATTTGTTAGTATTACCATTAGTATTATTATTTGTAAGTCTCCCTTGTTTTTCACAATCAGATCACGCCTCAAATTGGACTAAATGAATTAAATTGGATTGGGTCCACCTAATACCTACTCATTCAATTAACTAGGGAATGAATACAAAAGAGGAGGAGTCTGACGCAAAAGAAGAGAATTGGTTTGAATGGATGGGGCCCACGATTAGAATGGAAGGAATCAAAGAAGCACACATGTGGAAATGAATTAAGAAGGAGAATTGTTGAATGAATGAAGACAAATGAATTGAAGATGTCATTGAATTGGGCTGAATGGATATGGGGGCCCACAATAAATTAATGGATTGAAGGGAATGGAAGACCTAAATGATTAAATGGGAGGAGGATGCACCGAACGAAGGAGGAGAGACAGAAGGACGCTGACGGCTGAAAAAAAAATCAGAGGACGGCTAGAGCAAGCAAAGAATCTGACTGCAATTAAAAGAAGAAGCAGAGGCTGCGCAAGAATATCTGGATGAAGCGTCGGTGGTGAAGAATAGATGGAGCTGATGCAAATATATGATACCCCATATCTTTAAGGAATTTGGAAGAGGCGCTGGGGTTTTCAGATTGCAAAATAAGAGGATCAGTTAGAATAAAGGATGCATAGACGTACGAAAGAAAGAAAATCACGGAGAACAGTGAGCAATTGCGCGGGTTTTGGATTAAAGAACAAACAATCTATAAACAAACGATTTCTATTAATCTAGGGATTATAGGATTACAATCAATTAATTCTAATCAACGTTCTATCCCTATCAATAATTAATTTTTATTGCTCAAGGGATTAGGATTACAATCAATCAATTTTAATCAACGTTCTAATGCTATCAACAATTAATTCTTATTCTCTTGGGGGTTAGGATTACCTGGCCTCCGTGGTTGCAGAGCTCCTAGAAGAGAATTTCTGCCGCAAAATTTTTTTTTAGAGAGGGAACTGATAGGTGATGGCTAGGGTGAGATGACTAGTCCTAAGTTTATAGTTGAAATTAGGGTTTCCTATGGGTTGGGCTCTGTGGGTTGAGTTTTAACTATTACTAGTTTAATAAATAATGGCAAATCACCTATTAGATTCTTATTTAAATTTTTATCTTTACCTATCCATTTATCATTATTATTATGATATATATATATATATATATATATATATATATATCTACACACACATTACTCTATTATAAATTTTAAATTTTAATATTAGTATTATTAGTATTTATTATCATTATTATTATTATAAAAAAAAAATAAAGTAAAAATCTAGGGTATTACATTTCTCCTCCTCGCTTTGCGTTCCTACTGTACCTTCTTGTTCTTGTATGCTGTTTCTTCATTGAAATATGTTAGGGTCCCTTTTTCTATGGGCTCCACATGCCTTTATCGATTAATTTATTTCAAAAATCATTGGTCCTCTTCCTCTCATTTAATCCATACGTTTTACATATGGCTAATAGTATATATATATTTGAAGTTGGCACATCTTTTGAGATTTCTTATTTCCAATCACACCACAATATTAGATAACACGTATTGTATGTCTGCACCTTTGGTTTGCAAAATTGTCCCATGCATGATTCAATTCCATTATGATGTTGCTTTATATATATTTCAAATGTCAGGTATCATAACAATCTGATTCCCTTATGCACCTTTGTTTTTAAAAGGAATGAACTGGAGATAATCTAACAAATTTCTCATGAAAACCCATGAGTATTTACTTTATACTTCAAAAGGGATGATGAGTAGAAGTTGAGATTAAATGATAGTCCTGGGAATTTCCCATGAAAAACCCATGAGTATTTACTTTATAGCTCTAAATTGGGAAATCTTATAATAAAATAGAAACATCATTTTAATGATTGTATTTGAGAAAACTCACGAGCTCCCATAAAGAGTTATAACTGTCAACCCTTTCTGGTAGGAGTAAAGGATTTTATTATTATTTTATTACAAATATCTGAATACACCTAATAAGAATAATTTAGGAATTTTATGAGTCTAAACTACCTATAATAAATTAGCAAGTGGGAGGATAGCTTTAGGATGATACCTCCTAAAGTGATGAACACACACTTTAAGGCTTATGCCTTCAAAAAAAGAATCATCTAATGTGAACCGATATATCCATTCTTCCCAAAGTGGTGCTTGGAAGGATATCCGGAGCACTAGTAGTAACTTTGGGAAAAGGTTTTCACTAGGAAGAAATTATTGATATGACCAATTTTGATGATTTGTGACTGACAGAGTTTCCCGGGTCACAGGGTAGACTGACAGGGTTTCCCGGGTCTACCATGGTTCTCTTCCCACTAAACAGACTGGCAGGGTTTCCCGGGTTTAAATAAATTTAAAAATAAGATAATAATTAATTTAGTTGCAATCACCACATGATTACATATGTTTTATAATTATTTTATTTTATTTCAATTTTCTTAAATTTAATTATTTATTTTATTTTATTTTATATTACCTTTACCTAATTAGGATTACCAGCGTTTACTGATATGTGTATTCTGGGCTGCGATGATCCTTCCGGAGAGCAGAATTTCAGTGAAACAGGTGCCAAGGGCTGGGGCTAGCAGTGAGAGTGAGGAAGACGTCGAATTCTAATTATGATTTCATCTAGTTATTTATTTTCTTTTATTTTATTTTTCAAAATAAACTTTCTGTTTAAGTTTAGATTTATTTCCTGTAATAAGAAGCTTTGCACTTGTTCCATACAAGTGCACACCTTCCAGAATTTGATTATTTTAGATTTCTATTATTATTTATGAAAACCATTAGAATTTTTGTTATTTAAACTCTAGATTATTTTTGTTATTTAAACTCTAGAAATCTAGGTGTTACACACTTTGATGCCATGACATATAAATCCACTAAGAATGAAGATTTTTCAGGAAGCGAACTTCAGGCCCAAAAAAACATTAAACCCTTGTATATATATAAAAAAAAAAACATTAAACCCGGAAGCAAACACCTCAGTGATTGTGATGGGCCCACAGCTGCCGACAAGTAGGTTGGTAAAAATACCTATATGGACATATCTTCTTGTCTCAAACTTTTGTTTTTTCATATGACTAGGGTCTGATTCAAGTATTGTTATAGGTCTGAATCTATATAATTCTTCGAAACCCATTTGAGTTAGGAAAGTTCTAACCAGATTAGCCCAGATTTCAGAACTTTTCAGCTGAATGATGCAATTCATTTATAAACTTGTCGATAAAGAATAATTGAATTCTATTCTTCTCATATTTTGACGAATTCAGTAGGTACCGCAATGTCCCACTGTAAAATTTTTGGTCGAAAGTCCTACCATCAGTTGAAATAAAATTTCACATCGTGGGAAAAAACAGTTTTATCAGAGTAGACTGGGTCAGGGGATGGAGTCCTCGAAGGAGTACGACAGCGTCTTTTTGTTTTTTACATGGGGGCAATTTGATCCTCTTGTCAATTCGTGGGCGAGAATGATACATCGTTTAAATATAAAAAGAAAGTTTACAATGAATTATATTATAATCTCGGAACCCTACAAAAGTGTTCAATCTCGGAATCTACATAAATTAGCGAGACAACTCGTATATATATAAAAAAAAAAGGTGTTGAAACATACCAGAAACTAGAAATGAGACTGCATGTTCAGAGGTAAAAATACAAAACTCAGATAATAAGCTTCCTAAAGGGGTCAAAAACTAACCTACCTCTCCCAACTCCAAAAAAAAAAGAAGAAAGAAACTCAATTCTGGCACAACGAGTATGAAGCATAGGCAAAGCTAGATGCCAGTATTGGGATTGTTTCCAGCAAGGATAAGAGAAATTTCAAGGCCACGGCTGAAAGCTTGGTTGAACATGAGACGGGTTTGGAATGTGGATACAAATGGGAACCACGAGAAGAAAGCGATGGGAATAAAGATAAGCATTCCCATGCCAGCATCATATAGACGTGCAATTGACCGTATAGATTTCCATAGTCCTATATTCTTCACCACAGGCTTCCAGGCAACAGCAATCTATCAATAATACACAGCAAGAATTTATTACTCTCAGCAGCAAATAACGGGAAAATACCAGAAACAAAGCATGGAAGAAGTCCCTGAGAGGCTTTGATTAAAATTATTGTACCCAGTAGTTTATGCAAATATTAAAGATAAAGATGCCATATTTTTATATTTCAGGCTATTTTTCACCATTCACTAGATTTTGCAGTGCACACGATCTAAAAATATATTTTCTTTTTCTTTTTCTTTTTTGCTCAAATCTAAAATTATGTTTTCCGAATGTAACAATTTAAGAATTATGTCCCGTAATACCATACCACCACCCTTAGCAGTTTACAGCTGGACAGAAAACATGATCAATTCTAGATCATCTAAGGGCATAGTAAACATCTAATACGCTCCAAATACACACCGACACACATAAATTACTATGAAGCAAAGGGTTAAGATAAAAGCAGAACTAACCGAAAGAATTCCCCATCCAGTAGGAATAAATGCTAAGATAGAAGCAAATATATCTGATAGAGAGAGTTCAGAAAGTACGACTGCCACAACAATTCCAGCCAGCGCCAACAACAAGGTAAGGCCTTGGATAAAACGCAAAAAAAGCTGGAAGTTAACAGATATCTTCTGGCTAAAGGAGAAGACCTGTTGAGCAAAAAGACAAAAAACCTCAAGATATACAGTTTAACACCATATATATTTAACAACAGAAAAAGGCATTTTTAATACCTTGAAAAGAAGTATAAGAACAGCCAGCACTGCCCATGACAGACCGTAAACCTATAAACAAGCCAAAAAAAGGCAGTGAGTTGACCAAGTATTAACCAAAAAAATATGGTTGAACCTTTTCATTCTAAAACCGAACTAAACAAGAAAAACACCTCAAGCCCCTGGTTTGAGTTCATAGCATGCATAAGTTTGTGGCTTCAGCGGACCCTTACAAGTTAATTTCTAAGAAACAAGAATACTTGCACAAAAGGTTACCACTACTCCTATGACTGCTAAGAATGTAAGGAAATGTTAAGACTACAGAAAAGAGTGCTAGTAACACAACCATGGTAGTAGTACATTAAAATCATGCAGTAGGAATTTCTCAAGGAAGATAAAGTAGAATGATATGAGATAATACCGACAATGAAGTATTTGTCCCTTGTACGTGAAGCTTGTACACAATACCATATTGGAAGATGAAAAATCTAAGACTAAGGATCGTCTCTGCTATTCTTGAGCCGATACTTCTGATATGTGCCTGAAGATGTGACAAAGCGCAAAAGATTATTAGGGGGGGGGGGGAGCATTCATAATGTCACAAGGGCATCAACTTTTAATGTGCACTGGTAAAATATTAAATACCAGTTCTTCATCCCACCAAGCTTCCCAGCTTTCTTCTCCCTTGACTCCTATTCCACCTCTGTACAGAAGCCAGTTTGTCCAATCCCGAAAGTCCTCGACTACCCTAAAGAGATGGAGGAGAAAATAGAATCAGTAAATATGGCAGACAGGTCTGAAACTACATAAAGATTGTACTTACTTTTGCCACTCGAATCCAGATGGGTTAAATAAATAAGGAGCAAACAACCAGGATAGGGCCATAAACCAGCTGCTAACAGTCAGAAGAATGTATGACACAGCATTGCCTTCATTATATCCATAGGCAAGGTATACTATCAACAAAAGAACAACTTCCAACCTGAAGACAACAATATAAAATGTGAAGAATTTTTAATAATTTAGGAGTCTGGTGGATAAGCAAATACTTCTGTTAAGAAATATAAATAAATTGGGACGTTCCTGGTGGATAAGAAAATACTTCTGTTAAGAAATATAAATAAATTGGGACGTTCCTGCAGGTTAAAGAAACAGTAACTTACAGCACACCCAAAAGCTTCGACACATTTTTTTCCTTTTCCAATATTTAATACATTAAATGTCGCTTCTTTATATTTTAATTTTCTTTCAGATATCTTTTAATTTTTAATCTCCTTATTCATTTTAAATGCTTAATCTAAAATTCATTCTTTCACTTTTTTATTATTATTTTTATTTTTTATCTAAGATAATAATAAAAATGTACAAGAATATTGATATAATCACGAACAGTTGATTATGGCCCTGAATCATTGATGGAGCTTCTAGCCTCTGATGCTGGATCTTAGTTTAGTATAGCTTTTGTCCTCCATTTTCCGATGTATAAAAAAAAAACAAACACACTTTGGCTGCATAGACATCCTATGCAACCAAAGTGCCAAATTGAGGTCTTGAAAGTTGCACTCTGTGCTACTTCGCTCGACTTCTAGTTAGCTAGAACCATCTCATAGGCAGCCTTTCTTGAATGGTTGACCACTGACTCTAATATCAATTATGGGTAAACAGGGGAATGTTGGAGAACAAAAGTCCTACATCTAATTTCTACAACTTGATATCAGAATTATATATTAATTATCTATCAGACAAACACACCCTTTAACAAAATGACTGCGAGAGTAGAGCCTGTAATTCTCTGAAAATTTGATATGGCGGACAACAAATCCACGTCCAGTTGCTTGATACTGTAGGCAAATAGACAAATTAATAGTAGGGCAGACAAATATAAAAAGGGACAGCATCAAGTCAGCAAACAAACCCTTGCACCACCATGAAGAATGGTCCGCCCAAAATAATGAGTCCTTGTACCCAAGGAAAATGTAAAAAAGACGGAGCAGAGCTGAAACTGCATCGTGACAAAACTAACAATGGCCTGCAGCAACTCAGATGCATAAGTAACTTCAAAGAAAAGAACATATTGAGAATACATCAATTTTTTTCAATAGATAACATATAATGTGGGTGTATATATCTAACGTAACAAGAAGATTCTTCTTATTTATATTATATCAGTTATTTCCATATCAAACCCTCCACTACCAAAAAAAGGTAGCAGGATGTACAGTCTATATCAGTTTATTGAGAATGCAAAACACTCACTAAATGAAGATACAGACAACTGAAACAATACTTGATGATTTCTTGGTGAGCATACATCGAGGGCACAAAAAGGGGTATACGCAAACATTTACCCTAAGGAAACCCTGTTCCAGGATGAAGCCCAAGATCATTGGTACAGCAGTGAAGACTCCAATTTGGAAGAGGAACTGTGCATTCAAAACAGCACTCAGGGCAGTGTTCTTAGTTATCTTAGCCCTCTCTTCTATTACTTCATCAAGACCAGATAGTGCCTGGTAAAAGAAAAAAAAAATCATCCTTAATTAGATATCAGATCAATCCCCGTCGGAACAAACTCAGCATGCAAACAACTTAGTGAGTAGAAGTATAAGTCATTATGAGTGGAAAAGTCCAGGGGGAAAAAACCAAGAACGGAGAAATCCAATGAATGTTGTTGCAAATTACGTGTATTAAATATTAGATAACCAACTGATTTAAGTTGTTGATAAAGTGCAGTGCAGCTTAGGTGAATTGTACAGTAATTGAGTATTCAAGAGATACCTTTGGTAATAAAAAGCGAAAAAGACAAGAAAATACCACTTGAACTTCAAGGTTCCAAATCAGTGATTTCCTATTAAAATGAGTTGTTAAATGCTATACTGTTGTAGTCACTGGTAAGTACCTATACTGTTGTAATCAACAAGACTGATTTCGGATTTTGAAATTCAAGTGGCATGTTTTCCCCCAAGTAAAAAAACAAAGTATAATGGAAAAGTATCACCAAATTAATAACTGACCACCAAAAATCAAGCTTAATGTCGGGGACAAGAATGCTACCAAAAGATACCCCATAATATTCATGAGATGCCCCATAAAATTCATGCTTTATGAAGTCAGATCATTGAAAACAAAAAGTGTATAGTTAGAGATAGATAATAAGCTCAAGGAACTGTAATTCTAAAGCAGCAACCGTTCTAATTATTTATACCATATATATGTTCGATTGTTTCTAGTAAATATATTATATTGCGAAGTGGATGATCCCACAGAGCACTGTTAATTGACCACGTTTGTCTTGCCATCCTAAAGGTGCCTGGTTCAAAACCCTAATTAACATTTGAAATTGCAAAACTAGCCATTAAAATGGATGGGTGAAATTATAATATCTCAAGAAGTCCCATCATCCCATGCTAAACCACTTGATCAGATCAACCCATACTAGGTCAACTGGTTCAGCAAATAGCAGACAGTCCAGCAGTTTCTTGACTGATCTTAAGTATACACAGGTGATTAGGTGAGGTAATAAAAAATGGACTATGGACTTTTTTTGGTAGGATCAGACCTGCAGACCGTCCTAGTTCTTGCAAAAATGCTCTAAGTTCTTCTTAAAACCTCGTATGTGAGTGATCTCACACTTTGAGGTCAACCATAAATATAATTATGGAATAAAGCTTTAAACTACAAACACTATACACCAACAAAGCTTCAGGAAGAGAATACGTATAAAAATCGAAGAATGAAATCAACAAACATAAAAAGTATATAAATTATAAATAACGATGAACTGCTAAATAGTCTAAAATCACAATACTTCAAAATAAATCCATCTTACCAGATATGCTTTCCCATAAAGAAAGAAGTACACAGTCAGCACTGTTAACTGCAAGATAATACAGATAGCATGTTCAGATGTAAGAGAACAGAGTATCTAAGCGTGCATGCTAATGAATACTAGAATAATAAGCCACAAACACATATTGCATGCAATATATACATTTAACTCTGTAGAGCGTTTAGGATCAGAATAATTGAGTCCGATGATAATTTCTCATTACTTCATGTGAAATATATTGGATACTGTTAGAATATTATAATATTATGGATTATTTAGATTTAATATTTATCTTATTAAATTTGATATTTATCATATTTTTGGGATTAGATAAAGATATAATATCTTGAGATATAATATCTTAATCATTTTTATTTATTATGATTAAATAGATTAGATTAGATTCTAGGGTTAACTCTAGGTTTGCCTATATAAAGGCCCATATGTACTCTCTTTGATTAATAAGATTAATAGAGTAAGTTTTATCCCTATAAATTCCACATGGTATCAGAGGAAGGTTAATCCTTGAAATCAAAAACAGTTCTGTTTTGGTTTTCTGGTGCTGGTAACTTGGCTGTCTCTCAAGTTCTTTGGTCTGTACTCCACCGTAGAGAAAGACAGAGTCGGAGGATTGGAGAGGCAGCAAGACACCAGCGCCGGGAGACACACATATCTGGTTGAACCAGAAAACACAGACAGACAGAGGACCAAACAGACGAGCAGGTCTGATCATCTCGACCCAAACAGAGGTGAGAAGCAGCGACGGATGAAGAAAAGTCTCAGAGAACGAGACCTTCGATCTGAGCAAGAGAAGGTGCGACTTGCATCACCGCCGCCACAGACGACCTCAGAACCTGCCGATCGGTGGATCCCGACGATGTGAAGGCAATCTGAGATGCACGTGACGATCACGCGACAAACTAGCAGCTACTGTAACTTCCAGATCTGCCTGAAGGAGAGCGAGTGGGACGACACCACCACCACAGATGGCATTAGCACGTTCAGACCGGTGGAACCCGGAAGAGCAACGGTGGATTGCTCGGCGCGTGACCACCACGCGCCACACCTTGCCGGCGTGTGACAGCCACGCGCCGCTATGAACAGTGATCACCGACGACTTTTTTCTAGGGACAGACAGAGCTCAATCCAGAATACTAAAAACGGAGTACAAGCCTAAACAAAAATAGGCCTCTGAGACTCGAGGAGTATAAGCCTAAGGGTAGTTGAAGATTGAAGTTTGAGTACAAGTCTAGTCAAATATAAATAGGCCTCTGAGACTTAAAAAGAAGTACAAGCCTAGTGAAAATTAATTGAGCCCCTGAGACTTGAAAAGAAGTATAAGCCCAAGCACAATATGGGACTTCTGAGACTCAAAAAGGAGTACAAGCCCAAACAAGAATATGGGACCGCTGAGACTCAAGAAGTACAAGTCTCAAGATTTTTTTTGAAGCCTAAAGAATGTCGAGGCAAGCTGGAAGTCATCGACATATACTCTCCAGCTTGAGGGGGAGTGTTATAATATTATAATATTATGGATTATTTAGATTTAATATTTATCTTATTAAATTTGATATTTATCATATTTTTAGGATTAGATAAAGATATAATATCTTGAGATATAATATCTTAATCATTTTTATTTATTCTGATTAAATAGATTAGATTAGATTCTAGGGTTAACTCTAGGTTTGCCTATATAAAGGCCCATATGTACTCTCTTTGATTAATAAGATTAATAGAGTAAGTTTTATCCTTATAAATTCAACAGATACAATGAGAGCAATCTGTTTTAACTGATTGAGGACTTCTAGGGAATTCAAAAATTGAAAAGCTAGAATCTGATCTAACTAACTGCTAGATTCCAGGATATAATCTTGACTAATCTAATACTATTTACAAAATAATATAATTACCACACTCCCCCTCAAGTTGGATCATAGATACTCATCATGTCCAACTTGCATACAAAACCTTCAAATGTGTCCTCGGGTAGACCTTTTGTGAGCTGTAATTTAGTAGGTATGTAGAAGAGACAAATAATTCCATCTTCAACCTTTTCCCTAATAAAGTGACGATCAATATCAACATGCTTAGTTCTATTGTGTTGTATTGGATTTAATGCCATGCTTAAGGCTGCATTATTATCACAGTAAAGTTTTAATATAGATTCTATCTTGGTGTAGGTCTCATCAACAACCCTTTTTATCCATATTCCTTCCTTGACTCCTTCAGATAGTGATCTTAATTCTGATTCTGCACTACTAGTGGATACCACTTGTTGCTTGTGACTCTGCCACGTTACTAGATTTCCCACATAATTGTGCAATATCCTGAAGTAGACCTACTGTTCTCTTTGTCTCTTGCCCAATCTGCATTTGTGTATATCTCGATAGTTCTCAGATTAGTTTTTCTGAAGAAGAGACCTCGGCCAGGAGTTCCTTTAAGATATTTCAGGATTTTATATGTTGCATTCAAGTGTTTCTGCTTTGGTGAGTGCATACGTTGACTTGCAGCGCTTACTGCAAAGGCGATGCCATGCCGTGTGTGAGAGAGATAGATAAGCTTTCCAACCAATCTTTGGTAGCACCCTGTGTCTGCTGGTTTGTCTTCCTCTTCATGTTTCTTCTTTTTTGCCACCTCTTGTTTGGTTGTTGGTTGTTCTACTTCTTTTTGACACTAATGGGAGTCTTGCTTGGCTTACACCCAAGCATGCCAGTTTCCTTTAGTAGATCAGGGACATACTTCCTTTGTGAAATGTGAATTCCTTCTTTTTACTTAGCCACTTCAATTCTTAGGAAGTATTTCTAGTTACCTAGGTCTTTGACCTCAAACTCCTGGCTTAACGCCAGTTTGATTCTGTTCATTTCTTGAGGATTGTTTCCTATGAATATTATGTCATCCACATATACTATTACAATAGTAATCATACCTTCATGGTTTATAGTGAACATAGTGTGATCAGACACATTGGTTATATCCTTCGGCCTTTAGAACCTGTGAGAATCTGTCGAACCAGGCTCAAGGGGACTGCTTCAATCCGTAAATGGACTTGTTCAGCTTGCATACCTGTTTGCCGTGACCATTCTCAAAACCAGGTGAAAGTGTCATATAAACTACTTCTTTTAGGTCCCCATCTTAGAAGGCGTTTTTTATGTCTAGTTGTTGTAACGGCCAGTCGAGATTCACAGCAACAGAAATAAGGATTTTGACTGTGTTTAGCTTTGCTATGGGGGCAAAAATTTCATTGTAGTCCAAGCCATAAGTTTGTGTAAAACCCTTGGCAACTAGTCTGACTTTGTACTTGTTTAAGGTAACATCAACATTGTACTTGGGGGTAAATACCCACTTACACCCTACTGCCTTTTTACCTTTGGGTAAGTAAGTGATATTCCAAGTTTGATTTTTTTCAAGAGCATTCATTTCATCCAACACAACATTTTTCCATTCATGAATTTTAAGTGCCTCATGTACATTTGTGGAAATCTGAACCTGATCAAGGTTAGAGACAAAATGACAGTATTTCTATGAGAGATTATCATGTGACATGTAGTTTTGAATAGGATGTTGAGTATAGGAATGTGTCTTCTTTCTCAATGCAATGGGCACATTTAGATCCTTGTTGGCATCAGGAGTCTCTCTCGGTTGGGAGAGTGGCTGAGCCGCAGGCATAATGGACTCTACTACCTTTTTGTTCCTCCTAGAGTAAACCTTGTCATATTGTTTGGCATATTTGTCTCCCCCTGTTTGTGATGGCATTGTAAGTGAATTAGGTGTGGAGGATATGATCACAAGATAGGAAGGTGGCATAGGTTCAAATATAGGAGGCTGAGAGTCACTCCAATTCTCCCCCTGAATTGAAGGTTGTGGATAGAAAGGTATGGCTTCAACGAATGTGACATCTCGGTTGACAAAGATTCATTGAGATTTGGGGTCATAACAACGATAACCTTTTTGGGAATTAGAATAGCCAAGAAAGTTGCAAGGAATGGATCTAGGGTCAAATTTGGAAGGAGGATGGTGAATATGGACATAAATGGTACATCCAAAGACACGGAGAGGAAGAGAGTGATCAAGGTGTGAAGTCACATGAGTCTCACGGATTTTGTCAAGAGGGGATATATTAAGAAAGGACACGGGTAGGCAATCTATTGATAAGGTGAGTGGTAGTAAGGATTGCATCTCCCTAGAAATATTTGGGAACATTGCAGGTGTACATAATAGCATGGGCAATGTTAAGAAGATGGTGATTTTTACGTTCGACAATGCCATTTTGCTAAGGTGTGTTAGGACAACTACTTTTGTGAATGATTCCATGAGACTTTGAAAAATGGTTGAAGTATGATTGAAATATTTAGTGCCATTGTTAGAGTGTAGGACTTGAATGGTAAAATTAAATTGTGTTTTAACATAGTGCAAGAATTCAACAAAGATATTGAACACATCAGATTTTTCTTTTAGGAGGTACACCCAACACATGCGAGAGTGATCATCAATGAAGGAGACAAAGTATTTTGAACATGTCCGGTTAGGTATTCTAGAGGGACCCCACACATCACTATGGATGATGGAGAAGGGACAAGTAGAGTGATAGGCCGTGGGAGGGAAGGTAGTACGATGATGCTTTGCTAGTTCACATGTTTCACAATGGAAATGAACATCTTTATTGAATGAAAATTGAGGAAACAATCTTTGTAAATACTGAAAACTAGGATGACCCATCCGTCCATGCCATAATGTCAAATTATTGTCTAAAGTAGGGGAGACATAGGCTTTTATTTGTGATGACAAGGCACTTGCAGAGGAATCATCAAGGTAGTAAAGGCCGTTGTGCTCCTTAGCTATGCCAGTCGTCTTCCTCGAGAACAGATCCTAAAATATACAATGAGTGGCAAAAAAGTAGGCAGAACAGTTTGTATGTTTTGTCAATTTGCTGATTAAAAGGAGATTGTATGCCAAATGAGGAACATGAAGAACATAATCAAATTGCAAGTCCCTTGTAAGAGGTACGGTACCGGTACTAGTAATGGAAACACTAGAATTATTGGCTATGCGAATTCGATTATTACCAACCAAAGGTGAATAGGAGGTAAAAACCTTTGATTCTGACGTCATATGATCAAAGACGCCGTTGTCTACTATCCATTTTGTAAGAGTAAGATGATCATTACCTTGTTTGGCGATAGTGGCAACTGGTCCTTGAGAGGACTGTAAATTTTTCAACAAGTTGAGGAGTTGACTCATCTATTCTGTATTGAGGGAAGGAGGCATGGATTCTAAAGGAGTATCTGCCTCAAAGACTGTTTGATGAGCAGAAGGTGACCGTGTTTTCCAAGGTGTCCAATCAGATGGCTTAGTGTGCAGTTTCCAGCATTTGTCTTTGGTATGACCAATCTTCTTGCAATGATCACATGTCGGACGAGGTTTGCTAGAACCAGAACTAGAAGAGGGAACATGCTTACTGATTAAACCGGATGCTTCTGGTCCCGAAGAGATAGCCTTGAGAAGCATAGTGTGTCTTCGGGACTCTTCACGGCGAATCTTAGAATATACTTTCAAGAGAGAAGGAAGAGACGAGTTACTCAATATCCTTGCTCGAGCATCATCAAATTCTGCATTAAGGCCAACGAGAAAAATTAGAACCTAATCAATATTGACATTCTTTGGGTGGTGAGTGGCATCAGCAGAAGAAGTCCATTTATTATCTGCTATTTGGTCTTCTTGCCAGAGATCAATAAGTTCAAACCAGAATTCAGCAATGCTTAGAAAGCCCCGAGATGACTTCCAGATGTGACGTTAAAGATTAAATAGTTGGGATAAGTCCTTGGCATCTACGTAAGAATCGTGAACAACATCCTAAATATCCTTGGTAGTAAGAAGATGCATGAAGCTTTGTTTAATTTGTGGAGTCATGGCATTGATAAGCCAAGAGCAGACAAGAGAATTATCAGTTTCCCATTTAACCCAGGTTGGTGAGTTTTGATCTGACGGTGGTTTGATCTCTCCAGTTAAAAATTTCTGTTTTCCACGTCCAACGATAGCCAGCAAAACAGCCTGTGCCCAGTCATGATAATTGTGAAGATTCAGTTTTTCCGACACCAATTGATTATTGGAAGAGTGGAGAAGAGGTGAATTGTTGCTGGTTTTGGGGAGTGGAGTTGTATCATTTGATGATTCCATTGATGTGGATTATGCAGGTTAATCCAATAAAGGTGCAGTGCAAGACAAAGTGAAGCATAGTAACAGCCCAAGCAAAAAATGAACACTAACTGCCCAAAAAATGAACAGTAATGGCCCAAAAAAAATCCGAAGCGAATTAATCGGGTATTCAAAACGCTAAAAAGAGAAAACAAAAAACGATAACTCAGCAACAACACACTGAGATGTTGAGACTGACGTTGTGATTGGACCTCGAGATGAAGAGGGACGAGGCTGAGGATGGCGTCGTACAGGGAGGACCACAGACGATGACAGACGAATTTTGAAATGGTGTCGTCGATCGAGACGGCGTTTTGGGGAGACAGGTATGAACCTTACTAAAATAGTTTTGAACGAGTCTTGGAACTGCAGCGGAGGGACGTTCTAGACTGTGAGTTGGGATGATACCGAGTTCGACTGATGATTCGATATCGGGCACCAATCAGATGAGACTGGGTGAAGGATTTTTGACGTCATTACAGTGGGTAGCGCTTAGAAAGGTTGGACTCTGAGGCGTCGCAGTGGGCAACGTCTATTTATTCCTGTGCTTTGATACAATGTAGAGCGTTTAGGATCAGAATAATTGAGTCCAATATTTCTCATTACTTCATGTGAAATATATAGGATACAATGAGAGCAATCTGTTGTAACAGATTGAGGACTTCTAGGGAATTCAAAAATTGAAAAGCCAAAATCTGATCTAACTAACTCCTAAATTCTAGGATCTAATCTTGACTAATCTAATACTATTTACAAAATAATATAATTACCACAAAATCCATGATAATTCCAACTATAAGTTAACATAAAATGTAACTCATTCAGACTTCAAAAAATCCAAGATAGACAGAAATTATTCCTAGGTGGTGTTTAGAAACATTTCAAAATCTAGGTTTTGGGATTTATGATGTAAGTATGTGAGAGGAGTTTTATCTTGGCTTGCGCAAAATCTAAGTTTTGGCATATTCTCAGACACTACCTTAGTATGTCACTTACCATGGTACAGAAGTAGAAACCAACAGTTGAATAGAAAAATGACATCATCCGGAAGAAATCAAAAAGTTGCCCAAGTCTATATACATCTCGACTGAGGACTTGTTCACCATTACCACCAGCAACTTTCCCCTCAAATAAAGCAATCTGATTGAGCCCGACATCCCTTCCCTTACCAACCTGCAAACTTCTTTATTAGAATCACAATAATTAATAGATGCATCATACAAGAAAAACCTTGCCTGAATATATTCATGATGTGTAACATTCCCTTGACGTAAGGTTGAGTTGAATCCTGTATATTCACAAGATTTAAGATGCAAAAGGTCCAAAAAAACCAAGGCCTGACTTATATATAAAGCAACCATCCATACCTGCGTAGATATCTTCACTAATGTTTATGACACGAGATGCCTTGCTGATGCCACCACGGGTAATATGGAATACTCTGTCAAAGACATCTGGATGGCCATAATGCATCCGGACCCTAATCATGATTAGCAGTTTAGCACAATTAGGCTCCCATTACTTTCAAGATCCAGAAGGGGAATCAACTAGCAAAAGACAATGGACTTACTTCAAAGGATTTGCCAAGACCCGCTGGCCCAAAGTAACAAAACTAGTTTCTTGGTTGGACATGAATGAGGCCAAAGATGAGACACTGCATGTAGAAAGAAATAAATTACTAGATAATAATTGCAAGCAATCAATCAGAAAAGACATGATATTATAGCACCCAAGTTCCACATACCTTCCAGTAAATACATGCTCTCTAACACCAAGAATGGTAGGGGGGCGAAGACCATGATCGCGGTGGAATTCTTCAAGGAGGTTCCTCATCTTCAAAGCTTCCTCAAAATAGTTATCCTATTATAAGACTTAAATTAACATCACAGCGTAAAGAAATTACAACCATAATACACATGATGTGGCACAATGTAAAAGAATCCCCCCCCCCAAAAAAAAAAAATATATATATATATACGGGTGTTATACGAAGATGATGCTGAATTTGGACGAAAAATATTTCTTTCCAGCCACAAGGGAGGCAGCAGACAAATGATTGTTATTCACAGATAGATAATAAGACAAAATGAGAGAATGAATTGTCCAGAGATAAAATGCTCCTCTAGCCACTGTCCTTTATATAATGTAAAATGTGTAACAGATTATAGTTACAAAATGATCCTGACGATACATATGGCATATGGAGAGATATACATGGATATGACAGCTAGTGTAATACCCTAGATTATTATTAATAATAACAATATAACAAGAAATCTATATAATATATTAGATGCGCTTGTACGCCTTTACGATATACATATAACAAGAAAATAAGATTATACTAGATGCGCATGTGCGTCTATAGAGATACATAAAATTTAATAATATTTATTTTAATAATATAGTAATAATAAAATTTAAAACTTTGATAATATTGTAGTAATCTTCATATTAATATAGGTTTATTATTAAATAAAAGTTATTAACATTTTAACTTCTCTGTATCTCTATGTCAATTATTTGATAATTAACAACTATACACAAATCAATCTCGATTGACTTTTTGATAGAATTTAATGATAAGATTATTATTTACCAATTATATATATATATATATATATATATATATATATATATATATATATATATATAATACCCTAGATTTTTTATTAATTATTTTAATAATAATAATAATAATGAATACTAATAATACTAGTAATAATACTAATATTAAAATTTAAATTTAATAATGTAGTAATAAAAAAAATATAATTGTAATAAATGGATAGATAAAAAATTAATTTAAATTTAGAATCTAATAAATGATTTGCCATTATTTTATTAAATTAGTAATAGTTAAAAAGCCTAACCCACAAAGCCCAGCTAATAACTAAACCCTAAGAGTCTAGTTATAAATTAGGTTTAGCCGCTTAACTTTAGGCATCGTTCATTAGCTCTCTCCCTCTGAAAATTCCTTGCGGCAGAGTTTCCCTTCTAGGAGCTTAGCAACCACGGAGACCAGGTAATCCTGACCCCCAAGAGAATAAGAATTAATTGTTGGTAGCATTAGAATGTTGATTGGAATTGATTTATTGTAATCCTAATCCCTAGAGAAATAAGAATTAATTGTTGGGAGGCTATAACGTTGATTAGAATTGATTGATTGTAATTCTAATTCTACACACCTTAATCGTAATCCTAAAACCACATCTAAATATACATAATCAACAATCTTAGGGTTTGTCTTAATCTTTTATTTTTGAGCTTTTGATTATGATAATGTGAGCCTTCGTTCTTGTTATGCTTTCGGTGTCTCTCTTTGTTATTTTGCTTCTGTCCAGTCTGATATATAACTAACAACCAGAGATATATATACATTAAATGTTGTGCGCCGATGATGTGCGCCTTCGGCCTGTGAGTTGAGGGGCCTTTATTATCATTATTGGGTCAGTTTATTATTGCATGTATGGACGGAAAAGCCAGACGGATGGGTGAATTAGTCATTTGATGAAAGAGAACCGAGTCCAGTTTTTTTTTTTCATTCCCGTAGGCGGTAAATGTCAGTACGCATACCATCTGTTACTCCTCATGTCCTAATATGATATTACACTTCTACCAATGAAAGTAATATAATAATAATCTAGTATTGAGGGAGCTACGTGGACGAATTGGCCAGGAAGTTGTTTTTGTCATTACTATTAATAATCTAATATTTTGCCCATTAACGTATAGAAGTTATTGTGAATGTTTTATTAATGCTATTTTTTTGAGAGGTTATCATCTCAACATCAATTGCAATATATATGAGTATACTTTTCTTTGACTAATCAAAGAACCTCCTTAATGATGAGTTTCATTAATTATGAATGGTGCGTCTTGTGGTCACTTTTATATGATTTGATAAATTGATATGATAAGTTGATAGTGAAGATAAGTGCTACATTAGTATTTACTTTATAGAAATAATTTAAGAAGTTTATTATGAGCATAATTAAAATATGTTAGCAGTGGGAGGATAGCTTTAGGATGGTACCTCCTAAAGTGATGAACACACTTTTAAGGCTTTATGCCTTTGATATGTTATTTGATGTGAACCGATATATCCGTTCTTCCCAAAGTGGTGTCTGGCAGGGTTTCCCGGGACACTAGTAGCAATTTTGGGAAGAGGTGTGCACACTAGGAAGAATGATGATATGGCCAATTTTGATGATTTGTGACTGGTAGGGTTTCCCGGGTCACGGGTAGACTGGCAGGGTTTCCAGGGTTTAAATAAATTTAAAAAGATAATGATTAATGTTTGATGCAAATACCACATGATATATATATATATATATATTTGCTTTGATTAATATGTTTGAGCTATTTAAAATTATACATATATATATCATTTTTATTTTTATTTTATTTTGTAATTATTTGTGATTATTTTATTTTATTTCAAATCATTTCAAATTTATTTATTTACTTACTTATTTTATTTTATTTTATATTACCTTTACCTAATTAGGATTACCAGCGTTTGCTGATGTCTGTGTTTCTTGGGCTGCGATGATCCTTCGGGGGAGCAAAATTTCAGTGAAACAGGTGCCAAGGGCTGGGCTAGCAGTGAGAAGTGAGGAAGACGTCTGATTTTAGTTTTATTTAAATTTCTTGTATTTTTATTATTTTATTTTATTTTGCGTAAAACATTTTTATTTAGGTTTAGATCTATTTAATGTACTTAGTAGCCTTGCACTTGTCCCAGTACAAGTGCGGCGGTGACACCTTCCGGATGTTGATTATTTTGGATTTCTATTATTATTTATGAAAACCATTAGAATATTTATGTTATTTGAACTTTAGAAATCCGGGGTGTTACAGCTAGCATATCTAAAAAGGATACAAATCAACTATTTACAAGAGACTCATCAACTATTAGTCCTAACATTCATAGCAGAGAAACAGAACATTTATAGATCAAGATGACCGTGTCAGAAAAAAAAAAAATCAAAATCCAGAACACTAAATTGATATCCATGTAAATAACTACTTGATATTAAAGTGAAATTGTGATAGCCACAAGAGGGATTGGAAAGCTATTATGGCAGGGGAACAAACCCATTTAAGCATCCTATAAAACAGCCTATACGTAATGTGGGATGCTGTATCTCATACTACTCTGGCTCTCCAAAACTACAACTGCCTTCTTACCAAGATCAAAGAAAAAAGACAAGTCTGTAACAATTTATCAACAAAAAACAAAAATCCTGATGCACTATAACTCCGACTGTTCAACTCCATTACCTCCATTAGCAATTGAAAATATTATCATATATGCCACTAGGAGTAAATAAAACAGTCAGTGTTGTGTAACTTGGAAATCATTAAGTGACGTGTGTGAGTCATTAATTTTAGTTGATGAGACATTACAAAAAGATGAATGACAATGGTGCAGCAGATGCACTCTCTCAGTTGCACAAGGCATACATCTTTCTGATGGTTCTTTTAACTAGTTGTTAGGAGCTCTTGAGCAAAATTGAAGAAAGTTGGAAAGATGTTGATTTAAGATCCTGGATTCAGCACTTGCAGTAACATGAAGGGGCTATTGGTAAGTACATGAGGGTGGACAGTTTTTGAGAAGAAAGGGGAAATTAGTAGCTGGAAATGTTCCTGGCCAAAGGTTGCTTTTATTAGATTGGCTGCATAGTGCATGCTAGTGTTAGGATCCATACACGTAGCGGAATTAAAATCTTTTACGAATCCCGAAGAGGATCGCTCAACCATGTTTAAATCAAGGTTCATTGTTAAAAACCGTAACTTTCTAAAGCTCGTGTGAGTCTATTCGATTTGATCTTGTGGGCTACCTACTCGATCAACAGGAGCCAACTCTACAAATCCGCTCCCTCTACTGGTATCCACAACGAATGGCCTCTAACACAACGGCAACGTACTAGCGCCTTCTTACTTTGTGTCTTACATCTTTTCTCTAGGGTTTTTCTTTTGCGGTTGTTCGCTTATTTTAATACGGTTAGATCAATATCTCTTAAAGAGTTTCTAAAACCCTAATTGGGCCATATTAAAATATTCAAGATTAATCTCATTTAATCTTAAATTCGAATTTTAGATTTAAATAGCATTAATTAAATCTGTCCAACAGATCTAATCTAATCTATTTATTTAATCTAAAATTAAAAGCCTATAGATTTAATTTATCTTTATAAATTAAATATGAGATATGATATCTTTTTATTTAATTAAACCTGAGATACTATATCTCAATTTAATTAAATCTTTGATTTATCTTCATAAATCAAATCTAAGATACGATATCTTAATTAAATTTAGTTATATAATGATTAGCCCTTAGGGCATAATTTCCAACAGCTAGTACTCAAGGGGTGATTCTAGTCTGCAAGCCGCTTATCAGAGGTTGAAGAGTTTATTCTGGTGGAAAAAGATGTTTAATGATGTGGGGAATTTCATCAAGCATTGTGACACTTGTGCCTGATGCGTGCATGAAGTATTGGCCAACCCAGGGACGTTGCAACCTCTTCCCATTACCCAATAGAATTTGGGAAAGCATAATGGTTTTCATTGAATGGTTGCCTAAGTCTAATGGGAAGGCTGCAGTATGGGTTGCAATTGATAGATTGAGAAAATATGCCCATTTTTGCCATTATCCCATTCACCTTACAGCTGCAATTTTGGCTCAACCATTCTTGGATTGTGCGTACAAGTGGCATGGAGCTCTGCTACAGGTCATAAACGATAGGCACCCAATCTTTGCAAGCAATTTTTGGACAAAATCATTGAAAATTTTGAGTATTGAACAAAAATTGACCTCCTCCTACCACCCAAAAATGGATAGCCACTCAGAGGTACTTAACAATTGCTTGGAAACATACTTGAGATGCGAGTGATGGGAAAAGCCAAAGGATTGGGGTAGGTGGCTGCCATTAGCAGAATGTTGGTATGATATCACTTTTCATACTTCAACTAAGGCCACTCCTTATGAAAAGAGTCTATGGGCAAAAACCACCAGAGCATAAAAGGGAGGGTAAGGAACAGGATAGTTGGTTTTCAGTGTAAATGAAATTCAGTTATGATTAGTTCTTTCTCGTATCTCTCTCTGTTTTCTTCTACAAAAAGGTCCATAAACATCAGAGCCCAGGGAATGTATTAATTTGAACTCAAAGAAAGGCTACAGTAGGTAAGTACAAGAAATCAGGGCTGTTACACTGATAGTGATTATTTTATTATATTATGCATTAACTACCTTATCTCCAGATCAAACATTTAAATATCTGATTTGGTGGATTAAATCCTATCTCCTTTTCCCGTTAACTAAAGCTACTCTTTCAGCCAGATAAGTATTAATTTGAACTCAAATAAAGGCCACAGTAGGTAAGTACAAGAAATCAGGGCTGTTACACTGATAATGATTATTTTATTATATTATGCATTAACTACCTTATCTCCAGATCAAACATTTAAATTGCTGATTTGGTGAATTAAATCCTATCTCCTTTTCCTGTCAACTAAAGCTACTCTTTCAGCCAGATAAAGCAGGCGTGAACCCTCAGTTATTTAGACCTTTTGGGATAAACAAAATCACAACGGAGTAATATCTCAACCATTTTCAGCCACAAACATGATGAAGATTACCATCAAAAAGCTAATCGCCCATAAAAAATAAGAAAAATTAAAAAGCATAGCAGGACTGAACAAGAATACAAGACAGCATGAAAACACCACCAATCCAACACACTTTATTACAAAAGTCACGTATAGATTTCAAAAGTAACCTGATTCATGTCAATTGTCTGGACTGCATTTCCACGAGTAAATATAATTGCATGGTTTTGATTCTCAGGTTTCCCTTCACCAAGCTTGGGATTTCCAGGTAATTTGATCGAATATATTTCCTGCAAGATAAAAGGCCTTCTGGTATGACAGGTAGCAATTAACCAAAGCAATCTATTGTGACTAAAACCTGCCAATCTTTTCTTTATTATTAGGTTTCAAAAACATCAAGTAGCCTATCTCTTTCATAAGATGATATTGGTAAAAGACAGGTCTCCGTACAACAAGGATCTAAACTTCAGAAAAATAATAATAATAACAAGCGCACAAAACAAAAACAGGAAACAGCTTCTGGCGCTTCCCCTTGCATCTAAAGCATAACCCCATTTCAGTTTTCCATTCATATCGTTAACAGTTTCATGGACAAAAAGAACAAATAGCACCTAACACATCAACCACCACTCTCCATCTTCTCCTTTATTCACGTCCACTAGAGATTATCCAAACACTATACTCCATGAGTTAGAATAGACCAACAGGTTTTTAGTCCAAAGTCAAAGGACTTTGATGAAAAATACGCATATTTATAAGCATGTTACTTTAAACATGCGTAATCAGCACTAATTCCTGAAGGAAAAGATACTCTTCCGCTATACTTATCAATAGTTGGGAAACATAATTTTATCTTGTCTTCTTTGTACCTAGTACTTTCGGCCAGATTAGTTATAGCTAAAAGTTTGTCTGTTAGTTTATCTCTTGAGATTAAAATGCAGCAACAAGCATTTAACCTACTTTATATGTAACACATGCCTAGCTTATAAAATAGGAAGCATCAGATGCAGTATCTTCTTCAGCTTTTAAAAAGAAGACAAACAAAGTAGTTGATTCCTAAAGGGATACCAAACAAACAACATAAAGATAGTACTAAGGAATACATTATTCAACAACGTCTCCATGCACAGATGCACTCAAGCCTTGTTCTAATAGTCAGTAGGAATGCAAAGAGTTAGCTACTTCTAAGTAACAACTAACAAAAATAATTCATTCAAACACTAACTCCCTGATAACAATTAGCATTATAATCCATAATGACTCCAATAAATAACCACCCAGGGGGGCTTTATGCCTAGAAAGAGATTAAATTGGGGAAAAAAGACCTTAATTGTCAAAAAAATTGCTAATGAGCAATCAAATATAATTATTGCATATAGAAAAGAAGGTAATTTACAGAAGAAAACAATAGAAATCAATGGTACCCTGTCCTTCCTATTGATATCAGCCTTGACGAGCTTTGAGTAGTATTCTTTCCCACCATTTAAAGTTTCTACAACATCAATGAAAGCAACACGAAGAGCTTCATTCCTAGCATAATGAACAAATTTTATAAATTAGATTTGCATATATTGAAGAGCAAGAAATATTCTACAATTACTTTGTAAATTAATGCAAATATGACTTTATGCATCAATTTTCAATCCATCAATTTCTAGGCTGCATATGGAAGGCATCTATTCCTCAGCATGTGTAGTAGTGTTGAAGAACAATAAATATTCTGAGATTATTTTGTAAATTATGCAAACAGACCATTAGTATTAATTTGCAATTAGGGGGTAGATATCTAATAAGCAAAATTTCTTTCCTTGACTTTATCCTGTGCGCTAATCTATGTATCTGTATGGTAGAGTCCTGATTTGGGTACTTATTCAAGTAAGCTAATGGGTAAGATGATAAGAAGGTTATATGAGAATCTAAGTTGAGAAAAATAAGGATGATATGGGAAAGTAAGTTAAAAAGGTAATGAGGATATCTAAGATGAAGAGTCGACGATAATCTAAATTACTTTGTTTTAAAGAGGAAGCAAATATCTCACTAACTCTTTAAGAACAACCTTTCTGAGATAAAGAGTAAGCAAGAATCTCACATCTTCTCTAAATCAGCCCACATCCTTAATAGAAAGATAAGTCAGAATCTGTAACTCATCAGACTATTAAAGTCTAAGGAGAATCACCCGTACCAATTTACTCTCTAAAATATTTCATACTTTATTGATGAGGCACTATGCCTATTTATAATGGTTTACAGAGGGACAGACTCTATCCAAAATCTAAATAAGAAATCCAAAATATATCTAAATATGAAATTCAAATAATTCATAATCCTAAATCCTAACAACTAAATCTATCTATTGGATATTCCATTTATTTTCTAAAGATAATAAAAAAAAAAACTCAATAATAATAAAAGCAAACTCAATTAATTAAATATTTATTCCTAAAATATCTAACTTTCCACTACTTCCATTATCTCTCGCTCATTCGGTACTCTGTCACTGTACCATACTCACAGGAAGGAAAAAGAAAGGGGAAAAAACAATAAAAGCTAGAATTGTTCTCTAGTAGATGATAGTATCAACAGAATTCAAGCCAGAAGCAACAATTAAGAGGAAACTAAAATAATGAGTTTTTTCTCTCCCAGTGCACTTGTGTGGGAGCATAGTTCTCTCCGCCAAAGCGTGAGAGTGGTAAGGGAGTGATCTAGCGGGCGAACACCGTGGCTAGTAAGGGGCTCAACGACGCAATTGTTGGTGGTTGGAGAGTGAAGTGAAGGCGAGCGGAGAGGTGGCCAAGAGAAGTAAAGACTACATCTATGGAAAAAAACCAAATCCTCTCTCCGCTAATATGGAAGGAAGCGAATGTGAAGAGGGCGTTAATTGGTAAAGTATTGGCAAATAGGAATTATATAGAGCTGCAATGGAATCGATCTTGAGTAAGACCTGAAATCTACAAACCGGATTTGATGTAGTTGAAATCAGTGAAAATGCATTCATGTTCAATTTCTCAAGCGAAGATGAATATTACAAAATACTACGAGGTAGACCGTGGTCGTTCAATGGATATCTCCTAAATCTCATGGAAAGATCGAAATACAATTCGTGTGAAGAATTGGATTTCAGCAGAAGTTCAATCTGGATTCAGATCCACAACATACCATTATAAGCGATGTGCTTGGAAAATGCAATTGTGATTGGAGGATACGTTGGCGAAGTGATGATTGCTGAGAATCCGTATCATAATAACAGGTATCATCGCTGCTTTTTACGTCAAGAGTTAAGCTAGATTTAAGAAACAGCTCGTGTATGGTTTTTGGATGTCTAAACCAGATGGAAAGAAAATTTGGATCTTCATCCGGTATGAGAAACTGCAGAATTTCCGCTATAGCTGTGGGAGGTTAGGGCATGATAATCGAGCTTGTAAATTTGAGAGGATGATGTCAATTTGTAATCCAGTTGAACCTTGTTTTGGGGCATGGCTTGCGACTGGACAATGCCGAAACTAGGATGATGTACTGGAAGTGGTCTGTAAGGATTGGATGGAAGCAATCTATGTTAAACAAAAAAAAAAAAAAAAAGAAGTGGCATTAGCAAGGAAAAAGGGGGAAGGAAAGCATCAGCCAGACAAGGAGCCTAAAAGTGGGGAGGAGGATCTGTTTTGCATTAAAATTAGCAAGAGTTGGATGGGAAAGAAGGAAGGGGAGCCAAAAGAGGATGAGAGAGTGAAGGAGCCAGAAGTTGCTGGTGGTAGTAATAATGAAAATAATTGCTTGGAGGTAAAGTTGAAAAGAAAGGCTATAGGAAGGACTTTGAATGTGGAAATTGAAAACAAGGGAGAGGAGTTGAATCCAGACGGGGAAGCCATGGAAAAGGGAGATGAGTACACTAGACCTATTGTAAGACAGGAGAGGCCAGTGGAGGAGGTAATCTTTGATAAATTTAAAGAAGACTGTTGTGACAGAGGAATCTCCCCTAGCTATGGTGTTATACAATGGAGGTATGTTAAATGAAGTTATCAATGGTATTGGCGATCTTAGACTGAAGAGAAATGCAGAGGAAGGACGGGAAGCCTCTACCTCAAAACGCAGAAAGAATGAGGTGATATAGATTGATCAGAAACCTGCAATATCTGTGTATGCAGATAACCTGAAGAAAATCAGAGCAAAAACTTGAAGATATGCTATGAAAAAGGCTAGGGGAAACAAAGAAAATAGGCTAGTGGAGGGCATTGTATAGGAGGATGAAATGGAGGGTTCCGTTGAGGAGGGTCTGATGGAGGATGGCTTTGTTTTCAAAGCTAGAAGGGGTAGAAAAGTGAGGGGATCATCTGAAGGTGCTGGTGGTTGGCCATTAACAGCCACCGAGGGGCCATGAAACTCATATCATGGAACTGTCGAGGCATGGGAAGAGCCTTGACAGTTAAAAACTTGAGGGACTTGGTGAAAAAGTATTGTTCCTCAATAGTCTTCCTAATGGAAACAAAATTATGCTCTGGTAGACTGAAAAATTTCAGGAAGAAGTGTGGTTATGATTTAGACTTGTATGTTGATCCAAGAGGGTTATTTGGACGGTTGGTGGTTTGGTGGCATGCTAACATTTCACTGACAGTGCTATATAAGTCCAAAAACATAATTCATGTCTTGGTTGAATCAGACAACTTATCAGCACCTAGCTTTATTTCATTTGTGTATGGTCCTCTTAAGGAAGGAGAAAGAAAGGTGGTATGGGACATCATGAGAAGATTAGCAGGAGGCATTAGAGACTCTTGGCTAGTGGTTGGAGATTTTAATGATCTCTATCCCAAGATGAGAAGGAAGGTGGGAACCCTAGGGCCATGCGAAAGATAAACTTCCAGAGTTTTCTGTCTGATTGTAACTTGCTAGACTTGTTCAAAGGGGCTAGCTTTACCTGATGCAATATGAGAGCTGGAAATATAGTGAGGGAAAGGTTGGACCGAGCCCTAGGGAATGTTGAATTCAGGGATAATTTTGAACGAGCTATGGTATTCCATATAGATCCCAGTGGATCTGATCACCATGCATTATTGGTGGATTGCTGCCACTATGAGATGAAAGGGGCAAAAACCTTCAAATTTGAGGCAAATTGGGCCTTGCATGACAACTTTAACCGAATTGTGGAAGAGGGCTGGAAGGATGTTGCAGGGATATCAGAAAACAGGGTACTGGACCTGTTGAGAAGATTAGATGACTGCAAGAAAAAATTTTGTGGAGTAACAATGAATTTCCCAACTTCAGGAAGGTTGTTGATCAGCTGAGATATATGCTGCATAAATGTCATCAGGGCACCTTGACAGAGGTGAAAATGGAAGAAGCTGAGCATCTTGTGGGACTTGGAGATTGATTCAGTAGCCCCATGACCTGTGGTATAAGATCCTAAAAGGAATTTATTTTCCTAAGGGGGACTTCTTGAATGCAAATAAGGGAGGACATGCTTCATGGGGATGGTCTCGCATATTAGAAGGAAGGGACTTATTATTGCAACAGTTATGCTGGAAAGTAGGTGATGGTAGAAACATTAAAATCTGGACAGACCAGTGGATACAAGGGTTAAATGGCTTTAAACTGAAAAATGAGATTATTACAGAGGAAGACAGAGGTGCAACAGTGGCTGAGCTGATTAGCAATGGCTGCTGGGATCTGAGCTCCATTAGAGCTAGGATCAGCAATGAGGAATATGACTGGATATTGAAGATCCCAATCCCCACGTCTTCATGTGCTGATCATGTAGTGTGGATGGACAGTAAGGATGGCTGCTACTTGGTTAAATCAGGCTATGCAATAGCCAAGAGGAGTACAGAGGCAATTCAGGTGCGGGATCCAGGTACATCTCTGTCAACCCCTAAAGACTTATGGAAATGTATTTGGAAGGTAATTATCCCATCAAAATACAGCAGTCCTTGTGGAGGATAAGTGTTGGAGCTATTGCCACTAAAGATGCCCTTTTTAAACAAAAGTGTGCCCCTAACCCCATCTGTCCTGTATGTCAAGCTGAGAGGGAAACAGTGGAGCACGTCTTATTTTTGTGCCCGTGTACAAAGCACTGTTGGTTTGGCAGTTCACTTGGTCTTAAGTTTGATAAATGGTCTATGAGGAGGTGTGAGGATAAGATATGTGAGCTATTACATGGGCATGATATGCTTGATGAGTATGGGAAATCTGTATTTGCCACAATGTGCTGGTGGATTCGGAAAACGCACTGCAATTGGATATTTAAAGAAATAAAACCATATGTGAAGGAAGTGGTTAGGCTGGTTAAAGTGCAGGTGGAGGAGTTCTGGAAGCATCAGGCTCGTAAGGATAGATGCTGCAAAAAAGTATTTGAGGAGGTAATTGTGAGGAATGATGTGGAGGGCACCTGCACCTGGGAGTGTCAAAATTAATGTGGATGGGTCCTTTAAAAGTCCATCGGGTGAGGCTGGTATTGGGCTGGTCTGTAGAGATCATCAGGGGAAATTTGTAGGGGGAATGGGAAAGGTGGTGGTAGCTGACTCACGATTCATGGCTGAATGTGTTGCAGTGAAGGATGCTCTGATGCACAGAAATAAGTTCCTGGCCAATCAGATCATTGTGGAGACTGATTGTGAAGGACTCTAACGGTTAATAAGAGGGAAAACTGCGAATGGATATGAGTGGAAGTGCTAGGAATTAGTGAAGGAAATTCTGGAGCTGTTGGAATCTCTGGAGGGTGTGTTGGTCTCCCTAGTTTCTAGGAAAGGGAACAAAGCTGCAGATAGGATTGCAGCTGATGCCGCAAGGAGGATGTGCCAGCTGTCATGGTTGGATTATATGCCATCCTCTTTATGCAACATATTGGTCCAGGACTCTAATCAGCTCAAGGAATGCAGTAACAGCCCCTCTGATGTCTCAGATAGGACTGGTGTGGGATAGTATGCTGGTTTTTTTGCTGCGTTACTGATACATTAGTTTGCTGGTTAGTATTTGTTTTGTTTTGGTATATAGTGTGGTAGCTTGCTGTTTGTTATATGCTTTGTTTTGCTATGATGTGTGTTAGGTTGTACTATAGGTTTTTCTGAGGGTTTATTCTTGGCTTCGGCTATTTGTGTTTGTAGCTCTTGTTTTTTATTAATAAAATGGACTTTTTGGGGCAAAAAAACAAAGAGAAAACTAACATATGAAAGTTGGTCCACAAAATTCCCAGACACACCTTTGCATGAGCAAGGCAATATCAGCAGCCTCAGGTTTTTGTTCCTCTTTCTGCTTTCCATAAATCTGACATGTTAGAACATAAGTGAACTTAAGATCTGCCTGAGCACGTGCTTCAGGTGATAAATGAAAGCCACGTGTATCAGTCACTTCACTGCTTCCAATTCCAGACTCCAAATCTACATCACCAAAGGCAAATTAGATTACTGTTACCATCACATGAACAATACTCCCTCCAGTCCTATATGTAAGATAAAGTTTTCAAGGTGGCCTAGCCCTATTTATAACACACTTAAATTGTGTCTGAAATTTTAACAAACTTTTTCCATTTTTGCCCCCAATAATTACATTTTATATCACAACATTAATTATTTCTCACACATCTCTTTTTCCTACTCATCCTCTCTCTTTCATTCTCGCCTCAATTTTTTGGGGGAAAAAAATGCATTTTATACATTTATTTCCTTTAACCATCTTTTTCATCTACGTAATTTGATTATTTGTATCTTATATATAGGACTGGAGAAAGTAATAAAAATATCAAATGACCTACCTCCAGAAGTTGTCCGCTCCAAATATGTCTGTAACATAAGGGCTTTCCTATAGTACATCATTCCTCGGACTGTTGATCCCACACAAAATAATTAAGCAGATTAGGATTGCTGAAATTCCAAGGCTTTTAACATACTATCTTATCCATCTATTTTAATAAAGAAAATTCTTCATTTTATTATTATTTGCTATTTTTCAAAGCAGAAATTTTATGCGAGACAAGAATACAACCAAAAAGAAACTAGAAGAATACAACCAAAAACTAAAAGAAAACGTAAAAATCAAGAGAAAAAAACACATAATAAACAAAGCATGCCAAACTTCTCATTTAACAAGCCGTTCTCAATTTTCAAAATGTCACAACCAAAAATGTTAAACTGTATAACAATTGAAGAAGATAAACAAATAAATTCAATTTGCTATAATTTGTTAGCATAAGAAATCGCCACATTAAAGAAATTTATTAAAATTCAAATGGAGTGTATAAATAATACAGACAAATAACACACAAGGGTCATGAAATACAAGACCTTAAATCATTCAAGAAAAATATTTTAACATCCACATGGAGGAATGTCTCACAGCATTGATGTAAGAACCCCTATATTCAGCATATGAAAGAAAACCATTACCAGTTCTAGCCAACGTTTGTCCCCGATAAGATGCCCAAAAGCGCAGTTCAAGGATATCGCTTGGATTATCAAAAAGCTCTGACTCAACTGCATCTTCATCGCGTCCAATTCGAGCAAGAAAGTTCTTCCACTCATCTACAGTTCAAGGAAAAAATAAAATAAATTTTGTTATAAAGAGGGATATTGAAGGACGATATCTTCAAACCGGCCTCCGGCCTCGGGGGGGCCTCAAAACAATACTAAGCAATAAAATCCCTGTGGGGTGCAGGATATAAACAGATAAGAAACGAAAAACATAATTCATTAGTCAATTAACATAGGTAAATATAGATGTTATGATGGAACAAGATTAAGAGTAAATTAAGTCTCCAACAAATTAGTAAATTAAGAAATATAGATAAATAGAAGTGTGAACAAATTAAGTCTCCACTAGACTACAAGGCCAACCCAAAGGATCAATGATCCCATGACCAATTTTCCAACAAAGATAAGGCGCATTAAATCATGCCAGCTATCGGCTTGGAACCGTATTCCAGTAAAATAACGAGGGAGCTACCTGGATAAATCTTCTGAAGATAAAATAGAATCGATATGCCATCTTCATTTTTCTTTTGCAGCTCAGCCATGCTATAAAGCACTATCTCAGAATAATACGGTGTGAAGACACTGCATACAAACACAAGGGATAAGCTCACTAGAAGCAACAAGCAGAACTAACCGCTTGAAGAGAAAGATTTACCTGAAAGATAACATCTTTCTAACTGGCTTTGTAACGGGCATCTTCATCAAAAGAGAATTTGCAAAAAACTCCAGCCTTCGTCTAGCCTCAAGATTCTTGGGGATGTTTGAACCAGAATGTTGGATGGTCAACAGAGAATGCAATCTTTTCACTTGTTCACTCTACATAAATTTAGTCACTAAATTCAGAAACAAGTGCAGATATATACCAAAATAGAAGCAATGAGCAAAGCATACCAAATCAGCATTGTTGGGCCATTTCAACTTTGCAAACAAACGACCCTCTTGCCTTTCTCTTGACAGTAAATTCCAAGCATCATAATGTTCCCTAGATGAGCAAGCAAGTAAGCACTATAGAGACAGGCAATGTGTAATTGAAAAAAAGTTTAAAATGTAATAGAAAAAAACAGAGACAGGAGATGTAATGACATAAAATAACCTCAGCAAGTGTGACAAACCTCATATTTATAGAAAGGATATCATGTGTCACAACATCATAAAGATCCTGAACGGCCTTAACTGCACCCCTTTCAAGTTCAGGTGTTTTTGGCTTTTTCTAAACAAAGACAAATCAATGAAAAGTTTACATAGTATTTGATAATATAACCTTCCATCATAAAATCAGCACATCAATAAGAGATTATTCGCTAAATCATAAACCCAAAACAAAGATAATCTAACCCTATAATATAACTATGTAATTTTACCATGACATGAATCATACAATACTGTCAAAAGAAAAATAAATGATAATAATACATGTGGCATCCTAGAGCTAGAACTCACTATGTATGTAAAACACCATGCAAGTCTGACAAGTAGCATGCCATCTTAAGAACAATAGTGGGAAAAAAAGATAGGATGCCTGATTCTGATTTAATTAGACCAATAAAACATAAGGGAAACAATAGACACATCTAGCTAACATTAAACTTAATGCTATGCTAAGCAAAGAGAAAGCTGTTCGGGAGCCCGATAATTTTCATTTGTTTGTGGAGCATATCTTATCCCTTTTTAGAACTTTTCTCTCTGAATCAATAAATTTTTTTGGTCAATAATGATTATAAACTCACAACAAATGTCAATAGTTAAAAAGGCAACATAAACTTAGGTCATCTACATAATTCTTGGAAGCATTCTATCAACATGCACAAAACAATGAAGGGACTTTAAATTATTTGATACGAACCAAAATACCCATAAGTGCGGATACTCTTGATATCAAAAGAGGCAACTTATTAAGTTGAAAATCCACATTAATGTACTTCTTCACGATACTTGCATTAATATCTTCATATACCCTTTCAACCCTGGCATAATGGTGACAAATACAAAATAACCAAGAAAATAGTTAAAAGATTAACTATATTTCCTGTCTTAAGTATTGATTCAGTTTGCATAAACTTTTCGCGGCACTCACCACATCTTTCCCACTTCATCTAATATTTCTGTCAATATGAGTTTAATGGTATAGTAACACTCCTGAACAGCATATTTCATATAGTCATCCCTTGAAATCCTGTCCCAAAGCTCATCTTGAGTATCTTTACTCTCAACAGCAATATCCTTGGCAAGAAATATCTACAAAATCATGTGAAGGAGATATATTAATGAAATAACAATGAACAAATTTAAAATGAGGGTCATTTTTACAAGCAAGAGGCATACATGCATGCGTTCATCTGCAACTAATCTGCTAGCTATTTTAATTAAAAGACCCAAATTACCTTGCTAGCAAGTAGGAAAAGAGGCCACTGAACTAAAGGAAGATCCCCAGAATTTTTAGGCATTAAAAGCCACTCCATTTCCCTGCAAAGATTCAACAAACATGTATAGTCATCAATCAAGCAAGCAGAAAAATACAAATATGAACCATATAGTGTCCCCAAACATAACTTAAGTAAACAAAAATTGTAGAAGACATGTGCTAGCACTCACAAGTTAGTTATATAATCCTCCTCCCTCAGATTTCGTACTATTTCATTCCAAAAGGGGGAGAAGCGTGCAGCATCAACCTTGTTATTTACCACATCCTTCAGATGCAGAGGAAATTAAGTGAATACAAGAGTTCTCAAGCTTGGATAAGTCACATAACACAGCTTTACAATAACATACTCATCAATATGAGTAGTGTTTCTCACTTTCTACAATGAAGTTGGCCAAATATTGTTTGCATCCGATAACAATCATATTGAAATGAACTTAGTTTATCGATATTTGGTGAATGAAAGTAACTTACCACACTAGATCCACGTCGGGAACTCCTGAAAGTTGAGAAAGAATTATGTTAGCAGATACAAGCCAACAATCATGAATCAACAGGGAAAAAGATAACAATGAGTAAATTAACATTGGACAGCTATGTTCCTACCAACCAAACATTCACAAATAATCATAATTATAAATAAAAACCAAACAAGATAACAAAGTTGTTAATTATATAAAGGGGAAAAAATAGCAAGTATAACCTGTTGGGCAGAGGAACGTGAAGAGTGTCCATAAAAGCTCCAGGAAACTGCCCAAAAAGTTTGTGTAGGGCTTCCAATGACCTAATCTGGTGCGATAAAAAACAGGCATGAACCAAAAAATTACCACCCAATTGCATATGTAATTGCTTGAAGGATTAAGTCTAGTAGAAGGAAACATATGTAACTATGAAAAGAGCACATCCGCTAGCAATAGGAGCTGCAGTCAGTTTAACAATTGCGAAAAGCAATACATACCTCTCCCAAGTGATCCCTCGCCCCAAGCAAGAATCCCCAAACAGCCGATGCAAGTACGTAGAACACATAAACATCTAAAAGATACATCTGAAACCACCAGGATAGATAAATAAGTAACAACAGCACAAAACCACGAAAGGAGAAAAAAGAATGGATCAGCAAAACAAAACAATAAAAGGAAGTAAAGAAGCCTTGATCACCAGGAAACAGCTTGTTATATTTACTAATAACTAATGATTGAAATAGTTGAGCATTCTTTCCCGTGACATTTTTCAGCAGAAGAATAGAAAGCTCCCCTAGAATATACCACATTGATTCAAATTTAAACTTCGTTGCATCAGGAGAACTCAATTCCAGCATTATCAAATAAGAAAAACCAAAAAGAATACACACCACATGACACAAATTTCCTATACTTGTAAATTAACTGATCTATTTCCTCCATTTCATCAACCTCTTGACTGAAGTGATTCAATAAACATTAGAGTGTAACAGCAGAAAGTGAAAGCACAAAGAAATGCAGTCAAATTATATCCATAATTATCACTGAATTTTCCACACAAAAAGCATGTTAAATATAAAGGCCTTGAACTTACAGCAACTACTGGAGCCCATAAGCTAAGAACCGTCAAAGCATTATGGTTATCTGCAAGAATTAGCGCACTTTAATTTACCATAACAATAATCAAGACAAAGCTACAATGCCATAACTAACTCTCATTTTTCTCTACTTGTCCTTCCAAAATCTCACTGGATTATAGCAAATTGTTGGGAATCATAGCATTTTTTGTTGAGATTTTAATCTGTCATCAACAAGGTAGTCAACCTTATCCTTTTACTTTTCATATATAACAGATTAGGTAATTTCGATTTCAAACTTTTGTTGTCTGAATTTTGGGATTGAATAATTAGTTTTATAGCTATCTCCCCTCCATATATAGGTGAGTGCCTCTTCAATCAAATAATAATTCAGAGAGATCAGAGCTCTGAAATTGATAAGTGTTAGAATTGAGTTTAGAATAAATGGACCTAATTAAAAATACTTAATATTTGATTATCTTTAATTAGGATCCTGGTTAGTTAGCATGATTCTAGGAATTATTGCTGTAAAATTTGAAATCCTTTTTCTGTTTGATATCTCTGATATTATATAGAGAAAATATCTAGGGTAAGCTAGACCTATCATTTTCTCATCTATATATACACATTATCAGTATTCAATAAGGCTTGAATTTTAGCTATTGATATGCTCATGGCATCAAAGTAGTAACCACCGATGTCTTTCAAAGAAGCGCTAACTTGCCATCCACGGGCTTCCATGGCCGTCAACGACCCGCACACAGACACGGTGGCGTCACACAGAGGCAAACTCAAACAAGAAGGGCTTGACTAGTTCGATGTCAAATGTTGACCCAATGACAAATTCCTTTGCACAATTACCTACAATGGCCTCGTGATGTCCTCATGTTCATCTAAGGGAAGAACAAAGAAAGATATCTCACTTGGGATCCAAAGCCACTAAAGATAGAAGATCCAAAATATGCAACTTGGTGTTTTGAGAATAACACTATGATGACATGGCTGATTCATTCCATGACTCCAAGCATTGGCGAGAATTATCTTCTTGCTAACTCAGCCAAACTGATTTGGGAATCAGCTAGGCATACATACTTTGAAAGGGAGAATGAGGATGCTATGTTGCAAATAAAAAGATTACGGTGTAATCTTGTTCAAAGCGAGCAATCGGTCAGCCATACAATAATGTGCTGGTCAAACTATGGAAGAAGGTAGACTTCTATAAGATACCTCAATGGACATGCCATAGTGATGAATTGTATTTCCGGAAGGTAGTTGATAAAGATAGGTGTTATGACTTTGTTCTTGGACACAATGACGTTTATGAAGATCTGAGAGGCTGAATCATAAGTGTGAAACCAACACCTACCTAGGAAGATGCTTCAATATGATCAAATATGAAGAAATTCGAAAGGCATTAGTGTGGCAATCATTAGTCCCACCTCCTCTTGTAGTAGACAGCTCAACCTTGGTGACTCATCGCAATCAGAAGAGTTATCAAAGAGGAATTCAAAGGTGTGATCATTGTAATAAGAATGGTCATACTCGTGAAAAGTGCAGAAGTTGCATGGTAAATCTGCAAATTTGAAACAGAGGCCCAAAGATGAAAGTAGACGCCTAATGACAAATAATTTCACGAGTGATAGTCCTTCCCCATATCCTGAAGAACTCTCTATGCTGCGCAAGATTGTAGATAGACACTCTTATGATAACCAAAGTGAGGATGAAAATATCACTCCCTCAGTGACTTTAGTGTACGTAGGTATGGCATTTATTACAGCTCTAAGTTCTGTTACAAAATCTAAAAATATATGGGTGGTTGATTCTAGGGTGACAAATCATATCTCCGGCAGCAAAGAATTGTTCTCCACCTTTTCTTCTCATTCTCACCAATCCCATGTACAAGTTGCCAAGAATACCTATGCTATGGTTAAGGAATGTGGCAGTATCACTATTTCTAAACATATTGTATTTGAGAATCTCTTATATGTACCAAAAACACCTTGTAACTTGCTGTCAGTGAAGTGCTTAGTCTCTCAACTTAATTACCTAATCTTATTCAATAACTTTTGCTGTGTTTTTCAGGACATAGTCCTACATAGAAGGAAGTTCCAGCAATAAAGGTCATTTGACTGTTTCCGCTTTTAATTCAGATTCGTGCCACAAAAAGACAATATGCTATAGCATATTCTAGACTAGGTCATCCAAGCTTTGATTATATGAAGATTCTATTTCCTCAATCCTTGAATAAAAGTACCCCTTTTCAATGTGATATTTGTTGTTTTGCTAAACAAACCTGCATCACCTATTTACCTACTCCATATACCCCTACTGCACCATTTACACTAATTCATGGTCATGTTTGGCGACTATTTAACAAAGAAACAAATAGAAAAGCCAGATGGTTTGTCACATTCATTGATGATCATACTCGGCTTACATGGCTGGAAAAATATTAAGTTTATAAAATTTTTAAAAATTTCCACGATTTGTTAAAACACAATTTAACACCTCTATCAAAATTTTGAGAAGTGATAATGGAAGAGAATGTATTAATTCAAGTTTTCAAAATTTCTTGGCCGAAAAAGGTATACACCATCAAACATCATGTGTCACACTCCACAACAAAATGGAGAGGCTAAACAGAAAAATAGGCATCTTTTGGAAGTTACCTAAGCACTATTAATTGAAAATAATGTTCCAAACATTTTTTGGGGAGATGCAATTCTTACAGCTTCCTATCTCATGAATAGATTACTCTTTAAGGCTTTGAATTTTAAAACACTCATTGAATCTTTCTTAGAAGTTTTTCCCAACTCACAACTTGTCGACTCCATTCCTAAACATATTTTTGGTTGTACTGTCTTTGTAATTTGTATTCAATGATAGTGGTGGAAAAGTAGATTCTCGATCTATAAAATGTATTTTCTTAAGTTATTCTCCTACTAAGAAAGGGTACAAATGTTTTTCTCCAGCCACAAAAAAAGAATATGTCACAATGAACGTGCAATTTAATGAAACACTACCATTCTATTCCAAATCATCCATTCAAGGGGAGTGGTAGTGAATGGCTAATTTGTCCTATAAAATAAAAAGGATCTAATCAAAAAATGATGATAGATGATCCAGAAACATCATTAGATTTAGTACCAGTTTTTTCTGAGCCTGAACCTACTCCAAATAACCCTCAACTTCATCTCCCAACAGCTGCAAATCCAAATAGTCCTCAACCTCATTTTCTAGCAACTGCAACACCTCGAGATAGTTCTTTTAAATCATATTCCAACAATTGAAACTCCTACAAACAGTTCTGAAATACAGCCGGAAACCTCCAACATCCTTGAACATATCTCTACAAACTTACCTGCTCCTAGTCCCGAACCAGACATGAAGGAAACAGAGACAAAAACAGCAAGGACTCAGGATGAACAAGCAGCAAACAAAGAAGATTCCATTACTATTCTGAGGCAAAGCCATGAAACTCAACCTGAGATTATTCCTGAGGATCTGCAATGGCCTATTACTTTAAGAAAAGGCAAAAGGAGCTGCACTCGACATGCTATTGGGAGGTGTGTTTTCTATGAAAAATTGTCACCTCAGTTTAGAGCATTAGTGACTACTATTGAGAAGGAAGAAATTCCAAACATATTTCCGGAGGCTATGAATGATCAAAACTGAAGATTGGCTATTGATGAAGAGTTGAAAGCGTTGGACAAAAATAACACCTAAAAATCACTGAATTACCACACAGGAAGCCTGTTGTAGGAAGTGAGTGAGTTTTTACAAAGAAATATAACACAGATGGTAGTATTAACAAATATAAGGCACGTTTGGTTGCTCGAGGATTCACGCAAACCTATGGTATTGATTATCAAGAAACATCTACTCCTGTGGCTAAATTCAATACTATAAATGTTTTACTCTCTCTTGCAGCTAATCTAGATTGGTTGTTGCATCAGCTAGATGTCAAGAATGCTTTCCTAAATGCTAATTTGGAAGAGGAGGTGTACATGGAAGTGCCATTGGGGTTGCGAAGTCCAGAAACTTCCAGCGAGGTTTGTAAACTACTTAAGTCACTATATGGGTTGAAACAATCTCCAAGGGCCTGGTTTGAGAGATTTACACGTGCTGTGAAGAGTTCAAAGTCAAGTTGATCATACTGTGTTTGTTGAAAACTCTAATCATAAAATTACTATTTTAATTGTCTATGTAGATGACGTAGTGGTGACAAGGAACGACATAGAAGAGATTGCAAAACTGAAAAACAAGCTGGCTGCAGAATTTGAAGTAAAAGATCTCGGAAATCTAAGGTATTTTCTTGGGTTGGAAGTTGCAAGATCACCCACAAGAATTAGCGTATAATCCAAATGTGGTGTGATGGTATGGCAGCTCTCAAAATAGCAAATAATCCACTACATTATTGTACTAAGCATGTTGAAATTGATCGGCACTTCATTACAAAAGAGATTAAAGCTAAGGTGATAGAGTACCCGATTAGCAGGAGATAATGGAAGTTGCGAAAAGTTTAGAGATTTTAGGAATTAATATTTAATTAATTGAGTCTGTTTTTATTATTATTTTATTATTATCTTTAGGAACTAGGAAATAAGAGGAATATCTTATTAGATATTATCTTTTATTATTATCTTTAGGAATAAGGAAATAAGATGAATATCTTATTAGTTAAGATTTAGTTGTTAGGATTTATGATTGTTAGTTATCTAAATCTTAGATTTAGATATATTTTGTATTTATATTTTAAATAGAGTCTACCCTCTATAAATCATTATAAATAGGCCTAGTGCCTCATCAATAAAGTATCGAATATTTAGAGAGTAAATTAGTACGGGAGATTCACCATGGACTTTAATAGTCCGATGAGTTACAGATTCTAGCTCATCTACTATTAAGGATGTGGGCTGATTTAGAGAAGAGATGAGATTCTTGCCTACTCTCTATCTCAGAGAGGCTGTTCTTAAAGAGTTAGTGAGATCCTTACTTCTCTTTAAAAACAAAGTAAATCTATTTTCCTATTATTTCCTAAGTTCTCTTTACATTCTCATTCACATTTAACCTTCTCATAATCCATACCCTATCATAAGGTGATAGACTTAGCTTATATACCTTCAAGGAAACAATAGCAGATGTGATGACCAAGCCTCTTGTAAAGCCCAAGTTCAACGAGTTTACAAGCAAGTTAGGAATGTCCAATATCTATTCTCCAACTTGATGAGGAGTGTTAGAATTGGGCTTTAGAATAAATGGGCCTAATTAATAATAATTAATATTCGGTTATCTTTAATTAAAATCCTAATTAGTTACCATGATTCTACGAATTATTGCTTTAAAATTTGAAATCCTATTTCTATTTGATATCTCTGATATTATAGAGAGAAAACATCTCAGGTTAGCTAGACCTATCCTTTTCTCATCTATATGTACACATTATCGGTATTCCATAAGACGAATTTTAGTGCTTGATTTGCTCAATGACTAACAAATAACTCTTTTACATGTTCAAAGGTTCTGATAGGCAAGCTAAGAAAAACTACACATAACCCTGCTGACTTGTCAACAATTAGTCCACTACTTACGTTTAGAAACAAGATCATGCCAAGAGTATTCAATATTATCCATGTTCACTATCACTCTTGTTGGCTCAACTAGTGGTCTGATCTGGAAAAAAAAAAAGATAAGAAAATAAAAATTTGAAATATGTATACACATAAAAAAGAAAGAGGCATTTATGTATGTGTTTGCCTGTAAGCAAACAAATATTTAGATACATGTGCAAAGAAATATACACCCAGATTTATGACTATATGACAAACCTGTAAAAAGTAAGCAAATGAGAATTTTGCACCCAGAACAAGCAGCCAAAATAGCATATACCTGCAAGAAGAGGGAGCAATCAAACTTGTTGACAGCTATTAATGTTAGATATTGTAGATCTTATTATACTAGCTGATAGTTGACTATGTAATTATCAGCTGACGCTAGGAAATAGGCATAGAATCAGAGATTTAACCATTTAGTCTAGCAATTTGTCGCCTAGCCTTTTTTCCGTCTCTTGCCTAAATATCTCATGTAAACATTCTTTCTTCCTTTATTGTCAATTGATATTTAGAGAAATCTTGTAGGTTAAGAAGAGTCACCCGTTTTAAGAAGAATAACTCATTTAAGAGAAATTAAGAATTCAAGAAAGTTTTTCTAGTTAAGGGTCATTTGTAATGCCCCAAAGGCAAATAAGGGTACCTGTCCAGTAATAAAACCAACATAGACGGGACTTCCAAGTACTTCAATGCCTACGGTCCCTCCTTTTACACATGGTCTCAAGTATTTCAACAACATATTGTGTTCTGCTCCTTCTATTTCCCCCTAACCTTTGCTCTCTATTGTCACAAAAAACTAGTAATGAAACACTAACACCCACACACAACTTGAACTTGTCTTCCTATAGAAGCAATTAGGGAACATGAAACAAGGGAACACCTGTAGCATGTCCAGGACAAGGAGAACTCTTAAACAAAGAATTCTTATGATGAAGAATTCTTCAAACAGAAGGGGTTGAAGAATAAAATATCTGTACTTTTTTTAGAAATGCAGATTACTGGGGGGAGGAAGATGAAAGAACAAGGATCAAGGTGCATACTTTATGAAATCAGTACTCCTTTCATACATTCCCCGTCCGACATAGTATCGCTCCTACAGCAATCCAAAGACATGTCAATAAACGGTAAACCGATCAGTCAACATTACCACCCAAAAGATTTAACAAGTGATATATTTATTAAGAATGAGTACAAATGAAGGCATTAAAAACCTGACGCATCCACTTTACAAATCGAATTAAAGGCCAACGATCACATTGATTAGTCAGACGATGACAAGCAGGTATTCGCATGAGGAAACTGATGAAAATTTGCACACCCGCATAGATTCCAATGATAATCACATATAATCTAAAAACAATTGGATTTCCACTTCCTTTGCTCTCTTCAAGGAGAGCTTTCCTGCAGGCAAACACAGTCAGTCAGAAAAAGATACTCTGCAGACAAAGCAAAACAAAGGAAAAAAAGAAACATCAAGAAGAAATCAGTCTAATGAAAAGGTTTGCGAGTCAAGGCAGACATACACATAAAGAAAGGTTATCACGACTGATGCAGCACCAAACCATGAAAATCGAAGAAAAATTCGAGAAATGGCTAGGTGCCTTGTTGTTCTATATGCTCCATACATCATGAAAATGTCCAGAACACCTGCATGAGGAAACTGCATCTTCAGAAAATAGAGGCTACTAATCAAGGACCATTTTAAAGAAAAGCTTCACTAATTAAGAAAATCCCATGATTAGTTTCGTTGTAATCCCCAAGATGACCCTTCACACCAAAACCCATTGGACTTACATACGGCCAAACCAAAAGCATACTAGATCTTGTTTTTGTCTGTTTCTTAAAAACACAAAGGAAAACCTAACCTCCACAGATTTTCACAGCCTGAATACAAATAAGACAAGGTGTGATTCTAAATGTTTCATCATACATTTTGAGTTCACCAATGCGGTCATCAACATTTCACATGCTAGACAAGGCAAGTCAGGCCAAAAGAGTTGTCATTGCAAGCGGAAGCACATTGGTTCTTAGATGGATGTTGAACTAAAGAGTAGATCAATAAGAAAACTTCTTTCCTTGACTGGAGTGTCACCGGATAAGGGACTTGTAAAAAATTAGAATAAGGAATATGCTGTAGTAGCAGGAAAAAGGGTGTACAGTCCAAACCAAAGTCAAATTGGAGAAATGGGAGAGGTGGAGCTATCTTGAAGGTGACAAATCTTCAACCCTCAAAATCTTAAGATATTGAAGGCTGCTTCAATTTCAAAGGAGGATCCAATACCATTCAACATTCAAGGTAAAACTATAAATGGAATGAATGTTGAGGCTTGAACACAGGCAGAACTCTTCAACACAACATTGCTGCCACTAACCACTATATGAAGACAGATATTAACTACTATATGTTTCCCTTCAAATAATGATAAAGGATAAATAGGACATCCAATGAATAAAAAAAAAAGCAACTCAAGCAAATAATAAACTACAACAATTGATATTTTACCAGGATGTACTTTCCTATCTTTCCAACAATGGGTTCTTCATTCATCAAGAAAAAAGAAACACGTGAAACAGTGAACAACCATAACTTTAAAATAGAAACACGTACTCTCAAGAAACTTCATCACAACAAATGTCGGCCCAAGACTAAGAACTTCACGCAGAGTCTTAGCATTAAGATGTCCATCATTAAAAGCAACGAGAGTCAGGCCCTGAAGATAAGAATAAAATTACCACACGGCTAGAAAAGTATGCATGAACCATAAAATTAAAACAAATTGGGAATATATAGATTACTGCCAGCATGAATAACAAAAACAATGTCATAAATTAAAAACTGCCACGGAGCAGCAACCATTGGCCAAGTTAGAAAACAGGGCTGAGGGCAAGTAAATGAAATAAAAAACCTGAAACATCATGAAAAGGAATATCCACAACCGATGGAAACTGTGGTAGAGATGGAGAAAGGTTCGATGCTCCACAAAAGATGTCTTTCCCTGTCGCCGACTTCCACTGGAATTAAGCAAGTTCTGCATCAGAGGCAAAAGTATAACTTAACCAAAGACAAACACAAAAAGAAATTCAAGCCATGACACCCATAAGTTTAGGATGAACTTTGCTAACTACAAAGGTTCAATTTATAGATACTATCATAGAATTTCTCTTCACAACCATAGCATGTGACCTTTCTTACAACAAAGCTGGCATTACAGGACTATGAAATATTAGCAGACATTTCCTTTCAGAATAACTGCAAGCAACAGTTCTATTGTTGTTCCATACTAGAATTAATAAGAGGAAGGACTGGATAGTTACAGTGAGCAAAAAAGGCTTGGTTGTTAAAGAAGTTAGTTATAATTAAGTCTGACCAAATTGGAACTGATTTTCCCATTCACTAGATGGCATAAGTAAAACAAATGCGAAGGAAGAGGTTGTTAATGAATTTTGAATCAATTCTTTGAAATTACCACTTCCTAGAGTCTCCATACCTTTACCGTTCCAATACATGAAAATAAACCATAAAACATAGCATAAAGCAATTAAAAGGTTATATAACTGATCTATGAAATTAAAACCTTTGATCCAAGAGGCTTTTGGAAAAAAGGAGAGCCTAGGCGCCATGGCCAACCAAGCTTGAAGCAGTGGAGAGACCTAGAAAAGAACCAATCAGACATCAAAAAAGAGAGAGAGTACTAGTCACCTTAGCATTGGCTATCAAACAGTACTTACCAGAAATATTCATTAAAATCATCATAGTTTCTCCAGGCAGAATGAGGTGCCTTCGCATTATCATTGTTTGCAGCTTCCTGAAAGTCCACAGAGCTAAGCGATCAAATTCCAATTTTAGATAACAAAGACAGAAACTGGCTTCATTTGAGTCAGAACGCATCTCAGAATGATAGTTAAACGCGATATATTGTTGGGAAGAAAGGCAAGAAAGTACATCATACATAGCAAAAGCAATTATCCCAAAACAAAAATATCAAAAGAAAATAAAGTCAAGATGCCGCGAATAAACATACAACAATGTTCTCTAATCTATTTCCATATAAGTAATCCTCCGAACACTTGATATAAGGCTCATCAGGCAAAAATTAAGGATACACTTCATTGATTAGAATGGCAGTGTAGAAATGGAAATGTTAACACTGAGAGAGATAGAATAAGAAATGTGTGTTTATTCATGTACAAGAGAGGAGCCTCAGAATTAATGACTCACTATGATTATTGATTCTCTAATCAATCGTAATCCCTGATTATATGTCTAATTCTAATATATTTACTTATATTTCCAAAAACTCTCCCTCAAGTTGGAGCATAGATGTTAATCAAGCCCAACTTGTTACAAAGATAGTTAACACGAATTCCATTTAAGGCCTTAGTCAGAAGATCACCCAATTGATCACCACGCCCTGTAGAAATAAAGTTCTCCTTGATCTTATCTCGTACATAGTGACAATCAATTTCGATGTGTTTTGAACATTCATGAAACACAGAGTTGGAGGCGATGTGTAAAGCAGCTTTATAACACCACAGTTTCACAGGCAATGACATGGCAAGACCAACCTTCTTCATTAACTGTTGAATCCTCATAATTTCTTGTATTGACTGAGCCATGGGTTTATACTCAGCTTCTACACTCGACCAAGAAACCACATTTTGCTTCTTACTCCTCCAAGATACTAAATTTCCACTCACAAACACACAATATCTTGTGGTGGATCTTCTGGTAGCCTTTGACCTTGTATGATCTGCATCACAAAAGCATTCAATTCTATTGTGGCCATGATTTGTATAGAGTACACCACGACCAAGTGAGCCCTTCAAGTAACCTAAGAAATGCTCTAACGCTTCCCATTGAGCAACGATTGGTGCAAACATAAATTGGATAAGCACACTAACTGGAAAGGTCACATCGGGGCAAGTCACTATGAGGTAGTTCAATTTCCCAATATATCTATGGTATCTCTCAGGATAGGCAACGGCTTGATCTTCTTCGGGTCAACTTTCTTTCTCAAATCCTTAGATAGCTCATCATACAGTATACTATCATCAATGTCCAAGAAAGGATTAGGAATCATGCGAAAGCTACTTGGTGCAACTGAGTTCCCCGGTTTCTTTTAGCATATCAAGAACATGTTTTCTTTGTGTCAAAAGGATGCCTTTCTTACTTCTCATAACCTCAATCCCAACAAAATACTTTAACAGACCAAAATCCTTTGTTTGGAAATGAGAATTAAGAAAGGCCTTAAGTGATGAGATTCCCGAGGCATTACTACCTATAATAACAATATCATCAACATATAACACTAAGAGAATCATGCCAACATCTGTCCGCTGATAAAACATAGAATGGTCACACTTACTCTGACTCAGACCAAACTTCTTAACCACAAAGTTAAACCTGTCAAACCAAGCACGAGGGCTCTACTTTAAGTTATATAAAGATTTCTGAAGAGGACATACTTTCCCAAGCTCTATGTCCCAAGCTCCCCCTAAGCAATAAAACTAGGTGGTTGCTCCATGTATATTTCCTCAAGTAAATCACCATTCAAGAACGCATTCTTAACATCCAACTTATGAAGATCCCAACCATAAGTGGCAACCATAGATATAAGGAGGCGAACAAAAGACAACTTTGTCGATGGAGAGAAGGTTTCCAAATAGTCAACACCATAGATCTGAGCATACCCCTTGGCAACCAATTGAGCTTTCAAACGTTCCAAGGTGCCGTCAACTTTTGTTTTGACCGTGAACGCCTACTTACACCCGTTAGCCTTCTTGCCAAGAGATAAATCAACAAGATTCCAAGTACCGTCTTATCAAGGGCTACCATTCCATCTTCCATCACAATAGCCAACTGGGATAGGCCAAGGCTTGTAGGAGGGTAGTGTGAACAGTGAGAGTCTAAGGATGCTATGAAGGAAAAAGATGGAAGAGACAAATGGTTATTTGAAACAAAGAAAGAAATAGGATATGTGCAAGTATATTTACCTTTGCGTAAGATAATGGGAAAGGCCTCAGACATATCAAACACTGTGTGTGATTCAAAGGCAAGAGCAGAAGTATCAAGAGGATCAGAAATATCAGGCACGGTTACATATCAATACACCCTCCCCAAAACATCCTTACCCTCAAGGATGATTGACAATAAAACACAATCTAAACCTCAAAAATACAAAATGAAACAACAAAACACAATCTAAACCTCAAAAATACAAACTGAAACAACAAAACTTAAGCTAAAAATTTCTAGAACTTTTGTTGATCTTTGAAGGAAACTATTGATTGAAATCTTGTACCAAAAACTTGTTTCTTTTTTTTTCCAGATTGATCTTTAGTACTGAAGCAACCCAATAATTCTCCTTTTCTTCCTACTCAATGAACAGATTCTTCCACAAAGCATTATAATTAACTTGCCTTAGAACCAATTTTGCAACAGCCAATTGCTGATAATACCCATAGGAGTTGTGAGACCCAATTGTAAAGGTATTGGGCTCATGTATGCACCTTTTAAGCCCAATTGCCCATCTGGAATGGAATAACCTGGAACATCAATTTGCAATTCAAAGAAGTTGGAAGACAGTTGTGAAGCAATATTTGACTTTTCAAAAGGAATCACCTTCAGCCACGCAAACTTCTGAACTTGCCACTTACACAGGTTCATACTCCTTGAAGCGTGCATGGTATGGTAGCCAAGATTGCATTCTGGATCATTAGGATCGCCGAGTTTACGATTTTTTGGGAAGAAAACGAGCTGGCTCGGCTTCAAGATCATTCCGGTGCAAGATCGTGAAGATCGCAGCTGAAACACGTGAACTCATAAAATCGTGGTGGATCGACGATCTTGAAGGCCCGGTTTAAACCCGACTCAATAGCCCATTACCCAGCTTAAACCCATCTGCAAGCCCTAACCAGTAGACCATCAGCTCTACGATCGCGACTGTGACTCATTCTCTGCCTCTTTCGTCGTCGACTCGGATTGGTTAAGGCTCCCAAAATATCATTCACGACTGGGACTCATTCTCTGCCTCTTTCGTCGTCGTCGTCGGCGGCTCGTATAAGCTGCATATAATTTGCGATTTGGGCTCCCACAAGATACTTCGATCATCTATCTCCCTTCCTACTTTACATTTCATTCTCCTTTACTTCCTTCTCACTCTCCTACTTCAGCTTCTGAATCATTCCTCACTTCCTCGTTCGTTCGACGGTATGTGGCCCACAAAACTCTTATTTGATTATTTCCTCTTCTCTTCAAAAAAAAAAAAGATATCCATATATTGTTTCTCATTATTCATTAAGGCGTGTGATTTCTCTGCTGTCGCTATGCTGTGCAAAATGATATACATATACTTGGCCAAAAAAAAAATTGAGGTTCAATATAATTATATATATCTTGTTTCTCTCTATGTGAATAGGTTAAGGCATTAAGCATTAATTCAAAAATAATATGTTCATTTCTTTTTATATTAGATTGTGGTGGTTTAACATTTGGAAAATGGCTTCTAGTGCTAGTGCTAGAAATGATACTGTCGTTGCTGCCTCCTCTAGTAAAGGAAAAAAAACGAAAAATGCCAGTGGAAGTAGGAGTGATCCAGGATGGAAGCATGGTGTTGAAGTTGATGGAGGTGGAAGAAAAATTCAATACAATTATTGCAAGAAGACAATAACCAGAGGTGTTTACCGATTCAAGCACCATTTGGGGGGAACACAGAGATGTGGGGGCTTGTAGCTCTGTTCCTGAGGAAGTGAGAGAAAAAATGTTTGGAATTGTAGCGTCTTTACAAGAGAAACTAATGAAGAAATCAACCACATTCACAGAAGTTGATGATGGTGATGAACTTGGTGGAAAAAGAAAACAGAGTGAAGAGGATGGTGGGAATGATAAAAATGTATTTAAAAAAAGGGGAGTAAGCACTCAAGCTACAATAAATAGCATCTTCAAAAAGAATGTGAGAGAGGAAGCATGTGAAGACATTGCCTCTTTTTTCTACAATAATGCTATTCCATTCAATATGGCAAAGACGGAGGAATTTCCTAAAATGTTTGAATCGGTTGCAAAACATGGTCCAGGATTCAAGTCACCATCCTACCATGAGATCAGAGTTAAATATTTGAAGAAAAAATATGACTCAACAATGCAGGATATTGAAGAACATAAAGCTTATTGGAAGAAATTTGGATGCTCAATAATGACAGATGGGTGGACCGACAAAAGGAGGAGGACAATCATACATTTCTTAGTGAACAGCTCTAAGGGAACTGTTTTCCTCAAGTCTATTGATGCATCTGACATATCTAAGACTACTAATAAAATTTTTAAGATAATTGATGGTGTTGTTGAAGAGGTTGGTGAAGAACATGTTATTCAAGTGGTGACAGATAATGCAGCAAATTACAAAGCTGCAGGAGAGATGTTAATGGAGAAAAGAAAGAGATTGTATTGGACACCTTGTGCAGCACAATGCATTGATTTAATGTTGGCGGATTTGGAAAAGAAGATACCGGTTCACCGTGATACTATTCCAAGAGGGGAAAAAATCACAACCTACATTTATTCAAGAACTTCTTTGATTAATTTATTGCACCACTTCACTAAAGGAAAAGATTTGGTGAGACCGGCCCTCACTCGCTTTGCCACATCTTACCTAACTTTAGGGTGCCTCCATGATAACAAAGGAGCATTGATTCAGATGTTCACCTCCAAAGAGTAGAAGTCTAGCCGATTTGCAAAGACAAAGAATGGGAAGTGTTATGTAGATTGTAAATAATAATTAGGTTTAGGAATTGGGGATTAAATGGCATGTTAATTCTATAAGGCTAATTATACATGTAGCACAATACTAAGTCTATGAGGCTACAAGATAACTGGGGTAGTTTAGGAATTAGTTAGATGATATATTGGATATTAGGATTAGATATGAGTTACTAGCTGTTGGAATAAGAAGAGAATCAGTTAGGATCTATTATGGCAGTTAATGACAGTAGGCTGAAGGGAGTACCTATATAAGGGGAAACTAAAGCTAATTGATGTATGTTATTCAGATTGTGTATGAAGAATCTCAGTGCAACAGCACTGTTAGCTCTCTCACTCCCCTTCACCACTTCAGATCTCCTTGGCTCCTTCTCGTTCTCTTCCCTCCACAGATTATTGCTCCTCCTTCACCCTCCGCAACACCATTGTCAACTTCTTCCTTGCTGATGTAGAGCCTCGACATTGAGAAGTATGGAGGTATAAAACTCGCTGCCAGCCACCTCCAACATCCTCGGCGTCTATCCATCGAACCTTCACCTTCTTTCTCCATCACCCATTGATTCACTCGCTCTTTCCTCACCGTAAGTAGGTATGAAATTCACCGCCAGCCACCTCCGACAATCTCCCTTCCTTCTCGTTTAGCCACTTTTTTTCAAAACAAAAAAAAAGATCTTTTTTACCCTGACTCGTCCAACTCGGCCGGTTTAGGCCAAGTTGACCGAGTTGACTCCGAGTCAACTTGGGACCCCAGTTTACCACTTACTCGAACCGGTTTTCCAACCGGTTCGACAGTTTCCGATCCAGTCCGGGTTTCAAAACCTTGGTTTTTAACTCTTCAACATTGTCCACGGTCAAAACTTGGTCAAGTTAACATAAATTTTCAATGCACATAGCTTCTTGTTTGTAAAGTTAGTAGATTAATTATAAAACATGAATAAACTTACTGCAGCAATAACGTCATAGAGAGGCACAATAACTTGATCAAGAAAAGAAACACCCTCCTGAGTAATGCAACTCTTAGCTGGCTGTGCAATTTGCTGCCTCACAATTTCATCCATTTCCCTAGCCATCTGCAAACCACATTCATGAGTAATTATCAAATGCTGTAAACAAAAATTGACAAGAGATATAACAATTGGTAGACAGAAAACAAGAAAGCACGAGATGTGAAACCAAAACAAAAATAAATCAATGAAGGATAGAGGAAGGAGAGTATAGCAATCTGCTAAACTAGCAAGAAATAGACTAATAGGAAAACTAAAACCAACTTAATGCATCCAATAGCATTCAAGTTCCTATTCCTAAAAGGTCATTTCAAAGTCTGCTGTTGTTACTCAACAACCTGCAAAGGCGCTGAAGGTTGGGAGTAACATTGCAATCAAAGAGCAAGGTAATTCAATGAGTATATGAAATAAAAACTTGTGCGTATTCAATGCTGTTCTTCACCGTAAAATATTTACTAAGGCTTATAAGAAGGATAATAGGACGAAAATGTTCTTCAATAGCATCAACAAATTAATTAACATGAACTTTTAAGAGTCAACCAAAAAAAAACTTAGATTCCCTGTTTCAGTTAGCTTACATGGTGAAATATGTAGCACAAGCATTCAGGCAGAAACCTGACATTGGCAGCTTCACCCCATATTAGGTAATATAATGACACATATAGCATTTTTTTCTCTCTGCTAACAGAATCCAAACTGCACGAAACCAATACAGATCCTCAACTGTCAGTCATCATAAATTACATTCAGCACTCAGTCAAAAAAAGCTGATAATATTTATACCTGCTACAAACAGGCTGAATAGCTAAATAATTACACCAGTTTACGTAATTCTCAAGGGACTTCACAAATACGTTCTGCACTGCAGCCTCGTCCAATTTCTAGAAGCAAGAGACATAAATCATAAGAAAGAAAAGTAGTTTAAAAAAGATCATCAGACACTAAATGGGGAAAAAAAACAATGGCAGATCAGGTGATAACTTTAGCCTACTCCTAATTCCTCTTGTGCATATTCATCTAAGTTATTTTGAAATTAGGGATAAAAATGTTTTATATCCAGAGGTTGTGATATGTAATCTGTGAATAAATTGACCATTCAGTAATTAGGGTGAGTAATTACCTAATTAGGGTAAATATTTGGGGAAAGTGTGAGCACACAATTAATACAATGAGGCCACACTTAGGGGATTAGTTAGTTTAGTTAAACTAGCCATTAGGAATTAACCATTTGGGGAAGTTGCATGACTATCTAAGTTTTTGAGCCTACATATATGGGAGACTTAGACTAATATGTTGTTGTTGAATGATTGATGAATGAATAAGAGTACCACCCAGTTTTGTCTCTCTCCCTCTCCTCTATTCTACTTCGGTATTGTCTCTTCTATACTTTCTTCTCTTCGCTCTTTTCCCAAATTTCCTAAATTCCCTACAACCTCCTTATTAGTGGTATCAAAACCACTGTCCTTGACTCTGTCTTCGGTTACGCCATTGAAAATGGTTGTTACTCAATCGCACCAATCTACCATGACCATGTTGGGTTGTGTCGAGGCTCTTGAAACGGCTCTATTTGGACTACCAGCCACTATCCAGGCTCTCTCCGACCTCCGACCAGCTAGCTACATTGACGGCTGATCAAGAATCCCATCATCAAGGGGACAACACATAAGAACCCACTGGACCTCGTCACCATAAGCATCAAAGGTACCATCAACCCAAAGCAAGGGATGGTGACTACACTCATCCAACAAGATTAATCAAGATAAAATTCCCAAGATTTAAGCATGCTAACATTCTTGGATGGATTTTAACTGCGAACAGAATTTTGAACTTAATGGCACACCAGAAATTTGGAAGGTCTATCTAGCCAATGTCAATCTTGATCAAGAAGGATATGCATGGCACCGAGCGTACATGGAAGAACAAGGCCGTGCAAATTCGTGGCTTGAATATAAGCACGCTCTTCCGATTCATTTGGGCTCTCCATGAGTCACCCATGGGCGATTTCAAATGCCTTTACCAGACAGGTTCTTTAGATTAATACAATGATGAGTACAACACTCTTCGATGTAAGTTGCGACTATGAGAGGATCACGCGTTCGAGGCTACATTGAAAAGACTCTTTAGTGATCGCGCCAGACAAGTTTAACTCCACCGTCCTCGATCATTGTTGGAGGCTCGAAGTGTTGCCAAGATTTGAGTATAATGCTTACGAAGACCTTTCCCATAAAACACTATCGCAACACAATGTCAGTGATGTACGTAATTCTCAGACTCGGTGGAGAAGTCCTAAGAACTCATTCTTTTTGATGGGGTACCAAAGAACTGAAAATAAAACAACATCGCCAATTAAAACCAGTATGTAACACTAGTGAGAGGTCTTCGACTAATTCCAAGGCTCAAACAAGAGGGTATAATACCAAGTGGACATCAACAATTAATCAAGATGATTTGGGTGAACTTCAAGCCAAAAATAAAAAATTTAATGCCATTAGTCAATCTCTTGCGGCCACACATGTCCTCAACGACAAAAGATGCAAATACAGTTAATTGAAATAGATCCAAATGGAGTAGGGGAGGTTACAAAACCATTTGAAGAAGACGACGCCCGCCAAAATGAGTCTTCCCCTGAGCCAAATGAATGTTTGCAAATCTCTCTCCATGTAATTCAAGGGAGTATTGGTGTCATTTCTATGCGAATTTAAGGTTATATTGATTGTCGTCTAGTTCAGGTTTTGATTGATAATAGAGCATCTCATGGCTATTTGGATTATGACTTAGCCCGCAAGCTTGGCTGGAAGGACAAGTCGACTGCAAGTAGTGAAGTAGAAGTGGCAGGGGGTGCTCAGTTGAAAATCTCTAGTATATGGAAGGGGTTCAAATGAAAAATGCAAGGTCAAGACTTTGCTTTTGGTCTAAGGGTCATGGAAATAAGGGCTTATGACATTGAGTTGGGCTTACATTGGTTAAAAGAAGTGGTGCATCACGCCTCTTAGAATCATGATAACTTGTCCATGACCTTTTGGTATAATGGATCTATGTGCACCTTGAAGCCAACCCCTACATCAAGTTGTAAGGTGGCAAACAAAATTAATGACTCTATGGCTAAGGGCAATGAACTTTTCCTCTAGCATTCTCTAGAGGAGCAAGATGCTACGGCTTGTACTCTCACAAATGGTAATGAGGAAGCTATTGATAGTGTTAAGAAATTGCTAAGGGAGTTTGGTAAAGTCTTTTCTGGACTCTAATCTTCACCACCACTTCATAGGGGCTATAACCATTCTATGACACTGACAAAAGGTGCTAATACTATTAACCTTCGTCCCTATCGCTATCCCCATGCAAAAAGATGAAATAGAAAGGCAAGTGAAAGGATATTGGAGACTGTGGTTATACAAGAGTTCTTCTATATTTGCCTCACCTATAATTTTGGTTAGGAAAAAAGATGGCTCCTAGTGAATGTGTATTGATTATAGGGAATTAAACAAGCTTACAGTGAAGAATAAGTACCCAATTCCATTAGTGGAAGAGTTGTTGGATGAACTGAGAAGTGCTCGGTGATTTACTTAGTTGGATCTTTGGGCAGGGTACCACCAAATCAAAATGGATCCTTGTGACTCGTTCGGGCCATTATGAGTGGTTGGTCATGCCTTTTGGCCTTACCAACGCACCAACAAAATTCCACGGGGCTATGCATAGCATTTTTAGAGAGCATTTGAGGGGATTTGAATTGGTTTTCTTTGATGTTATCCTTGTCTACAGTTCCAGCATGTTCTCGCATCTAGAGCACTTGAGAATAGTCCTTGCCATCCTTAGAAAACATCACTATTTTATCAAGGAATCTAAATGCACCTTTGCTGTGACAAAGGTTGAATATTTAGGGCACATTATACATAATGGGATTGTTTCTACAGACCCCCAAAAGATTAAAGCATTAGTTGAGTGGCCAGAACCATCTACGACCCAACAATTACGCACCTTCCTTGGACTAGCAGGATACTATAGGAAGTTTATCAAGGGTTATCAGATATTGGCAAGGCCTTTGACAAATTTACTCCGTAAAAATCAGTTTAAGAGGTCCCAAGAAGCTACAACAACCATTAGGAAGTTGCAGGAAACTCTTAGTTCAGCACTTGTCTTAGCACTACCTGATTTTTCTAAGCCTTTTGCAGTGGAAACAGATGCATCTTCTACTAGTATAGGTGCTGTCCTAATGCAAGGAGTTCAACCCTTGGCGATTTTCAGTAAAGGGTTAACCCCAAGACACCACAGTTTATCTATTTATGAGAACAAATAGCTTGTTGTTATGCAAGGGATTGAACATTGGTATCAATGCTTGGAAGGGAGGCATTTGGAGACAAGGACTGACCAGCAAAGCTTAAAATACTTGCTGGATCAGAAATTACAGACCTCCTTTCAGATGTATTAGATCTCTAAACTCATGGATTATGACTATGAAATTCATTACAAGAAGGGCACCAACAATATTGTGGCTGATGCTCTATCTAGGATGCCTAAAATGCAGCTTTTTCAGATTACCCTCTCCACTTGTTTAGAGGATTTGCTCATGGGAATTAAAGAAAGTTGGGAAGGGGATTCTGAAATTCAGCCTCTTATTGATCATCTCAAGCAAGGTAATGGTACTGATGGTAAATTCACGTGGGAATTCGATGTGTTGCACCAGGGCAATTGTTTAGTAGTGGCAATGCACCTCAGGTTCAACATAAACTATTAGAATGGCTCCATTCTTCTTCCCGAGGGGGTTATTCAGGTATACATGCAACATACCAGCTGTAAAGACATCATTCTGGTGGAAAGATATGTTTGAGGAAGTGAAAGAATTTATCAAACATTGTGATGTATGTGTATGGTGTAAGTACGAAATTGTGGCATATCCAAGGTTGCTCCATTTGGGTAGTAGTGGACAGATTGAGCAAGTATGGTCATTTTATAGCAATATCTCATCCCTTTTCAGCATCTACTCATGCTTTTTTGGATAGGGTTTATCAATTACATGAGGTACTTATGGAAATCATATCAGATAGGGATCCTATCTTCATCATTAATTTTTTACAGGAATTCCTAAAAGCCCTAAAGATAGAGTAGAAGTTAACTTCCTCTTGTCATCCTCAGACGGATGGCCAATCTGAAGTCCTCAATAGGTGTTTGGAAACCTAATTGCACTATATGTGTTGGAAGCTTCCTAAGGAATGGTCTAGATGGCTACCCTTGGTTGAATGGTGGTATAATATCACTTACTATTCGTCTACAAAGGTTACTCCTCATGAACTTTTATATGGGCAAAAACCAGCTGTGTATGTTCCTTATTTACCATGTTCAGCAGTGGTAGATGCTATGGATAGGTCGTTTGTTGCACACGAGGCAGCCTTATTGGTGGCTAAGCATCATTTAGGCCATGCCATTAATATGATGAAGCAAAGGGCTGACTCTCACCGGACAGACAGGGAATTTCAAGAGGGTCAATGGGTTTTCTCGAAGCTTCAACCTTATAGACATGTTTCAACAGCATCCAGGAGCAATCAGAAATTAGCTCCCAGGTTCTTTGGTCCTTATCAGATTAAGCAAAGGATAGGTCCTTTTGCTTACAAGTTGGATCTACCTGTTGAAACTAGAATCCATGATAGGTTTCATCTCTCTTTGCTTAAGCTATATCCTAACCCGTCTATGAAGCCAAGACATCCACCTATAGATTGGCTAGAGCCTCCTACTCTAAAAGAGCCAGAAAAAATAATGCAGAAGGTTGGTAGAAAAAAGGGTCGCATTGTCACAGAAGTTTTGGTGAAATTGGAAGCAGATGCCAAAAGAAGAAGCTTATTGGGTTCTGCTATACCATTTCCAACAATAATTTCCTTCTTTTGTAATCGTCGACCCTTGAGGACAAGGGTTCTTTTTTTTTTTTTTTTTGGGGGGGGGGGGAGGTATTGATATGTAATCTGTGAATAAATTGATAATTTAGTAATTAAGGTGAGTAATTACCTAATTAGGGTAAATATTTGGGGAAAGTGTTGGCACCCAATTAATCCAATGAGGCCACACTTAGGGGATTAGGTAGTTTAGTTAAACTAGCCTCTAGGAATAAATCGTTTGGGGAAATTGCCAGACTATCTAAGTTGTTGAGCCTATATATATATGGGAGACTTAGACTAATATGTTGTTGTTGATTGATTGATGAACGAATAAGAGTACCACCCAGTTTTGTCTCTCTCCCTCTCCTGTGTTCTGCTTCTATCTCTCGTCTCTTCTATTCTTTCCTCTCTTCCCTCTCTTTTCCCAAAGTTCCTAAATTCCCTACAACCTCCTGATCACATTGTCTATGACATATTATGGCTAGATTTTTTTTTTAAGAACAAGTTGTATATTAAGTGCTAAAAATATTAATAAAACCAAAAAAGAGCTTTCATTTAACAGCTTTAGCTATTAGACTGTTAGGAAATATTATAATAATCAATTAGTGATTAGTATCCCTACTAATCAGGGATTAGAGGAATTAGAGGAAATGAGGATTAATTATCATTAAGAGCCATTAATGCCCAGGGCTCTCTCCTCTTGTATAAATACACAACATATGTACATGAATATACAAGGAATTCAAATTATTATTCTACACGGTATCAGAGCATGGGAATCTGATTCCTGGAAATTTTGTTCCGTTTTGGTCTCTGTTCTTCCTGTTTCTGTATGTCCAATGAGTGAGCAAGAGAGGGGGAATTAGGGTTTTTCGTTCAAGGCTCTATTAAGCACCACGCGCCGCCCCACAATGATCAGGAGGCGTCGATCGCCAAATCCCAACCGGCCGTCGTCCGTTTCGACGGCGCGTGGCACATCACGCGCTTGCCGGAACTCCGCCTCCAAGTACACGCGCCGGCGCGTGAGGACTTTTTCCAGCGATTTGGCCGACGCCGTTTACTTTTCCGAGATCGACTCACTTCCGCCGTCATAACCTAGGTGTTTTTGTTCTCATATATTGTGATTTCCTCCTCTGGTCTGTTCTTTTTTGCTCGTTTGAAGCATATTTTTGCACTGTGCTGGGCTGTGCAACTTTGGTTTGGTTTTTGTTTCATGATTGAAATGGTTTGTTGGTCCTTGTGTGACCGTTTGGTGCTTCTTTGATCATTTGGTTGTGTTTTTGTTCGGTGTAGCAGTCGGTGTGCCTACTGGATGTTTTTTTGGTGGTCATTTGGCCTTTTTTTTTAGAACAAATTGGTAGTTTGCTGGTTCATCTGAGATTGCTAACTCTAGGTAACTCTTTGAGATTGTTGTCTCTGTGTAATTTTTTGCTTGGAGAGGTTGTGTTGACTGCACTCTTGATTATTTGTGGGTTGGTACTTCCTCTACTGGTTGTTGTGGTGCTCAACTTGCTTCTAGTGAAGCTTAATGGCTGCATCTACATCTAGTCCTTCCATTGCTCTTGCTACAGGTAATATTGCCTCTAGTCTTGCTACTTCTTCCTCGAAGTGGATCATCGATTCCGGTGCTACTGATCATATGACAGGTAACCATCATTTGTTTTCTTCGTACACACCGTATGCCACCCCCTCTAGTATAACAATTGCCAACGGTTCTTACTCTTGTGTCCTTGGCTCTGGCACTGTTCAACCTACTCCATCTGTTTCCTTATCACATGTCTTTAATGTCCCTAATTTTGCATTTAATCTTTTGTCTCCTAGCAAGCTTACTCGCCAATTAAACTGTTTCATCACACTCTTTCCTGACCATTTTTTGATTCAGGATCTCACAACGAAGCAAGTTATTGGTCGAGGTTATGAATCTGGCGGTCATTACTTCCTTGAGGATCAAGTATCACGTTCAGTTGCTTGCTTTGGTGGTTTGTCTCCTTTTGACATTCATTGTCGTTTAGGTCATGTGTCTTTGTCTTCCTTGAAGAGGATGTATCCTCAATTCCATCATTTGTCGTCTTTAGAATGTGAATCATGCCAATTTGTTAAACATCATCGTGTTCATTTGGCACCTCGCGTTAACAAATGAGTTGCATCTCCTTTTGATTTAGTCCATTCTGATATTTGGGGCCCATGTCATGTCGAGTTCAAGCCTGGTTTTAGGTACTTTGTTACTTTTGTTGATGATTTCTCTCGTACCACCTTGCTCTATTTAATGAAAAGTCGTTCCGAGTTATTTTCTCACTTTTGCAACTTATGTGTTAAAATCAAAACTCAGTTTGGTGTGTCTGTAAAAACCTTAGGAAGTGGCAATGCCAAAGAATGTTTCTCTGCTCAATTTCAAACCTATGTGCTCCAACATGGCATGCTTCGTCAATCCTCCTGTCCAGATACACTGGCTCAAAATGGTGTTACAGAACGTAAGAACCGACACTTATTAGAAGTTGCTCGGGCTCTAATGTTTCAAATGAATGTTCCCAAGCCTTTTTGGACTGACGCCGTGTCTACTGCGTGCTTTCTTATTAATCGTATGCCATCTCCTGTCCTCAATGGTACTTCTCCATACACTACCTTGTTTCCTTCCAAACCCTTGTTTCCTATTGACCCTAAAATCTTTGGTTGTATATACTTTGTTTGTGATGTGCGCCCCACTATTACCAAACTTGATCCTAAGTCTCTTAAGTGTGCCTTCCTTGGGTATTCTAGGGTTTAGAAGGGTTATCGGTGCTATTCTCCCACTCTTCGACGTTACCTTGTGTCTACAGATGTCACCTTCCATGAGTCAACCTCATTTTTTCCTATCTCTACTCCTCTATCTACATCATCTTTCTCTACAGATGACACCCCTAACAGTCTAGATGATCTCTTGGTCTACACGGTTCAGTTACCACCAATACAAGCGTCTGATCCGGCACCTACTAAACCACCTATCTATCATGTTTATCGGAAACGCCCCCGAGCAAGTAATGTAGACAATCAGGTTCATGACCCACCAGTACAAGCTTTGGTGTCTGGTCTGGAATTAATCCCTTCGGCTCCCCCTTCTGAACCAGCTCTAGTGCCTGATACTTCAGATACTTCTGCTCCACCAGACATAGTGCCTGATACTTCTGATGACTTGCCCATTGCTTTACGTAAAGGTAAACGTACTTGCACCTATCCTATTTCTTCCTTTGTTTCCTATAACCATTTGTCTCATCCATCCTATTCCTTCATAGTGTCCTTAGACTCTCTCACCATTCCTACTACTCTCCAACAAGCCTTGGCCCACCCCAGTTGACGTGCTGCGATGGAAGAAGAAACGGTGGCCCTTAATACAACAGGTACCTGGAATCTCGTTGATTTACCTCTTGGCAAGAAGGCTATTGGGTGTAAATGGGTGTCACGGTCAAAACAAAAGCTGATGGCAGCTTGGAACGGTTGAAAGCTCGACTAATTGCAAAGGGCTATACTCAGACCTATGGTGTGGACTATTCAGAAACCTTCTCTCCTGTGGCAAAATTGTCCTCTGTTCGCCTCTTCATTTCTATGGCAACCAATTATGGTTGGGATCTTCATCAGTTGGATGTTAAGAATGTGTTCTTGGATGGTGATCTTCTCGAGGAAGTATATATGGAGCAACCACCTGGTTTTGTTGCTCAGGGTGAGCGTGGGAAGGTATGCCATCTTCAGAAGTCTTTATATGGCTTGAAGCAGAGCAGAGCCCTCGTGCTTGGTTTGACAGGTTTAGCTCTGTGGTTAAGAAGTTTGGCTTGAGTCAGAGTAAGTGTGACCATTCTGTGTTTTATCAACAGACAGATGTTAGCATGATTTTGTTAGTGGTATATGTTGACGATATTGTTATTACAGGTAGCAATGCCTCGGGAATCTCATCACTTAAAGCCTTTCTTGACTCTCGCTTTCAAACAAAGGATTTGGGTCCATTAAAGTATTTTCTTGGGATAGAGGTTATGAGAAGTAAGAAAAGCATCCTTCTGACACAAAGGAAATACGTTCTTGATCTGTTAAAAGAAACCGGGAAACTCGGTAGCTTTCCCATGATTCCTAACCCTTGTTTGGATATTGATGACAGCATACCGTTTGATGAGCTACCTGAGGATGTGAGAAAGAAAGTTGACCCGGAGAAGATCAAGCCGTTTGCTTATCCTGAGAGATATCGTAGATTAATGGGGAAATTGAACTACCTTACGGTGACTCACCCTGATGTGACCTTTCCAGTTAGTCTACTTAGCCAATTCATGACTGCACCAACTGTTGCTCAGTGGGAAGCTTTGGAGCATGTCTTACATTACTTGAAAGGCTCACCTAGTCGTGGTATACTCTATACGAATCATGGTCACAACAAGATTAAATGTTTTTGTGATGCAAATCATGCGGGGCCAAAGGCTACCAGAAGATCCACCACAAGATATTGTGTTTGTGGGTGGAAATTTAGTATCATGGAGGAGTAAGAAGCAAGATGTGGTTTCCAAGTCGAGTGCAGAAGCTGAGTATAGAGTCATGTCTCAATCAATACAGGAAATTGTGTGGATTCACCAGTTAATGAAGGAGGTTGGTCTTGCCACATCATTGCCAGCGAAGTTGTGGTATGACAACAAAGCTGCTTTGCACATAGCCTCCAATTCTGTCTTCCATGAACGCACCAAACACATTGAGATAGACTGTCATTTTGTGCATGATAAAATCAAGGAGAACTTCATTTCTACAGGACACGTTAGGTCCAGCAACCAATTGGCCGATCTACTAACTAAAGCCTTAAATGGAACTCGGGTTGATTATCTTTGTAACAAGTTGGGCATGATTAATATTTATGCTCCAACTTGAGGGGGAGTGTTAGGAAATATTATAATAATCAATTAGTGATTAGTATCCCTACTAATCAGGGATTAGAGGAATTAGAGGAAATCAGGATTAATTATCATTAAGAGCCATTAATGCCCAGGGCTCTCTCCTCTTGTATAAATATACAACATATGTATATGAATATACAAGGAATTCAGATTATTATTCTACATAGACCATCATGATATCAGAATGTTCATAACAAAGTGATAAGAGTTTAGTACACTAAATTCCTGATAAAAGAAAAGAAAAGGCATGAGGCATGGCCACAGTTTCTCCAGTCTTTGAGCTCTACCTTCAAGTAACAAAAGGAAAAAAAAAATGAAGGGAGGAAAAGAAAACAAAACTAAGGACAGGAAGTCCTCCCAGAAAAAAGAGGGAGGGGGGGAGATGCAGATCCAATAGCTCAAAGAAAGGTATTGTAAGCAAAAATTACAAAGGAAGAAATATAGACCCAAAGTACAGATACAGAGACCGCACACACCCAACCAGAACACAGGCCTTTTATTGGTTTTATTGAAACTAAGGAAGTATTGCTGGTTAGTAGGTGCTATAAACTCAACCAGAACCATGGAGACAACACAGGAAGGAGAACCGACAACAAGAGCTCCCCCATCCCCAAAAATAAGAAGGATGAAATGTTTGCACCCTTTCTTCTTGTACAGCTAGACTTTACAACAAGGAGGTGTACATAAAGAAAGGATGTAAATCCCGCTAGAACTGCCAGAAGCAGAAAGCAGAAAGTACAACAATGAGACCACTCACATATACCCATTAGCTTAGCACAATCACAAACTTGGAAAGAATTGCTGATCCATAAGAGCAAACTCAATAGACTTGTGCACAACAATTTTGAAACTACTTTTATGATTGCACACTTCCACTCTATCAGATATTAAATGAAATAAATTGCTTCAGTAAGCAGTAGAACATGAATACCTCCCCCACAGCCCTCCATAACCTCAAAATTATGAAAGCCTACTTCACTCATTTCATCTCTAGGAAATGTAGGATGTGTTGTCACATTACTTGATAAAACTACTTTGATTATAATTGATGACGCATTGAAGAACATTTAAGAGCAAGACAAGGACGACTTATTGAACATTCAGCAAAGCAAAAGCCAAAAAACAAGACGAAATCCAAAAGATTATGAGACTTACAGGTTCTGCCTCAGCTGGAATTCCAAGCCGTGACTGCTCGTTAGCAAGCAGGTGAACTAAGTGTTCTCGCTGATTAGAGACATTATCTTTCTGGCAAAAACAAATGTCAGTCATTAGATGCAAGAGAGAAAGAATGATTTTGCATTAATACTACCAATGCATCTAATAGATTCCTATCCGAACACAAGATCAAATGAATTAGACTATGACTTTCTTCCATTTATATAAAACGATTAATTATAAGAATAACGACCAGAGAAGAGACAATGACAATTGTGAAAAACTCCGCTCAACACTTTACAGCCTAATTCAACTGATATCTTCAAAAATTTATCAACTCAAAAATCACAATACGTGACAATTTAAAATATTGTCAGTAAAGAAAACAAGAAGCTTATCCCCAGAAAACAAACAAAAGAAAAGAAAACAAGAACACATTAAACTACAAAAATTGAACATGCAAAAACATATCCAATCCCCCTCCATATCTTAAAAAGAAACCACCGTAAACTTTGAAGAGCTGAATACTAAGATGAAGACATAAATACAGAAAATCTGAACTGACGAATGGACATCTTAATAAATGCAGGCACACTATTCCAACTGAACGCCCCAAAACACAGAAACAAAATTGCAAATATCAAAGGACTTGGCACCCTATTCCCAGTTTCCAACAAACCCTAAATGATTGGAGGTTTTAAAAAATGAGATCCATCCCAGAAAACTCACACATGCTGACCTGAAATCCAAATATACACTGCAAAAAATCAAACATATCAGCATCTCTGGCAGCAGGAATTGGATGACCCCGAGGCAACTCCGGCAAACCCCTAAAGTACTTCAAAGCTGAAACTGCTGCTTGAACCTAGCAATACATTTTTCTTCAGGTCAAAACCAGACAATAAAGTACTAAATGTATTAGTGAATGTAATGACAGTAAGTTAGATTAATTAGTTAGTTCAGTGACGGCTATAGCCTCCATATAGATATCTGGTTATGTAAATCATACTAGACACGTCTATATATACCAGAGTACATAGCAATAATACAGGATTATCTTCCTGATCATTCTTCCCCCTCGCTCTCATTGTTTTGTTCCTGGTCTCTAACTTATATAGTAAGCAAAATAGATCCCTCACCTCAAGTAAAGACATAATAGCATTTGTCAAGGAAGGAGCATCTAAGGGAATAATGTTGTAAGCAATAAGGTCTTCTGTCATTGCAGAATCTGATTCCATCAGAGACTTCAGCTGCAACAAAGAGAAAAATGTATTTTTAATAACATTACCAAAAACTCATGCTTCACTGGATAACAAACAACAGTAGCTTAGGAAAACCAATTTTGTACAAAACATGCTTCCAACAGATATGCCTGCTCCTATCAACCCGGAAAACATGTCAAGCTTACTTCCTTTGTTGTATCGAGTATGGAAACTAGCATGATCACACGAAAAGAAATGACATAAACTTCAAATGATGTTAAACATCACACAAACACATCACACTCGAGTTGTGCCACCAAAAAAATGAATCATGAAGATCCATTTTCCATCATACATGTAAAAGAAAATGATAAGCAAAGTCTCCAAAAGCTTCACCACTTCTTTTCAAAAGGTAGCATCACCATAATACTTCATAAACTTACATGTCTTTTGCACACACAAACATAAACATACATACTAAATTAGAGACTACGAAGAGAACCCGTCCTGAAAGATAAGTAGTGCATATTCAGATTATCCATGTAAAAGTGAAGGGAAGCTAACCTCTTCAGGAATTTCTGTGGACAGCTGTTCAATAACCATGCCTAAAACCCTTAAACTAGCAGATATTCTTTTACGTTTCAGTGTCTTTTGCTCCAACCTATATTCAACAGCAAAGAATTTAAATTCCAAAAGGGATACACACAACACAATATATTCACAAGATGTAAATCAGGGCATGAAAGAGACTTCAGGTAAACAAGGAGATAGCAAATAATTGCATGGGAGCCACTTCAAAGTTGGTGATGATTGAAAGACTGATCAAATAATTGGTGGTCAAGAAAGCTGAATATGAGTACTATAACAGATATAACTCAAACTACAACTCCTGTCCTTCACGGTCCATCATTATATTTTCTCAATCAAAATGGTATTTTGTTTATCATGTGATTTTTCTATTTGCTTGGCACTTTTTTTCTGGCTACATTCTCTATAGATAGCTCAGTTATCTAACCTATAGCATAAATGCTTGAAAACTCAATTTTCAAACTTACTAACTCTTTGGCCAAAAAAAAGAGTTACTGATTCAACACCATCAGTTTTTTAAGTAAAAAGGAGAATTTATTGAAGAGAAAAAAGGACAACATGAAGAAATATAGAGTTAGAGGAAAAGAAGTACTATCCATACAAAATAGAGAAAATAAATCACATCCATTGCAGATTGCACAACAGAACTTATTACATTGGGAGCAATGGTGTCTAAAGGGAAAGGGAGAGAAAGAGAAAGCACAAGATCATCTAAATGGGCAACTTCTGATAATACACAAACATACTCGCTAAGGTTTCCGCTAAAGGCACCAGATTCCCGCAACTTCATCTCTTCCTCCCTTAATCTATCTACATTATGCTTCTCCCTATAGTGCTTGTAGAACTCTTGTAATTTTGTAACGTCCTGACTTCGATCTATAGTTCCAACTTCTCTCTTAGCCAACTTTTGCTGCAACATGTAAATAAATGAGCAATAAAATACAAATTATAGCTGCCAAAAAATCATTGGATATAACTGAGACACTTGCATAAAGAAAATCAATGAATATAAAAAATATTGAAAAATGAAAAGGTTATACACAACGGCAGGCTGCCCTTGGACTGGTTGTCATCTCTTCCCATAAACATCACACATGACTTTTTCAAGTTAAATAAATAGAATAATTTGGCAGTTGCTTAACCAAAACTCTGTATCTGTACAACAACAAGAAGTCTTATCCCATTAAGTCAACTCCACGAATTGCATAATCCATTGGGTTCTACCAATGACTAACTACAAACATATATCATTCACCAAAACTCTTAAGTTTATATTTTGATAAATTGATGACAGCTCCAAAAACACGAGAGCTTTTTCCAAAATATATGCTGCAAGTTAGGAGAAAAAAGTCAAATTTGAACAAGAGAATCTACAAGCAAAAGAACCAGCTAACATTCATTAACGAGCAATAATTGTAGGCCTTCCCACATCTTGAACATCATTTCCTTTTGCAAAAGACTAAAGTTCAATACTTGAGGATCTTACAAGCTCAGACGCCAACCAATAATAAACCCTAAAGCTTCTTCTTGACAGTGTTAAATTTCCCCCGATTAAAGATAACATCCATTTGGAATTTTTATGTATTTGGTTAGCATGGTGGTAAATAATAATTCCATTCCCTTATTTCATCTCCCATCAGAGAGTTTTTCTTCTCAAAAACCCATTTTAAAAACATTAGGCTGCTTCAAAAGACAAATCTATTATTTGAAGAATGGTACACAATGGAATTAACATAAATGACACCTTGCAGATTCGGGGAACCAAGACATCTTTGTCCCCTTACATTTGTATGATGTGCAAAATAGAGCAGAATGCAGCTCATTTATTTCTACATTACCGAGTCACTGCTTTCTAGTGGAACCAATTGTTTGGTGTCTTTAGTGAGATTGAGGTAAGTCACGTGATCTAGAGCAGTCTCTCCATATACAATCCCAAGTTTTGAATGAATAGGGGGGGAGGGATGTCAATGTGGCAATGAACAATTTTCTCTTTTGCAATATTTGGGATATTTAACCAGAGGGAATGCTCATAATTTCATCAGTGTTTATAGGTGCCGGAAAAAATTCTGTTTGGGGCTTCTCAGTGGCTGTTGATCCAGGGCTTGCCCAAGCGAAAGTGATGGGAAATTGTAGAAAATAGGGAAATTTGCTACATCTTAGAACTTTATTTATTTTCTGTTTTCTTTCTTTTCTGATTCTCCTATAGGTTATTTTCTTCTAATGTGCTCCCTATAAATAGTCCTTTCCCTAGTAGTAGGTCAGTTTTTTCTGAAGCATTTGAATTGAACAACTAGATTCTTCACTGGACTTTTACTGCCTTCTTCCTTCCTCCCTCTCTTCCTCTCCCTCTTTCTCCTTCCTCTTCTCCTTTTTCCTTGGGACAACATTGCACAAATTTCAAGGTAAACTTAGGACTACTGAAATCAAACCATATATATCATACCTTAATAACAGACATCAAACCAGTCTTAAATTGCAAAACGCCTCGGCCTTCACTGTTAGGGTCCAAATTCTGAGATAATGAATAAGCATGCTCACATACTGCATGTAAATAAGGTATATAAGATATGGCACAAAGCAACAAACGAAATATTATAAAGAACTATTTACCCAAAAAAATAAAAAGAAAATATTATGAAGTACATGGACGGATTCCATATATGAGATTACAAGCATCCGCATTTCAGATTCACATCAGTTTGCTTCGTATATTTAAATATATTAATCAATATAGACAAGGAAGTGCGAGACAGAAAGGTATGACATGATACTATCACAACAAATTAATAAAACTGAAAAAAGATTAAAGATCGTGGTATATTTTATACAGTAGGCTTAGAAGCTCTTTGTTCTGCATGAATATGAGTTTAATATTATTTTGAATATCTGGAATTTTTAAATTGTCAATTCAAAAAGAGCACTTCCTTTCATCTCTCTCTTGTTTTATTGATGCAATTTCTAGCAAGTAAACAATTTAAATTTAGTTTCCATGTTCAGATAGCCAATCCTTGAATATCACCACTAAAACAAAGTATTACAAAATGCAGATAAAATACGTTGGAATGTAAAGCAAACAGTGAAAACGTACAGATTCTGGAGACATTAGGATTTTCATCTTGAATTTCATCTGCAACTCTTAATATCTCATCAATATCCCTGTTTTTGGCAAGTGCGGATGGTACGCTTCCGGCAATTCCAACAGCGGGCCCATATATATCGTCGCCAATCCTTTCCCTCCTCAGCGCAGCTCGGACTAATCTCTCCCATAATGCCTCAACTCGAGACATTTTCTACAGACATTAAAATAACAGATTAAATTAAAATTTATAAAACAGAATGAAAAATCACAAACTTTAACAACCAAGTTTGAACAGTATAGTTCAACTTCATCCTCAGCATCTAGCATCAAATAGTAAAACCAACGGTGAGTCCAGTCGAATTCATAGATTTACGACCAAATTCAGAATGTTTAGCTTTTAAAAAAACCAGAAAAATATAAATGCCATAGCCAACTACGACTATCCTAAACTGGAAACGAGAAAAAGTACATAGAAAAGCTATAATAAAAAACTAAAAAAACACAGTAAGTAGAGATCAAATGGTCCAGACAGCAATAAACTAGCAAAACTTGAGAAAATGGCATCAAAGAAGGAAAAAACTGAGCTTATTTACATCCAAATTTTCTCGTGAACCAAACGGAGGTGGCAGGAAAAGAAGGTTAGAAAACGAAATAGCCGAACCTCATAAGCCCTAGGACCAAGTTCGGAAAGAGCTAAATCGGTGTCGGACACCGGAGAAGCGGTCCTTTCTTTTGAACAAAAGGAACCAGCCGTAGATGTGAAAGTGAGAGAGCAAGTGCGTAGATTTTCGGGGTGTCAGAGTGAAAAAGATGGCAGAAATGTATTGCACTGGAGAAGAGAACTGGATTTACCGGTTACAGCCGGTCTCGCACGGCAATAAACCGGCTGTGCTGGGGTTCAGTCACAGGTCTTTGACGCGGAGAAGAAAAGCAAATTAACGCGGATCGAATGAAAGGAAGGCAAGTGACGGCCACGATCGTTGGCACCGGTCAGCTTCGATTTTTCTACTCCCTCCAACTATTGAGCAGCGAATTTCCCTCCACGATGAGGTAATATGTTTAACAGTTCAAGTAACGTGTTCCCTGTAATAACAGATACGAGTAAATTTTTTTTATAGTATTAAAGTATAAAAATACATATAGTTTTTTTCTAGGAATGTCACTGTGTGTTTTTTTTAACAAAAATATACATATGGTTATTATTTTAGAGTAAAAATCACATCCCACCGTTAAATCGTTATTCATCGTAATGAAAGAGAAAAAGATGAAGTAAACAGTAAATTAACTGCAATGAACAGTGACTTAACGATAGGATGTGACTTTTGATCTAAAATGGTAAACACATGTGTATTTTTACTCCCAAAAAAACACATGGTGCTGGGTGCTGGACGCTCCTGGAGAAATAACTACTAATTTTTTAATAGTGCTTAATTAAGCTTTTTTGTTTCCCTAACTTTTTAAATTAACATCGGTAGATTTTTAGGGCACGAATCTGCGATTGAAATCTTGATAATTCTGCATGGAAGAAGAGCTTTCGTGGGACCATTGGAATTTGGGCTTTTGGAGGTCCGCTAAGAATTTTCCAGGTGGCCTTGTGCATTTGTTAGGACTTAAGAATTAAGAAATCGACAAGTTAATGGAAATATCAGATTTAAAATAAAGCGGTGCCTAATATAAAACTGATAAAAAGTAAATACAAGAACAAGAGATTTTAGAGAGAGAGAGAGTAGAGAGAAGTTCTCATTTCAGTGTAATCTGAATGTTTACAGAAGGCCTCTATTTATAGAAGGAAAATGGGCCTTTAGTGTAATTTCCACTTTGGGTCATTTGATGTAATATTCCCCTAATTACATAACTGTACACTCACGGGAATGCATTCCCGTGAGTTGTATTATTTTGTGTGTGGGTCCCACCAAATAGTAAACTACTATGCATGGTACTATGTGTGGGTCCCATGTCATCTTGTAATATTTGGAGACCGGGAGTCAATGGACATCCACATAATCAGTATATTCATAACACTCCCCCTTGGATGTCCATTTATGAATGTGCCTCATTAAAAACTTTAACTAGGAAAAACCCAGTGGGATAAAAACCTAGCCAAAGAAAAGAGTACATCACTCATTGATACACTATCCAGTGCTGCCTCATTAAAAACCTTTCTAGGAAAAACCCAGTGGGACAAAACCTAGAAAAGGGAAAAAGAGTACAACGTGTATCAACTCCCCCTGTTGACAACATCAGTATTACTCCCTCTGATAACATCAGTTGAGATCTTTAAGTCTTCGAAGACCAATACCATAGACAAGCTTCTCAAAGATTGCTTCTGGAAGTGACTTGGTAAATAAATCTGCCAAATTTTCTCTTGAACTGATTTGCTGGATATCTATTTCACCATTCTGTTGAAGATCACGAGTAAAGAAAAATTTTGGTGAAATATGCTTCGTTCTATCGCCCTTGATGTATCCTTCTTTAAGTTGGGCAATACATGCAGTATTATCCTCATATAGAACTGTTGGAACCATTTTACCAGAAGATAAATGACAAGTAGTTCGTATATGATGAATTACTGACCTCAACCACACACATTCTCGACTTGTTTCATGCATTGCTAGGATTTCTGCATTATTAGATGAAGTGGCTGATATAGTTTGTTTCATAGATCGCCATGAAATTGCTGTACCTCCACATGTAAATACATAACCTGTTTGTGATTTTCCATCATGTGGATCAGACATAAATCCAGCATCTGAATAACCAATCAGTTCATGTTTAGATACATTTGAATAATATAACCCCATATCCATAGTACCTCTGAGGTAACGAAAAATATGCTTTACACCATTCCAATGCCTTTGTGTTGGTGCAGAACTATATCTTGCTAATAAATTAACAGCAAATGTTATATCAGGTCTTGTGTGATTAGCAAGATACATTAGTGCCCCAATAGCATTAAGATATGGCACTTCTGGACCAAGTAATTGTTCTACACCTTTTTTGTTAATTACTTGGGGTTGGAATGGATCTTTTTCTTTTATCAAAGATCTTACAACCATTGGAGTACAAAATGGATGTGACTTATCCATATAAAATCGTTTCAAGACCTTCTTTGTATAAGTTTCTTGATGTACAAAGATCCCGTCCTTCAGGTACTCAATTTGTAATCCAAGACAAAATTTTGTCCTACCTAAATCTTTCATTTCAAATTCTTTCTTCAAACAATGAATGGCTTTTGTAATCTCTTCAGGAGTTCCAATAATGTTGATATCATCAACATAAACAACAATTATAGCAAATTCATTTCTCGATCTTTTTATAAAACTGCATGGGCATATCGGGTCATTTTTATACCCTTCTTTCAACAAATATTCTTTAAGGCAATTATACCACATGCGCCCTGATTGTTTCAAGCCATACAGGGACTTATTTAATTTGATCGAGTATTGTTCTCGTGAATTTGAATTAAATGCTTCAGGCATCTTGAGTCCTTCAGGAACTTTCATATAGATATCACTATCAAGTGAACCATATAAATAGGCAGTCACAACATCCATTAGATGCAAATCAAGCCTTTCATTTGCTGCTAGGCTAATTAAATAACGAAAAGTAGTTGCATCCACTACTGGTGAATATGTTTCTTCAAAATCTATGCCAGGTCTTTGTGTAAAGCCTTGGGCTACAAGGCGTGCTTTATACCTTGTAATTTCACCCTTTTCATTTCTTTTCCGTACAAAAACCCATTTATATCCAACTGGCTTTACATCTTTAGGTGTATGGACTATAGGTCCAAATACTTTTCGTTTTGCCAATGATTTTAATTCTGCATTAATGGCATCTTTCCATAGGAGCCAATCTTTTCGTTGTTGGCACTCTCTCATGGATTTTGGCTCATGATCCTCTTCTTCATTCATCACATCATATGCCATATGATTAGCAAAAATGTCATCAATGTTGACTTCATTACGGTTCCATTTGATATTATTTGTGACATAATTTATTGAGATCTCATTATTTTCATACATTTCAGATACCTGGATCTCTTCTGGGGCCTCAATATTCTCCTCTGGAGATAATTTCTCTTTATGAAGTGGCTCATCCAGAGCTACGCTTTTTTCTTGATTATCCTCGACTTGGCCATCTATAATTTTAGCTTCTTTTCTTTTTCGAGGATTTTTATCTTTGGAACCGATAGGCCTACCACGCTTAAGGCGTGCTTTTGATTCATTTGTAATCGGTTGTCCTACAGGGACATCAATTCGAATAGGAGCATTAGCAGCTGGAATATGTGACTTTGTCACTTTCTTTGGGTCAGTGAATGCTTCTGGCATTCGATTAGCTGAATTCTGTAAATGAATTATCTTTTGAACTTCTAGTTCACATTGTTTTGTACGAGGATCAAAATGAGCCAATGATAATTCATTCCAGCTAATCTCTTTATTCAACTGCTTATTTTCTCCCCCTAATGTTGGGTAAACTGATTCATTAAAATGACAATCTTTAAATCGTGCAGTAAATAAATCTCCTGTAGATGGTTCTAAATATTTTATAATTGAAGGAGATTTATACCCAACATAAATTCCCATTCTTCTTTGAGGACCCATTTTAGTACGTTGTGGAGGTGCTATAGGCACATATACTGCACATCCAAAGCTCCGTATATGAGAAATATTAGGTTCTTCACCAAAAACCATTTGTAAGGGGGAAAATTTTAAATAACTAGTTGGCCTGATGCGAATTAACATTGCTGCATGCAAAATGGCATGGCCCCAAGCAGAAATTGGTAAATTAGATTTCAAAAGTAAAGGTCTTGCAATAAGTTGCAATCGTTTTACCAATGATTCTGCAAGTCCATTTTGCGTATGAACATGTGCTACAGGATGTTCAACATCAATTCCAAGGGACATACAATATTCATTAAAAGTCTGTGAAGTAAATTCACCAGCATTATCAAGACGTATTTTCTTGATAGGATAATCCGGGTAATGTGATCTTAATCTTGTCAATTGAGCAAGTAATCTCGCAAACGCCAGGTTTCGAGAAGATAATAAGCACACATGCGACCATTTAGTTGATGCATCAATTAAAACCATATAATACCTAAATGGTCCGCATGGTGGGTGTATTGGCCCACAAATATCTCCCTGTATCCGTTCTAGAAATGTGAGAGACTCACTTTCTACTTTGGTTGGTGATGGCCGAATAATTAATTTTCCCTTGGAACATGCATCACATGAGAAATCATGGGATTTTGGTATTTGTTTCTGTTTCAAGTTATGTCCACATGAATTCTCTATTATACGTCGCATCATAATTGACCCGGGATGGCCTAACCGGTCATGCCAAACAATAAATATGTCTTTATCAACATGCTTCTGGTTTTCCATAACATTTATTTCAATTGTACTAATACTTGAATAGTACAAACCAGAAGATAACATAGGTAATTTCTCCAGAACATATTTTTCACCATATCTAACAGTAACAATTTGTAGATATTCTTTATTGTCCTCATTTATAGTCTCAATATGATATCCATTTCGACGGATATCTTTAAAACTCAACAAATTTCTATGAGACTTAGAGGAATACAAAGCATCATTAATAACAAATTTCGTACCATTGGATAATATTATTATTGCTCTTCCAGAGCCTTCAATCAATCTTGTATTACCCACTATGGTATTGATGCTTGTACTACAATTTGTTAGATGTGAAAAATATTTCTTATCTTTAAGAATTGTATGTGTCGTTGCACTATCAATGAGACATATATCTTCATTCTTGTGTGCAATATTTGAAATGTCCATGAGCTTCATTAAAAGAAAAGAAATGCATCAAAACATATTCAATATAGAAGATGCATTAAAAACATATTTATTATACATAATTGGCAACAAGTCAGAACGAAACAAAATAATTATTACAATTTTTGCAAAACTTATTTAATCATAAAAATCTTCCACCTCCAAGTGAGACATAACATCATCATTTGGCTCATTGACATCATTATCTTTATGAGCCTTATCATCACATTCCACATTATTAACACTCTTTTTTATAGAGGCTTGGTAAAGTTTCGCTAAATGTTCTGGTGTACGACAATTACGTACCCAGTGTCCCTTCATACCACACCGATAACATTTATGTTCAACAACTTTTGAAGGACCTTCTTTATCATTCTTTTGTCCTTCATTGTTCATCTTTTTCTGGTGGGTATAAGGACTATAATAACCTCTTCCACCATGATAAGGACCATGATTATTTCTACCTCCACGATTTCCACGTCCTCGTCCACGACCACGGCCACGACCACGACCGCGACCATGGCCACGACCATGATCATTCCGTACACTCACATTCGCTTCAGGAAATGGAGAAGATCCAGTGGGACGATTTTCATGATTTTTCAATAATAACTCGTTATTTTGCTCGGCTACTAGTAAACATGAGATTAACTCAGAATATTTTTTAAAACCTTTCTCACGATATTGCTGTTGTAAAAGCAAATTCGAAGCATGAAAGGTAGAAAAAGTTTTCTCTAATAAGTCCTCATCAGTTATTTTTTCACCACATAATTTTAACTGAGAACTTATTTTGAAAACAGCTGAGTTATACTCACTTACAGTTTTAAAATCTTGTAACCTGAGATGAATCCATTCATAACGAGCTCTAGGCAAAATCACCGTTTTCTGATGATCATACCTATCTTTCAAACTAGTCCACAATTCAAATGGATCTTTCACCGTTAAATATTCAGTTTTCAAACTTTCATGAATGTGGTGTCGGAGAAAAATCATAGCTTTAGCCTTTACTTGAGGGGACGCATCATTTCCTGGCAATATAGCCTTTCCAAAGTCCTTTGCTTGAAGATGGATTTCAGCATCTAAAACCCATGATAGATAATTCTTCCCGGTGATGTCAAGAGCATTAAATTCAAGATTTGAAAGGTTGGAAGACATGATTCAAACTAAAAATAATAAAAATAATTAGAATCATATTATAAAATCTTATTATAAATTAAAACATAATTTAAAGAACGGTAAATAAACATGCTAAGAAAATAAAAATAAGATGAGATAGGAATGAGAGTAAACTCACAGCGAGACCTATCTCATCCGAAGGTAAGAAAGATGATGCATATATTATATAATATATAGACAACAGTAAAGAATTAAGATAAACAAATGGAGCCCTATTAGTGCCACCACCATAAAAGGTAAATAAATGCATAAATAAATGGAGCCCACTAATATTAGTGTTGCCACCATAAAAGGTAAATAAATGCATAAATAAATGGAGCCCACTAATATTAGTGTTGCCACCATAAAAGGTAAATAAATGTAAATAAATGCATAAATAAATGTTAGTAACATAAATTTAAATGTTAGTGGCATAATGTAAATATTAATAAAGTCAGTATGGAGCTTAATATCGCCACCATGAAATAAATAAAGCAGTAAGTAAAGAATTTAAATTAAACAAATGGAGCTTAGTATCGCCACCATGAATTAAATAAATAAAACAGTAAAATTAAATTACAAATGGAGCTTAATGTTGCCACCATGAATTAATAAATAGGGAGTGGGAAGAATATATAAACATAAATAAATTACTGTAAATAGTAAAATATAAATTTACCGTGAATAGTAAAGTTACTATTCACAATGAATAGTGAAAACTAAATTACTGAAATATTAAATCTAGACTTCCATAAAGGAGTCAAAATAAATAGAAATATAAAATTACTGAAAAAGGTAAAATTAACATGAATAGTAAAAATTACTATTTACTGTGAATAGTAAATAGTAAATAATCTCAAATCTTAACCATGGAACCTGATGTTCAAAATAATCGGTAAAAGTAGAACTTTAATTCCATATCATGGTTAAGATTATCCCAGATAGAAAAAATAAACAAATAGTAAAGGAGATGGTAATAAAATCTTACCTTGGTAGAGTCTTCGTGCTGATAACGTAATATAAAACTGATAAAAAGTAAATACAAGAACAAGAGATTTTAGAGAGAGAGAGAGTAGAGAGAAGTTCTCATTTCAGTGTAATCTGAATGTTTACAGAAGGCCTCTATTTATAGAAGGAAAATGGGCCTTTAGTGTAATTTCCACTTTGGGTCATTTGATGTAATATTCCCCTAATTACATAACTGTACACTCACGGGAATGCATTCCCGTGAGTTGTATTATTTTGTGTGTGGGTCCCACCAAATAGTAAACTACTATGCATGGTACTATGCGTGGGTCCCATGTCATCTTGTAATATTTGGAGACCGGGAGTCAATGGACATCCACATAATCAGTATATTCATAACAGTGCCGTCTTTCCCATCTGAATGCATGTTTTTCATATAAAGGGTTATCGCCTTCGCCTCTAAAATAGGGGCAAGGGGTATCACATAAAGTAATATCCTAGTCCCTTAAAAATAATGATATTTTTACATTAATATGTATATAACATTATTTACCAAAGTATGGATTACAATCTAATCAATTTCCTTTCAATGGATCAGATGTCATTTCCTTAGAGGCTTCTACAAAACCTGGTTGAATCAGCTTAAAAAAACGGATTTTGCATTAAACAAACTTAACATATATACCTGGGCAAAATTTGAGTGCCTTTTTTTAAGGGAAAATTTATATAAAAGCTTAAGTAACAGAAAAAATTTCAAAAAAGCCCCAAGATTCTAAAAATACCAGAAAAGGCCCCAGGACCTTTTATGGTCTAAATTCATTAAAACGCTAACAACTATATCAGCCTCATTAACAACTATGTCAGCTTCCTTAATAACTATATCAGCCTCATTAACAACTATGTCAGCTTCCTTAATAACTATATCAGCCTCATTAATAACTAAAGTTTTAATGAATTTATATCAGAAAAGGCCCTGAGGCCTTTTTTAGTATTTTCATAATCTTAGGTCTTTTTTGAATTTTTTTTTTTACTTTGACCCCTATGTAGATTTTCCCTTTTTTCGATGTCAATGTAAATCATATAAAAAAAAACAAAAACAAAAACTTTTAATTCGGGGCAGAAATAGCACAAGCTAGATCAAACTTTAGCTAAAATAGGCCTAAGCCTGTAGAGGCTTAAAGCCTGAATTTAAGCCTGTATACATGTTTTTTTTAGGTTTAGACTTGAGCTTTTAAAAAGTCTATTCAAACCTAAAGTCTTTTTACAAGTCTATTTATATCATAAGTCTTTAAATAGGCTTAAAAATTAGGGTTTAGTGGCTTCTAGGCTTAAAAGCCTCTAATTTAAAGCCTATAATGTATTGAAATTAATTCAAAAAGTTATTATTTGACTTTTAAATTATAGAAAATCAACCCACCATGATAATTTAATACTTGTATTTTGAAATTAAAATTAAAAAGTAATAAAAATATAAATACAAGTTATACAACATAAAAATGAAACTATATAAAAATGTGTAAACAGACATGCCTTCATAAAATATGTTTAAAATGTTTATATATTTAGGCCTCTAAATAGGTCTTAAACTATTTTTTAATGCACTCGTTACATCATGGAGTTAATTATCCATAAAGTCACCCCCTCCCCAAAAGATTCCTTTACAATTTGTGTAATAACCCAAGAAAAATAAAATAAAATAATATTGATGATAATTAATGATAACCGTTGATATTACCCGTGATAATTAATGATAACTATTAATATTACATGTGATAATTAATGATAACCATTGATATTATCTGCGATAATTAATTATAACTTTTGATATTACCCATGATAATTAATGTCTCAGTTACAAAACTTCAACTGGTGTCGTCAGACTAGACTAAATCATTTTCAATCCTCAACATTTCTTTATTTCTCTTCTCCTCTTCCTTCTTATTTCAAGTTGCTTCTCTTCTTTGATCGATTTTCCTCCTAGAAGCACGGATACTAGGTAACCCTAATCTCTAGAAGTCTTAGGTTAAAATTTTGATAGGAAAATTATGATCTTGATACCCTAAGTCATGGTGATCAAAATGATAGTTTGTAATACCCTAGATTTTATTTTATTTTTTTATAATAATAATGATAATAAATACTAATAATACTAATATTAAAATTTATAATTTATAATAAAGTAATGAGTGTGTAGATATATGTATATATATCATAATAATAATGATAAATGGATAGGTAAAGATAAAAATTTAAATTAGAATCTAATAAGTGATTTGTCATTATTTATTAAATTAGTAATAATTAAAACCCAACCCACAGAACCCAACCCATAGGAAACCCTAATTTCAACTATAAACTTAGGACTAGTCATCTAACCCTGGCCATCACCTATCAGTTCCCTCTCTAAAAATTTTTGCGGCAGAAATTCTCTTTTAGGAGCTCTGCAACCACGGAGGCCAGGTAATCCTAATCCCTAAGAATTGTATGTTAATGAGTACATTATGGGAATTTCTGATTCGCCAACCTATATCATTGATTAAGTTATTGTAATCCTAATCCCTAGAACAAATTTTCCTGTTGGACTGAACATAGATTGATTGTGATTTCTTTGTATATCCTTATATCTCCTTTCTTGATTTGCGTACGCCCTCCTTGCTGCAACTTTTAACCGATACTTTACTGGTCTTCTTTTTCTTTCTACCGTGGATCCATCGTTATTATCTATAATTTTATTATTATTTGTCTCGCCTCCCCGCTACAACTCTTAATCATTATACTTTAATTGTCTTCTTCTTCTTGTGTTGTGGGTCCATCGTCATTACCTCTTTTTTTTTTTTTATCCTCTGTCTCTTCCTTTTAATCAACACATATAGGTATAGTTATTTGTATATCTGAAGATACAAGGCCCACATTTGTTTTTCCTTTCTAGTGGCATACTACCTATTTGATAATCCCATGTAAGGCACTATGCATGTAGGGGCCACGTTTGTCTTCCTTCCTGGTGGCATTTTACTTTTTGAAAATCCTTTGTAATGCATTATGCATGGTACAATATAATATATTATATTTAGATGTTAGCTATGATAACGTGGCAAACCTATGGCTATGGAATTTATATATGTATGTCTTGACATCATTATTAATTATTGACACAAATATAGTAATATACATATACATGCAAGTCATGAATTTGGACCTTTGGAATTGAGTTTCCTGACGTCTCACTTCAATTTTCATTTTTGTTTTTTATTTGTTTTTTTTTCTTTCCTTTTGGTTTTTAAAGGGATGTTCAATTTTTGATTTATATATTAATATAATACCAAAAGCCTTGTCCAATGAAATATTCTAATCGTGGGAGGATAACTCTAGGATGATACCTCCTAGAGTGATGAACACACTTTTAAGGCTTTATGCCTTCGAGAATTTATTTGATGTGAACCGATGTATCCATTCTTCCCAAAGTGGTGTTTGACAAGGTTTCCCGGGACACTATTAACAACTTTGGGAAGGGGACTGCACACTAGGAAGAAATTACGATATGGCCAAATTATGATGATTTGTGACTGGCAGGGTTTCCCGGGTCTATTATGGTTCTCTTCCCACTAGAAAACTCTAAAAACCATGACACCTTTTTAGTTTATACATATACACATATGATGCCTTTATGCTATTTTATTTTGCAATTAATTTATTTTTATTATTTTATTTTATGTTGGAATTGATTTATTTTACAATTATTTAATTTTATTTCGTAATTAATTTATCTTGTTTTATAGTTATCTTATATTGGAATTAAATTATTTTATTTTATGATTAATTTATTTTATTTTAATTCATATCAAATTTATTTATCTATCTACTTATTTCTGTTCTATTTTACTTCATTTTATCCTTAATTAATTAGGATTACCAGCGTTTGCTGATGTGTGTATTCTTGGGCTGCGATGATCCTTCGGGGGAGCAGAGTTTCAGTGAACATGTTTCAAAAATTAGGGCTAGCCGTGAGAAATGAGGATGACGGACAATAAACTCTAGTTATCTACTTTCATTTATTTTCTTTAATTTTATTTTTCGAAATAAACATTCTGTTTAAGTTTAGAATTATTTCCTGTAATAAGAAGCCTTGCACTTGTTCCATACAAGTGCGGCGGTGACACCTTCCGGATGTTGATTATTTTGGATTTCTATTATTATTTATGAAAACCAATATTTATGTTATTTGAACTTTAGAAATCTGGGGTGTTACATAGTTGGATTTGGACTTTACTCAGATAGATATTTGGGTTATAATATGAGTTGGATCTTATGTTGGATATTTGAATTATTATGCTCTTGAATGGTTTGGGAAGTTATGATGCCCTTGAGCAATTGATATATTAAAAGAAGAAATTCGATAATTGTGACAGGATTGAATTTCATGATTGTGTGTAATTGTAATGAATTATTAGTAGGGGGATAGATTTGAGATGGTATCTATTATTCTCAAAGTGGTGTCTAACGGGGTTTCCTAAGTTTACCACGGTTCTCTTCCCACTAATTACACTGAATAAATTTAAAAAGATAATGAATAATATTTGATTCAGTGTGAATATATAGATATGATAAATATTAAAATTGATATTTGATTCAATTACTATGTGATTATATATTTGATTTGATTAATATAGTTGAGCTATATACATTGTATTTTGATTAGGATTACTAGCTTTGCTGACTTTTGTATTTGTGTAGCTGCGATGACCTTTTAGGGAGTAAATTTTCAATGAAACAGGGTGCAAAGGATAGGGCTAGCGGTGGACTGTGAGGATAATGACTTAGTTGTTTCTAGCTAATTATAGATTTTATAGAATTTTTATGAATTCAATAAAATTCATTAGACATATTTCCTTTAATTGAACCTTAGCCTTTGATTTTATTTTAATATAATTAGCCTTGTGCTTGTCTTAGTATAAGTGCGGCATTAACATTTCTCAAATTTATTTTATGGTATTATAAATTGTTAAGAATTTAGAGGTGTTACAATTTGCTTGTTTGGGCCTAAGATAAAGTCATAAACAAACTTGTTGTTTTCTCTTTTTTTTAATATATCACAGATCAATAAAAGTTTCATCCTTGTATATTGAGCTCATTATTAGTACTATTAGTCTGTTCCGAGCTTGTTTGGATGTTTTCTTTTTTAAGATAGAAACTAGTTTTAAGTTAGAACTATGAAAAGAAGGTAGAAGTTGTTCGATGATTATATAAAAAAATGTTAAAAGCTGAGGCTTTGAACCAGGTTGGCAATCGACAGTGGCTGTGTTAGACAAAGATCTTCGGCGGTGTCACAGAAGGGAACGGTGGCCAGGCCTCACCACAATCGTGACTTTGTTTGTTTCTCTTTGATCTGAGCTCTCTTTTACAGCTACTTTCCCCTCCGTTACAAGTCACCGGTGTTGGTAGGTGTGAGGAAGGAGGAGGTTGTGCATGGTGGTGTTTGTGACGGTGAGAAGGCGGAAGGCTCTGGTTCGTGGCCACTTTGAATCTGCTACGGTGTTCACCGTCGAAACTTGAACTCTGTCATAGCGATGGAGAAGGGATGTCGCCCGACGACTATGGGCATAAAGGCGAGGGTTGCCAGTGAAGGAAGTGGAGGTGCGAAGGTGAGAGCGGGATCAAGATCAAAGGTCCCAACTCCCAAGGTGTATCTCTTTGTTCACCCTTGCGTTAATGCTCTCAATGGGGGAGTGATTTGCAAAATCTTTAATTAATTTATGTGCAGTTGAATAATTTTAATAAGAGCTTATAAAAAAAACTTATGTTTGTCTTAAAAAAAACACTTTTTATTATATGGGCTCTAAAAACCTATCTATCCTAATTTTTGTTTGTAGGAATAAAATAAGCTAAAAAAAACTTTCGAAACAGGCACTGTGTATTGTTGTAAGCGTCTCTTTTCTCCCAGTTATCTCCACAAGGTGTTATTTCTCTCACTTCGAATATATATTATGTTTTTGTGTTAAATCTTTCGATCAAATGAGGTGTTGCCCTCTCGGCCTTTCCAAATGGGAAAAAACGCGCGTTCTCATTCATAACGACCAATTGGGTAAGGACAGAGAGGAGGCAGCGGTGATTGAAGACAGTTCTTGTTTGCTGATTTAGCGTCTTCCTCTTTGTTTTTACTCTTCACTAAACTATTTCTTTGTTCTTGTAACTTCTTGTTCTTGTTAATCATTGATGGAAATCACCTGCAAATACCGAAGCCATTGATAGAGACAAAGACGCCCACCCCTTGAAACTTTCAAATCAAAAGCATCGAATCCCATCCTAACTCTTCCTCTCTTCTCATCTGTCAGCTTTCAATTTCCCTCTTAACTCTCACGGTTTCTCTTTTTCTTCATTGTTTTTCTCCAATTTTCTGTTTGGTTGTTCTTGTTTTTAGTAACTTGTTGCCGTCCCTCGTTTACGATACTCTCATGGCCTATCCCCCCTTCCCTTCACTTCTTATACGCCCCTTTTTAAGTTTTGACTTCAGAATTGGTTTCAAATCTATAGCTTTTCGCGTTAAAAAGAAAAAGTAAAAGCTCACCTGACGACTGTGGGTTGAGATCGACTGCAATGTAGGTGTTTGCTACAACTTTTCTGTTGCATGAAGTTTGTAATTGGAGCGCAAAGTCTTTTAGTCTCAGGTAAAACTGATAAATATTTCAAATTGACACGTGCCCTGCTGTATCCTGTATCATTCTCTTATTTACCTTTTTCGCCTCTGTCTATAAGAAGCATCAATACGTACAAAAATGGAGCTACACACAGCTCTTCAAATTGCATCACGTTGCATTATTTTCCATATCCATGACACTTCTTCAGCATCGTCCTTCTGACTGACAGCCATATGTGTTCATTGCCAACTTATCGTAGATTAGCATTTTTGAAGTTTATTATAAATACAGATCGCGCAGGCTTGTATTTTCTTGCAAGCTGTTGTTATTTTTCTTATATTCATATATATTTTCGGCTTCATAATCAGGCTTACTTTGAATGCATTCTGAATCCGAATCATGATTTTGATTTAGGCAACCTTGTCTAAGGGAAGAGTTTTCACTGTTAGTAGCATCTACTTCTTTGTGCGAGAGTATTATTGCAGAGGAGACCTGAATTGCTGGATAAATGGCTTCATCTTTGGAGGAGCTTCTGGCAAAGGAAGGGTTCAAAAAGAGCAGAAGAATGACGAGGTCCATATCTTCCCTACAGTCTGATGCTGTAACTGCACAGCCACCACGTCGCTCTTTCCACAACCGACAAAGGAGACCTTCTATATCTGGTGAGAGAATTTTAACGGAGGGAGCAAAGTCTGATGTCTCACCTGATGGTGCTAAGAACGTGAGGTCAAGGGATAATTTTGATGAAAGAGAAGATGAAGGACTGAAGAATATAAACGATGAGAAACTTTGTAGCAGTACTGAGGTAAGTACAAAAGTTGATCTAAAATTATCAAAAAATATGCCAAGATTTGAGATAACTGAGGTAAGGGAGATAGAAGATAACCTAATTAAAGATGCCTCTTCAAATGAGACATCTGATACCCCGAGAGGGAAAGAGAATAATTCAAGTGAATTGCCTGTCAAGGATGCAAAGGTGGATAAGAGGCATGACAGTGATCTCGACGCAAATATGCCTGGACATTTCAGAGGAAATGCAAAGAAAAGTATGAAAGAACATAGGCATTCCTACAGTAGATCTACAAGCAAAAGCTTTGATAAAAGTTACCAAAAGCATCATGAAAAGGTGACTTCTAATCTAGCTCTTGATGAGGTTGCTGTCCGAGCAATTGTTTCCATTCTAAATGGACATATCAAACGTTTTATGAAAGATGAGGACTTCCGGACTACATTGCGTCACAATTGTTTCTCTTTATTGAGTTTCAATGAGCCAGAAGATGAGAACAGTTTTGAGGCCAAAGTAATAACAAGTCTTGAACAAGGAATTGAGACCGTCGAACGAGCTGTTGAGGAATCTTTACCTTCAGAAGAATTGAAAAGAGCTTCTCAGCAGCTAAGCATTGTTGCAACTTTGAGTTTAAATGATTTGAAACACGGATTTACATGTGGGATACCGAATTATAAGTTGTCAGCTTCTGCTCATCTTTACCTCAGTGCTTTATATAAGATTCAGAGAAAAGATAAGGCGTCAGCAAAGCATCTTTTGCTAGTGTTTTGCGATTCTCCTTTCCTGGCACGGACATTGTTGCTGCCTGAGCTGTGGGAGGATCTATTTTCTCCACATTTTTTCCATTTGAAAGCATGGTACACTGAGGAAGTTGACAGTCTAGCCAATAGACCAAGCAGAGCAAGAAAACAACATCTTCTTGAAAAAGTTTATGAGGAACATTTGGATTCTGGAACTTACATGTTTGCGGTATACTGCAAAAATTGGCTCACTGAAGGAGTTGAACCTCCATCTGTTCCTTCTACCAGTATTCCATCAACCTCTGTCTCGGGAAGTTCGCTGGGTCATTCGTCTGAGCTTTCTAGTCCCATTGATTCATTCTCACCTCAACCAACAGTCAGCAAAAGACTCTATCATTCTGTCTTTGGTAGCTTGAATGAACCGGGAATTGATGACCATGAAGATGATGAGGAGGATAATGACAAAGATACGTGTATCAGAGGTTGTTACGGTTCAGCTGCTATTGAGCAAACATCAAGACGTATATCTGAAGTGGTGAAATTCACTGATCAAGATGTCAAGGAAGACTCCACTAAGAATGAGCCACTTGTTTCGTTGCATCCTGTAAGTTTTCTGCTATCTCAAATTCACCCCTCCCAAAAAAAAAAAAATCTCATTCTTTGGTCTTATTACTAGTGCTGTTTTCTCTTTCAACTATTAGGTTGGAGTGTTTATCTACAACAACAAACATATAGAAAAGGAAATAATTATTCCTCTCCTTTGAAATTTGTCTTTGAAGTTTTCTTTAGTCAAAGGATATATTTTGGTAGTAGTAGTCTCGGAGGAATTGATCATGGTGAATTACTACTTATGACTTAATAAGTTGTTCATGTCTTCTTCCACTTAATATCTCACATAATTTAAGGATGTCATATAACATTTTTGTGCCAGAAAGGAATCTCAACGACAGATAAAAACGAAAAGGGAGAAAGAAATCATTGTGATGGCATTGGAAACAAACACATGCCAGACATTGAAGAAAAAGAAGTTATTTTTGGAAAGGTAACCATATCTGATGTAATTTTGACTATTAAACAAAGATTAAGGTGCAGTCTTTATTTATTTCCATTGACCTCTGATCCTTGTTCTTTCAAATTCAGCCAATGAAGAAAAGCTGTTCTCTTGAAGGTGAGAAAAATATTTCCTTTTCTCATTCAACCTCCTTCAGATAGCATATTTTGTTTGCTTGGATTTCTTATGAAAAAAGTTATTGGATTACATAAACTTTTTGATGCAGGATTGTTTTTTCCAACCATTCCACAAGAATTTCTTTGCCCTCTTACTGGAAAATTATTGGAGGAACCAGTCACTATAGAGACTGGGCAAACCTTTGAACATGCTGCCCTCAAGTCATGGTTCCAAAAGGGACACAGAACATGTCCTGTATCCGGAGTTACTTTAGACCTTGTAGCTATGCCACTGACTAACATTGTCTTGAAGCGATTGATTCATAATTGGAAGTCAGAACAATTAAGTGAGCTCTTGGCTTCCGCATCCCCAATCTCAAAAAATTCAAGAGAGTCAAAGCTAAAAGATAAGGATGAGATCATTACTTCCAAATTAGAGAGTCTTTACACTTTGTTAAACGAAGAGGACAAAGTAACTTGTACCAAGCATCTCATATCCTTGGGGGTTTTAGAATTTCTGCTTAGGAGATTCGAATTAGGAAATTTGGAAGAGAAAACATGTGTGGCGGCACTCTTGCCAAATTTTATTGGAACAGACTCTCGTTGCATGTATCAGATTGCGAGAGATATTAATAAAAGATTTCTTCTTGATCTTCTTCACCACAAGGAGGTTACTCCAAGAACTAACGCAATATTGTTGCTTACCAAACTGTTAGCATTAAAAAGGTGAGTGTAGTCAAGTTCCTACTTGACTTATTTTGTTAATACTCCCTTAGCAATAAACAACTTCTCCATCTTTGGACTTCCAACATTACAAGGGAGTGAATTGGCATATATACTTATTGTAATGTGAGGTCCTGCGTGATTGACTAATTGTACTTTTGAGAATGATTATTGCCGAGCTCTCTTCTTAACTGTTGAGTGGTTGACTTATGTAATGTGTAGAATAAAGGATGTTACTTCATTCTTAAATCACTTGAAGGGTGAGGATATATCTACTACAATGCGTGTTTTGCTCATGCACCTCAAGAATTCTCCACCACATCACAAACCTCTGATTGCTGTCCTTTTGTTGCACCTTGATCATCTGGTATGCTCCAATAGTCTAATTGTTTATGGAAAAAAATACCCAGTTTCCTCATCACATTCACTCAAAGCATTTGTTTTGCATTTTTTTTTTTGGCAACAACAAGATTTCACTTCAGGACGAGTCTCAAAATTATGGCTCATACAGAGACCAGGCTGTGAATTCCATTTCAGACGCTCTTCATGCCAGCTTAAATGAAGAGAAGGTCCGAGAAAATTGTTGTAGAGCATTTTTTATATTGGCTGGGCATTTTTCTTCCACTGGGAAGATACAGACCAAGAGGAGCATTCTAAAAGAAGTGGGTTATATGATCAACAGTTCAGAAGTTGATGATAGTTCTGATCATGAGGAAGAGGATTTATTATGGGATGGAGCAATTTCATTTGTAAGTTTTCTCTCATAGACTCATACATTACTTCATCATCTCAAAGGATCTTTCTCTGTATTATATCAAGATTGATGAAACATAACATCTCCTTGAACATCTATCTAATATGCTTAATTCTTGTAAATATTTCAATTATAGGAAAAGGAAGAAGAACGGAGCAAAGAGTGGTTGGTGAACTTGTTAGAATCAATGATTGCTGATGGAGAGGGTCCATTTGTGAAGTCTGTCTCTAAATGTTTGGACTCTAGACACCCAGATTTGGTCAGCATATGTTTGATAACTGTTGCTTGGTTGAGCTCCTCGCTTTCTATGCTACATAATGCTGGATTACACCTTATTACATTCTTAGCCGTCATTTATGAGATAAAACAAGTCCTGGAAAATGAGGAACTTGAACTCAAGATTCTTGCTTCTATGTGCTTGTTTAATTTCAGCAAGATATCAGGTTTGACACCTTTCCCTTCAGTTTAATTCATAATGCAGCTATTGCTGGAACACAGTATTGGAAGAATATTTTACCTGATGATGAATATATATACAGATTTTTATTCTGTTTTTTTTAAAAAAAAAAATTGACATGACTTCTACATTATAGAATGCAGAGCACTTTTGACGGCTATGGCAGAAGATATTGATGGTCCTCTTCATGAACTACTTGATGTGACATGGACTGCAAAACAGCTACATGCGATTATTTCTGTCGTAGATTTGTAACGTTATTGGGAAATGAAATTGGATGCTACTTCTGAAATACCCGTTATTCTCGACATTGTGGATCCCTCTCTGCCAACAAAGTTATCCATATACACACACGTTGGTTTCATTGTATTAAGTCAGATTAATAAACTGTTGGGGAAAATCAGACCCTAGGATTTGGGTCATTGACAATATCCGAAGAGTTTTCCTAAGGTTGAGATGTATAGATATTTGTAATTTTTTATATATAAATATTTAGGTGAGTTGGGTCTCAAGAGCTTGTTAAAGCATGCATCCAAGTGAAATATTGTCCACCAACAAAGTTCTTACATCAACAACAGCAGGACAAACTGTTGTTAGCAATATTTATGATTTTTATTGATAGATAACTTCTTAGATAAATTGTATTTAAGGGGGGAACTCGTGTGGTTATTGTTTGATTATATTGGGGATTTTATAAACATGATCTACTTTGAGGGGGAACTCCACGTTTACATGTTTATTCATGTTCTTTTTACTTTTCTGGTTCACCTTTCAGCTTCTATAATTTATCCATGAGATAAGACACAATTTAGCCATGTTTAGAACCCCAGGTTTAAGTTGGAGCTTTGTAGCTTAATTGACACCAAACATCGAGTTTGATAAGATTTTTTATAAACATCAGCCAACCATGCAAAACATACACTGCAAATAGACACTAATGCAAAACAAGAAAAAACAGTAAATACTAAAACATTTGACTTAAAACTCGCCAGGTTCTTCCTTGATTTGGACTAAAGATAATGCTCCATCATCACCTCTAGCTTCTGCTTCGGTCATGTTCACAGGTTCAGGCTGAGCAACTGGTTCTGTGGGAAGAAGAGTAATTCCCTCCCTTGAATGGCGAAGACGGAGATTTCTTCTTCTGATTTTGGCCATAAGCCTCCTCTTCCTCTGAGCTTTGGTTTCATATTTGTAATGAGAGCTCACGTGAGCCGCAAATTTCTGTGAGGTTGGAAACTTTCCCAAACACCTTGGACACGTGTAGGGCCCATATTTCTTATAAGGAAGACTATGAGTTACACCATCATCACCATTCTCATCATCATCATTCTCATCATTTGTTCTACAAGGATGATAAACACTCACAGGAGTAGGATCAAGAGCAGGAGCAGGAGCTCCATTGTTATTGGTTCTGGTTTGGTTTTCATCTGAGCATGCTTCTTCATCAAGCTCTGTTATGGTGACCCTAGTTCTACGTTGGTGTGAGTTATTATTAAGATTGATTTGAGAAATGAAGCTTGAGCCTGATCTGGTGTACATGGCTTCTTCCTGGTTGATGAGCATTCGGCGTTTGGCGAAGAAAGCAGATATAAGACGTGCTCTTACGATCTTTCGCATGGTCAAAAGTCTTGCAGAATAAGAAAAATGGTAATTTCTCACATAGCTTATTGCCCTCCTCTCTGTCACATTGAAGCTTGGCTCAAGAGAGAGGCTTCTTCTGTTTATATAATTGCTGCTTGAAACAGAAAAGCCAAGATTCTGCTGGTTGGAATAGCTGGAAGAGACCCTAGTACTCATCATGGCTGGTTCATAGCCATTGAAGCTTGGAACAAGAGAGAGGCTTCTGATTATATGATTATTGCCGCTTGAAACAGAAAAGCCAGACTCTTGCTGGTTATAAGAAGAATAATGGGAGGAGATTATTCCATTATTCATGACTCGTTCATAATCATTGAAGCTTGGAACCAGAGTCAGACCTCTGTACATACCATTGGAATAATTCACAGAGATCCCATTGATGACTTGTTCATCACCTCCATTGAAGCTAGGCACAACAGAGAGGTTTCTGTTTGTCTGGTTGGAGTGATTCAGAGAGACCCCGTTGATGACTTGTTGGTGGTCACAACCATTGAAGCGGGGCAAAACAGAGAGGCCTCTGTTTGTCTGGTTGGAGTGATTCAAAGAGACCCCATTGATGACTTGTTGATCACCTCCATTGAAGCTAGGAACCGCAGATAGGTTACTGTTGATCTGGTTGAATTGATTCAGAGGGACCCCATTGATGACTTGTTGATCACCGCCATTGAGGCTGGGAATAACAGAGAGGCCTCTGTTTTTGTAGTTGTTGGAGGAAACAGAGAAGCTAAGTTGCTTCTGGTTGTTGGAGCTGGAAGAGATGAGAAGAGGCATGGCCTTTATATATCAGAAATAAGGAAGAAATAAAGCAAATTAGAGTTATATGAATGGCCTTGGAGGAAGAATGTGATAGTTTTTATAGTTAAATTGGTACATTGGATGGAAGGGAACAATTTATTAGACCAAAGCCGTTTCTGCAGATTCAGACCATCGTTGTGGGTAATCGTGAGGAAAGACTCCTCCAATTGGTGGAATTTAGAGGAATAAATTAATGGCCTCAGTAAGGGACCAATGTTAGTATGGTAAATGAATGCTCTTTTTTTTACGCGGAGAAAATGCTTTTATTTTCCTCAACTATCATTAATCTCACTTTCTTTTGAAAAATTAGCCAATGAACCTGGAAATATAGGCTGGTTTTACAGTGAGCTTCAAGAAGTATGAATTTTTTTATTATTAAAGAAATATCCAATAGCTGTTTTCAAGTGAATTTTCTTCATATTGCCGTATATCAAAAATAAATTTTATTATTTAGTGTCATTTCTTGTGAGAATATACATGGTTTAATTATTAAGTTTAATGTTTCTGTTTTTACTGCGGAATTTTTTCTTTTTTACCACATTCATATAAAAATAAGTGAGTCCCATTATAAAGAGAAAAGAGAGAAAATATTATTGGGATCCACTCACTTTTAATGTAAGTGTGGTAGAAAAAATATTTTTGCAATAAAAACATAAATATTAAACCTTTTATTATTAACATAGGGAATTGCAATTATAAGAGCTCTCTAAATTCTTGTTTGTTAAGCAAACATTTTTTTCCTTCTAGAAGGCACGACATTGAAATGAGTATCTGTATTTATTTATATGGATTGTGAGCTTCCAAATTTGATTTATTGCTAGCCTGGAAATAAACCGTAACGATTATGGATAAATGGACAATCTTTTCATGAGCTTCCTTTTTGTGTGTGTGTGTGTGTGTTTTTTTCTTTATTTCTGTTTCATGCAATTCAAATAGACCTTTAAAAGGTCAATGATCTAGTCTAATTGCATAACTGCTTTTCTCTAATACAAAAAAGGAAGTAATCTATATAAGGCACTCTTTATTCCTTTTTCAGTCTTTATTTTCATTTTTCTTTCTATTTCCTCCTTCTTTCTTATTTGACCAATCATCATCAGTACAAAATACATAAAAATAATAATTAAAACAATTAAAATTTATTGATAATTCAGCCTATATCATTTTTTTTCAAAAATGTAAACTCATAAAACATGGTTAGATATAAAAGATATATCAAAACTACAACAATATATGATAGAAAATTTATAAAATGCTGACTATTCATAATTTAATATTCAATATTAAATTTTATATCGCGACATAAAATTTATATGAAATCATGTTATTCTTAACTCATTTATATATATAAATGTGTGTGTAATGGATTTTAAACATGTGAACAAGAGCATCCGATGTCTACAAAGAAAAGCCTACATTTGGGCTATCAAAAGGAAAAATATTTTTTTTTTGGGTGCAAGACACCAAATAAATCGTACTTTACATGTGCCGACCAATACAGGCTTGTTTAAGCCCAGTTTGGTAGCCAACAAACACTGGAATTTTTTTTTTTTATATATAAAAATTTTAGGAAAGAAGTCAGACTCACCCACAGTCCAAGAGCAGGGCGCTTGGAGCCCAGTCTACAGGAATACTGGCCAGAGAGTACACATACCTCCATCTCTATTAACATTACCACCACTTTCTAGACCCTTAGGATGCCTCTTCCAACACCTTAACCAACGTAGGAATCGAACCCCCTCAATAAAGGTGAGGAAGACCGACCCAGTTCAACCCAAATAACTCTATAAGTGCAGAGAATATTTTTAGATACGGCACATATTGTTGGATCTCAAGTCTTTTTTTTTTGTTGGGCCAATTTGGATCTCAAGTGTGATATCAAGCCTTTCTCATATATTTATTCCAAGTCTCATGTGTAGAGCTATTTTAAATTTTGGGCTTGGCCCTCTTTTGTACCAAAAAAAAAAAGAAGGTTTCATGTGTGTTGCCTTTTGTTTTCTCTATGTTCACCTGTATTTGTACTGGGTCCAGCATGATTGGATCATATTGGATTTTTACTTGTAGCTTCTTACTTTAATATAATGTTTTATTATTTTTAAATTAGTAATTATAAGATTTATATCTTTCAATATTGTAACACAGAATTGGGTAGAATTTTATTTCTGCTTCCTGAACCTAGTTCCAAATTAAATCTCATATTATGTGAGACCAGTGATGATGATTGATGAGCAAATATGCTTTGATAGTGAGAAGAAATGAATAGGAAAAAAGGAACTTGCTTTCCTTTAAGTACGTCGTGTGTGAATAAAGAAAATGGTGTTGGAAGCTCATCTCCCATTACTGTGTGCTTGACTTGAGATTAATCCGGATTAGACAAAATTGAAGGTTCTAGTAAATTAAGTGGGCAAGCAAAAAAAAAAAAAAAGCCTACAATAAATGTAGTTCCTTACAAATGGTTTGGGAAGCAAGTCAAAGGAATACAAAAGGATTTTTCTGGCTCACATCTTTAACTTATCTAAAATAAAGTCTAATCTATCTGATTTGATATATTCATAAACTCTCTTGTGTCTATACTCAATAGAGAAATTTTGATTTTTCTGATGAATTGGGCAGTTAAAGCTGTGACACAGGTTCTACTCGACCTTCTAACAATGGACAAAACTTGTAGATTCTTAAGAATGGCTTGGCAAATCTTTGCATTCTTATTCATCGTACACGATATTGTCCATAGATGGATGCTTTTTTATTTACCTGATGTTGGTTTATGTTCGAAAGTCTTGAATTTGTAGTTACAAAAAGGTTCTCCATCACATGATTGGAAGTAACAATAGCTTGAATGACCAGTGCTATTGTTTTCTATTCATATGTTTTGTTGTTTACTCTGCTTCATTTTGACACATTCCCCTTCTAATGAAACAACCACGGAATACCTATTACACCAAAATAGTAATTTCTTTTGTAATAAATATAAAATCTATTTCAATTTTAAGAAATTGAACTACGAATTTGATATTGTATTAAAAATCAAATAGAATATAATAAATGAATATACCGATAAATTTAAATAAACTCATAATTTTAAGATTGAGAATTCAAATCCCGCTGATATAAGGATCTTGTTGATAAGTGATTTATAAGTATCTTTGTAAGCATTTTTTTAGTTACCCTAGTGAGTCTTGAATCCTAACTCATCTAACATTTTTTTAATAGAAAAAAAAAATTATAAAGAAACTTAAGTCAGCTCTATGCACTGGATGTTTCTCTTTACTTTTGGTGGCTTCCCTTTACTTTCTTTCTTTGGACATCATTGTTTTACTACTCTTGTTTTAAATATAAGAGTTAGTATATGGGTTTGCTTTGTTCCTCCTATACATAAGGTTTTAATTAATTTTGTCCCTTAAATTTATAATTTTTTCCTCAACTTTCTTAATTGATCAGACATTCTAAGAGGTAAAATTTCAACGTAAATAATGACTACTAAGAAAGTAATTTAAAGAATCTTACATACATTTTTTTATGACAATTAATTTAACTATTAAAAATTTTAATATCTATAAATTAGCTATTTACCGTTCACATTTATAACTAAAAATATGACTCATATTATATAAAATAGATGTAACACAGCATTTGATGTGTACTTAAACTCTATCCTCATTCTTCTTCCATAATTCAAATTTTCCTCAATGAAAATTTCATTAAAAATGATATAATAATAAATAAGATAAATATGCCTTGTCATAATCTAACCACCTTTAAAGACTTAAACAAGGACTTTAAACTTTAAATAGTTGTTTTTATAGTTGAACTGACAGGCCTATTGAATTAGTTGCCCTGTCACATACAAATAGAAGTACAAAATTTACATTTTGATTTTCTTCACATAACATCTAATTGTAGTTTAAACTATTTTATGGTTGTTATGAATATACTTATTATGTGGATGTCCATTAACTCATGATCTCCAAATATTATTATAGGATGACATGGGGTCCACGCATAGTAATATACTATTTGTATAGTAACCCTTGAATGTCTATAAATAGAGACCTTATGTAACCATTTGATATACACTTGAATGAGAATCAATTTCATCTTTCTAGAATTCTCTGACTTCTCTCTATAATTCTTTCAGTTTCATAACACGTTATCAGCGAGCCTCTAACTTCTTGAGCTTGTGTCATTCATCTTTTCCTTCTGTGTAGCATACTCGAAATTCCAAAAATTTTCTCTCATCAGAATATTTTTCCAAATCTGCAACTCTTTCTCAACATTCCAAGGATTCACCTCTTCGTTCTTGTAGATCAGAGTCTCCGGTCCATTCTAGATCTGCATTCCAATTTTCTCGTTTCTTTTCAGCCCCATGAATCGCTTCAATCGCTTCAGCCACACAACACCATCACTAGCAATATCTCATTTTTCTTAATCATTCTGTCTGTCGCCATTTAGCTTCTTTTTCTCCATCAAACTTGGCAGCGGCACACAACACCGTCCATCCAAATCTCGCCTCCTGTCCCCTTCTGCTAATTCTTCTTTTCAATCAAACTTTGGTGCACCACACAACACCACGGATTGCATCTCTTCTTTCTTCTTTGCTTTGTTGGGCTAAAAGTGATGAGATACCTGGAAGCTCTGCATGTATGGAGGCTTCTAGAATCATCATAAGCATTTGGACAATTGGACATATATTCTTGAAGATATGAATCGACAGAGTTGGCTTGCAAGTTTTTGGATCTGCAAATTTCCCTGTACATCAATTATTGTTCACTAAACAAGCACTCTTACAACCCAATATTTTTTCTTCCAAATTTCAATTCAAACGCCGACGGACAGCAGAAGTTCAGATCCACCTCGCACGCTGCCACGCCGCAGCCGGTTCCACCTCTGATAGGCTTCATCGAAATTGGCAAGTTGAATCCGTCCACCAGACTCAATCGTTGAAATGCAACAGTGATTAGGAGATCCTTGCGTCATTTGATTACCGCCGCCGGAGGATTACCTGATTTGCCTCTGCAATGGAGTTTTTCCCAGCGCAATCGCCGGTGATGTATGATCCGTGGCTGGTGTTGTTGAAGGTGCAATGTTGCCTCCCCCAAATTCGGCCGGACCAATTCTCAGGGTCGTCGGGTATTGTTGTTTTTGTTGGATGTTTTCATTGCAGATTCCTATCTTGGACTCTATTGTACCATTATTGGAGAAGAAGACAAAGTAGGTGAAAAGCAAATGCTCATGATAATGCATGGCAGAAAGATAATAATACATGACCCCACGTGTTTTATTATTTTATCTAAAAGGGGGACATCACATGGAGAAAGTGTTGACAAATTGGTAAGTATCTCTTTATCTAAATAATGTGTTGTGTATATTTTGGTATCTTCTTGCATTTCTGAATTATATTATATTACGTAATAATGTTTAATAGAAAAGGACAAGGAGTTGTTGGTGTCTATGCCCACTCGTGATATAGCAGTAAACGAAAGAGAAAAAAAAAATTCTCCCACCACCGATAAAGAAAAGTAATTTAGTCACATGATGCAAGAAGACAAAGTAAAAAAAAAAACTGTGTTTTGGTTCCTTTTTCTCCCTTTACTTTTTCAATTGGCTATAATATTTATTAACTAAAAGTAGAAAATCTGTTCCCATCGTGCGAGACCTATTTAAGGTCTTCCTTCTAATTGATGAGCAAAGAAGGATCTCATGGTCTTTGACTGGGATTAACAGATACTTTAAGAGCTTTAGAATTATTTGAATGATATTGTAGGGCCTATTTGATTACTTGTTATGGGAGTTTTATATTCTGCCGAAAAAAAATTGATAGAGATTAGTTCACAATTCCACTTGTTTTTAAATTATTATTATATATATTGAAAGTGGGCTATTGTTTTCGTTATTATAAGTTTGTATGATACATATATATTAAATCCTGAATATTTTATTTATTCATGCTGCACGAGATATATATATGCCTAACATGGTTTATTTTTAAACTATTATTATTATTATTATTATTATTTAATCTATTTGTCAAACCAAAGAAAGCTAAGCATGACGCTCTGATTCAGGTACGCCCTAATATTTATTTTTATTGCAAATATTTATATATATAATTTTTATATTTATCCTGACGAAAAAATTGTTAAAGGCCATATGTATCATGAGATCAAAATGCCATGGAGATATGAGACATAATTGGCCTAAGAGATATGAGGCTTAAATTGGCCTAAGACTATGAGGAGGCATAAATTGGTTTGAGACTATGAGATAAGTTAGCCTGAAGCCAAGAGGCAAGTTAACCTGAAGCCAGGAGACAAATTATGAAACAAGGCTTGATCTATAATGACAACAGTTGTATAAAGACCTCAAAATTGTATATTTGGCATTAAATACTCCCTTAAATTATGAGATAAGGGATTGTGTGATCATGATTGTTATTATAAATAAATATATCCAATTTGTTATTACAGTAGCAATATTGTGATAAAGTCAAGAAATATTGTGGATTAATTTCTTGCCATGATCAAACAAATCAATGAGTTTTGGATCATGAATTTCATCCAACTTCATTCCTAGAAGTGAAGTAATAAATAAATTTGTGATTATGGATATATGGTTGTAATTGTGGTGGTTTAAATTCTCAAATTCTCACTCAAAGTGGAGAAAGATTATTGATAAAAACCACAAAAGGAAAATTGGCATGATAACTATGCAAATGTTAATTATGTTATTATCAAATCTTGCTCCCCATGATTTTATGATTTTTATCAGATATTTTGCACAAATGATTTACTATTTAATATAGTAAATATTATTTACCGTATCAGAGCAAAGTTTTTCTGAGTATGCTCTGTGGCTGTAGTTTAGACTGATCTGTCACATCATAAAAGGATTATTCTTTCGGAACAGTAAATATTATTTACCGGAATAGTAAATATTTTTACTGACACTATTCATGTGAATAGTACATACTATTTATATATAACAGGGATATTTGACTGCACAGTTTTTAATATTTTAAAATACATAGATATTATTTTTGTTTATATAACGAATGGATATGAGAGTCCTATAATTAATAATAGCATGTTTACACCATAAATGATGGGTAAACAAAAGAGTGGCATAAAATTATTATTGAGGCCTTGAAAGCCTATGTATCAAATATCGAATGATATAAAGAATTTTCAGTTATTCTTTTGAATACAGATAACCGTAAAGAATTATGCTACTCAAGATTGATAATTTTAAAGGCTAATAGTCTAGAAGACTAATTAGCATAGTATGCTCAAAAGATTGATAATTTTAAAGGCTAATAGTCTAGAAGACTAATTAGCATAGTATGCTCAACGAAAGGTCAATTTTTGGATTATATTTAGTAGTATAAATCTGAGACTCTGAAAGAGCAATGAGAATATAAATTTAAGACTCCAGAAGTTTTGTTATTTGATGGAACAAAACTATGCATTGATTATGCATTTTATTCTACCAAGGATAAGTAAACTTGTTGAGTTTTAAAGATATCTATAGAAATAGATATCAATATATGCTATTGTAAACTTGAAGTTTACAAATAATAATGCAAGGGTTTGCAAATACACACTACAAGTTTGCTAGTACAAACCAAATGTTTGTTAATCTAAACTGGAAGTTTACTGCCAATAAGATATTAAAAAAGGCAATGAGCTGCAACGAAAGTATGCTTATATGTAACTCACACTTGAGGGGGAGATTTGTTAGAAAGCAAGTGTGAGTTAGAATGCAAGTGTGAGTTAATTTTTGAAAAGTTATATACTTCTCACACAAAGCCTAATAAGATCTCCCAAAATGGATGTCAGATTATGATTAAAAAGTTTATGATTGAGTAAACCAGAAGTTTACTGATATAAACATATTTATTGTTGGCATGACTTGTTTGATCATCCGAGTCATATATATTGCAAATTATATTATATATTGACATCCATTGAAGAACCAAAAGATTCTTCATGAATAACCAACGTATTCTTATGTGTTGTTTGTTCTCAAATAAAAATGAGTATGAGAATATCATTGATCATGATTAGTAATGGATCTCTGGAAATATATCAAACAGATTTATATGGGCCCATTGAAATAACATGTGAACCTTACAATTGAAAGATGCATCTATTAAAAGGTTACATGTGAAATTATTAGCCTGCAACCTGAAGTTTGCAGTGATGTTTGCAACTTGAAGTTGGCAACAATGTTTGAATATACTATGCGCGCAATTTCCAGATTGAATGATCCAAAAATTATGCATTAAAGCCTCCATAAATTGATATGAGAACAATGTTTATATGTTGGTATATTTGCAGCAGTTATATAAGCCAACAAAATTCTCCCTGTAAAATTGGTTTTTGGTCAGGAGCCAGATTAATTCCATCTTAAAGGTTTGAATGTGCAATATTTATTTATCCACCACAATGCACATAGATAGACATAGAAAGAAAGTTGAGATATTGTTAATTTAATATTGTTTTCTTAACATAAGGGGGAGAAATTGAATGGCTGGAAAAGAGAATACGTGAAATGCATTATAACCATGAAGTATATATCCTCAAGTAAAGAAGTGTGAACCAAAAGTTCATCATGGTATGCATTCATTTGCTAGATAAAGTTACTAACCTATATTCCAGCTGAAAATGCTCCAAATACCAATGTGTTATGCCTGAAGCGTGAAAAATTATTCGGTTCCAAATAGTTATATTATGGAGCATATTATAAAGATAATCATATTAAAGAGGTGACATAACTAATTGAAAAAACCTCAAAAGAGGTTCAGGTACCTGAATAATATTGATAAGTTATGTCGAATGGAAAAAATAGAACCGAATAGATGAAGATGTCGACAATAATTTTGAGAATGATATCACGTGATCAAATGAGGATATTATATGTCATAAGAAGATGACATAAAGATGATTGGCCAAGAGAATAAAGTGAAGTTGAAAATGACGCAAATATAATTATATTATGATAGTTATAGACCGGAAGTCCAAAATTTATGATATATGAATGATTATGTGAAAATAAAGATTTTCACAAAGTTTAATATGATTATGATGAGATATATGATTTTGTGGTGGAGACAATAATTTTGTATATCTGACAGTTCATGAAAGAAAAATTATGCGTCTGTAAGATATTGTTATAGCCTATGTTATGACTTACTAAATTATGAAGATTGGATTAGAATCTTCAAATGGATCCAAAAGTGCTAGAAGCGCAAGTCCCTGAAGGACTCAAGATGCTAAAAGCATCAAATTCTCGAGAATAATCAATTAAATAAGTTCATATATTGCATGAAGCATTTATAAGTACATATTGTGTCATTATTTGATTGAACATTTATTAAAAGTTTTATATTCACATGTATATTTATGAAAAGGCTTAGATATGTTTTATTATGATTTTATTGGAAGTATTTAGCTCTTGCATGTACATCATGAATAATCAGACTGAGCGTTTTTGTAATTATTTCATAAGGGAGTTATTCTCAGAAGATATTGAAAATAATGTAATTATCAGGGGAAACAAATATGATGTAATCAAGAGGGGGAGACGATACACGCTATACTCTTTTTCCCTTATCTAGGTTTTTTCACACTGGGTTTTCCTAGAATGGTCTTTAATGAGGCAACATTAGAAAGTGTATCAATGAATGATGTACTCTTTTTTTTGGCTAGGTTTTTATCCCACTGGGTTTTTCCTAGTTAAAGTTTTTAACGAGGTACATTCATAAACGGACATCCAAGGGGGAGTGTTATGAATATACTTATTATGTGGATGTCCATTAACTCATGATCTCCAAATATTATTATAAGATGACATGGGGTCCACGCATAATAATATACTATTTGTATAGTAACCCTTGAAGGTCTATAAAAAGAGACCTTATGTAAACATTTGATATACACTTGAATGAGAATCCATTTCATCTTTCTAGAATTATCTGATTTCTCTCTAGAATTCTTTCAGTTTCATAACAATGGTCTGATTATGGAAGCTAATAAAATGGCAGTACTTGTATATCAATATCCCAAAAAAAACAAAAAAAATCCCTAAAAAGTGGGTGCTTTGGTGGGCCCTTGATTTTGACATGGATCTTTTCTCTAGTCCCATGTCGTATTCTGGAAAATCTGGCACACCAACCTTGTCCCTGTGTGAGAAAACCAATCACAAAACAACACTAACATTCTTACCAAAAAAAAACAACACTAATGAATAATGATATACCTGTTCTTTAACCAACAAAAGAATAAGGACCCTTTGATAGGCGATCTCGTAAGTCCCCAATAAGTGCTCATAGAGCCCGGGGCCGTGCCCTGGCCTTGGTGGGGGACTGGTGTCGAACCCTTCCAAAACTTTTATATATCAAAAAAAGAATAAGGACCCTTATTGTTGGTAAAAATATATTATATATATAAGATAAAATTTGTAGTGTAAATTATAATATAAATTATATTCTATATTAGCACCAGAGGTGGGAATAATAATACTCTCTCCTCTCCTAATAATAAGATTAAGTTGGATTTTTTGAAAAAAATTAGAAATGCTAATTAAATTACTGTAGAATATTTTTATTTTTTTCTCCAAACAAATAAATCTGATTAGTAAAATAATATATAATCTAAGGATACATATAATATGATATGATTAACTTATTTAAATTTCTTAATCTCTATAAAAAAAAAGTTAACTCCATCTTTTAATTAGGGCTGTAGGTAGTAATAAGGGTTAAGGTGCAAAAATACCTATAAACTTTCACCTAAAGTGCATCAAGCACCATATGCTTTTTTTTGGGGCAAAAATACTCATGAACTTTAAAAAAGAGTGCAAAAATACCAAATCCATTAAAAGGACCTAACTGTCGTCAATTTCAATTTGAAAGTACCAGAATACCCCCCTCTAACCTCAATGTTCATCCGAATTCATCACCCAGATCCCAGAACAAACAAACAAAGATACCTTCATCGCCCAGATCCCAGAACAAACAAACAAAGAACAAATCGTCTAGCAAACCCAGGAGAGATACCTTCATCGCAGAAACAAAGAAAGAAAATCGAAATCGAAGAAATCGCAAATCATCTAGCAAACAAATTCAAACAGATCAACCTTAATCCTACAAATAACAAACCTAGATCGCAAAGAACAAACCCAGATTAATGTTTACCTTAATCGTTACCTTAATCTGCAATGAAGGTTATACATTAATTTGCAATAAAAGTAAACCTTCATTGCGTTACCTTCATTGTAGATTAAAGTAAACCCAGATCATTAACTTCATCGCAAACCTAGATTTCACAGAACAAACAAATGCCAGACGAAAATCGAAGAAATCACAAACCCAGGAGAGATACCTTCATCGCAAAAACAAAGAAAGAAAATCGAAATCAAAGAAATCGCAAATCGTCTAGCATTTCGTAAATCGCAAATCGAAATCGAAATCGCAAATCGCAAATCGAAAACCTAGAATCGCAAATCGAAGATTTCAAAATCGAAATCATTTCCTTCATCGTCGCAAATCGAAGATTCCGAAATTGTTACCTTCATCCTCTTACCTTCATCGTCTAGCATTTGAACCCAGACCCGGAAAGAAAGAAAGAAAATCTCAAACAAGGCTCGGTGTCGGTGGAAGAAAATCGCAAGATGCAGGGCTCGGTGTCGGTATCCCCTTCGCTTTCATGATTCATTGGAAAGGTGAATGAGTTAGCTAGAACACTTGACCATTGAAGGGACTGGATTGGAGGGAATCGGCCGCTGGAATGAAATAGTGGAGGTGAAAGATGGAGGTTGAGCGGGGTAGGGGTAGAGGGGTAGTGAGGGAAATTAGAAAATTCTAACTTTTTTTTTTAAATATAGTGGGCCCCAGCAAAAATCTAATAGAACCTAACGGGCATGACACTTTTGCACTAGTTATGAGAGTTTATGGATAATTTTGCACACAAAAAAAAGTACATGGTGCTGGGTGCTCTTGAGGGCAAAGTATAAGTACATTTTTGCATCTTTACCTAGTAATAATATACTTGCTTCTTCGAACTCAAAACGACGTCGCCACCAAATTACTGATCACTAGTTCTCATGCATGCAAATCTGTGCGGCTTTCACTGGCCTTGAGGCTCGCCGTGAAAGGATGACTTCACTGGGTCCCGCCTTCTATTATTTTCATGAAATGGTGACTAAAATTATTTAATCTTTTAAACTATAATATAAAATTCGAAGACGAACTTTCTTAGCAAGCTCGCATTGATAATCAATAATGCCTTGGGTATTCTCCAATTTGTTTATTTCCACCTCTATATATAAATGATTTATATGTGATTTAATATTTTGATAGACAAATAATTATTTAGAGTGATTTATAGGGAAATTCGTAGAAATAACTTTGGAAAAAAAAATTGTGAAAATGGACGACCGTACAAAGTATTTGTGGAAGTAACCCAGTTGGTGGCGCCACGTCAGCGGGTGCCACACGTGGCGCCACTTTGTGTGTGGCGTGCCACGTGGGCACGCCACAAAGTGGCGCCGCCACTTGTGGCGAGCCCATGTGGCGCGCCACACAAGAGGCGCCAGCACAGCTGGCGCCTCTTTGAAAAAAAAAATAAAATAAATGCAGGGCGCGTCAGCGCCCTGCAAAAGCTGCCTCGGGGGCAGTTGGTGAGATGACCATTACTCTACAAGATGTAGAGGCCATTTTAGGTCTGTCCACTGAGGGTCGAGTAGTTTCCGGTAGGACGCATGCCAACTGGGGAGCAGTCATGCATCAATACATGGGTCTTACTCCTAGCGAAGAGTACTTAAACGGCGGAAACATCAAGATGAGGTGGTTTGCTGCCCATTGGGGCCGATGGGATGAGCACTCAGATACTATACAGGGTCAACTCTTGTACACACGTGCCTACCTCATGCGCCTATTCGGTGGATTTTTGTTGTGTGACAAGTCTAGCCACGAGACAGGCGATGACTCCGTGGACACCTCAGACGACTTCATGCAGGTGGCTGTAGAGGATTTCCGCCATCGCCACAATGATAATGCCCCTCGGAGGAACCCCGATCGTGATGTGTGATCAAGACAGTGGCCTGCTTATACTCCCCCATGATGACCTTTCGCTACATTATGTTAAATTTGAGCAAATTGTACAATCACTTTATTGTACTTGTTTCTGTATTTAATCAGTTTGTAGTGTTTATTTTCCAGACTTTATTTAAATAATATAGTACGTTGAATAAATCAAAAAAAGGAGAAGCCAAAACAAATCAAACAACTTTATTGTCCACAGTATTAGGTTATTTTGTAATCAAATGAGAAAATAATGTAAAACAATAAATGAGGCACAAACAAAGGCTTGAGAATAAATATGAAAAATGGGATTAAGAGTAAATAGTTATTCTTACGTTCAAAAAAATGTACGTACAATGTAATATAAAAATTATTGTCTTTCATCAACTACGTGCCTCGTAGGACATGCACGCCTGTTATGTCCAGTCTGTCTACATATAGTACATCTAGTTCGACTGGAGCTAGGTTGGACCTCCACCTCATCCATCTCATTTCAAATACGGGTAGATTTAGGACGCCCCTTACCACGCAATCTTGAAACATCGGGGATAATCTTGGGTCCGTCAGCGGGCGGTATTCCGTCTTCACTTCCGATCGGCTGAAATGGTGAACAGTAAACCTGCATAATGTGGTAGATCGAGAATAAAGGATCCACGTACTGTTGCGCATCATGGGCTACAGCTGAACATGCAGCAATTACATGACTACACGGGAATTTGAATGCTTGAAACCTCCCACACTGGCATTTCCTCTCGGTCAAGTTGACAGAGTATAAATCGCCATGATCGTCAACTTCAAACGTGCTCCGCCCCGGGTCGTAAACCTGTACACGCATCGATGTTGCCTTCTCTCCATTCTTAGTCAATGCTTCTCTAATAACACTCGAAAAATACTTTCCGCTGATGGTGTCTTGTTTTGCTTTCGTCCCTCTTTTAAACCAATAAGCAGCAAGTCGTCGATATGTGCATTTCACCAACGATGTTATTGGCATGTTCCTAACTCCCCGGAAAACCTTATTGATTGATTCAGACAGGTTGGTTGTCATATGACCATATCTTCGCCCTTCCTCATCATAACTCCGACACCATTGCTCTTTTGGGATTCTCCCAATCCATTCGGCCACTTCAGGGCTATGACCGCAAAACTGAGTATACGATTCATCAAAGTGGATTTTGCTTGGCATATATGCTGTAAAGAAGACAGAAAGACATAACGTTAGTCGTGACATACGGTAAAGGTTAAAAAATAAGTCAATCAACATCACCATGAACATATTACCCAGGTGCTTTAAGGTTTTCTGCAACTGCTTGTCCTTGAAGCGGGTAGCGAAATTGCTCGCAACATGACATATGCAAAACATATGGTACGCATAAGGAGGCTGCCAACCAAGTGCTGGATTCCTGACCGCTGATATTATGCTTTTGTGTCGATCAGAAATGAGGCACAAACCCACCTTATTGGTCACATGCTGTCATATATTATACAAAAAATACTCCCATGCTTCTTTTGATTCACCTTCAACAATTGCAAAAGCGATGGGCAGGATCTCGTTATTTCCATCTTGGACGGTGGCGATCAGTAATGTCCCCTTGTACTTACCGTATAGATGTGTACCGTCCACCTGTATGACCGGTTTGCACCAGTCGAACGCCGCACGACACTGACCAAAAGACCAAAAGGTTCGGTGGAAAACACCAACCCCATTGACAACCCTCCGGTCAGCAATATACGGACCATGTTGAATATGGTAAGAGGATCCTGGGGAAAAAAAACACATGTATGCGAACCAACTAGGAAGGAATGCATATGACTCTTCCCAATCACCGTAAATTTTAGCCATTGTCTTTTGTTTTGCCATTCATGCCTTTGTGTAAGAAACATGATAACTAAACATTCCGGTCACCCTTTCTTGTATCAGTGACACAGGAACCGAAGGTGATTCCCTGACCATGTCTGCAAAACCAATCATAAGCATTGCAAAGCATGAATGTTATTTATGCTCACTAAAAAACAATAATAAATTCACAAGAGCATAAATGGATTTGTGCACCGTACCGGTTATAACCTCAGATATATATGTAGAATCAAGTTGTGTGTGATACTGGGAGAGAGTCATGCTCACACATGTATGGTTCCCACCCCATTTAGTCACCATCCAAGCGTTGCCATTCTTCGGCTTCACTGCTCTAACCCTCCAAGGGCAACCTTGTTCATGATTCCGACATTTCATTGAGAATAGCGTTGTAGTACTCTTATCCACGGTTCCTTCGTGATGAACCTTCATGCAATAATGTTTTATTGCGGCCTGAACGTCACTCTTGGACTCGAATTCTTGTTTCACATATAATGCGTCCCCTCTCGCCCACGGTCCCCGGCCCAAGCCTTCTACAACAAATATATCCTCATGCGGGTACTCATCATGAATAGCGTCATAATGCGGAATCTGGCTCCAACGCGGTGTAATATCTGAAAATTCACAAATAACACCGTTTATGTGAAAACATGTTAACTAATAAAAAATTATAATATAAATTATAATATAAATTAATACAGCTTCATAACTAACCTGGTGATGGCAACATGCTAGTATGTTGTGGCATGGCACTACCATGGTCTTCATCATCCGTATCACTATCATTTCCATCAACGTCATTTGCCAATAATGTGTCTTCATCTTCTTCTTCTCCATCGTCCTCGTTGTCAGATTCATCTACTAGATACTCATTTTCTCCTCCGTGCACATTGGTAGAATGTGTTGGATGATGTGTACCAGAATAAGTCAGGTGATATGACTCATTACCGGGGTGAAGTCTATCAAACGGTATTGGTGCACCCTCCTCTGACGTATTGATATCCACATAGAACTCAGCAAATTTATTTGTAAGACTTTCCGTAAATGTTTCACAAAACATGTCGAAGTCCTCATCATCGGCCAACTCAACCCCGGTATATTTGCCGTTCGCAACGAGAACTTTAGCCATCACACAGGATATCACCTGCTCCTGTTGCAGTTTTAGCTTCTAACGGATCTTTTTAGTAAAATCTTCAAATGACATACTTCGAACAATATATATTGCTCATTTTTCACCTTCAAAGTTCAACCCGTTTGAGCTGATATTTTTTGAACCATTGTAATATACAAGTGCATGAATCTTGTTCATTTTTTTCTCTACAAAATACATGAATAAGAACAAATCAAAATTGTGTAATAATAACAGAAACTAATGGAAAGTGCACATTCAAAATAACATATATAATATAATCTAACAAAAATTAATCTAAATAATAAAATTAACAAAGTTTATATGATAATTTTAAAAAAATGAAATTTATTTAATAATAATAAAAATTGGCAAAAAAAATCAAATTTCATAATTAGTAAAATTATTCAAAGCTATTTATTGATGCCGAAAATAATATAATGCTAAGAACACAAAATTAATTTAAATATTAAAATTCATAATATTTAATAATAATAGTAACATTTGCAAAATTTATGTAACAATAATGAAAACAAATTGAAAAAAATTCAAAATTCTTGATAAGTACAAGTATTCAAAATTATATAATCCAACAAAAATGAATCTAAACATTACAATTCTTAGTATATTTTAATAATAGAGATAACAAAGTTTATATAATCATAATAAAACTTTGGAAATAAAATAAAAATTCATAATCTGTGAGATTATTAAAAATTATTTGATATCAACAAAAAATAAAAAAAAATTGAAAACTCATAATATATAACAATTCTAATGAAAATAACATATATAATATGATCTAACAAAAATTAATTTAAACATTACAATTCTTAGTATATTTTAATAAAAATAACAAAGTTTATATAATGATAATAATTAAACTTCATGAAAAATCAAAATTCATAATATGGAAGACTATTAAAAATTATTTAATAATAACAAAAGTTAATAATCAAATGAAACTAATAATAATATGTAATAATAATATTCAAAATAACATATTTAACATAATCTAACAAAAATTAATGAAATAATTAAAATTCATTAAATAAAGTAATTAAAAAACGAAATTTATTTAATAATAATAAAAAATGGTAAAAAAAATCAAATTTCATAATTAGTAAAATTATTCAAAGTTACTTATTAATGCCTAAAATAATATAATGGTAAGAAAAAAAAATTAATTTAAATATTAAAATTCATGACATATAATAATAACACAAATAATAAATAGCATATTATCATAATGAAAATTATTCAACAAATACAGATTCATTTACTTAAAATAAATAAAAATCAACAAATAAGAACAAAAATTAAAATAATAAATAAAATTCATAATATGTGTAAATAATTATTTTTAATTTAAGTTTCTCATCCTACCTTGGTATTTTCTCTAATGTACTACTAAATAATTTGAAAACTAAACCGATTAAAATTTCCATAATATCTCTATGAACCCAAATATACCATTTGCACAACATTTAATCGGGCCAAATATCCTATAATACAACAATCTTAAACTTCTTAAATTTAAAAATTAGTTTTAAATTTTTAAAACAAACAAAAAATACATATAAATCGTCTAAAATTTATTATTAATCATTTACTACATAAATAAAGTCTTCTATTGTCAAAACTTAGAACCTCTAAAAAATTTTAACTCTAACATTTGTTCTACCCCACAGAATATTACCATCATTGTAGAGACAAGTAGAGATACAACACATTTTATGAAGAACATTTGTTAAAAGATCCTAATTTAGCTACGTAAATAATCTTATACAATAAATAACATACCTTAAATAATCTTCAGCTCCCTCTCTTCTTCAGCTCCCTCTCTCAACTCTCTCGAATGCACTGCGTCTGCTTTAAATAACCAATTTTTTTTTTTTTGTAAATTACTGTGGGGGGCGTGAACCCCCCACAGCATTTCTGCTGCCTCGGGGGCAGCGAAAAGCTACCCCCGAGACAACTTTTGCAGGGCGCTGACGCACCCTGCATTATTTTATTTTATTTTATTTTTTTCAAAGAGGCGCCAGCTGTGCTGGCGCCTCTTGTGTGGCGCGCCACGTGGGCGCGCCACAAGTGGCGCCCCACGTGGCGGCGCCACTTTGTGGCGTGCCCACGTGGCACGCCACACACAAAGTGGCGCCACGTGTGGCGCCCGCTGACGTGGCGCCACCAACTGGGTTACTTCCACAAATACTTTGTACGGTCGTCCATTTTCACAATTTTTTTTTTCCAAAGTTATTTCTGCGAATTTCCCGTGATTTATAACGTTGAAGAGTATTGTCAATGGATTTGTGGTGGTCATGAACTCATGATGCATAAATATCATGGATGATTGATCATTGCTGGTAAAGATATTCCCTTACTCTTTTAACTTTATAGAATATTGGAAAAATTTTATTTAAATCTATCTGAATTTTTAGGACCTCAAAACGATTTATTAAAAAATTAAAAAGATACAAAATTGGTTGATGGAAATTTTTTTCTAAGTTTTTGAAATTTAAATGTTTTCACGAAAATACGCTTTAATAACAAAATCATAAAACCTACTCTTTCTCTCTCCTCTCTGGCTCTTCATCTTACTGGCTGCTCTCTTTCTCTTTCCACTCCCTCTCTTCATATCTTTCAGAGCTCGTCGGCACAGCAATGCTGGAAGCCCCTCCTTCCTCTCACCTGCGTTGAAGTCCCTCATTTCTTTTACTTGGGTTATTGAAGCCCATCCTTCCTTTCACTACTGCGTCGATCTGAGCCTTACTCACTGTTAAAGCTCCGCAAAGAACAAAATTGAATCCTTAAACAAAGGTTTGAGGTCAAGAACTAGGTAGAGCTATTGTGCGTGGGCGAAGGAGATGCATTTTGCCACTGCCACCATTATCTTCTTCTTTTCCATTCAATCTTGTTCTTTCTCTTCACTTTAACCATTACGAAGCCGATAGATCAGTTTGTGGCGAAGTTCCGCAGTTTCCGGTGAGTTCATGAGTTATCCAACAAGATTATGAATTTTTCAGCGAGCTTTTCTAGTTTATGGCGAAAAGTTTCTCTAGATTTGTTCACATTTCCATTGATAAACTCTTTATGGAGTTTGTTTCTGATTTCCCGTTCTATGATCCCCCCCCCCCAAAAAAAAAAATAATAATAATTCTTCTTTGTTCTTGAAGCTCAAGCCGCTAAAGAACCCTAATTTCTGGTCTGTGTGGAGGAAGAGGTGGGGTGGGTGAGAGCGTGGTGGTGGAAGGAATTATTATGACCACAGTGCTACATTAAACATCAATAGCACACAAAATTGGATGGACAAGCTGAGAATGAGATATTGTATCAATGATTTATTCTCATTTGTAACTAGTGTTATAGAACCTGGACTGCCCGATTTAGATTTAGCCTAGAAAACGGCGAACTAGTCTGGTCCGAGAATTAACCTGGTTTATATATATATATGTATATATGAATAACCCTGAAATCATAATTTTCTCATAGGTTTGACTCCGTTTGGCTCTGGTCTAAACCACTGACTCTTGACTTGGTACCCCAATTGATTCATGACCGGTCCAATCTTAATAACCATGTTTATAACAGTTTTAGAGCATTTCCAGATAACATGATCACGGAAGCAATCATCCCACCATGTTGAAAAGTTGAAGTGGTCATGCTTTCGCTTGTGATAAATAAAAAATAAAAATACCCAACATCTAAAGTACTCTAAACTTGCAACACAAATATAAAAACTAAGGAAAAAAAATCATTTTCAAAACACTTGATGAAACAAATCAAACTCTGTTGATCACTCTATCAGCAGCAGCAGCAGCACCATCCTCTGAACCTCTAAGCTCAACACTTGCTTCATCTTCCTCACCTTCATAAACATTGATGCTCTTGTACCACTTAGCACAGAACAAGTAAATAACAAAATCAATAGCAGATAGAATTGCAATGAGGAAGTAGAACCTATCCAAGCGTCCTTTGTTCAAGTTGTTTGGAATCCACCCAGGTTTGCCATCTCTTGCTGTAATTGCCATCACTATGCTCACTAGCAAACTACTTACAAAGTTTCCAAGAGCCATTGAAGCCATACACAGTGAACTCCCAAGACTCTTAATTCCATCTGGGGCTTGCCCATTAAAGAAATCTAACTGTCCAACATACATGAAAATCTCTGAACATCCAACCAGAATGTACTGTGGGGCCTGCCAAAATATGCTTAGGGAACTGAATTTTGTCCCAGGGGTGACTTTTCTCAGCCTCATAATCTCAGTGATTCCGGCTGCAACCATGGCCAGCATTCCAACAATTATGCCAATTCCCATTCTTTGAAGTGCAGTTAGTCCTGAAGGGTTACCACTTAGTCTACTGGCTATTGGAGCTACGATCTGGCGATAGAACGCTGTGCAAATAAGAACACTAAAGATGTCAAAAACAGTCATGCTGGCTGCTGGTATTTTAAAATCTCCGATGTAGGCATGCATGACATCGCCTTGCTCCACAAAAAGTGAAGCCATTTGGGTAAACACAACGGAGTAAATTATGGTGCAGAGCCAGACTGGTAACATTCTTAGGACACTTTTGGCTTCCTCAACTTGAGTTACAGTACAAAGCCTCCATGGATCTATTGTCTTATTCACTTCTTCCTTTGTAACTGTTGCAGCCTTGTCCAAGAATCTACAGAACACAATTAATAATGTAAGTTCCTCTTTTGGTTACAGATAAAGGCTCAAGCTCAAACCAATCTTAAAGATTAAGAGGTAAGACTGATGTTAATGAAGGAGCTAGCTAGTTGCTTATTTGCAATGTTGATAAATTTATACACAGTTCACAAAACTTGAAACATGTAATAGTCTAATTAAAACTGACAGAACTATGATTGATTCACATATAAAAGCAAATGGCCATAAATAAAGGAAACTTCCAGCATATTCATCATTATATAACTCAACTTTCTGTGCTTTTTTGGGTTTTAGATCATAACCTTGCAATCAGGTAAGTTATTATTTTCTTGCCAGAAAATTAGTCAGTAGCTGTATGGTTTGGTTTCATCAGAATGTCTATAAAAGGGAAAAATCATTATTGCATAATTTGCTACCAAATCTCACTCACTTAAATTCATCGGTGTGCTGAATCTTCCTGCTACCTTGAATAGCAGATCCTGGTCCTTCAACCTCATAAAGATTTTCAGCCTTTGTTGATTCAATACCACACTTCTTAGCAGCAGCCATAAACACCTGAGCAATTCTCACCACTGGATTACCACTTGGCTTCACATACCTATACCATGGAGTTCCACACAAGTATGACAAAAAAGCAATGACAGCAGATGCCAGTGACACTCCAAAACCAAGAGTCCAGTTTCCTGTATCCTCATAGTGCACTAATATGGTGTTGGAGACCAAGGACCCAACATTGAGGGCGACGTAAAAGTAAAAGAAGAAAGCTTCCTTTGATTTCTTCTGTTTAGGAATTTTCTCATCATATTGGTCCGCGCCAAGTGTAGCTAAAGTAGGTTGGTGACCTCCATAGCCAAATGCCACTAGATATATGGACAAATAGAAGGTGACAACTCCCAACGTGGATGGAGCATGACAAGGTTTTTCTTCAGCACCACAGCCAAGTGGTTTGATCAAGAAAAGCCAAGATGATAAGGACAATAGTCCCAATCCCTATTAAACACCAGAATTCAGACACGCATGCATGAAGCTTGTTAGCGATTAGATGGTTGAAATATTTTGTTAATTTAAGGTTACAGAAAGTTGAGGGATATATTACCACAACAAAAATGAGCTGAAAGATTGAGCAGGTTAAGAATCGACCCCAGTAAGAATCGCTAAGGAAGGCCCCAATCACTGAGAACGCGTAAACTGTTCCAGTCCACTTGCTGACATTGTTGGCAGCTTCAGCATTACTTTGACCAAGAACTCTGGTCAAGAACATGACCAAGTTCACTCCAACTCCAAAGAAAGCTAGTGTTGCTAGTGCCTGATTCACTGCATTGAACAAAAATGATGCAAAAAAACAAGCTTGAAGGAAATGATGTATAAAAGAATAGATAAGAGCAGAGCATAAAAGGGCGGAGAAAAAAGAAAGAGGCAGTCAAACAAATGCATAAACAGCACAATAATCATCATTTTATGGCTTGCTGTTCTTGAAATTTATAAGATATAATGATCAAATGGTTTTGATTGGTACCTAGCAAGACGGTTGCAACTTTCCACCCTCCTATTTTCTTCTCGACAATTTTGCGATTTCCTCCCCCTGGAGACTGGTCGTTTTCTTGTCTTACCTTTTGATTTTCCTGCAACTAATTTTATAAAATAAAAGAATCAAATTGTGAAAAAGTCTTGCATAAAGTATGAAAGCATATAAGGTATTTAGAGGATAAAATTAGGATCATATTATGTACATAAACCAGTTACTTTTTTTTCCATGTAAATATTCTTGGTTTTAGTTGATTCATTAGACTTCAATTATTTGAGGTCCCAGGAGTCAAGTATAATTAAGAGTAGTTGTAGCCTGTGGGTAATCATTTAACTGAACGAACAACAATAAAAGTATGATTACAATAAATTCAAAAAAAACACACACACACACTGTGTGAAATGATTGCTACAAAATTTAATACACAAGTCATTATGAGATTATGAGATCCATTCAAAAATTTCTAGCTACCTCCCTCTGAATGCTTGTATATATAATTTTTACACTCTGGTGGATAATTTGATATTTTGCATGCATTGACAAAAGTGATCCACTCAAAAGGAAAACAAATCAATTGAAGTGATTTAAACTAACGATTTAGTGTATGGTATGATTCTGCATAAAAATTGGAATTTTAGACAAAATGAAATAGGAAAAGTAATGGCTATAGATGATTGAAATAAATGCTTTTTCTTGTACTATAGTATATCTAGTACTCACTACCAGAACCTCTTCCATCACCATCGCTGAGAAGCAAATTGAAACTACAATTCCAAGCATTCTGACGTGCGAGTTTTTGTCATATAGAGTTAATAGTGGAATCTGCTATTGATGTATTGAATTGACCATCTCAAACCAACAGGGATTACTAACCTCGGGTTCAGCAACTTCATTGGAGCAGGCAGAGTATGGGGGGGCCATTTGATCTTGTGTCATCTGCAACATAATATATGAACAAACTCTGCTTTAGTAAACTAAGAACTGACTCAAAAGCAACAAGGAAAAGAAACTGATTCAGAACAGGCCATTTCTCAACTCAATATTTTGGCCAACAAAAAACTTAAATAATATGACATGATGCTGCACAATCAAGAAGGGCCAGGAAGAATATTAGAATAGATTATATATATATATATATATATGGTCTAAAGATATGATGCAAATAAGGAAATAGCGGAGTACTGAAAAATACAGACACTTACAAGAATCAGGGAATATTGAGTATAGAGATATAAGACAGGATGAAAGATGGAGGAAGAAGAAAGAAGAAGGTTGATAAGAAGTGAACCATGATAGCATGCAATATATAGGAAAGATGAAGGTAAAAGACATGGACAGATGTCATTTTCAAATTGATTTTATGATTGATAAGAGGTAGAGAGAGAAGGAAAGTATTAGGCTAGTAATGGAAAAGACAAGGGGGAGAGAGTGGCAAATTGGGAAAAAAAAAAAGTGGCGAGTGAGGAAGAGAAGTGTCAAAACTCGATAAATAAAATAGAAGAGTTTGTGCCACAAAACACTATAGGTTGGCTTCTGCCTAATAAACATTGTCCCTTTCAAGTTCTCTGTTTTCTCCACATATTTCATCATCTGACATGTATGTTACATTTGGAATTGTGTGGTGAAACTTCAATGAAAGACGACTAATCTAACATTCAGCATACAGAGATTAAATTTATACAATCCAATAATTTAAGGACCACACATACACACATGAAGTTACTGTACTCTTGAAAATATTTTTACCTTAAGTTTCAATATATAATTTCGGCAACAAGAAAAGAAATTTCTTTTGATTTTGAAAATTTACTTGTGCAAGAAAATTTTGGCATAAAATGGTCATATCAAATAGGGAAAGCTCTGATCTCTCTTACTTCTAATAATTGTCCACCGAGTTGTTTGTCTAAACAATGCAATACATGCAATAAAGACCTGAACCTGGTGACTGCTACTTGGGCCTACCAAAGATGTAAAAGATTCTCTTCTCTCAATCTTGATTGAGAAAAGAAATATCAATTGGAAAAAAAAGCAGAAACTATATATAAAAGTTCACATAAAAAATCTGGGTATACATAGTCACGTATGAAAAGTCATAATATTCCCTGAATTTATGCAAGTTCACGTAACCCCAAAAAAGAACATGAAACCTTTAAATCTAGCTCCAAGACTACAGAAAAAATACAAGAAAATCCACAGAAAGCAGAGCAAAATTAAGGGTAAACAGTAACACATGCATGCAAAATGAAGAATGAGTTTGGCAGAAATTAAAGACTGTGGATCTATGACTAAAACTTGAACAGGATATATTGGATCGATCGTGACAGATTAAGGTAGGTGAGAAAGCTTGAACACACAATTCTCAGATATCGATTACATATTATCAAACACTTAGGAAACTATCGGTGTGTTGCCCAAAATGTATTATATTAACAGTGTGATCTGAAACTAAGCCTTTAATGATGAACAAACCTTTTACGAAACTTGGTGACAGAAATAGTGAACTGCTCCGGAATAGTATCAAAACTCAGCGACGGCACCGAGAGAGGATAGATCACGAAGGCCAATGTAATCGTCGACGTCCTGTTCGATGGTTGATTCAGACCTTTTGTCATTTACGGTGAGAAGGTTCAATGAGAATGAACGATATCGAGACACTGAATCTAGCTAGCTAATGATTAATTAATTACTAAATCAGAGCTTTATGAAGGCCTTTTCTTTTCTTCTTCAAGTGGGTGGTCAGGTGTTGAAGGCCGATGTGGGGTTTAAATAACAAAAACTCCTGAGTATAAGGGATCAGAACGAACGCTTGCAATGTGACGGGCCGATGTAGTACGTTTGGCGGAGAAAAGCGCGCGACATAGACATAAACCTTGTTTGGATTGAACCATTCAACTTCAACGACTTTCTTTTATTATTTTATTTTTTTAAAAGTTTTGATTCAACAATTATGTTTATTTTCTGCCTTATATTTTAAAATATAGACTTAATTTTTTTTAAAAAAATAAAATTACAAAAAATGTGCGTAATTTGTATGTCACCTAATGTGTAGGAAACAGTTATAGTTTAGCTGATCCTTGGATGTTGTGATCTCTTGTATATAATTTTGGATCCACCAGATCACTGTTATAATTATAATACTGCCCTTTTTTATGACAAATGAGACTTTTTAGAGGATGATTCCAGAATTTTTTTTAACCATATGAAAAATGTTAAAAAATAAATATTTTTTATTAATGACTCTCTCTCTCTCTCTCTCTCTCTCTCTCTCTCTCTCTCTCTCTCTCTCTCTCTCTCTCTCTCTCTCTCTCTCTCTCTCAGTTTTACTTCTTAATATATCACTTATTTTTTCAGTTTTATCGTCCATCACATAAGTATATAAAGTGGTGGTGGCATTAGTAATTTTGTTTTGAACTAATGGGGAATGACAACTAATGACCTCATATGAATGTTAATACTTCTCCCTCCATAAATATAAGATAAAGCTAACTTTTTTTTTAGAGATTAAGAAAATTAAATAAATTAGTTAACTATATCATATGTTGCATATACTTCGATTATATATAAGATTATAAGTTAGGCAAAATAGTTTGAAGAAAAAATGATATATATATAAGTTAATTAACTTTTTCAATATCTAAAATAAAACATCAAATTTGTCTAATATTTAAGACGGAGTATTAAATTAGGACCTCATCATAACTTAAAGTTTCAAAATTCAGTACTCATTTTTCTATATTTCAATAATAAAAAATTCTTTCAGAAAATCCTAATTTTGTTTTGAATCTTCATATGAAATCCTTTTGTCATTCTTTCTTTTAAGTAGAATACTGAGCTCTCTCGTGTCTTTTTTTTTTTAAAAAAAAAAATTCTACATGTTTTTGACATGATTTAAATATTATAAAATAGTACAATATTTTCAAAAATTTTAAATTAAAAATATTATTCTGATGACAATGATGTAAACATTATTCAGATAATGTTATCAGTCTTAATTACAACAAAACCCCTAGAACATGCACAGTTTCTTCGTTTTTAATTTGTTGTTACAGTCATTGAAGAGATATGCACAAATATTATTGTTAAACTGTATGAGTTGATTTTTTGAATTTATCTTTTTTATATTTTTATCTTACTAGATCAAGTCAAGTCACTGTTAAACTCGTGATAATTGTAAATTTAGTTAAATTCACAAGTTTATATTCTGAATTTACCATTTTTATGTTTTTAGCTTAGAAAGTCGTGTTAACTCGCACTCAAACTAATGTTAACTTTTTTTATTTAATCATATTCAATGACTTTATATATAAGTTTTATAGAAATTTCTTTATTAAATATGGATTTAATTTCATTTAGTTGAATTTAAAATATATTTAAATCAAATTGTTGTTATTTTTTTATATTTTAATTATTTATTACACACTATTAATATCTTTTGATAGTAAAAGTAAATTCTTATAAGTTTCTAATTCAAGTTTACGACCGAGTTTATTTAAACTAGTTTAATAACTTTATGCACGAGTGTGCATGTGACATATTCAAGGCAACAACGTTGGGAAATGAAAAAACTAATTAACGATTCATTACTTAGTTTTTGAGGAAATACATATACAATACCTGTTAGCCAGATACATTCTAAATTAGGAAAACAATACAACTTAATTCAGACTAGACTCAACGTATAACTTCAAATTTGTTTGAACTACTAGAGTTAGGTTTCCTAATTGACTTGGCTTGTTAATTAATTGATACCTCCAAATATAGTTTTACTTTATCAATTACCATTTACACAAAACCGAAATACCATAAGCCAGCACTAATGTTATTGTTGTAGCTGTCTGTTAGATTTCCCACAACAAATATCTAAAACTTCAGTAACAAACAAAACAGAACAGAATCGAATTTTAATTTTTCCTTTCTTTGCCTCTTCTTTTCTTCTTCTAAAAATTACAAGTTGAGAAATCAAAGAGAAGAGGAAAGATGAATAATGTTAGAAGTAATAACAATGTGCAAAAATCCAAAGGCGTAGTGCCTCAGCAAAATGGTCATTGGGGTGCTCAAATATATGCAAATCACCAAAGAATATGGCTTGGAACCTTCAAATCCGAACGTGAAGCCGCCATGGCTTACGACAGCGCCACCATCAAGCTCCGGAGCGGCGAGAGCCACCGGAATTTCCCGTGGAACGATCAAACGGTTCAAGAGCCTCTTTTCCAAAGCCAGTACAGCGCGGAAGCAGTCCTAAGTATGATCAGAGATGGAACTTATCCTTCCAAGTTTTCTTCTTTTCTCTTAAGCACCAAAACCCTAACCCTGAATAGCCATGAGCCAATAACAAGCGCCAAAAATAATGGTGAGGAAAAATTCTCCTGCACCCAACTATTCCAGAAGGAACTTACACCAAGTGACGTGGGCAAACTCAATAGGCTCGTCATCCCAAAGAAACATGCAAGTAAATATTTCCCTTACGTATCTGACACTACAGAAGAAGCCGACGGTAATGATAATAATAATAATTACGGGACGACGACGACGGATATGATTAATAATGATGTTGAGCTTATGTTTTACGACAAGCTAATGAGGTCGTGGAAATTTAGGTACTGTTATTGGAGAAGCAGTCAAAGCTTTGTGTTTACGAGGGGTTGGAACAGGTTTGTGAAAGACAAGAGATTGAAGGCTAAGGATGTTGTTGTGTTTTATAAGTGTGAGCCTATAATTGATATGGGCATTAATAATGGTGGTCAAGTGTTTTATTTGCTTGATGTGATCTATAATAATAATAATATAAATGAGAGCTCAAGGACACAGTCTTCTTTTGGGAAAATGTTGAGTTTCGACAATGGAACAGAAGAAGATGATGATGAAACAAAGGAGAAAACACAAAAGGGTACGAAGCTTTTTGGTGTAAGAATTAACTGAGAATTATTGATAGTTTTATTAGTGAATATATATTTTTCACCCTTGTGTATATATATATGGTGGCATGTCTAGCTACTCTTGATGAAAGTGAGTGATTGTACAATATCTAGGAACTTAATGATATCAAAAAGCAAGCTATTTTAATTTTATCAATTCAAATATTGTTGGACTCGATCAATTAAAACTAACTCTTTTAAAGATATTTTTTGTATTCATACAAGAACTGAAGACCTAGCTCATTATGCATTAAGGTTGTCGAATAACTTGACTTAATTGGCGTAAGTGTTAATTATACATCAATACATTGCTAACCCTTCTCCATTCTCCAATGTTTTGTTTTCATGTCTAAGTTTAATTCATGAGATGAACTTAATTATATACTTATTTACCTTAATGATTAAATTTCAATCTCAACAAGTTTAACGTATTTCAAAACGCTGAGATATAAGAGGTCAAACACAAGTAATTCATAATTGTAACAAGTTTCGTATAATCAATCTACATATCTAATTAGTTCTATAAAATTATTCACACACCCGCTTGACATATATACATGAATATATTAATAATTGGACGACACACACACACGTACACGAATACAATATCGATCCCCGATATAATTATATACATGAATATATTAATAATTGGACGATATTTACTTGTTACGTTATAGGTTTTTAGAAATCTCCAAAAAAGGCCAAACGCAAATTATGTATGCTCCAAATTATTTGGTGCGTGTATCCAGAATTGTAGTCCCCACACGGCCACACCAATTATTAAATCTAACATTGGATTAAGTATAGCGCATGCATGCATTGCATACACGTAATCAATCATCCACAAGAAAAAATAAATTAACTTAATATATATATAGAGAGAGATGTTTTTCATCATATGGTGCGAAGGGCACTGAAAGTAAAAGCGCATAAATAAATTTACTTTATATATATATATTATTTGTATTATCATTTTTTCAGTCACAATCATGAATCTATTCTCATGATTCCTTCCATTTATTAATGACTGTACTTATATGCCTACACACCCACGCACACTGATCTTGGACTATAAAACAAATTGAGATATATTATCTTCCTCCATGTTTTTATTTATTTCATCAGAAAGTTAGCTATTTATAGCTAATATTATACTTTTTTTTTTTTTTAGCTTTTGTTGTTTTAGTTGTTAATCAAATACAACGAATCCTCGGATAGTTTCTAATCATAGCTAGATGCAGGAGCAGAGCTACCTTTATTCTTATGGGGGCAAATGAACCCATAAAAAAAATATAAATTGCAAAACGTAGGAAGAGATCACCAGCCAGGCTAGAATCTGACAGTCCATCATCTGGAGATGAATTTTTCACTGTATCTCCTTCACTTGTTACTTTTGGTCATGGGGTGAAAATTACCACTGTAGCTGCTGGTGGGAGGCACACGTTGGCACTGTCAGGTAATTGCCTTATATCTACCTGGACAAATGGTGTTTTTTTTTTTTATATACATAAAAGTTTTGGAGGGATTCGACACCAGTCTTCCACCAAGGCCAGGGCACGGCCCCGGGCTCTATAAGTACTTACTGAGGACTTACGAGATCGCCTACCACAAGAGTCCTAGCGACGGCAGAGGGGATCGAACTCACGTCCAAGGGACTAATCCTAGATCCCTTACCATCTGTGCCAACTCTCATTGGCGTCTTTTAGTTGTAGTCGTATATTCATTGGGTCACCATGTATAGTTTCTTAGGTTCTATGAAATAAAAAGGCATGGAAGATTTTTGTATAAAGCAAGACACCTGATATAAGGCATTTGTGGTCCAATTTAGGCCTTTTAATCCTTCTGATGTAAAGGTTAGTTGACTTTGGATTATTATTTTTCTATGTTAATGCATTCGTGTTCTCATTGTTTTCCTTCCTCCTTTATGTAGGTGTTTGGTGTTGAATCTATTGAAAATGTTGTGCTTTCTAGTGGATAGCCTTTTTTGAGGCATGCTGAAGTTAAAGTGTCGGTTTGTAATTATCTTTCTCTTATTCCTTTACTCTATGGTGAAAGCATAATAATAATTCTTATTTGTATTGAATATTGGTATGACACAGCTTCCTTTTCTGCTTTCTTTTGCAGATTGATTTGCTTCAAGGAATAACTTTATCCTCTCGAATCTTTTTGGAGGTTGATGCAGTACTCAAGGCTAAGCAGATGAAGGCTGATGTAAATGAATATCTGAAGGTAATACTTCATCTTATAATTTTCGTTTATGATGAATTGAAGACGAAGCCAGCATTTTGGTTTGCTTGCCCACCTTCTAGTTATTATATATTCTTCATTTTTTTATTTCTTATAGGTTCTAAGTTCCAACATGTTTTTTAATCTTGTCAAACTTTTTTTCTTCCAGAAAATGTCAATGATACAATCTTAATGCATTTAAAACTTTTCTTTTTTTTAAAAAAAAAAAAGATTTGGGGCGCTGCCTCCGAACCGCTACACTAATTATGCACCCATTAACTCTAAATCCTGACTCCACCCCTAGCTAGATGCGAAGACGAGGTCTCGATCCAGTGGTTTATATTTATTTCAACAAGGCCCTTTTTTTTTTTGGTATATAATTATGAAGTTGAAAACACTGATTATAGTAGTATATATATACGAGACGGAGAATTTCCATAAGCTGACTTACGTATCATAGATTCTAATTTTCGAAAAAAGAAAATGAAAATGAGACGCTTGCATAATCTATACAAGCGCTACAAATAATGTCAGCCAAAAGAATATATGGATGAGGATAAAAGTGATTATTTCCTTTTGCTGACGCAGAATTTGCCGCCTGAACAGTCCCTTAATTAATAGATGCTTCTATCTATCTTCTATTCTGGTAAAATAATAATAACAATAACAAATAAATTGATACTTCTATTATGGAGTATATGGATGTACCAGACCCGTGATGATTTGTCTAAGGGACTGTTAATGGTTTTGACAACTCACAGTGACTTTAGGATAAGCTCGATCTAAGCTTTGTGGGGACACCATTATTTGTCTCAAGTTTAATTATATGAGCAATTAAGAACGTGGGACCCATTCCCGCCACATTTTTGCATTAATTTTCAAAGCAAATTGCTATCAATATTAACGTGTGAGGGGCAAATTGCTTTCAAAGGGGTTATGTCCAAATTATACATTGGTGTACTTTTCACTCACTTATTTTAATTTCTTCAATTATTGACACGTCCATAACTTTTACAAGCAATCTTCGCCTCTTGTCACCCAGCTGTATTTATGTTCTATGCAGGGCGGAGCTAGCATTGTATTTAAGGAGGGGTGAAAATTACAGAAAAATACTTCGATGTTCATAAAATTATATTTTAACCCCATAAAAATTTCATAATTTTTAATTTAGTCCCTTCATATAACTTTACATAGAGGGATTAAAGTAAAAATTATGAAATTTTTATAGGCTGAAACATAATTTTCTAAAAACCTGGGTTTTATTCTATAATTTTAGGAGGGGCGGGGGCCACTCCTAGCCCCTCTCTAATTCTGCCCCTGGTTCTATGATGCGCGAGTTGATAATCCGATTTTACTGTTTTTTATGTTTTATTATTTAAGAGTGTGTTAATCAACTTGCCCTTAAATTCATACTAGCTATAAATCCAGTTGAATTTGTGAGTTGATATATTAAATTTATTGTTTTTACATTTCTATGTATGTAACTATAAAGTCGCAAGTTAACTATCTGAGTTTATCATACTAAATCATGTTTAAATTTATTGTTTTTGCATTTCAAGTGAATACACAAACTCATATATGAGATTTACCATTTTTGTGTTTCAAGCTTTCAGAGTCACATAAACCGGCTTTTTAAATTTGTGTCAGCTTTTTAACTTTGATCATATTTAGTGGCTTCATATACAAATCTAATAAAAATTTCTTTGTTAAAAATGATAAATTGTCAATGTTGATGAATTTAAATTCAATTATTTTAATTTAAATTTTATTTAGATCAAATTATTGTCATTCTTTATATTTTAATTATTTAATTTCATATTTAAGTTCACAATTCTACTTTACATCCCTATCAGGAATAAATAACTCATATTTGAATTTTTAGTAACAAAAAATAATTACTTGAATTTTTTAGCTGAAAATTACTTTTGTTGGAATTAACTTATTGAAAATATTAAGAATAACTTTGCAAATAACAGGTAAGACTAAATAAATGATTTAATAAATTTATTTTTATTGTTTCAGATTTGCATATCTCAACACACACCTAACACATTTATTTTAGACAAAAAAACATCTAAATGCCCCTTCAACTTTCAAAACTCATAAAAAACCATTAAAACCTGCAAATGACAAAGAAGAGATAGGGTGAGAACATGAGTTTTTCATATTTTTAGTTTATAGACCAAAATGTCCTTTTCACATATTTTTTTAGTACCTAATGATTTTATTAAAATCATTGTGATTTTTGTCAAAATTATTACTCAATTGGTCATAACCCAACTCTTTCTCAATCTTTTTATATATACTGTCAATACTTATTGATTTTGTCAAAACCATTATTATTTTAGTCAATCTTATTACTCAATTGGTCAAAATCCAAAATTTTTTGTCAATCCCTTTACACTTATTGTTAGTACTTACAAATTCTATCAAAACCATTGTTTTTTTTAGTCAATCTCATTAATCTCATTACTCAATCTGTCACAATCCAAAACTCTTAATCATTTCACATAATAATCAGAGCCAATAATCCATGTCCAAGAGCCAAGAACTAAATTCTTATGTATGTAGCAGAAAGGGATTTACAAATATTGGAAAAGGACATTTTTTACCCCTCAACACTATTTTCTACAAAAAAAAAAATCATCACACTTGTCTCCCTCCATCTTCCCTCTTCCAATTTTCTTCTTCATCTGCTTCATTCATATTGGCAAAATTAAAGATGAGCAGGCATGTAGATTTTAGTTGGGCCACATCAAGAAGTCACCAAGGTCAAACTCACAGAACTCCTTCCCAAATGGTTGAATCGACAACATAAAGTTCACGTCTGGCAAACTTAGCGGCCCATCTAAGTCGAACCTGAACACATCCATATTGCCATAACAAAAATTGTCGAATGCCATTGAATCACCATCAAAGGGAAGAACAGAAGTGGGAGACGCCACTATGTTGAAGTACGAGACTATTCCTTCAGTGTTGGGACTTTCATTTGATGCAACGATCAGCGTTGTAGTGTCCTCTGTACTCAAACGCAACTTCCTCCACCGTGAAGAAGGTTCTGAGCCATACTCGTTTTCCTATCAAAGTACTTATTAACCATTTTCTCAATTTAATAAACATTTTAGGCTTTGTTTGAGAGTTTGGAGGGAAAGGAATGTAGGGAATTTAGAGGGGAGGAGAAGGAAGGGAAATGGAGAATATTTCCTCCCCTTATTTGGGAGTTAAAAAAATAGTTAGAGAGGAAGGTGGAGGATTAATAAGTTGGTTTTACCATTTTGTTCTTTTCTAATATAATTATTATAATTCACAAAAAAAATTAAATTTAAATTTTCTAAAAAAATTATTTATGTAATTTTTATATTCTTTCTCTCTCTAAAAATTATTTTCTTATAAAAAGTATTTTCTCTCTCTAAAAATTATTTTCCCCTAAAAAATTATTTTCTCTCCTTAGAAAGTATTTTCTTTCTTTAAAAAGTATTTTCCCCTAAAAAAAGTATTTTTTCTCTCTAAGAAGTATTTTCCCCTAAAAATGTATTTTCTCTCTTTAAAAAATATTTTTGCCTAAAAAGTATTTCTCTCTCTAAAAATATTTTTGTGTTCATTTAAACAATAGAAAAGAAAAAAGAAATCAGAAATAACAAAAATGTTTTATTTGAACGAGGGTAAAAAAGTAATTAATTTATTTTCCCTTTTAAAACCTCTTATATTAGGGGAACTTTATTTTTTAGAAGAATGAGGGTTTTTAGGGATTTGTAAAAATTCTTGATTTCCTCCCCTCTTATTTTTAAAACTTGCAAATAAGGAAATGAACTATCAAAACCCTCCCCTTCCTTTCCTTTCCCTATAAAATGGAACTCCCCCTTAGGGTTTTACAAGTTCAAATGATATTTATGTATCTTTTTTCCTTTATTTTACAGGCTTTTCAAACATTAATTTTTTATATAAATGTTCATGCATCTAAATATCTTTTTGTTTTTAATTTTTTCATGAAAAATAATGGGATCTTATTTATTTTATTGAATTCGAAAAAATTGCAGTGTTCTAAAAACTAAAATTGCGTGAAATTGAATAAAATGTGTGAATGACAGAATAAGTATTATCACAGAATAAACAATTTCGGGCTCAAAATGTAAATTTCACAAGTGAGTCGGTTTTTCAGTTAACGGGCTTGCTGTCCGTTTGTGCACGTAGGAGTTGGTTGCATCCCCCTGGCCATGGAATTCAATGCCTTTGGACAGGAGACTCGTCTGAGTCACAAAACAAACCAGCTAGCCCAATTAATCAGATCCAATACTCTTTGAAGTTTCTTTCACTGTCCGATCCGATCAACTAACAACGCTCACTTTTGCTGCTACGCAATCACTCTAGACTTCTATATTTTCCCGAAATTCACTTCACACGCCATTCCTTCTCCTTCTCGGTTTCTCCTCCTCCGCTTCAACATGTCAAACTGCACAGTGGAGTCTACCATGGTGGAAACCAATGATGGAGTCAAGCTTAAAACAAGGCTTTTCAAACCCACTGGAGAGATTAAACCCGACTTGGTCATCGTTCTTGTCCATCCCTACTCTGTTTTGGGTGGCTGTCAGGGCCTGTTGAAAGGTATAGCTTATGGATTAGCCGAAAAAGGTTTTAGGGCAGTGACCTTTGACATGAGAGGCGTTGGAAGTTCTTCTGGGCGGCCCTCACTCACTGGGTTTGCAGAAATTAAGGATGTCATTGGAGTCTGCAAATGGGTCTGTGATAATCTATCAGTCGATAAGATTCTGTTGGTGGGTTCTTCCGCAGGTATAATTTTACCCCCTCATTTTCCTTCATTTCTTGCTTGATGACATGGATCAAGGGGTTTTATGGTTGTCTGTATTATGCATTTGGTTGTAGGCTAGGTTGCAGTGTGCTGCCCTATGATTATTATATTTCAGATCCGTGAAATTTGTTTCGATTATGGCCCATATTGGTGCTTTTCCTTTTTGTTTGCTTATATCAGCCCTATTAAACATAATCCTGAAAATTTTACCGGGGGAGGTATTTTGGGGCTATCTTCCTCAATGGTTTGCTTGTGATCTGATCTTGGAGGTTCAAAGGAAGATGGGCAACCATCACACTGTAATTTTACAGCCTGGGTTTTGTTGTTTGTGTTCTTTGCAATACCTGAATTGCCGGGCGGATAATATTTGTAGGTCGTTATACCTTTCAGATTTAGGCATAAATCTGGCTTCTAGATTACTATTCCCTTCTACTGGGAGTTGTCTCATTGAATTTTCTGCTGCTCTGATTAGGATTTTGATTATTATGGAAATCTGAAAGGATATCTTTTGGAGAATTCCTTCAACTATTGTACTGGTGTAATTTATAGTGACAGGGTAACCAATATCAGTTGTGTGGCAGAGTTTGTGGGTAAAGTGTTTTTCAATGGCAGTGAAGACTTGTTTCAAGATTATGAGAATTTTTTAATGCTAGCTTGCAATCTTATCATTAAACTGGGAATAGTTTTATCAAAATTGACTGCTAAAGAACTGGGTTGCTTTGTTTTCAGTATTGTAAACATCTTTATTGACTTTGCCATATCTTTTTTGTGCATGTTTAATTGTTTTAATGTTACCTTTACATAGGAAGAAGTTGGATCATTTGCTCTGGTTCTTGTTTTGGCTGCAGTTAAATATTGAGTTTTTATGCTCACAACTTGTCATCATGTTGGCATCAAAGGAAATAATGATCGATGCTGATGCCCTGATGAAATATTTTGTATTTGTGTTCCCGATGGGAATTTATGAATTTGTGTATGTGCTTGAGTGTGCGACATGTTTGTGTGTCCCCAAATCATTCAGGGGTGCCCTGAGGGGAGAACTAAAAGAATTGGACGATTCTTTGGATGCAGGGGCACCAATAGCAGGATCAGCAGTAGATCAGATTGAAGAAGTCATTGGGTATGTGAGTATAGGCTATCCATTTGGCATGACTGCTTCAATCCTTTTTGGAAGACACCAAAAAGCCATACTACAATCCTCAAAACCGAAGCTCTTCATTATGGGAACTCAGGATGGATTTACGAGTGTGAAGCAGCTCAAAAACAAGCTTAAGTCTGCAGCAGGACGCGCAGAAACACATCTTATTGATGGGGTTGGACACTTCCAGATGGAAGGGCCTGCTTATGATGCCCAGATGGTGGATCTCATTGTTCAATTTATCGCATCACTGTCTTGTAAGACAAGCTACTAAAATTTTAGCTGCTAATTGGATTATGGGGTATAAAAGTTTGTCTACATGGGGGTATAAAAGTTTGTGTACATAATGCAACTTTCTTGTTCGTTTGGATTGTTCCACCGGAGATTTGACTGTTTATTTATGTTCCATGTCATCTACTGAACAAACCAGGCTCAGATTGGAAACTGTGTGTGTGTGAGAGAGAGAGAGAGCAGAAATCAAGTACCATCCATTAAGCTTTGTCATCTGGGAGAGTTACACGGCTCATTCAGCCAGATTGGACCCGGTCCAACCTGCTAGGTGCTAGCCTAAGAAATAGATAAAACCTGCTACCGATAAATATAAAACATAGTATATTAACAAAGTACAAGTTCGGGTCATTTGTCATTGCCCACTTCCACAGCTTACAAAGTTGTTCTCTTGTTAATTTGCTATTTTCAACCTTGACATCACCCAGCTCATCATACTGCCATTTCTTCCACCCTCTTTCCTGATCCGTTTATTGCCCCTGTGAAAATGTAAATACCCCATCTGGTTTATAGCAACAGAATGCAACATAAAGTGGGGAATTCTCGCAATCAATATTCACAAGACTTTGTACAATAAATGAACAAATAGACAATCAGTCATTTAGGGGGGGGGTTCAATTCCAGAATTGTATAGGGAGGCAATTATTAGCAAGTCTGAAACTGATAAATAACGAAGAAAATGAAAACACTTATTTTATTAACAACCTCGTATTACATTATGGGCTTCAATGTCCGAAAATTTGATATACAACAGAATGTGGTGAAATTCTATATACTTCCAAACAAAACACAGTTCTATGTTAGGTATTACCACTTTCACCGTCAGATGCATCTTCAAGCCTGGCTATTGCATCAGCCAGGGCCTGTTCATGTTCCTACATTCCCCAATGGACCAATTAGGCAATTATAAATTTATAATTGAAGAAATTAAAATATAGTACACTGGGAATTCGAGGAAGAAGGTTTGATGCCTACTTTTAGCATTTTCTTTGCTCTCTCCATTTCTGTGGGGTCGGGTTGATTGGCACCAAAAACATTTTCAACCTGCTCCAATTCCATTTTATCAGGTCATGTAACATGTTGACATAATAGTAGGAATTGGAGAAATTTCTAATGGTTATGCTCATACCTCCTTGATAAGGGTATCCGTATGTAGAATCTCAATATCACCTGTGGGCTTCTTCCTACCCCTATTTTGTGATAAAGTGAAATCTTTCTTAGGCTGTACCTTGGTCGTTCCTCTACCTCTTCCTGCACCGGTAACTGCACCACCACGAGACACAGACTTCTTTGTCCCCCGACCAGAGCCAGGACGACCCCCTCTGCGAGGCATTCCAGTATCTTCACCCTCCCATCGAATATCATCTGGTGATATCTGCGTATGAACTTAGCAGTTATTGACTTGGATTTGATCAAAGAAGTCAATCATAATTAGCAAAATAGAATCAATTTACTCTTATTAGATTTGCTGTTGGTTCAGAAAAAATTAATGAAGAGAAAAGTGAAAAGAAATCATGGAGAAACTCAAGATAAAATATAATCAAGAGAGAATCATTGACGCTCAAATGGAACAAAGAACTCAAGTAATTAACTGATGAGACAAACCAGAATATTGGTCTTTTAAATTTGCAAGTAGTGGCATTTTCAAATGGTAGCCCATTTACTTGCGATCAGGGCACAATTAAAACATTTTAAACAACTATTCACCAACTATGACACTAAATGACAATAACAATCTGGTTTGCCATGCTTTTGTTGTAATAAAGAAACATTAAATTCACAATGACAGATAGATGTATGAGAAGAGAGAAGTGATATCGTTTCATCATATCCCCAACATTTCCCATTAAAACCGAATCTGAATTTGGTGTGTTACAATATCGTCAAGCTAGAGGGCTTTCACATCACAGTTCCATGACTTAAAAGGAAAAAAAATATCAAGAAATAAAAGCATTACAAACAAGACTTGAGAACGAATGAGGAAGCTAGAGGCAGGTAATGCAGCATTGTAGTTAGGAACGGCAGCATAAAACCATATGAACAGAAACTTGAGCATATTATTCCTAATTTTAAAATGGATTATTCCATACATGCTTGAGTTTCATTTGTTTGCATCAAATAACGATTCCTAGAAAGGAGAGAACGTCATGACGTGGCATATGATAGGCGTTTCCCATTAATGCACGCCCAGGGAAAAGGCTTTGACTGCCAATTACATAAATTACAGATCCAAACTAGATATGCAAGGCATGCAAATAATGTTTACCTTGTCAAGTTTTTTTCAGATACTTCATATCCAATTCAAAATGAGACTCAATGTTGATATTACACAGGCAAAGAATGTTGCAAGAATTTTACCTCTTTAAGGTTGACCCACTCCCATGTTTCATTAGCAGTGTTCATATCATAAACCAAAGCATGACGACCCTACCAAATATCCACAAGTTGATGTTACTGGATGTTCATTTGACTAAATTTCTAAAGTGAGAAATACACACACCTCGGCCGAATTATAATCAGTTATAACAGCCTCATAGAAGTGATTGTCTTCTGGCCACCTTGTCCAAACTTTCTTTCCAAGCAGAGGATCGTAAGAGGCTGCCTCAGCTGGTTCATTCGTTGCAAAGGCACCTGAAGAACCCTGATTATTAGCTTGGGTCCTTCCAGTATGACCTGCAGAAGGGAACTGCACTGACTTCATTAAAGATGTGGTAGTCAATGTATTTTGTTGTTTTAAAACAGGGATCAGTGATCAAAAAGCAAGTGAATATCAGTAATTCAGTATCTTGTTTTCTATCAATATTCCAAAACCATCTCACTTACTGATTTTGGCTTTTTGGTCTTTGCTCCTGGTGGAGGTCCACGCCCCAATGATGATGATGACAGTTTCATAGATGGATGACCTGCTGGAGACGGTGCACCCAAGGATAAGGGAGCTAAGGATTGTGATGTTTTTTGTTTCTTATGAGATGCTGACACAGTAGGGCTGGGTATATGGTCATGAGCTGGTTGAGCACTATTTCCTGTGCCAGGTTGGAGTCCCATGGCCTTTCTCCACTCCCTAAAAGCACAAATTGGTTACACTCCAGATCAATAACAAACCATGTTTTCTACAATGGCATAAGGAAACGCTCAGCAGAAAATAGCAAAATGTAATATGACCTTATCCTGAGGATAATGTCATCAGCATTGACTCTAGATAGAAGTTCTCTATGTTCCTCATCAGACACTCTTAGCTCCTTCCTAAGCTCTGTAATTAGACTTTCTTTATCCTAAAGTGCACAGGAACCAAAAAAGAATAAAATACTTTATTGCGCATATCCAAGATAATTTGCATATAGCTTAATTAACAAATCACGGAATAAATACCCAAGAAATTGCATCAGACTGAGCTTTAAAAGCCCGCAGGATAGATGTGTATGCTTCTTGCTCAATGTTGTGTATTTGAGTTTCCATGTCATTCTGTACCCTGGAAAATGGACCAGACCCAACAAAGGCTGATCTTCCATTTCCAGCCACATGGCCTGGACGTGGAAATCTACTATGATGTGAAGGAGGAAGATCATTGTCTGTTCCTGCAATTATTTCAGATCATAGCAACTATTATTCAAGAACAATTTTGAATACAAGAGACATAAAGCAGGCTAGTAACACAATTAAAATCAATTTCTCTGGTTCACAAGCATATCTGATATGTTCCATCATCTCAATCCGTGAGATTTGGTTTTACCATGGAAAAAGTTGTGGCAGCAGAGCAACCTGGTGTTTACTTTACAGTGTCCAGAACAAGACTATTAAAACTGTAGAGGATGAGGACCCATAATAAGTAAACTTAGTGGATAATTTCAGGATTTTCAATTTCCCAGAAGGCAAGACATGCATGAACAGAAAGGGGAAAAAGAAAAACCCAAAAAATGAAAAGAAATATAGATAAGCTAAGAATATAGAACTAAGCCGAATTCTTGCTCAAGTCATTGTGTCTCTACAATCAATCAGCAAGATATAACATTAATGAGCATAATCTAATTACTATTCCAAAGTTGACTGTTGATTATTCACACTTTAGTGAAACCCTACTTTCATGGGCGACTTATATCTGGGAACAGCTCTAAAATAAGCAGAGTCATAAATTTTAGAGGTCCATGTTCAATTTACCAACAGCCTTCTTTCTTAAACATGACCAGGTACGTTGACAGGAAAAAAAAGGGGGGGGGTAACGTTGTGAAGTTTAAGGTCAGTGGGAATATAACTTACTGGCCAAATTTACATATGGCACCTTCCAATAATAATGTCAAACAAGGAAAAAATGATTAGAAAGAATGTAAATAAATTAGAATAAGCAGTAAGCCTGTCCGAAATAAAAAATAAAAACAACAACAAAAAAACATGAAACAAAACATTGATAAGCTTAAATTTGTTATCCAATGTACTTCTGCACACGTTCATTAATTGAGAGGCCATTGAAATGTTCCGCACCCGGCCAAGGAAGCAAGCAAAGAGAAAGAATGATCAGCCTCTGGACGAAATTAACCTTGTAAACAGAAAAAAGTTGAAAGACTAGAGGAAAAAAGGAACATCAGAAAAATTATCTCTTTTTCACTCCATGAAGGGGGTGATATCATATACTCACTGGAGGTCAAAAATCAAAAGCTCCTATGAACTCGCCACAAATATCCTATAAGACAGTCTCAGAGCCACTAGAGACATCGGCCCCCTCCTCCCCAATAACGTCTACCTCTAAAAAAACATGAAAAGGAACAAAGGGCCCTCTAATATTGCCGCTCTGACAGCAAAAGCAATATCTAGGTTTTCCATTCACCATCACTGAAGAGATAAGAGTAGCCAGTAGGTAGACAAAGCTCTTTCTATGAAGAACCTAATCTAAGATTCTCCAGTGGACTGATCATAAGTCTTTTTTCAAACTTCAACTTAGACACCAAGGTCAAATTACTTCAACTTCTCACATTATCCACAACTTCTTTAGCAACTGAGGTAGCATCTAGACCTAGTGATGATCTTTATACACACTAGTGAACTAGCTAATCGGCCTGAAGTCATGATTAAAATCAATGAGTAAGCTAAAAAATCAGTTATGGTAAAAAGGAGTAATTAAAATTTTTTCTTGAGTAACTTCATTCCCTGATAATGTGGGAAATCAAACAGGTATTATCGAACATTTACCTTATTATGCGACGTAATAGCTTGGGTTATAAACCATATTGATGAGTGAATAATTAGCACTATATTATTCAAAAATTCAAAAGCCTCATAGAAAATGTCAACCAATCAGCTGCAGGGAGACAATGATTCTCGTCCATCAGAAGAATTAAATTCATCCAAGAAACAACTACCTTACCCTGAGTGAACATTTGGTTGGAAAAGGTCCATAAAGTAATCGTTTCTGAGATCAAAATTTCACTTTCGATAAAAACAAAAACAGCAGTAATAGCTTAAAACATCAAAAGAACATACAGCCTATAGAAAAGGTTGAACGGCGCCCGCCGGGGGGGGGGGGGGGCGCGGTGGGGCGGGTCGCAGAAGCCTAACAATTAATTCAAAGATAAGAGTTGTAAAACTTCAATTGCAATCCAGTGTCATTAAAAACCGGTGCAATTTCAGTTGTGAGACTTGTCACCATAATGCAATAAGATGAGATCATAATAATGAAGTATAAACTCATTTGATCACCAAGAATCGTTAAGATTTTGAAAATTAAGGGATTACAGAAAAATAATGTTAAGAAAATCATCTCTTTGAAACAACCCACCACTGCTATCAGAGAGCTCGTAATCCATTGAAACCGGCAACTTAAGTTCCAAACCCCGTCACAACAAACAGTGGGAGCTCAAATCAAATCAAGTGCTCCAACAAATTAGCTGCTGACCGATGCTAAAGATTCAGAACAGGAAATTGAAAACAATTAATATCGTAATTCAGAACAAAAACAGAAGGAACAATCGAATCGAAGAGGTATAGCGGCTGAGCGAACGTGATCGATGTGTTTCAGCCTGTTGAGGGCAGAGTTGTGTAATTTTTCTAAAGAGTTGGGGCTAATTTATAATTTTATTATAATTTAGAGGCAAATGGACAATTTACAGCCCGTCTTATCCCCGGCATCAAACACGTCGGGATAAATCTTTTTAACGTAGGTAGGACGACGTTGGAAAAAAATAAAAAATCAACGAGTTTCATTTTCGTCATTAGGAAATTGTTAGAAATGTTCGTTTGATTAGTTTGGATGTTCCTTGCCAGATTTTACAGATTTTTTTAAATATAGATAAAGTTTAAGTGAGTCACAGTCGGAGCCACATCAAAATTAGAGTATACAGAGCAATGTTATCAGATTTGGACTGGTCATCGATCCGGTCGGGGTATTGAGTCAGTGAGTCACTGATTGAATCACATAACTATGACCTAGTCTTGAAAGCTATACTATATTTATAAATTATACAACTATACTTATAAATATATATAAAAAATGAGTTTACAAAATAAAAGTACCTAAAACATTTTTACAAGTTAAAAACATGAATAACTCAATTAACTAGAAACAAAATTAAAGAAGATGAGTTTACAAAATAACCTACAAAATCCAAACACAATAAAATTATGACCAAGAATCAAAATGTGGTGTATCAATGAAAGACTCTCTATCATCATTAAAAAAATGCACCAATATAATGTGACTTTGCTGTAGTGATTTGTTTGCTGAAAAATCTGCAAGATAAATACATGGATAGAGCAAGGCTACTGAGACTGATACGTGGGATGCTGCATAATTTCCTGAATTGTAATTTTGTTTATATATACAGGGAAGCTAACATATGTGCATACTCTTTAGCTAATTTTAATTTTGTGCATGAAGAGCCTTTTGTAGTGTTAGACAATCCTCCCAGATGTGTTTTGGGATGTCTGTACAATGACTTTGTGGGTAGTTCTTACACATGTGATGTGATAATACAGGAATGAGAAAGAGCTAATAACCCCATTTGTTACCAAAAAAATAATAAAAATAAAAATAAAAATGCACCAACCGGCCGGATTTCACAGACTCGGCTGGTTCACCGGTTTTATCCAAACTCGGTGGTCGGACTGATTTTGACGCATAACCAATCCAATTAGTGGCTTAAACCGGTTTGGTGACCGGTCGCCAGTTTCCGGGTCAACCCGACAGATCTGAGCTGGTTTTGATAACTATGATACAAAGGTAAACATAGGAATAAAATCATCCTATAATTTGAATTTAAACTTATAATTTTATAAGTTTAAGTCAAGCGTTCTATCAACTCGATATTTTATTAGTGATTTTTTGGATTTTTAGTTGCATTGGATTTAATTACTTTCCATAGGAATGGTAAAAAAAAAAACAAGTAATTCAATGATTAATATCATTTATCAATATCATCATCTCACTCAGGTGAGATGATGATTAATATCATTGGAGTGCATTTGCTGCACTCCAATTAGCAGCTTTGTTTTCAACAGAGAGGCAAAGCCATATGTAAAACTTTGATCTCATACCTTCATTGCTCTCTAATTCATGCTTTGGTGGTGTGAACGTATCCGAAAAGGACCAAAATGACGAGTGAAATGAAGAAGGTTGAAACGGGAATTTAAATGTGACAAGCCTCTAACGATCAAGACTCAAAGAAAGGAAATTGATGGTCAGGATTTGTTGGGACCAAAGTCAAAGAAACTCCCTAACCCATCCACACGTTGACCCATCTCCATAATTTAAAGTAAAACTAGAATACAAACGTTACAGAAACTCCACCTTGTTTTAAAGGAACTAAGGAAGTTAAATAAGTTATTTAATCATTTTATATATTATGTATTCTTAACTTATACTCCCTCTGATCCTTATTATAAGACATCAACTACCAAAATATTTTGGTCCTTATTATAAGACATCAATTACCTTTAACCAACCCATTTATTTCTATTTTCCAAATATACTCTCTTTTTTTACTAACTCTTTAAATTCACATTATTAAAGTAGGGGTAAAGTGGGAAATATTTATTATTTCTGAACCAATTTAATGACTTAACTTCTATTTTTTTGGTTTGTGAGAAATGGTGGTTGATGCCTTATAATAAGGACCAGAGGGAGTATTAGTTTATTAGTCAAATTAATTAATTTGAAGAAAAAAATAAAAATAGAAGTACTCTAAAATAATTTAATCAGCTTTCTTAATCTCTTTAAAAAAGTCAACTATGTCTTATAATTAGAATCAGAGGAAGTATAAAATTTCCTGTAAAAATAAGAAACATAGTACTCCTCCTATCTGAAATATAGGATATGATTTATAGTACAAGTTATATTATAAAATATGTTTTATATTTAAGATTATAAGTAATATCATCTATATTGTGAAACAACTCTCAAAATTCCAATCATAATCCTTCAATCAGTTTATGAATATATATTAATTGGTTTTATGATGAAACAAAATTAAAATCTCAAAATGATAATTAAATTGAATTGAATATGGATAAAAAAGGACCGCTAAATTTTTTAGTTTTATTTAAAAAAAAACATGGCAAATTTTTGCAGTTGCAGATTGCATAGCCAGACCACAACTGCCATGGTCAACAAAAACACAACAATGCTTTCTCATTTCTCTCTCATCAGCACCGCATCACTCTCTTCCTTCTCCTTCTGCTCCCTCCGTCGCTCCTCCAATTTCCATTTCTACCCTTCTGCTTTCTTCCATTTCCAATCGGCTCCTCTCCGCCTCTCTTGCGCTTCCGGTGGCCGCGTTCCCATGGATTCACCGGCGCAGGACCTTACAGCTTCCGTTCATTCTCTGACCCAGGATTTGAAGAACCAGAGCCTCGAAAGCCTTGCTAGCGCAGATGCTGATCGTAATCACAGTGAAAAACCTCGGTCGAAGCTCGAAGATCTGAATTGGGATCATTCCTTCGTCAGAGAATTGCCTGGTGATCCTAGAACTGATTTGTTTCCGAGAGAGGTTGGCCGCTTTTAATTTTTATTTTGTTTTTTTTGATGTGACGATGAACTTTATTATATAGAGTAAGAGTAATTACATAAGCCTTAAGGTTTGATGAGATGGCCTCTTCGATGCTAAAGCAGTAACTATACGTTTATAAAATGGGGCAAAAAAAAAAAAATGCAGAGCAGTACAAATAGAACTGAAGAAGATAGGTTGGAATTAATATTGCGTTGGGATTAGGCTTGTGTCGGACAACAATGGAATCAGTGAAGATGTACAAGTTAGGAACAAAGATATTGTTCTCTCTTACGCTCACTAAGTTGCTTGTGCAGTGTCAAAGACAGATTCTAAGGTGGTATGTAGCATAGGAAACTGGACTGTGTTGCCCTCTCTTTCATATATTTCTTCTACCCTTTTCATTTCAGGTGCTGCATGCTTGTTATACCAAAGTATCACCGTCAGTTGAAGTTGATAACCCCCAACTTGTAGCTTGGTCGGAATCAGTTGCTGACTTCCTTGATTTGGACCACGGAGAGTGAGTGTTTTAGGTTTACTGCCCTGCTTTTGGATTTACTGAAGTACTTCAATATTGATACACTGAAGCAACGCTAAGTTTCTATATCAAAGTATCTTGAAGAGGGATTCCTATATGACAAATTTAGATTATTTGTTGCAGCTATGTAATATTTTCAATATTCTGGCTGTCTCTTGTCTGTATTTTCTGTCCACCTCTTCTCTCGCTCTCTCTCTCACTCAAAATTATGTTCCCATGCCTTAGGATTTCCTTTTCAGGTACTAACCATCACTGTGCCTGAGTTTCAGGTTTGAAAGACCAGATTTCCCCCTTCTGTTCTCAGGTGCATCATCTTTGGTTGGAGCGTAAGTTTCTTCATGTCATCAGACATCATGCTATTTAGTAGTGCCTCATATAGCCCATTAATGGTGTTCTGTTGTACAGGTTGCCTTATGCTCAGTGTTATGGAGGACATCAATTTGGTATGTGGGCTGGGCAACTGGGTGATGGCAGGGCAATTACACTTGGAGAGGTACTAAATTCAAAGTCTGAAAGATGGGAGCTGCAACTGAAAGGAGCTGGGAAAACTCCTTACAGTCGGTTTGCAGACGGTCTTGCAGTATTACGTAGTAGCATCAGGGAATTCCTTTGCAGTGAAGCAATGCACCATTTGGGGATTCCTACAACTCGTGCCCTTTGTCTTGTGACAACTGGAAAGTTTGTCACGAGAGACATGTTCTATGAGTATGCTAATCTAAATTAAAATAATGTAGACTGTTGCTTGTCTGCATATCTATTTGATGTCATATTTGTAAAACCTGTTGCATTTTTTGAAGAAAAAACGCCCGCCTCTAAGGAAGATTGAATTAGCTGATGACCCCACTATTATCATGCAAAAGTTATAGTTGCAAATATTAATGACTTGAATGAGGAAAAACCTTAAATTTGAATATCCTTGATAAAATATTATGAGTTATTTATTTTTTTTGAATTTATTTTTTTAACTTTATTTTGTTTCCAGTTTGGCTTTCTTCAGCTTTATTTATCCTTTCTTTTATTTGAAGTTTGAGTTAGATTTTCTTTTACTTTTATTTTCAGTTAGGGTAAGTTATTGTTGCATTTGGGGCTTTATAAACTGCCCCGAGTTATATTCATTGTAAGAGCTTTTGATGAATTATTGTTGACTGTTGAGAATAAATATTCTCTCCCATTATCTTGCTATACCTCCATCCTTTCTCCTTCCCCTCCCCATTTTTACTTCCCGCATTCTACATCAATCTTTTTCCTATGTAATAGGAGAATTTTGTGTTTTAATTTAAAGTTGTGTTAATGATGAAATAATGGATTTGGCTGGGGACTGCAGTCTTGGTTTTAGAATTCGTAATCTGCTTGTGCTAAAATTTATTAAATGAAGGTTGTATAAATCTCCCTCTTGCAGTGGCAATCCTAAGGAAGAACCTGGTGCAATTGTTTGTAGAGTTGCACAATCTTTTTTGCGTTTTGGGTCATACCAAATACATGCCTCCAGAGGTGAAGAGGACATGGATCTTGTTCGTGCTTTGTCTGACTATGCCATTAGACATCACTTTCCTCATATTGAGAACATGAGTAAGAGTGAAAGTTTGTCTTTTAGTACTGGTGGTGAAGAAGATTCTGTTGTGGATCTTACTTCAAACAAGTATGCTGGTATTTAACTAAACTTCTTGGGTTTTCTCTTTTAGTGACCATCTTAAAAGTGGATTCAGTCTACTGTTCTATATACTTACTATTAGGTTTTTCTAAGTGCATCTGAAAGATCAGCTTATCTGATCATGTGTCCATCATCAGTAACTATGTTGAGATTTTATGGTTGAGTTTGTGCCTGTGTGTGTGTGTTCAATATCTGATCATAGCCAGACTCTGTAATTAGAGTTAAGACCATGCAGATTTGCACAGCAAGAAATTGTGATGGGTCTGCATCGTCTGTTTCAGAGCTCAATTAATTTTCTTCAATTTCAGTTACATTGCCCCTTGAAAATAATAGTCATATTATTATGTAATATGTGAGTTAAAAGAAAAGGCATGCACACTCCTTGGATATCAGACTACATTGTGACTGTCTACTTATTATTTTTATGGGAGCTTTTCTGTCTTTCAAATAAATGCTTGTTAAATTTGTTTGGATGGAACTTTATCTCAGCATGGGCTGTGGAGGTTGCTGAGCGTACTGCTTCTTTGGTTGCAAGCTGGCAAGGGGTTGGATTCACTCATGGGGTGCTGAATACTGATAATATGAGCATTTTGGGTCTCACTATTGATTACGGTCCATTTGGGTTTCTGGATGCTTTTGATCCTAGATTTACCCCAAATACCACCGATCTTCCTGGTAGAAGATACTGTTTTGCCAACCAGCCTGATATTGGCTTGTGGAATATTGCACAGTTTGCAACAACTTTATCTGCTGCTAAGTTAATAAATGAGAAGGAGGCGAACTATGCTATGGAAAGGTGGGTGCAATCTTGAAACCATGCTCTCTCTAAATTGAGACTGGTCTAAATGGCTGTTAAACTTATTATCTCCTTCTTATGAGTTTTACTTCCGTTTTTTTATGTTTATTCTATGTTTTCTTAGATATGGGACCAAATTTATGGATGACTATCAAGCAATAATGACCAAAAAACTCGGCCTGCCCAAGTATAATAAGCAGCTGATAAGTAAACTTCTTAGCCATATGGCTGTTGATAAAGTTGATTACACAAACTTCTTTAGGCTACTTTCCAATCTAAAAGCAGATACAAGCATTCCAGATGACCGGTTACTGGTCCCACTGAAGTCAACTCTGCTAGATATTGGTCAGGAGCGTAAAGAAGCCTGGACTGATTGGGTGAAAGCCTACATTCATGAGGTACAGTTGGTTTTTAGTTTTGCTAAATTGGTACATGGTTTAGGTGAGATTTTATTAAAACGATCACTTCTTAGAAGTGCTGCATCAAGTGTTGTTTCAAATATGGAATTTGTTGTACTATGGTCCTTGGTAACAAGGTGTCTGAGAACACCTCTTTAGTGGCTAATTAACTTTGCCCGTCGATGAATTGGCTGATTTTGAACTTCCTGATGCGGAAACACATTTATAATCTTTTTATTTCTTGTAAGTTTTACAAATTGTTGAATTGATTAGAAAGGTATATCTACTCATTATTTTTGGGGCTATACAGCTTTCTACCAGCGAAATTTCAGATGAGCAGAGGAAGATCTCAATGGATTCTGTGAATCCCAAATATGTTCTCAGGAACTATCTCTGCCAGACTGCAATTGATGCTGCAGAAATGGGTGATTTTGGAGAAGTCCGTAGATTGCTTAAACTGATAGAGCGTCCATTTGATGAGCAGCCAGGAATGGAAAAATATGCCCGCTTGCCTCCAGCTTGGGCGTATCGACCAGGTGTATGTATGCTCTCTTGTTCTTCATGAGTTGCTCTCTCAGTCGGATATTCTTAATACTACATATCGTACTAATTAGAAACCATAGAGAAGGGGGAAAACAAAAAGAGAGAGAGAAAAAAAAGTAGAGAGAGTATGATGTGAGGAAATTGAGAGTATATATATTGTATGTATTAGTTAAATTCTGTTTGTGTTTAACAAGATATAAAATGTATTGGTTGCATGCCATTTTTTTGTTCAAGATTTGAAGTCACAGATGCCTTGCAGGTCAAAGCCATTGTTGTATTGGTTAATTTTCATTTTCCTTCGATGATCACATATGAAGTCAATGTCTTTTTGCTATAGTGTTTGTTATCTTGGCCGCAAATGCCAATTCGTAGGATTTGGTAAACTAATATTTTTTTTGGAGTGAAATTTAAATTATTTATAAGCGTGGCCCAAAGTTTCATGGTTCTCATTTAATTTGTTTGTAGAAACTTCTTAGTTGCGATTGATGATTTCATTATACAAATTTATCTTTTTTTGTTTCTTGTCTGTAGGGTGAATTTAATCTCGTCTAAAATGAGTTTTTTAGAACTTTCATCTCACGCACCTTATTAAAACTTTCATTATTTTCACAGGGACCTTACCATAGTGTGAAACAAATGTGATGGGAGTTGAATTTATAATTTATTTTAGATTTAGTTTTTATATGAACTTAAGAGCATAGTAATTTCACACGCACGTATTTTTATGAAAAACTCAGCTTGCATCTAAATAAGAAATTAACATTTTTCATGCCATAATTGTTTTTTTTTTATTATTAATTCATCAGTATTTAGTGCTATTAGCAACCGTTAGGTTTGCCAGAATGTAAATCAAGAGTAGGGGGAACCTGGCCTCTGTTGTTCAGAACGCGGAATGTTGCGATGGAAAACTTCATCATGAATAAAAAAATTGAAAATATACTATTCTAACTATTATAATCAATTTTTTTAGCAAATATTCAGATGAAATTTTAATGGTTAAATTTCATTTATTTAATTAATATTTATTTTTTAATATTATTATAATATTTTTATAGGATATTAAATATCAACCATTAAAAAGTTGATTTTATTGTTTATGTAAGGTGACAAGTTACTGGAGATATTCCCGGGGCATGAACTACTATACTATGTATTGCTTATGTGACAATGAGAGTTGGCACAGATGGTAAGGGATTCAGAATTAGGCCTTTGGGTCGTGGGTTCGATACCCTCTGCCATCGCTGAGACTCCTTTGGTAGACGATCTCGTAAGTCTCCAGTAAGTGCTCATAAAGCCCGGGGCTGTGTCCTGACCTTGGTAGGGAACTGGTGTCGAACCCTTCCAAAACTATCGAGTATAAAAAAAAAATGTATTGCTTATGTAATGATTATTGTGAACAGTCTTCATGGGAAGAAAAAAAAAAAAAAGAGCCTTCTGGAATAATTGCGGGTCCCATAACACTTAAAATGGGTGGGATTTAAGTCTGGCTCTCAAAAAAATTTAATTATCTCTACTCTTACACCTAATAAATAATTTATTGTGTTGAGTGGTTGGTGCCCATAAAAAAAAAATTATTGTTAAATTTACACTTTAACAAATGAAAATAATTTAATTTAAATATATTTTAAATGTAAATAATTGAAATTGAATCTATTAATATTTATAATTTATCATATTTAATAAAAATATATTAAATTCATACATGAATGGAAACATAAAAATAGTAAATTCAATGAGTCAAATTGTATGTTTGACCACAATGTTGATTGAGATTTAGAGGGATTTTATCCTATACATACGGGAGATAACAAGTGAAACAAAAACAAAGATTTTTTTTTTTTTTTTGTATCTCACCTGGTTTATCAGAATTTTTTATTCCGACTAGTCGGGATCTTGTCCCATATCAGGCCTATAGTCACAGGGGAAGAACTCACAACACCATTTTCTCTATTCTCATGTTTCAAATTGAGGATGTGATTAAAGGGAAGCAAGTTCCTTTCCATTTACTCGGTAAACAAAATAAAAGATGATTTCATTGCACCGTAGTCTTTTACTTTTTGGAATAAGCTTGCGAAAAAGAAGCCCATGTCTTAAGATACATGAATCACCAAAACTATAAAAAAATAATTTTATGGTTTTTATAAAGAAGGAATCACAACACATTACTTGACTTTCTTACACGGATTTTTATAAAATCCAAGATTATTTAAAAATTTTGTTATAAGCATTTTCTTATAAAATCGAAAATCATTTTTATTAATGATTTTTATTTGTTATACCCAATTCTTAGTTTGACAATAAAAAAAAGGTCTTGATGCCTCATTTGTTTAATACCATCATCATTATTATCAATTATCAATCATTAAATAAACATAAAAATTTCATCCGTTAATAAATATCTAAGCTGTGTAGCGTTTAATTTTATGGTTGAAATTACTGGCAAAGGAAAGTCTATGATTGAAATTTGGAAAAAAGATAGAATTTTTTTTTTTTTGAAAATTATAAAATTTCAAATCATGTTTATTATCAAGTGTTGGTAAAGGAATGATGAAATTTATAAACAATTCACAACCTATGTTTTAAGAATTTTCTCATTTAAGATTTTACAATTTTAAATTTCTTTTTCTTATACTTTTCCCCCCTTAGATTTCTTCTTCATTTTGATGTCCCAATAGTCAATAACCGAACCAAATATAAATGTCCACCAAATTCTCCTTTGCCGTACGTTGCTTTGTTGGAAGACTCCATAGAACTGTTTATCTGTGGGCCCATCATGAGCTTCAAGCCTTCACTACGTGGCGGGTCCTTTACGGACTTGGCTTTGGTCCGCTGCCAATAAACATCTGCTGTCGCCTGTCATAATTTTCCCTGAAATTACGCCGTTTTCACGTAAAAACAGTGTCATAGGCTTCTTTTTAAAAAATATTTATTATAGGATACTAAAATGATACTTCACAAATTCTTAAAAAATATTTTATAATCTTAAAAAATTATATTAAGATTTTAAAAAAATATTATAAAATATATTCTTCATATTAATCAATACACTGAAATATTTTCACTGTAATTTATCCATCAGTATCTTAAAATATTTTTTAAAAATTATAAAATATTTTTTCAATATCGTGACAACTTGAAAAGTCTTTAAGTACTTTAAAATATTTTTTAAAAAAATCACCAGTCACTGTTATTTACGCCAAGATGGTACAGTTAATGACAACGGACGGCAGTGGACCAAAGCCAGGTCCCTCCTTTACATTTTGAAAATTCAACGAATTTGGAGTCGCAGAGGACGTCATCCGTGTTACACACGTCCAAGAAGACGGCTTGAGCTTAACTTGCCTCATTCACTTCCCAGTGACCCCACTCTTGATGGAGCCCTCGCTTCCGCATATTCAAAGTTCAATCGCGTTCCTTATCTTCCAGTTTCCAAACTCTCTGAAGAAAATTGATTCTGTGTATGGCTTCTTCTCTGAATCCCCTTCTCTGTTTTCTGATTCTGTGCCTGCCTTCTGTTTGTGTTTTTGCCCAAACCAGAAGAAGTAATATCAAAGTGGGCGACTCTTTCACCGCAGATGGCAACAACAACTCATGGGTGGTTTCACCTTCTGGGGATTTTGCTTTTGGGTTTCAACCACATAAAAACAACAGTTTCTTCTTGCTGTCCATCTGGTATGCCAACATTCCAAGCAGAACCATCGTTTGGTATGCCAATGGAGATAATCCTGCTCCAAAGGGGTCAAGAGTTGAGCTTACTGCTTCGGAAGGGCTTAAGCTTACTTATCCTGATGGTCGACCTCTGTGGACACCAAACCCATCTGGTAGTGTTGCTTCTGGTTCCTTGAATGACTCTGGCAACTTTGTTCTTCATGATGGGACATCTAACTCTGTCTGGGAGACCTTCAAGAATCCTAAAGACACCATGTTGCCCTCACAGACTTTGGAGAAGGGAGAAAAGCTTTCTTCTCGGAGGTCAGAGGTGGATTTCGCACGGGGGAGGTTTCAACTTGTTCTCCAGAATGATGGTAATCTTGTGTTGCATTCTGTAAATCTACCATCAGAGTATGCTAATGAAAATTATTTCGATACTGGAACTTTTGAATCCAATAGTTCAAGTCCTGGAATTCGACTAGTCTTCAACGAATCTGGAGAATTTTATGTTTTAAGGGAGAACAATGGTACATACAACTTCTCAGACCAGAGCTTACCCTCTCCAACCCAATTTTATCTTCGAGCTACTCTTAATTTTGATGGAGTTCTCGCTTACTATCGACATCCTAAGGGTTCATCTGGAACTTGGACACCTATCTGGTCAGAGCCAGATAATATCTGTAGTGCAATGCTCATCAGTGAAGGAACAGGCATTTGCGGATATAATAGCATTTGTAGATTGGGTGATGATAGTAGGCCAAATTGTACATGCCCCCAAGGTTATTCCCTACTAGATCCTGATGATCCATATGGTAGTTGTAAACCAGATTTCATACAGGGCTGTAAAGAAGATGAGCTTAGTCAAGGGAAAGATCTATATGATTTTGTGGAGTTGCAAGATACTGATTGGCCTGGCTCTGATTATGTGCTTCTAAAGCCTTTTACAGAGGATGCGTGCAAAAGGGTCTGCATGGAAGATTGTTTTTGTGCCGTTGCCATTTTCAGAGCAGGTGACAGTTGCTGGAAAAAGAGGTTTCCACTTTCAAATGGCAAGTATGACACGAGTCTTAATGGCGGTAAGGCTCTTGTCAAGGTGAGGAAAGGCAATTCCTCCCTAATTGGTCCTTCTGGTCCTCCAATCATCGTAAGAAAGAATCAGTACACTTTGATTTTGGTGGTTTCTGTCCTCTTGGGTAGCTCTGCCTTTCTTAATCTCGTATTAATTGGAGCATCCTGTCTAGGCTTTTCCCCCATTTACCAATTCAAGAAGCAGCTTTCAAATGTTTACCGAAGTGACAGTGCTGTTGAACGCAATCTGCATTGTTTTACTTATAAGGAGCTTGAAGAGGCCACAAATGGATTCAAGGAAGAGTTAGGAAGAGGAGCTTTCGCTGTTGTTTACAAAGGAGCCATTAACATGGGTTCTGCGGTAAACGTAGCAGTCAAAAGGTTGAACACCTTTCTTTTGCAAGAAACTGAGAAGGAATTCAAGAATGAAGTTGATGTCATTGGTCAGACCCATCACAAGAATTTAGTTCGGTTGCTTGGGTTCTGTGCGGATGGAACAGAAAGGATGTTGGTTTATGAGTATATGAGCAATGGCACATTAGCTAGCCTTCTTTTCAGTGACACAAAGCCCAACTGGAAACTACGTCTAAAAATGGCATTTGGGATTGCAAGAGGACTTGTTTACTTACATGAAGATTGTGACACCCAGATCATCCACTGCGACATAAAGCCTCAAAACATACTCCTAGATGACTACTTTAATGCTCGTATCTCTGACTTTGGATTAGCCAAGCTCTTAAACATGAATCAGAGCCGAACCCACACAGCTATAAGGGGAACAAAAGGGTATGTTGCACTTGAATGGTTCAAGAACATGCCTATCACGGCCAAAGTAGATGTCTATAGCTTTGGTGTATTGCTGCTGGAGATAATCTGTTGCAGAAAATGTGTGGACATGGAACCAGAGAATGAGGAGAGAGCAATATTAGCAGATTGGGCTTATGACTGCTACGCAACAGGTTCTCTGGAGGCTTTGGTTGGAGAAGATCAGGAGGCACTAGATGACAAGAATAACCTGGAAAAGTTGTTAATGATTGCTATTTGGTGTACACAAGAGGACCCAACTCTTAGACCCACCATGAGAAAAGTTTCTCAGATGCTTGAAGGAGATGCTGAAGTGCTTGCTCCACCATACCATAACCCAAATAGTGTGACTACTGATCACTATTTATCACTCACCTTGGATGGTTGACAGTGTGGGATTTACTTTATCTGATTATATTATTCTGTCCTCTATGAATTCTGTAAGTTGCCTGTGTCTATTAGTTGTGCTTTGCCTTGTAGCCCCATTGATATTTCCCTTAAGTTTTAAGGAATGGAAATATATTATCAGTTTACTCTGTTTTTGGAAGATAAAGTGCATTTGTTGTTGGGTATTCCTATAGTTTGGTAATGTTGACGGAAAATAATAATACTAATCGCGCTACTATTTTCTTTCCACACAGATTCATGAGTTTTAAGTTTTGGAATCTCCTTCTGATAATATAGGTTACTCCGACGTCCTATATTTAGGATGATAGTATATCTTTTGGTGGTTAATTATGGTGTTTTAACTGTCGCCTCCTAATCCATTGTGTCCAGAATTGCTGGTTAAACCTGTAAACGAGTTACTGATTTTTATCAAAAGCAAAAGTTTGTCCTTAATATAAAATCCATTTTAATAAAGAAATTGAAATTGAACTATAGATACAATATTAAAGACAGTATAATTAACACTTGCATAAACCGTGTGTTTGTTTTTCCCCGAACCACACGGCAATGTCGGTATAATTTTTTTTTTTTGGCGGAAAAATATCTGCTTACTTCTGTTTAGTGCTTATTTGCTTAATTAACGAGTGGCTATAAATTTCCCATGAAAATCCGTTGACAAAATTTATCACTTGGCAAAATTAATATTTAGATGCAGGTTGTTTAACTAATTACGATATAGTATAACCCGAAAACCCCCCGCCCTCCCTGCTTTTTCCTTAATTGTAGTATTTCTATAATTAACTTAACAAATGATTAAATGAAATTACAGAATTGATTTTGTTTTTCTTAGAAAAGTTGCCGGTTATGGGGAGTTTGTTAAATGCATGTCGGGGAAGTAATAATTTGTTGATTTTTTTTCCAAAAGTGTCCCTTTCTCGTCTTTAAATGATGTCGACGATGTATTGTTTTCAGAATCCGGATGATTTCTGGCCACGTCTCGGTTTTCCCGGAAACTGCTTCATTTACTCAAGAAAATCTTATGTTATATGTATATATAACATAAGATTTACATATATTAATGAACTGAGCACAAAAAGAAATATCATTTTGATCTGAATCAAATTTGGGGGTTGATAAAACGACGATCTCTGATGGAGTTCACGCCAGGAAGCTCAGGGTACATAGAATTGTATCCTGAGAGGAAAGTGTCGGTTTTCAAGAACCCTTACATTCTCGCTCTCACAGCAGTGGCAGGTATAGGTGGTCTCCTCTTCGGCTACGACACAGGTAATTAATGTAGCTATTACAATGCAATACATTCAATTTTGCATGAAAAGATTACATTTTTAAAGTCTTAAAATATTGGGGATTGATGATGATTTCAACATATATTATTGTTAATTCTATATTTTGCAAGTCCAAAGTTCAGCTCAGTCAGTTTGCGATATTATAAATCGAAGTTTTCTGCAAAGTTTGTTAATTTTTAATTGGACTTAGAGAAAACTTCGATAATAATAATAATAATAATAAGTGGTCGTGCTTCTTTTTAATCGCTCTATACGTTACAGGTGTTATATCAGGAGCACTTCTGTATATTAAAGATGATTTTGAAGAGGTGAATCAGAGTAGTTTCCTGCAGGTATATATATAAGCTTGTGTGTGTTTCCTCTTGATTATTCTAAATCTAAAGAGTTCAAAATTAAATTAACCCATATCAAGCCCTGTTTCACATTTCACGCATCAGGCAAACAAAAAAAAAAAAAAAAATCCAGCCTTTCATGTCTAAACAAAGCATGGACCCACCTACCACTTAGACGAGTTCGGTTTCTCTCAGAAGCATTTTTCTAAGTATCTCTCAGAAGCTCTAATCATGTCCGTTTATATGATTTGAGCACTCAGAAATTGTCATGATCAAATGAGATTAAGGGTTCACATACGCTTCTGAGGGGATACTGAGAAAAAAGGCCTCTGAGGAGATCTACTTCCCCACTAAGACTTGGGAACTCCAGCTTGGATCTTTTGTGCTCGCAAGAATAAGTATATACAGTGCATTTAACGAAGGATAGAGCCAAAAAAAAATTGAAGAATATAGAGAAGGGATGTGAGCCTTGCTCGTATACAATTTTTGGGGGTCAATGTCACCATGATCTATACATGAATGTAGAGGGTTTAATGTATAAAAGCTATGGTACATGTCAAGGATCACTTCAACCCAAGATAATACTACCCTAGTCTTAATTATAAGACAAAGTTAACTTTTTTTAGAAAGATTAAGAAAGCTAAATAAGTTATTTAATCATTTCATATATTGTTTATTTTTATATTATATATTAGTTTATTAATTAAACTAATTAGTTTGAAGAAAGAAATAAAAATAAAAATACTCTAAAATAATTTAATTAGCTTCCTTAATCTCTCTAAAAAACATCAACTATATCTTATAATTAGTACTGGTAGTAATTTGTTAGATGAAGGTCTGTAAGTGGTTTTTATTGTAATACAAGTGCCACATATCTATCCAGCCTTGAGGTAGATCAGCCGCTACCTCCGATATGAAAAAAATTATGCGTCATTCTCATACCTGTGTTCAGCCTTCTAGTTTGGAAGCAAAGTAAGAATTACTGCATGATTTATCCCTCATTCAGAGATTCTAATGGTTTTGAAATGGCAGGAAACAATAGTGAGCATGGCTTTAGTTGGTGCAATTATTGGATCGGCATTAGGTGGTTGGATTAATGATGAATTTGGGCGTAAAAAGGCCACTCTTATTGCTGATGTAGTCTTTGCCTTGGGATCAATAGTTATGGCACTGTCTCCAAATGTTTATGTCCTCATATTTGGACGTCTTCTTATCGGTATCGGTGTGGGCATGGCTTCTGTAACTGCACCTGTATATATTGCAGAAGCAGCACCCTCAGAAATAAGAGGAGGACTTGTCAGCATAAATGTGCTTATGATTACTGGAGGGCAGTTTATCTCCTACCTTATAAATCTTGCTTTCACACAGGTTAGCTTTATTTTGCCTCCTTTACAAAATTACATTCGCAAACATCACGTGTCTGGAGAAAAGTCTTTTGAAACAGAATACTCCATCTGGTTCTTAATATAAGTCATATTTACCTAATTTAATTAGATTAAGGAAGTTAGTTAAGTTAGTTAATATGTCATGTATATTCTAAAACACCTTAGTCATCTTCTCTAATTCCCTCATTCCCTCTCTTACTTAATTATTATTGAAGGAGTATCAATAAGAGTAAATTATGAAAAGATTGACAAATATAAAAAACAAGTCTTTTAGGATCAATAACAAGACCCCAAAATATCCCATATTAAGGACTGAAGGAAGTATTATATTTGGTATCTTCTGGCTTTGTAGTTCCAATCAATTATACTGGAAATCCCATTTCCTTTGTGTTTGCCTTCTCATATGGTCCCTTTTCCTTTAGTTGCTAAGATATACAGGCGGTACTATCAGCTTCAGCTATAGGAGAATAAACATAGGCATGCCCTAAAATGCCGCAGGATGCCACTTTATAGTTTCTTTATCTTCATGATAATGTTAGCATGAGATGAGAGCGAGAACTTGCATTTTGAAACTTCTCCAATTATATCTGAGTAGCACACTTCTAATTCACAGTTTTTATTGGGTGCTAATACAGTGCATGATATAAAGAATTACATTGAATGAGAGTTTTCCAGTTATCCCATTGATCACCATCAAAAGCCACTAATCCTTGTTAGTTTCTCTTCTTCCCTGCAATCTGTCATTATTCACATGCTATATCATTTGTTATGTGAAAGAAAGGACCGATTTGTTTCTGTTTTTGTTTCCAAAGTAGTTCCCCCCCCCCCCCCCCCCCCTAATGATGAGTTTAATCAAATTAGCCTTTGCATAATTTATGGGTACCGAATGACCAATTTCACTTTTAAAGCGTTCCTACCTTTTATTTTAAGTTTCTATTTTTTCTTCTCCCAAACTCAAACAGACCATTTTGTGTTTGCTTTCCTAAGAGCTCAACTCCCTTGTCCTGAAAACATATAAAAACTGTTTTTGTTTTTTAGTTTTTAAAAACAACTTTCTGTTTTTTTGTTTTTAAAAACAATTGATTGAAAATAGTTTTCTACAGAAGTCTTTTTTTTCTTTTTTTTAAAAAAAATAAAACAAGTCCAAAATATTGTTTACCATTTTCATTTTATTAATACTAGCCAAACCCGGCACGATGCATGAATATATGTTTATTAATATATTGTTATATAAAAAATCACTTAGATCTTTAAGGGAATAATCAAAATAATAAATTAAATATTTACTAAATATTTTACACCTACCACCCCAATTATTGGTATACAAAATATTATGTAACTACTTTCCCCATAATCCCTCTTCAATGACCACTTTGCTTTTTATTTTTTATTTAGATTTCTAAGGGAATAATCAAAACTCTAAATTAAATATTTTGTACCTATAATCCCCATTATTAATTGATAAAATAATAAAACTATTTTCATAACACAATCTTAAAATATTGTGTAACTACCTTCCTTACGATCTACCTTCCCCACTTTCTGTCTTTCATAACTGCTTTGTTTTTTATTATTAATTAAAATATTGTGTAACTACTTTTTCTATTATCCATCTTTTATAACCACTTTGTTTTTTATTTTATTTTTATTTTAATATTTTGAACCTATCATTTTGCTAATATGTCAACCAAAAAGATAGTTACTGATCTACTGTTATTTACTATTTAGTTAAGATTCATAAAATATTGTGTAACTACTTTCTCAATTATCCATCTTTCATATCCATTTTGGCTTTTATTTTATTTTTATTTTAATATTTTGAACCTATCATTTTACTGATGTGTCATCCAGATAAATGCTTACTAATCTACTTTCATTTAGTTAAGATTCTTGCCAATGGCTCAATTCGTGTAAAATGTTGGGAAAGGGGTTTGCGATGGATTTCATATTAGCTTTAGGGTTTTAGTTTTCTCATGTTGCATAAGAAAATTAAATTTCCTACACACACATGAAATGGTGGGACCCATATATATATATATATATATATTATGTATGAATTCATATAATATATGTGTGTCCCACCATTTTATGTGTGTGTAACATGAGATAATATTTTTCATGCAACATGACAAACATTAATCCTAACTTTATCATAAGCAACTAGAAATACCGATATACATCTCCAAGTTCACCTGTTATTTCTTTTGCTACATGTTTTTGAAGTTTCTCTAACAGGTTTTTTAATCAACCAGAGGTTTCTTTCTGGATAACCTTCTTACACAATATTAACAAATCAGGTCCCTGGAACATGGAGATGGATGCTAGGTGTTGCAGGTTTGCCAGCAGTCATTCAGTTTTTTCTCATGCTCTGCCTACCTGAGTCACCACGGTGGCTTCTTATGCAAGTAAAATTGATCTTCTCATTAAATGAATATCAAATCAGAGTGTTATTCTGAGATATTTCCTCTGTTTCAAAGCTTTCTTATTCATCATCTTCAACTGTTTGCAGAATAGGAAAGATGAAGCAGTTTCTGTGATTTCCAAGATCTATGACACGGATCGGTTAGAGGATGAATTGGAATATTGTTGTGCTCAGTTAGAGGAAGAACTTGAGAAGCAAAGTAGAGTTAGATACTTGGATGTGTTCAAAACTAAAGAAATTAGACTTGCATTTCTTGCCGGAGCCGGTCTTCAGGTTTAAGATTTTTTCTTGAAACTCTTTCCTGTTTTTTGAACTAGACTGTCCTGGTGCTTAGAATGATCCTTCAGAATTCCCTGCTCTATGAGAAAGATAAGACCAACAAGTCTTCCAACAAAAAAGGAAACATGTACACATTTGGTCATATGGGGGTCACAATAATGGAACATAGATTAATCTTTCAACAGTTTCACATACTATTCTCTCTGGTCCCTAATATAAGACATATTTTAAAAATTAGGTTTGGACATAAATATAAGACATATTTCTCATATTTTTCAATCTTTTCTTAATTTACTCTTATTGATACTCCCTCAACAATAATTAAGGAAGAGAGGAGGGAATTATGGAATATGACAAGAGTGTTTTAGAAAATACATGTGATATTATGTAACTTTTTTAATCTAATTAAATTAGGTAATGTGTTTTATATTAAGGACTGGAGACACAGTATATTCTTCTTATGCTTCTTAAATGAAAACCTCCATATCTGACAACTATTTGCCGGCTCTTTGTTCCTCTTTCCCCTCCCATCCATCCACTCATTTAAACCAAACCAAATTCAAGAATGCATGCCATTTATGGCATGTTTAAGATTTTACCACCTCCAATCCTTAATATAAGATTTAGTTTGTAGTTGAATTTGAAGAACCATTACATGGAACCAAAGAAGGTTCACTTACAACTTTCCTATGATATTCTGCAGGCTTTTCAGCAGTTCACTGGTATTAGCATTGTGATGTACTACAGCCCAACAATCATAGAGAGGGCTGGTTTTCATTCCAAAGAACTAGCTCTTCTCCTTTCCCTCATTGTCTCCGGCTTGAATGCTGCCGGAACAATCCTTGGCATTTATCTCATCGATCACGCCGGGCGAAAGAAGCTGGCTCTCACGAGCTTATCCGGCGTGGTTGTGTCTCTGGGGATCCTTTCTGCTGGATCTTTCCCAGATTCAACAGGTTCTTCTAATGGAAACTATGGGTGGCTTGCAGTTTTAGGCCTAGCGTTGTATATTGCCTTCTTTGCACCCGGAATGGGACCGGTTCCATGGACAGTAAACTCAGAGGTATACCCTCAAGAATACCGGGGTTTATGTGGAGGCATGTCAGCGACAGTGAACTGGATTTCAAGTGTGATAATGTCACAGAGCTTCTTGTCAGTTTCTGATGCTTTAGGTCTTGGTGGGAGTTTTTTGATCCTTGGTGGTGTAGCTATAGTTGCTATTTTGTTTGTGGCCTTGTTTGTGCCAGAGACAAAACAACTCTCACTGGATGAGGTGGAGGAGTTATGGAAGGAAAGAGCCTGGGGAAAGAAGTACAACAAAAGAGAAAGCCTTCTTTGAGAAAGGAAATACATGTTATGAGTAATATCTTGCTGGTGCTAGTTCGTTTTACACAATTGCTATCTGAGTTCAACTTCTCATTCATATACTGTTTCAGGTTCAGTCAGTCACCTGGACAATTGTGTATAGCTATGTATTCAAGTGTTTGTGGAATAAGATTGTCCTGGGTTTCTTATATGATCAATTATTGTAACCTTAAGAAATTGGGTTTTGGCTTGGAAGCTAAGATATCTTAACCGGTCATCCAAGCAATGATTTACCTTGCATAAGATGAAAATGATCAAGTAAATTACATTTCATAATGTATATTTTGATATACAAAGTCTATATAGAAAATTATCAGGTAAACTTTCTCTCTCCTGAGTCTCTGGACTCCATATCTCTCCCTCGCATTCTCCTGAAATTTGAATTGGAAGGGCACATTTTAAAAGATTGCATCACATCACTAACCAGAATACCAAGAAAAGGTTCGCCAGATCCATATTCATATTCTTTTTCACTTTCAAGTTTCTCGTCTCTTATTTGACTTTAGCTACCTGAAAAAGTATACCAATTTCAGGTCAAAGCCAGACTTTTCAGAGGCTTGGCCCTAAGGCTGGAATACAGCCTGTGTACAAGCTGGGAGCTAGACTTGAACCTTAGACTCTTATTTACAGACCCAAGCCTATTTGGACTAAAATCTGGCTAGGTATGACATTTTACAGCTGACTCACCAACTATTATTTCAGTATCTCAGTTTTGTTGCTCCCTGAAGCTTTCTTCTTAGCATGGGATGACGAAAAAACAAAAATAAAAAATTGATGAAAGATACATTGGTGCCTTGAATTAGATAAACACATGAAGATAAAAATAGAAAATTCGCATTTTGATTATTCATCAATGGGTTCACTCTCAACTCTCAAGTAAGAGGCCCCAAAATGAACTACCACATGCCAGAATAATCTAGAGCGATTCCTTTTCTTTTCCCGTTTTATATATATACACATCAAAAATTAAATTAGTTGAAGGCCATATGCTTATTATAAGACACCAACTATCAACATTTTTTTATCCTTACACCAACTTACTTTAATTAATTTATTTATTACTATTTTCCTATCATACCCTAATTTTTAACTAACTCATTTAAATCTACATCATTAAAGTAGGGGTGAAGTCTGAAACATTTATTAATTTTTAACATAATTAATAAGTTAACTTTTATTTTTTGTTTTGTGAGAAATAATAATTGTTGCCTTATAATAAGGACCAGAATTATATCTGAGCTTCACTGATGAAGAAGGTGCTGATAAAATCATATCCATAAATTTGATGCTGATAATATTCTTCACACGCCTTACTTTGGACGAATCTGAGCCGCTCACGTGTCCCTATGATGATGTTCACCTCTCCATCGTGGCCCCACCTATTCAATTATTAAACTTAGTTCTTCAATTTGATTTTTTCCGTATGAGTAATATCTCTATTTCATGTGATTAAATATATTAAATATGACCAATAATGGTTCGATGAAAATAGTTCCACACTCTTCTAAGTATCATCAGGGGAGAACGGGAGATGATTAATCACCCAATTTATTCATTTCGTAAAAGAATCCGTATAGCTCACTACTCCCTTCGAGTCTTAATTATAAGATATAGTTGATTTTTTCAGAAAAATTAAGGAAGTTAAATAAATTATTTTATAATATTTTTATTTTTTCCTTCAATTTAATTAGTTTAATTAATAAACTAATATATAATCCAAGAATACACAACATATGAAATGATTAAGTAACTTATTTAGTTTTCTTAACCCCTCCAAAAAAAATCAACTTTATCTTATAATTAAGACCGGAGGTAGTACATAACTTTGAAACATCATAGTGCACTTTTGAAAAAGTATTTTTTTCAAAAAAAAAATATTTCAAGGAAAGTGAATTTTAGATTTCAGAATTTCGGAGCAAAAAAAATAAAGAATTTTAGATTTCCGAATAATAATGAGTAAAGATTTTAAACTAAAATTCATTTGATGTAGCTATAAAATAAAATAAAAGGCACAATTATAATAGAAGGCCAGGTGGCAAAAGAGGATCCAATTTGGTGGACATACTCCACTTCCATGTGCTGTCCTCTTTATGTTGGACACGTGACAACTAATGACCCACCAAGTGTTAGAAAATGGTTTTTTTTTTCCCTACCGGAGAAAATGGTCTAACTATAAACACATGACTAATGAACTAAAGAATAATTTTTTCGATTAAAAAACAATATCTAATACTAGTATTAAATTTGAAAAAAAAATCCTAATAAATGAACCTCAAAAACCCATAAAAATCTATTAACACTTATAAATGATGGTAATGTCATATAATAGGAATATGAAATATTAAAGGTTTGATTGAAAATATTTAAATGTTTTTCAGTTTCTTTTTTGTATTTGTCACTTTTTTCTCTCTACTCTTTCTCTCCATTTCCTTACCAACCAGCATTTAGAGCTAAGAATCTGGGCCTTTAAAAGGCTAAAATCTAAAAAGGTCATTTCTTTTAAGACTTAGGGTAAGAAAAACATATGTTTTTCAAAGTTTGGCCCGTGAGCATACGAGCAAGGGCCGGCCTTGTAGGGCTTGAAGCCATTTTTCTAAATTTTAAATTTTTTTCCTTTTTTTATTCAAAAAAGTACTTTATCTTATCCTTATTATAAGACACTAACTAACGATTCTCACGAATCAATTAAAACAGTTAAAGTCATTAAATTTGTCTTAAAATTTAAGTAATTTTCAATATTATACCTACTAATTGCACTAAACTCTAATATTATACTCTCTCTAATCCTTATTATAACTTATAAGGCATCAACTAACAATTCTAATAAACCAATAAAACAGTTAAAATTAATAAAATTGTCTTAAAATTTAAGTAATTTTCAATATTATCCCTACTAATTGCACTAAATTCTAATATTATATTATTATTACTCTCATCTACTACTCCTGTTAATTATGGGCATACATGAAAAAAAATTAATGTTTCTTGAAAACAAGCAAGTGTTTTATAAAAAGTATTAAATACACATGTTAGTTGATGTATTATGTTAACGACCAGAGGGAGTATTCATTATTACTCTCATCCACTACCTTCATCAATTATGAACATACATAAAAAAAAATATGGGAAAACATTTTCTCATGTTGTAGGAAAACCATTTTCTCATGTCACATATACATAAAATAGTGGGACCTACATATACATATATGAATTAATATATGTATATGTGAGTCCCACTATTTCATATGTGTGTAGGAAACTTTTTTTTCTTAGGTAACATGAAAAAAAAAACCTAAAAAATATTTAATACTATTTAAAAACAAGTACCACTCTAGTTATATTTATGAATCTTTTTTAACTAAATTACATATATTAAGAAAAAGTAGTTAGCTTAATAACTATAAAGTAAATTTTCAACGTTGCCCTCAAATAAATATCTTTCAACCTTTTCATCTTTCTCTATATTTATTGGTACAACTAATATGGCAAAAATTATCACAATTTTATTTATTACCGGAAAGAGTATTTATAAATAAGACCAACTTTTTTAATCAGAAAGGACTTATAAATAAAATTAATATGGTACCTTAACCAATAATAATTAAACTTTTATAAGGGTTAAAAGTTTTTCTGAAATGTTATTTATATTTGATTTTCCTTTAACCAAAAAAATATATATTAAATTTTGTGCTGAGCTTAATTGTTGTGGCTGAACTTTTGCGCCATCATTTTGTTTTACCACGTGTCCCAAAACTGGAAAGCGACTCATATTTCAAAGTTCAAACACTTTAACGTGGTTCGACGCGCGTGATCGCGCCCTCAACGACTTTCACCGCGAGTTTCCTTTTTTTGGGCAATTCACCGCGAGTATCTAGCACCATCATCTTCTTGCGATTCCACAACATATTCTATGACTCTGAATGGTGACAGTGAGCCAGTGAGGGACGAGAAACAAATCTATCAATCCTCCTACTATATTTCATTATTCTACGTCTTTTTGCTTATGTGCAAGCCACGTTCCCGATAAGCACAAAATTGTCGGATCGGACCAAATTGTCGAAGCAAAAATTATGAAATTGCGATTCGTCGCCGTTTGATTCGTCTGTGACTAGACAATACGCGATAGCGATGTCGTTTTAAAAGAAACACCCCGTTTCTATTTGGTCTTTTCGGGGTTTAAAATTTTCTCATTTTCTCTTGTTTCTGTGACAATCATCACACTTTTCTTCGGGGGAGGAGGTAGGGAAACCGGAAATTAATTCAGGCTTTGGGAAATTAGTTTTGCATTTTTGAGCTTCTTCACCTACTTCATGCTTAGAGTCTTTGACTGAGGTTTCGATTTGCTCCTCTCTTGATTTTGGTTCTGGAAGTGTGATAGTCTGAGAAGATGACGGACCACGTAATGACCATGGAGGCCACACCGGGGAGCTCAGGGTACTTGGAATTGTATCCTGAGAGGAAAATGTCGTTTTTCAAGAACCCTTACATACTTCTACTCACTGCATCAGCTGGTATTGGTGGACTCCTCTTTGGCTACGATACAGGTACTCATGATCTCTCCTTCTTCGTTTAGATTGACAGAGAGACCTGTAACACTCACTTTTCCTGCTGAGAATATCTTCAAACCTGGTAGTATCATTATTTAACTCGTGAGAAAGTATTATTTTATTTTAGATATACATAATTATTAAATCAGTGATTTTGGCCTTTAAACATGGCTCGAGAAATGAAATTTAGTTATTTCTTTTTTAACTTTTACGGGCTGTCTGCGTTTATGTTTTTGCTTTCGAAGATGTTTCTGGAAGTTTATCGCTCCTCCCAAGTCCCACTCCTATTGAATCAATGGGATCGGGCGAGCATCCAGTTCCAACTCCTATTGTCTCCAGGTCAAAATTCCAAGTTTTCAACGTTGTCAAATAATATATTCTGAAGGATAAACTAGAAGCGGGGCCTTCCACGTTGGGCGTATTTAATCGATAACGGTAGTTCAGGGAAGTTGCATTTCTCACGGTTCTTTACAAAACTGATGTTCTCTTGGAGAAACTATCTAGTATATTCCACATCAGTTTCGTTTGTGAGAAGGGAATAGCAATGGGAAATCAGGAGGTAGTTAAGGTGGTTGTCTGCTGCTGCCTCAATATGTTTCGAATTTTGGTTCCACTTGGGAGAGATATCCCATAACCTTAATTTGCACTTTAGATGACATTTGTTCCGCAAAGATGTTATTTTCCATTTGCAGAACTGCTCATCTTGAGCATAATAATGTCTATGCTGTTGTCTATTTCAATATTGAGCGGAGTTGAGATTGATATCCTCCTACAACGCTATGCTTGACATATTTTTAGTGAAGACAGGAATATCTTTCTGATCATATGAGCTTGGAAGCCAACACAAGCACAGACACTGCGTCAAGATGATATTTGTCGTGTTACATCATGTCTAAATAAAAGTCCGACATGTGTTAGACAAGGACACATTTTGAAGTGCCCCTGCATCATAGTATATGATTAATGCAAGTGAGAAATAAGAAATAGTAAAATGCTACTGGAAGGTTCGGCAAAGTTAATAATTTGTGATTGCTTATTAATTTTTTTTTTTAAGTGAATTTTTTAATACTGGATTTTTCTGGTTTTCATTTTTAAGCAGACTTTGTGCATGTGCGCATGCATATGGGAGTCTCCCCCCCCCCCCCCCCCCCCAGGTTCCTTGTTTCTTATGGACAGCTTACCTCATTTGGAATGTTGTTCATTGCAGGTGTTATCTCGGGGGCCCTTCTGTATATTAAAGATGATTTTCAGGATGTTAGGAATAGCAGCTTCCTTCAGGTAGAAGCTTTTGCACTCTATTGAATTTTGCAATGAAGTATCTCGTTTGTTTGGTTGCTCAGATGGTTATACATTTTGCGAGAGCTATGTTAGTTTTCATGCAGAGCTTTCCAATATTGACTATTGGAAAAAGGGAAAAAAGAAGCAATTGACATGAGTATAATTTAGTTACAGTTCCCCATCGCTGTTACAGGAATTTTGTTGGCAAAATTAGTTTTGCATCTAATGCTAGATGCGGCATATTATTTGTTTGTTTGTTTCTCCTTCCTATTTTTTTCTCCTATTTTCTTTGTATTTGTGATGGATCAATGATACATTAAGTTTCCAGGAAACAATTGTTAGCATGGCATTGGTTGGTGCAATTGTTGGAGCGGCAGGAGGGGGCTGGATTAATGATGTATTTGGACGTAAGAAGGCCACTCTTAGTGCTGATGGTGTTTTTATCACTGGAGCGATTGTCATGGCTTTAGCACCAAATTCTGGGGTTCTCATAGTGGGGCGCTTTCTGGTTGGCCTTGGGGTAGGGGTAGCTTCTGTCACTGCTCCAGTGTATATAGCAGAGTCTTCGCCATCAGAAATAAGAGGTTCATTAGTGAGTGTAAATGTCTTTATGATAACTGGTGGACAGTTTCTTTCCTACTGCGTAAATCTTGCTTTTACAGAGGTAAGGCTTATCTTACTGTTCACTTTACCTTCCTAATTGTGTTGGCACTACTTGACACCCATCTTGAGTATATAATTGTTGTATGGAAGAAACCTACTAAATAGTCTGCAGGAATTTGAGTGGCTGTATATTATGGGGGCTATATGTTGATGTTGTTTTCTGATCATCTCTTTTGACTTCAACATTTCACTCCATTCTTTTATCGTAACAGTGCCCGCTATGTTTATATATTTGATCAAGTAACAGGGGTTGTGGAGACAAAACTCAAATCACCAGCTTCATTAATAACTCAAGAGAAGTTTGTTATATCCCCTGTTTTTGGGTGTATTCACAATATCCAATTTAAGAAGAAAATTAAAACAGTGCACAGCTAAACATTTTTAGTGCCTTGCCTAAGCTTGGTTAAATTCTGTTTTTATGGGAGTATGGCTGGTGGTTAGGAAGTTAGGCCATATGTGGTAGGATGTAACCATTTTTTAGGCAAATGGAAAGGGAGAGTGAGAGATGCTTCCATGGGGGTATTTTTGGGCTAAAAAGTGTATTTGGTAGAAAGGAAGTAATCATGGATTTTTTTGTTGTATTCAAAATTTGATTTGAAGCAGTCAATAAAGGAAAGGAAGGAGTCAAAGTGGCTAGATGACATGTACACCTTTCATTAAAATACTCAAGCTGAGTCTTAAAAATCATGGACGCTATTTCAATATAAATTGAAAGGCCGATATATTTAAGTGAAATTGTTTAAACGTTTATACAATACTTATTTTTAAATATTTAATAATGCATATCCATTTCATAGTAGAAATGCTCCTTTGTTAGCAGGACATTTCGTGCAAGAACTAGGTCTGAGTTAGTGCACTAACTAGGTTCTTTTTCTCCCTTAAGGCTCTATCTCTGACATAATCTGGAGTAGGAGCAGCCGAGCATAGTAAATAAAATCTATATTTGATCTACCAACCTGAAGATTGAATTGTTGGATACTTGGATCATCCGATTGCCTATACCCATTTAGTGCCCCCAGAACAAAGAAGAATATCACAAGTATCTATCATTAGTTGTCAATAATTTCTCAAATTCTGAAATCTTTTTCAATAAATCCTATGTCAATGGCATAAGTAATAATTCTCTTTTGGCTGCCTGAGTCATCATTGATAGCGTAAAGTTGGAAAATATGACTATTGAGAGGGTTCATTCGTGATTTAGTTCCCTACTTCCCTTCACTTTACTGTAGCTGGTAAATTACCGGTGACGTGCATTATTTATTGGAAAAATCGCACACTTGGTATTGCAGTTGTTACATTGCAGCGTCAATGAAGTAGATCATTTCAAAATAGTTGCAAACGCATGCAGTGCTGACCTTAACAAAATTTGAATTTCTAAAAGGGTATTTAATGAAAAGTTTGTGAAATGAGAGCAAGAGAAGATTGTTTTTCCCAATCAATTTTTGGTGCAATGGTATTATATTACCTGTACTTAGGGTTCAGATAATTCTCTGGCTAATCTCCTCCTGAAATCTTAATTGAGCAGGTACCTGGGACATGGCGATGGATGCTGGGAGTTGCAGGTGTGCCAGCTTTTATCCAGGCTTGTCTCATAACTTTCTTGCCAGAGTCTCCAAGGTGGCTTTTTCTCAAGGTGAAAAGCATTCATGTTTCATATTACTTGATGGATTGCAGTTATGCAAGTAACATTTTCCTGTTTTTTATTTTCAATATTGGCTTCCAATTCCATTTACATCCTATTCCACTCTACCTACCAAATGGCTTCTTAGTGTCTTTCCTCCTTTTGGATCGACTATTTTTATCTTTGGGTGCAGAACAAGAGAGATGAAGCTGTGTCTGTGCTCACTAAGATCTATAACTATGAACGCTTAGAGGATGAAGTTGAGTACCTTACTAATTTGGCTGAGCAAGAACGTCAGAAACGGAGCCAAGTTAAATACTCGGATGTTTTCAAATCGAAGGAAATCAGAGCTGCATTTTTTGTTGGGGCTGGACTTCAGGTCTCAGTGGCTTTACTTGAATTCTTTTATTGTGTCTAGATATGTATTGTTATGGGATTTAATAGTGATTTGTTCTTGTGGATATATTTGGAGATGAAATTCATTAACTAGTTTGAAAAACTCGATTCCTGGCTCTGCAGATTTTCCAGCAGCTCACTGGTATTAGCATAATTATGTACTACAGCCCCACAATCATTGAGATGGCTGGGTTTGGTTCCAACCAGCAAGCTCTTCTTCTATCCCTCATTGTTGCCGGGATGAATGCTTCCGGAACAGTCCTTGGCATTTATCTTATTGACCATGCAGGACGAAGAAAGTTGGCCATCTCATGCTTATCTGGTGTTATAGGATCTCTGGCTGTTCTCTCAACAGGGTGTTACCTTGTAGCATCTGACTCTTCAAATAAAGCCTATGGGTATCTTGCAGTTGCGGGGTTAGCCCTCTACATTCTTTTCTTCTCACCTGGGATGGGGCCCGTACCCTGGACCATGAACTCTGAAATCTACCCTGAAGAATTCAGGGGAGTGTGTGGTGGCATGGCAGCCACTGTGAACTGGATTTGCAGTGTGATAATGTCCGAGAGCTATCTGTCAATAGTGGAAGCCGTGGGGCTTGGTACGAGTTTTGTGGTACTCGGCGTTATAGCTGTTATTGCACTACTCTTTGTGATTGTGTTTGTGCCGGAGACAAAAGGCTTGACATTTGAAGAAGTGTCATTGATATGGAAGGAGAGGGCTTATGGGAAGAACCAAAACACACAGAGCCTTCTTGGGCGAGATAGCAGGGCTTAGGTGCCTGCTTCTGCATATATATGGTTTGACGTTAGTGGGTCTCATTGTTTCTCTTGCAATATGTGGATTATGTGTTTCAGTGAGAGACATGATTGGAACCGTTGAGACTTGCCTGAGATTTAGAATCACCCAGAGTCTTTTTTGAAGGAGACATGGAATGGAACTGGTAATTACTCCTTGCTGGTAGAGTGATGGATGAAACTTGCTAGTTTTGGCTTTGAGTATGAGGTGATGTAATGACAACTTGGTAATAATTTATTTGCCCCTCTTCTTTGAGATGCATCTCAAGACTATTGGGTGACAATTCTGCTGTATTATTGTGATTACAATAAGCCAAGAGGTGGATGTTTAAACTGTGTAGATTATATTGGAGCAGTATATGTTTCCCCCCCTCTTCCTTGAGATGCATATCAAGACTATTGGGTGACGATCCTGCTCTGTTGTGATTACAATAAGTCAAGCTCAAGAGGCGGGTGTTTAAACCGTGTAAATTATAGGATCAAGGGTAATTTTACCCTAAAAGTTTTTAAAGGGCAAAAAGGAGCAATTTTGCCAGGATTGTTATCTTAATTAATTTTGATGATTGGTTGATCAAATATACTGAGCTAATAATCTATATATTATCCATGTCAATTTTCTTAAAGAATAAATTTCTATCAGAAGTTCATGTGTCATCTACTTTGTCTTTTTTAATAGTTAGATTTAAAACTTTTGGGATAAATTTGTAACCTGACAAAAATAACGTGAATGACATTAAGATTATCAACCCAGTATATTTGGTCAAATGATGGTTAAAATTAACTAAGATAACGATTATAGTAAAATTGTTATATTTTTTAAATTTTTTAAGCAAAATTATCCCTCAGTGTAAACTTCTAAGGAAAAAAATACCCCGAAGCCCTAAATTATATTTGAACACAGCATGTGAATTTTTTGTTTTTTAATACTCCTTGTGCCAAAAAAAAACTGTGGCTTTTTTAGTATTCAAATATATTTGAATTGGTACCATGCTTTTTATAATATTTGATTTGCTCCTGCCTCTTTGATCCCATTTTTTTCACTCTCATACCATTGATACCATGTCTCTGAGAGACCATTTGTAATCTTCTTTGATCCCATGCCTCTTTGATACCATGTTTTTCACTTTGAGGCCATTTGTAATCTTCTCTAATGCCATACTTCTCTGATATAGTTTGTAACATTACAGCACTTATTGATGATATTGTCCACTTTGGTCCAAAAAAGCCACTGGTGTCGAACATGGCAGCCAGCCAGCGATGGTGCTCCGGCAAGGTAGTATTTGGGGTTTGTGTTGGTTTGGACATTGAACAAAGAGCATACCAACGGGACTTCATTTGCCATTCCCACCTCCATTAATTGCTCTGTTTGATTCTGCCATAACCACTATGGTGAGAAGCTGCCAGTGTTGGCGTAGCGAGGAGCCGCCATAGCTGTTGTGAGAAGCCTCCATGATCTACACCGTGGCTTCTATCACGTATTAATGTCGCTGCCGGTGCTAATCCCATTTTCACTTCCTAATCGCATCCACCTGGAATTTTCCAACTCCAACCTCGTCAACTCCACACGACAATTCATCCTTTTTTTTTTTATTATTATTATAATAAAGAAGAGGGCTAGAAGCCCAAGTTTTCAAGATTTTGCGATGGGCCGAAAAATAACAGGCGACTACATAGGTAGAGGTGCAAGTTTAATGAAATGATCCATTAGCACCAAACATTTATCGGGAACTCTTCTCCTATGATCATAGGCCCAACACGGGACGAAATCCAGATTTACTGGAACCAAAGATTCTAGCGAACCCAGTGGGATACTAAAAAAAAATATCCCTTGGCAAAAAAGTCCCAAAGAATATGATGAAAATATCCATTGGGAAAAAAAGAAGAAGAAGCTAAAATGGTTATTATATACTCCCTTTGGTTTTATTTATAAAAGCTTAATATGTGGTTTAAGAAAATAAATAAAATTTTAGGTATACTCTTATTCATTAGGGATAAATAAGAAAGAGAAATAAAGTAAATATATAAGTATCAACAACATCTTAATTAACGTCATATATATAATTAATGAAGGGTAAAAATGAGAAAAAAAAAGTCATTAAATATTCAAATAATTTTTATTGAGATCTTATAAAAAACATAAAAAAATAAAGGTTTAGAAAGAAAATAATGAAAGAATATACAAGTATACTGAATTTCTTTAATTTCCTCTTCCAAAGGAAAAAGAAAAAAGGGAATTATAGTTGCAAGAACCAAGAATATGAAGCTAACAGCATTTGCATAAGGCATGATCTTCTATGAAATGGCCCCACACAAACCAGACAAAAACACTGTTCATTTGGTTGAAAAGTGTCCAAAACTGGTGGCGGTCATCGGGACACATTTTAAGAATAGAATTTGGCTTCTTTTTTACTCTAAGTATTAAACGCATAATGTAGAATGGCTCTTCAACCCTGGTTTCTTGGAAACTCTGATACCATAGCCATGTGTCTATGTGTTTGAGGAAGTAGATCCTCTCATTAATTAACTTTTTTGTTCATTATTTTTTATGAGACCATCTAAATTGTTAATTGAGAAGAGAAGAGGAAAGTTAAAATAGTATTGTAACTTCTTAAATTAATTTAATGAACATGATTTCAAAAATAATGAGAGAAAATGAGGAAATGATGATGAGAGAAACTAACTTGTGTTTGATCCTACTTGAAATATTGTTTGGGCAAATGACAATTAGGATCCATGTAAGAGAAATAATTACAACTAGATTTTTTAAAATCATCAAATTATTGTGAAGTCCTAAAGGACTTAAGTGATATTCGTTCTAATTGTGAAAATACCATTTTGCTTTCTATCACAATTGGATTAATGGGTAGATTTTCTTGTGTATTGCAACGAACACTCTTTAGTATGGGTTGGACTCTTACATATAAATCAAGACAATAATGATTTTTGTAAAGTGATAATTTAACTTTATTTTTGTGAGCACTTAAAAACAAAGACAAATAATTTAATCTTTTGTCGCGTGGTTTGTTATAAAAATAAGAATAGATGGATGGTGATCGGTATTTATAGGCCATGAAAGAACTCTTTAATCAACGTTATTGTTATAAATATATTTATTGTGTGGATGTTTATTGCATAGTAATCCTTAAAGGTCTATAAATAGAGACCTTATGTAAACATTTCAATTACACTTGAATGAGAACTCTTCATCTTTCTAGAATTCTCTCTGACTTCTCACTAGAATTTCTTCAGTTTTATAACACGTTATCAGCACGAAAGCTTCTTTTCCTTCGGTTGATAGCTTCTTCTCCTTATCCGATGAAAATGCCAATTTTCCAATGTGGATGCCAATTTTCCGATGTGCACTAAACCAAACAATACAGAGTTTGAAGATGCCAGTTCTTCCCTCCTTTAGATCGGTTCTAAACCTCACCAGTCTCTCTTTTCCTTAGCCGAAGAAAGCAATGCAGGAAACTCTAATTCAGGTACACTCTAATTAAATCTCTAGATTTAATCTTTTCTTTTAATTATTTTAATTTAATTTGAGATTTTATTATTGTTACTAATTTTACTAATATATCATGAGATCAAAATGTCATGGAGATATGAGACATAAATTGGTCTGAGACTATGAAGAGGCGTAAATTGGCTTGAAACCAAGAGGCAAGTTAGTCTGAAACCAAGAGGCAAGTTAGACTGAAGCCAAGAGACAAATTATGAAACAAGGCGTAATCCATAAATTTTGTATGCCATCAGTTGTATAAAGGCCTCAAAATTGTATATTTGGCATTAAATACTCCCTCAAATTATGAGACAAGGGATTGTATGATCATAATTGATATTATAAATAAATATATCTAATTTGCTATTGTAGTAGCAATATTGTGATAAATTCAAAAAATATTGTGGATTAATTCCTTGTCATGATCAAACAAATCAGTGAATTATGGATCATGAATTTATATCCAACTTCATTCTTAGAAGTGAATGAAGTAATTAATGAAATTGTGATTATGATTGTTTTACTATTATTTTGTATTTTTTATGTTTATAAAAAATTTTGTGAATGCGAGAACGGAATATTATAAATGAAATAATTAAACAAAAGACCATATTATTTCAACAAAGTTTAATAGCAAGTGGTTCAGCTCCTTTACAAAGCTTAATCATCTCATTGTGAAGATACATAATGTCTTCTTCTTTTCCTTTTCTTGAGATGGGATCAAGATAAGGCAAAGCTCTTTGTAATATCGAGATTTGCATCATCAGTTTTTTAAGTTTTTTGTGTGGCCACTCTGTTAACCCTCCTTTTTGATAAATCTTTTGGATGGTGTGAGTACTCATATTTAATTGTTTACTCGCATCATCGAGGGTTAAGTGAAAATAATTTCTTAAGTCATGGAGCGTTGTTCTCTTTATTCTTTCTCGTTGCTCCATTGTTAATCTATATAATTCACCCTGATTAAGCGATGAAGTATCATATGGAATATTAACCGCGGGTTGTTTTCCTTTATCTAATGGATTTTCAATGTTGGTTTAAAATGAACTTCCGCGGTGTTCATTTGGGTTTTTAGCCCATTCCGAACCAACACAAAGGACCTCATGATAGTCTAATACAGGATCACGCATCAAGTTATATCCTGATACTTGTAAATCTATACAATACTGTGTCAGAAAATGTTTGATTTCTCCAAAATTTTTATTAGTAAAATCAAACATTGGAAGCCTGTCAGTATTGTAAGATTTATCCTGTACATTTTCATATAAAACAACATGGGAAATCATACCTATCCTCCTCCCGAGAACTTCAAGTTTATGATATTGAAGTCCATTGGTATGTATAATTTCCCGTAAAACATGACAGCAACTACATTCCAATAAGCTAGTAGTTGCTAACTGGCTTGTAGTTGCTGGTTGGCTAGTGGTTGTTGGTTGGCTGATTGTTGCTGGCTGGCTCGTTGTTGATGGTTGGCTGGTGGTTGTTTGTTGACTTGTGAATGTTGGCTCATTGATTGTTGTGACTATTGGCTGAACTTGAATGGTAGACTCCATCAGTTCGGCCATAGTTCTATACCTTTTGACAGGCCTTCTTGATGAACCTGCTTCAGTTGTACATTCAATTCTTGTAGATTGAGGAAGAACATTTGTTCTTGGGAGAGAAGTAGGAACATTTGAAGCAGAAGGAGGAATAAACATCTCAGAAGAAGGGGTAAACATCTCAAAAGGAGGAATAAATGTATCAAAAGGATTAGGAGATAATAATGAAGTAAATGACATGTTTGGCTGATCATCATACAACAAAGCATCAAGTAATGCTGTGTCGGATGTATCAGAAACAGGGATAAAATTGTTTGGTCCTACCATGGCAATAAAATTTAGAGAAATATGTGTGAGTATTTAGTAGTTGATATTATCAGATGCTTGAGTGTTTGTGATGCATGTTTGTTTGCCTTCTTCTATTTATAGCCGATTTAAATCCTATTGAATCTCTGTAGATATGCGTAGTCCTGTTGAATCTCTGCAGATCTGCTCCTTATAAAGCATGATCTTGGAGTCTTTTTTACTTTATATGCATACGACAATCCGAGTTGTTGCGCCTGTGATCCCACAGTGATGCATGTTGCGCCTGTGATTCCATAGTGATGCATCTGTAATTCCACAGTATTGCGCTCGTAAATATTTTTATGAGATTGATGATTTTCTATTTTATATATTTGATTGTCGATTCTGAAAAATGGAAATTTTGTTACCATAAGTAACAAAATAATGCATTGATAATGCATTTTTAGAATTTTAATGATATCTGTAGAAATAGATATCATATATAAAATATTATATGAATTCATTTTTACTGTCTCATACTTGAGGAGGAGATTGATATAGATCATGTGTGAGTGTTTGTGTATTATTTTCTTGTGAACATTTGTGTTAATTCCCCCGGAATTTGATATTAGATTTGATGATAAATTATATGGAAAGTTGGCATGACTTGTTTGATCATCCGAGTCATAGATTATGTGCTACTCGTTCTCAAATAGAATTGATTATGAGAATATCTTTGGAAATATATCAAATTGAAAGTTTACATATGAGATTATAAATCTGCAAAGTTTGCAATGATGTTTGCAACCAGAATTTTGTAATATATTATGCGTGCAATTTCCAGATTGAATGATCCAGAAATCATATATGAATTGATCAATGATCATGAGAACATTGTTTATATGTGTATATCTGCAGCAATTATATAAGCCAACAAAATTCTCCCCATAAAATTGGCTTTTGGTCAGGAGCCAAATAAATTTCATCTTAAAAGTTTTGAATGTGCAATGATTATTAATCTTCTATAATGCATACAGATGGATATATACTGTATGATTAGATGAGGGGGAGAAAAATAAGCAGATTGGGTAAAGAGATTAACTAGAATGAATTATTATTGGCTCATTTTGATCCTCGTACAAAGAAATGTGTACTAAAAGTTTAAAAGATAATTTATTTGCAAAGTTTAACTAATCGAATGCTAAAAGTATTTACTGACCTAAAGAAAGTGACAAAGTCACATGTCCCAACTGCAAATGCTCCTATATGAATTGTTATAAAACACGCATGAAGCGTTGCAGGTCCATCGGTTTTAAAAATAAAAATCCTCGAAAGAGAAAAGAAGCTATAAGAATATAGATGATCAAGTTGAGGATAATTAAGAAAAGCTCCAGAAGGGCCATCTCCTGAAGAGATGTTATCTCCAGAAGAGATATTACAAGAAAAATGTATTGTGGTCCAAAAGGAGACCTAGGTACCTAATATATGTGAATATAATGAGATCTCAATAAATTATGAAATCCGATGGGACCAATAAAATAAAATCAACGTTGATTATATCTATGTTTATATGATAGCATATGCTGTAATAAATGATAATGAGGATCATGAGTCACAATATATTAGTGTGTGCCAGAAGCACATGTCCTTGAAGGACATAAGGCGCCAGAAGCACATATGTCCCAGAAAGACTCAAGATGCTAGGAATATCAAATTTTCGAGAATAATGATAAGTTTATATATTGTCAGAAGCAATTAAAGTGTGCATCTTAATGAACATTAATTAAAAGTTATATATGCACATATATGTTTATGAAAAGATCCATATGTATCTTATTATGATTTCACTTGAAAGATTTAGCTATTGCAGGTACATGATGAATAAACGGACTAGGTGTTTTTGTAAGGGAGTTATGCTCAGAAGAACTTTAAAAAATAATGTAATAATCAGGGGGAGCAAATTAGATGTAATCAAGAGAGGGAGATGATACACGCTGTACTCTTTTTCCCTTATCTGGGTTTTGTCCCACTGGGTTTTCCTATAAAGGTTTTTAATGAGGCAGCATTAGAAAATGTATCAATGAATGATGTACTTTTTTCTTTGGTTAGGTTTTTATCCTACTGGGTTTTTCCTAGTTAAAGTTTTTAACGAGGCACATTTATAATAAACATCCAAGGGGGAGTGTTATAAATATATTTATTGTGTGAATGTTTATTGCATAGTAACCCTTGAAGGTCTATAAATAAAGACTTTATGTAAACATTTTAATTACACTTGAATGAGAACTCCTTATCTTTCTAGAATTTTCTCTGACTTCTCACTAGAATTTCTTCAGTTTTATAACAGTTATAACCATTTGTTAAATTAATGAATCTCATATGTTGATTCATAACAAACATACAAAAAGTTATAACTTTATATTATGTGGAGTTTTCTTATTAACGATAACACCTTTTTCATCAAGTAGTTGTTTCCACAACTTTGATTATAACGTTTCACATGTGTATTTTGGAATTAAGGAGACATGACTTTTGTAACCTTTAGTATTATAACTCTATGTGCAATACTTCACATAAATTCCTTAATTTAAAAAAAAAAAACATGACTTTATGAAAAACACACATCTTCATTTTAAGATATTCCAACAAAAATATTGTTTTTCAAATTTAAACATGCACTATTTTTTGGATTTGGACATGGCAAATTATATCATTTTTTGGGGAAAAAAATGTTTTGCCCATTAAATTATTAATGTATATACACTTATATTCATATGATCATCAACCAACCGGTTCTCACACACAAGCTTCATACAGAATTTAAATCCTCAAATTCTTCTCTGAAATAGTCAAACTAAATTTTATTGATGTTATTTTCTAATTGTACTCAGCACCTTAAAATTATTTTTCAATTGCATTCAATAACTTAATCTTATTTTTAGATTATTCAGCATCATATTATTATTTTCTAGTGATTTAGGTAGGGATGTTCAAAGACCGAGCCAGACCGAATTGGAGATAAACCCGAGGTCTGGCCCGATAGGACCTTAGGATGGACAAGTAAGCCCGAGGTCTGGTCCGGTTTGGTACCAATCCGAGGTCGGGCTGGACCGGCGGATTGCCTAGACTAGTCTAGGTAGTCCAGTGTTTTTCTTTTGCCTTCTTGGGAGGCAATATTTTAACTCTAATTTCACCTGCCTTCTGAAAGTAATAAAAAGTGACTGAGTGAAAAGTGATTCCCATAAATTAAAAAGCACATTAGAATGTCCAGATTCCAGTAAGTGGCTAAGTGTAAAGTGTAGTGATGATTTACAATATATATATATATCAGGTAAGACCGGACCTGTCCAAGAGGTTTAAGCCCTTAGATCGAAGTCCGGTCCAACTTAAGCAATCTAGTCTGGTTAGATTGTCTTGGACAAAAAAAAAAAAAATTCCCCCAAACCGGGTTGGATCATACCGGACCAACCAAATGTCAAGTTTTTTGTACAACCCTAGCTTTAAGTATTCTAATCTTACTTATAATGCATCCAACATCTTAAACTATAAATAAAATCAGAGTGCTAGATATAATTAAAAAATACCATCAGGTATTGGATAATTGATACATTAAGAAAATAATATCAATTGTTGTGCACATAAATAAAATTATGCTACTGTGAAATACTAACATAGTAACATCATAGTATTGGATGCTATTTCACTAATTAAAGCCGTATATATATGTTTTGTTTTTTAATTTATTGGTTTTCTTAAAAAGAAGGGATCAAATGATTGGTTATGATTATTTTCCCCATAACCGGAAAATGATTACGTCTGTAGAGAGAGACACACACAAGCGATGAGGAAATGAAATAATTTTGTTGAATGCGACTGGACAAAATGTTCATGACTCGCGGTGCTGCAGCTCCCACTCTCGCCTCGCGCTGCGTGCATGCCACCGGCCTCATTGAGAGGCTCTTATCTATTGTTCTCCCTTCAATTATTGGTTCAATTATTTTTGTTTCTAGAATCTTGTTTAATTATTATACTAAAATTGAGTGAATTTATTTTATGACTTTAAAAGTTTTTTTATTCGTGAGGAAGTTTCCCCCCCTACAGTATCCAACACAAGTATTTACTCTAACGGCATATTTCTGACCCGTCTTTATAATATAATATTAAGAATACAGTTATAGTATTAATTTATGGGGTTTAGTTTTTTCATGTTGCATGAGAAAACTAAGATTCTTACACACACATAAAATGGTGGGACCTACATACACACACGTGCGCTCGCGCGTGCACACACATACACACACATGTGTGTGTGGGTCCCACAATTTCATATATGTATGTGGGTCCCACCATTTCATGTGTGTGTGACATGAGAAAACACTTCTCCTACAACATGAGAAATGTTTTCCCCTTAATTTATAGCCAAAAAATATTTTAGGTATCTATTAAGATAGAAATATTTTTTTAATGAGGAGTGACACAATTGGTTAAGGTGTCAACATTCACCTTAAAAATTACTCCCTTTGGTCTTTAACATAAGATACTAACTAATAAGTGTTTAATTTTTTATTCTTTTCATAAGGTATTTGTAAGTTTTCAAGGTGCAATTAATTCATTTTTCCATGTCTGCCCATACTACTCTAGTCCTATTTATAAGTCCCTTTTAACTAAATCACACATACCAAGAAAATGTAGTTAGTTCAATGATTATGAGGTAAATTTTCAATTTTACCCTTATTTTTGAATGAGTATCTTTCAACTTTTTCTTCTTTCTTTATTTTCATTGATACAATTAATGTGGGCAAAATTGTCACAATATCATTTATTACTTGAAATATGACCAATTTTTTTAGTCAAAAGGGACTTATAAATAAGACCAGAGTGGTATTTAATAAGGGTAGTGTGAGAGAGTACTAGATCTGAGTTTAAGATAATTAGTAGGGGCAATATTGGAAATCACTTGAATTTTATGACAACTTTAATACTTTTAACTGATTTTATTAGTTTGTGAGAATTGGTAGTTGGTATCTTATAGTAAGAACCAAAAGGAGTAGGAGGTTTGACATTACGGGTCGATATGAGAGTCTTATTAGTAGGCCATCTATAAATATTTCTATAAGCACTATTTGAATTTGAAGACATGCCTTGTCTTGACCTTGGTGAGTATTAGTATCTACCCCACCTAAACTTTTCAATACCCAAAAAAAAAAAGAAGATGGAAATATTTCATTGGTTTGGTAATACTCCACTTATAATTAACGTAATTCCTAGTTTACTAATTTGAGTAATATTTATTAGAACTAATGTAATTTATTTGAATGCGCGAATATCGCCATAATTTTAAAATTCAGGCGCCACCTCATCCTTCAGGCAGATTAGCACAACCACGACAGCTTCCAGCTGGCGCTGACGTTCGAGTTCCCTCGTCCTCGAAACAGCGCTCGTCCGCTTTGATGATTTCGTTTTCTGGAAACTGCTCGAACAGAATTTAAATCTTCAAAAATTTCTGAGATCGTCAAGCTTTTATTCCAGTACCAGAGCTCAGTGTAGCATATTCTTCGCAAAATCTGATGGTAACTCCTTCCCAGTGTAAATCCATTTTCGAGTCTGCGAAATCATTCATCTCTTCCCACCTTATTTCTCATTTTCAATTCATTTCGGGTGTGAATATTTCCAACTTGAAGTGGCCCAATTTGGAGCTTTTCTGTTTTGATTCGCTTATTGAACTCTGGCTTAGATAGAGTGTTCTTGTTTCGTACCCGACGATGACGATCATTATGCAGTCCGCGCCAGGAAGCTCAGGGTATTTAGATCTACACCCTGAGAGGAAAATGTCTCTTTTCAAGAACCCTTATATTCTGGGACTCACTGCCATTGCCGGTATCGGTGGTCTGCTCTTCGGTTACGACACAGGTACACAACTGTTTGTCACTACAATTGTGTCGATGAGTGGAAATAGAATAACGATTGATTAAGCTTACCTGACCATATTCGATGAGTGGAAATCCAGAGCTATTGAAAATACATGATTTGTTGATCGCTAACATATGCTCTGTACACATATTTTCTTTTCGCTTTCCTTAGTATTGGAGCATTTAGAGAAGGGAGGCTTACACTCAAAGAAATTTCTTTCTTTAAAACCAGGTTGACTTGTATACATGATGAATATGTGAGTTCATGCAAGTTTTCTCAAAAGGTATTGGAGGCAATGTGAAAAATAATTTTTTTCATAATTTCTTGTTACTTTTTCTTTCCTGAGAACCACTCGAAGAGCTACTATCCAAATGTGTTATTGAAAGTGTTGCCCATTCTGAATAACTTGGTTATTTTATGATTTTTTTTTAAAAAAAAATACAAAGAAAGAAAGAAAAAGTATCTCATGCGGGAATGCTGTTTATTATAGGTGTTATATCAGGAGCCCTTCTGTATATTAAAGATGAATTTCCGGAAGTGAGAGAGCAATTTTCTACAGGTACGATATTCTATACCCTCTTTCAATGTCGATAGTTCAGAAGGAGGCCTGATTGTGCATGGATCAAACTTTTTTTCTTAAAAAAATGTAGTACTAGGAACAAAGTGGGACGGTACATCTACAGGACGATAAGATTTTTTCTTACAAAAATTCTGGGATTTGTCCAGAAAAATTTTGAATAAGCTTTCTCATTGGACCAATATGTTTGCCTGCGGTGCCAGGAAGTAATTGTCAGCATGGCAGTGGTTGGTGCAATTATTGGAGCAGCAGTAGGTGGTTGGATCAACGATGCTTATGGAAGAAAGAAGGCGACACTTATGGCCGATGTTATTTTTACTATTGGATCAGTTGTCATGGCTGCTGCACCAAATCCTTATGTTCTCATATTGGGACGCCTTTTTGTTGGTCTGGGTGTAGGCATAGCTTCTGTTACTGCACCCGTGTATATTGCAGAAGCATCGCCATCAGAGATAAGAGGAGCATTAGTAAGCACAAATACGCTCATGATAACTGGGGGACAATTTCTTTCCTACCTCATAAATCTTGCTTTTATACAGGTTAGTTTTCGTGCTTCACCTTTTGGATTTGGTTTCTGTAACTTGCAAAAATGCTAGAGGTTATTCTAGCTTAGCATACAATTCATAGTTATAAGTGGTAGAAATTATAAAATTTTGTATGTTGCTAAGCTCATTGTCGAAGTACTATACAAAGATCAAGAACCACTGTGGTTTATGTGCTCTTCATTCCGATGGAGAATGCTAGTTTATGATAAATGCAATATAAAAGCTTTAACAAATGCTTTTCCCAAAACATGACAGTTTGAAGGATCCAAATTCATTTTCCTAAGCAATGACTGATGATTTATAATTTTGTTGTGAGATGTCAAGCTGCTTAAGCAGAAAAGCTGAAGAACTTGATTTCTAGCTTGACTGAGTAGTGACATGACCATGTGGGTTTACTATGCTGTTATTAGCAAACTTACCACTGGCCATTAATTGAAAACTTTTCTGACACTCCTTGAGCTTTTCAGTTTTTAACAAGTTTAGGATTTACTGTTCCAAACGTCAGAAACAAATTACATGAGAAGAGATGGAAAGTCCTGATATTTTGTCTAAGGGTATATTCTGTTTCCAACTTGGTATTATTTCATTGAAATATCCCATTCTTGATCTGACAGGTCCCAGGGACGTGGCGATGGATGCTGGGAGTTTCAGGTGTGCCGGCAGTTATTCAGTTTGTCTTCATGCTTTTCCTGCCGGAATCTCCTAGATGGGCTCTTCGTGAAGGTATAGACATGTGTTATTGTACAAAAAATTATGTTCATGATGTTGCCTTGAAACGACATTAACCATATAGCCATCTTATAATTTGGTCTCACTATGCAGTATAGGCAAAATGAAGCTGTTAATGTGCTGTCTAAGATCTATGACTATGCTCGCTTAGAGGATGAAGTTGGATTTCTGAGAGTTCAGTCAGAGCAAGACCATCAGAAAACGAAGGAGATCAGATACTGGGATGTTTTTAAATTTAAACAAATAAGACTTGCATTCCTTGCTGGAGCAGGACTGCAGGTAATAAATTATGAACATGTTAACTAGGATATGATGTTACAGTACAATATACTGTTAGATGTGTATCTTGTGTCGTCTGTGCACTTTGTGACCTCACATTCAAGTCGATGAGGAAATGATATGTCAGCTTTTGCGGTTTCATTACCTGTTGTTTGTTGTTAAATGCAAGTTTCTCTGATTAAGCCATTTTAGGTTCAAGGGAGCTTATTGGAAGTAGGGTCTGTACTTGATATCATTCCATGAAAATTAGAAATATTCTGATAATATCACTTTGTCATGCAGGCATTTCAGCAGTTTACAGGTATAAATACAGTTATGTACTACAGCCCAACGATTGTCCAAATGGCTGGCTTCCACTCTAATGAGCTTGCTCTTCTCCTATCCCTCATAGTAGCTGCCATGAATGCTGCTGGCACGGTTCTTGGTATCTACCTTATTGACCATGCAGGCAGGAGAAAATTGGCTCTTTATAGCTTAACTGGAGTAATCACAGCTCTGATCCTTCTATCTGTGTCATTCTTAAAACAATCATCTGACTCTACAAATGGATTATATGGGTGGCTTGCAATTTTGGGTTTAGCCCTATATATTGCCTTCTTTTCGCCAGGGATGGGGCCTGTACCATGGACCGTAAACTCGGAAATATATCCTGAAGAGTATCGTGGAATATGTGGTGGAATGGCAGCTACTGTGAATTGGGTTTCAAACTTGATTGTGTCTCAGTCGTTTCTTTCAATTGCTGCAGCTCTAGGGACTGGTTCAACCTTCTTGATTATTGCTGGTATTGCTGTGCTTGCCTTTCTCTTTGTGGCTGTGTACGTCCCAGAAACCAAAGGATTAACATTTGATGAGGTGGAGCAGATATGGAGGGAAAGAGCTTACGGCAAGGATCCAAGCACACAAAGCCTTCTTTAGCATGGGAATCAACCCTAGAAATGTAACATGCCTTATGGTCGTTCTCTAAATTCAATTATATGTAATTTATGTAATGTTGAGGGATAATTCATGTCAAAAGCACAGTGACGTGAAGTACTACGTACAGTTAAGTGAATGTCAAGAAAAATGTTACATAATGAGAAATGGAATGGAATGAGAGATTTAAGTGTGCAAAGAGTCCAAGAAAATGACTGTGAGGATTAAGGGTACGGGTATGCTCTAAATGGGCTAAACTATTAAATTGGGGAACAAGAAACCATATTGAGTAGATAAACAAATTAGCCAACATTTAATTTTTAACTGCTAATTATGGGACAAACAATAATAAATGAGAGATTTTATCTTCCTAAATAGGGATACTTTCGTCACTTATTTCTTATCCCAATCATTGAGTTTTCCGGCTAATCTCTCTCCCATTGGATGATTTTATATCAGTTTCTTTAGTCAATTATAGTAAAGGAGTGAGTACTAATTGAAAAAAAAAAGTGATAATACATAATTTGTAGTGACAAATGGAATCTAAATTCTTTCAATTTTGGAGCAATAGTAAGAAAGAAAGGAAAATCCCTTTCAGGGTTTAAGTAACTAAAATATTGTTACAAAAGACTAAAAAAAAGTCACATGTTAAAAAATGCTAACATTTTCTGATATTATTTCAAGAAACGTTAAAAACTACCACTCTAGTCCTATTTATAAGTCCCTTTTAACTAAATCACACATACCAAGGAAGGTGGTTATCTCAATGATTATAAGGTAAATTTTCAATTTTGCTCTCATTTATGAATGAGTATCCTTCAACTTTTTCTTTTCTCTCTATTTTCATTGTTACAATTAATGTGGGCAAAATTGTCACAATCTCATTTATTACTTGAAAGATGACTTATAAATAGGACCAAATTTTTTGGTCAAAAGGGACTTATAAATAGGACCAGAGTGGTATATCAATACTCCCTCTGGTCTTTATTATAAGGCACCAACTACTATTTCGCATAAACTAAGAAATAGAAACTAAGTCATTAAATTGGTTCGGAAATAATAGATATTTCCAACTTTACCCCTACTTTAATGATGTGAATTTAAAGGGTTAGTTAAAAATGAAGGTATAATTGGAAAATAGTAATAAATGAGTTGGTTAAAGGTAGTTGGTGTCTTATACCACTCTGGTCCTATTTATAAGTCCCTTTTAACTAAATCACACATACCAAGGAAAGGTAGTTAGCTCAATGATTATGAGGTAAATTTTCAATTTTGCCCTCATTTATGAATGAGTATTTTTCAACTTTTTCTTCTCTCTCTATTTTCATTGGCACAATTAATGTGGGCAAAATTGTCACAATCTCATTAATTACTTGAAAGATGACTTATAAATAGGACCAACTTTTTTAGTCAAATGAGACTTATAAATAGGACCAAAGTGGTATTAAGGACCAAAATATTTTGGTAATTGATGTCTTATAATAAGGACTAGAGGGAGTAGAACATTAACAATTAAATCAGTATGTGTTAATAACTATTTCCTCTAGTCCTTATTATAAGGCACCAACTAACAAGCTTATTTGGTCCTTTTTATAAGTCACTTGCTTGTTCTCAATAAACATTAATTAACCTTTTCCATATATGCCCCTAGTTGATAAGTGTAGTGAGTGAGAGTAATAATTAATAGAATATTAGAATTTAATATGATTAATAGGGGTAATATTGAAACTTACTTAAATTCTAGGACAACTTTATTGACTTTAATTGTTTTTATTGATATGTGAGAAGTGTTATTTGGTGTCTTATAATAAGGATCAGAGGGAGTATATCTTAACAACTAAATTATTACTCGTTAACAACTATATCAGTGTCTGTTAATAACTATATCAGTATCTAATAACAATTATATATATACAACATTTTCTAAAATAATACTAAAAAAATGTCTTAGGGTCTTTTTTAACCTATGATTTTTCTTTAAACCCTTTTAAATAATATTTTAATAACTTAAGGGGGATTTTCCAAGCAAAAAAAGGAAGGAATGAGTAATAAATGAGAACATGGGAAATTGGGAATGGTGGATACATGGTTCCATCTACAACAAATGGAAGTTGCCGTCTGCTGCATCCCTAGTTTGTTGAAAAGCGGGTCCAAATGGTAATTGTCCTCTCTTCTGAATAGTACGTACCAGTCATATTGCAGCAAAACACGTGCCTCCAAGTTTTTGCCCTTTTCTTTTTTTAATTTTATTTTTGTTGAATCTAAGTTTGTGCCCCTTCGATTTCATGAGTCTTGTTGATAAAAATTCTGATTTACGGTCAGGGTTACTTGGACTAGTATCACGACATCATCTCTCGAAATTCATTAAAATTGCCACTTGGGATTTTTTAAAAATATACTCCTATGTCACTTTATAATTTTAATACAATGTTAACCATATTTTTAACAAATTTTAGCAAAGTATTTAGTTCAAAATTTATTTTAGTAAAATATCATTAATTTTACTTGTATAAGAACTCACATTAATTTTATTATATTATAATTTATTTAGTAATTTTAAAATTTATGTATAAACCACAAATTTTTTTAGTAACAATAATATTAATTAGTAGTCGCCTTGGATAAGTTGCTTTATTTTAGTGATTAATAATCTACCAATGACACTGTATTCTGTTTTAGTACATGCAAGTAGCTATTGATTTGATAGTAATAAAAAATATTTAAGAAATAATACAAAAAAGTCCTTATTTAAAAACTTTATACATAAGGACGGCTAATATATTCTTATATATAAAAATATTGATACTTTTCAAAATTATATATATCAAATAATATCAGTAATTCAAGATATTCGAATTAATAAAAACATTTATTGATTTTTCCTATAACTAATTGGTGAGAAATGTAAGATGAATAGAAATTAGAAATTAAAATAGAAGGGCTGTTAATAAGAAAATGTAGGTGGGGCCGCGAGTGGGGCTCGAGGGCACGTGGGTGTCGTTATTGTAGGGTCCACCACTTCCCTGCGTCCCCTGTCCCCATCACCTGCGGTCCCCGTGCCCCCTATGCATTCCTTTCCCCTCCCTTTGCTTCCCGTCATTCATTTTTTTTTTCCTTTTTTTCTTTTTGGCCGTTACTGTCATTGATTTCACATTCCTCTTGTTCACATCTCACGCCAATAATAAATCTCCAACAATTTTCAAACAAATCACAGCTTTTGAAACAGGGTTGAGGTTTATTCAGCCTGAAATATTTTTCTTACTTTCACCAGCTTACGGTATTCTATGATTTATTCAGCATATTTTTTCTGATTTAACCAGACCTTTACGATATTATTCTGTAGTAGTTTATTCAATATACCATAAAATAATATCCTCTAAAAAAAACTTAGGTGCTGAACGCATATTTACTTAAACAAATATTTTGTGAAGTTCACGGAAAAATTAAGATTACTCCTAAAAAAATATTTAAGAACAAAATTAGTGAAGAAAGGTTTAATATGTTAACATTAAAATTGCACCACAAAATATTGTAACGTGCACGCATTTGAAAAGTGTTGAATGGATTTTAAAAAAATATTTTAAAAATCTGGAACATGTCTGTGTTTGAACGTAAATGATCATGAGCCGTTGCGCCAGTTCGTCTGAATCTTTGTGAAAACTGAAACGCTTTCATGTTAAGAGCCATCTGAGATCTGTCACGTACTACCAGAAAATGCCAGATATATATCTGGCATATATGCACAAACACTCTGTACATGTATATATGAAGATGAGACTTAATTTAGTCTAAAAACTTTTACACAGTTGTAGATATGTATACTTAGAGATAGAATAGTGTAGAGAATTATAGAGATTCCTGTGTAAAATATAAATATCTAGATATTTTAAAAGAATGTTTTGAAGAACCATTCTCTATCATTGGATATAATAAATTTTAACCATTCATTAAAGATGTGATAAGTCATAAGTAACAGTAAGAGGCGTCTCTCTCGTTTATAATCATCGAAAGTAATACAAATTACTTGCATTAATTCAAAAACATTTTCCCCCAAAGTTCTTTTGTCTTTGGTTTCTTAATCTACTTTTGAGAGTTCGGTTGATATAATAGGGATCAAAATAATGTAATTAAGCTAAGGTCAGCATGATTTTAAAAGGTTTTGCTAAGACTGTGACAAATTACTAAACATTTTGTATTTTCGTCTCGAATTATGTACAGTGAAGTATAACAGTAAAACTGATGAAAAATAGACGGCAGGGAATATTGAGCACGAGCATGCATGTGATGAAAATAAATAGAGTAGTTAATTAATTAATTATTGGATCAGAAATTTCTTCCAATACGAGTCTCAATAATGAACATAGAATTCTGTGAAGATCGTACTTTGAAATCGATGGATAGAAAGAGAGATCCACCCAGAAATGGAAGTGACATGCCTGCAACTTAAATTCAGTTCGTTGAATAATCAGAGGCCAGTTGATTGTAACACCTCAACTGATTGATTGTGTACGTACGTCTTTATTATGGAATCATTTTTTGACGTATTATATGGATTTTAAAATATAATGTTATCAAAAATCCAGTTTTTAACTCTTAAAATCGATAGTTGTCAATTTAGCTTAAGATCGTTATTATATTTTAATTAATTAGTCAATTTTTGGAGTTGTACGTTATTAACTTTGGTCCTTTTCTTGGCTGAAAAAATTGTATTTTTACTAAACATTATTGTCACGTTTGAAGATAATATCAATGTCATTTCATCCCTTATTTTATGGCTAGAGACCTAGTCAACTTAGATCAAAGATCTTAGCATACGATTTTTTTTCAAAAATCAATCTTTAATCCTTAATTATATTTTTCCTTATATAATTGATTAATAATACGAGTCTATAATATATCAATATAAATTATATGAACTTTATAGCATGATCAATATTGTCTATTTACAGGTAATATGGAAAGTACTCTAACTCTACTATCAGTTGTATGTAGAGGTTAATTCTCATCATTCTTTAAGTAAATATTCATACTCGTCTGATTTTAAATATAGGATCTAGTTGATAAAGTTCTGTATTGTATTCTTTGTGTCTTGAAAAGATTAGTTTCCATTTTCACGAGTGCTCCTGTAATTAAAAAAATATATCGACCCTGCCTGTTAAAATTTGTGGATATATTTATATTTCAAACGTCTATAACTTAAGACCAAGTTATGGATACCCAGAAGAGGGTTCTGGAACATTGAAAATATCAGTTGCATTAGGCTTATCCAAATTAACATGGATCAGTTGGGATATATATAATATCTGTGTAAATTAAAGTTGCATATATAAAATTTAAGACATATTGGAGCAGGGAGACGCTGAAATGGATGATTCCCGTCCACATAATATATATTAATTCACCGTTGGTGATGATTATATATATTAATAGGTATAACACATATACTTTAAAAATATAATGTTTCATATACTTACCCTTGAAAGGCTCGATCGGCTAATTGATTTGCAATTAAAGAAATTTTTAAGTTACTGAGTGTGGGTGATGGGGGCTAGAAGGGTGTGGTTGGAAACGGATTCTATTGAGTGTCTTGAGTTACATACATATAATCACAGTGTTACTCATCATGACTCTGACTTCCTTACTGAAGCAAAGAATTAAGTTGATTCAAATAGATTGGGTAATGAAGATTACTTACGTGTCTCCATCTTGTAACTCTATGGCGGATTACCTAACAAAGAGAGGCTTCGAGATGGGATGGGGGTTCCACGAACTTTATCAGCCTTCTAAAGAACCAGAGAGGATTCTCTGTCAAGATTGTAATTGGGATAATAAGCCCATTGAGATTAATTGAGGTGTACTGTTTTTTTTATTTAAAAAAAAAGTAATTTCTAAGTTAGTTAAGAATATTACATGAAAAACCAATAAGCATTAGTTATTGCCTAAAGAGTTTTAGCTACACAAACACAAGATCTAAAGTTTGAGTCTGTCTCAATGTAAAGAACTATTGATCATTAATTGGGATTGATAATGTTTGAATATGACCAAGCTAGATGATCATGTAAAAAAATTGATACGTTACATAGAACATGCATGTTACTACTCACTCTAATATTTGATATAAGACATATTTATCTAATTTGATTGAATTAAAAAAGTTAATTAACATGATATGTATTTTCTAAAACACCCTAATTATATTCCTTAATCCTCTCATTCTCTATCCTCCTTGATTATTGTTGAGAGAGTAAATAGAGATCGATAAATTAGAAAAATATTAACGAATATAACAACTATGTCTCATATTTTGGATTAAAATGAACTCTTTAGATGTGTCCAATGTTAAAGATTGAAAGGAGTATATTATCCTATGAAATATATAAAAGGGTTTTATGATAAATATAAAATAAGATGATACTCTCTTTTGTTCTTAATATAAGATATATTTTGAGAGTTAGTTTTTGAAGATATAGTTTTCATATTTATCAGTATTTTTCTAATTTATCTTTATTAATATTCCCTCTACAATAATAAAAAAGGAGATGAAATGAGAAGATAAAGAGAAGATGATTAAGGTGTTTTAAAAAATATACTTTATATTAACTAAATTTTTTAATATAATCAAATTAAATAAATATATCTCATATTGAACATATAAGGTGTACTATATGAGATTTGATATTAATAATATGAGCGTGGGGAGCAGGCAGCCAAAAGAGAAATAGGGAGTGGACCACCCTAGCTAATTGGGATTGGAGTGGTTCTTACTCATTCATTTGCAGCAGAATAAGACAGATAGGATTTATTTATTTATTTAAATTAAAAAAAAAAATAAAGTGGAGAGATCTTTGCCTGTGATGAAAAGGGAGCTTTAGAATAAAGCAAACACCGTAAAGCCTCGCTGTTATTGGCTGGCCCCTTTCATTTTCTATTCCACTGATCCCTCCCCATTCTCACCCCTTTAATAAGTATAAGATATAGTTGACTTTTTTGGAGAGATTAAAGAAACTAATTAAATTATTTTAGAGTATTTTTATTTTTATTTTTATTTCAAACTAATTAGTTTGACTAATAAACTAATATATAATTTAAGAATATACAACATATAAAATGATTAAATAATTTATTTAGCTTCCTTAATCCCTTAAAAAAAATCAATTTTATCTTATAATTAGAAGCGAAGGTAGTATTATTATTAATATTTATTTTAACAAACCATCGTCCATTTGCTTTTATTTCCCAACTTCAACCAACTGTTCACATACATATTTAATTTATAAAGTATTTAGGCTGGGCACATTATTTGCCCTCTCATTCTGGATGCCCAATCTGCCATGACACAATTAAATATATGACAAAACTGGGGTCCACTTATATACAAGTTTCCCTTCTTAATTATTCGGATTCTCTCTCATCTTCTAAAAACAACACGTCATCCATATCCTATTAATAAATTATCATTTTTATATATATCCATACATAATAATATTATTCATCGTCTTTTCCATTGGATTTCCCCCCTATATTAAGTCTATGGATCACCGGTTTTCATAAATTATAGTATTAGGTGTTTTTTTCTTTTAAAAAAAATAAGGGTTAGGTTCAGCCATAAATCAAAGACAAGACGCTATGATGTTGCTCCTAGGGCATGTAGGATTGAAAGTAGACATACCTCCATCTTAACCTACATTTTCACAAATTCATATCGTTTAAGATTTCTCTCTTAATGCAGTATTAGGCATTAATTGAGTTGGATTCGCTTGATTGGGGGGAATCAGATGGGCAAAGACATTTTTTTACAATAACAACCTGAGTTGAGCCCTTGTGGTTTGATTTGAATTTAAATAAATTATATAATTTAATAATTAAAATTGGAAAAATTGCACTATGGTCCCAAAAAAAAGAAAAAATCATAAAAAAAAAAAGTCTCAACTTGAAATCACACATCAAAAAAGTCTCAAACAAGTCCCAAGGACTTTTTTGTTATTAATTTATTTCATCAAATATAATTAACAATTGGACAAGTCATATTAACAATAAAAAATGCTATTTAGACAACATTTTATAACCTGAAAAATGACTCTATGTTTCAAAATGTTGTTGTCAAAATAACATTTAATGTTGTTAATATGACTTGTCCCATTGTCAAAGTCAAAAAAATCAAAATACTCGAGTAGGGACCAAATCATACTCTAGTAATTCATTTTATCAAATTAACAACAAGACAAGTTATATTAACAACAAAAAATGCTATTTTGACAACAACATTTTGAAACTTAGAGTTATTTTTCAGATTACAAAATATTATTGTCAAAATAACATTTATTGTTGTTAATATGACTTGTCAAGTTGTTAAAGTGGGGACAATCAACATATTCAGGTAGGGACCAAACCATACTCGAGTAATGTTGGAAAAAGTCATTGATGACATTTTCATGTTACAAAATATTGTTGTGAAATAGCATTTGTTGTTGTTAATATAACTTATTCTGTTGTTAGTTTGGCCAAATGAATTAAGAACAAAAAAATCTTTAGGGATTTCTTTAAAAATTTATATATATATATATATGATTTTGTGTTAGGACTTGTTTACTAATTTTTTTATTCTTTGGAACCTCAGTGCCATTAAAATTGCGTGAGTGAGAAGACTTAATTAGATCAAATGGAAAGAGGCAACGCATGGAAGACCATCGGGTTGAGAAAGTGCAACACAATCAAATCTTGATAAATCAATAATATTTTAATTTACTTCTTCCCTAAGTAACAAATTGCTACATTATTCTATAAAATTTCCCTTTAAATTACTCGTAATATATTAAACATAGTCAAAGATAGCGCCCCTTGAGCCGCAATAAGACAGACCCAACTGTTGAGAGGGCAAACATCAGCAATGAAAATAACGACTTGTGAACAAAGCCACGTGAATGCCTATAATTGTAACGTGCAAGTAAACCAAAATTTCAAAAAGAAAAAAAAAAAAAAAGGCTCATATATGTGCTTGTGATATGTTGATCAATCATGAATTTGTTCAATTATTTGTTACTTTTTTCTTTATAATTGTTCAATTTATTAAAAAGAATTAGTGAAAACATGACCACTACAGCAACCTTCCTATTAGGATGTTGTTCATACCCAAGCCTAATCACCTTAACCATTTTTAAAAAAAATGTTATTATCAATATTATTCTCTGGCTACTAATTATAAGAGTTAATAGAGGTGTTTGTTTCGATCCTATACATAATATCTCAATCCAAATTATCTCTATTAATTTCATGTATTAAGGGGAGTTTATCAAGAAAGCAACATCCAATGCAAATTATTAAAAATGATACTTTCATTTAGAAAAACCAATATATATATATATATATATATATATATATATATATATATATATATATAACTAACAGAACTAATTTTTTTAACAATGGTAAATTTATTTGATGTATATAAATTAAGGACAAGAGGAAGTATTACCTGGAATACAGCCCATGTTCTAAGAATTAAAATTCGTACAAAATGTCGATTATTATACATTGCTTATGAGCCTCATAATAATGTGGAGCTTTATAAATAAAGTATGGGTTATATATTTAAGAGCTTCTATGGCTCACCAATAATTATTCTTTTAAAATGGGCTCTTCCTTTAAACCTATGATTTATATATATTTTTCTCGGTGACATTGCCATCATAACTATATAATTGACACACAATTATTGCAAAGCTAGCACTCAAAGATGATGAATTACATTACACAAAGGGGGACCTTATTGCACATTTTAAATATTTCGGTTGGGGCCAAAAGTGTTGTATGTGCACCGCTCCATTCATATGCGACTATACGTGTTGCTATTCTGAAGCCAAAAGAACAAGATCAATTAAGTTGGGGGCTTGAACATGATGAGACATGGTGTGCTTGATGAGTTTTTGAGAGACCCACCTGTTTGTGGCAAATCAGATATTGGCCTATATAACATTTCACTTGTTCCATTCATGTCCCTAACTAGATATAATGCAAGTGTCTTGTTGCTTTCACCGTTTTCTCCTTATCTATTGCTCTGCTTCCTCTGGATCATCTTCTACCACCACACCTTCTTTATATGTGGTCCTTCCTCTTACTCAAATTATCAAACAAGTCAGTTTCTTTGTAATCTAATATCGCCTGTAGTTCTTAGTATAAAACCCAATTGTCGATTAAAAAAAAACTAAATAAATTATTTTAGAGTATTTATATTTATCTTAAACTGATGATGATATATAATCAAATGATATATAACATATGTTATAGTTAACTAATTTATTTAGATTTTTAAACCTCTCAAAAAAAAAATAATAATAAACTAAGTTTTATATCAAGGATTAGAAAGAGTAATATACATGAAAGTTGTTATATAAGTAATGAGAAGTCACAGATTCAATCTCATTTATAACATCATGCCATCAAACATACCCTTAGTTAAAAAAAAAAAAAAAAAATCACTAAACCTTGATATAAAATCTACTTTATAGTTCAATTTATTTACTAAAATGAATTTTATATTAAAGGTCAGAGATATCAAAGACTTTATATATATTGAGTCCCTTAGCTGACAGCAGCTATACTAACATGCATATATACATCCGTTTAAATTTTAGGTAGTATATGAATATAGGGAAAAACACTTCTTATGATGTAAGAGAAGTGTTTTCTCATGTTACACACATATAAAATGGTAGGACCCCACACACACATATATGTGTGTAGGTGGGTGGGTCCCATCATTTTATTTGTGTGTAGGAATTTTAATTTTCTCATACGAAAACTAAACCCCATAAATATATACTCATTCAAAGATTTTTGTTGCCCAAGCTGTCTGGTGGTTTCTATCTAACTCAACTTGAATTAGGCTGAATATATAGATCAGTATTTTAACCGCTAGGTGGTTTCGCAATTAGCTGAAGATTGTATTCATTTTGGTACAACTAATCCAGCAGATATTTTATTTCGGCCATTTGTCTTCTTTAATTTATGATTGCTACTTGTGTGTGCCTGATTCCAAATGGTCGCCTTCTTCATTTTTTTTTCGTCTTTTTTTTTGTTTGGTTCATCCAATATTGTACTTCCCCGTGAAAATAATGTTTATTATTGGATGAGAGAATCAATTGAAATTGATAAAGACCTCGACTGGTTAAACCTCGGATGAATTTTGGATATGGATCGATTTTTTTCTCTTCTTAATAGCAAAATACGACTGGAATTAAGCTAAGTAATGAAAGGAACTCAATAATTCTTAATATCGTTTTTTAAATTTAATTAGTAAAAACATATCATTGGCCACAATCTACAAATATCAGACAACTTGAGTGAGCCCATTGCATCTGTCCATATTATTTGTCACCTCTAAGGGAGAGCTGATTGACTCAATAATTTTATTTGAAAATAAAATATTTTTTAAACTTTAATTATATAAATGAGTATTAAAAAAAAAACACTACACGTACTCAAATATTTTCCTTGTGAATTGTAATGAGTGATATTTAAAGAAGTCTTCATCTAATAAATTATACAAAAACTAATGTTTAAAAAATTACTACCTCCGATCCTAATTATAAGACAAAGTTAATTTTTTTTTAAAGGATTAAGGAAGTTACTTAATCATTTCATATGTTATGTATTCTTATATTATATATTAGTTTATTAGTTCAATTAATTAGTTTGAAGAAAAAAATAAAAATAAAAATATTCTAAAATAATTTAATTAGTTTCCATAATCTCTACAAAAAAGTCAACTATGTTTTATAATAAGAATCGGAGGGAGTATTAATCTAAGTGATCCATAGTATAGACTTAATAATTTCTCCTAATACGCGGTTTATACCTGAATCAACCAGTTTCCATATCAATAATGCATCTGACTTATCTACTCGAGATTAAAAAAAGGACAAGATAAAAAGGAATGCGCGCCAAAAAGTCGAGATAAATTATTATTATTATTAATTAAAAAAACAAGAATGAAAGATAAAAAAAAACTTTTCTAACCCCTTTGGCTGCATGCATCGGTTTCTCAGACCTCAGAAAAGTCACATGCAGGTCACCCAAACGGAGACTACAAAACAAAACCTGTGGGTCCCACTCCCACTGCCACCCTCTCCACGTGTCCCATTTCTCCAACCTAATCATCACACTACAGCTGTCATTTTGTCCACACTAACCATTCCCATTCATGCGCTCACACCATGTATGGTGCGAACGCATCATCATCACCCCCCCCATAAGGCATATTCTTGGCTGCTTTTAGAGACCAACACAAACACGGCTTTATAAGCGCCTTCCTCCACTCCTCCTCCTCTCACACCCGAGAGAAATAGCTCTCTCCCTTCAACACGGTTCCGAAAAATGGGAAGCGTCGATTGCGAATCAGTTCTATCTCGCGCCAACACCTTCCATGAAGAACCTGAGATCCGGACCAATGATTTGTGCGCCTTTGATCTAGGAGACGCTCAGCAGCAGCGATTCAGAACCAGGAGTCGCAGTTTTGGGAGCACGTCTGCCAGCAGCAAGAAGACGAAGAGCAAGAAGAAGAATCAGGTTTTGCTTGAAGGTTATGTGGAGACGCCGGATGAGGATCTGACCAGGACCAAAAGCTTAACCGATGAAGATCTGGATGAGCTCAAAGGATGCTTGGATCTTGGCTTTGGCTTCAGCTACGATGAGATTCCTGAGCTATGCAACACCTTGCCGGCTCTCGAGTTGTGCTATTCCATGAGCCAGAAGTTCATGGATGAACATCAGAAGTCGCCTGAGAGTTCGCCCGAGGTACCGCCGTCACCCGCGGATTCCTGTTCTTCCATCTCCAGCTCCGTGGCCAACTGGAAAATCTCTAGTCCTGGTGAGTGGCAACTCGTTGATTATCTGATTTCCCTTTTTGCTGTGTGGAATTATTGAGATCGATTTCTGTTTCTACTCTTGATGTCAAATTGACATGTGGAGCTCTCCAAATCTTGCGATGATATGCTGTTATGTGTGAATTTAATTTACTTGTTTTATTCATGATTTGGCTTAGAAACAAAAACTTTCTGTGCTTTGATAGATTTTATATCCCAGGGTGTTTTTAAGGTGCAAATCGACATGGATCGATTGATTTTTCCTTAGTAGAGCCACCAATTGCTCGTCATTGATATTTTGAACAGCATATTGACACATGCATTTCTTTGCGTGGGATTAAATGAAATTCTCACGTGGCTTAAAGTGATATAACTTTGATCATGAATTGCTGTCTGGTAGTTTATTTCAAGCAGTCTCCATAAGGTCTAATGGGTAAATTCTTGATGTTCTCCTGCAGGTGACCATCCTGAAGATGTTAAAGCTAGACTCAAGTTTTGGGCACAAGCTGTAGCGTGCACGGTCAGGCTCTGCAACTGAAGAACGTCAAAATATTTTGATCCTTCGAGGAGAAAAACGGGCTACACGAAAATCTGCAGAATTAGATGAGCAACAATCTGATCTGCCGCAGATCAAATTTCGCAGAGGAACGAGCCTTCCTGCTATTCTTTTAACTGGAGATGGATCTCATGAATTGAATCCTATCGATGATAGGTCAGCTTAGCTGGGAGCAGAGGAATCAACGGGGGTTTCAGGTTTGGAACAACTTAATGCCCTCAAATGAGCCTGACTTGACCTTCTTAGGCTGATATATCTAGATGTATATTTTGATTATTGTATCCGGTTCGTTGATAATAAAATGAATTATTAGAATAAAGTCTTCCATTGCTGCTATTTTCTTGTCAATGTTTGTCCACTATACAAGTTCCAACCATAGCTGTTGGTTTTTATGCAGTGGTGAGAGCCTCCAATAAGTGCTTCACCAACTACTTGCATCACCTCTGCTTACGCTGAGGTAACTAACCTAACTGTAGAATTTCCCCCTTTCGTTTTCTATAACATGAACTTGCATTTGAAAATTATCGTCCCTGATGCTAACAATAAGAAGCATGCTAACTTGTGCTAGTGTATACTTCTGGGTAGATGTAAATTCATTCTGCTGGTATTCAGAGGCAACTAAGGAGGGAAAAAAAAGGGAAGAATGTGAAGATACTTCACCTCCGGTTAGAGATTTCCCCTCCAATTATTGATTAGTTTTGTATGGAAGGCCTATTTTGGATAGTTTTGGCTTTAATCAAGAGTTGGTTGATTTGATTTCGTTTGTTGGCCTTGCCACGAAAATTATCAACAAGAGGCCAAAACAAACTAACTACGTTTACGACTATTTTCAGTGATTGCCAGGATAAATTGCATTTCAGATGTGATTGTGGTGACTACAGAAATTTGCCAGCGAGGCGGCAACAAAACATGCTTAATTGAATATAAAAAAATGCAAATTTTCCACTCCCATCCAATCATGGTGGGGGAGAGATCAAGGTTTATGGCTAGAACAAAGAAGACCTTTGTGAAAAGGGAGAAAACTCCTCAAAGTTGGTTATTTGCAACACAGATTTATAACCATAATAAAGTCTTGTGAAATAGTCAGGCCTAAGGTCTCTCCAATCCAATTATATGCAGAGTATGCCTTCAACACAATTGGAAATGCCAATCAAAGGCTAAAATGAATTAGACCAAATAATAATAACAATTAACATTAACCACAACAACAATAAAAATAGTAATAAAATGAACGGAGAATATCATTTTGGCTCCCAACAAAAGGAAATAATACTAGAAAAGTCCCTATTGACAAGTTAAGAACTATCATTAATTAATAAATGAAAGAGTGATCATTAACAAACCATATATTATTTATTTCCGACATATTTTCCGTAAAATGAATCTTTTCGTTGCTGTTTTAAAATATTCTACTTACTTAAAAAAGGATTTTACAAAAAGAAAAATTGATGGGCCTTGATCCCAAATGAAATTGGGCGAAGCCACGCTGTCTAACAGAAGTTAAAGGATCAAAATCTCGATAATTGTCAATGAGAGTTGACATAGATAGTAAGGGATTCAGAATTAGGCCATTGGGTTGTGGGTTCGATCCCCTCTGCCGTCACTGGGACTCCTTTAGTAGGCGATCTCGTAAGTCCCCAGTAAGTGCTCATAAAACCCGGGGCCGTGCCCTGGCCTTGATAGGGGACTGGTGTCGAACCCTTCCAAAACTTTTTTGTATAAAAAAAAAATCTAGATAATTGGTTGGCTTGTAAAAAGCTCACTTCTGTGATATCTACATCTCGAAAAGGAATATCAAAAGTACAGAAAATCTAAAAAAGGATTACTTATTGAACGACAGCTCGGTGAAAAATTGATATTGTATTTTGACCAAAATAGGATACTCCTTCCGGTTTTAAATGTCGTATGAAACATAATTGATTTTTTTTAAGAGATTAAAGATGGTAAATAAATCATTTAATTATATCATATGTTATGTATCCTTAAGTCATATTATAAGTTAGAAAAATAATTTGAAGAAAAAATGATAAATATAAATATTTTAAATTAATTTAATTAGTTTTCTTAATATCTTAAAAAAAAAAAATCAGCTCTATCATATAATTAAGACAAAAGAGAATACTACCTATGCAGTTGGCGTATGCAGCGGTGTCATACCCTGCCAAATTACTTATACTGATTTTGATCCTCATGGAGAGACATACATGTTCACCTTCAATCTTCGATCACTTTCGAACTAAATTACTCCCTTTTTAAGAGAGAGAAAACCAAGCAAAATAGAAGTTTCTAGAATTAATAGCTTTAAGAAATTTTAAATCTTGTGAAATTAAATTCGCTCAGAAACACCCTGAGGAAAAAGCACTAGTACTCGCAATCTCAATTCGAGCGACACAACGAGTATGTTCCTTCAACAATGAATAAACACAGGAAATGGTGAGAACACTTTATTTTGTGTCCCCTATACTATGAACTTTCGATTCGACAGCATTTAATACAAAAGTTTCGGGGAAAAAGTACATTATAATGCAATATACGTAATTCGTAAATAAACTTCTATCTTTCAAGCTTTCCTTGTCTTGGCAATTTTATATTTTCTTCATTCATTTATTTAACGGGGTGTGAATGTTCAGTACGGAGTACAAAATAGCCATCATATCTAAACAACAATATACATTTTCTCTTTCTCCATAATTAGAGAGTCTTCCAGTAGGGGATTTACTTCTGAAACACAAAACGTATCCAGAATTTATGACGACAAGTTACCAAGAATACAGCAACATGCTTTTAGGAAATCTTGTCCACGCCCTGTAGAGAATAACAGGACAGCCCCAACTGATGAAGTTTTGGCGAGTGCAAGTGCAACACATACTGTGGGCTCCAGTGTTCCATCAAGAAGAGACAACCAAAACTAAATAATTACAACACTAACCTAATAACGAATAAACATCGGATACAATGTAGAAATCAGGACTTGAAGCTTAAGAAGAGTTCAACAGACTCTGAATGGTTTTCTGCAAGAAGGGACATGTAAAAAGCTTATTGCCTAACCTTTTATATAGGGATCCTAAGTTGAAATAGAAAGCTAACAAATCATATCAAACCTCAATTTTCATAGGTGCTGTGGTAGGAGCATATCTGCCCACGACTTTCCCTTCTTTGTTCATTAAGAACTTTGTGAAGTTCCATTTGATGCCAGCTCCAAATATTCCTTTTTTCTGCTGTTTCAAAAACTTGTAAAGTGGAGATGCTTCCTTCCCATTAACTGCTATCTGGAATAATTAAATTCAATTTTGGATGATTTTCATTTGCGTTCACTAAGATAATCATAAAATGATATGAGGTGATTAGACAGACTGGACAGGTGTAAAACATTGCAAAGAATTCACGTTACACGCCAGAAATGAACAGCATGAGTGAAATTGGTCGGCAAAAACAGATTTCTCAATAGAGAAACTAAATTACTCTCATTAATCACAATGAGATTATCAGAAATCACCTTATCAAAGATAGGAAATTCTGCTTTGAACCTTGTGCATGCAGCTTCATCAATTTGCTCATTGGTCCCTGGTTCTTGTTTACCAAACTGGTTGCATGGAAATGCCAAGATTTCGAATCCTAGGGACAAAACATAAGTTCATGTATTATACCAAATTAATAACCTCAAGTAATATGACTGAAATTGTAGTTTCTTCCTTCACTTAAAAGACAGACCTTGGTCCTTGTACTTCTCGTACAATGCATTTAATTCTCTGTAATTTGTTTCTGTTAACCCACTGCAGTAATAATTATAGTTATTGCTAAATAAGAGAGTATAGGACATTGTAAATACACAACACCCTGTATTGTGGTATAATGAAAAAGTATTCCATTTTTCTGCACATTGAAGCTTTGGAATCAAGATCCATGTTGATAGATTGAAATGGAGAATATTCACCAATCAGACAAAGGTTGCTGAATAAAATCAATATTGTCATAAAAAGCTTTCAAGAATTCTTGTTTTCAATTGTATCACAAGAACAGTTCCCCTTAACATATTTGGGACATGCTTGGACATCGAAATTGAAGTAAGGGAATCATCAAATCAAGCAATGTGATACCAATGCGTCAGTCAAGCCAAGCAGGGACATGAGCCATCTTTCACCTTTTCTATTCATACACCATTTATCTGGGGTCTGAATTGAAGACAAAATTTTCTGAGTTCAATCATTTCACTAGATGAAAGCGAATTTTGGACTAAATTTAAAAAATCTACGGAGTATTTGATTCTTTCTTCTGTTCTGCTTTCACCTTTTGTAGCATCAAGATCAATACAAGGATTCGTATATGCATAAAAAATGTAAGAATTCAAGACATGAAAACAATAACGTGGTACTTCTCTATACCTCGGAACATTGAGAGTAAGCAGGTAAGGTTTTAAGCAACTCTTGATAGTGACCGTTTGATTAGAGTGATTATTCCAACAATTCATGAATCAGTCACAAGACAGGACGAGAAAATAACATGTAAAATTTTAAAACTTTTCATTTTATCATTTTAAAACAACTGGACTTCCTCAATTGCTATCACCGAAAGTGCCTTATTAGCCATGAGAGGTGATTGATGATGAAAGGCGGAGCAACATAGATTACTATTTTGAACACCATAGGGAAGGTTGAAATGCAATACACATAACATGTCGGAGAAAATGTGATATGAAACAATTAGTTTACCAAAGTGACGCAACGTTCACTATCAGGAGAACCTTCCCACTGTATTTACTGAGACTAACGTCATTTTTTCGAATGTCCTGCAATTATATAGTTCATACCAAATAATATATGAAAGGAAAGATGTCAAGGGTCTGTAGAAATCAGAATGCACATATAAACTATGATAAAAAGGGAAAAAAAGAATAAGACAAGTGAAATTAAAGTTGAATCCTGCATAACCAAACTCAGCAGAAGCTGACTTGATTTTATAAAAGTCATTCACTGACTGGCTAACACAACATAAAATGATGTTGCCATGGCAAATTTAGCCTCCTGTGAGGTCGAGAGTCTCCACTTATGTTTACAGATTATTATTTGTCAAATACAGCAATACATTTAACTACTGAAAAATAGGAATCCAGGAGGGAAGCGATAAACTTCACAGGAATTGGCTTCATTGGTTTCGTCTTTGAATTGAAATAGCTATGAAACCCGAGTACACCGAATAATGGGTTTCCATCTTGCTCTGCCATTTTTGAAGTTATTAATTCCTAATTTCATGTTATATGAACCCCTGTCATCAGGAAACCAAACCCCAATAATGAAAATTAAAACAGTTTTGACCACGTCAAGTTTCATCGTATATGCACAGTGCAACAAAAATTTAAAATACTGAGCGGAAAAAAGAGACCTTGACAGTGAAATCGTAAATAGATTGTTGAGGCATCGGAGAATGAGGGGATGAATAGGGGTTGAAGTAGAAAAAGAAGGCAAACCCCAGACAGAGAAGGGACGCCCAATTCCTGAATGCCCAAAGCTGCATTTCCGCGGATATCTGGACCCGCCAATCCGTATGTTGGATTATCACCGATGAAATGAAAATAGCAAAACAAATCTCACGGGAAATCTTGCTTTCGGTCAATGATGTGTTCCATTTATGCAAAATGGAGAGAGCGACTCTAATGGCTCGGGATATTATATTGGATTACATCGCTTAATATCTTCAAGCATGGTCTACTACTCTGCTTTGCCTATGAAATATAGAAACATGTACAGTTTGTTTGATTTGACTGAAGGGAATGGGAGGCTATGAGAAATAAAAAGACTTTTACTAAATTGCTGGTGAAAAAAGTTGTGTTAGAGAATTTATTTATACCAGTTAATCAAGAATAAGGGCATTGAGAGAGAAATAGTTACATGACTATGGATACTAATTCATTTGGACTCAGCACCATAAATTTTTTTTAATAATAATGGGATGATGATTTATCTAAAGAATAGTTAATTATGTCTTATATTTAAAATAAGAGAGAGTGTTATTTTGAACAAATTTGCTTTATACTCCCTTTGGTTACTTAAAAGGGGTTGGTATTGATATTAAATATAAGATATATTTTTTATATTTATCAATTTTTTTTTCATTTACCTCAATTGATGTTATGTCAACAATAATCAAGTAATTGAGAAATTAAAAGAATTATAGAAGATGATATGGTGTTTTAAAAAGAAAAAAAAAACCATGTTATATAAATTAGCTTAATTAATTTTATTAATTTAATTAAATTAGATAAATATATGATTGATATTAACCAGCGATGAAGTATTGATTTGCTAAATAAATACGCCTCTTTTAACTAATGAAAATATTTTGAGATGAATTGGTTTGTGCATGGAATGAGATTGGTTTCTTCGGAGTTCAGATTATATTAAGCAAAAGGTATAATTTACTTGGAAGTTGTCATCGAAACATTGTCCATCGTGCAAGTATGAAAGTATTATGATTGTGATTTGTGACAGTTTTGATTTGAGTTGGTTAGGAGTAGGGTTATTAAACCCACATTGGACCAGTCGGTTCAGACTGAAAACTAGGGAACTGGTCGTGTAACCGGTCCAGAAAATGAGAGAATCGGGGGTTGGTATTTTCTTTTTTTAAAAAAAAAAAAAAATAACAGTGGAACAGGGGGTCCGAGGACAGAGGAGAAAGGAGACGTGAGAAACAGAGCATCAGCGACCTCCACACCTTCTACTCTCCACTCCACCTTCGTCGTCTTCTTCCTTCCTCGCCGACGACGTTTGCTTCACCGTCACCATAAATCTTCATCACTGGCAAGCTCCACCCTCACCACCACAGGCTCTGATCTGACAATGTTTAGCGTTTAAGGTGGCAGAAAAGATGGCTAAACGCCTAAACATGAGAGAGAGATAGAGAGGAAACATAGATAGAGAGAGACAGAGAGAAAAGGGAAAAGCTTCGTGAAAGATGAAGAGAGAAGGAGATGACTAAAATGTGATACACGGTATACCTCCTCTAACCTTCAGAAGATAAGAGGCACATCTAGCAACATAATATTCAAAATGAATTTTCATGTTTGTCCCAAGCGTAGGAAGACATATAAGGTATATGTGAGGGTGGAATGAGTAATTTCACAAGAGATATGAAAAATTCAAAGTTGGAAAGTGGCCGATTGTCTACAGTTCTTGAAAATGGTGATTGTATTTAATATCCAAAGGACAAATATGAGGTAATTGCAGACTTTATTGATGAAGTGACATTTCACTTATCACTCTCATTTATCCCATGGATATTTAGCATAGCCATATATCCTTTTGATTAGAGGGTAATAGCTATTATTAAAAATTATTTTCTTTATAATTTTATATTAATAATTATGAAATCTTCACTTTCTCACTGGTTTGGTCCCAGTTTAGCTCTGGCTTAACTTCGATCTGACCCACTGACCCTTGACTTAGTATATTGACTGGTTCAATAACCGGTCTGGTTTTAATAACCTTAGTTGGGAGTATCATGTAAGGTTTATTTTGTTTCAATGATTTTAAATCACATTTAATGAAAAAGACATCACCTGAGTTTAATATCTAGAATTTTTTGTTAAAAACAATGACCACATTACAAAAAAAAAAAAATACTTTATAAAATAAAAAAATCGAAATTATATTTTAAGGATATCTAAAGGATTAAAAATATACTTTAACCTAAATTAAATCAAGTAACCCCGCGTCATATATTAAGACAAGCATAGTTCAGTGTTGTTCAAAATTTTCATTGATTCTGACTTACGGCTAACATAATAAAAATTGTTCCTTCCTTAAAAAAGCACGTGTGTGTAGATATATATCTATAAACATTCATGTGGCGAGCCAGAATATGGACCTACTACCTCCCGATACATTATATACTATTTAGTTAGAACAAGGGCAATTTTGTTTCAAAAATTTTTACTGGTGGGGAATTTTATAGTATTTTTAGGGGTAATTTTATCCTGTCGGTCTAAAAATGAAGTGTTTTTGTCTTGCTTATTATCCTAATTAATTTTATCCATTAGTTAATTAAATATGCTGAGTTGATAGTCCATATATAATCAAATTTACAATTTAATAAATATGATGTGAATGATAGGGGTGTTCATGATGCCCATAACCCTATGTGCCCGCTTGAACTTGTAGAAAAATTGTCTTGCCCAGCCTAAGAAAAAATGGACATAATTGGGAACAGTGGCGGACCCACATTGGTGCTAATGTGGGCAAGTGCAGACACAAACTATATATAATTTAATGAAAATAAATAACAATATATATAAGTAGTGCAGTGGTTATTCAATTCTCCCCTTCTCCTCAGGGTCACGGGTTCGAAACCTGACCACAGTTTCTCTTTTTTCCCCCCTATTTCCAGAGTTTGTTTTCGTTCCCTCTCTCAGACTCTCTCTTGTACGACTCTGCCCTCTTTTTTCCTTTTTCCATTTCAAATTGATTTTAGTTCTCCGTCTCTTTCTCAGCATGTTTTTGGGGAAGGAGGGAATGAGGGATGGATTGTGGAGAGTTTGTGTGTGTGTCATAAGTGTTTGTCCAGCTGATGAGTGTGTGTGTGTGATTAAGTTTCGTATGTGTGAGTGTGTCCCCGCTGGATTGGAGAGTGAATGAATGAGAGGTGTGTTTAAGGAAAGGAAGAGGAAAGGAGTGAGTGTTTGTTTTTGCTGTCAATTGGAAAGAGACAGTATGTGTGTTTAAGTTGTGTGTGTTCATCTGATGAGAAGTGAATGTGGAGTGTGTGCATATGAATGTGGAGGTGGCTGGACAAGAGAGAGGGGAAATAGAAGGGAGAGACCACGTGTAACACATGCATGAGAGGATATAGTGACGTAGGGAGAAGTGTGTGTGTTATGGATGGTTTTGGGGGAGGAGAGAGAATGTGGTGTCTCCCTTTTACAAAAATAATCTTTTTGACTGCTCTTGTTTACAATTTGATCCCTTACTAATTAAATTACAAATATTAGTTAAGTGATAGAAATTTATCCTTCATTTTATTTAAAAATTTTTATTTCTCAATTAACTTATTTAAGCTATAAAATATTTTTTCTAAAATATTCAGGCCAAAATTATCTCCTAACTATTTTCCCTTAATTTTACGGGAAAATATGTCTTTAATTTCAAATATTAATTTTTACATAGTCAAAGCTATTTTCCATAATAAATCCAAACTAATATTTTTAAGGAATGAAGAATTGAAGAATGCTTTTGTAATCATTCTGATGTAAAGGTTAGTTAACTTTTAATTATTATTTTTTTATGTTAAGTTGAAGTTTTCTTTCTTTTATTGTTTATATTCTTTTGTTTTCTAATGCGTTTAAAACTTTCCTTAAAAAAAAAATTTCAGGGGCGCTGCTCTCGAACCCCAAATCACACTATTAATTTTGCACCCATAAATTTAAAATCCTGGGTCCGCCACTGATTGGGATGTGTATTTTTGTGAGCAGGGCTGGGCATCAGGCATAATATGTTGCCCTGCTCATTTGGTCCTGCCTAGTAGTATATATAGTATTATATATTTTTTATTTTCACTTATAAGTATTTGACTATTTGCTAAGACATATGATTGTCTTTTTAATTTCAAGACTTGAGTTTTAGGCTTATTTTATAATATTTCATAATATAGAATTATAAATTTTATTTAAAGTTTGCAATATTGTTTTAGGAATGATTGAGATTGTTTTTTTCACATTGAGTGTGGCAGGATATCGCCACTTAGGCAGGGAAGACCCGCCCTGCTCAGCTTATTATTGTCTTGTTAAAAAATATTAGGACTTCTATTGGGGAGTGTTAAGCATTAGACTGCATTTTACTACCCAATGATCTTTCAGTCAGGGCATCGGGTAAGGATCTCGCCCCTATCTTACCTTGCCCTTGAACACCCCTAATGAATAACATGCACTGTGAGTTGAGCATATTTAATCAACAAACGATCAAATTTAACTAAGATAAAGATTAAGACAAAATTACACCCTAAAAAAACTTCAAAAACAAAATTACTTCTTGCAAGATTGTTGTTCTTGCCTACAAATTAGATCTATGCACACTATCTTTTATAGACTGGAGGTAGTAATTGACAACAACAATTCACACAATCCAATCCTCTCGTAAAAAAATATTTGACAGTTGAGTGATACGATGATAGACATAAAAAACTAACACAGCAATGTGCAGGATTGGGTGGATTCCACGGAGGAGCTGTCATTCATTACTTGACAGTGGAGAGATTAATATTAAGATATTCTTATAAAAATATAAAATTGTGTCTATGAAGAAGGAGAAAGGAGATTTGACAGTTGACAGTTGAATGCAACTTCCAATGGGGACCATCATCCTGTGATTTAACCTTGTCGGTGAGAAGTGAAATCCGGTCATCATCCTGTGATTTATCCTTGTCGGTGAGAAGTGAAATCCCGCCAATCCGGATCGCATTGAGCTGTAATTTCATGATTTGTCCCCAAAATAAAAACCCATAATAATAATAATAATAAAATATTCCCCTCATCCATTATTCTGTATTTTTTTTCTTGCCTGACATAACTGTATCGTAGAGAGTAATAGTAGAATAACCATAACTAAATTTAAGGCGACTTATTTACTCATACATTACAAATCCTCCCAAACTTCAATAAGAACAACAAAGGGAAGTATGTTCTCTTTCTTTTTTATGTCCACGCTTTATTTACTTGTTTATTCTGTAGAGTATCAGACAAATCAACTGGATGCAGAACCTCAAAACTATCTGAACAGAAAAACTTCAACTAAAGCGAAGGACCCGGCATAATTTCCAACATATAATACCAAGCATGGTCAACTGTAAATTGCAAAATACTCGCGACTTTCTCAGGGAATGCAAGTTTGAAAGTTAAGACCAACTCTAGTGAGCATCATGAGGCACAGAATTTGATGATCAATTAAAGTAGTAGGTCCTTGAAACACCTAGCTTCCACACAGTTTTATTCTCTAGATCATCAAAACAAGCAAGAGGATATACGACAAGGCCACAAAATTTTGCTTAGGGGAGCATGAATATGAACAAAAAAATCACCTTGCGTTTGCTCTCTCTACAACACGTACAGCGCGTTTGATTACACGTTGAAAACTGTTAAACACGCGTACGCGCACCTGTTACCAGCATCATTAAGAAAGAAATGTACAAGTCAAACACTAAATCACTGGGGTTTGTTGCAAGTCTCGAGATTGGCTTGTTGCCAAATGAAATTTGAAGGGAATCATGATAAAATTTGAATGAGCACGAAAAAAATGAGAAAATTTGAAGTTACAACAGAAGATGGTGAACTCTATACTGTTAGAATTACATCCAACATCTGGGTTACCACCACTTAGTGTATCAGAGATGAGTTTGCAACCACTATCCTCAGCTATCCTTTTCTTCCTTTACAATTATTCTTCTATTTGATTTTAGTTGTCTTCTTCTCATTTGAATTTGACGAACATATTCTACGACTATGACATGAAACTTAGGACCCAGTTTACATGCTGAAGAATTATTTAGGTTTGCCCTCTTCAAGGTCCTTGCGAGATGTTTCTGAGCCTTCTGGAAATGGACGCTGCAGAGAGAAGGAGTAGTCGATCTCAATATGGGTTTTCCACATGTTATAGGTCCAGCCTGGGCACTGAATATGAACAGAAAATCAATTACAAGATATCCATCAACAACTCAATCTCTTCTATTCATTCAAGGAGTAGCCATTATTATTTTTGCAAGAAGTTGATCACATTTAATAGAAATTAATCCATGGAAATAACTAAAAACAGTGATGTAAAATCTAGTTTATGAATGATAATTAGTTTTAGAAACAACATTCAACATAAGAATTGGAAAAAAGAAATCAACCTAAGATCATGTCTTCTCACTTCTGTTGATAATACAAGAGATGAAAGGCAGTAATGCATAAAAGAACAAATGTGTGAGTTATAGTAAGATAGATGGTAAGCAAGCATATTTAGGCATCACCCACCAAAAGAATTGAAAGGCCAAAGGCTGCCAAAAGGAACATCGGTATGATCCAAAAAACAATCACTGGAATGTTTGTCCATTACCACATACAAACACAGTAAAGAGCAATTCTCATTTGTAAACTCAAGAAGGAGAAAAAATCCGCTGACTACTAAACACCGAGTCTTTCTGTAATTCAGCGTCCTTATCTAGTGTACTTTCTTTTATATATATATGAGAATAGGAGCCATTGTGCTTTTCACAATCCAAGAAGTATCAGGTGATAATATAAGAGAAATCATAACCTATGTTCGGTCCATAACTTGACCATTCTATACCAAGAGAGCACTCGGCAATTTTTAAATATACAAAAAATGCATCTTTGGTGATCAGCATTAACACCAGCAGCTATGCTCCCACAGACAGTTCATTCAACCTTTGTTGGTCAAAACATTGGTAGAACTGAATCATTCATAACATTGTCACTTACAAATTAAGTGAACCTAGACCAGCAATGGTTAACATCCAAGTTCCCGAATACAAAATTTTGCATAAACCAATCGCATTTCTGTCCCCCACGGTTGTAGGGATTTCCAAATATTGAGCTATATGTTAAAAATTCTACAATTATATCAAAGAAACAAACTTTTAAATGTTACTGGTCCTAATTATAAGTTCACTTTCACTCTTTTAAAAGGGGATTTATAAATAGGTGGTACTAGATAACAGATAGACTCATAACTGATGAGAAAATGTTCATCACACTCGATTGATTGAGATATTGTATTTATATGTTTTCCAAAGTAATATAATTAGAACTATTAATTTCTCCCAGCTTTTGCTGTTGAATCATCTCATTTATCCAAATCCTGAAGAAAAGAAAATAATAATGGAAACTAAGGTATTATCAGTATTATTAACACAACCATCTCTAGCGTCAGGTTCAAACCTACAAGCTTGCTGCCTAGACATTCTCTGAACAACGGATATTTGTCAGAAATTGAAGGAAACAAAACTTATTAATCCACCTTTCAAAGCAACAATTCAAACACTCACATGGACGGGGTTATTCATGTCAGCACGGCACAATTAAACCAAGAGCAATGTACCATAATTCACAAGCATCATATCCTAGCAAACAATAAATATCTTTGACAAGCGAATGAATCGAAATCGAAAGCAGCATCAGGAAAAAGAAACCTCTTGATAACATAGTTGCAAGCCTTGTAAAGCTTTTGCCTGGAATCCGAAAGAATGTGCAAATGGCAAAAGCTGGTCAATGGCATGGCCTTCAACTTACAACCCACGAAAGCGCATCTGTGATTGCTCACAACATCCAAATCAGCTCGACTATTTGAACCATTACAGTCATTATTCTCACCATTGCCTTCGAAATTACCACCCTCTCTCTCCTGCAAGTTTCCTTCCCTGAATGGACTTAGCCCATACTCCCAGCAGTATTCTCTGTACCGGGCCTTGATCTCCTCCATGAGAGCCCAGTATAAGCCTCTGTAGCATTTGGAAAGCTGATTGAGATAGTGGAAACGACGCTTGAGAAGCTCGTGGCGAGTGAGGTGGGAGGCGCGGGAAAGGTAAAGGTTTTCATGAGAGATTGTGAAAGGAGAAGAAGAAATAGTGGGATTGGACATGGAAAAGGAAATGGAGGCTGGTTTTGATTCGTCGATGGGAATTTTGGAAGGCTTCGAAGAAGAAGAATAGAGGTTGAGATGCTTGGAGGCAGAGGCAGCCATGAACGCCGCCTGGCGGCAAGGAGGGAGTTCGCAGTTCAGCTGAGGAGACAGGAAAGGGATCTATAATACAAAATTCTTTTATTCCTTCTTATACTGTACTGAGATTTCTAGTCTCATTATCTAATTTTTACGTACACTCTGGACTCTGGTTTTGATCAGTAACTTTTTCTATTTTCCTTTTATATCTGGGTGAATATGGGATCCACTTTCCCTACCTATCTTAAGGATGGGTAAGAGAAGCTCCTTCCATCTGAACTGTTTAGATAGGATCTGGATGGTCCAGATTTAATTTTTTTAACTGTAATTGAAAAAAATATTTTTTAAAAATATATTAGTTGAGAGATTATCTTTATTTTAGATTCTTTATCCATTAAAATAATTTTTTTAAAAACAATAAAAATAAATAAATAAATCTGAACCGTCCAAATCTCATCTGGATGGTCCAGATGGGAGGAGTTTCCCCTACCCATCCTAAGGATGGGTAGGGAAAGTGAATCCGGTGAATATGGTATTCAATATCCAAACAAAAAAATAATAATAATAATGGTATTCAACAAGTCGTTGTAAATTAAGCACCTGTTTGGATAGCTTTAAGGAGTAAAGCTTATCAAATATTCTCTCTGGTCTTTATTATAAAGCACCAACTAACAAGTATTTGTGGTCTTTTTTATAAAATACTTACAAGTTTTCAAGGTACAATTAATTTATTTTTCTATATCTACCCATATTTAATAAGGGTAGTGTGAGAGAATATTATATTTGAGTTTAGGGTAATTAGTAAGGATAATATTGAAAATCACTTAAATTTTATGACAATTTCAATGTTTTTAACTAACTTTATTGGTTTGTGAAAATTGATAGTTGATACCTTATAATAACAATAAAAAGGAGTGGTAAAATTAACCAAATGGAAGAAAAAAAGCTAGATCGTTTGGGATAGCTTTAAGGGTTTATGAGCCGATGGTTAAAAAAAATGGCTTATGATAGAAGTTACTTTTTTCAGCTTTCAGAGAAAAATGTTAAAAATAAATGATCCAATAAACAATGTATTATTAAATATATATTTGTATGCATTTTAATTTATCCACTAAAATATATTTAATTAAGTATTTCAGAGTTTTTAATTTTTAATAATAATTTAATTTTAATCAAATTTAGATTAATTTTTTATCCTTAATTATCATGACACACACACACGTATAGTTCAATAAGATTTAAGTCATTTTTCCATGTCAAATGACTTTTTAAATACTATTCCTAACAAGAGCTCATTTGGAAAAAAATGTTATTTCTATCATCACTATCTCAAATACAAATCACATCTACAATATAACTTTTATTCTGTCTTCCGTTTGCAAAAGTTCATTTAGAAAAAAAAAAAAACTTTTGTCACCGTTATCTCAAACATGTACACATGTATTTTTTAATTAATTTTCTTTTTTAGAGATTTTAGGAAGGGGTTTCGACTCAACCAATCCAACAACATGATGCCTATCCTAGCTTAGGCATACCATCCCAAGCCTTTGGCCTTTTAAAAGGTAGCCCAACACGGCGACATTCATAGGAATCAGTTGTTAGTGAAAAAAGTCAGGTCATTAAACCCAAATTGGTTGAGGTAATAGATCAAATCAAAGTTAAACAGGAGCTAACATGTGACTAAACATGTTAAATTTTTAATGTGAAATTTTGAAGAACATTAAAAAAAGTTAAATTTTTTAAAAGAGGAAAAATAATAGTGACCTGGATTATTAGTTCACCCGGACCAAGTATGTGGCCAGTTAACCGTTTTTCAAGTTGAACCGGGTGGTCCGGTCTAGGTTTTAATAACCCTGGAAAAAAGTCATCAAACCAAGTGGGATGGATCTAATGAAATGAGTTTATCCCTTAGAATGTGACAAATCAAGATTCAAACCTCACTTAGGAGATGTGCTTCCATTTAGCGTTCGATAATACCTTGAACATAATTTTTTTTTTTAAAAAAATTTATCAATTTAGTCAATATTTATGAAATTAACTAACTTTCGTTGGTATTTGAGAATTAAGCAATCTAAACTTATAGATAAGACTCGAGTGATATTATAATTTCCCTTTTCCGTTTTATGGGTCTAGGTTACTCGAACTTTTCAATAGAACTATCAGTGATAGATAGAAAGATACATGTGCATAGCAAAAATAAGAAAAAAAAAAGACATGAATGTAGAGAGAATGTCAAAATAAAAACTTTAAAATTGTAATATCTCAAATTATATATTTCCCATGAGTCGTGAATTGTTTATTAAGTTTATTTGTTACTTTATTAATTTTTGCTAACAAACTTAATTTAAGATTTCACAATTTTAATTGTTTTGGGTCATTCTCCCATTAATGTATTAGCTTAAAATGACTTGTTAATAGTTAAAATGGTAAATCACCCCACCCCACCCACAAGATGGTTTGAATCTCGGAAATAGTAAAAAAAACGCCTCATATGTAATCTTAAACGGGTATAATTTCCCTCAGACATTTTACGAGTTTGAGCAGGTTCTCCTCTCCCACGGATCCTTATAGTAAAGCATTAGCCAACAATTTTCAAAGACTAATAAAAATAATTTTAGTTATTAAATTTGTCATAAAATTTAGATAATTTATAATATTACTTCTATTAATTACAATAAATTCTAACATTATATTAATTATTTCTCTCACTTAATACCCTTATTAATTATAAATCTACATGAGAAAAAATATTTAATGTGGCTTTGAAACATTCTTTATAAAAAGGATGAAATGAGTTAGTGCGGTTTTATAAGGTTGTTATTAAATATTCTGTGATCAAGATACCAACTTACTTTAACTAACTTATTTATTACTTTTTTTTTATTATGCCCTCATTTTTAACTAACTCATTTAAAACTACATCATTAACGTAGAGGTAAAATTGGAAATATTTATTAATTTTGGATCTAATTAATGAATTAACTTTCATTCCTTGATTTATGAAAAATAGTAGTTGGTGTCTTATAATTTATAACAAGGATAAGAGGGAGAGTAATTTCACTGAATCCTCACGTACACTGAATCCCCAAAACTTGCTTTTATCACAAAATTGAAGCGAAAGAAACAGGCGACCAGAAATTCCTAATTTGTTCCGTAATTTTGCATTTTTCATTTGTGGGTTAATGGAGCAGTGATGATTCCACCCGGCTAGTGACTCACCCAACTCTTGAGTCATCTTCCACGCCACTCCTTGCCTCGCATTTTCTCTCACGTGATTGGTCTGTCACGTTCTATCGGTGACTGCTTTAGTTTTTATTGTCCTCATTTTGCTACTTATTTGAGTTTTTCCCATTTTCACCTCCAGAAATCAACTCATGAAATTCGTGTTTGTGTAAATTCAAAGCAAGCCCTCTCGCGAGTTCGGAATTATATTGCACATTCCCCTTCTCCCGTGTGTCAATGCATATTCCTGGCATACCTCTCGGAATTTAAACTCCGATTCGTGTGAAACAGGGCGCATTCGAATCTGATTTGTTCTTGCATTGTTTGGCTCCAAAATCATACTGTTATCGCCCAAAGGAAATTGAGCTAGTTGAACTTCGGCGCCGGCCGCTCCAGATCAAACCGAGATTTCGGTTAAACGCTCGGTTTGGACTCAATTTAGGTGGATCATTGTCGATTTCTGGTTCGTCTACTTAGAAGGTTGGCGCTGATCATACTTATTTTTCTTTTGGTTTTTTGCGTCGTCATCATCTTGGAGCAAGATCTTAGCTCTGCATATGCATATTTTTTTTGTTCTGAAAGGGGATCTTTAGCGTGTTTCGGAATTTGTTTTTACTGTCGTGTTGAAATGATTTTTTCAAAGTTTCCGGAACAAGATCTGATGGAATTTCTTACTGCAGCTTTCATTTATTTATGGATTTTCTTAAATCACCGAATTAGTTTCTTGCAAAGTGGAGAAGGAAAATTGGATATATTTGTTTTCCTGGTGTATTAAGATTGGGTGGATAACTGATCTCACGGCTATACATCTTATAGTTTTGGAAAACAAGGATAGTCGTTGAGTGTCAAACATAATTGCTTCAGGGGTAGACACATGAATTATGGTTGTTGCTGTAAACTTGTTATCCTAACTTTTAGTTTTATTCTTGCACATCATATAGTTCATACCCAGACAGTGGTTGCAATTCCATGAAGAACGGGATGATAGAATGCAGTGTATGCCGTTCAAAATTGGTTTCTCCTAGTCCCAGAACTATATCGAGGGCCTATGACAAGCACAAAAGTAGGATATCATCCAAGCAGCGTGCCCTTAATGTCTTCTTGGTTGTCGGTGACTGCATCTTAGTTGGATTGCAGGTGATTGTTACCTTTAAATTGGATTTTTGTTTTCGAACACTGATGTAAAGTTGTAGGAAAAAATATACATTCAATCCTAAAAATGTACATGCGAGTATAGTTAACATTTTTCAAAGTATTAGCTTGCATAGACGCTGATATTGTTTTTTTTGGGTCATGGCGTAGTTATTCCCTCTTTTTTGGGGGGGCCAAAACATAGTCATTGAATTGAATGTTAATAAGTAATATTGGGGATGCTTAGCAGTTAACCTGAGGGTATTTCAGCATCTTATTCTCTCTCTTTTCTGGAAAGCAAGCACTTTAGGCAGTGGTTATGGTCCACCGCAGTGGACCATACACTGCCCTTAAACATGCATTAGAAAAGCAAGAAAAAAAAAACAGAGGTGCAGAAAATTAAAATAAAAAAAAAACAGAGTGCAGTGTATGGAGAGAGGCCCGCAGTGTATGGTCCACTGCGGAGGACCATAACCCCTCCCAGCACTTTAATACCTGGTTGGCATCTCTTTTAGTTTGTGTTTGAATGTGCATTCTGTTTGATGGTGCCCAGTTTATATCATATCATCATAGTAGGGCAGAAAAAGAACCTGCTTATTGCTAGCCACTAACATGTTTTATTTTCTGTACGTGCCAGCCTATTCTTGTCTATATGTCCAAGGTGGATGGGAAATTCAATTTTAGCCCAATCAGTGTTAATTTTTTGACAGAGGTCACAAAGGTTCTCTTTGCTATTGTTATGCTCTTAATCCAGGTACATATTGCATTTCCCTATTTTTTATCCAATTTTATTCTGTTGTCCTAATCTTATACTATGAGTTACTTATATTTGAAGCATGTGTGAAATAAGATCAAAATTAGTTTGGAGAAATCAGTAGTTAACAGAATTGAACTTTGAAGAGGCTAGGAATTAGAGTTGTAATCCTATATGCTTAATGCCTTAATCTTTGTACTATAAGTGAACTACACGGACCATTTAGCATTGATCAAGTAACTCTTAAAAACATGAAAATCAAGGCAAAATGAAGGCCTTGGTTGTGGGCTGCAGAATCAAATTAGGCACTCCATATTTTATAAAAATGCCCACGGGACTAAATGATACGCTAAATAATAGCAACACGAATTGGTTGCTTTCAACTTCCTGCTAATACTAGACTAATGAAAAACACTTATTTTTTAAAATTAGGATCCAGTGATTCCTAAAAGAACAAACTCAAGCCCAAATACATGCAGCAATTATCAATAAACTATTGTAGGTTTATTATTATATCCTACGGCAGATATACTGAGCAAAAGCAGCATTTCTTGGCAGCTTATCGAATGTAAATTCAAAATGTTCCTGATCTAGCAAAGTTCAAAGAATATAATAATATAGGCCATATCAAAGCAGAACTGGCACAATTCAATTCTTTGAACCTTGTGCCTATACTTTCTACGATCCTCTTAATAAACTGGTCAGTATGATTGTGTTTAATTCTGCAGGCTAGGAATCAAAAAGTTGGGGAGAAGCCTCTTCTCTCAATTTCTACGTTTGTGCAGGTACTATTTTGTCACTGGTATAGAAGATTTTTGAATTATTAATTTTGTGCGAGAAGAAGAGCTTGTGAAATCCCTCTCTTGTTTCAGTTGTTCTGACTTTCTTCAATGGTTAGTCGCATGTGATTACTTTTTTGAGCACAAGACAAACTGCTTAAGCATACCTTTTTTGAAATAAAATACTAAAACTATTTTTTAGCACATTAATATCATATTTTTCTACTTCTGATCCTAGACAATTTAATCTTTAATGAAATTAGAAGAACTGAAATAAAGGACATCTTTTAATGTTAGCAGTGCTTCAAGCCTTCAGTCCTTTTTTTTTTTTTTAAAAAAAAAGAGAGGACCTTCTTATCCTTTGCTTTATTGGCATTAATCTTTTATTACCTTTTTTTTTAATTAACAAACAAGAAGATTTTTCTTAATAGTTATCGTGGATGTTGTAGCCATTAATATCATATTTTTCTTCTTACTTTTGATCTTAGACAGTTTAATCTTTAATGAAGTTGGAAGAACTGAAATAAAGGACATCCTAAAATGTTAGCAGTGCTTCATGCCTTCAGTCTTTAATTTTTCAAAAAAAAAAAAAACAGAGGACCTTCTTATCTTTGCTTTATTGGCATTAAGCTTTTATTATTATTTTTAATTAACAAACAAGAAGTAATTTCTTAATAGTTATCCTGGATGTTGTGATCTTATTATTTGCAGGCAGCTCGCAACAATGTTCTTCTTGCTGTTCCAGCCCTTCTGTATGCTATAAACAACTATCTAAAATTTATTATGCAGGTACTTTTAGTCCTTGGTATACTTCTTACTATTACTTTATTATGTCTCAATAATTTCAATTGCTGTTATTATGAACTGAATGTCTCACAAAGCCACCCAATCCCCATGCATATCAGACAAAGACCTGTTACAAAAAGCCATGAGCAAGGCACCAGAAGGAGGTGACAAATTAAACCCTCCTCCATGCTAAATCAATGGCGTGAAGACCCCTAGAAAATATGGCATCATATCATTTTTTCCAACAAAATATGTTAATGGATTGGAAGACTGCTCTCCATCATTAGGCCTTAGCTTGTTGATGGAACTGTAGGCCTAATCAGAAAAAAATTGTTTAAAGATTACTGCCACATTAAAGAGCCTTAGCTTGTTGATGGAACTGTAATCTTACTGATGATGTCTTAAGTACCTGTCTTGTGCAAATGGTCGGAGGGATTTCTAATATGATGTGGTTTCTTGTCTGTGCCCGTGTTATTTGACTTTCTTGGTATCCTACAATTACCTTTATTTCTTAAAAAAGAAAAGAAAAGCTAAGTGTTGAACCATGTTGCAATCTCTCTTGCTATTGTCTCATTTTATGCATTGAAAACAAACAACCCTTGTATGCTGGACTTCATATTTCCTAGTGTCTGACAGGTTGATATCACATTTCATGCAGCTTTATTTTAATCCCGCCACTGTGAAGATGCTAAGCAATTTGAAGGTAATTTGTTGCTGTGCTTTTGGGCGGTACATTTGCATAATTAGTAATGGTTTACTGAGTGTGCTCAATGTGCTTCTTTAGTGATGGGTGCTTAACCGCTGATGCTTGTCATTGCAATGATGAAATTATTGTACAGTGTAAATATGCTGACTAGATAGTGACTGTGTAAATGTTATAATTCTGGAGGCGTTTGTAGGTTCTTAACTAGTCACAATGACACTTTAATGCCTTGTCTTGTATGTTGATCTCTTAATAGAGGATTTCATGCAGCTTTGATTCATTGGCTACATTTCATTCAAAGGGTTACATGCTGTGAGGAAGAGGAAACCCTTTGCATGAAATATGGTCATTGAGTCTAACTACATGAAATCCTCTATTTATAGTTCAAAATAAAAGGCATTAAAGCTTTCTTATGTTTAATTAATGACTGATTAATTACGGCCTGCACACAGTTACTATCTCTTCCATTTACACTGTACAATAATTCCAATTGTTAACTAGTGGTTCAAAAGTTATTTGTTCCACTCTTAGCCTGGCCTTATGTTAGTGTCAATTTTTAGGGGCACCATGACAACACCAATGGCTGCACAAGCTTAAGTTTATAGAGTGGTATTTTCTAACTATTGTATTTAGCAGTCCCTCCCGTGTCCCGTCTTGTTTTTTTCTTCCCTATTGAGCAACTTTTTGCTGGAAGTATTTTAGGAAGATGCTTTTGGCATGTACTGTTATAGATACTGAGGAACTGATACCTTTCTGAGAGGGGACATTAGTCATCTTTGTGTGACAATTATTCAAAACAAGTGCAAAAATAATTTTCTCGATGATTCTCTTTAGCTGACCCAATTTCTGTTTCTTTTTTGAGTAATCATTGACCTAATTTCTCATGTTTGACTTTGCACGTGCAGGTTTTAGTGATAGCAATTTTGTTAAAGATGATTATGAGACGCCGCTTTTCTGTTATCCAGGTTTGTGCTTGAGCCTGTTGTTTTTCAAATATGAATAGGAAAGGCGCACACTGTCTGTGTAGGGATTTTCTAGATCTTTACTAATTAAGTAGCAAGTTTTAACCTGAATTCCTTGCTTGAATCCCAGTTGATCTTAATCCTTGAGTACCACACTTATAAAACTGATTCATTATTTCATGCAGTGGGAGGCTCTTGCTCTATTGCTTATTGGTATAAGTGTTAATCAGCTGAAGTCTTTTCCGGAAGGCAGCACAGCTTTGGGGCTTCCCATCACAATGGGTGCATATGTTTATACATGTATATTTGTAAGTATATTGGTTATTTTTTCTTTGGCTGTTCTGTCTTGTTGTTGTGCGTGAGATTTTTTGAAGTAAATGCAAAGAGTTTGTAGTTTTAGGTATTCAGATTCCCTTCTTTTTTGTTGTTGGTTTTTGAACCAAGCTGATACAGAATTGATATCCTGTATAAAATGAAAGAGAGGAAGAGAGGGGAAGGAAACCAGAAACAGAGGGGTAGAAGAAGAACAAGATGCTGAAGGAGAGATTCTGAATAATCTTCCACTTTCTGTTATTCAATCAATACTGAACAGTCTGAATACAAATGGGAGAGAATGCTATTTATAATGCTATAGCCCTCTTCTAATTCTTTCCTTATGGCTAGTACTTAGAATTAGTGACTAACTATCTAGTTTACAGATAGGTCCCTAGGCCTAGTTTACACTTAGGTTCCTAAATACAGATTATAAATATTCTATATCACAAGAAATTATTTTGCAGGTAACTGTTCCGTCTATGGCCTCTGTTTACAATGAGTATGCTTTGAAGAGCCAATATGATACTAGCATTTACCTTCAGGTGAAGATTCTAACCTTTACATGATTATATTATATGCTGATTTAGACAGGACAATGTTTCAGAGAACTGAAAATTGTGTTACTGCACGAGTGTAAACTTTCATCCAAGTCTCTCGCTGAGTGATCTAGAAAATAATCTGTACAATTTTTTTCTTATATTTTTTCTTGTTCAACAGTTTAACAACTTTTCTGTTTTGATTGTTTGAGTCCTTTCCATATTATTAATTGTCTTGATTTGACGGGAAGTGTACTGCAGTGTATATTGTAATTTCAATCACTAAAACTACCTTTGGCCCTAAATATAGGACGTAGTTGACTTTTTTTGAAGATTAATGAAGTTAATTAAATTACTTTGAAGTACTTATATTTATCACTTTTTCTTTAAACTAATTTGTCTAACTTATAAACTGATATATAATTTAATCATATACAATATGTCATATGATTAGGTAACTTATTTAGCTTCTTTAGTCTCTCCAAAAGGGTCAACTGAGTCTTATATTTAGGACTGGATGTAGTATAGCCTAAGCCACTGGGGTTTGACTTTAGTGGTTATATTTCCTGAGGGTTTGAGGATATATAGAGGTTTTAGGTTGAACTTCAGCACTTTTTTTTTGGGTGAAAAGAGGAAAGTTTCAGCACTTACAAATGCAGTAGAGGGGAAAAAATCCAAAGCAAAACTGAGAAAGGAACTAACAAGATGCTTAATTTCGCAGCTGCAAAATTATCAACAACTTTAAAAGTGGAAAGTGTCAAGTATAGCACTTGAATTCTACAATTATACTCTCCCTCTATAAATTTAGAGTTTCTTGATTTACAGAATTTATTCCTATTTAGGTACAGAGCTATATTCAACTCTTGAATTCTACAATTATACTCCCTTTACTAATTTAAAGTTTCTTGATTTACAGAACTTATTCTTATATGGGTACGGAGCTATATTCAACTTCCTTGGAATAGTTGGCACTGCCATTGTCAAGGGTGAGACATGAATCTCTATCTCCTGGATTATGTGGGAACTTCAAGCAAATGGCTTAGCAATTAAGAAAACAAACTGGAAGCACGGCTCTCTTTGTTATCTCAATTTTTTTTAGTTTTTTTTTTTTAGTTTTTGAATAACAAACTACTTAAAATTTACACATACAGATGAAATATGGATATCACTTTGAGTTTTATATAAGTTAAAATGGAGCCTGGTTTATTGCTTTCATCTGATGGTGATGTTAACTGGTTCTTGTGATGTTGCTTTAAATGTTTCAGGTCCAAGTAGCTTTGATATTCTGCAAGGTCATTCAAAAGCCACCATGCTTTTGATAGCTAACAATGCTGCCCAGGGGATTCTATCATCCTTTTTCTTTAAATATGCAGGTCAATATTTATGTTTCCTTATTGTATTACATTGCTTTCCTCTAAAAACCTAAAAGCAGATCACTGGTTTGTCTTAAATTTACCCCTTTCTGTGTGAATGAACACTTTATCTGTTTGTTTTTTTCTGAACTACCCACTTATGTCTTCAGATACAATTTTGAAGAAGTACTCCTCAACAGTTGCTACAATCTTCACTGGCATAGCTTCTGCTGCACTATTCGGACATACTTTAACAATTAACTTTATTTTAGGGATTTCTATTGTTTTCATCTCAATGCACCAGGTAAATTAAATTTGGAGAATTTTGCAAGTAAACAAAATTGCTAGCTATAAACCTTTTTAGAAAGAACATTCCTAACAATGACATCTTTTTGTCTCGCATTTCCACATTTTGTCTAGTTCTTTTCACCTCTTTCAAAAGTCCGAGATGATCAACAAAATGGTATGATGGAACTGCGTGATGTTCATGACACACACAGGTACTTGTGAATTTTTTTACTCATTGGCTGATTGCAATGTTGCTTTTGTACGAGGCAATGACATGAGTAGTTTTTCCAGCAGGAGTTTTCTTTTTTTAGTTTCTGAAAATTTTAGTGCATTGGATTTATAGAAGGGCTGTAATGCAATTAAACTTTTGGAAGAAATCCCTGTTCCCCTCCTTTGAAGTTAATTTTTTTTTTTTTTTGGGTTTCAGGAAGGACTCCTTTGTCGATATGGCTGCCGGAGCAAATGAAGACGTGAGAATCCTTGTTCACCTCGCTTCTCATTTAAGTTTTATACATCATACTCATTTAGGTTTCATTGCTGCATGTGCAGGCAAGTCATCGTGTTGGGCATGATGAGAGACAGCCGCTTCTTCCCACCTAGATTAACCCACAGTATGGTTTTTCTCTTTCTATTATTTGCTTATTTCTTATCATATTTAATTTATTTAATTTTGTGGATACATAGTCAAGTTGCCTGACCTGATGAATGATTTTGGTTTTCCTTTAAATCAGTATTCTGCTTAATAGGGTAGGGTATATGCAGTTGTCAATGTGGAGCACTTGCGTTCTGGGAAATGGGAATGAACGAGTTCTTTTATATATTGTTGCAGGAATCTTGCTGAGGAAATTTTTGTTGATATTTATCAGATGGTAGCATTGGTGCACACAATTTTATTGTCAAAATAAAGCAAAAATAGAGTTTCTCTACCTGCTTAATAGAGAACTGCATGGATCTGCAAAAGCTGATGAGTTCAGAACTTTTGATGGAGAAATAGGAAACGGCTTCGTACTTTTGGCGCTTGCTTTATTCTTTTTGTCCCAGACCTTTCATTTTGTTTTTGCCTGCTTTACATATATTTCTTTTAATTTTCATTTCACCCCTTTAATGTGTTATTCTTTTAAACCATTTACGGATGAATAATGATTTTGTTCTTTTTTATATGAGAACAACGGCTGAAAAAGACGTGACGACAGCTTTTTGGTTTGTATGTAGGAAAGATCACACCGATATGCTTATGCTACTGTCTGCTACTTTTTTAAGCTCTAGGTCACTATTACCCATTTACACTTATGACCCTCGTTTTTTATGTTCATATATGCACATTTTGTATTACCTAATCATGTATTTGTGCATGCATATATTGTATACATGATTAAAATTATGGTTCTTTGTAGGGCCTTAATAACGGACCAATTTCCTTTGAATAATTTTTGTTAGTGTAATTATCATAAAATGTAAAATTTATATTTTTACGTGAAAATTTATAAAATAAAAGATATTGTAAATCATAAATAGCACGTTGTAGTTTCAATTTTTTTTCTATACACGAGATGGTCACCTAACATAATGCTCAAACTCAGTAGTCTCATTTAGAATTGGCCAAAAAATAATTATATTTAATGTTTCTGTCTTTGCTGAATTTGCTGAAACATTTTGTCTTATTCATATGAATAAAAGTGAGTGGGTCCATTGTAAAGAGAAGAAACGAAAAATGTTAGTGGGATCCACTCACATTTATGTCAGTAAGGCAGAAAAAATGTTTCTGCAGTAAAGACAAAAACATTAAATCTTATATTTAAAGCTAAATGTAGATATCATCCCTTCATAAATTTTTGATAAATTACCATGATCATGAAGATTAATTGGTAACTTTAAAATATACTCCCTCCTCTAGTACTTAATATATAACAAGTACTTAATATATAACATTTTGTGAGTTGATTTTGATTTTAACTGATATATAATTTACATATTTGTCAATCTTTTTTATTTTAGTCTTGATTATTGCTCCCACAATAATAATTAAGTTGGAGAGGGAATAAAAGAATTAAGGGAAATGATTAAGTGTTTTAGAAAATTCATTCCATATTAACTAATTCAAGTTAATTACTTAATTTAGTCAATATATTTTGACTATAATCTATCTAAACATCCTTACTTAAATATTTCCCTCTCTTCCTAGGGGAACCCTACGAGCTTTATTGAGACCTCCAAATAATATATAACAAATAAGCTACCTAAACAATCAAATGAACAAGTAAAACTTTAAAAGAATACAAATTGTAGAAAATGGATTTAGCCAAGTTCAAAGAATACTGTCTTCAAGTTGATCGCGGCGGAAATCTTGCAAATGCATCTGCACAGAAGAAAACAATAGGTTAAAATTAATAAAAAAAATCAAGGGCAACTAAAGTGCCTCCCCGAGAACACCAACACCTAGGTGGAATTCCTACCAAGCGCTTTCTACTGTAATATTCAGTTTTTAAAATTACAACTATAAATCTGTGTGTATTGATTTGAGTTCAAAGACAGGGAAAAAGATCCGCACCAAACCAAGGGCTTCTCTTGCAATTTTAAGACTTGGCTCCGCCTCGCCGCAAACTTGTGCAAAAATATCCAAGAGGTGTTTTCGTTGTTCCAGTTTTAAGTGTTTCTCCAAGCCCCGAGCCACCATCTCCATTTCTGGCTGCAGAGACCCGCCCACAACAAATGTTATTAGCATGCATCAAGTAGAAACATGTGTGTTTCTCTGACAACTTATTCGCAAGCACGACCAACATGATAGTTATCAAAACAGCTTCCAAAAACCAAAAAGTCCTGGGTGCGTCAGCAGCATAGGAGAAGCAAGAAACAAGTTTGCGAGGATGAGTGACGTCGCAAAACTTTCAAAATCAATAAATGAGCCTTTTTAGCACTCCCTCCGTTCCTTTTTGTACGCTTTAGTAATTAATTGAGTGTGTATGCGTGTGTGAGAGGGAGAGAGAGAGAGAGGAGTATTCAATGAAAGGAACATGGAAAGATAAGGTAATTTAAAAGAAATCGCAGAATTTTCTTAGTTTGTGTAAAATAGTAGATAACTGTCTTGTAAAAAGGAATGGAGGGAGTAGCATAGAGGAAATCATTTGATGCAGGACAAGAAGAAAAATCGTAAATAAAAATGCAATATATCATAACAATTGAGAGTGAACTGATAATATGGTATAAAAAAAATACTCATTCCCAAAACTTGTAATTCTGGTCTTGAAAATAAGTCACAGTAAGCTACCTCTAAAATATTAAGAAAAGTTGTTGAAAGTAGTTTAACTTCTTAAATTTTTTCCAAAAACAAATAGATATTATTTTTCAGAATTGACCTTAATAATTAGTTTATCTTCTGACATAAATTTAATTACCTTCAATCTCAATGGCAAAAAAATTATCCTCAGTCTCTCCCCCATTGATTAATGAGCGGTATTTACAAAAAGAAAAAAGAAAAAAGAAAAAATACAATGGAGGGAGTACAATTAATATATATGACTCTGCTCAAACTCATCGCAAATTATGTATAATTAAATTAAAATCACCCAAATTAAAGTAGCAAACCATAATTCTGAAATCAAGAAGCACACAAATGACTGAATGGGATGTATGCAAAACATAAATGCCTTTTTAAAAAATGAATTGTGGGGGAAAACCCAAAAGACTAACCATTCTAAAAACAGAACAACTTGCCACAAAGGTAAAAAAAAAAGTGTTCAAGACACTTACTGACGAATCCTCAGGAGGAAATATACGCAGAAGAAGGCATATCTTTGACAGTTCCATCTTGGTTTCATCATGTTTACCTTGCATTTCCAGAGCCTGTAATTGAAAGCACACCAAGTATAAGCATGAATTTAAAAAGAAATTAAGACGATCCATAAAAAATTTCTAAGTAGAAAGATTCAGTTCATCCATAGATGAAGATAAATATTATTGGAGTCAATGAAAGAACTTTTTTTTCAACCAACAAAAAGAAATCACTAACATTCACACCGACAATACTTCAACAAATGAAGAAATTAATAAAGTGAAATGATATATAGTTCACTTTGTGTTAACTAAAGGAAGCCAGTGACCAGGAAAAAAATCATAGATTTAGACGTAAATTTTCCTCGTCACAAGGTTTTGTAATTTTCAAAATATTGAAAACATGAGATATTATGGTAAACTCCAAACGGCTAACATATATACACAAAGTTAATACAGAAAACCAACACTTTAACGGCTTTTGCCAATAATTAATTTAGGAAATGAGTTTTAAGGTTCAAATAGAAACAACAGTATAACATCATAAGAATTATGGCAGTAAAGTACCCAGGCCTGTAGAAGACGAGAGCGGGTGCGTGCAGCAACAGCTGCAGACACAATTGTTGCAGCACGACTATTTTCAAGCCCAATGTTTTCAGCAAACCCAGCAAAAAATTCTCGACAATCCTCACCATTAATCTCAATTGAGGTAGAGTAACTTGGTGCCCTGAAAAGATGAAGTAACCAATAATTACATAATTTATATAACTGGGAGTCCAGGACTAATCAGAATAGATAAAAGGAGATGACTAACAGCAAAAGGAAAGAGGATGTCATAAATGCAGGAACAATAGTATAACAAATACCTGCCACAAACATTCAAAACAAATTCAACAGATGCTCGATACAAGGAATCCCGTATGTTTGGAGGGTCAATAGATACTTGCACTCCAGAAGTTTTGCAAATTTGACGTAACTGCTCATATGTACAGGCAAAGAAGATTTCAATGGGTCATATATAGCTCAAAATATTAATGGTGGAGATGGTAAGAACTTGAGTATCAATCCAAAAGTTTTAATAATAATTAATAAATCGAATGAATTTTGCATTAAAAAAAGAACCAAGAAGAAATTTAAGTTATATTTGCTCTTTTTACAAAGTATATTTATGATTACAATATATAGAAATAGTAAACCATTAGTAGAGAATGTGTTGCTCACAGTTCATATTGGCGTGAACATATTTATACACATTAATGCTCAGATTGCTTGGCATGCACATTCAAGAATGAAAAATCTTAGCGATTTAAACAAAAAGGATATCATTTTTGGCACAAGGCAGTACTATAAACAAATTAACTCAGATTAAAGCATAACATATATATAGATAACTTAATTCCGAACCTAGAAAAAAATTGCTATGCACAGCTACATACATCATTTGAAAACCAAGTAAATCACCAAAAAACTGACTTGAAGTATCTCGTCCTCCATGATGTCCTCTCCGCTCATTCTACCATCCTTGATTGCTGGAAATTAAGTGAATAAGTTGATATTTTGATTTAAAGGAAAGCAAAGCATGGAAATGAGGAATGCCCTTTACCTACAAAAAGGAAAAGCATGTATTTAAAATCCTATTTAACAAGAGATGGCAAAATACAAGTAGACAGATACTTGTCACTTGTCAGAGCTATTATTCCAATTTAGATAACAGAAGCCACTTCTGGGATTAATTTAACTATCTCTTTCGCTCTCACAGGAAAGAGCTCATTATTTACATCTTCAAAACAAAAAAAAAAAGCAAATAGCAAGCTCACTATAATTTGGCCATGTTCAAATTTCTCTAAAACAATCCGATTCATAGTACAAGGACCCAACAAATTGTTCATGGATATAGGGCAAAAGGGGTGTGTGTGTGTGTGTGTGTTATGACACACAAAAAAAATGCTACCCCGGGGAGAGCAAGTTGACTTTTTGGATCAACTAACACGGCTCAAGCTAATTTCCATAAGCTTTGCTCGAAATAAAGCATAGCTTCAAAAAGCTCCCAAAGGAGATCGCATCAGATCTGATACTAGGAACGCTGAAACAGAGAAAACGATGCATACAAAAACAGAATTTCACAAAACAAAGCAAAGCATTACATTTATATTAATATGCTTCATAATGTATGACCACATCTGACTTAAAATAAAAAGACAGAGAGAAACGGAGCACGGGATATACAAAACATAAGATCCAGAATGTAAATCAGAAGGAGCACTTGCGTTTTTATGATGCTCTAATTATATATATAGAACCATGGATATTAATCAAGATGTCAAATGAAACGACAGCTAAAACAGGACTTTCCAATTCATGCAGACTCGTTAAAGTCCTCGACCATATTTAGATATTTATAAGATTGTTAGATATGTTTGACATTGTTAGCATGAGATGATTTAGCAAGTTACCGATCCTACAAAGGAAGAAATGAACATATCAGACCTAAACAATTTGAAATTCATTCCAATTCTTATCCACTGTTTCTTAGTTATTTATAAGAGTTTCAGGAGATTCCAAAAGAATGAACAAAACGAAAAACCACATAGGGGGAATAGGAAAATCTCAGACAGAAAAGCCGTACCTCGAACTAATCTGTATGCAGCCCTTTTATACTCTTGCTCGTACTCTGTGGAAACGGCACGCGTTACTAGAGTAGGCCACCACTTGGGCAATTTTCCTTCAACCCGTGCTCTATTCTTAGCACTTCTCTTCGGAAAGCCCGTCACAGACTTCTGAGGCGGCGACAATGGATTCGCTGAGACCCTCGAGTGAGAGTTAGCGTTATTGTTCCAGCCAATAATGACCTCTTTTCCCCCAAGACTCCGGTCCCTCCGCACCAAGGGAGCGTTTCCAGACGCATTTCGACCCCAAAGCCGAAACCGAGAAACGAACTTGATCAAAACCCTCAGGACAGAAATCGAAACGAAGCTCAAAACCACAGAAGTGCCAATAAAACGCAGAGTTGAAGGGCGACAAGAAAGCACAAGTCTACGGTGTTCATCAATGGTGACTAAGGTTTGTAAATCCCTACAAGCATCTAAACCGGACGAAACGAAATCGCTGAAATTGGATTCCAACGAAGGAAAAAGAGTGCGAAAAGACGAGGAAGCTTGGGCAGCTAGGGAATCAATGTCTATGACAGTTTGAAGCTTGGGATCGGAAGAGGTTTTGGTGGAGATGGAAGTGGGTAGGTTGGTGAGATTCTTGAGCCTTCTGCGAGAACGAGGGCGAGGACGAAGGCAACGAGAGACAATAGGAGATTGCATACGACAAAGAGGAATGAAGGAAGGAATAGCATATTGGGAAGAAGAAGAAGAGGAAGAAGAAGGAGAAGAGAGACAGGAGGACATGTAGACTTGCTGTGTGAGGCAATTGTAACAGAAAGTGCTTCACGCCATTGGATTGGGCATCAAGCACTTTTACTGGTGCCGCCCCTCCGCGCGGAAAAGACGAGTCGAATATTTTCTTTCAACCTTCAAACTTACACCAAAAAAAAAAAAAAAACTAGTAGTACGTGTATGTAAGGGCTCTGATTGGTTGAAATCTCCATGCAACTGCACAAAACTCAATCTAATTAATCATTGGACCTTTATTAGCGAACAATAATTATTTTTGGAAATCATGAGGTGATTTTTACCTGATGTCAATTTTTTAGTTTTATTATTAATCTTAAATAAATGTTGCTTATAAAATTCTAAGTTATGGTTATTAAATTAAAATTAAACGAAATTAGGCCAGTTATTACACTAGACGAGTCAATGCTTTAAGGATAAATTATCGAAGGTGATCGGACTGTGTTCAAATACATGGTGGTTAATTTAAATAAAATATTGGAGGTAATATTTTTATAAAATTAAATTATCAGATGAGTTTAAATGAGTATTTATTATTATTATTATTATTATTATTATTATTATCATCATCAAATCATCATTTATGAGTATATAAAAATCGGAAGGCAAAAAAGTGAGAGATTGCCTTCTCTTCAATTTTATGTGATGTAATATTTATACGTAGTATGATGTATAAAACTTAATTTTTATAATAAATATACATATTCCTTACGGATCTTCCCACTTATTTTTCATTTTCAATTCTTATAAAATATAGATATACCAGAAATATAATTTAGGGGCATGATTTAAATTTTGAAAATTTTAAAATTATTTTGACTAGTTCATGATTCACTAGTTTCACAATAGATTGATTCTTAATTGAACTATTTAAGCCAGCTGGTCTAATTCGGTTTTAAATACTTCACTCCCAAGCAAGATTGAAGACCTACAGGTGCTTGTTGGGTCTTGTTCTAGTCCTTTTTTAAAAAAAAAAAAAAAAATTGCTAGGGATCAAATGAAGCACACACATTAATATTATCACAAATAAACACACAGTGCACAGGATCGATCTTGTGATGTGTCATGTGAGCTAAGGCTAATTGGCATGTTGTAGTCTTGTTAAAGATTCAAGATAGATGTTGAGAGGGCTTGCTTTACTAGAGTATTATAATACTACTCCCTTCGGTCTTAATTATAAGATCATTTTTATAGTGTAATTTGTACTATAAAAGTGGTCTTATAATTAGGATCGGGGGTAATATTTTTTATAGGATCAAATGATACAGAAATACATATTATATTAGCACACATAATTAAATACACCAACATAGAGCTGGTCTAATAGTGAAGGGCTTCCTTTAGATCCCTCTCAGTTTCAAATTCAAGCCCATAAGAGACACTTGTGATTGGAAAAGACAGTCACGAAGCCCGAACTTGATACCAAGGGATAATAATATCAAAAAATAAATTACAAGCACACTTACATAGGTCTGAACACCCTTACTGCACATGCCATGAGAGCTAAGGCTTATTGACATCATACTACTATATTGAGTGAAAAAAGTCCTTGCCTGTCGCTCCATAATACTTCAATGCTACAAGAGACTCACGCTACACAGATGAGCGATAAATTACATATTTTGAAGAGTAGACTTGTATAAAAGAGTAAACTCAATGTTAATGACAAGAAAGTGCTCCTTTCAGAAATCAGATTGTATACTTGCTTATATTCTCAGTTTGTGTTTGCCTAGAACACACACACATGAAAAGCCCAACCCAACCATAAACTGAACAACAAAAGGGAAGATCAGCGGGGAATAACAAATAGAAGTGAAACAATCAGAGCCAAATGCCATCCACCTCACAACCCAAACCCCATTGTTTGCTCTGTGGCTCTTGAAAATTCAGCACTCCCAAGTGCAATTCTAGAAACGCAAAATCTAAACCAATGAAATGAAAAGGAACAATCAAATCCTGCACATCCAATCCCATCTTAGAAAAATTTTAAAAGCACATGTCCGTATATATACGAATGTATCATGAAGTATTTGATGAAATCCGGAGACAGTAGAACCAAACTGTGCAGACAATGCAGATTCCCAGAAGTCGGAAGAAGACTGGGTTTCGTTTGTTTTCAAGTTTCCGGTGCTAGAGCGGGAGGAGCCTTCAGAAGTGGTTGCAGTGCCTTGACCACAATGCTCATATTCGGCCTAAACTCGGCTTCATACTGCACACAAAGTGCTGCAACAGCTGCGAGCTGCACAGTGATAATGGTAACCATAGTCAACCTCAAGCTTTTCCATTGGACCAAGCACCATTTGTAAAGAGAGTACAAAACTAGAAATACAGTTTTCTAAGTATATGCTATGGGGGTTTTTGATAAATTTCAACTCAACAAGACATGATTGGAAGTGAAAACTTTCAAGAAAGTTCCACCCATATGCTTTTAATCAAGAACCCAAATAGAAGTTTTAAACAAGTATTGTCCCAGAGAAAGAAGGAAAATAGAGAGGCTGGGAAGTTGTATACCTTTGCAACTCCTTTAGGAGGATATTCTCCATTCAGTTTTGGATCCACGCATTGTTTGACTTTATCTTCACTCAATCTTGGAGTAGCCTACCCAAATTTGAAGACGTAGGAACAGTAAATATCATGCAGAAGAAAAAGATATAGGAGGGATAAGTTTAAGCAGGTGAACTAACCCATGTGACCAGACTTTGTTGTCCTCGAGGCATGGTGTGGTCAACAGGTTTTCTCCCTGTAAGAAGCTCAAGAAGAACAACACCAAAACTGTAGACATCACTTTTTTGAGTCAACTGACCAGTCATGGCATACCTGTGAAGAGTAAAAAGAGAAACTTGTAACCAATAAAACTCTAAAATCACAAAAACAGAGACCTGAAGAGCTGACGTGGTAAAAAGGGGGGAAAGGAATGAAACATCAAAAGGGTTGTATAAAAATTCATAGACCATATTATCATAACAACTGGAACATAGATGTCACACATCCCCTGAAATTGTAACATCTTCAAAGGCATAAAAGTTAAATAGATCTATGATGCAATACATGAAGTTTGTTTTTTTTTTTTCTTTTTTAAAACACAGTAACAATAATTGAAGGAAAGAAAGTGGGGGGGAAACTTTTAAGCAAAAACCCATGCACCAAACCCTCTCTGTGTATGTGTGAGAGAGAGTATGCTGTGGGGGGCAACATGGTTAAAACTTGTAAGAGACTTCCACGTCTAAAACGCATCTAACAAAATATCACCAAAACATTTGAGTGTGCTTAAGAGGTTCTAAGTTTGCAAAGGTGTGCAAAAAGAAAAGCCAGATTAAAAAAGCATAAATCATCTCACCAAAACTTAACATTAATGGCACATATATAAAATGGAAAACAAGGAGGAGTTGGAAATTTACTCCGGAGCATGATAACCAAAAGTTCCCAACACTCGAGTGGAATGAAGGCGTGCAGCCATGTCAGGGGCCTGATTTGAAAGATTAAAATCAGCTATCTTTGCTTTGTAATCATCAAAAATTAGCACATTGCTTGATCGGATATCTCTGTGTATGATAGGCGGCTGAACTTTCTCATGTAGATATTCCAACCCTCTTGCTGCATCAACTGCAATTCGAACTCGTTGCATCCAGTCAAGGGTTGGCCCTGGTTGTGCCCCTTGAACTCCCTTCCTACCTGTAGAGCAACAAAGGATAAAAAAATTTCAAGGAACTTCTTAGAAAAAAAGGTCAATACATGAAATGGCATTACATACCATGCAATATGTCATGAAGAGAGCCCATAGTTGCAAACTCATATGCAAGTATACGAAGATTTCCTTCGACACAATAACCTAGCAGCTCAACAAAATTGTCATGCTTCATTCTTGAGACAGTCGAAATCTAAAGCAAGGAACGTCAAATTAGAAACTAACATCAAGAAAATAAACAATAATTTACTAAATTTTTAAAAGTCAAGACATGCCTGGGTCAAAATCTCAACATTGGATTCAGGTTCTGTTGAAACATCGAGCTTCTTCACAGCCACAGCCTTTCCGTTGTTTAAAGTTGCATGGTATACTCTCCCATAAGATCCTTCACCGATCAGTGCCTTTGATCCAAAGTTGTCAGTCATTTCTTTTAGTTCATCTAAAGCTAATGCTGGCACTTCAATAGGTGGTGGAGCCTTTTGTGTTTCAGGTTTAACAGGAGCTGAAGCCTTTGACCCTTTTGGGTTACCTAGAAAATACATAAATTGTGGCAAACGAGAAACATTTATAGGGGCAGAAATCAACCAATGATTGAAAACTAATTATATTATACACACATTCCAGTATCATTCTGAGCCATACATAACACAAAATTCAATAGATCCATGTTGCCACATATTCCTACAAACTTTTAAACTGAACGAAACCGTGCCATTTAAAGACAGCAGAAACGTTGAATTAAAGGACCAATGAATGAAGTCTGTTCAATGACATAAACAAGCAGAACTCTCCTTTTTTCAGTTTAACAAGCAAACTCTATTTTCAGTTTTCCAGTCAAGTTCACAGAAACTAAAGATTGAGGCTTATATAGACCTACCATCTCCATAATTCCTTGGGCTTTTAACGTGCTCGTTTTCATAAGGGTAAGGCTCTTCCACGTGACAAGCACAGCAAAGCCACCGACGCATCCCTGTCCTCTTCCTCAAATATATATCGTCTTTGGAATTTGTATTCTCCAGGCGAACAAAGTAATTAGGAGGAGGAGCATGTGCCTGCACAATGCCACAGAAAGCATTAATAATCTGAACATATATGAACAGAAATTCAATTTAGAAAAACTTGAAAACTGAACAAATCTATGACATTTTGATCTACTACTGCCATATATTGAAATGTTATGAGTTAGTTTGTATTTATTTAGCAATTTACTTAATAGAAGTGACACAAATAATCACTGATGAATGATGTCTAAAAAATATTGGCTTTAGAAATTTAAATTGATAGTGATCAATAAGAAGTTTACAACAAACTCTCTGTCTGACGCAACTACGCAAGGGTTAAGAGTTTCAATCAAAGTGAGAATAATAGTAATAGATGACCAGACACAGTATGCATGGCATTTTTGGTTTCTAATGCAGGAACACCTTCCGAATCCTCCGTCATATTTTCCATCAACATGAAGTAAAAATATACCACACATAGATTAAAAAATAAAATCTTTCTCTCAATGCCATCGCGTGCATGTCACATAAATGAATGATGAAATTGTAGAATAAGAAATTTGAAATATTGCAGGGGAGCTCTGGTGCCTCTAAAGGATCATACAAGAATAAGTTAATGGAATAGAAGTCATTGTTCAATGGGTCCATAAAATTATTGTCTTTTGTTGTGAACAGAGACGAGTGAAAATCCTAAATAAAGCAGATCCGTTCAATATATAAAGAATTTCCGATTGAGATGCAGAACAAAGGATTTGGCTGAGGGGAATACTTAGCAGTTCAGAAAAGCTTGAAATATAAAGAGACAGAGTTGGAGAAGAAAAATTCATCGGGTAAGACTTTGAACAATTCAACTCATGTTTGCACCTGAAAGAACCAAATAAATGGAGATACTATCATGTACATATCTTACCATCGGATTACGACGACGGAAGTCTCTTTTGTCCATAAAAGAGGGACACAGAAACTTTAAAATGCAATTATCAGTAGAAAGCACAACCCAGAAATGAAATCAGCAATCTGATTCCATTGTGATAAACACACGGCAGCCAAGGACCCAAAAGATTAAGAAGATCAAAACCCACGGAGACAGACAACAATTTAACGACCAAGTGCGCAAATATGAGCTAACAATTCGGCCAAATATAGAAAAATCTAGTATAGACCCGAAAATAAAAACGGGCAAACAAAATTAAACAAACTTAGTGGGAAATGGAATGAACCGAATAGATAGAAATAATGATATGACAGATTGGCGAACCAAAATTAGACCTAGATCAGAAACTTGAAATTACAGGTGTTAAGGCGAGAGAAAAGAAGAGATACCTTTCGGTTTCACGCTTCTCTTTTATGCGATTGACGCTTGAGTATGTGTAGGTGGGGAAAGCGGAAGCCACAATGAGATAGAGACAGACGGATATATGAGTTTGATTTGGTTTTTATCTTTTGAGGTGCGAACGAAGGACAGAGAAGCAACGCGGTGTAAAGGTTCTCAATAGATAACCACTCTCACTCACTCTCTCTCTCCTCTCTGGTTGCGTTCCTAGAAAGGAAGAAGAAGATGCTGTAGTCGAGAAGCGAAGCTCATCTTTACATTTTGCTTTAAAATAGTAACTAGGAAAAAATCACGCGCAGAGAACCGAACTTAACCATATTAAACGGAACTTAACAATATTTTTATTTAGAATGAAGAATTATATCAAACTAAATTATTGTTTTTAAAAAATTAGAAGATTCATACCAAATTTTAAGTTCCTTATTATCGTTTTTTTCCTTAAACTTCATGGTTGAAAAATTACAACTCAAGCTTTTCTTTAAATTGTAAGAATATCAACCCTATCGCTGTTAAGTTTTAAAATTTAAATATAAATATATTTTACTTCTTTACTCTCGGAATGTGACGCCATAGATATTGGTCTTGTTTAAAGAGAACTTTAAATAATTTAAAGTCAGAAAAAAAAACTCCAATAAAAAAAAAACTTAAGTGCAATATTTGGATTGAACTTTAAATTTACTAGACTTTTTTTTTTAAAAAAAAAAACACAAACTTTTAAAAGTCAGTTAAGAGTAGCTTTTCTAAAAAGCTCTATAGGTAGCTTTTCTGAAAAGCTCTTGGCCTTTTATGTGGGTCTCGTTACTTCTACCATCCTCAATCCCAATATAAATTATATTTACAATCTAAGTTTTTTTTCTACCGGGCTTCTAAAACAGTTTAATAGGCAATAAGTTACTATTTTCACCTAAAGCTGGAAATCAAGGCCGGCCCAGCCTGGCCCTACAGGGTTGGCCCTTGAACATAGGCGGACCTAGAGGGGGGCGAGGGGTGGCCCCCGCCCCCCCTAATTTTTTTTAAAAAATTTATATTAAAAACAATGTACATTTTTTTTTGGCTCAAAAACAATGTACATTAAATCAAGTTTAAACCTTCCCTTTTCACTTCTCTTGCAATCACTTTCTTCTAGTCTTTAGCCAAATTCTTTTTCTCAAATATTATTTATTCCTGTACATATTTTTTTATAGGAATATTTATCAATGTCCCTAAAAAATTTTTGGCAAAATAGTTCAACTAGTGATACTTAAATTTATACACATTTCTCTTTTTATTACTTTCCCCCTTTAAATATGTGAGCTTTCTCTTTCATTTTCTTTCAAACTTGTTTATAATTTTTATCTTGATGTATTTTCTTTGGAGCCATTGTAAGGACAGTCGCTTGTGCCAAGCTTCCAAGGTTGCTTATGTATTGCTATAGATTCATTGACCCTCAGTTAAATGAAGTTTGAATTAGACAGACAACCCTCATAGTTAGTTTCTGGTGGGCAAGCGAGAGAGTGAACCAATATTCTTGCAAATGCTATCATGGATTAGAGCAGTTGAAAAATGGAAGGTTATGACCCTTTTGCTTAACAAAAATTTAAAAGTGTGGTGAAGTGAAATGCACACTGGCAAATTTAGTATGCATATGCACATGCTTAATGATCTTGAAAGTGATGTTTGTCCTGCTCTGGGCAAATTGGAGGTAACTCATAATGCATTGTTGTTTGATAACTTCTTCGTTTAGGTGAACTTCCCTCCATTAGTGGAAGTCCATCGGTTATCCTCCATCATCGCTGTTGTTGCCCATCCGTCATTACTTAGTTTTGCCCCCCGTCATTAAAATTCTTGGGTCTGCCACTGCCCTTGAAGGCCATGGCCTAACAAGGTCAGCTCTAGTACAAGGCCTGAAGTAAAAAAAATATCTATTTTTTAAACTCCAGCTCGAAAGCACCAGGGCCAGGGCCAGCCCCACAGGACCTAATTATTTTTTTCTCTATTTTTTTGAAGAAATAATTAGTAAGTTACAATAATTAACGTTCTAATTTATCAAATAAATGATGTCAATAATAATATCCAAACAACATCAATCATCTAATAAATAATTACATTTACTAATTTGTAATCAAAAGCAAACTATTGTTCATAAATAACTCACATGAAATATAAGAAGTATAACACTAAGCAACATTAGTATCATGACTATCATTGTCATCTTCTTTGCTGCTATCATCAATTTTAAAGACATTTAATTGTACTTCAGTTTGACTAGTAGGTTTTGTTTCATGAGTAAGATTATTATGAATTTCTTCTCTCACATCATAAATACATCCATTAAAAGGGCCAGCAGGGCCGGCTGAGGCCCTACTGTGCCGGCTCTGCAAGGCTTATTTCATTTAGCTCCTCTAATTTTCAAACTCGACCTTTGAAGGGTCAGCCCAACGGGCTTGGCCCGATTTCTCTACTCTATTCCCACCACTAACCCAAACAAAGACATTAAAGGGGTCATATTTTTTGATGCAAGTAAGGAGGTAAAATAATACTAGTAATAAGGTGAGAGTTGAGAAATAAAGCAGTGAAAAACTTAAAATTAACAGCAAAATTATGTATTTCTCCCAAAAGAAAAAAATGTATGACTTGTTCTATGAGGTCGAACTAGGATTTGTTCTCGTATAAAAAAATACTTAAAAATATAATTACACTCTGTAGAATAAATAATTTGTTTTCAATCATTGGTTGATGGAAAAATTATGGGCTTAGCAAGGAATATAATTAGTCAAATAATTTATCACTTGCCAGCGTGTGGGTGTCTATAGCTATACACGTATAAAGAAAACAATGATCGGTGAGGTTATCTGTGTTGTTGTCTGGTTGCAGATTGGTTTTACTCTACGGCTTCGTTTTCTTGCGGATGCCATGTGTCCCACTTCAGAAATATTCGAAGTTTGGTGATTTTGTTTAAATATGTCTCTCACCTCAATAATCAAAAGAATAAAGAATTTACGGGTACAAGGAAGGTAAAGATTCCAGGGCATGAATATTATTGATAATTAACAAAACAAAAGGGAATAATATTATTATTATTAACAAAATAAAGAATTTGAGACGATCTCAGATAACGGAAAAGTTTATTAGGTACCAGGGGACGACAATAAGGCCGGACAGACCGAGTCACAGAAGGGGAAAAAAATAAAATTGAAACACCTGGTAAGAATCGTAATGGAGGGGTTTTGACTTGTGAATGAGATGATGTATGAAACCAAAATTAAGGTATGACACGAACACGGTTTTATGTCACGGTCAACGTCCTATAATAATTATATAAAAACACGTCGGGTACAAAGCGTGTGTTAACTTCATGTCGTTGAGGTCCAGCCAAGGGGTAACGCTCTCTCTCTCTCTCTCTCTAACCGTCTGTTATAGAATTCAACAAGATGATAAAGATGACTGGAGTTATTTGTGATCTGTAAGTATCTAATGACATAAAGGAGAAGTTTTATTGTAATGCTATAAAACTAACAGTGCTACTCTTCTGGATTTAAATATAGGACATAGTTTATAGTACAAATTACATTGCATACTATATTCTATATTTAAGAATTGAGGTAGTATATGGCAATGAAAATGTTAAAATAGATATGTAGTTATGTAAGAAAATATAAGATTTATAATGATCATATACATAAATGAATTAGAGTGACTTCTATTAAAGAGAAAATGGTAGTTAATCGTTCGAGGTGATTTAAACACATTCAAATAAGACTATTGAGTGCAACAATAAGGAGAAATGACCAAACATGTCCTATAAAAAGATGTCAAGTTAGACTAAAGTGAACACTTTGATGAGGATTTATAGCGGAATCTTTTAGTTAGTAATCTATCTAAATATCTAATTTTCGACAGAACATAATAATGTCATGCACTATATTTAACTAATCTCACCTAATAGGATAAGATTTTATTGTGAAAGTCAAACAAACAGTCTATCGTACTGTTTGGAAACAGTCTATCGTACTGTTTGGGCCAAAAAAAAAAAAAACTGTGGTGTGCATTACCACAACATCTAATTTCTGCGAGATCTGATTCCTCTTTCCATACCCCTAATTTCTCAAATGGCACAGATTCGCACGCGTTTGATCAAATTTGGAGCTTTCAATCTAAGCCAAGCTGCTACGATACGAGGAAGACGAATATGAAACATTGAATCATTATTTTTGTCACTTGCTTCCAAAATTTTCATAAACACTTTAAAATGTGTTACACATATCTTTCCAAATCCTCAAAAATTAAATTATGTGCGCGCAAAAATATCGTCTAATCAAAGGCAACTAACAACCCCCAAGGATAGATCACAACATTTAAGCGAACAAGGTTGAACTAAGTTCCAGCATAACTAACAAGTTCTCTAGAATACAACCCCAATTTACCAGTATGGAGATGCTAGACAAAGATCTGGAAGCTCCGATTAGCACAAAATATTGAGCAAGCACCTGTTCCTCTTTACACAGCTAACAGGAAACCACTAAGCGCTGTGATCCAAGCAGCAGCAGGAAATAAAGTTATTAGATATTTCTTAGGTGTTTGGGATTTATATTACAAGTGATGAATATTTTTACGTCTCATCATCATATAAAGAAGGCCTTTTGAAAAAGTTCTTTTCATTTATTATATCTTACTCCCTCCGGTTCTTAACATAAGATATATTTGTGAAGTTGATCTTAGTCCTAAATATAAGACATAATTTTCATATTTGTCATTCTATTCCTAATTTACCCTTTTGGATACTCCCTGGAGAATAATCAAGGAGGAGATTAAAGAAAATGAGTAGGGTATTTGAGAAAAAATATTTCATATTAACTAGTCTAACAAACTTCCTTAATCTAAACAAATTAGATAAATATGTCTTATATTAAGAACCAGTATTGAATAACCTGAGTGCAAATACTGGAAAAGGTTCCACTTCTTACCATAACTCCTTCACACAGCAACTTTGGTTTTTTCAACTGGAGTAGACTTTTTGCCGAAATCCAACATCTTGTTTAATGCAGAAACATAAGCCTTGACACTTGAAACAACAACATCCATGCTAGCCCCCGTCCCACTGGTAGAACATGCATCTGTCAATTTTTGGAAAGAACAAAGTACACCGAAACAACATTGTAAATTCAACATACCTAAATGTTCTGTAGACTGTTTCTCCAGTTACGGCATGAGTGGATGGATGCCCTTCTTTCCCTCGAATTAAAACACGGGTTGTAGCAATTGCGTCTATGCCTTCTGTAACTGCATTCAGCGAGTACTCCAAAAGTGTTGCTGGTTCCTGCATATGAATGAAAGTAAGTAAAAGATTCCTCCGTCGTATCAATAGTTGAACAATTTCTGCATAACCCAGTAAATATAAATACAGGAAAAATTTGGAAATCAAAGTTTGCAATACATATAATAATTTTCATTTGCCAGAAATATGCTGGACGCAAAACATCATCCATAATAACCACTTAAATTCTTTGCGTCCTTCGGACTTTTCATGTACATTAAGTTGGTGGTTTTTTTTTTTTTTTTGGGGGGGGGGGGGGGATAAAAAGCCCATAGCAACTTTGACCGTCTTCCCCGTAAATGAGACTTGCACATGGAGAACTATGATAAGTTTTCAAGATTAATTACTCCTCCAATACTATTTATCAGTCATTCCAAACATTTTTCATTGAAACCAGATGAAACCTTAAAACTCAATAATTCTATCTAAAATTTAAAGTCCCTACTTTGTCCATATTAAACGCATCCTTAGAAAAGTTTCATTCTTTTCTAAGTCAACATGAAATAGGGGTAAAAGGGGGAAATTGTAATGAATAATGAAAGTGATCCCTTGTATTATAAAACCAATTACAAAACCCCTTTTCCAAGTGCCTTATATAGAGTAGAGGAGGGAATAAATCATAGGATAAGACAGTATAAAACTTCAAACCTTTATAATGAGATCGACAGCCTTGTAAGCTGAATCCACTGGTCCAGTACCAACAGAACAAGCAACATGAGCCTTACCATCGGCATCAATAACTTTGACAGTTGCAGTCGACAGACCAAGAGTCCCACATGTCACCTGCACTGGATAGACAAATGATCAATTTGGTTTTTTCAGGCAATGCCTAGCTATAACATTAAACATCAAATTTCAGAGCAAATCACCATTTACCTGCAAAGCTTCAAACTTCCAGATGTGTTGTTCTGCCTGAAAAACTTCATCTGATACCAATGCTCGTAGGTCAGCATCAGTGATTCTCTGAAGACAACAAACATCACATCTGAGTTAGGCCCTAATAAATTCATTTCAACAACGAACCCAAGAAGGGAAAAATAAAAGAGTAGCATAGACTGCTTAAGAAAAGTTAAGAGGCTGCTGACTGCTCGGGCTCCAGAAATTCACTTTTAGTGTTTACAAGTTTACATAGCAGGTACTAGAAAATATTACCAAGACCTTAATTGTAACAATCAGCAAAAATGGACAAAAGAAAACATGTCACATGGAATGCATCTCTTAGGAGCAAACACTAAATGATATATGGCAGAAGATTCCTGATAGATTTCCTCAGTACCAATGCAAGAGGCCACACGGACTAAGATCAACTGACTTCATGATAATTGTAACAGGCTACCTCCTCCTACAAAAATCTTTACTCAGGTTTAGATGAAAATACAAATATAGGAAGACAGAAGAGGGTTAAGTGGTTTATGCAGTTGATTTAAAATTTCATTTTAAATTTGCATTTTATTCTAAAATGTTTTGTTACGTTTCAAGTTCATGTGCCAATTTTATCAGGCCATATTGTAGAGGGATGAAATGTCATTTTCCCAAAAAAGAAAAATATTTTTACCAGCATGCATCCACAAGATCTAGAATTTTAAATCTCATCCATTAACCTTGATTCTTGAGACAACAGAGAGCCAAGAGGCCATTACTTTCAATAATCATTATTAATTGTTTAACATACAACATCAAATAGGAAAAAACCAAGCCACTAGTTTGACCTGATGGCTTTAGAATCACTAAGCCTGGAAAGGCAACGTTAGGAAAATTCATGACTTATATATCATATATACCTTTTTTTGCTCAGCCACTGCTTTAAAACGCCAAAACATATTATCAAGTTGGTTGTCTTTGAGTTCATAACCAAGCTGAAACAAAATAGAACAAATCATAACAACAAGAAGGACACAGAATTAATCTTTAAATACCAAACATTTTTATACCTCCTCAAGTTTTCTTCTCAAAGCATGGCGTCCACTGCAGCACAAGAAGCAGTCATGTTTGTTAAGGAGAGTAGACACAAGAGCTGACATATCGATATCATAAGGCCTCAGAGGATATAAGGACATAAAGACATAATTCTACCAAGAAAATTACAAAACAACAGAAGAAAAAGTGAAAAACAAAGCTTGATTCAATATTTGATAGATACAGCACAAAACATCTATAACCTCAATGAGAAACAAGTGTTTCTGAGGGTGACTATTAGATGCCATAGATTGCCAACTAGTTAGTCGTGGATATCTACCAATAGCATACCTGAGCTTCCCCAAAACGATACCAGCTTCATCGAATCTTTCGAGCCCAATATCCTCTGGAGCCATTATTTCATACGTACCTTTGTGCTTTAGCATTCCATCCTACAAAACAGATATATTATTTTAAGGTTCACTAAGGGATAAGCCTGCTTAAAAATTAGAATGCACCCAGAGAAAAGTCTGATGTGACTCTGACTAAGGTCTTACAGGGGCTGTTAGGATGAACTAGTAAAACTTTTCTCATCATTTTCTTCAAATGAAATCTTTTTATGTTGTAAAACTAAATTCAAACGTTAATTTCTGATATTAATATGTCCTATGAGATAAATGATCCACAGAGTACCTGGTCTGACTGAACTGAAAAAGTCACATGCATGGAACTTTTCTTTTCAATTAAAAAATAAGAATTAATGGAGTTAAAGAAAAGAATAAATACAAACTAGGGAGAGGATAAGATAGGCTCCAAGTAAAACGGAAAACAACAGAGAGGAAATGCACAAAGATGAACATTCCATCTGCATATCAGGAAAAGAAGCGCCCTTAAAAGTCAAAACACACAACCTACCCAGTCACAGATGCAGTAACAAAGAGATGCCCAAAAGGTTTCTTAGAAATTCGCCATAGACAAAAAATCTTTTCAATGTATTATGCTGCTTCGGCTAGGAAGACAACAATCCATCACTAGATCCAACAAACTGGACAAAACAGAAAATAGAAAACAAAACATACCTATGAAAATAACTATTTAGATTCCTAAAGCAAGAACAATACATGAGACATCAGATCCAGGCAAAATGGAGTAAATAGCCTGTTTTGTCATCATGCACACATGGCTGTCTACCTGTTGTGACCCATATGGAAAGTTCATTTTTTTAAACTACACGGACAAATTGGTTCCAAAGTTTGCAGATAACAAAGTGGACCATGCTTAAAATTATGTATTTTTAACAGTAATATGGGCAATTGTGTTGCATGAGAAGCTGCGGCTGTTACTGGTGAAACCTTGTATTCAATTGTAAAATAGTCTAGGTACAAAATAGAAGCCCAAGAAAGCATACAATAATTATGCCAGAGTCTTAACCACCTTACATAGGTATATATGTATCAGTCAATTTGACACTAACCTGATGAATGCCACTTTCATGAGCAAAAGCGTTAGCACCTACAATAGCCTTGTGTGGTTGCAATTGCAAACCAGAGTACTCTTCGACCTATTGAAAAAAATAGTGAAAATCAACATGAAAAGTCATCAATTGTAAACCAGAAAAGAAAGGAAAATAATATTTTGATACAAAACCATCTTGCTTGTCACATAGATATGACGTGTGTTAATTCCTGTATAAAGACCGCCATAGACATGATCTTTCCCGCATTTTAGAGCCATCACAACCTTAAAAGAAAAGGTAAGACAAGGTTGGTAAAATCGTTGGAAAAATTAAATTTGCTAAGAGAATATTAAAACAAGGATGGTGAACACAGAAAATTTTGCAATGGTAGCTGAAAGTAGTGGGTTGTACAACAGCATATTGAGTTGTTAAATAGAAAAATTCACAAAAGCAAAGATTCCTTAAAAAAGGAAAATAATTTACAATAGAGAGACTATATCAAGAAAATCAATCAAGCTCTTCACAGTTGTGAACTTTGCTGTTCTCCTGATATTCAAAGGTCTGAATTCTTTTAAACAAGTCCAAAAAAAGAAGGTATTCAGCTTATAGAAAGCCAAAAGATGAAAAACAAGCATATAAACAGGATATTCACTGGCTTTGAGAGGCTAAGGGCTATCCAACCTCTTTTCAAGGCTTTTCCTTGAGAGAAATTCCTAAATTTCTAGAACATCAAAATAACCCTGCTTGCTTGAAACTCAAGTCTCATAATATATAAATATTTTATTTTGTGCATCATGAACTTTTGTGCATAACTACTAAGGATGCTACTTCTGAAGTTGATGATGTCCTGAGACACATTATCATTTCATTTAGGGGCTGTATATCTGATGTTGCCCCGGCAGTATTAATATTACTCCTGATGAAGACTGAAGAGTAATAAATCCTTCAGATAAATTACATAATGAAAACTTAAAGTAAACTTTGTTTTGCATTGCGTCTGAGCTTCAGTAATAATAATTACATCTGTTTGGACCATTCAAGATTGAGATTCACCTCTTCTAATGATGCATTGCCAGCCCTCTCACCTATCCCATTAATTGTTACTTCCAATTGCCTTGCACCAGAACGTGCACCCTGAAAGCAGTTAAGATTAGATTTAATAAATTATTATTATTTTTTTGTCAACATAAACTGTAGAGATCTGGGTATACCTCTAAGGTGTTGGCAGTAGAAAGTCCTAAATCATTTTGACAGTGGGTTGAAATGATAACATTTTCAATTCCTGGAGTATTGGCTTTTATGTCAGCAATCAATTTTCCAAACTCGCTAGGCATATTTATACCGACAGTGTCAGGTATGTTCAACGTCGTTGCGCCAGCCTTGATTACTTCTCCTAATATCTGATACAAAAACTCCCTGTCCGATCTGAGAAATAAGCCAGAGAGATTGAGATGGGAGTCAATAACAATAGCAGGAGTGGTCTCCACTCTCCAGCACACGTCATTAGCTAACCAAACTGAGTATATCTCATAAAATAAAATTAGACGGAACGAATTGTAATAAGATTACTCCCTCATCATTAATGATTTTCATGCATTGCTTTTCTTTATTTGCAGGTGAACTTTTCATACTTATTCTCATAGACAAAAGCAGACAGAGTAAAAAAAGGGAGGGGGAGAAGTACGAGATACCTCCCAGCATCTTCGGGACTGAACTCCACGTCGTTGCAGCCTAAACTCCGAGCAAACTTAACCATATTCCGGGCAATCTCAATCACCTGCTCCTTAGTCTTTTTCAGTTTATACTCCAAGTGAATAGCGCTGGTAGCTATAAAGGTATGGACTCTTGGCCTTTTAGCATACTTCACAGCCTCCCACGCAGTTCTAATATCCTTCTCGTTACACCTGGATAACCCGCAAATGACAGGCACGTATCCTTCATCATCAACAGCATTTCCAACCTCTTTGGCTATCATTTTGACAGCCTCGAAGTCATCCTTGGATGAAGCAGGGAAACCCGCCTCAATAATATCCACACCAAGCTTGGCGAGCTGGCGCGCTATGTCGATTTTCTCCTTGGAGGTCATGGAAGCTCCGGGGGATTGCTCGCCGTCGCGGAGTGTGGTGTCGAAGATCCGAACATAGTTGGGGTCGGGGATGTGATTGGGAATGTATTCAGGGCGACGGCGAGAAGGAGTGTTGTTCTGAGATTGAGAACAAGCTATGACAGTGGATTTAGGAAAATATAGCTTAGAATTGTTTGTAATGGCGGATGATGAGAGGTGAGAAGGGAATGTGGGGTTTGAGATTTGAGGGAAGTGAATGAGAGTGTGGGAAGAGTGATTGTTGGAGTTGACGGAGGAGACGGGAGTAGCTCTGAGTGATGACAGAACATGGCTGCGGAAAACAGTTGCCATTGACGAACAGACAAGGGGGAGAGATCAATACCCTAAAACCTGTGGTGAAGCGAAGAAGAAGAATGGACAATTCCTTCGACAGTGTTCCACTACTTCAGTTCAGAATGTTATTTTTCAGTTTAAGATTCGGATACGACAACGTAGACGAGGGCCGGCGGCTGGTTTTTTTTAGCGAGGTAAAAACTTGAATCAAGCAGGGTATTCATTATGGATCCAGTCTCAGCACCCAAAATTCAGATTCTTTGTAAGATATGAATTACAGTCCATTCTCACTAAAATCCTAATTATAAATCATAATTACTTAGTTTTTTTTAAAAAAATAGATTAATGTTTCTCATGTGGTAGGAAAAAAATCATCTCATGTCACATATACATGAAATGGTAGGACTTACATAGACATATATTAATTAATATGTGTATATATGAGCTCTATTATTTTATGTGTGTGTAGGAAGTTTAGTTTTCTCCTGCAACATGAGAAAAATAAATCCCATTAAAAAAACTTGTCTCCTTTGGTAATTTGCCTGGCCGTCGCATGTACTTGCTTTGTTTGGTTAACACTTGAAAGAGATCCCTAGTTTTCCCCCAAAAAGCAAAAAGAGAAACGTTTTCCTGGTTAAATGAGTTTTTTGGGAGAACAGATTTCCTTAATATTCTTCCCTCCTCATCTTTCAGTATTTCTCATTTACACCATTGATTTCAACTAAAAGTTAATCTAATATGGAAGAGGAGAGAAAAATGAACGACTGGATGGAAAGATACTGAAGGAAAAGGAGAGAAAGATACTAAGAGAATTCAAATCCTTTTTTCGACCACAAAAAAGAAAATTTAATCGTGTTCAAAATTGATTTTTTTTTCTCCTACTAATTGGGAACTCTCAACATATATACTAATATATTGCATGTATTATGGTATTAATCAACTATAAATGAGATTTTATATTAAAGACGTGAAATAGTATTATTTTGCCTGCTTCAAAAAATACAATAAGAAAAGAAAAGTTTGAAATATCTGAAGTTTTATTTTCATGGCTTGTATTCATCAAGCTTCATATTAGACTGTACGAGGGAGAATCATAGAAGAATACTTTGAAAATATCAACAAAGAAATACTTTTTTTAATTTTTAATATAAGACTTATTTAGTTTATTTAATTTAATTACAGAAGTTATTAAACTATATTTTTTCTTAAAAACCCTAATTATACTTAATTAGTTGTAACTTGTAACATAGGGCCATGGATGGGTAGGGCTGCGTGTCATTGAAATTTGGTGGGGAGGCTAGACTGCGGCTAATTGGCGGCGATACTATGTGGATTCTGTTGTTTTACTCATTTGCGCTGCATTAAATACGGAGTACCGTACATAAATTTGCACCCCTTCAGATCGTGTGGTAGGGATCAAATTGCCAACCCTCAATCAGCTCAGTACAGTGTACTGCTCGGGATTCTAACTATGGGATAAAATTTGGAGTGACTTTTATCAGCATAGTTTATATATGTATTAATATTTTTTAATTTATCTCTATTAATGTTTTTTTAATAACAATTAATGAAGAGAGAAAGCGAATTAGCAACTAATTTATTTAATATTATCAAATTAGGTAAATTCTTTATTTGGTTCAAAATATAAGAGTTAAATACCTACTTTACATTTATCAAAAAGTTACTAGTTAGAAGTAGTTAAAGACAATAAATTATATACTTTTATTTTTAAATATACCTTTATTTGTAATAAGGAAATAAGAAAAGAGAGATAACAAGTGGGAAAAATGAATACACATATATATATTGGGGAGAAGAATTATGAGAGAGAGCGTGGCAAATTTGAGAAAAAAAAATATTAAATGCAGGGACAAAAGCAGAATGCGTATTATTAAAAGAAGCACACGTTCTAAAATATTTGGCTCTTAAATTTTGAATTAGGGGTGTTCATAGATAAGGTTGGGTAGGATAAGACCTTGTCCAATACCCTGCCCGAAAAGATCGTTAGGTAGTAAAATGCAGCTCAGTATCCCGTCTTGCCCAATAGAAACTTTAACATTTTTTGGCAGTACGTTAATGGGCTGGGTAAGGTGAGCCTTCCTTACCCAAGTGGCAATACACTGCCATACTCCATGTGAAAGAAACAATTACAATCATATTTAATAAATAATATTGTAAATTTCAAATGAAATTTATAATTTTAACTTTGAAATATTCCAAAATAAGTTTACAATTTAAGTCTTGAAATTAAAAAAAGAATCATTTGTTTTAAAAAATAGTCAAATACCCATCAATTGGAAAAAAAAAACATATAATACTGTTGTATCAAAAAAAGATAAAAAAATATATAATACTATATATACTACTGGACAGGGCCAAATGGTCAGGGCAGCATACCTTACCATAAAAATATCCAGTCCAATTGTGCCAAATTTTTTTGGGCTAGTTTTTTTTAGGTTGAGTAGGGTGAATTTTTTGTGGGCTGAGGAGGCGGGCGTACAAGACTATGGGCATCATAAACACCCCTAATTTGAATTAAAGGAAGTAAGTCACTAAGTTTTATATAAGGACCCGAGGTCCTCCCAGTTGTTTTTTTATAAAAGTTCAATAATTGAATTACGAGTTTTAAAAAATTAGTTGAAATTAGTAAAAATTAATAAGCATGTCTAAAATAAAACTTTTTTTAAGTATTCTTATTAATGAGGAGTGAGTTAAGGAGAGAAATAAAGTAAATATAAGCTTCATTAATATTTTTAATTAACGCAATACATATAATTAATCAGTGGTAAAAATAAAAAAATCTCATTAAATACTAAGACAGTTCTTATAGATCTCTTAAAATTATCAAGATAATTCAAATTTAGGAGAAACTGTCAATAAAGCGATTTAGGCAAATGACATCACATCATTTACATGTTAGTAGTACATTGCATCAATTCACGATAATTGATTAAATTTTAATAAGTCAGAAAACAAATTTAGGAACAGGATATTCCTAGTATGCTTTGAAAAAAGATAGAGTATCAACCAAGTGAGATGGGGATATTGGGATGTCTTTGAGAAAGTGATATGTTAATATGTGATTATATAAATTGATATTCACAGGCAATGTCAATTCACAATCTCGCAGATGAGATGTTTTGTAAATTGTAAATAGGGGCTATCAGATCTGGTAAAGCTGGTAATGTAGACTAATTCGTGTGCAATACTGAATGGGGGTTTTTATACACTAACATAAAGTAAAGTTATGCTTAAATTAGACGCAAAACAATAAAGTTCCTAATTTGTCAATCCAACCTGCAACTTTTAGTCAGGATAAGGCCATGTTTTCATCACTACCATTGTGATGACAAGTCCATTTCGAAACTCACTGCAGGTGCTGAACGCAACACGGACAATTTTTTTTCATGTTATCGTCTCTATTAACAGTTTTTTCATACGGTTTCTTTTAAAAGAAAACAATATGTTACTTTCGTTTCTTATCAATCTAAGTAGTGTGAGGTGGGAAAACACTAGAAAAGATAATAATTGATGTGAAAATCAAATATTTTAACAAATTGTTAAATGCTTGAGAGAGCGGCTTAGAAACTGTGAAGCGTCAACCTTTATTCATGTCTCAAGAATAAAACAATATGAATCCGCAATAATCATTATTCAACTACAGCTGACAACTATCTGAACCTAGACATGTCATTTACAAATGTGTGAGAATGAAACACACAGGGATCCTTACCTCGATTCGGGAGAGCCATTGCTACCCCGAACTAAAGGTTTCATCTTTTCTCGCTTCTAACCATCTGAATTGACCCAAGAACCTCCTCAGCAATAGCTCAGACAATTACAATCTCTATAACATAGAACTTTATAAACTGCTGGTCGTAATTGTCAAATGAGATTGCTTGTTGACCAATATTTCCTTTGTTCGGGACATTATACAAGGATAATTTATCACTTGTGAGCCACATTTTTCTGCCTGTAACAAGACTGATCACACGACCAATTACTCAGAAATGTCAATAAGCAGCAACCTTGCAGGATCTGAAGGCCCATTCTCACTCTGCAATACTTTTCCTTTCCATTTCATATGATCTGTTATTCTCTTTACTTTAGCAATCAAGTCTGTATGGTCTCTGATGATAACAGTTCCTCCAGGACGAACAATTCGATGCATCTCAAGCAGTATATAAGTAATGTCGCACCTGTGAATTCACATTAACATTCATGAACGCATCAGAAACAGAATTATAAAAAAGGGCGAGTTCTGAAGATGCGAACGGTACAAATCCAATCACATGCTAGCCCCTTTTTTCTTTTAAGGTTGATCTATTTTGAAGAATTCTGGCTATTGCAGAGACGGGTAAGAGACTCAACCTCAATCTTCACAATACTTGATTTACCAAAATAATAAAATTTCCATTGATTAACAGATTGTTTTAATCATCATGCATAACCATGAGACAATATTGAGCATTAGAAATTGTAAACAGGCTCAAGCAATCTGCTGTAATACGAAACTTACTTGTCCAGATATATACTGAATATACCAGAAGCGTGTATTAAGTCATATGTTCGAGGGTATGTAGAAAAGGGTTCACACCTGCAAACATTTAACAAACATTAATATCGTCATCCGACTCTGAATACTCAGATAATATCCAGTTTGATTTTATAACAAACTGCAACTAATAAAATTGAGTGTAGCTGAGAAGTTGTTTGTTTATACCAATCCATGTAAGTCCCAATTAGGCCGCGCTCATAGATAACACCAAGATTGCTGTGTGCTGCATCAAAGGGAACAACATTCATAACCCAAACTGGGTATTCCACCATTGCAGCTGCAAATCCCCCCAAGTAGGCGTTCATATCCATAACATTTCGATACTTGCCGGTAGAGAAAGATTTCAGAATGGATTCATAATACAATACTCTCCTTTTCCATGCCTGTGTATCTTCATCAAAGTCTGTGAATGTGATCCCACCATTAGTTTCACTCTTAATTCTAGGTGGAGCAGTGTTTAGCCTCTCAGGCCATTTCTCAAGAGCACCCCCAGATACTTCACGAATATCATTCACCTCTGGAAGGGGAGAAATGCATGGATTCATTTTTGTATACCTGTTGAATAATTCATCACAATGAATCAAGGATTTATAAACATGGCAAAAAGCTCTGAATCACAAATTTAATGCAATAAGGATGCTGAAAAGGAAAAACAAATAGTGCGAAACTTGGGTTTTAGAAAAATGTATCTCCAAGTGTCGTTTATTTTGAAAACTTGATAACAAACACCTAACTAAGAAACTTCACGTAAGTATTTATCCATAAAGAAAAGGTCAATGAGCAGAAAATTAGCTGAACGGAGGATTTCAAATTTTTCCATGTCATTGTCCCTACTCCAAGAATATAGTAACTTGAAGTAAAGAAACTTACCAACCAGCATCAGCATCAGCATCAGAAGAATTGCAGAACGCAGGGGATGGCCATATCCTTTTCACTTGGACACAGTGAATATGATTTGTGGGTTTTTGCCATACAGCAAAACCATCTCTCTCAGCAACTTTTTTCCAGCACATTCTCTTAGCAAGGTCTTCTAAAGTGTTCTGTTCCCTTTCCAAAGCCTCAGGTTCTCTCTCCCACGCTCTGTAGTTTTCCCTCCAATTTATGGGAGGCCCAGACAGTACCCAATAACCACCAGGGCGCAAAAGCCGGTTAACCTCTAAAAGATATAGTCCATCTATAAAGAATTAAACCAAAGTATTAAACACCACAAGCTGGAATAAAGTTTTGTAGTCTCCGAGTTCTGATTAAATATGTAGTTGGACTTCTCCATGACAAGAACACAGAGCATTCTTTCATTATTTTTTCATCAAGGCTTGGTAAGAACTAGTAAGATTAAGTTCAAGCAATAAGTACCATAAGCAGTCCATTGGACAAGGCATCTGGAGCAGTGAGCCATATCAAATGATCTTGAAGGGAATGGTAGCCTATGAACACTTAGTACTCCAAGCAAGGCTGGAAGCCCCCTTTCTAAGGCAAATTGTACTTGTGCTTCATGTTCATCTTTTGGTGCAACCGACATTGTCAAGATATTGTAGTCCATTAGTGATGCTCCAAAGCTTGCAACCTGTAACAAAGCACATTCAAGATACGAATTTAAGTGTAAGTATGAAGACACCAGGAAATTCTCAAGTTTAGAGAATAAAGCTTAAACCTAATCAAATGCAGGGCCTCATTTGGCCAAAGTATAAATAAGAATTCTCAGTATATGTAACAAGAAGAGTAAGCAACAATAAGAATCATATCTTCTCTGTCTCTGTATATTTTCCCTCAGAGAGAAATAGCGTGTGTGTTCAGTCAATCCTTCTCTGTCTCTGTTTTCTTCTTCCCAGACAATTCACTTGACTAATTAATTGTATGAATAAACTTCTAAATCTATGAGTAATAACAAGAATAAGATACTTTATCGTTGTTTCAAGATTAACTAAGATTTGCAGATAGAATTTAATTCTCAGATCAATAGTCATAAGGACAGGACAAATTATTGCTACAGTATATAAGTGGGCCGGCACTGTATTTTAGTCGTTAAATATTCCTATATATTTTGTCATTAGCAAACAGTTAGGTTGCTCCCCTTTCAAGTTTAAATTCATTGACTGTATATGATTGAGCTAGGTAGCAGTTGTTGTTTGAATGAAGAAATTGTTTAGGCAAAGTACCAGTAGAAATTTATATTATTCAAAATCCTCACATTTTCAAGACTTCCACAAATCCATAAAAAAACAGAAATTACAAGTGATTCATTTTAATAATTTATACTTGCCTCATTTGTCAAAAGCTTCAAAATGAAACAAGATGAATAAAAAGCAATAAAATCATTCAATGAATTTCTCTTCAATAATCATTTGTTTAAAATTCCTAATCCTTTAAGGAATAACAAGAACACGCAACCTTATCCTTTGCACATTCACCTAAATCAACGGACGTAGAAGAAGGAAACGTTAATTTTTTTTAAAAAAATAAAATAAAATAAAATCTAAGATATGACCTCGACATAGTTGTCAAAAATAAATAAAACAAAAACAAAAAGAAGAAGAAAACGCAGAACAGAAAAGCCAAGCTTACCCCACAACCAACATCAAGGGCTGTTCGTATATCGCCAGAATCCAGTGGCAGAATATGGTTCAGAGCGTCGACGTACCCCTTAACTCCGTCGGGAAACGAAGTGCCGCCGCCGGGAAACACAAAACGATCACCTTCCAATCTGACCCAATTCTGAGATTTTTTATATTCCGCAAGTTTCGGAAAAGGGACATTACTGAACCAAGCTGTGTCCTTACTCGCAGGCCACGGAAAAGGCTTTTGGTAACCCAGTGGCTTAGGAATCAAGCAGCTCAGTCTTTCATTAATTTTCGGGCAATGACGCTCTTTACGAAACCACATAAAATTGGAGAACTGCTTTTGCCTACGCGGATCCTGACAGGGGCAGTAATTTGTATAGTTACCAGGGCAGAATAGGAAGTCAGACATTTCTAAGAATTGTTGAGGATTGTCTTCAGAAACACCAAGACGGAAAAAAACGACATAGAAGAGAGAGCAGAGGATGAAGGCGAAGAAGATTCTGATGAAAGGTCGTCCGGTTAAACTAGAAACTAAAGATTGAAGGGATATTATGGTCGGAGCCATTGTTGTTAGGTACTGCAGATAGGGTTGTGCAGCTAAAACTCAGGCAAGAAACAGTTGTTCGGATTGATGTAACATTGCGATTCGTCGATGGATGGGTACGTGAAAGCTTGTGGCTTGTTGAACGTGAGAAGAGAGAAAAAATGGAAGGACGATGTACGCAAGCCAAGGGATTTTGGATTTATGATTGATTACATGATTAGCGAATCGTGACAATGAAGAGAGAGAGGGAACGCGGGAAGATATTGGTTGGTCGGAGAGAGAAAGAGAAGGAAGATTAGCTGTTTATTTTAGTGAAGGTCAAGAGTGTTGGCCTTGGGAGATGTAAAAGACGGGGCTACTCTTTGCAGCCGAGGGTAATCTTTTGTTTTAAAAAATTATAGATAAAATTTTACATTGAAAAAAGTAAAACATAATTTTATTTTTTATTTAAAAAACAAAAAAAAATCTTCTAAATTTATAGTAGAATTTTCTGGGGAGATTGCTTTGTTTTGAGGAAAATTGGTAAGAAAATCTCCACGTAAAATTTTTATGGGTAAAAAAACATAGATTTGAGCAAGAGTATTTTCTGTAGGTAAAAAAACATTCCAAGTTATTTGGGCTGATAACATTCCAAGAGTATTTTCTATGACTCATAAAAATAGACAATAATTTTATTTTTTTAAAATGTTGTAAAGAAAAATTACCGAAATCAAATTATTAGTACTCTTTGATTCTTCGCACTAATAAATACTATTTTAATATGATTTTTTTTAAGAAAAAAAACTTCATATAACTCACATATTTAATGTGTGGTTGGACTCACAATCTCATAGTTAAAAAGTCTTAAAAATCTAAGTTAAAAAATTCTTAAAAAAAGGTGTTCGGCGTGATTGAGCTAAAACAAAGATTAGAATTTTATTTGAACAACTACAGATAGATTAGATTCGCTGAATAATATATGCATTGTTGTTCCTACAATAGAATCGTCTCTGCTTGTTACTGCAGAGCAGCATGAAATTAAAATAATAAAGTTTTGTCAGTTTGAGACTATGCTGTACAAATAAAAAATAAATCATAAAGGGGACAAGACGTGGGGGGTAATTAAAATTACGCAGAGGATAAATTAAAATTTAGATAAAATAAATAAATAAGATGGAAGTGTAAAGAATAGTACTCCCTTTAATCCTTATTATAAGGCACCAACTACCCACAATTTTTTATCTTTTTTATAAGACACCAACTACATTTAACTAATTTATTTATTACTATTTCCTATTATGTCCTTAATTTAACAAACTTCTTTAAATCCATCTCATTAAAGTAGGGATAAAGTTGGAAACTTTTATTAATTTTAGGCTTATTTAATGACTTAATTTCCATTTTCTTAGCTTGTGAAAAAAGATAGTTGGTGTCTTATAATAAAGACCAGGGGGGAGAGAATAGTAAAATTAAAGTTTTAACGTATGTCGGAATCTCGGAAGAAGCATAGGTGCAAAACAAATACGATGATTGGACTTCGGTGCTTAAAACTTGTAAAATACAATCCAATTAGGCCCTTTATTTCTTTTCATAGGACTCTAAGTGTTTGTTTAAAAATTTCTCAAAATTACATAATTCAAGACAAAATTCTCCTCATATATTTACCTCATGCAACGCAAAACTTAGATTTTGGTAATTTTTCAAATACTACCTTAATTTATAGTGAGGAGTGATATTTAGAAGTTATAACTTCTAATATGTTCATTTTACTCACTATATAAGCTAATCTCAATCTAGTTTGAGATAGAACTCAAGTTTTGATGGATTTAATAATTGTGTTTTGGGCCTTTTGACTGTATCTTTTTCTTTTTAATACGTTTTATATGCTGTAAGATACTTAGATCATTGTTTATATATTAGTTTGCTGTAATGTGTCCTTATTTCTAAATTTTAAGCCCCCAATTTGGTACCGACTCAAGATCAGTGGGTGCTTTTTTATGAATCTTTTTATCGTGTTGTTAAATAATTTGTCTTCCATCAAAAAATATTTTTAGAATAATATCTTCCTTTGAATGAAATAGTTGAAGCAGCTTGCTTATATTATGAATGTGATTATTTTACTAAACATAAGAGAAATTTTAAACCCTTTTTTCCCTGTTTCAAAACTTAACAACTTTCTAAATTTATACTTATTTAATGCTTTACATGCTCTCTTTTTTTTTCTTTTTTTTTTCCTCTTTCCATACCCATATCCCTTAATGAGAAGTCCAAGAAAATAATAGTATATATAATAGGATTAAGGTGTAAAAATACACATATGATTCTCTCAAAAGTGTACCCAACACCAATAATTTTTTTTTAGTATAAAAGTCACTACGTAGTTACGAAAATGAAGTAAAAATATATATTGACCGTTAGTTTGATTTTTTTTTTTTAGTTTTTTTGTTCCACTTTTGCAACCAAATAATCATTTTTGTAGAAAAAAAAATTAAAAATACTCAGTGTTGGCTGCACTTTTAGAAAAACCTATATATTTTTGCATCTTAACCTTGCATGATAATAAGGAACGTTTCATGTTATGAAAAAATCTGTAGCTCAAGTTTTCCGTTCATTATGTTGATTTTTGCAATCACATCTTATTCATTTCATGTCAATTTATAGTTAAATGATAATATAATTTTTAAGTACATTCCGCCAGTATTTTTTTCGGCTAACTCTGATGGATTAACCAAATTTGTGGTATTTTAACATATTAATTATATATAATAGTATATAAATGACGACAACAAATCACACAGGTCATTCGTAAATCATGACTTTATATTTTTATCATATTTTCTTATCTATAAAAATTTCACTTGATTAATATATTATGAGAACCCACAGCACCGCCAGCAGCAGCTGCATATATTTTTAAAACCAAGTCGCAATATAATAAATTTCCACTCACAGGCAGTACATGGGTTGCCGATTTTTAATATTTATATGAATCATAGATCAACATTAATCATATGATTAGCAATATATAATATGTAAAAAATTTATTATTTATAAATTATATTTAACAGGATTGCACATGAAACAAATTGATGATCTGTCACTTATTTTAACGCATCATTATAGCGACCCAAAAAAAAAAAAAAAACCATTCTTATGGGCCTCCAAAAATCCAGATCTCTCTCTCTCTCACCTTGATAAATCCAGATCTAAAACTTCACGCCCCCGTGTTTTTTTTTTTAATTAAAAAAACACATAATTATGATATACATGAGATAGGTGTGTAGAGAGTAGAGACTAGAGACAAGAGAGAGGGATGGGACAACGTTTATTAAATAATTTTTTTAACAAAAAATAGCGCACTCGTCAAATTTTTATTTAAGAATATTGACATGCCACCTATTATTAGAAAAATGTTTTTTTTTTTTGTTATGAAAATATTATGATGAGGGTTGGGCTCTTCCATAATACAAAGGTAAAGGGTAAGGCGAAATCCCCTTTCTTCTAAGTGATATTAATATTGGGTAAGATAAACCGTCTATTATCCTTAAACGTTTATCTAGACACCTATGAACTAGGACGTCTCCCTCAACATCTATATCAACTTTAAGATTGAGCCCCTTCTAATTGGTAGGAGTGTCCGACCCTTTTTGAAATAAAAACGGATAGTTTTGAGTTGCTTTTTTTTTTTTATGTAAAGTTTTTGAGTTGCTACATGTGCTTCATTCCTCCTTTGTGTTTTCTTGGGCCTTCAATCTTCTGTTCAAGATTAGCAATAAGCTCCATATATATACGTGACACAGACAACACGTTGAGCATTGTTCTAATAAAAATGGCCCCTAATTAACTATAAGGACTTTGAAATTGAGAAGAAGTGATAAAATTAAAATATTCAAAATGTTGGAATATACCAATTGAAGGCATTTCTAGAAGTGTGTATTATTGGAGTATGTCTGTCATGAAATGGCGTTTTCATTTCTCTAGGAGGCAGTTACTTGAGTTAGAATCAAAGCTTAGGTGTAGGTGTTGGTGGCTGGCAATACAGTCAACTAGCAGTTTTTTTTTTTTTTTTTTTTAAAAAGGCATTAACTTCTTTGCAGCCATGTAGTTACTTAAACTCTAGATAATAGCCTCCATAATCAGACACGAAATAATGCGCTTTTAAAAATCCAACTTCTTGCAGCCAAAAAAAAAAAAAAAACCTGCCATTTGCAAATAAAAGAAAAATGAAAAACAATCACAATATATCCTTTCTGTATTTGAACGGAAGCAAATTTTCTCTTCTTCCTTCCCTCCTCTTCTCTCATCTTAGCCGTTCATTTCAACTAAAAATTGATCTGAGATGGAAGAGGAGAGGAGATAAACAGTTGGGATAAGGGATACTGAGGGAAGATGAGAGAAAAATACTGAGAGAAATCAGGTCGTATTTAAACAAATACAATTTGTTTTCAATTCAACTTAGATGTTCAATTTGAGCAAAAAAAAAAAAAAAAAACTTAGATGTTCAAAACTTCAAACAAGGAGTACTATGTTGAGTAGTAATCATTGTACGACTTCCTTCAGCCCTTAATTTAAGAGTTAAACAACTAATCTGAGACAAGGAGCGTGGTAAGAAACTGTTCTGTTTCGGTGGAGTTTCATGCACTCAGATTTCTTTTCTATTTTTTTTTTAAAAAAAATCAAGAGCTGTTGGGTAGTAAAAAAATAATTGAAGATACTAAAAAAATTCTTCATCATGATTTTGAAAAATTATTTTAAAATCATGAAAAAAATAAGGGTACTTATCGATACTAAAAGGATATTTCAGGATACTAATTAATACTGAAAAAATAATTTATGATTTTAAAAAATTATTTTAAAAATTTTAAAAAATATTTCAGGGTACTTATTACTACTAAAAGGATACTTCGATATTAACTAGTACTAAAAAATGAATAATGATTTTAAAAAAATATTTTAGTATTTTGAAAAAATATCCTAAAATATATTTTTAGTAGTAATCAGTACTTGAATTATTTTTTCAAGATCTAAAAATAATTTTTTTAAGATCATGAAGAATTTTATCAGTATCACTCAATATCTTACATTATCTTTTTACTACCCTCAATTGTATATATCACTACACTTTCACTTGACACCTATCGTTAATGATAAATGGCTTATCTCGCCTTGACCTTCTCTTGAATTCTCAAAACTTATGTTGCTCCATCCCTCCGGGAGCAAAGAACCTATTGCTATCTTGGCTGTGCCATCAGTACCTACTTTTTTTTTTTTTTTTTTTTTTAAGAAAAGGGATTTAGGTGCATGAAACTGCATCATAACAGTCCATGACGAACCAAAGCTAAATCCTTGATTTTAACGCATGACAAGCAAAATCCAAGCAAGGCCGGGTCTGTGGCCTGTGTTTAATAATAAACCCACTCTATTTAGACCTCAGTTAGGGCCTAGGGAAGTGGGCCCTGATAGTGAAGTCCAAGCTCATCTAAGAGTGACAAGTGTATGTTGGGATTAGTTTCTTTGTAAAAGTTTTTACTATTTAAGAGATAAACATATGATAAGAGTTTTATTGCGAAAAAAGATTTATGAAACCATGATTTTAGAAGTTACTAAACACTCACTAAATTGTAAAGATAAGAGATAATTCCATCTCAAGGTGTTTGTCACAAGAATACTTTTTTAAATTGTAAGGGCAAACACTGAGAAGTTATGAACAATATTGAATTTATAACCTCTCACTTATAGCCATACGGGAATGTCCATATTATTAGGCCACAAGACTTTTGGTTGTCAAAAGAACACTTTGATTCTTTCTCAGTGATATTTTTCACTCTTTACTACACTGCGGTTATCTAAAACCATGAAGTTAAAAGTTACGAAACACTCACTAAATCGTAAAGATAAGAGATAATTCCATCTCAAGGAGTCTGTCACAAGGATACTTTTTTTTTTTTTTACGTTGTAAGGGCAAACACAGAGAAGTCATGAACAAGATTGAACGTATAACCTTTCACTTATAAGGAAATGTCCATACCATTAGGTCACAAGACTTTTGGTTGTCAAAAGAATACTTTGATTATTTCTCAGCAATATTTTTCACTCTTTGCTACGCCACAATATCTGCTCGCTTAGCAAACATTGGCCTTGTGAGATCTTCAACTTATAGCAAAAATTGATCTTCCCCAATTCCAATTGCAACATCCACAGCTTTAATTATTCCACTCATAATTATTTACACTACAATATAATATGAAATTAAGATTCAACTTTCCATAATTCTGGAGTCAAAAGTCCACTACTCATTCGGGGTTGTCCTTTATTAAAATACTGAAATCATCAATAATAGTCGGTTTCTGATAAAGTTTTAATTATCTTTAAAATAGACGTTCATATTTAGGATTTAATAATAGTCTGAACATAATTATCTTCAACAAAACAGTATTTGTTTATTAAAAAGTTTAAAATTGATTACTTTGATCCCTTTGGTCAACCTTTACAATTCTGCTTACACAATGATGATGTGGTGATGAGTTGCATTAAGCACCGAGTTAAAACCATTTGTATGATTGATCTCAAATTTAATTGATTGCCGCCTATGAATCTAATGGTTGCTATTAGCCATTGACTTGAATTATAAAATGATCCAATTGTTCTTACAAATAATTTATAGAAAGGTCTTGCACAGATGTTGGTTTCTTAAAATTAAATAATCACGCTAAAGTATTACACGATTCTTTATTATTATTATTATTTTTTGTATATAAAAAAAATCTTGCTTAACTTTCCGGTTGTCTTCGTTAAGCTTGCACGAAATCGCAACAATCAGCCATACCAAAGTTTACAAAAAATCTTACATGATTTAATATAATTATCAAATATTTCCCACTCACGGGGCCTAGTTTGTGGATAGATCTTGGAATGCAATGCTTTTTATCCATTGTATCTTTAATATTTATCCATTTTTCTTAAATTAATTTGTCTAACTAATGTAATGTTATAGGAGAATTTTTTAAAGAAATAATGTCACATATGTTATAATTAAATAATTTATTTAGTTTTATTAATATCTTCAAATTAAATAAATTGACCTTATATTAAAGATTTGATGCCTTATGAGTATTTTTTTTTTTTTACCAAGTACAAGTATTTTCTTATCAGAGAGACAATCTGATATATCTCTCAATAAAAAGATTAGAAATTTCAACATATTCGATAGGGGTCAGAAAGGGAACAGTGGAGAGGCTCTTAAGTCTTAACAGAGTGAAAGTGAAACGCAAAAGCAAAAGCAAAAGCGCATTACGCGGCTGATATATAAAACTTTAAAGAAAAAGCTTTCTATGAGTTGGATTTCTCATTACTCGTAAGATTCTTTGTGTGTTGAATTTTGGTTCAAAGAGTCAGAAAGTAATATTGCGTTTGCTTGTTATTTTTCCAGCCCATCGGTTTATTTTATTATATTAGTAAACGAGGGACACATTAATGGATCCTGAAAACGACATCAAAATAAAAAGGCAAAATGGTGTCGTTTTCATTGTGTCGTATACAGCGTTGAGCGATGTGAAGCCTTCCATGGTGGCATCTCACATCGCGGCTCAAAGTCAAATCACTACTACTTGTCCCACTAATACTCGCAACCCAATTTCTTTCTGAATGAATTATTAGTATTAGAGAAAATGATCAAAAAGAGTTTTAAAATAATAAAATATCAAATCAAGTATTTTTCCACAAAACGAGCTGCGAATTATTTTATCAAGCCTTATCCATCATCAAATTTTTGATAACAAATCTAATATGTGACTTTAAAAATTCAAAGTTATTATTCTATCATTTTTTTCTTTTTGTTTTTTTTTTTCATTTATGGGAAAATTAAAATAAAAGACCAAAATAAAATAATATTTAATTAGAAGGATCATAAAAATTGTAATTATAAAGAAAGAAGGACCAAATAAGTTTAAAAGTATTAAATTAACCTTTTACTTTCCTAATGCAAAAAACAAAGAATAAAATACTTTCTACCAAATATTAGAAGTTAAAAACAGTGATTTTTTATAATCTCATGAAAACAAGAAGTTAATTAAAACAAAGTTGTTTTTGAACTTCATTACTATACATACACTTTTACCAAATATCGTCATTTTTAATTTTCAATACTAGATTCTCAAATGAATTCACCTTGATATTCATAGGAGGATAGAAGAAGGTGCTTTGCTCTTTGTTTTCTACGTTGGGAAAGCTAAAAGCTAATTTAGTACTTTTAAACTTATTCAGTATTTTTTAATAATTATAATTTTTATGGTCATTCTAATTAAATATTATTTTATTTAGGTCCTTTATTTTAATTTTTCCTTCATTTATTATCCATATTTACTTCATAATTGCTACACTCAAGGGATAAAAAAGAAAGAAAGAAAAAGAAAAAGAACTTATTGAAACCACAGCGTGATAATAACAATTAACAATATATATATATATATATATATATATTTTTTTTTTTTTTTTTGCCTCAGATAATACCAATATCTGTTAACAGAACACAATGGCTATATATCTGAATATTTGATGTACCTTTCCCCTTGATTATTTATATATCTGAAATATTTAACTATTTAATGAAAAGTTTATACTGAAAAATTCATATTGCGCTCAATTGTTATTGATTTTTTTTTGGTAATTACATTTTTTTTTTACATGACAGTGATTTTCCCAAAAAAATCGGGGAAACCGTCAAGATTTTGGCTCAGCCTCCTTGTTGTTATAGTCTGATTCCCGCAAGGCAGTTGCTGGAAAACAAAGAGAAAAGTGCTCATTGATATGTGTGTGAAGCCGCGCCAAATAAAACCGCAACAAATTATTGGTATTAGTTTTTTTTTTCGGAGTTATTGTTGTTATTATCAATTATTAATCATACCTATTTTTTCACACATATTTGTTTTTTTTTTTTGTCAAAATATGATGAGGCATACTCTTGACAATTGAATTTGTAAATATATTATTAATTCATATAAATATGAATCAAATCGAACACTACCTCAAAGTCAACGATTTCATGGGCCAAGGCTAATGCGAAGAACAAGGAGGATCCTTTATTCAGCGATCCGCATCAGACTGAAAGAGAAATTGGCAGTTTAGCACGAGTGAAATACTATCACATTCACCAAAATGCGAATGCTATTCTTCTCAGATCTCTTTATCAAAATATGAACGACCAAAATGATAGTTATTATTATTATTATTATTATTATTATTATTTCAGTTAGAAAAAAGAGGGAATACAAATGAAGAGGATAAATACTCACTTCTTCCAATACTCAATAATACGATACTCGACTACCTCTGTAGAAATTGGGAACTCGGAACAGCCGTTGGTTCCAATATGCGTTTTCGGCTGATACGTCTTTTCAGTCCCTTTCGCTAAAACCATTCGGAAGAAGCTTTCTCAATCTGAGCCACCTTAAGAGGCTCGATGGGTAGTTGATTGCAGAGCTATTTGAACGATTCATTGAATGATCAGCAGCCTGGTCTTTGCTTCTGGGTTTCGGCAATTTCAAATTTGTATTGTTTCTCGTAGTTGTTTCTTTCTGGTTGCAGCATACAAGAATATTAGACGATGTTCAATTTTAAGCGGTTATGGACCAGAAAAACTTTGATAGGCCTTGGGTTGGGACAGTTTCTATCTCTACTGATCACTGCCACAGGCTTCGCATCTTCAGAGTTGGCCAAAAGAGGTTGTGTTGCTTTTCTGTATGCTAAATCTTCAAAATTCTGTTGAATAAATCTTCTGGTGAACTTAGTGGTAGCCATGAATGTTAACTGTTCGCAGTGCTGAACTTCTGATAATTATTATATAAGTTTAGGATAATAATTGCTGTGAAATTCTCAACATCCTTTCATGTAAGTGATGGCTAGTCAGTTGATATCTCTGATATATTACGGGCCTTTTCATTTCCTACTTGCTGAAAACCTTGTCACTTTCTACAGGACATATTTGTAAATATGATTGGCAGTTATGTTGGGTTCCTTCTTGTTGTTCCGCAGCTGTTTTTGGTCATTGAATCCTGTTTTGTATTGTCTGAGTGTCTTCTTGCCAATTATGAGGCTGTGGTTTTTGATACAGGGATACCGCCTACTCTATTTTATGATTTGAATTCTCTGTTTCTGGCCCAAACTACTGGAATACCTATCACAAATTTTGTCCCTTTTTTGGTTGATAGGAATTGATGCACCAACTTCACAGTCTTTTCTGAATTATGTGTTATTGGCGATTGTTTATGGGAGTATTGTACTTTACCGAAGGCAGCCACTCAAGGTTATACTCCATGCTCCGTGTTTTTGAATTTGTTGCCATTACGTATTGACATTATGATTTTTGAATTTATGGCGATTGAAATTTGAATCAAGTTCTAACTTTGTTGGTTTTGAACATAAAGTAAGAATTTGAATACTGAAAAGTGAAAAGCTTTTCAAAATAATTATTTAGTCTATGTACTTTGACCTACTAAAGTGAAGCATCTTTTTGGGAGATGTTGTGGAGCACATCTTAAGTTGAGATATACTGGATATCGACCTGCTATTTTTACTCAGTGTTTCCATCTTATATCAAATATTTATAGACGGGTTCATTGACTTCATACGGTATTTATGCAGGCAAAATGGTACTATTATGTACTTCTAGCGTTGGTTGATGTTGAAGCAAATTTTCTTGGTAAGTGTTTTGTGATGATAAAAATATACTAATATTTTTATACACAAGATGCTGAAGCAACAGTAGCTCAGAGCAGAATCAAAATCCAGTTATGAGTCAAACAGTTCAATCTAAACTACTTTAGCATGACTTTTGATCTCTTATTTGATGATCTCTATCTAGTTAATTGACTGCTGCATAATATCCTTTTCATTTATTACAATCTATTTTCTTTTCTTTGGACAGTTGTAAAGGCATACCAGTACACATCACTAACAAGTGTGATGTTACTTGACTGCTGGTCCATTCCATCTGTCATGCTGCTGACTTGGCTTTTCTTGAAGACAAAATATAGATTTAAAAAGATAACTGGGGTAATTGTTTGTGTTGCTGGTCTTGCATTGGTAGTGTTTTCGGATGTTCATGCGAGCGATCGTGCTGGTAAGTGGCTTTTTTGTAGTTGATATTGACACCTATCTCTTATGTGATTTACTTATGCACCCGCATGGGCATGGATTGTTCTTTTAAAACGTTGACCTAAATAAGGGATTTTGATACTATCGATTATCACTGTTTACAAACATCTTTCTATTTATGGTATTTCTCTGATGTTTCATACATGTCATAGGTGGAAGCAATCCTCGCAAGGGGGATATTCTTGTCATTGCTGGTGCTACCTTGTATGCTATCAGTAATGTCAGTGAGGTAAGATGACTGCATCTCTTCTGTATTTTGGTGCTTCCAGAAGTCTTGCATATCACATTTTCTCTCTCTATTATTTGAAGAGCTTCTCAATGTGATTGTAAAGTCAAGAATTTTTTCTATTTTTCTTTGTTCTGTGCCCACCTTTATTTGAAACATGTGTCTAATGTCCCAGTAAGCTTGAGTGTGTCATACTATAACTCAACTTGAACTTTGTGAAAGTGTTAGCAGAACTATCGTGCCATGTAACTTGGTTCTTCATTTAAGAACTGCTACATATTCTTTGTGCTATTTCGTTCACACTTTAGAACTCAGATTAGAGTCAACTTATGCATGACGTCTATGGCTTTATCATGATCTGTTTTCTATTGCAGGAGTTTCTCGTGAAAAATGCTGATAGAGTTGAGCTCATGGCATTGTTGGGTACCTTTGGTGGCATCATCAGCGCTATTCAAATGTATCCTTGCAATTAAAAACCAATAATTCATTTAGTTCTGAGGATTAAAGATCTTTATATTGTGGAGAACTTTCCATAGCATTTCATGTTACTGTTTATCAAGCTGTTTATATTTTTTATTGTACTCAATCTATTTTCTGCCAGTTCCCAGGGGTCGAACTTATTTTACACCATGTATGGTTCCTTAAATTTTCACTATGTTGCATAGCTGATATGTCGTATTGGAAACATTATGCCAAATTCAGAGATTGTTTTCCTCAATGGCTTGATCATATTGGGTCATAATCATATTTCATCGGAGAATATTCTGATTTTTGGAACTGAGTGAATTTGAAATGTGTAATTGTCACCAATGGAAAATTTGAAGTTATTTCAAGATCATGTTTCTTAAATTAGTTAATTAATGGCTAATAATGAGATGGGCCAAGGATAATTTCTATAATATATTTTTCCAAACTCAGAAAGCTTATTTTTGGTGCATAAATTGTCTAGGAGAAAGGAAAGTGATAACATTTTATCATGCCTCTTTTTAACAATCTCATGTCCTTAATAATTATTACAGAAGCATACTTGAGCGGGGTGAGCTCAAATCTATTCATTGGTCAGCCGGAGCAGTAAGCTCTCTGTCTCTCTCTCTCTTGCCTGTTCACACACGCACAAAACAACATCATCGTTATCATCATTGATGACAATCTCACTTTAGCTAAGATCCTGCTAGTATCTGTCTCAAATATACATCTTGAAAGTTTTTTTCAATAAATTTAAGTTGGACCATGACTTATTTCTTGCTCCTGTCACACTCCCTTGTGGAAGAAACTGAATCTGATGGTTCTATGGAAAGGATAATATGAAATGAGGAAATTAAGTTAAGATGAAACCACTTGGCATTGAAGCTGAGGCGATGTCGTATTAGAGTTGAGCTTTGACTTCAGAAGATTTTGATTTCATTCATACTATTGTTCTGATATCCCTCTCTCACCTACATCATTTGAATTGCTTCTCTAGTTGTACTGCAGAACAAGAGTGTTTTCCTTATTGCCTTTATTGTTTTCATTTGGTTATAATCGCAAGTGTCATTATGTATCAATGCATCATAGTCAAGTAATTCCCATTTTCCCATTTTGTCACCACTGCAGAGATTGATCTCTGACATTCATGAAGTGGTCTTAAACTTCTTACCACTTTTCCGCCCCTCTCTTTTCTGTCTTCCCCCCCCCCCCCCCCCCCCCCCAAATTTGTGCTAGTGATAATTGTGAATCGTTCAGTACTTAAAAACATATTTATGAGTTATCAAATTCTAAATAACACACATTTTCCCTTACCTCTTCTCCAAGGCTGATTAACAAAACAACCATATAGTTTTGACCTCTTTCTCAATGTTTGTTCAGGCACTTCCCTTTGTTGGGTTCGCAGTGGCAATGTTTCTGTTCTACTCATTAGTCCCTGTCCTGCTCAAGGTATGCATTTACGCTACATCTCTCCAGTTTCCAATTTTGAAATATGTCTCGGAGTAAAATGTTTAAAAATATCTCATCAGTTTCATTTCTAATGTGTCAGGTCGGTCTGGTTCTTGCACAGTTTAAATATCCAGGTTTCTAGAGGGAAATTTCATTTTAATAAACTATGTTCTTTTGTACAGATCAATGGGTCTACCATGCTAAATCTGTCTCTGCTGACTTCAGACATGTGGTCCGTCTTAATTCGCATTTTTGCATACCATGAAAAGGTCTGATAGCAACATATAACAACTTTGATAATCCTTTTAAACATGAATCACACGTTGAATGTTCTAACATATCTGGAGCTAATTTTCACTTCCAGGTTGATTGGATGTATTTTGTGGCTTTTGGTGCTGTTACAATTGGGCTTATTATCTACTCTGGGTATGTGCTCCAACGTTTCTATTTCTAAGAACTTTTACCTCAATAAGTGGGATTGGCAATATAGATTGCATGACACCATTGTATTACCGAATAAACTAACAATTTGATGAAAAATCTGACACTTAGCGGTGGTGCTATATTGTATATGAATGTTTTCCCTTGATATCTCTTGGAATCAACAATTTTGGATATTTTGTACAATCTGGTCTCAGGGGTGACAAAGATGAGCATCGAGATCCAGCTACTGTTGATGAAGATGCGGAGCGAAGTAGACAGGATGAGGAAGCCAGTGCAGGAAATCATAGTAAATGGACTGTGGCTGGGAGCGCAAAAATTTAGGAAGCTTAATAAAGTGTAGATGGAGTGATATACATGAGGAGATTAAACAATGAGAAATAGTCCCTAAAAAATGAAGAACGTTAATAATTTTATTTTTGCGGCTAAGCAAAACTGCCAGCCACTCATTACAGATGAAGTCCTCTTCATTTATATCTCTGTTTTTGTCCTGTTTCATGTCATTTCAAGGAAGAAATGTAGATGGAACTCTGAGTAAAATATTATTTTGGAAATGAGTAAACTATTTGTCCACAGATTGCTATTTATCTTGCAGGGTTATTTCCTATTTCTGCACTGGCCATTGGTATATGTGTTGATTTCAGGGACCTTAAATATAATGCTCCTTTAGGATATTATGTTTAATGAATGAAAATATAAATAAACAAAAACTTAAAAAAAATTAAAGCAATGTTATAAAATTGTTGATTATCGATAAAGTTTGTAGGAGCTCCATAATTGGGATTAGCAAGAGAAATAAGGGTGGAGAAGATTGAATAGACAAAAGAGGATTATATTAAAATTTGAATAAAGCAAAGAGGGGCTAGCCAGTGACTTACGCTTTGTTCAAATTCAGAAAAAGAGGGTACGTAGCAACCATTATCCATCACTCCTCAATTCCACTCACTATCACAGGTCACTCTCGCCTACAAACAAAAAGCAATGCATGATAACTCTGTTTATATAAATTTTCTTAAACAAAGAATGACTTTGTGACCCAGTAATATAAAAGCTTTTTTTATAAGTGAGAAATCGCAGGTTCTATCATGCTTGTAACTTCAGACCCACAGTGTATAGATCATCTTCCACAAAAAGTGAGTAATTAGAGATTAAGAGCGTGAATGTGTGGTTGGTGGGTTCAAAGTCAAAGAAAAGAAAGGCAAACTAAAGCAAGAGGGAAAAAAGCCATCACTCACCATTTCTAGGCCCTGGGCGTGACTGGCCTTGTCTCTTTTCCCAGTCATACGGCTATCACATTTTGCTTTATTTATTTTCTTTTTTCAGATTTTGCTTTTCTACAAGATCCTTCTTCCTTTGCATGCCTAGCCTACCCTCCCTCTTTTTTATCTTCTCTCTTTGCCTTTAATTTGTCAGTAACCATGCTCCTCAGTGCCCTCTCTCTCTCTCTCTCTCTCTCTCTCTCTCTCTGTGTAAAGTTTTAAATAATGAATTTGTTAAACATTTATTACCTGTTTCATTCTAATAAGGGATTTTGCTTCTTTTGTAAGACTTTCTTACTGAGGAAAACTTATGAGATAATATGCACATAATTAAAAATTCCCATACTTCGTTTTAAAGTCAGTCGTGATTATATCACCTTGAACCAGCTAAAAAGCTTGTCATCATGAATATAATTATTAAGATCTCAAACCTCATCTGTCAGTCATATATATAAACTCAAACAGGTTCTCTGATCTCTCTCACGTGAGCCATTGTCGTCTGTGTAATTATTAAGAGCTCAAAAACCAAATCCGTCATGAATTTCTTTAATTCCGGCCCCAGAGAGAATAGGCTCCTAGATCAAACCTCAAGAGGTAGGAGTTAAGCCTATCTTTATAAAAGAGAAAGACTGTCTCTACTTTATTTGTGATAGCTAGGTAAAGATATATATCTTCTTCTTCTTCTTCCTGTCTCAGTGACTGAGATGATCAGTTTCTTGTGGTGAAGCATAGTGTGTTGATGGATATTGATCTCCCGTGGATCACTGGGGGGCTAGCGCTGGTTTTTGATTACTACTACTTCAATGGCAATCATCAATATCACTTATCAAAAACTTCATCTTCTTTTTCTTCTGTTGCTACTCATCATAATGATTTTCTTGCTTCTTCCTCTCTTTGCCCACCAAGAAGCCAACAACAACAACTCCACAGCAAATCATCAGTTTCAAGCTGCTGCTCATAGCGTCCCTAGCGGTCCAAATCCCGAATCCAACTAGTAAGCTAAGCAGCAAACTTTGTTTAATTTGTATTGATGTGTTTGGATATGTACAGTTTTTACTTATAGTTTTAAAATTTCCATTTCTAGCTAGTTCTTGCCTGTTGTATCGTGACTTCTCAATATTAATATGGATGTGTTGGTATAATATAATCTTCGCCCATCATAATTTCATTTTCAGTGAACAAGTTATAAAATCATGATCATCGTAACAATAGACGATAATTTAAAACCTTTCTGTACTTAGTGGTGCTGCTGTGTATCCACAGAAACAAGAAAAGATATTATAATTTTTTTATTCATAATATGTGGCTAATATATTAACACCCTCTTAAACCCCGAAGGATCGCAGCCTCTAATTTGATGTATGTAAATATTATGAATAAATTAAGGTTGATATATAATAAACTGTAAGTAGCATTACTCGGTCTCGGTAAGAACAACGACGACGCGTTTCAAACATGAAGCAGCAGATAATAGATTTGTTTAGATTACTAGTTTTTTCAGCTTTTTCTGTAATAACTTTGAAAAAAAATCAGTTAAACGTTGTAGTTGATTTTGAGTCTATTTAGGTTGAGCTTAAATTTACTTAATTTAAAGCTCAAAAAGCCCGTTAAAGAAAAAAACTCTACTTCTTAGCTTTTTCCAAAAAATTCTCAACTTTTTGACATGGGTCCCACCACTTCTACTACCATCAATCCAAACACAAATCATTATTAATAATCTAACTTTTTTCCTATCGAGCATTGCTTTTAAGAGGCATGATAAAATGAGGATAACATTTGTGGGGATAACATTAGGAACACAGACACGTACGTGTTGGCATCCCAAACAGGCCTAATAATATTTGTGGGGATAACATTAGGAACACAGACACGTACGTGTTGGCAACGGTGCGGGTACGTGTATAATTCTCATATTAATTCAATTTTCTATATATATTTGTTTCTGCGTACGTATGTATGATTGGATGATGTGTGGTTAAGGTCAAATGTACATTTTGAAAATGGAAACGGCTAATGGTTAAGATCTTATTTGTTAACATTATTAAAACCTATAAATAGATATTATAGTTAATGTTTTAAATGTACAGAATAATGAGATCCTCACTATAATAATAAAGAGGTTATATGTGACTCTGTATTTAAAGTGAAAAGTCTCTCTAAAATTCTTAAAATTAGGGTTAGTTGGTAATCATTAAGTGATTGTTAAACCAAGTGGGTTCATTTTGCGAGCAATAATAATTCATCTTCATTTTATTAAAAAAAAAAACATATATACTGTTTTTTTGAAGTAGAACACACACAACACTCACATATATATACACTTGCACGTGCTGCTGCTGACACCAACACAGGCTCGCTTCCTTCTTTTGCTAGTTTCCACCGGCCAATAATTCATCACTTACAGTACGTACATATGCTCTATTATTCATGCATCTGTATATATACGTACTTTTTTTTTGCTCAACTGTGTATAAATACGTACTGGCAAATTCAGGAACCAATCCTTTTTACCTCTCCTTCCCTAACCAGCCGTGATTATGAACAAGATTCATTACTTTGGGAAGTATCATACATAAATATAAAACACACACACACACACACATCACATATATAAAATCTGGCGTTCATAATCAACATATTAACCAGTTATATAAATTAGTCGCATGCGCGCGAGTTTCGATCTCCTTTGTTTTGATGGACGATTTTCAGTTGAAAGTTGAAACTTGTCATGAGCATCAGTGAGTTGAATCAATATATATTCGAACATGCATTGAATATTACTGCATTAATTCACCAAACGCATTTATTTATTCATTTAATGTTTGGTCTCCCATTACGTGACGAACGCAGCGCTGGATTATACCAGCTATACGTACTATTACCATTTACATGGCCATAGCTACCACCATCAATTATTTGTCTGCTCAACTCAAATACTACGTAATAATGAATTGAAAGAGGTAGCTTTAGGCATACAGGTCATTGTAGATAGGATTAACATTATTCATTAATTAGAAACAGAAACAGAAAAGGGCATTACAAGCTGAAATCTGAAAAGCTAGGATCAGAAGAGCTCGGGTTTTGCATGCAGAATGATATATAGAGCGTAAACAAGACCTATATAATAAATGGAACTTGCTCGTTTAATTCCATTTTCTGAAAGAATATATAAAGATAACTCCTAAATACTTCACATATAGCAGAATCACCATCAGTTAAGTAATTGTTCTAATTAATTTCAATATTACACATTATATTATATTGGTCGATCACTTCTTCATCAATGGCCGCCACCAACACCAACTCCTGCCCCGAAACCACCTCCTCCCCCAAACCCTCCTCCAAATCCACCTCCTCCTCCAAAGCCACCACCTGCGCCTCCACCAGCTCCGGCACCACCTCCTGCACCTCCTCCTCCGCCAAACCCTCCCCCTGCACCACCTCCGGCACCTCCTCCAAGACCCCCTCCAGCACCACCTCCACCTCCTAGCCCACCACCTGCACCACCTCCACCTCCAGCACCTCCACCAAGACCCCCTCCAGCGCCACCTCCGCCTCCTAGCCCACCACCTGCACCGCCACCAAGACCCCCTCCAGCACCACCTCCACCTCCTAGCCCACCACCTGCACCACCACCAAGACCCCCTCCAGCACCACCTCCGGCACCTAGCCCACCTCCGCCTCCTAGCCCTCCACCATGTCCTATCCCTCCGCCTGCACCTCCACCTAAACCTCCCCCGTGACCAAGCCCTCCGCCTAAGCCACCGCCATGCCCTAGTCCTCCCCCGGCACCACCACCTAAACCACCACCGTGACCAAGTCCTCCACCTGCTCCCCCTCCCAAACCACCACCATGACCAAGTCCTCCACCTAAGCCACCACCATGACCTAGCCCTCCACCAGCTCCGCCACCCAAACCTCCACCACCACCTAAACCATCACCTGCACCACCTCCTAGACCTCCACCAGCACCCCCACCTGCCCCTCCGCCAAAGCCACCACCTGCACCACCTCCTAGGCCACCTCCTCCACCTAGCCCTCCTCCAGCTCCACCACCCAGTCCTCCTCCGGCTCCGGCACCAAAACCAGCGCCACCTCCTAAGCCTCCAGGTCGAAAACCTTTCTTGAAAAGCAAATGCGGCGGATGAATGAGATGCTTGTCGTCCTTATCGACGCCCACGTCAGCAGTCACACAAAGAAGAAGAACACAGAACCAAGTAACCACATTGACATTTGAAACACCTCCCATTCTGACGTCACAGAGAAGTACTCACAAGGAAGAAGAAGAAGAAGAGAAAGTGCGTTGAAGCAGGAGAAGGAGGTGGCATTATATAGACTGTAATAGCAAGCAGAGTGAGCAATAGAGAGGGAGGAACAAAACCTTCAATTACTCAGCTGTCACGCTTGCAGTGAATAAATGAGGCTCACCTGTCTGCGCCCTTCTTATTTATTTCCCCAACTGTCCTCTCCCTCCTTTTCTCTTTTTGACTATAGCTTTTCTTTAGTTTATGCTTCTTCTTCTTCCATCTTTACCCATTTAATTGTTTCATTATCTGTATCCCTCTCTTTTCCTTTTAAAATCCAACAGGCCAAATAGTCTAATACTGTAGTAGTATAGAGTTTTTGGGGCTTTGCCTCCCCCTGCACTCTACGGCTTTTCCATTATTAATGCTACCTCTTCGTATCCTTTAATGCACCCATCAAGCCAATTATCCTAACTTCTTTTTCACTCTAACCACTGCCTTTCTTTCCCGCGTTTTATTTATTGATCCTTTTCTTTTTTTCCGATATTTTCAGCTGGTATCTTATTCGTGACTCTTGCTTGTCCTTCCCACACTACTGGTATATCCTCTGAAATTCGAACTTCAAAGTCAGAAGAATCTACTGGGAATTTGGTTTTTATTAGTTTCTTATTTTTCTCTCTATTGTAATTATATTTTTTTATAAAATATTAAATGCGGGAATTATATTGATCTAATAGTCATGAAGTGGATAAAATTAAAGATCAGAATAAATGGAAAAATAAGAGGAGAGAAGTCATGTTCGGATCTAATAGGGCTTTACATAGCTAACCAAATCGCGTTGGTTTAACGTTTTCTTTTTTCTTTTTTAAATATCATAATAATATTTGTTATCATTATCTTTATAATTATGTTTATACTACTATCAAGCTACCTCAAGATGCTAACATTTATAGTTTTACTATTTCTAGCAATATAGTTATAAAATAATTAAATAACAAATTATTTTTGGGATTTCAAGCTATGCATCATGGCACCAGTTTTGTTTTAATATTGCCCGTTAATATGAACGAAAATAAAAGTCACATTCAAGAAACACTCATATATACTCACCGACAATAGTTAATACTTATTTACTCATTTTATTTATATAATTAATATTTAAATTCAACTCCTCATATTTTTTACTCTCGTTCAAAATCTCATTTAGTTATAACTAGGTGAATAAAAGTGGCTTGTATCTTATACGGATATGAGTATATATATATATAACAATGCCCTCGGTATCTTACTTTTTTAAATCTAGTTTTTTTTTTTTTTTAAGTCCCACTGCTTCCTGCCCTGAGCTATTATATTGTTGTCCTCTATGGGTCTATTTGGGTTAGTGATGGGAGTGGTGGTTTATTTTTTATATGATTTTTGTAGTAACCCGATAGAAAAAAAAAATCAGGTTGTAAATATGATTTATATTTGAATTAATAGTGGTAAAAGTGGTAGAGCCCGCATGAAAAAGCTGAGAGTTTTTTCTTAATAGCTACTCTATAAAGCTTCTGATAAAAGGAGGTTTTTTTTTAAAAAAAAAAAAGGCAAGGGAGATGAAAGCCAACCAAAACATCTCCCACTGGGCTTTTAAATAGTGCTACATTTTATTTTATTTTATTTTTTTACTTAAAGCTCACTTAACGCTATCCCCAAACATGCCTTATATATGTAGTATTTTTTTTTATTATTTTGAATATAGCTCACGTACTATAGTCATTTTTTATATTATTAGATTATATATCAGTCTATAAGTTAAAATAGTTTAATTAAATTTCTTAATATTTTTAAAAAGCCCATACAATCATCTTATATTTAGAACCAAAGGGAGTATTCCATTATAGTTATAGGTAGCTAGTAAGACGGAAACTGGAGGGGGGGAGAGAGAGGATTCTCTCATAATCCCTCCCTTAGTATCCCTCAGAAACTTTCAATCCTGTTCGTCCAAGCATGAATATAATCCAAAAATGAATGCGGTTAAAATTAAAACAAATCAACGGCCTTGATATGATTTTGAAAGTTTCTGAAAATAAAATTTCCGAGATAATCCAGACTCGAGAGAGAAAGGAAGTAGGAGAAATAGAGGAGAGGAAGGGGAAGGAGAATTGTTATTCAATCAATAATTAAAGTTAAATAGTTTAGAACGCATAACTCTATCTATATAGTGATATATAAGAATAATAAAATGATAATATTTTAAATTCAAATTAAAATCTAAATCCTAATATCATAATTTTAAGAAAACAAAAATAATTTATAGGATGACGGATATACCTATTTTATTGAGATACTGCGAATATTAAAAGATAAATAAAATCATAATTTGAATGAAAAAATATGCTTGTTGAATATCACAATTGTTAACTCTAAAGTGCTAATTGGTACGAGGGGCTTGGATGGGAGGGGAGGAAAAAAGTTATGACTTGGATTTTTTTTTAAAAAAAAAAATGTAAAGAAGTGATGTCTGAAAGTTTTTTATCAGTTTTTTCACTCTTTTATTTTATACCTTATCTTATCTCTGAAAATTTTATATCCTCACTTTTTCATTTTTCTTAAATCCAAAACTCAAAAAAATTTCCCCCCTCCATTTCCTTCTACCAAATAGACCCTAAATATCTCAGTAAACCCTCATTATCCCATATTTCACCACTATATTTTATCATGAAAAGACTTAGATGGATTTTATTATATAAAGTTCTCTAATCACATAAAGCCACATGTCTTATTTTTGAAATATTATCGTTATGCAAATATCAACATGTTATTATTAATTTAGAAACCTTTTATATTCAAAATTAATCCTCATTAATTTTGAAATTTGAATTTTGAATCTGGATTAAAATATATTAATTAAATCTATCTTAATAGATCTTATCTAATCTATTTATTTAATCCGGATTAAAAGCCTTTTAATTTAATTTATCTCTATAAATTAAATCTTAGAAAAGATATATTTCTATTTAATTAAATTGAGATATCTCTATAAATTAAATCTTAGAATATATATATATATATATATATATATATATATATATATATATATATAAAATTAAAATTGAGATACTATATCTCAATTTAAATTAAATCAGATATATGATATATTTAATTTGAAAATTAAATCTGAGATATAATATCTCTATTTAATTAAATAATTGATTTATCTTCATAAATTAGATTTGACATACGATATCTCAATTAGTTTTAGTTATATAATAATTAACCCATAGGACATAATTTCTAACAATACCACAGTATAGATTCTTGCAGTATTACCTGTTCAAAATACCAAGGGAATTTAGAATAGAAATAGGAATGCCCATAATGGCTTTGAACAATGGTTAGCGAGCATAGGGTTTGAAGTAATTGGCGATTCCATATAATAGAATTCCAAAAATAGGGGACATGTATCAATAGATCAATTACATGTTGAATATTCAACAAGGCAACATGATCTCATTGCACGGGCCACCAAAAGCGATGATTAATGGGGATTGGATTTTCATTCCCTACATGTCATTTTAACTTCTCAGTGATAAGTTCTGCATTTTCAAAACTCCCTTTTAAATCCAAAAAGAATTATAAGAAATCTTAATAAAAGATGCATTGGCATGATCAATATACGTAACCTTGAAAGTAAAATCTAGCAAGGAATGAGATTATAATGAAATGATTCGCCAAAACTACTTTGCTAAAAGAGCCTAATGAATAATCTTAATGGTTTTAAACCCAACCCTCTCTTGTCAATGAGATGAAAAATCAAATCATGGCAGTTAAAATCTCGATTTATTAATATGATTTTACATTTTCACGATTTTTTCTTATTAAAATGATTTTACTAATTTTTTAAACGTTTTTATGTTTTTACGATTCTTTGACATTATGATTTTATGTTTTAGGATTTTTAATCTCTCTTCCGATTTTACGTGAAGAAGAATAAAAAATCGTAAAACATAAAATCATAAGTAACAACATCGTAAAAAAATAAAAGTTTTTAGAAAATTAGTAAAATCGTTTTAATAGAAAAAAATCGTAAAAACATAAAATCACAGTGATAAAACGAGATTTTAATTACGATGTTTGAATCAGATGGCCTCTCTTGAGCGGATGAAATTTTCTTTTAGAATTAGTATATCCCAAAAAATTGGCATAACTAGCATCAATTTGATCACATACATATTGTGATAGTCGGATGCGAGACAAGATATGGATGTTTATTGAGGGAATCCCGTTCAAGGTCTAAAACATCATGGAACTAATTTTAATATCCAATGCAATTTCTCGGGTCGGATAACAAAAAGTCAATTTCTAGATAAATGGGCTTTATCCTGACGTACTATTTAACGTTATCTGGGCTCTTCGAAGATATCCAAACAAAAGTACAAAACGGAAACTGTTCCCTCGGCTAAACACGAACCTTAGCTTCGGTGAAATAGCGAACCTGAGTTGCGAACCTTGTTCAGACGCACTCCGTCCCACTTCCCGTTCAAACTCGATGCTTGATACTTGATAGTCCTCACTGTGTTGCTAACCTAGTTTTGTTTGGTTCCGTTAAGGTTTTGCTTTATGATTCATTGATAGGTAAGCAATGTATTTAATTGTTGGAATTGCTCTGAATTGCCTTGTTTGTTTTTACTCAGGATCGATCTTTTTTCTTTGGCGATGCCTGAATACAGAGCGACGATCTATCAGTGACTCGGTGGTGATCTTGGATGTGAACAGCCTACGATTAAGTAATGCAGGATTTTGATCCGTCTTTTGTTGAGTTTTGAGGTTGGATCATAACAATGCAATTATTGTCCGTTATTTTGCAATTTCGATTCTGATTTTTCTTTTTGATAATTCGCTGAGCTTATCAATTGTGTATAGAAAATTTATCTAATTTATGACTTTAATTGTATTTTAGTTTATCTTTATCCTTTAATTGGTCGCTTACGGTGGGAAATTTCATCTTGAGCAGTTTTTGCATAATTGACCCGGGAAAATGGCGCAGAGTAACTGGGAAGCAGATAAGATGTAGCTGTCTATTCATACGTCTCGTTCGGATTACTTCAGAATTCCGCTGTTTACTCACTAATATGTGGTTATTGTCTGCCAGGCTTGATGTTTATATCTACGATTATTTGGTGAAGAAAAAATTGCATAACACTGCCAAGTCATTCATGACTGAAGGGAAGGTTGCGCCAGATCCAGTGGGTAAGAGATAATTTAAGTAGTTTAATTTAGTAGTTACTCTATGGCGGATGTTATATAAAATGATGATTAGCTCGTGCAGCCATAATTCATGACCTGACCTGTTTTAAAATTCCTCAAGTGTCAATATTGCATATAATATTTTCTCCATTTTCTTCTGCGGTATTTATCTCACCGTGGCTTTGAAAGTGCATGGAATATTTTAAGTGAAGTGCTCATAATTATAACGATGTTTCAAAATGCAGCAATTGATGCTCCTGGAGGGTTTCTTTTTGAGTGGTGGTCTGTATTTTGGGATATTTTTATTGCAAGGACAAACGAGAAACATTCTGAGTCTGCTGCAGCATATTTGGAGGTAGCTGTTGACATCTTGTCTGACTCGATGATGATTTGTTGGTAACATTTATAATGAAAATGTCTAGTTACCATTTTATTGATAATTTGCAGGCTCAACAGATTAAAGCAAAAGAGCAGCAGCAGCTGCAAATGCAGCAGTTGCAACTTATGCGTCAGACTCAGTTTCAAAGGAGGGATCCTAATCATCCTCCTCTTGGTGGTACTGTAAATGCTATTTCTTCTGAAGGAATGCTTGGGCAACCCACTGCCAGTGCATTGGCTGCGAAAATGTATGAGGAACGGATGAAACACTCTAACCCAATGGATACTGAGACATCCCAACCACTTATAGATGCTAGAATGGCCATTTTGAAGTCAACAACAAGTCATCCTGGGTAAAATCATCAGTGCATTTCATACAACTACAAACACATATTAACTATTAAGCTCTTGTACACATTAAGTACTGATGTGTTTGGTCTTTTTTTCCGAACAGTCAGATTGTTCAAGGAAATACTGGAAGTGTGACTGCAGCTTTGCAGCACATGCAGGCTCGAAATCAGCAAACTCCGGTAATCACTTGCACTACTCTGCTTCAGTTAGGTTTTCTATATGTCTTCTTTACTCGATGCTGAAATCTTTCCCTTTTTTCCCTTTAAAAAACTCAGCAGGACATTAAAAGTGAAGTTGTCATGGGCACGATGCAAAGATCTTTGCCCATGGATCCTTCTTCAATTTATGGGCAGGGAGCAATGCAGTCAAAACCAGGAATAGTAAATCCAGGTTAGGAGAAAAAATTATTTGAGAAATATAAAGCCATGAAACATGTTAGAGGAAGGAATTTAGTTAGCTCTGCTCTTTTATGTTTGGGCTTCTGCACTATTTCCTTTTTCACGCTATAGATGTTTAGATTATTTTCTAATTTCATGTTGTACGAAGATTGCATTATCTTCTAAGAAATGCCCTTATCGAATCATCATGCTTTATTTCAATAATTCTCTTCTCATATGATGGATTGATTCCAGGAGTTGGTAATCTCACACTGAAAGGATGGCCTTTAACTGTAAGTTGTGCAATGTAATTGAATTTTTCTTTGACCCAGCTGTCAATGTATTTGACCCATCTTAAATCAAAATCATCAAATTATCTAGGGCATAGATCAAATTCGACCAGGTTTAGGAGCACAAGTTCAAAAACCTCTTCTTCAAAGTGCAAATCAGTTCCAGCTTTTGCCCCAACAACAACAACAACAACTCCTGGCACAGGTTCAGGCACAAGGAAATATTACCAGTTCACCAATGTACACAGATATGGATCCTCAACGGCTGAGGGGATTAGCTAGAGGTAAAGATGGCCAGCCTATTGCAAATGATGGATCAATTGGTTCTCCAATGCAATCCACTTCATCTAAGGTATTAGTGGTCCTGTTTCATTGCCTTTAATGCTTTATGAAATGGGAAAAATTGACACCCTATAGCATGATTGAATGTTAGCATCATCAAGTCCTTTTCTGTGATGAATTTATTTTACTCTGATGATGGCCATATCATGTGACTGCCCTGGTTTTTATACATGATTAGTGAATTATGCCGTTTGTGTGAATACAGAGTACCACTGAATATACATTCTTCCCATCCCTTCTCTTTTATTTTTTAAGGGCTTTATATAGAGCCCGTGGGATAACTCCTTCTAGCTTTAACATTAAAAAGCGTAATAATAAAATAAAAGCAATACAATATTGACTTATAATCCTAGTCTTATCTAAATATCATTTACTATATTTATCTTTAATGCCTAATTTACTTATAATTAATGATAATTATCTTTTCTGATTCTCCATCATATAATTTTTGGGATAAATATATTGTTTGACATGATTAAGTGGTCAGGATTTGAGTTTGACCCTTGAGATCCCTACTCCCAATGTTTCAGAGCAACCTGTGATGGACCTGTTTGTTGTTCAGCCTTCAAGCCCAAAGGGCATCTGTATGGGGGTGTGTTCAAGTTTTATCTCATGATACTGTTTGGACTTTCTCATATTAGCTTTAACTTTTGGGATTTGATAGTTCTTGACAAAACGAATCCAGCAAAATTAAGAGAGCTATGATAACTGTTAATGATGGGCAACAAATCTCTGATAAAAAAAAAAAGAGAGTAACAAATCAAGAAAACAAGAGCAGTGCTGATGGAACATAGTCATGCAAGAAATTTAAGAATCTTCTAATTTTGCATTCGTCATCCACCTGCTTTGTATATTCTATTCAGTTAACTGACTACACTATTTATTTATGATTTATTCATCTGTGAAATTTCATCTGCCTTTTTTAGTTCCAAGTGTAGGTTGCTGTTAGTTGATGTGCTGTTTTGTGTTTTGCATGCAGATCAACATGCCACAGATGCAACAATCCGCCTCTCAGCAACAGCAGGATCCTTTGCACCCACAACAACTGCAGCAGGCATGTTTCTATCCTTACTTTTATCACTTTGGTTACTTTCATTTTGGTTTTGCTGAAACTATTGCAAACTAGCAGTTTACATGCTGTTTCTGAATGTTGTAACTGTTATTTATTTATTTCTTACTAGAATAACCGGAAAAGGAAAGGGCCTACATCTTCAGGAGCTGCCAACAGCACTGGTACAGGAAACACGATTGGCCCTTCTAATTCCCAGCCATCAACCCCATCTACTCACACTCCTTGTGATGGAGTAGCCATGGCTGGTAACTTGCAGAATGTTGGTGGTGTATCCAAAGGTTTGATGATGTATGGTGCTGATGGCGCAGGTGGTCTTGCATCGTCCACAAATCAACTGGTGAATAAAATTGAATATGTAACTTGCATAACCTGGGAAAAAATGATGTAGAATCTGCTGCTGCTTGTGTTGGCGGTAAATAAAGATGTGTGTTGTAAAGAAACAGTTTAGCACCACCTTGCATCCAGGAAACTAGGGACTGAAGAATGAAATACATGTTTATTGCCATTTCTGGCCTCTTTTATTGCTGAGAACGTTTTTCCTTTGAACAAAGCATGTTAGAAAACTTGTTTGAGATGTTTTAATTACATATTCTTAGCACTACTTTAAGACCTTTAGGACAACAATAAGGTTTTAAATCTAGTTCTTTCAACTTTATGTATGTCGAAGTTGATTATATTCATGCTATTTATTTTATTTTATTTTTTGTTGATGAAACGTAATTATGCATTTATGAAGAAAAACCAGAAGCTACAAAGTATCATAACAAAATATGTACATCACATAGTAGCATTGATGAATTGCTTGTAATATATATATAATTTTGCTTCTAGACTTACGACATTTAGACTTGTACTTTATTCCCTTGCTGATTTACAAAAACAAAATTCTCCATCATATTTTATGCTGAAGCTTCTCAAGTTACAGGCTAAAACCAGAACTTGACATGTCTCATTCTTTTAGTTGCAGGATGACATGGAACGTTTTGGAGATGTTGGCTCCTTAGATGATAATGTGGAGTCATTTCTTTCACACGATGATGGTGATGGAAGAGATTTGTTTGGCACCTTGAAACGGAGTGCTTCTGAGCACACAACAGATGCTTCAAAAGGTAATTTCATACTCTCATTGTTCTAATATATGCATTTCACGTTGACATATTTGGTATTTTGATTGCTTTTATATCAGGCTTTTCTTTTAGTGAAGTCGGCTCCATACGCAAGAGCAATGGCAAAGTTGTTTGCTGTCACTTCTCAACAGATGGGAAGTTATTGGCCAGTGCTGGACATGACAAGAAGGTAGTATGGATTTTATTTTTTATGTGCAGAACTTGAAGGCGGATAGTTGATTTGCAAAGCAGGATTGCCTATTTTCTTTCATTGTGATGAAACACTATATTGTAAATCTGATTATACAGCTGCTGGCTGACATTTTAGTTAAGAGCTTCAAATGTTTTCCTTTCATTCCTATTCAAGTTTACATGAGAATCGGTTAATTTGATGCTTTACACTGATGCATAATAGCCATGGGCCATCGTCCATGATTTGACCACTGTCAGCACCTATATTAAGTTAATGAATTATGTATTTGCAAGGCATGTCTCCTTTAGAATATACTATTGCTCATTTTCCTCCCTGTCAGTAGGTTTTTCTGTGGAACATGGAGACACTGAATACAGAGAGCACTCCAGAGGACCACACTCTTATTATTACTGATGTTCGTTTCAGACCAAATTCAAGTCAGCTTGCAACTTCTTCTTTTGATACAACTGTGCGGCTTTGGGATGCTTCAGATGTAAATTTCCCTTCTCACTCTTCTTTAATGTAAATAGAAACTTACCTTTGGTCTATTCTTCATGTGTAGAGATGTGCTGCTTTTTATTGAATGTAATGTCTTCTGCATGGATATTATACTGTTGCCTTCTACCATTTAATGTGTTGTTTGTCTGTAAATATATTGTTTTTCATCATTCATTTTCCCCTTAGTTTACTGAAGGTGTATTTTTGCTGTGGATGCTATGGTTGTGTTTCTTAATTAATAAAGTAAAAACGATCATTAAAAAGGATTGGCTTTATATGTTTTACATTTGTTGTTTAGGACCAGGGTATTTGGCAAAGATGATTGATGATTTTTCTGCATTGTATCATGGACCATCTAAAGTAATGATTATAAACCAGAACTCATGTAATATGGTAATGAAAGAACTCGTGTACATATTTTAATTCTCAGCACATTTCTACAACTTGTCATCTAGAATGTTTAATACAGTTATCAATAGTGAATTTGTTGTCCTATATTCTATTTCATTTTCATTAATAGTGCTACTGTAAGAATGCAGTTGGATTAGGGTTTTGTAGCCTGAAAATCATGATTCAAGGGTGGATCTAAGGTATAAAATTTCTGGATCGTAGGTTAATTGCCAATATGCTAATGGGAAGGACATCTACTTGTTTAGGGTTTTTTTTTTTTTTTAATATTTAGTGGCGGGTTAGGTGCTGTGGATGGTGCCTCTAGGAATGGGTTTACGGTTTAATTTAAGGGTTAATTTAACTATTTAAGTGAAGAGGCATCAAGTTTTTTAACGAAAAGATTTTGTCTTGTCATAAAAAATTGCTAATGATGGCTGAGATACAGAAAATAAACCTAGGCATCTCCCATCCTGGAAGAGAGCAATTTGCTACTATTTCATATATTACGTTCAGTCCCAGATCAATACTAACCCACAACTCTACAATATTCATTTCAGCTTTTGATTTTTTTCATGCAAAGCATCCTGTGTCTTGTGCCGAGCTTGTTCAGTTACCCATTCTTAGTCTCTAGTTGCTACATTTTGTGTTATAGTTTTATTTCCTTGTTTGATGTTGCTTTAAATGCTTCTAGTTCTTACCTGTCTCTTTTATTTTTATTTTTTTGTTTTGGCAGCCAAACTACTTTTGTTTACAGACATACACGGGTCATAACTCTCATGTGATGTCCCTTGATTTCCACCCGAAGAAAAATGATCTTTTCTGTTCTTGCGATGCCAACAGTGAAATTCGCTTTTGGAATATTAGTCAATATTCCTGCACTCGCGTTTCCAAGGTCACTTTTGAAACTTACATGACATAATTACAAAGATGTGATGGATTTTTGTTTGTTATGTGTTCTAAACATCAATATCTGAATAAGCAGGGAGGCTCTGCACAGGTGAGGTTTCAGCCAAGAATAGGACATCGTCTGGCTGCTGCAGCTGGTAACCTTGTATCCCTCTATGATGTTGAGACTGACAGGCTGGTGCAGTCATTACAGGTATTAACTTGAATACAATCTCTTGAAGAACTAATGGGATGTAGTGAGAGTTCTCTAGCAATCTCTTTCATTACAATGACTGGTTAATAATTGTAACTTCTTTTGTTATTAGGGGCACACCACAGATGTGAATTCTGTTTGTTGGGATCACAGTGGAGATTACTTGGCATCTGTGAGTCAAGAGTCTGTCAAAGTGTGGTCATTGGCCTCTGGGGACTGCATTCACGAGCTTAGTTCTAGCGGGAACATGTTCAATTCTTGTGTTTTTCACCCAAGTTACTCCACTCTCTTGGTCATTGGAGGTTACCAGGTATGTTTGACCAAGTCAATTTTCAAGTCATATGAATGAATTCAATTTTTTTGCTATTCTTCTTCCTTTTTGATATTTTATGTCTTTCTTATTTCAATGTTACAGTTCTGCTCTCCTTTTACTTAGGACAAGTAAGATACAGGCTTAGAGGAACCTTTATATGCGTTTACTGTTCTGCTATCCTTTTTGCTATTATTTTCAATTTAATTTCAAGTGTGCAAAAGATGTGAAGATGTGTATGGGCAACGTGTAGATAAGGAGATAAACAATCCATTTTACAAGAAGCTATATAAGACCTGGAAGAGAAAGCTCTTTGGAGACTTGTAGGACCTTTGGGAGTACCGTACCTCTGAAAGCTAGTTCATGAGACTGGTCTAAATGTCACACTATGAGCCCGCACATCCAATGCGGGACTTGGTATACTTGAAACTGGGTCCTAAAATACAACCAAGCTATATGGCTTGGGGCGGGTGCTGCCAGGCTCTGGGGTTAGCTTTCTAGTCCTAAACAATTACTGCTGAATGAAGCAAAAGACGGAATGGGAAAGAACTCTGATTTTTTTACGGATTCCACATGATAAATATGTCTAAAAGGTTGTGTATAACATGGATGGGTCTCTAATTTGTGGGATATTTAAGATATACTGAAGACTCGGTGTGAATGTTTGGGTTTGCACCAAATAATGAAGAATTTGCATGTTCTGAACTTCACGGTTGAACTAGAGAATAGATTTATAGGCTGTTTTACTGTCCTCCTCAGATTATATCTCACATCCATGGCCAAAGGTCGAGATCTGATTCTACTAGATCATTTTATATGCTTACATAGTAGTTTAACGTTTTTCTATGAATCATTTGCGGTTTGCAGTCATTGGAGCTATGGAACATGGCAGAGAATAAATGCATGACAATAGCAGCTCATGAGTGTATGATATCGTCTTTAGCAGTATCAACAGTGTCAGGAATGGTTGCTTCTGCAAGTCATGACAAGTCCGTCAAGATCTGGAAGTGAGTTTGATTGTTCTTATGGTTGAAACAGCTAAGTCAAGTGTTCTATTACATGTTTCACTCTTAAGGGCGGCAAGAGTCTGAACAAGAAGCTGTTGATAATCTTATTTGGAACAAAGGGAATGGAATCCTTCATGGTACCCCTCCCCACCACCAAAAATCTCTCTATATCTCTTTCTTAACTTCATTATTTAATATTTACCGTATTAATTTAATAAGGGAGTTTATGGGTTTACGTTTCTTTTGCGTTTCTCTTGTTGAAGTTTTCATCTTTCCTCATCTTCGTTTTTTTATTGTATTTTTGCTCTTTTTTAGGCTTTTCACGCTTTGGTACTTTGTTCTATCATTGTTCTTATGGTCAACTCCTATTATACCAGTGCTTAAGCCTCAGTGTAAATCTCCCATTTGTCCTCTGACTCAAATCTGTGTTTATTCTCCCAGCGAGTTCTACCTATTTTACTGCTTCAATAAACTAAAAAGTGTTATGAATATACTTATTATGTGGATGTTCATTGACTCACGGTCTCCAAATATTACAAGATGACATGGGACCCACGCATAGTAATTTACTATTTGCATAGTAACTCGCGGGGCCCACTCAATTGTTAGTCTCCCTACGACTCTCAAGTAGCAGCCCACGTTTTATATATTTTGAATATAATATATATATATTATATTAGGAGGGAATTACAGTTAAAGACCCATTTTCCTTTTATAAATAGAGGACTTCTGTAAACATTCAAAACACACTGGAATAGAACTTCTCTCTACTTTCTCTCTCTAGATTCTCTCTTGTTCATTATCTTAATTTTCATTAGTTTTTAAAACTAATGAAAATTAAAATAATGAACAAGAGAGAAAAACTAATGAAAATTAAGATAATGAACAAGAGAGAATCTAGAGAGAGAGGGTAGAGAGAAGTTCTATTCCAGTGTGTTTTGAATGTTTACAGAAGTCCTCTATTTATAGAAGGAAAATGGGTCTTTAACTGTAATTCCCTCCTAATATAATATATATATATTATATTCAAAACATATAAAACGTGGGCTGCTACTTGAGAGTCGTAGGGAGACTAACAATTGAGTGGGCCCCGCGAGTTACTATGCAAATAGTAAATTACTATGCGTGGGTCCCATGTCATCTTGTAATATTTGGAGACCGTGAGTCAATGGACATCCACATAATAAGTATATTCATAACACTCCCCCTTGGATGTCCATTTATGAATGTGCCTCGTTAAAAACTTTAACTAGGAAAAACCCAGTGGGATAAAAACCTAGCCAAAGAAAAGAGTACATCATTCATCGATATACTGTCAAGTGTTGCCTCATTAAAAACCTTTCTAGGAAAACCCAGTGGGACAAAACCTAGATAAGGGAAAAAGAGTACAGCGTGTATCGACTCCCCCTGTTGACAATATCAGTTGAGATCTCTGAATCTTCCAATGATAATCCATTCCACTTTATCTTTTTTACCCAATCTGCTTATTTTACTCCCCCTCATCTAATCATGTAGTGTGTATCCATCTGTGTGCATTATATTAGATAAATAATCATTGCACATTTCAAAACTTTTAAGATGGAATTAATCTGTGTTATAAAACTAATAAAATAAATAAGAAGAAGAGAAAATTCTAGAGAGATAAAGTAGAGAGAAGTTCTCATTTCACTGTATTTTGAATGTTTACAGAAGCCCTCTATTTATAGAAGGAAAATGGGTCTTTAACTGTAATTCCCACCTTTTACAATATATATATTTAATTCATAATAATGAAAACATGGGCTGCTGAATCAAAGGAATCAAAGAAACGTGGGCTGCTAAAGAGGCAAAAGAAGACTTGTATTTGTGTGGGCCCCACTGGTACTATGTAAATAGTAAATTACTATGCATGGGTCCCATGTCATCTTGTAATATTTGGAGACCGTGAGTCAATGGACATCCACATAATAAGTATATTCATAACACTCCCCCTTGGATGTCCATTTATGAATGTGCCTCGTTAAAAACTTTAACTAGGAAAAACCCAGTGGGATAAAAACCTAGCCAAAGAAAAGAGTACATCATTCATTGATACACTGTCAAGTGTTGCCTCATTAAAAACCTTTCTAGGAAAACCCAGTGGGACAAAACCTAGATAAGGGAAAAAGAGTACAGCGTGTATCGTCTCCCCCTCTTGATTACATCAGGCTTGCTCCCCCTGATGATTACATAATTTTCAATGTCTTCTGAGCATAACTCTCTTTCTGTCATCAAGTATACTGTTGTTCACTTGTAGAACAATTACAGAAACGTCCAAATTTGATTATTCATTGTATACCTGCAAAATCTTTCAAGTAAAATCATAATAATCTTTTCATAAATATACATGTGCATATAAATGCACACTATAATTGCTTCTGGCAATATATGAACTTATCATCATTCTCAAAAATTTTATGCTTCTAGCATCTTGAGTCCTTCAGAGACTTATGCTTCTGGCATATTTAATCCTTCAGGGACATATGTTTCTGGCGCCTTACGTCCTTTAAGGACATGTGCTTTTAGCACACTAATATATTGTGGCTCATGATCCTCATCATCATTTATTACAACATATGCTATCATTTAAATATCATCAACGTCGACATCATTTTTAGTCCCATCGGATTTCATTTATTGAGATCTCTTTTTATTCACATATATTAGATACCTGGGTCTCTTCTAGGACCATAATATTCAATTCTGGTAATTACATCTCTTCTGGAGATAACATCTCTTCAGGAGATAGCTCTTTTGGAGCTTTTCTTCATCTCTTCAGGAGATGGCTCTTCTGGAGCTTTTCTTAATTATCTTCTACTTGATCATCTATATTCCTGTAACTCCTCAAGGATTTTTATCTTTAAAACCGATGGACCTGTAACGCTTCAGGCGTGCTTTATAACAATTCATATAGGAGCATTTGTAGTTGGGACATGTGACTTTGTCACTTTCTTAAGGTCGGTAAATGCTTCTGGCATTCGATTAACTAAAATCTGCAACTGAATTATCATATTGAACTCTTAGTGTACATTTCCTTGTACGAGGATCAATATAAGCCAATGATAATCCATTCCACTTTATCTCTTTTACCCAATCTGCTTATTTTACTCCCCCTTATCTAATCATGTAGTGTGTATCCATCTGTGTGCATTATATTAGATAAATAATCATTGCACATTTCAAAACTTTTAAGATGGAATTAATCTGGTTCCTGACCGAAAGCCAATTTTATGGGGAAAATTTTGTTGGCTAATATAATAAACACTGTTCTTATAATCTTATATAATTTCTGGATCATTCAATCTGGAAATTACGCGCATAATCTGTTGCAAACTTCTGGTTGCAAACATCACTACAAACTTATGTGATTTATAATATCACATGTATCCTATATCATTCAATTTGATACATTTCCAGAGATCCATTTCCAGTTATAATCAATAATATTCTCATAATATTCCGGAGAAATTAACACAAATATTCATGGAGAATACCCAGTTATAATCAATAATATTCTCATAATATTCCGGAGGAATTAACACAAATATTCATGGAGAATACAAACACTCACACTTGATCAATGTCATTCTCCCCCTCAAGTGTGAGTCCATCAATACATGTAACTTCCATATAATATTTCATAATAATTTTATATATGATATCTATTTCTGCAGATATCAATAAAATTTCATAGATTTCTTAATGCATTATCAATGCACAATTTTGTTACTTCTGGTAACAAAATTTTCATCCAGAATTTGCAATCAAATACATATCAATACAAAATCATCGGGATTATCAAAATCATCGATCTAATAAAAATATTCACGAGCGCAGTACTGTGGAATCACCGATGCATCATGCATCACTGTGGGATCACAAGTGTAACAACTCGGATTGTCGTATGCATATAAAGTCAAAAAGGTTCTAAGCTCGTGCTTTATAAGGAGCAGATCTGCAGAGATTTAACAGGACTGTGCAAATCTGCAGAGATTCAATAGGATTTAATTCAATTATAAATAGAAGAAGGCAAACGAACATGTCTCACAAACACACAGGCATCTAATATTAATTGCTAGATACTCACATATTTCTCTAAATTCTAATTTTATTAGTGGGTTCCATCTATTTATTTTATCTATCTATGATAATCTTAACCATTATATGGAATTAAAGTTCTACTTTTACCAATTATTTTGAACATCGGGTTCCATGGTTAAGATTTGAGATTATTTACTATTTTACTACGGTAAATAGTAATTTACTATTCACAGTAAATTTACTCTTTTTCAGTAATTTTTACATTTTATTCATTTGACTCCTATATGGAAGTCTAGATTTAATCTTTCAGTAATTTTACTTTATTTACTATTTACTGTGAATAGTAATTTATACTACTCACAGTAATTTTATATTTTGTTTATTTAACATCTACATGGAAGGTTTTACCTCCTACATAGATATCTAGATTTGATATTCTCTGTTTGCAGATATTGTTATTTTTACTGTTGCTAACATAACATTTATTTTTATTGTTATGTTATTATGGTCAGAAGCCATATACTTATATTTTCTTATTTTATATGACCAGAAGTCATATTACCTTCATGACCAGAAGTCATGTTAATTTTATGGCCAGAAGCCGTATAAATTTAATTTTCTCATTATGAGTTATAAATGGCCTGAAGCCGTAATGCTTTAATTATAATTATCTTTAATATTTTATTGTTATTATTATTTGTATTTTTAATTTATGTTTATTTTCTTTAATTAGTTTGAATCATGTCAAACCTTTCAAAAATTGAGTTTGCGGTTCTTGACATCACCGGAAAGAACTATTTATCCTGGATGCTGGATGCGGAAATCCATCTGAATGCCCATGAGCTAGAAAACACAATTAAAGAAGGGAATGAGGAATCCAATCAAAAAAAGGCCCAAGCCATGATTTGGTTACGCCACCATTTGCATGATGATCTAAAAGTTGAATATTTGACTGTAAAAGACCCACTTGTTCTTTGGAATAATTTGAAGGAAAGATATGACCACCAGAAGATGGTCATTCTACCAAAAGCTCGATATAACTGGATTCATTTGCGTTTACAAGATTTTAAATCTGTAAGTGAATATAACTCAGCTATGTTCAGGATCACTTCACAGTTAAAATTATGTGGAGAAAATATCACTGATGATGATATGCTAGAGAAAACATTCTCTACGTTTCATGCATCCAATTTGCTCCTGCAGCATTAATATCGTGAGAAAGGTTTCAAGAAATATGCAGAATTAATTTCTTGTCTCCTTGTAGCTGAACAGAATAACGAGCTTCTATTGAAAAATCACGAATCCCGTCCAACAGGCTCAACTCCATTCCCAGAAGCGAATGTAATAACTAATGAATTTTCAAGTGGCCAAGGACGTGGACGTAAAGGTAGCTACAATCGTGGGCGTGGGCGTGGTCGTGGCCCAAATTATGGTGGATCAAATTCCCGCCCTAAATCGGGAAAGTTTGATAAGAACCCCAGAAGGGAAACAAGTGGAAATAACAAACATGCTGAAAATGCATGTTATCGTTGTGGTGTCAAAGGTCATTGGTCACGTACCTGCCGTGCGCCAAGACATTTGGTTGACCTTTACCAAGAATCATTGAAAAATAATGGTAAAGGGCCAAAGATTGAAGCAAATCATGTGGATTAGGCTGAAAATTCTGGGCATGAAGATGTAGAGATGACCCATTTTGATATTGCTGATTACTTAGTATAAATCATTTTTCATGATTAATGATTATGTTTTAATATGTTGAAATTTTTTTTTTTGTTATATGTATTTCCTTTAATCATGTTTTATTTTTATTTTCATGTATCTTTAATGAAGAATGAATCTTGTTGGCAACAATCCTGAAGATTTGTGTCTCGTTGATAGCGCAACAACGCACACCATACTAAAAAATGACAAATATTTTTCTTCATTGGTAATGCGAGAAGCCAATGTTCAGACTATATCTGGTAGTATAAATTTGATTGAAGGCTCCGGAAGAGCTAATATTTTGTTACCTGAAGGAACAAAATTATGCATTGAAAATGCATTTTATTCTACCAAGTCAAAAAGGAACTTGTTGAGTTTCAAAGATATCCGCAGAAATGGATTTCATATAGAAACAACAATTAAAAATAATCAGGAATGTCTTGCTATCACGAGCATAATTTCTGGTAGGAAATGCATATTAGAAAATTTTCCTGTTTTTTCTTCTGGTATGTATTATACATTTATAAGCACAATTGAAACACATGCTATTGTAAACCAGAAGTTTACTAATACAGACCAGAAATTAGTCAATGCAAACCAGCAGTTTGCTAAAGAAAACCAGAAGTTTACTCATGAATTTAATGTTTGGCATGACCGGTTAGGCCATCTTGGGTCAACTATGATTCGACAAATAATTGAAAATTCATGTGGACATACCCTGAAGTGTAAGCAAATACCACAGTCCCATGATTTCTTATGTGATGCATGTTCCAAGGGAAAGTTGATTATTCGACCCTCACCAAGTAAGGTAGGAGGTGAATCTCTTAAATTTCTAGAACGGATACAGGGAGACATTTGTGGACCAATACATCCACCATGTGGACCATTTAGATATTTTATGGTCTTAATTGACGCATCAACCAAATGGTCACATGTCTGCTTATTATCTTCTCGTAACCTGGCGTTTGCGAGATTACTTGCTCAATTGATTCGATTAAGAGCACATTACCCTGATTATCCTATCAATAAAATACGTCTTGATAATGCTGGTGAATTTACTTCTCAAGCTTTTAATGAATATTGTATGTCCCTTGGAATTGATGTTGAACATCCTGTAGCTCATGTTCATACGCAAAATGGACTTGCAGAATCTTTGATTAAACGATTGCAACTTATTGCAAGGCCTTTACTTATGAGATGTAATCTACTGATTTCTGCTTGGGGCCATGCCATTTTGCATGCTGCAATGCTAATTCGCATAGGCCTACTAGTTACCTAAAGGTTTCCCCCTTACAAATGGTTTTTGGTAAAGAACCTAATATTTCCCATATAAGAATTTTTGGATGTGCAGTATATGTGCCAGTAGCACCACCACAACGCACTAAAATGGGTCCTCAAAGGAGAGTGGGAATATATGTTGGGTATGAATCTCCTTCAATCATAAAATATTTAGAACCATCTACAGAAGATTTATTTACTGCACGATTTGCTGATTGTCACTTTGATGAATCAGTCTTCCCAACATTAGGGGGAGAGAATAAGCAGCTAGGTAAAGAGATTAGCTGGAATGAATTATCATTGGCTCATTTTGATCCTCGTACAAAACAATGCGAACTAGAAGTTCAAAAGATAATTCATTTGCAGGATTTAGTTAATCGAATACCAGAAGCATTCACTGACCCAAAGAGAGTGACAAAGTCACATGTTCCAGCTGCGAATGCTCCTATTTGAATTGATATCCCTGAAGGAAAACCTATTTTGAATGAATATAAAGCACGCCTGAAGCGTGGTAAACCCATCGGTTCTAAAGATAAAAATCCTCGAAAGAGAAAAGGAGCTAAAAATATGGATGGTCAAGTTGAGGATAATCAAGAAAATTTAGTAGCTCCAGCAGAGCTATCTCTTGAAGAGTTATCTCCAGAAGAGAATGTTGCAGTCCCAGAAGAGACTCAGGTACCTGGAATGTATGAAAATAATGAGATCTCAATTAATTATGTTATGAATGGTATCCGATGGGATCGAAATGAAGTCAACGTTGACGACATCTTTGCTAATCATATAGCATATGATGCAATGAATAATGAAGAGGATCATGAGCCTAAATCTATTAGAGAGTGTCAATAGCGAAAAGATTGGCCCTTATGGAAAGATGTTGTTAATGCAGAATTGAAATCACTGGAAAAACGAAAAGTATTTGGACCTGTAGTCCAAACACCTGAAGGTGTACAGCCAGTTGGATACAAATGGGTTTTTGTAAGAAAAAGAAACGAAAAGGGTGAAATTGTAAGATATAAGGCACGTCTTGTAGCCCAAGGATTTACACAAAGACCTGGCATTGATTATGAAGAAACGTATTCACCAGTAGTGGATGCGACTACTTTTCGTTATTTAGTTAGTCTGGCAGTAAATGAAGGGCTTAATTTACATCTGATAGATGTAGTGACTGCATATTTATATGGATCACTTGATAGTGATATTTATATGAAAGTTCCTGAAGGACTAAAGGTGCCAGAAGCATCTAATTCAAATTCTCGAGAACAATACTCGATCAAATTAAATAAGTCCCTATATGGTTTAAAACAATCAGGGCGCATGTGGTATAATTGTCTTAAGGAATATTTGTTGAAGGAAGGGTATAAAAATGACCCAATATGCCCATGCATTTTTATGAAAGGATCGAGAAATGAATTTGTTATAATTGCTGTTTATGTTGATGATATCAACATCATTGGAACTCCTGAAGAGCTTTCAAAAGCAATTAATTGTTTGAAGAAATAATTTGAAATGAAAGATTTGGGCAGAACAAAATTTTGCCTTGGACTACAAATCGAGTACCTGAAGGATGAGATCTTTGTATATCAAGAAACTTATACAAAGAAGATCCTAGAACGATTTTATATGGATAAATCACATCCATTATGTATTCCAATGGTAGTAAGGTCTTTGGATAAGGATCAAGATCCATTTCGACCTCAAATAATTAATGATGAAGGTGTAGAAGAACTACTTGGTCCAGAAGTACCATACCTAAGTACTATTGGGGCACTAATGTATCTTGCTAATCATACACGACCTGATATATCGTTTGCTGTTAATTTATTAGCAAGATATAGTTCTGCACCAACAGAGAGGCATTGGAATGGTGTCAAGCAAATTCTTCGTTATCTCAGAGGTACAATGGATATGGGATTATACTACTCAAATGTATCGAAGCATGAACTGATTGGTTATGCAAATGCTGGATTTATGTCTGATCCACATGATGGAAAATCACAAACAGGCTATCTATTTACATGTAGAGGTGCAGCTATTTCATGGAGATCTATGAAACAGACCATAACAGCTACTTCAGTTAATCATGCAGAAATTCTAGCAATGCATGAAGCAAGTCGAGAATGTGTGTGGTTGAGGTCAGTAATCCATCATATAAGAACTACTTGTCATTTATCTTCTGATAAAATGGTTCCAACAGTTCTATATGAGGATAATGCTGCATGTATTGCCCAACTCAAGGAGGGTTATATCAAGGGTGATAGAACAAAACATATTTCACTAAAATTCTTCTATACTCGTAATCTTCAACAGAATGGTGAAATAGATATCCAGAAAATCAGTTCAAGTGAAAATCTTGCAGATTTATTTACTAAATCTCTTCCTTGTACAACCTTTGAAAAGTTTGTTCGTGGTATTGGTCTGCGAAGATTCAGAGATCTCAACTGATATTGTCAACAGGGGGAGTCGATACACGCTGTACTCTTTTTCCCTTATCTAGGTTTTGTCCCACTGGGTTTTCCTAGAAAGGTTTTTAATGAGGCAGCAGTCAACAGTGTATCAATGAATGATGTACTCTTTTCTTTGGCTAGGTTTTTATCCCACTGGGTTTTTTCTAGTTAAAGTTTTTAACGAGGCATATTCATAAATGGACATCCAAGGGGGAGTGTTATGAATATACTTATTATGTGGATGTCCATTGACTCACGGTTTCCAAATATTACAAGATGACATGGGACCCACGCATAGTAATTTACTATTTGCATAGTAACTCGCGGGGCCTACTCAATTGTTAGTCTCCCTACGACTCTCAAGTAGCAGCCCACGTTTTATATGTTTTGAATATAATATATATATTATATTAGGAGGGAATTACAGTTAAAGACCCATTTTCCTTCTATAAATAGAGGACTTCTGTAAACATTCAAAACACACTGGAATAGAACTTCTCTCTACTCTCTCTCTCTAGATTCTCTCTTGTTCATTATCTTAATTTTCATTAGTTTTATAATAGAAAGGGGAATGTCCCATTTTTTTCTTGTCTTGTTTACTCGTTTCCCATTCTTTTCGAATATATTTTTTTCAGGAAAAGTAATATATGTTTGTTCCCTATGAATTACATCGATTTTCTCATCAATCTTTGTATTTTTTTAAAAAAGTAAAATTTCAAAATACGACGGTGCAAAGTTGGTTCTGAGACTTGTTTGGTAACTGTTAACTGGTAACAATGCATGCGATTGCGAACAATCACTGAAGCACATAAAATAACGAAAATTGATAGTATAAACAAGGCCATTATGACCCTTTGTCTTTAGGCTCAACTGATAAAGAGATTGGATACTTTCATCAAAAAGAGGAAGTTCGATCTTAGAGTTGTTCAAGAAATTAAGGGAGACATCTTAAGCTATGTGAACCTGTGGAAACGTTGGTTGAGATCGATACATATGTACTCTCTATCCTGGAGAGGAAAGCTATAGTGTTTTGCATTTGGATTATGAGTGAACCAACCACTATTCTAAAATTCTTATATAAAAAAAAAAAAACGGCGATGATGCTCTTTTTGGATTTGCCAAACTTCCCGAAAATATGCGGACAAATCATATTTAAGATTATTGGAAAAGGAAAAGAAATATACCTCTATCATTCTCCTTGTTTTCCCCCTCAAAACTAATTAGAAACGCAATATTCGTGTTATTTATGAATAATATGGAACTTATTTTGTATATTTTTATACATTTTGTTTTATATATCGTGTGTTGATTGTGCCTAGTAATATTAATTAATCTATTTTATAAGTTTTTAAATCTCTATGGGAATGACATATCTTGAATAAAATATACTCCTTCATAACTTTTTAATTTTATGTTCTATCAGACAGAATCATTGATTCGAGGAATAGCCGCAACCCACACTTTAACTTACAAAGGGGTTTACAGACTCCAAATTTTTGTTCACAAATCATTAAAAAAACATCTGTAGTGTGAAGTTGAGAGTTAGATAATTCATATACGTAATAGGAAAAATGACAAAGACGTTTTCAAGAAATATTATTATAATTAACAACACAAAATATTGACATCGGAATAAAAATAGTGAGATTTCAAAAAAAAAAAATCACGATTTTTAAATATTTTTTTATTAAAAATTTTCAATTTGATTATTTTTTACCAATTGATTTCAGGGGTTTTCAACTTGGTTTAATTATGAAAATATTAAAGGGTAAAGGAGCAAAAATACATATGGGCATTTTACCCATGAGCGTCCAGCACCACGTATTTTTTTGGAAGCAAAAATGTACACATAGTTACTATTTTGGAGTAAAAGTCGCATCCCATCGTTATGTTACTGTTCATTGTGATGAAAGTAACATAACGATGGGATGCGACTTTTACTCCAAAATGATAACCACATGTGTATTTTTGTTTTAAAAAAAAACAGGTGCTACCGAGCACTCATGAGTGAAAAACCCATATGTATTTTTACTTTTTTTCACCTAATATTAAATTAAATGTTGATATATATTGTCGTAGTTTGTTTTTCTACTAACTTGGCGTTATTTCCAAAATTAATTTCTCTTCATATATTCAGTTGAAAGGAGGCAGGACTTGGCCTATTTTGAGAGTTGCAGAGTTGTAAGAATAGGCCCCTCGTGTATGTCAGCGCGTGAAGTTCATGCGTGACTGAGGGAGGTGGGGTTATCAGCTTCAAGAAGCTTACGCAGAAAGAAAGAAAGCATGAATGAAATAAATAAAATTAAATTAAATTAAAATGAAGTTCTCTTTCCACGTGGCCACTCAAAAAGAGAATCCAATGACTTGGCCGTCTTATCAAATGTATCTGTGACTCCTCTATTTTATCGCCTTCTTCTCGTTTCGTGATACGAAACTCACAATTGCCTCCTCATTCTCTCGCATCTTCATTTTTCATTTTCCTTATATTGGAGAAAAATCTCCATTTAATTTTTTTTTTATTATTGAGAAATATCAGATATATTCTTACATACAGAAATTAGTTGTACCTGAGAGGATGTTATATGTAAAAAGTACCTGTACTTTTATTCAGATTGTTGTGGCCAATAAAATTTTTAAACATGAACTTTTTATATTTTTTCATTTAGTAATGAACTGTTTTCTTCTTTTTTTTTAATATGAGCACATAAACAAATTTTAACCTTACTTTCACAATGTATTTTTTTCTAAAGCCTGAGGTGACAGATACTCTATTAAATATATAAAATTGAAAAAAATAAAATCACATGAACTTATGAATTGTACAATGCATATCCATAATTTAAAAAAATTATTTTTTTTCAAAAATTTACAATAACTATTAATTTATTTTTTATTTTTAACTAAAAAACTAATAAGAGCCCGAGCAAAACTTTTATGTTAAAAGAGTCAAAACTCCCATTGGAATTTAGATGGCTGTTTGATTGACAGGGAAGAAATGGAGATATTGTAAAAGAGACGGGGGTAAAAGGGGAAAATAGGAAAAGACAGGAGAGAAAGAAGAAAAAGGCGAGAAAATGGAAGAGAAGGTGGGGTCTGAGGAAGGGAGGGAACCCAACCCTACCAAATTGCCCTTTTTCTCAAATACCAGTCAGTCAGTCTCTCATTAGCATTTATACTTTGCGTTCCCCCAACCTTACTTCCTTTCTCGCTCTCTCGCTCTCTCTCTCTCTCTCTCTATGACCACACTTTCACTCTTCGCTTCGCTTCTGCTATAGCTTGATGGGCAAGTACATGAGGAAGGCCAAAACCTCTGGCGACGTCGCTGTTATGGACGTCTCTCAGTCCTCCTCCTTCGGCGTTTGTACCCGTGCCAAAACCCTAGCTCTTCAGAAATCTCAGTCTCAATCCACCTCTGGTTCCTATCTTCAGCTCAGGAGTCGCCGCCTTGAGAAGCCCCCTGTTTTGATTCCCGCCAATACCCATTATTCCAAGCGACAGAGGCAGGCTTCTAAGGACACCGTCGCTGTTCAAAACCCTAAATCAATTCCTACTACCAGGGCCAGTTCCAGGCTCCGACACGGTTCCGTGGCCTCTGAATCTAATGCTTCGCTGTCGCTGGGCCGCGTGAGCAGCAAGGAGGATGGTCAGAGACCCGAGGAGGCTTCTTGTAAAGTGTTGGTTAAGGAGGAGGGGGTTCAGGAGACCCATGAAAATGTTGATGTTGGCGTTGAAGAAGCTTCTTTTGGAGAGAATGTTCCGGAAATTGAAGGTAGAGAGAGGTGGGTTTTTTTGGCTTCACAGCGAAAAAATTATTATTTGGTTTCCTTTGTTCTTCCGTTTTAGTTGCCCCTTCTCACTCTTCAATACTTGTCATCCTAAATTTGAACGGTTTATTTTGTTGTTTTGATTTCCATGTTAGGTAGCAGGGTAGAGAAAAAGAAATTTGGAAACGAATTTCATGATTTTTTTTTTAGTGTTGTTTAGGGAAGGTGGAAAATTTTGGGTCAATTCGAGATCTCTGGCTGTTTATCTTTCGATTACTTTTTATTTCGGGGAAAACATAGCTTTTCTGAGGTTGCAATCATTGTAAATTTCCTCTCCCGTCGTGCATAATTATTTTATTGTGAAAAGAGTATGAAAAGTTGGCTCCTTTTTTGCCCTTTCAATTTCCCCGGTTATTCTCTTGGGTGCAAATGCAAAGGAAGAAACAAACAAATTAACAGAGAGGAAATTGGAATTGAACATGGAGATTTCAACAACTCTGTGATTATATTTAATTCCTTCTTTCTTAAATCCCCTAAATTTTGAATCATATTGCCTTGCTTTTTGCCTCGAGGCAACTTTCAACTCAAATGAACCCTGTAAGTAAAATAATTTCAATGAAAGAAGAAATTGTTTCTTGCTTTATTGCTAATTCACCTTTCCTGGTAGCCTGCCCTCTGTTTCTCGCTGAAGCAAGGAGGGGAATATTATCATTTGATCCGTTTATCCTGTGTGCTGTAATTAAGTACGAAATTTGAGCAGATTTTTCATTTTTGTTATCCTTTTTGGCGCGCTTGTGTTGTTTTTACCGACCTTCTCTTTAAAAGATTTTCAAGTTCAAAATTTCACTAGTTCTATTCCTTACATGCGTTCTTGTTCGTGCGTCCCCCTTTTTTTTTCAGTGTCTGGGAAATCGGGAGTATATTTTATGAAGTGAGCTATGATTCAGGTTTATTGCAAAAAATCGTTTTTATATTTTTATTTTTTGGGGGGGGGGTAATCGGGCTGTTTTTCCGTTGTTTCTTTTTCGTTTTTCCTTCCGTGAATTTTTTTCATTGTTATAATTTATTTTCCTTTTTATTTCTCTGAATACTTTTCTTTTCTACAAATCTTCTAATATTGTCCCATCTTTATGTGTTGTCAGGGTAATGTGTTTGTACCTTCGCCTGATACTCTGAAAACCCTTCCTATTCACTTGCAGTTTTTCGTTTTTCCATTGTTTTCCCCGCGGAAAAGTATTCCCCGGATGCTCTTTAACATTAATGCTTGACGGTTATTTTCATTTTCTTCTTTTAGTATATCTGTTAATTGCACTATGGGTTAGTAACTAAAGATTCTCTGCTCTCTTCTCAATTTGATGTTTCCATTCATTTTCCTGTGGAATTGATTGTATTTATTTCCTTGATAACGGTTGATGCCATTGGAGTTGTATTTTATAATAATTATGATGGTCTTTATTTTGACAATGTGTGAATCAAAGCCACTAAGTTTATCACGTCATTTCTTTTCTTTAAACTATCTCATAATTCGATGTAGAAGGGATAACTGTGTGGTTGCAGAAGGAGGGAGCTCTACCATTTGATGTGCCATTTTCTTCCCCCCTATGTAAAACTTGATATATGTGGAATCATTCATTTGTGGAATCTTTGACATACATGCATCAAGTTGCTTATCCTTTTCTTCTTGTGGTACTTGCCAGTGCTTATGGTTTGCATCAATACTACTTAGTCTCATTGTTTGTCATTATTTGCAACAGGAGCACTAGAGAATCCACTCCTTGCAGCTTGATAAGGGACCCAGACATTGTCCACACCCCTGGTTCAACGACAAGGCGTACTTGCTCTGCTGAAGCTAATCGAAGGTCAGAAACTACAACAAGAAGGCACATTCCAACTGCTCGGGAGATGGATGAATTCTTTGCTGATGCTGAAGAGGTGCAGCAAAGGCGATTTGTTGAGAAGTATGCTTTTGTGCTATATATTTTTGTATTTTCTTTGTGTCTTCTCCCAAAGACGCAGGTATATTCTATCTCAATGAGCTAACATATCCCTCGTGGGTTTGATTGCAGGTATAACTTTGATCCTGTGAATGACAAGCCGCTCCCTGGACGTTATGTGTGGGAAAAATTGGAACCGTAGAAGGCTAGTCTTAGCGTTCCATCAAGAACTCTTTTCCTGCACATTCTCTGGCTGATCTAGATTAATAGGAACTCTGAAGTAGCAGGGTTAGATTTAGTTGAAACGGTGGTGGTGTTATTTCCATTTTCCATCGCCCCCTTTATTTTACTTGTAAAGAAAGTAGGGCTGTCAAGATGTGTAGACTAATGGTCTGTAACATAACAGAGGTGAGGTGATGATGATTTACGCAACAATACAGAATCTAGAGTCCTTTGTCTAACAGATCATCTGAGAGGGGAAGGGAAAGAAGATGTAGGTTGTAGTGGGGTTAGGGACCAGTGAAATTAATTAGGTGGGTATGAGGTACAGGAATTTACTTAGGTTTCTCTTGTTCTTGTATTTTCCTCCCCTTCTTTGTCTATACTTGTACTGATGGAACCTGAACAAAATTCTCTTTAATAAAGATTGCCCATTTCCCCCTCTTCACGTGTCTCTTACTCTCTCTGTTCTGCCTTTTATATATTGGCTTTCACTTCATGCCTGCCAGACTTGGTACCTTTCATTTGGAGACACATTCCTAAATGGACATGGTTTTCAGAAGACAGGTAGATTGAAGACAAAAGCCGAGTCATGAGTGGACGTGAAAGCATATCAGAAGTGGATTTTACTGGGGAAAAAGTTTCTGTAACTGTATGTTTATCTCTTCATGATTAGTTCATTGAATTTTCAGCTGTTGGCCTCTCTCAAGATTGCGGAAACCTGCCAGTTGACACTTTGAGAATTTAATTGGTTTGTTTAATATTAGTGGTGGGGTTGTGCAACTAGTGGGCATATTGGGATGTCCTTGTCTTCTCTGCAATCAAGTCTCCAGAGAAAGCTTCCTTCTTCAATGAAATGACATCAATTGGGGGGCTTTATGCAAATTTGTTAAAGATGAAGGATGAGGTAGAAAATGACTCGATTTAATAGTGTGACATCGGGTGCGAGAATTTTGGCTTTATTTTCTGGGAGCTGTTTCTGGGGAAGCAACCTGAATCTCTCTGGCTGACGGATGAAGAGAACACACGAGTCACTATGGTTCCTCTTTTGTAAAACAACCAAGCAAGGTCCTGAGAACTCAGGAACGTGTTTTTGAACTTGGTAAAAACCAGAAGGCAAAGGTTGCAAGTGTTTTTTGCACACGGATGATGCAATAAATTGACAAGATTTCTTTGAATGCGTGTCTTTCAGTATCAATTTCAGTATTATTTTAAATTTGGAATTGTCCATTTTGGATAATTGTCCTCTCTTCTTCTTTCTTTCTTTTTTTTTACTGGGTAATAATAAAGGAATCTACATTATATCCTTTTCTTTACCTCCTTTTTACATCCTTTTCTTTGTAATGTATTGAGAAATTGATTTTTTTTTTTTTGGCTTGAAAGAGAAATATGCTTATATGCATTTCAAAGAAAAAGATATAAAAAATAGGTAAAGAAAAGGATGTAATATAGACTTATAATAAAGGGCTTTTTAAGAACGAGAAAGAGAAAAAGAAAATAGAAGAAAATAGGAGGATCTAGCGTCTGAAAGGTACTGGGAAAAAAAAAAGAAGGGAATTCTAATGATTACAATGGGGAGTGACATGGATTTCAGTCATTTATTGGGAAGCATGCGTATGGGTGAGTAGCAGAGGAAGAGGACGGACTGGTTTCAGTTTCACCAGGTGGTCTTCTATTCCATCATCATCTATTCCCTCAAAGTAAAAGGGACTAAGCATGTTAAATTCAAAAATCTGGAGACTGGTTTGACGAATTTACCCCTGGATGGCAGTTAAAGAAAAGCAAGTGGGGCTCTGTTTCAAGGACGCAATCAAATGAGTAGTTGAAGAAGGCTCCAATCCATGAAAAGCTGTCTGTACCAGGCGGATGAATAAAGGATGCCTACCCTCCATCACATTCTCAGACCCATAAACGTATTATTAATATAAATATCATAGATGACTGAAACATAAGGATTTGGTATAAATAATGCCTCTTATAACAAGGATAAGAGTGAGTAAGATAATGCATCTTTGTTAGTAGTGAAACAGGAAAGAGAGGGGATGATAAGACGTGGGGTTTGGGAATAAAAGGGATTCATCAATTCCCGAAGGAATCTGTTGACAAATACTAGTCGTTAACTCTATTATCAGTAGAGAGGGTTATAGGCTGAGTAGGTAGCAGTAAGTAGTAGTGCTAGTACTTAATAATCTCTGTTTGAAAATGAGGTGAAATCTATACGCATTTACTGCTCCAAATGCCAGTCTGTGTTACTGTTCAAAAGAGCATTCATGGGTGTTATGACTCATGAGTGTTCGTGGAAAGAAAGCAGTCTGTCTGATACTCATACTCCCTCTCGTTCTTTTTTTTTTTTTCTTTTTTTTAACTAATATTCTCTCTTTAGTTAAGATCTTTTTTATTAATAACAATCCCCTTTTTATCTTAAAAAAAAACTTTCTATTTTACCTTAATTGAATACATGCCTTTATAATATTTTCCTAAATCTTTATTATAAAACACCAACTAATAAATTTATATAGATTTTTTTATAAGGCACTTGTTTATTCTTAAGGAACATTAATTATTTGTTTCCATTCATATAGGCTTATGATTAATAAATATAGTGGGTGAGAGTAATAATTAATATTATATTATATTTTAGTACAATTAATAAGGGTAATATTGACAATTACTTAAATTCTAGGATAATTTTATTGGTTTTAACTGTTTTTATTAGTTTGTGATAATTGTTAATTAATATATTATAATAAGATGAAAAGAAGTAATTACTATCTTACATGCATTGATTGAGAACAAGGAAATTCCTCCAATTAGCATATTTCTACAATAAATTATACTGATTTCATATTTTTTTTTTCTAAATTTCTCTTATTTCCACCCATTACCTCTCCACATTAAATTTTCACTCATTATCTCTCCTAAACCCACTTTGTGATTTTTTGACCAAAAAAAATAACACCTCTTTGTGAGTAAGGGTATGATTGGAAGAAAACTGCATATATTACATAATTATTCCTTTTTACTAAATCTAACTATCATTTTGATCCACATAAAGGAGGTAGTTATTACTTATAAAAATGACCAGATGAAGTAAGCCATATGGCCATTTTTTTCAAAATCATACGCTCCCTCTCATCATTTGTTCACCCCCTCTTTTCTCTTCCCTTCATTTATTACCATTCCCTTTCTTACATTTCTGTGACTGTGGGGTCCCCCATCTAATATTTTTTTTTTTTTTAAAAAAAAAAGTGAAATCTCTTGAGAGAAATTGGAGAAAGCAAAAATTTTATTTATGAGAAGGATTTTTTTTAAAAAAATTATACACAAAAAGCTTTGGCTTATTAGAATATGTCCCACATTAAATACGTAGCCATTCAATTAAGAACATATGAAAGATGAGATATGTCCTATCATTTAATTAACAGTGTTTGGTATGGGGGGAGGGAGGACATCTACCAAATTGTTATTAATGAGAAGAATTTTTTGTTGTTGTTGAGAGTGTATTTTTTTAATATTGGGAAGTTTTTATGAGCAATTTGATCAATGAGATAAAAAATTTCCCTCCCTCCCTCGTCTCAAACCAAACACGCCCTAAATCATTCTCATAAAACAAGCAACATCAACCTACACATATGTAATTCGACAAATTCAACATGGCTCTAGACTTATTTTCATTACAATATAAGTATATGAAACAACTTTTAATTTGTTTTGTCTTATGTAACATTTCAAGACTTTGCTCTCGATAATTTTTACTTTAGGGCCTATCACCTCTCACCATCTTAAAACATGTCAAGAGGAGTTGATATGTATGGGTACCCTTACAAGATGTTTTTCATTCTCCTCCCTAACCAACGTAAGATTTCACTCCTTACATGATTGTGCTTAGTATTGTGATTCCAAATAATCACGCAGGTCTTCCTCTACAATAAAATATGGGAATTTCCCAGTTTCCACAATCCCCTACGTACGTTGTGGTCTTTAGGCAGAGGCAGTGATGCTGCATGTGCTGAAAATCTGTTATACCCAACCATTTGCTGGCACCTCCTTAGTGATGAATTTCAAAACATTTTCAGACCTTTTTTTAATATGAAACACTGCACATTCAGAATTGTGCAAATTATAAACAATTGGATACAAAATATAGATATTACGCAGAATATTCTATGATTCTGTGAGTTTATTCTGCATACAGAGATGGTTTTTAAGTGCACATGCTTGTGATGATTAAGGAATATTCTCCATGAATATATAATTAATCTAATCCCCAAAAAGATATTTCAACCAGAACCACCTCATCACTACACTCCTTTGCATTCAGAGTTCGAATATTACAATCTCTCTCACACACGCAAAAATATGGCCGTTTGATCATTTGTTTGGCTTATTGAAAAACCATAGCGTGTACGTATGAGAGAGAGAGAGAGAGAGAGAGAGAGAGAGAGAGAGAATATGGTAGTTGAATAATTTTTTAAAAGGACAAGTAAAAATATTATTACTAGTATATGTAAAATATAAATTTAAAAATGTTCACACGGACTTTCATGTATGATTAAGTTCATTAAGCTGGCACTTTTTGATTGGTTAGTGTGCTCTCAGAGTAACCCAAGAATGTATCTATTCTATACAAAGGGACAAAAGCGGAAGAAATTAAAAAAAGCTTAAAACAAACTTCCATGGATGACACAGGGGATTCATCAAACATGCTGATTTAATTTACCCTTTAATTAATTGTTGTGTGGTGGGATTTTTAATGTTTATTTGTAACAACACACACGAAGGAACGAAACTACCGACTTAGGATAAGACACACCCAAATCAATTAAAATCCTCCTACAAAATTAACAAAACCACATTGGCACAAAAATGTTGAAATCAAACATTAATCAACGAGTCAAAAATATTGCCTTGTAAGTTTTTTCAAGCTCAATTTTATCTCGGAAGTCTAAAGGTGGAGTAATGTTAACATTTTCTGTTAAAAAACTAACGTTAACCGTTAACTTTGTTAAAAAGTTATCTATAAGTAATCTTTTTAAGTATTTGTTAGGTTTGAAGGTGTGGTCTCATGTTGGCAAGCTTCAAGATCCAAATAACGTAAACCAGGGCAAGAAAAAATCAATTAACGTGTAATGGTCAATTAGGGTGGAAAAAACAGGTTTAATGTCCCTGTCTATGGATCAAACTCAGGTGGACTAAAAGTGAAGCCCAATAAATTTTAGAAATTGGGCCTATTTAAGCCCATCGATTCACTGTAAGCACCCAATGATAACGAGAATTTGATTTGATATCTGAAATTTTAAGGGCTAAGAAAAGTCCTCCTCCCATCCTTATTTAATTGAAGAGTTAATTTGATTTTAAGTATAAAATATATTTTTTATATTTGTTTTTTTTTTCATTTACATATATTTATACTTCCTCAACAATAACTAATTAAGAAAAATATTTAAAAAGTTAAAAAAGATAATTAAAGTGTTTTTAAAAAAAATGTCGTATTAACCAATTTTACTAATTCAATTAAGTAAATACGTATTAAATTAAGAAACGGGATATCACATAGGATGCTGACTGTAGAATGCATTATATGAACGATAATTAAAGTGTTTTAAAAAAAATGTTGTATTAACCAACTTTACTAATTCAATTAAGTAAATACGTATTAAATTAAGAAACGGGATATCACATAGGATGCTGACTGTAGAATGCATTATATGAACGATCAGGGGAACACAAACCCATGAGGATTTACAATAAAAAACAAAGTTTTTGGATTTGACAAAGGATCACATGATTCGGAAACGAATAATTGAAAGAATACTATTGTTGAGTACTGAAATTCATGTTCATATTTTAAAAGAGAATAAATATGTAAATAGGTTAGCCTGTGTAAACATTAAATAAATATAAAGAGTACAATTTATAAATATTATGTTTTGAATACTATTTAAAAGCTTACATTTATATAGGTTTTGATAGACTCAAAATATACAAGATCTATTTATGGCTTTTAAGACCTGTAACATGAGGCCTTTTTTAAAAACATACAATGTAAGTAAATTTTTAAAAAGGCTTCAAACTCGACTAAGTCCTGTGAAGGTTTAAGCCTAAGTCTAAAAAAAATCCAACATTCAGGTTCATGTCCAAGCTCAAACCTCCTACCCATTACAAGCTCGGCCTTGTTTAGTCAAAACCTGACTTAAGTAGTGTTTGGAAACTCTCAAAACCTATATTTCAAACGTGAGTTTGCGTAAATTGAGATAAAACTCTTTTCACATATCTTATAAATCCCAAAAACTACTTTTAAAAACTAATCCAAACAGGGACTTGATCTCACTTAACATATTTCCATATCTAACACGAGACAACTCATATAAGTCGTTCCTCACACATTTCAAGCAATAGACGGTGTTGGTGAAACACCCAAACATTTTCTATAACTCACCGTTAACTTCATTTTCTGACAATTGCCTCAATCGATATAACATTAAGCCTGATATCCATCAAACTCGTGTGTGTAAAAACTAAAAACCATGGCATGTTTTAAAGTACAGTTTCAGGAAGCTCCTTATGAGTTTGGCACGGACTTCCAATGCATTGGACGGCTCTATTCAGATTTTGAGCTAAGTTAATATAAATCTTCAATGGAATATTTACCTGGGTACTTATTATTTTGCCCTCATTGAACCATCACTTGGTATAAACCCATTTCTTATAATTTTAACTAAATTGAAATACAATGAACTTTAACTCAATCCCTATGATTTCAACTACTTAAAGCCTTAGTCCATAAGTTTCATAAATATATAGTTTTTAAAATATAGGAACTATTATTTTAATTGGTTAGGTTATAAAAACTAAGCTGCATTAAGTAAAAGTGCAAGAGATAAGCTATAACTAAATCAAAATTATAAGGTTTGAGATAAAATTTATGAATTAAATTATAGTCAAGTTAAAATTATAAAGATAAAAATACCCCCCCTCTAGTTCTTAATGTATGACTTTTTGGTCTTAAATGTAAAATATATCTCTCTCATTTATCCATTTTATCTATTCGGAGAATTAAAAAAGATGATTGTGGTATTTTAACAATAAAGTATGTAATATTAATATTAAATAAATTTCTTAATTTAATCAAATTATATAAATATAGTCAAGGACCGGTGATTTTTCCATTAACATAGGCATACCGTCTTGAAATTGAGTTTTTTTTTTTTCCCAAACAAAAAACTGAGCAGATCAAACGAGCTCGTTGCTGTATTTCAAAGTAGTAGCCAAGTTTAGGTTGCCTAGCCCAACCCAACCAATCATGCCCCTGGTTCACAAGCCCACAAAAATTTAAAATGAAGTCATTGGACCAACAAACTCCTCAGCCTCTCCTTTGATCCATCGTTGAATGCATGTTGAATATATAAATAATAGATATATATGTACCAACAACAAGCACATATCTAATGGCGATAGTGCTCTCTAAGAAAAATAGCTCTGCTCTGGTTCCCTCTTCGACGGAAGAGGAAGATTTGGTCATCAAAAGTTCTAAAAAGCTAAAGAATGAGGAGTCTCGCAGCATCGCGGAAGATTGGCCAAAGCTGGGTCACTCAGAAAAGCATCTATGGGAAGCTGGTCCATCCTTTGCCGATAAGCTTAAAGGCATAAATAATTCTAATGGAGTCTCCATGGCTGAAGATAATGCCTTGTCTGACAATCCCATTTCTGATTGGGAAAATTGATTACAGGGCCCAAGGAAGCAAAATAATTACAAAAAAGGCCCAAGAAACATTAACATGCTAGAAAAGGCCAATCTTTCTTTCTTCAGTCTTTGTCGAGCCGCCAAACGGCTGTCGAACAGAATTGTAGAGTCCATAGTATCTCTTCCTGAGTCTAAAGAGAAAGAACGCCTCATTAACAACAAAGTATAAGAGGTGTCTCAATCTTATAAGACCCTAATCTTTAGGTATATTCCTCAGATTACATCTATCCCCTTGTGTCAGGGAATAAGGTGGATGCCATCCTGGAAGGCAGGCCTTTTCTGGCATTTTTTCAAAAAAAAGTGTACGGACATAGTTGCTAATTGCTACAGATGTAGTTGTTAATTAGACTAATTTAGTTGTTAACGGGGACTGATATAGTTGTTAACCGCTACTGATGTAGTTGCTAACGTTTTTTGAAAAAATGTCAAAAAAGGCCCGCCTTTTCTGGCATGTGAATGTTTCTTGGGCCTTTTTTGTAATTATTTTGCTTCCTTGGGCCCTGTAATCAATTTTCCCTTTCTGATTCCGATGTCGAAGGCTCTGAACCTCTTTGCACGATTGTAGAAGACCCAAACCGTAACTTCCCTTCATTTTCATTCTCTGCAAAAATGAAAAAGAGACTATACAAGGCTTGGCAGAGGGCTCTGATAGTCAAACTGCTAGGGAGAAATATCGGGTATAAGTTGCTCCTGTCGATTCTTCAGTCTCTCCGGGCAAAGAGAGGTGTCATAAGCTTGATCAATATAGGCAACGGCTTCTTCGTGGTCAAGTTCTCCAACCAGGATGATTACTCTAACGCCTATACCGGTGGTCCATGGATGATTTTCGATCACTATTTAATTGTTCATCCATGGGAGCCCCTGTTCAATCCTTGGTCTGCTTCTATTGATAAAGTTGTCGTATGGGTGAGGATGCCGAGAGTCTTTTTGGAATACTATGATAAAGAGGCATTAACTTTCATTGGTAATAGAATCGGAGAAATCGTTAAGATAGATATAAATACTTCTTGTCAGCTCAGGGGCCACTACGCCAGAATTTGTGTCCTGGTTGATCTAAACAAGCAACTCATGGCTGGTTTTTCTCTCGATGGTTAGGATTACTTCGTTGAATATGAGGGCCTTCATTCTCTGTGCACTAATTGTGGAATATATGGCCACAGATTAGAGGAATGCAAAACAGGGGTTGTAAATGCCGAAATTGATCTTAATAATTCTGTTACTCAGTCTGATGGTATCTCAGATGGCACTTGTAAGGAGGATACTAAGAAGCATGATCAAGATGTTTGGAAGGTGGTCCAAAAGCCAAGCCGTCTAAAACGCGCCGGAAAAGGGAAATCTTCTGTTAATGTCTGGCAGGATCTCACCGGTACTAGATTCGAGGTGTTGGCGACTGACCTTGCAGGTGAAATGGTAAAGAGTGATGATGACGTCGGTGGTGTTCAGAGTGGCGGCAATGGACAAGGTGAACATCGGGAAAATACCAGTGTACGAACGAACAGAGTTAGAAAGGAGGGAGAACAAAAGAAAGGAAAGCCTAAGCATAAAGGTCTGACAAAGATGAAGAATATGGAGTTGACCATCAGGTAGGAGCAGTCACAAATGAAACACTCTAGAGAATCCCTCCTCCCAATGACTAAAAGCAAAGATTCAATGTGTCTAATGTATGAGAAATCCAAAAAAGAGACTCTGATGGATCAATTAATTAATGTGGCTTTGCAGGGAGAGACAGCAAAGGATATCTTGATGGAAGATCAGGAAAAGGGTGAAGGTCCTCCTGTAGATGACAGGTCTAACCAGCTTGTATCTGACCTCTCTCCTCCCTTCCATCTTGACCCAGGTAAATCTGGGCCTCTTGTCGGCCCTTCAGGTAAGTTTTGGGCCGAGCCTAGTGAAGAGGATCCAAACTGTGAAATGGTTCCAGAGACTCCTATTGATCAACAAGCCCAGTCTGATAGGGCCCTTGATCAGCGATTTTAGATTCACGTTTTCCTGTGCAATCTGCTTTCATTTATATTGTTTATTGATTTTAATGGATTTAATTTTTTATTGGAATTGTAGGGGGGCTTGCGCTAAAAGCCTAACCCATAATTTACACACAGCTTGCCACGGAGTTCAGCCCTTGATCATTGTGCTATCTGAGACTAAATGCAATTCTGTCTGTCGTTTTTCAGGGATGAGGAAGTGGGGGTACGATGGTCTTTCTTTCATCCCAAGTTCCGGAAGATCGGGTGGCATGGTCGCCTTCTGGAGGAGTGATTTAATTTCTGTTTTGGAGCTCCACAAAGATCCTCAATTTTTCCATTTTCGATGCAATATCAAGGGCCAGATTCCATTTTATCTTACATCAATCTACGCCATCCCCAATTCTAATCACAAGAGGGTCCTATGGCAAGAATTGCTAAGTATTTCATCTTCTATTCTAGATCCCTGGGTGATTATCGGCGACTTTAACGATATCTTATCTTCTACTGAAAGGGCTGGAGGTTCTGGTTTTAATGACTACAGGGCTAAACTTTTTCATGATCGAATTAGGGACTGCAGGCTATCTGATATTGGCTTCAGTGGTCCTCGTTTCACCTGGTGAGGCCCCCGTATGAATGGTTATTCCCGGCTTTATGAGCGTCTTGATAGAGCCTTGTCTAATGAAGCCTTCCTCTTAAGTTATTCGGCCTGCTCTGTTCAGGTATTGCCTCAGATTAAGTTTTCTGATCACAATCCTATCTGTCTAAAAATCGTTGACAGTGCTTCTGAATTTTCTAATTGTAGACCCTTTCGTTTTGAGGCAATGTGGACCAAACATGATCAATATAAAGATTTTCTTATCAGCTCATGGTTCAATGATGGTAATTTAAATGAATCTCTTGCTTAGTTCCAAGTCTCAATTAGGCACTGGAATAAGGAAGTCTTTGGTTATATTGAAAAATAGAAACATGTTATTTTGGCAAGATTAGGTGGTATTCAAAAATCCTCTTCTTATCCTCACTCTGCTTTTCTATGCAACTTGGAGCTTAATCTGCAATCTGAGTTAGATAGGTTACTGAAGCTTGAAGAAATCAAATGGTTTCAGAAATCTAGATCTGTCTGGATTACAAAAGGAGATAGTAACATAAGATTTTATCACCTAAAAACGAAAATGAGCCAAAGACGAAACAGAATTATTTCCCTCAGAAATGATAATGGCATTTGGATTGATAATGAAGAGGATTTGAAGTCTCTAGTTCTCAACCATTTCTTCTCCCTATACAGAGCTGACACAGAATGCTTACCTGTTTTAAATACAAGGTCTAATTTTCTAGTTCTTGATCCGGCATCTCTAGAAAATCTTGCTTCTGCTCCTGGTGATGAAGAAATTAAAAATGCAATTTTCTTTATGGGTTGTACCAAAGCTCTCGGTCCTGATGGTTTCCCTCCCTTATTCTATAAATCCAACTGGGATACGGTTGGTCCTGCGCTCTGCACTTTCGTCAAAGATGTTTTTCATGGAAATATCTCTCTGAAGGACTCCAACAAGACCCTTATTACCCTCATCCCTAAACGATATATCATTGAATTTGTAGCTCATCTAAGGCCCATTTCTCTTTGTTCAGTTCACTACAAATGTATAACCAAGATTATTACTCTACGGCTGAAAACTGTTATGAATAGATTGATATCGCCTCATCAGACCAGTTTTATTAAGGGGAGGCATATTCAAGACAACATACTTGTGGGTCAAGAAATCCTTCACATAATGACCAAGAACAAAAGTAAGAAGGGCTTCATGACTATGAAGATCGATCTTGAGAAAGCATTTGATAGGATCCATTGGGAATTTCTTCAACAGGTTCTTCTTGATGCTGGTTTTAACCGTCCATTTGTCAACCTTGTCATTTCTTGTGTTTCATCTGTGACCTATAGTGTTCTTTGGAATGGAAATCAATCTGAATATTTCTCTCCTTCTAGAGGCTTGCGGCAAGGTGACCCAATCTCTCCTCTCTTATTTGTTTTATGTATGGATAGGTTGTCCCACATTATCTGTGATCCTGTAAATGACGGAAGCTGGAAACCTATTCATGCATCCAGAGCAGGTCCTGAAATATCTCATTTGCTATTTGCTGACGACTTACTCTTATTTGGAGTAGCTTCTGAAAATCAAGCTACTTGCATGTTACAATGCTTAGAAAAATTCACTATGGCATCTGGGGGGAAGGTTAATGTCTCTAAATCCTCCCTCTTCTTCTCACCAAAAGTTCCTATTCCTACAAGGCAAAGGATAAAAGAATTGTCTCAAATGCATATTTTCTGCGAAATAGGCAGATATCTCGGTTTCCCGCTCACGAGGAACAAGAGGCCTAGAGAAAATTTCCAATATGTCATTGATTGTGTCCGCTCAAAGCTTGCTAATTGGAAAGCTAATTGCCTCTCAATTGCTGGGAGGATCGCTCTTGCCAAATCGGTTTTGAGTACCATTCCCTTATACCCTATGCTTGTTGCAAAATTGCCCTCAAGCATCAGTCTTGAGGTGGAGCGGCTTCAAAGAAATTTCATTTTGGGTCACGATGATAACACTAAACAATTTCACCCAGTAGGATGGGATCAACTCACCAGGCCAAAAGATTATGGAGGCTTAGGCTTCAGGAAATTGTGCTCACTCAATCGAGCTTGCGGTGCCAAACTTGCTTGGCAATTAACAATGGGGGCATCCGGTCTGTGGGCCGATATGTTACAGTGCAGATACATGTATAGAGAAGGAGATTCTTTATTTTCCTTCAAATCAGGTGACTCAAAGTTGTGGAAATTCATTTGTTCCCAAAGAGACACTATAAATTTAGGAACTCGATGGCAAATTAGAGATGGGAAAATGGTTAGCTTTTTCAATGATAGCTGGCTGATTAGTGGGAAGAATTTAAGAGAATTCTACATCAGATCACTCACGCCGGAAGAGTCTCTTTCTTCAGTCTCTGATTGGGTGAAAGACGGTGCATGGGATCTCAACAATCTATCTTCGATAGTTGATTCATCCATTATTCAACGTCTTTCTGCTGCCTTATCGCCCAGAATTAATGCGGGAAATGATATTTTAATATGGGGGCCAACAACTGATGGTGCTTTCTCTATCAAGAGTGCTTATTTTCTCATTGAGCAAAACCACCCCCATTTAAGGCACAATCTGTTTAAACTCATTTGGAAATGGTCTGGAGCTTAGAGGATCAGAGTCTTTCTTTGGATAGTCTCCCTCAACAGGCTTCCAACTAATGAATGGAGGAGTTCATGGTCTCAATCCTCTCCTTTTTGTGGCTTTTGCCACAATGAAATTGAAGATATTCTTCACATTCTTCAAGACTGTCCCTATGCCAAAGGTATATGGTTGAAGCTTCTTAATCCTGACTTTGTCTCCTCCTTTTTTCGTGCAGGTTTAAGAGATTGGCTATCTTTGAATTTGAAAGGCAAAATAGGCAAAGATGTCAAATCTCACTGGAGCTTACTTTTTGGTGTTGCATCTTGGAAGCTGTGGAGTTGGCGGAATCAATCCATTTTTACTGACAATTTTGTTAGGCCCAGCAACCCTGATATTTTTATTGCTCACTCATGGAGAAATTTTGTCTCTCTAAATGAACCGCTTCCTACCCTACATTCCTTAGATTCTTTGCAGTCCCCTACTTGGCATAAGCCACCTGCAAGCTGGTATAAGATCAATGTGGATGGAGCGGTTGGCCTGCGCTCAGGGAAGGCAAGATGCGGTGGTATAATCAGAGATGATAAAGGGTAGTGGTTCGCTGGTTTCTCTAAGGAAATTGGGATCTGCATTGCACCAACAGCTGAGGAATGGGGTGTCTTCGAAGGCTTGTCTCTTGCTTGGGATCTCGGACTTAGAAAGCTCATTCTTGAATGTGACGCAAGTGAAGTCATCAACACCCTTAATTTGGAGAACCTTCATCATGACAACCTGCTGGTTTCGAAGATAAAGGATCTATTACGAAGGAATTGGCAAGTTCAACTTCGACACATTCCTAGAGAGATCAATCGGGTAGCCAACGCTCTTGCTAAGATGGGAATATCAAAGTCTTCAATTTGGAATGTTTGCCCTATGTATCTCAGATCATGGGTTGAACAAGAGATCTTGGGATTAATTTCCCCTTCTATGTAACTTTTTTCCTTTTATTGTAATTTCATCATCTTTAATATAAAAAATATATATATATATATATATATATATATATATATATATATATATATATATATATATCTATGTGTGTGTGTGTGTGTACCAATAGGTTGGCACAAGTGGTAAGCGGTGAATTCCTGATTTCGAGTTCGAGCCCTGTGAATACAGACCTAAGTCAGATCCTAATTAGTTAGGGCGAAGCTCTGGATATTGGATGTGCAAAAAAAAAAAAAGACATATATGTGGAGCATCTATAATTTATACTCAATTATAAAGAATAAGATGGGCAGGCAGTTAAAAAAACTACCTAAATACATGTTTCTTGTTTTTTAAATTTTCAGTATATTACAAGAGTTTAAACTTTTCACTTGATCTTTATCGCCCAAGCTAACATCTTCACTGAAAGAAAAACTAAATCAAGGAATGCCATCCTTTTTATATATTTTTTTGCCGGAATTTCTAGAGATAAAGATTTTTTTTTTTTTTGTTTAAAAAGAGAAGCTTGGCCTGTGAAGAAAGCAAGCTATCTTGGTAACATATATTTTGAATTTGCAGTTTAGTCCCTCTCTTTACAAAGAAGCCCTCTTTCTTATGTTGAAAGTAAATTTTCGATTCCAATGAGCTTTGGTAAGGTTTTGAATCTTTCTTTTTTGAACCTGAAACACAGTCTTTTGCCAGGCTTATTTGGGATGATCCATAGAACTCTATAAGTAACTTTTCAATTGAAGTTTACAGAATATGAGGTAAGTATGTGAGAGAGGTTTTGTCTCAACTTATGTGAATAAGTCATAAGCTCCTATAAGTAGCTTTTCATAAGCTATTCCAAACGAGCACGAGTGACCCTTCATTTTCACTGCATGAAACATGGTGACCGCAGTTGTAAGTTCCAGTGAGCAGCCTGAATTTACTCATATCCTATAATGGTTCTTATTAAATATTAATTATTTATCATAAATTAGGAAGCGACCTGATTTTCCCACAAAAGTTTACCTGGAATCATTTCATCAGCACACAAAAATGATCCGTCTTTTTTTGCACACAAAATGATCCATTTGACATACTATTATAATTACAGGTATAATGAAATGATAATGGATAAATAACATAATATACTATAACATATAGATATTTCAAAATTTTACCATTCGAGAATCGTACATTTAGAAATACTGCCAACCACAATAAATAACTATTAAAAATATGTGCTTATTAATTAAAAAGAAAAACAATAATTTAGTTAAATTATATTTTATATACAAATAAATGGAATTAATTAATCATTATATTTAATATACAAATTCATAAAGTTTAGGACTTTAGGTATGAAATCACTAAGTCCTATGTGAAGTCATTGAAAAGCATAACATATTATGTCTAAAACTCATGGCTCGCAACGGTGACGTTGCTATTACAGAATATACTATATTTTTGTTTTTCTTACTAGTAGGATATTATCTCTCTATCTATAAAAGAAAATAGATAGATATTTTTATTTTATTCAATATATAAATAGTACCTAAGTTGGAAAAAAAACTAGTAGCTAATATTTATTATTGACTGTTGGCAAATTATTTTTTTAAAAAAAATTGAAAAATGATTTATAAGTTAAATATATTATTGGTATGTCTTGTTAGTACATATTAAAGGTTTATTTGGATTAACAGTAGAAATTTATTTTCTAATGTAATCTATATAGTATACGAAGTAAGTTTATGAAACAAGAATTTATTTCAAGTTAAACATATTTTTTTAATACCAATTCAAATTACCCTTTTAAAAAAAAAGGTTTGCCTGCCTGGCTTGGGAAGAAAGCAAACCTCATTAGATCCAGAAATGATATACTTTGCAGTTTAGTCCTCCCTTTACAAACACACTCAAAGCTGAAAGGCGTATCTCTCGTAGGGTTTCGAATCGCCCTCTTCTAAACCCTACTCCCAATCTTTTGATTTCTATCTAAGATCCAAATTCTGAATCGCTATTCATCCATCACACAAAACATGGCTACGACAATTGTTAGCTCCGCGAGCGGTTTGCTGGCGATGCTGAACGAGTCTCATCCTATGCTCAAATTCAACGCTCTCTCTAAGCTGAACAACTTGGTTGACAACTTCTGGCCCGAGATCTCCACCAGTGTCCCCGTCATGTACGCATTCTCTTTCTCTTCACAATGCATGTGCTTGTTGTGTTTTTTTTATTGATGATGTATGAATGAAGTCGCCCCCAATTGACTCACTTGCATATATTCGATGAAATACGGTAATCAACTCAAACGCTCACTATTTTGAAAATAGTCACACGTTAATGACACAAGCCAGATAAATGTAAAATCAAGGCTTTTCATGTGAGAACCCAATTTGCACGAGGAGACAAAGTCTCAACAAGACTGTTGTAATGGGCAATGAATTCAGGAAATTTGTCTGCAATTGTAACTCTGGTCTCTGTTAAGTCGCAGAATCTGCTACCTGTCATGGTAGCTTTATGGTTATGTAGGGATGGACTGATTCTATCCCTTTGTTATGGCTTAATACATACTTAGAGCATTTAAAAAGAGTAATGCTACAGATATCATGTGGAGCAGCATGATGATGGATTAGGGGTCATAGATAAAGAATAGGATCAGCATAGGGTCACGCCTATGGTTCCTTGTGCATATGGTTTTATTCTTCGAAGTCAAGGGGACCTATCGGGCTCAACAAATTCGTTGAACTGATATTTACGTTGAATGAAGCTTTGAATCCATATGTATAGATGTCCTGTGTTTTGTAAGAAATGTGAATCGTTTTAATCCTATAGATGTTTTACTCTTCCCGCCTCTGCTAAATTATTAAATAAGCTTGGACGGAAAAATCAAATAAGTTCCAATAGAACGTGAAGAACATGAAGAACATGAAGCCCATGTTTGAACAGAAATTTTCCTTATCCCCAATGCGCATAATTCTCAAGAATAAATTGAAGTAAATACTGTTTGAATTACTTAACTATCTCAAGAAAATTATTTGGATTTCTGTCATTCTGATTTTGATCTTTAAAGTAGCTCCTAAGTGGTTTATCCAGATGTTTTTCTCTTTTACTGTTGACTGGAATTTTCTTTGTAAGATATCAATTCATCTGGACGATTGTGATTGTATGAGTTAATATCATTAGGTTCTTGATAGTTTATGTGATAGAAATTTTGGTATTATGGTGATATTGTCTCATAGTAGACGATGCTTGTATTTTGTTGTGACTGCTTGCTTTGGGACAGCTTTCTGGAGAATTATGTCCATATGATTCTTTCCTACAAACAATGGTAGGCCATGGACCATCCTTGCAACATTCTGTCAAATGCATCTCTAACACCTATAGGATTGGTCAAAATCCTCTGTTGAAGTTCCTACAAGGCATAATCAAAGCCTATAAATTGCACTTGGCGCTCTAAAAACTTGGTAGATAGTTCAAGAATGTGAGTGGGGTTGAATGACACTTTATGGAGTCTAGGCGGGAGTCTCATTCACTGGGAGCATGTCCCGTGTTTGTCACTATCTTTGGTGTACTGCTGGTTTTTAGATTAGGCTGGTTAGTGTCTACAATGCTAATAATGAGGTTGGTTACTCAGTTGATAGCCCATAAACATACACGTTTGGCAGTTTATATGTTAATGGAGTTTTCATTAATCTCCATTTCTTAGGGGTTGTAGATTGGGGATTTTTTGAGATTAATAAATGAGATAGATGTGTATTGTTCTTGGCTCGTGGTAAATTATATGTTTCCCTTGAGAACTTGATGAGATATTGGGAGTAGAAAATGATGATTGGTAGTGTGGTTGAATAAGTCTGAATTGTAATATGTCTCGTGATTTGTGGTTGTTGGCATTGAACGGTTAACATGAAACTGTGGTTGGATTCTAGAAATTTTTGTATCTCTTGAATGCTGCATCAGATATTTCAATACATTTAGGAACCTACTTGAACTTAGTAGCACTTCAGGTCATTCAGTGCACCGATTCACAATATAAAGCAAACTTTGATATACTTGCCATCTAGATAAATGCTTTCTCCCTCAGTAATTCAAGTTGCTCCCTCTTTACGTGTATATTCTTGGAATATGGAAGTCTTTATGAGTTAACTTTCTAAGTTCTGACTTCTGATGCATGGTCGTTGTAATTATTTGTATTTTTGTTTTTATTTTTTACAGAGAGAGTTTATATGAGGACGAGGGGTTTGATCAACGTCAAAGGCAACTTGCTGCACTTGTTGTATCAAAGGTGTTACTGCTGTGCTGATTACTGAACCAGTATCTCTAGGGAGTTCAAGTTCTGTTAATTAGAATGTTTTCTTTTCTTACCTTGGGGATTATATTGTTTTCCTTAACCAAAGGACAAAGCATGGACATATGGAGAATGGCTCATTCATCATGATATTTGAGTTTCCAGGACTAAGTGTTTGTTTTTCAATTTCGTCCACCACTTTGTCATATCATCTATGTTCTCTCACCTGTATAATTTTAGTATATTACATATGGAATTCTGTGCAACAGTATGTCTTTTGTCGGCTATTTTTAATTTGCTTCCTGATCTTCAGGTCTTTTATTACTTGGGTGAACTTAATGACTCATTGTCTTATGCCCTTGGAGCCGGTTCTCTGTTTGATGTTTCGGAGGATTCTGACTATGTGCATACTCTTCTGGGTAAGACCTATGGTCTAGTTTAATAATTCAATTTTTAAGTGTAAAATGCTACATGATAATTCTCATACCCTGAGCATGATACATGCGTCACTTTGACATCTATGAGATGGCAGGGTCATGCCTTTGAATTCATTTGGTTTGCTATATTGAGAACAGTAACGTTAAGAGGAAGAAAATTTTAATGCCCTTTAATACATTATTTACGCTCATGTGACGTTTATTTTCTTTTTCTTTATGTTCAGCTAAGGCCATAGATGAATATGCTAGCCTAAAGTCTAAGGCAGCCGAGTCAAGTGATGACTCTGTGAAGGTGGACCCTAGATTGGAAGCTATCGTGGAGAGAATGTTGGATAAGTATGTAAAGTATGATTGTTCTTATGTTTGTGGGTAATTATTTTCCATAATTCTCACTTTTCCTTCTACCTACCCATTTCTTTTCCCTTGTTTAGGTGTATCATGGACGGTAAGTACCAGCAAGCTATGGGAACTGCCATTGAATGCAGGAGATTAGATAAACTGGAGGAAGCAATTACAAAAAGCGATAATGTTCATGGCACTTTGTCATATTGCATTTACGTCTCTCATTCCTTTGTGAATCTTAGAGAATATAGACAGGAGGTAATGGCATTGAAGATCTACTATTTGTATTCTAGTCCTATACGTAATTATTTTGTGGTGAACCTTTCCCCTCCTTCCCCCCCTTCAATTTTGGTTTTGGGATTGTATCTTGTCATGTTTTGTTAATAATTTTAATTCTAGTGGTTTTATTTTTCATTTATCCTTATTCCTCAAAACTTACATGGGAAATTTGATCAGTAAGTGCTGAAGCAAATTGCAAATCTAACTTTATGACTGGTCAATGATCAAGAAGACTGACATTCTAGTTTCTTGGTTCCAATCTAGTGCTTTAGCATTTATCTTGTGATTCATGATCCAGCTTTGTAGGTTCCTGCTTTCTTGGAAGGTGTTTTTATTACTTCCCATCTTGGATCTCACTTTATTGTGCTCACTGTACTTGTATTTCGTGGGCATAGGTGACGGCATTGTTGGTGAATGTTAGAAGTTCTTGCATTTTTAGAAGATAATTAAAACAGTATCTAACCACTCCTTATGACGCCTTTATAATCTATCTTGTTTGTCTCCCCATCATATATGAAAGCTAATTCTTCTAGTTAAGGGTTATCAATTTTAGCATTACTTGACCCTAACAAAGAGAAATTGTCTTTAATGTGGTGTGACTTGTAATTTCCAAAATTTGAGAGATATTTTAACAAGGCGTATCAAAAATTAGATGAATGAAATTGATCTTTTGTCTCCTTTTTCAGGTTCTTCGCCTCCTTGTCAAAGTATTTCAAAAGCTGCCATCTCCCGATTATCTTAGTATATGTCAGTGTCTTATGTTCTTGGATGAACCAGAGGGTGTTGCTAGCATATTAGAAAAGCTTTTACGTTCTGAAAATAAGGATGATGCCCTTCTGGCATTTCAAATAGCCTTTGATTTGGTAGAGAATGAGCACCAAGCTTTTCTTCTAAATGTTAGAGATCACCTTTCACCCCCAAAGTCCCAACCTTCAGAATCTGCTCAGCCAAAAGCCAGTGACCCGACCCCAGATGCTAGTGCGAGTGGACCTGATGATGTTCAAATGGCAGATAATGATTCTGCCTCTAATGTGAATGTGCCCGAGGATCCAAGTGAAACTCTCTATGCTGAGAGGCTAAACAAATTAAAGGGAATTTTGTCTGGAGAGACCTCGATACAATTGACTCTGCAGTTTCTGTTTAGTCACAACAAGTAAGGGTTGTAGCTTCATACATTGTCAATTTTTTGTCGTTCATGGCATCTTTACTTTGAAATGTTGGTTCTTATTATCTATTGACTGTGTTTTGCTCTCAGATCTGATCTCCTTATCCTAAAAACAATTAAGCAGTCTGTGGAGATGAGAAATAGTGTCTGCCACAGTGCAACTATATATGCTAATGCAATTATGCATGCTGGAACAACAGTAGACACTTTCCTGAGGGAAAATTTGGTTAGCCATGTTCTCCTCCTTCTTGCTGTTTCCCTTCTCTTCTTAAAGTTTGATTATTTATGATTGTTAAAATCTTGTGGCCTTGAAAATGTCAGGACTGGTTGAGCAGAGCTACAAATTGGGCCAAATTTAGTGCAACTGCTGGTCTTGGTGTTATTCATAGAGGCCACTTGCAGCAGGGAAGATCATTGATGGCACCTTACTTGCCTCAGGGTGGGTCAGGTGGTGGTGGTAGTCCATACTCCGAAGGAGGTGCTCTGTATGCTCTTGGTTTAATTCATGCAAACCATGGAGAGGGCATCAAACAATTTCTTCGTGATAGCATGCGCACTACTACTGTTGAGGTGCTCTTCAATTTGGTGATTATTTTATGCAGAAAAACCATATTGCTGTATTATACTTCACCATTTGGTTATGGTGCAGGTTATTCAGCATGGTGCATGTCTAGGTCTTGGCCTTGCAGCTCTAGGAACTGCTGACGAGGCGATATATGATGAAATTAAAAATGTTCTCTTCACTGATAGTGCTGTAGCTGGTGAAGCAGCTGGTATAAGTTTGGGGTTGCTCATGGTTGGAACAGCCACTGAGAAGGCAAGTGAGATGCTTGGCTACGCACATGAGACGCAGCATGAAAAGATCATTAGGTAAATGGGTTTCTATTGTCAAGGTGCTAAACCAACACTTGTCTTCAGCTGGATATTTACATGGGTATTTAATATATCAGGGGTTTGGCTTTGGGGATAGCTCTTACAGTATATGGAAGAGAAGAAGAAGCAGACACCTTGATTGAGCAGTTGACTCGAGACCAAGATCCCATATTGCGTTATGGTGGTATGTATGCACTGGCCCTGGCATACAGTGGAACAGCAAACAACAAAGCCATTCGGCAGTTACTGCACTTTGCTGTGTCTGATGTGAGTGATGATGTCAGAAGGACGGCGGTTCTAGCATTAGGATTTGTCTTGTACTCTGATCCAGAGCAGGTTGGTGCTGTCATTCCTATTTTTATTTTTCTTGCTTTGACATAGTTCTCTGGGCTTGGGTCATGCCAGAACTCCTCATTTCAATGATCACTTTTTTGTCTTGTACAATGGAAACTTGCCATCAAATTCATGTTCTATTTTTGCTTGAGCGGTTATGCTGAGATATCAAAATGTTTTATGCTTGCAGACTCCTCGCATTGTATCTCTCTTATCAGAGTCTTACAATCCCCATGTTAGATATGGTGCGGCTCTTGCTGTGGGCATTTCCTGTGCTGGTACTGGTCTCAGTGAGGCCATATCTCTACTGGAGCCTTTGACATCAGATGTTGTTGATTTTGTTCGTCAAGGTGCCCTTATAGCAATGGCTATGGTAATGGTCCAGATCAGTGAAGCCAGCGATGCTCGTGTTGGGACATTCAGGTAACCTGTTCCTTACATTTTGCTCATTGAGGAGACAAATTTTTTATTTCTGATGGTTTACTGATTTAATGCTATTTTAGGCGACAATTAGAGAAAATAATTCTGGATAAGCACGAGGACACCATGAGCAAGATGGGAGCAATTTTGGCCTCTGGAATTCTTGATGCTGGTGGAAGAAATGTGACTATAAGATTGCTTTCCAAGACAAAACATGATAAAGTTACTGCTGTTGTTGGTCTTGCAGTTTTCAGTCAGTTTTGGTACTGGTACCCTCTTATTTATTTCATAAGCTTGTCATTTTCACCCACGGCTTTTATTGGTCTGAACTATGACCTGAAGGCTCCAAAGTTTGAGTTCTTATCACATGCAAAGCCTTCATTGTTTGAATACCCTAAGCCTACTACTGTACCCACCACTACATCTGCCGTGAAACTTCCGACTGCTGTTTTGTCGACATCAGCTAAGGCCAAAGCTAGGGCTAAGAAAGCTGAAGATCAGAAGGCAAATGCTGAAAAATCGTCTGGGGCTGACTCATCTTCAGTTGCTTCAGGTGCAGGGAAAGGAAAGTCTTCCTCTGAGAAGGATGGAGAATCCATGCAGGTAATCCACGTTTTATTAATTTATCATTGAATGAAAGCACATTCATGGGGTTCTTCTGAAGTTGCTTTATCTAGTTGGTGGAATGTATAGTTCCAAAGGTGGTATGGTCAAAGTTATTCACTAATTCCTTGCAGTCTTGCATCTAATTTTGTGCATCTAAATGGAATGGAGTATTCTGTTGCTTGTTTGTTTACTCCGTCATTATTTCGGCTGCAGGATGATGGGGATTACTCTCACCCGCATCCCGCCCTCTATGTTGGGTTGTTTTATGGCATGTTATGTCTACGCACACACACAGAGTTTCAAATGCAGATTTAAATGTAAAATTTTTAGCTTGATTTATTAAATATTGATCTGCAAAGAAGCTGCACTGACTTATTACAATTGTCTTGCCATTGCTTTGTTAGTTCAGTGTAGTCAAGCTTGATATGTGTTCATTTCTGGTTGCTTTGATCTGTGGTTCTTTTAGATATACCTAATAACTATTTCTCTGGGACCAACTCAAAGAAATAGTTGAGTTGATTAATGCCAATTTAAATATTCTACTCTTTTCTTTTAAGGTTGATAAGGTTGATGGCCCACCAGAGAAGAAGTCAGAGCCGGAGCCTTCTTTTGAGATTCTAACTAACCCAGCTAGGGTGGTTCCTGCTCAGGAGAAATTTATTAAATTCTTGCAAGACAGCAGATACGTTCCAGTTAAGTTGGCACCCTCAGGGTTTGTGCTTCTTAAAGACCTGCGGCCTACTGAGCCTGAGGTGTTTGCTCTGACTGACACACCCTCCTCCACTGCCACCTCGGCCGCCAGTGGTTCAGCAACAGCACAGCAGAGTTCTGCTTCAGCCATGGCAGTGGACGAAGAACCTCAACCTCCCCAGCCATTTGAGTACTCATCATGAGTTTGAGGTCCTGATTAAGCGAAGTATCTTCACAGTGCATAAAAATTTGGTGTTGCGGAGGAGAGCAGTCTCAAATGGGTCAAATCATCACTGCTTCAATCTTGACTCAAGTTTACAATCCTGGGCATGGAAACTTTTGTTTTAAAAGCACTGTTATGGGTGTCTCATGCTGCAGGATGCAATTGATCCATGAACTGGTTCTTATTGTTTCTATTTGTTTTCAAAAAGAGATACAGGGGGAAAGATCGAAGCGGGAAGCGGCCTGTGTGTAGGATTTTAATGTGTTTAGTTATGCCTCCTACGTTCTTCATGAAAATTTATGCAATTACTGGTCTTCAATTAGTAGCACTGCTATTTATGCTTTTCTTCTGGAAAATAGGAGCGTTTATCTCGTTTATATTTTATAACTGGCTATTTGAAGTTATGTACGTCTAAAGTGAATTCCATTTCATTTGATACATGTACTGTGTCCACCCTTATCGAATATGGGTGAATTGTTAACATGCTTTGGACACTTAGAACGCATTCTGGCTCGGTATATCATTCTTTATAAGAGGCAAGCATAGACCTCCAACTAGTGTGAGTAATATAGTGGAAATATTTACAGTGAAGATAATTTATTCAAGAAAACCTTTTCGTTTTCAAGATTGCTTGAAGAAATTTAGGGAGCTTCAATCGTCAAAGTAAGACATGCAATATGAGATGAAAAGAAAACTGTTGGTAATTTAGGGTCTGTTTGATTTGAGGGAATCGGAGGGGAGGAGGATGGAGGGATTTTAGCCCCTTTCCCTTGTTTGACTGATCATAATTTTTAGGAGGGGAGGTGAAATTTTTTAAAAGTTTCCTCCCTCTCACCTCAAAAACCTCAAAAGTCTCCCCTCCCAAATCGGATGGATTTGGAGGGATTACAAAAATTGGTGTCCCAATGGACTAAAATGTCCCTATGCCTTTTCTATTATTCCAAAGATATCCCATACCTTTTTTATTAACCTGATGCACTGCCAGAGTTGCGATGAGCCCCTAAATCTGTTCTGCATGTTCAATGATACTGTAGTATCAAAAGTTAGAGCAGCATCTTTAAATCTTTTGCATGAAGACCCAGAAATACTGGGATTAGCAGAGACATTCGATGATCTATCTCAAGAAGGACACGTTGCCATATCTCCTATGGAAATTCAGGCCTATAAGTTGGAGTTGCAGCCCCAAAAATGGAATGCTCGTCAGTGAATTATTTCTGCTGACTTAGAATAGGTTGGTTGCAAACAAATGCATTTTACTCGCTCCTATTATGGGGGCGAATTATTCTTGGGTAACTTTCTCATTTAAGTATGGAGTTTAAGGTTGTTCAGGGAAGACAATTTGGGAGAAATGCCTATACTCGGTGATAGTGAGAGCAATTCCCTTGGCCGACGAAGGGTGACACCATAACGTGTTTACTGTGTTCATTATCTACGGATAACAGTAACAGACCGTCGGGGTTTTCTCAAAGATTAAAAAATCCCTCTACTTTGAGACATCTGATATTTAAAGTTGTAGTCTAGTAAGTACTTGGTAGTTGTTACTGTCTGAAAGTTTTGTAGCAGTAAATTTTGCTTTTGCGATGCTTGTGTACACAGTTTGGTCTGGTTTTCATGTAGTTGTAGCATTAACCTATAAGATAAACCAAGGCTTCATTGTGATTTACATGACTCGTTTGTTTGCAATAGATGATAACGTTGAAGGTGTAAACTGTAAAGCGATTGATTCTGAGTCATTTCAATTATGGAAAGGACGAAAGTTAGATCCAAAGAGGATAAGCATACAATTTCTGGAAGCTTAGGTGCATATGCAGATAATAAAATCAGAAATTTCAATTCATATCGGAAATTCAAGTACAGTTGTGAAAGCCAATAACCCCGGGCATTAGTGGTATAGTCTGGAAAATAAGGGAAAAAAAGGCATATGACCAGTTTTTCCTTCTTTTTTTGGTACAAGGTCAACAAGGCTTGCTGCTTTCTCGCAAGACCAAAACTTCAATATATCACTCACGGCCGAAGAGGAAAAGAAAAGAAAAATTAGAGATGAAGAAAGGGAGAGGAAATATGAAAAGCCTTATGAAGACCTCTTCTCTTTTTTGGTAAAACATTCTCTTCCCAGTAGTATTATAAGATGATTTCGTCTTGTACACTGACATTCATTCAGAGTCTTATTGGGAAGAACAATGCTATTGGTCACAACTGCCTCATCCTCAACTATCACAACTTCTCCTGTGAAAAGAGTAAAAGGGAAACAAATGCCATTACTGAGAATTGATTTAGGAAATTAGATTTTAAAAGATAACCACTACTCAAAACTAATTAAAGCAAGACCAAAACAGAGGTTGTATACCAAGGATGGTAATTCCAAGCTTGGCACTGTAGTCTCCCTCAGCCTGCACCATTCATTTGACTATTGGTTAGCCACAGAAACCGCATTGAACACAACCCACAAACAGTCAAAGAACTTGGCAAATTAGAGTTGCAAGTCTCCAGGACTTAAAATATGTGCTCCGAAGATGCATAATTCTCTATTTATTCACAATCATTCTTTAGATTTTTGCTTTATATTCCGAGCCAAACATTTTTAATTTTATTTTTTATACAAGTCAAATGTTATTAATAGTTGTGAATATCATGGATTGAACTTGCCTGCACTCGTGACCATCTTCCTACTGACGATTTCCATACGATTTCCATCCAATGATAGAATGCATAACTATGGCATTTTCCTGTCAGGGGAAACAACACATTGCTCACACATTAAAAATGTCACACTAAACATACTTTAATTGGCTTTGTGATGACATTTGATGTTACTATTCATATTTTGATATTAAGAACTTCTTATTTTGGTAAATAACAGTATTTGGTTTAATTATCTTTATATTTGATTATCTTGTAATTGTATGTTATATATTATCGTTTTGTACTTTAACCTATAATACATTTAAGATTAAATCAGTAACTGTAACATTTTTTACCCCTTTTAAAAAAATCATGTGTTATTTTTACACTTTGAGATGATAAGCTAATGTGATCACATTAAAAGCTGGATATGTTTTTAAGTCATAAAAATATTACTTATAATTGAATGTTATTGTACATCTAATAAAATTTTGGAAAAATCACTTATAACATAAGTAAAATTGTTTATGTGAAGATAATTTTCCTTCCTTCCTAAACAAAATAGGGTAACATTAAAATATCTTCCCTCCCCTTCCTTTTGATCAACAAGGTAATATTAAAATCCCTTCCATCCCCTCCTCTCCCCTCCCCCCCCCCCCCAAAATTAAAATCCCCCCTCCCCCTTCCCCCTGTCGAACCAGACAAAGCCTTAGGTTAGGACGTTTGATACCATTCTTCATCTTCGGTTTCGGTGAAATTTTATTTTCCATGCCCAAAAATTGATGACTACACGGTCTGTCTTTGAATGAACATCTATCTCTGATTCTAATTTTTAGGCTCCACATTTGAGGTTGAAACCACTTTTAGTCCAAATTCGGACTGCTTTCAATTCAGCGCGTGTCAAATTCACAACTTCTATTCATCATATCTAACTCAAATATGATCATGTCTTGAACACACAATATCGGCCTATTCGGGATAGTACTAATAAAAGTGATTTATTTGCAATTTGACTTTTACAAACGGAAGATATGATAAAAGTTAAATTATATATGATTTGTGTTTGGAATGATGTAGAGAGAAATAATTTTGTTTTTTCAAATGAGCTCTTATTCGGATGATTATTTGAAAAGTCAGTTGAGATAAAAAAATAACTAAAAATTATTTAAATGTTATTGAGTTATATATATAGTAGAATGCAAGCAAATATATATTTTAATATTACATTATTTAGTGGATCGCCTATCCCTAATATTTTTTTCCAAAGGCTAAAAAAAGTTATGCCATAAGCTAAAAAGAGTAACGTCTATCAGAAATCTTTTTTTTTAAAAAAAATATGTTCACCTAGGATCACTGCTATCCCAAACGGTCTATTTTTTTCTAATGGGCTTAAATCATTATGCGTTGGGCTTTTTTCCTCCCTCACCGCTACACTAAACAGGTTGATAATGAAGTGTTTAATAAAGGGGCATTAACAGGGCAGATTAAGGCTTCAATCTGTACTAAGAAATATGTTTAGATTTAGTAACTAACACAATGTCTCAAAAAGGATTACTTTGACAGGAGATTATCTGTGTCTATACAAAAAATAATAAAGGTGGATCTCAATAGTATTAGGACGTGAGTTGGAGGTGTGGTCACTAGAGAGAAGGAGGAGCTAACAAGAAAGCGCACAGTGGTCAACTCTTGTTCATTACATGAAGGACAAAAATAGAGACCATGGCAGGCATGATTGAGGTCACAGAAAAAACAAGGTTAGAATTGAAAGAGAGAAAGTCATATATATATATATATATATAAGTGTGTGTGTGTGTGTGGACCAAAGAAATAAGAAGCATCCACTGGCTTCCAATTTATAATTGAGAGACCCTACAAGCATTGGCTGTCTGGGAGGAAATTAGAGCCTAATACCTCCAACCAAGTCATTTCTGACAAGTCAACGACACAGAAGGCAACATGGTTAATTAGGGACCGTTGACTTTCCACCTCATAGTCATCTCCTTTTGTACTTTGATCTCATTATTCATTCAAACAAACTCACACACACACACACACACACACAAGAATTCAATATATCTTGTCTTCATCACTCTCTCTGCCACATTCCCCACCACCCCATTATTACTTAACCTTGTGAACAAGTTAGGGATGACTGCACTATCCGCAAACTCGAGTTATATATATAGATTGCTACTTTATCAATTAATAAAGAATTAATGAAACCCAGAACCATAATTTTGAGAGAAGATTGATCTCTAAAGAGATGACTTTGATATTATTGTAACCATGACAGATTTTTTTTTTTTAGCTTTCGTTAATTCCTCATTTGTATCTGTCGATATATAGTATTTTTTTTTTTGCTCAGACTGTCGATATATAGTTTACTGACTGTAATATTGGGAAATTTTGAGAAGCACCGACAAAATATAACGCACGATGTCATATAGTATTGTGCTATAACATTTTGGGAGAGATCGATAAATATAAATGAATCCAAATCATCTATAGATGTCATATAACTAGCACATACAGCCAACAAAGTAATTAATACAAATAACAAGGATAATATATATTTTACATTCCAGTGTTCTCATGAATGAAACTGAATATCTGTTGGACAGAACTGGCTATATCTTCCGCTGTGAACCTTGAATCACCTGCAACCTGCCCGATGCCCATACCCATCCACTATGAATTTACTCAAATTAATTATGAAAATTTCAGAACATAAAATAAATCTATATATTTCAAAATGGGTTAAGGTGCAAAAGAGTGTTATCCTGAAAGTTTTTTAAAATTCAATGTTACCCAAGAACTATTAAAATGAAGTAATGTTGCTATTTATCATAAAAAGTTTACAGTCAAACATGTAGATTAGTTTTTTAATGGTATAGGATAACTTTACTACATTTCGAAACTTCCCAAATGATATTAAGTTCAAAAAAACTTCTAGAACAAATTTACTTATAAACCATATTTCAAAATACAGAGTTAGCTTGCAGCATATACATACCTTGACATTGAAAGAATAAAGAACGGTTTGTTCAACTGTGGTGATATTGGTGTGGAGGATAATAAGCTGCAAATCTTCAAGTGCAGCAATAGCCTTAATCAACTGGCCTGGTCGTCTTCTTGATAGGATCTTGATCATCGCATCAAACCCTAAAAGCTTCACTTCCACATCTGCCAAACACGACTTGTTCTCAGCCGTTTCTTCCCTGAGACCACTCTCAAACTGATCAACAAGCTGCTTCATCTGATTATGATCATTTGGCAAAGGAGCCAAAGGTGGAAAAAATGGAGCTTGTTGTACTTGTTGCGTCTGTATTGCAAGAGAAGAAGAAGAATCCCCAACTTGCCTTGTATGTGCTTCTCCTAGTAACCTCCTTCTCTTCTGTGACTCCAAACACTGAAGAAGCTGCTCTAATTCCCTCACAAACTCTATAGCCCCTCCTATTATAGAAGCTTGATCCCCCTGCACCAACAATAAAACCCATCATTGTCGTATTTATATGTCCAGTATGGGAAAAAAAGGTATCCTTATTATAAATCTATTTCAGAGCAATAAACCAGACGTTACAATTTTAAAGAAAGAGGTAAAAAATACTCATCCATAGATGAAGGTAAAATTAAAAAATTTATCAAATTAGTCTATATCTATTAAGTTAACTAACTATCCTTAATAGGTAATTTGAATTTATAACTGGACGAGAGTGGTATATATATGATGAAGATGGAAGAAGAAGAAGCAGAAAGAAGCTCATGATATATATATACAAGTACGGACCCTTTGGACGTAAGAACCTGGCATGAGGGATCTGAGGACACGAAGATGCTCGTTCATTTGTTTCCGGCGGTTTCTTTCGACGGCGATGTGAGTCATACGCTGGCTCTCTACCTCCTCGCTGGTTTTAATGGTTCTGGGTCTCTTCCTCTTGCTCTTGTTATTAGTATTGTTGTTTTCTTGTACTGTGCTTGTAGGGTTACTATTATTCTTCTCCATGTCTTCCTCTACAAAACCGTGTTGCTGCACCGACATGTTATTACTATCAGAGATTCGAGCTTCTAGTTCATCCTCCTCTCTCACTTCTCCTTCTTGATCTTTTGCTATGTTTTCTCCAATCAGATTCTGATGATCCTCCAACGACTTGCCGTTTAACACAGGGAACTTGAGGAACAAAACTGGGTCCTCCATCCCACACTGATCTACTTCTACTTCTCCTCCACTACAATTCATCTTGGTCGTCTGGTTTAAGGTCAACTTGGGTCCGAAATCTGCAAACTGCATCACATCTGCGAAACTCAGCTTATCAAAAGATGAACAAGCTGGTGCACCGCCATAAAACCCATAAGCTGGTTGTTGTTGTTGATGATTGTTGTTGTTGTTATTGAGCATATAATCCGGCATGCCTGTACTATTATCATTCATGTGACTGCTGCTTTCGCCGGAGGCTTCTCCGATCCGAAACTTCATGAGATTGTGGTGAGAGTAGTCCAAAGGCACGGCGTTGAAGCTTGGGTGGAAGGGTGGAGCCTGTTGTGGCGATTCAACAAGATTGGAGCAAAACAACATTATTGGAGTTAACGCGGTGAAAAGATCTGACGACATACACATATATGTAAACCTTGAAATCTGCAAGGAGCCAAACCGAAAAGAGAGAGAAAGAGAACTTTGTGATCTGTGCACGTACCGAATGATAGTTGTCGTGATCTTTCTCCATTTTATATATATAAGGGAGATGACTTTAACGGGAAGAAACCCTAGCTAGCTCTCTCTTGGGTTACCACAGATCCCAACAAGAAAAATAAAATGTCTTCGAGGGCCCCCACCTATACGCAAAGAATTACAGTTGATTCTCTGGAGAATTATGGATATGCAATATTATGAAGATATATAGACTCATGAAGCTCAAAATGATTCCAAGGTTAAAACATACACAGAGAGGTCAGTAAAATTTGATGAGAGCACGATATAAAAGGACAAAAACGGAGTGCATACAAATCTTAAAGAGCGATGGATGTTGTGTGAGAGATTGTGAAGGGAAGTGGGAAGAAGACAAAGGAAGAAGGAGAGGTGGGGTACGTACCTCACATGCAGAGGATGCCAAAGGAAAAAAAAAGAGTGTTGATTTGAGAAGATGATGATTACATATAATAATACTAACAAGAACAAGAGGAGGAAGAAGAAGCCAAAAAGGTGAAGATATAGATAGATAGAGAGATCTGAGTTTATTTTATAGTTTTGACTAGTTGTGAAGCCAAGAGGGGTCTGAGATAAAGAGGAAGGTAAAGGAAGTCACAAGTTCACCTCTCTTAAATTAATGAAAGTCACAGGAGCACCAACGCTCTTCCCACTTTACTTTACCGCCTGAGTTCATGTTCTTCATTCTTCACTTTTCTTCTTAGTTCTTCTTGCACTCTCCTTTTCAAATCTCTCCGCTCACCCTTCACGGACTTCGCACTTGTTTCCGCATACTTTTCCTAATGCTAATTTAAACGATATAGTTTTAGTGTATTAAATATTTCTGGCATAGATATAGTTTGATTTTGAACTTTTTATTTTTTCCTTTCAAATTTTCCTTCCCTTTTTTTTTAATTTATTTGGCCTCAAACTACAAGTCAATGTTTTTTTCTTATATATAAAAATTTCAGGAAAAAGGTTGGACTAATTTTATAGTCAAAAGGCACAACCCCTACTTCTTAAGTTCTGGGATGCCTCCTCCGGTATCAAGATTTATACCCTCTCCATTTATAAGAGTTTCCAGATGGCTAACAGCTGAACACACAAGTGATGGGTAATTACAAGTCAAGTCAGTCTGCTTTTTTTTTTTTGATAAATAATTTTTAAGAGAGGAGTTAAGTTTACCTACAGTCCAAAAGCAAGGCACTATATATAGCTTTGCTTTCTAAGATATACGGGACTGAGAGTACACTTACCTCCACTTCAGCTTAGATTTGAAGATTGCATTGCCTGCGTCGAGTCAAGTCAATGTTCATTATTAGCTCATTGAGCCATTGGTAATCTTCCCAAGATTGCATTGCTTGGGATCCATGGACTTAAAATATGGGTTGATTTGATTGGATATTGTCCAAAAATGTTACGTACACACCAGACGAGGTCTTCAAAAAACACAGCAACAGTAGTTTTGGGCCTAATGGGCCTAAGTTGACCCATAACTTCAGAACTGGGCCGACACTAGATCCAAACTACAACCAATCATTCTGCACGTATTATTATTACAACTTAAAACTTCCCGCTCGCATATATTAATGACACATCAGGATCAGTGATACAAGTTACAGCATGCTCCTTTCATCTTCTTCCAGTATCGAAGGGGTCATATTTGTTTTTTATATCCCATTACGAAACAACACTAACGGAACCTGACGAATTACAGTCCATTTTAATCTCAAGCACAAACTCGTACTCAGTGAATGGTTCTCTTGATCTTGTTTTTCTTTATTGATTAACGAAGCCAGTGAAATATTATAAATCTGCAATATCAAAAGTCATGAAGACGGTAATCTCGAGAACATGAATGTGAATGATGTCATGATGACTTTAACTTTTCTTTTGGCCTTAAAAAGACACACTTTAATAAAATCCAACCCGTTCTTTTAAACGTAAAACAATGGATCAACGTAAAACCAGGAAGCAACAGCATAATTAAGAGAGACCAAGCCTCCCACTAAACATAGAAACAGGGGACCCAATGGAATCGAACAGAGATTATTGCCTGTGTTTAGTGACTGGTGAGACCAGGGACTTTGAAGGAGGAAGGACACGTGTCGGTTGATGCGGGTGAGTCTTGATGGGTAGTGTGGGTCCCATGACACGTTTCGGTTGATTAGGGGTGATTCCCCAGAGCCTAATGATGGCTTAGTTTCCCTCAATGGACGTCGTCATCATCAACATCGGCCTTCAAGTCCCTCCTTCCTTATGTAAAGTTTCTCTTTTTTTGACCAAGCCCATCTCACAAACTCTCCTGAGAAAAACCAAAGACAAAAACTTTCGTTTAGTTTTTTCATTTTGTTCATGAAATAGAGTGAAGAGTGATGTATTAATGAATAATGTTGGAAGTAGGAATGGTAGGTGGAGATACAATGGAAGAAAAGAAGGTGGTAATGTGTGTGGTGGGGCCATATTTGTGGCGCACTCTTGCTACAACATCCTCTTTGTTCTTGGAGCTGCAATCATCGCCCCTCTATCTTACCTAGTACTCCCCACTAAAACAATGAGAGGAAAAACATCATAATTTAATCAACCTAGTATCAGTCCCGCTTTACACCACAATGTTGTTAATTGTGAGTAGTTTGGAAAAAATAAGTAGATGATCTGAGTCGTGTCGGAGGACGTTGTCCTATAGAGTTATTTTGCAACCATCGGTAAAAAAGAAGTGGTACTCCCTAAGATTAAACAAATCTTTCTTCTTAATTAAATCAAGGCGACAAAATTGACGGAAGATAAAGTGTTTCAGCAAGAGATTACCGATGTTTTCTAGTTCTCTTTTTAAATAGTGTCATAATTTAGGTATTTATATACAATGAATCAATGCTTTTAAAAGGTGTCTCTTGAACACTACACCTCTTCAATTAGAGAGTCATAATCATCTGTTAAATTTATGAACCAATATAAATCTCTTAATTTATAAGAACATAACTTCTCAAAATCATTTTTTCATTTAAACATATTCTATAATATTGGAAAGACTCTTTCTTTTCTTTGACACACCCAACACACAATACTTCACTCAACGCTTTATTTATCCTTCTGTTAGTTAGTCAGCCCTTTTAGTTAGAAACCTCCACAAGTAATACTTAATCACATATCAGACGTTAGTTATTAGAGTTGGGAAACGTTCGTATTTGTATCTTTAAACTAGCTCTCATTTATGTACGCACAACAGGAAAGGCATAGGCTAAGAGACTATTTTCTTGGTTCGCTACTACTGTTGTTTAGTCTGTTTTTTTTTTTTTCTGGTTTTTTGGCATTTAGTATTTGTTTTATACTCTTGTAGTCGGTTAGATTGTATTGCAAGGTTGTTTTTGAGTGTTATTTGACTTGGACTATTAATATTCATAATTTTTTATTTTGATCTTAATAAAATAGACTTTTTCCTAGGAGAAAAAACTAGCTCTCATTTATTTGGCAACCTGGTGCCTTAAAAAAAAAAAACTGCACTGAGCTCTTATAAAGTTCAGGGAAAAAAAGAGATTGGAAATGAAAATATTATTAGTGGAAGGGCATTGTAGTCCAATGACACTAAGCTCTTTCCTTAAATCTTTTATTTTTTTTAATTATAAATCTATGGGTTGGAATCTTTTATTATTGTAATGAGCAGGTTATCACAGGAAACAAATCATAATGTGGGATAAATACCGAGCAAGGTGTTGTAATGATGTGGAGACTGGGGAGTACTGTGACTGTCCACACGTGCTCATGTTGGAACAAAAGGTGTCTTCGATTATTTTTCATACTTCACCGCATGCCGCTGATTATGTCACTGAGCCTTCCACTAGTTTAAAAAAATGCAGCCACGATTATTTGAGGTTAATATAGAATACCTAAATCCATCTCACATAAACTGAATACTGCATAATTATAAGTAAAAATATCGTATAGAACATCTCCCTATCTGTTTATTATATATATTCCCTTGATTCTATGAACTATTTTTATTAATTAAATGATGTTATTTAGTTAGGCTATTTTTAATTTAATTTTATTAGTTTGGAAACATTGAAGCAAAAGAAGATGTGAAAAAATCAATATTGATAATACATAAATAATCTTTATATTACAGATATTTTAAGAAAGAGTGTTGTAGGTAGGGGTGGAAAAAGGCCAGAGGCTTGTGATCTATTATTTATATTATTAGTATTAATTTGTGTAATTTTGACCTATTTTTAACCTGTTTAAAGTAGGTTTGTTTTCGGCTTGTGGCCTGTTAGCTTAATTAAATAAAAAATTATTTTTTAAAAAAAAAAATAGGCCTTAACAAGCTGTAGGACAGGCTCAGGCCAAAAAATAAGCCTGTAATAGGCCAAAAGTCAAGCTCATATAGAACAGGCCTAACCTGTTAAGGGTAAAGCCTGGACTGGTCTGACATGTTTCCACCCCTAGCTATAGGCCAAATTGGTTCAACTGATAAAAAGTTGACCCATAACTATAAGTATTAGGTTATGATATAGCTAGAAAACTCACCTAAATTAAATGCTTTTGTATACATAGAAGTTAATCTTTCTTCTAATACATGCTATTGTGGTTGACATATCCTCACTTTTATTTTTGTCACAATTCATGTATTGACAGCTTAATATTGTTAAAATCAAGCTTTTATGTACAAATGAAAAAGGGGATAAACATGTAAATAATAGAAACGATACAAAAAGTAAAGGTTTTATTATTTAAAGCCATGATACAAAATTATAATATATATGTGGGTGTAAACATAATCATAAAGAAGCTCAAAGAAACATAAAAATAATTAAAAATTAATACAAAATACAAACATCTCTACCTCAAACAGAATTGAAGAAGGAGATATAGTAAAAAAAGCTCGCCTAATGATAAGAGAGAAGAACTCTCACCACCCAAATAGTTCATGAGAGAGGAGGGGAGATATAAAAAAGAGAATAAAACTCAATTGTAGCTTTTATGATTGTGAGAGAGAATTTATATGGAAAATTGAAGAGTGCATAAATTGTAAGAGAGTCTTTTGAAATTTTTATTTGATTCCCTTAAAATACTTTAGGTCAGAACTTAAAAATAATTTACAAATAAAATATAATGGAGTATCAGTTTAAAAAGGGAAAGAAAAGAAAAGTTAGAGGCGACAAAATAATGAGGGATCCAATGGAAGCAAAAACAATATTATTGCCTACACTCACAATCACAGTACCATTCTCATCTCACCGTTGAATTTCTTCGTCACAATTAACAACTGCTGATCAACGGTCAAAGTCAATTCAATTGAAAAAGAAAAACTACTGCGAACGAAATCCATATATAACAGAGTCATTCGAGGCCGTTCTTTTCACATCTTCCCCGCCCTTGCTTGTTGTCTTTCCCTCTTTCGCTGTCACTCTCAAGTCTCAACGGCAAGTCACTCTCTTTCTCTCTCTAAGATACTGACGATTTTTTTTGTCCTGGCTACCGAATTCGTGTTGGAAGATTCATTTGAATCTAAAAGCTTGAAGTGGTAATCATTTTTAGGATCTTTTGTTTTCTTCTTGTTATGGTCCAGGCTTCAGAGCATGAATGTTTAACTTGCGATGACGAGCGTTTAAATCAGATGCTTTTTGTTCTATCTGTTGCTTAGTATACCAGTAGCAGAATGTGTTTGATGGGTGAGAAAATGTAGGAAAAATCCAAGGAGATCACGTTAAAATACTTGCTCACTTATATTTTTGTGAAAATGATCAATAATTCTGCTTATCAAAAGTCTGAATGAATTATAGATCACATGTTTTGTTCTTCAATTTGGGAAAGAAATGAGTAGATCGAGTTCAGTATTTGTGGTCCCGGACGAACTCTGGCATGTGATAAGCGCTGGAAGACACTAGCATGTCGTATTCCCAGCTGCCGAAGAGGGAAATTTAAAATCACACATATTAATTAATTAATTAATATGTTTTTCAACATTTGTTTATCTGGCAGAGTTGGCTGAAGAGCCGGGACGTGAATGCTGGAAGCATGTGATGAACTGCTGTATTGAAGCTTGAAGCTGAAAACGTTGAGTTGGAACTTCGCTATAAAAGAACTGGAATTCTAAGTTCTCTTTCTCGATTCTGTTGCGACCTGCTACTGCTAATATGGCTATCGAAGCATTAATCACAAAGTTAACGACATCTGATCACGCTTCAGTGGTCTCAATGAATTTATTCGTGGCACTTCTTTGTGCTTGCATCATAATCGGTCATTTGCTGGAGGAGTACCGTTGGATTAACGAATCCATCACTGCCCTCGTCATTGTGAGTTTGTTGCTGCACACAAGCTCTCCATCTTTTCTAAATGTATTACAATTAAGATGAATTTCAATTTCGTGAATTAGATATGATCTTTCTGTTTGGCCTAATTACAGGGTCTCTGTACTGGGATTTTTATACTGCTTACCACTGGAGGAAAAAGCTCCCATTTATTAGTTTTCAGTGAAGATCTTTTCTTCATTTACCTTCTACCGCCTATCATTTTCAACGCCGGGTGAGTTGTTTCCTCTCAATTGATCTCCCTTTCAGCTAGAGCCTCGTTCTTCTTCTTCTTTCTATCAGAACAAAGCCAGGCAATTTATTATTTAGAATAAAAAAAGTAGTTGAGTCCGCTCTTATCTGTAGTACGCGAATTGCAAAGTAATTAAAAACAGTTGCATCTCTTCAACTCTTAAGAATGATCATTTTCACTAGATTTGGCGGTCTCATGATACTGATAGCAAATATTGTTCTGTTCTTCCTTGATGTTCAACAGGTTTCAGGTGAAGAAGAAGCATTTTTTCCGCAATTTTATGACTATCATGCTTTTCGGTGCAGTTGGAACTTTAATATCCTTCGGCATCATATCACTAGGTAATTTAAGTATGGAAAATCTGTGCCAAAAGAAAAGTAAACTTTCCTGTTATTGTCTGCAAATTCTTTCAGGAATACTTCTTTCTTGGACCTCTAGTACCCATCTTGCATCTTCAACCCTGTCATTTGTCAAAGCCATCCGGCAAAATGATGAAATAGAGGCCACAGAGAAAAGTTTTTGCATCGTGCAATTTTCTTTTATATCACTTCATCAATTTCATTTATTTATTTTGACTCAGGGGCTATACACTTTTTCCCAAAATTGGATATTGGATCCCTGAAGATTGGAGATTATCTGGGTATGTTCGAATGAACGAACTTCCTTCGGTACAAATGTTTTCTTGTGAGGCGCGATTTTTATCGCCCTTCTTTTAACCTCTATTTTTACTTACCTGAGTCTCTTGAATACAGCAATTGGAGCAATATTTTCAGCTACAGATTCTGTTTGCACCTTGCAGGTATAAATTCTTTTTAATGCGAAATTCCAGAGTTTCTTTAATCTTAGTTGTACAAAATAGTTACTCATATGATATTCAAATCCAATGTTTCAGGTGCTTAATCAGGATGAGACACCTTTATTGTACAGCCTGGTTTTTGGGGAAGGGGTTGTAAATGATGCGACATCTGTAGTGCTCTTGAAAGCAATCCAAAACTTTGACCTTTCTCACATCGACTTGATTACTGGTTTCCACTTGATTGGAAACTTTCTCTATTTATTTACAGCAAGCACTATGCTCGGAGTCCTGGTAAGTCTCGCATTTTCTACTCCGCTGCGCTTAAGTGGTTTTTATCAGATTTTGTTTTAATTTTTCAGGCTGGATTGCTTAGCGCATTCATCATAAAAACGCTTTATTTTGGCAGGTTGGTAAGAACTGATATTTCCATTCATTGCCATTAGTTCAAAAGGGGAGAATTCAAATCTGGTAGTTTCAAAAGGAGAATACTCGTATATGTTTAGCAGATAGAGTATTGAGCAAGCAACTGAATTAACCAAATAAGAAAAACGCTGCAATGAAAAAGTAAAAGTCATACTGTGAAATGAGTAATGATTTTGGGATATAGCTAACTAACACTCGTTTGTTGGTTTCGATGAATCTCGTTGATAATTCTTTAATTTCGTTTCTCTCAAATACCAGGCATTCTACTGATCGTGAGGTTGCCCTTATGATACTCATGGCCTACCTTTCATATATGCTAGCGGAAGTAAGACTTATCTCTCTGGTTATAGGTCATTTCTTTATAGTAAACTATGCTTCGTCCATGCTTCTCGTAGTAATATATTGCCTATATTCACTATTTTTTTTCCCTTGGCAGCTATTCAATTTAAGTGCCATTCTGACAGTGTTCTTCTGTGGCATTGTCATGTCTCACTACACGTGGCATAATGTGACTGAAAGTTCAAGAGTAACAACTAAGTATGTTAAATCTCCAACTTAATAATTTTTCTTTCTTCACAAATGGTTGAAGAAACAAGTACATGTTCAGGCTCATTTGTTAAAGAAGATTGATTCTTAATTTTTTGCATTTTGCATTTTCCCTTCTTCAGGCATGCTTTTGCAACTCTTTCTTTCATTGCTGAGATATTTATCTTCCTCTACGTTGGGATGGATGCGCTGGATATAGAGAAGTGGAGATTTGCCCGTCAAAGGTTAGAAGTTTTCTAAACATTGGCTGTATTGAAATAACTTTGTTTAGTACAGCTTTGACAAATTTGGCATTAACTTCTCCCTCATTTCCTTAGCCCTGGAAAGTCAGCTGGGATCAGTTCATTACTATTGGCACTCATCATGGTGGGAAGAGCAGCCTTTGTTTTCCCTTTGTCGTTCTTAGCCAACTTGCCTAAGAAGTCTCGATCTGAGAAAATCGAGATAAAGCAACAAGTATGAGCTCTCCTGTTTCCATCTATAAGGACGTGATATCATAATCAATTGATGTGTTAAAAATGCTCCTGGGATCTTCGTCTTGCAGGTAACAATCTGGTGGGCCGGTCTTATGCGTGGAGCAGTTTCCATGGCACTTGCCTATAATCAGGTGAAGAATCAAACACTATCCCTTCTCATTTCACCCATCCGGGGCTGCTGTTCTGTCTTAATTCTCAAGCATCATGGCAGATTATTAAGTAGTAATGAGCTACATTTTTCACACGCAGTTCACCCGATTAGGCCATACTAAATTGCGCGAGAATGCCATCATGATCACCAGTACCATCACAGTTATACTATTCAGCACTGTGGTAAGCTACACTGTTATCATTTTCTAATGAACCTTGATCGTAGAACTATGCCATCGCCCATACATTTGATTTCACATCAGTGGTAGTATTTGAAGCAAATATGATTGAAGCTTTTGTAACGGAAAAGTGGAACCGGAGCCTGCCTCCTTTTGGGTGCAGGGATGATTACAGTGGCATTGATTGTCCCCCATATTTAAAAAAATGAATTCAGAAGAGTCGTAATAAAGCTGATATATATTCATAGTCAAGATTCCCAATCACTTATTGGAATGTGGAAAACAGGAATCAATTGACAACGTGGACATGTGCAGGTGTTTGGGTTGATGACCAAGCCACTTGTGCGGCTACTGCTTCCTATTTCAAAACACAAGGGCATCATAGCGTCCCCACCAGGTACTCCTAAACCGTTCGTGCAGCCACTTCTTGAGGATGGCCAAGAATCAGAGGATAATGATGGGACACGCAATGGCCTTCGCCCTAGCAGCTTGCGCCTGCTCCTGAGCTTACCTACCAGAAGCGTCCACCATTATTGGCGTAAATTTGATGATGCTGTTATGCGACCTGTTTTTGGTGGGCGGGGTTTTGTGCCCTTTGTTCCTGGCTCACCCCTTGAGCAAAGTGTTCACCAATGGCAATAACTCAGATTCTTCAAGGCTCTCCTCTAAGTAAGGTATAAGATTATTGTGTGCAAAACTGGCTTTCGGTGTGCAGTTTCTTTAATACCTTTTTCCTTCTTCTTTTTTTGTTTTTTGACAAAGAAGAAAAACTACCTAAAATGATACGAAAAGGACAAGAAAAATGGAGGAAGGAAACAAAAGAAAAGAAAACAGAAACATCTCAAGAAATGAGTGTGAACATTATTTTATGGGACTGGGTTTTTTGACCTGTTGTTTTTAACTTTATTGGTTTTTTGCTAACAAATAGAGTGGGTTGCTTGCTTGCAAGTTTGTAACTTGATTCCTATAAGGAAAAATTTTGTAAGTGTATACATATGATTGATGAAAGGGTTGTTACTTAAGAGAATATTTTTTTGTTACCTTTGGGTTCCTATGATGTGTTTTACATTCATGTTTCAATATTTAAACCCGCTCCTGAGCACAACTTTCTAGCTTCTAGAGCTTTTATTTTCCAGAGTAGACATATGGTTTAATTTTGTCTACAGAGTTCTTCATTTTTGTTTCCCAATTCAAGATCATATCGTTCTATTTAAATTAACAAAACAATAAATATGACCATATAATTCTAAGATTAAATCAAGACCTTTCATCACTGCCCTGTTGGCCCCAACACGGAGAGGGGATTTAACCAGAGCCATAGCCTTCCTATTCCTAAGATACACTTCTTAGTTTTACCCCAAAATTATGCAATTTTATACTTATATATACTTCAGTTTTTAATCTCAACTTCACTCCTAATTATGATTCTAATTCTAGCTTCATCATACTTTGTCATAACTTTAAAATGGAATTCATGACTGCAATATTATAAAATTTAAAAAGAAATAAAATTGTTGAAAGTTTCCAAGATCATTAATACCATCCCTCCTAGAACATGGTAGAGTACGATCATCGTAACTAAAAAGAATGATTCTGCTTTCTGTTTTTCATGATTTTGAGGGAAGCCATGTCAATAAAAAAAGTTATCAAACAACCCATAAATTTAGATAAAAATCCCAGATGGCTACTTATTATGCTTTCCATTGAGAAGGGCGAAGTTCATTTTCCATTACATTGTTCACTTTACATGTCTTCCACAAAGGTTCCAATACCACATTGACATCTCCCCACTAATACCGTCGTTATAAACAATGAATCATCCTCTCTATATAACCGTTAAAAACAACAATGACTTTTTAGAATATTTGTAAGCACGCAAAGAGATTTATTTCTCATGGATGAATATAGTATCCGACTGCCGCACTGATGAGAGCGACCATGCAAACATACAGTAACGGAAAGCCCACCTGAACACTTTTCGCATTGATTCCCTTCTTCAACACCTCCTATAAAGGTCAAACAAACCAGAATCGGTTGCTCAGCAGCTATAACGAGTATTATAACTTCAATCAAAACTATAAAGAGATACATTTAATGCGATTGATATTAAATACTGGGAGTTGATGTATCAAAACATTTAATCTGTACTCCAATCAGACAATTACAACACCACCTACCATATGTCCTCAATGGTTATATTTTTCTTCCTCTCACTAAAAAGTCCAATACGAAAAAATGTTGATACTTTGGTAAAAGCCACTCATCTTTTAGTTTCTTTCTTGAAAAACGGGGCTAAAACTAAAAATGAAAAAGTAAGCAGGAAAAAAAAAAGATGCAAACCAAGGCCTATAACAAAGAACTATCAAGCTTTGCTTTTTATGCCCCACTTTTGTCATCTAGATCGTCATAACTCTACAGTTTCCATTCAGCTTACAAAAGGAACTAAAGAATATGAAAAGTAGAGTTAATGTAGTTTTGATAAGGATGAATATTAAGTGAGGAATAACCTACCAATTCATGTTTAACCATATCTTTTTCTTGGGTACTCGCTCTTCTCTCTTCATCGAGCTTCTTGATGACAAGTTCAGCCTGCAATGATTTATAACTCACAGTTGATTGCAACCCAAGGAAACGGATCCAAGAATTGGACCATCTGCTGATATAATCACTTAGAACAGTGACATGGCACAAGAAATAATATAGCCCAGGAGTTCCCAGAATTTTATTGCCAGCGATTGTGATAGAATGGTCTTAAACAATTTAATCATAACTCAGAAACTCTGACCTCTCTTAGCTTTGAATCCATTAAATTTAGTCTTGACTTCAATTCCTCAGAATCCTTAGCTAAATTCAACTGCGTAGCATCTTTCACTTTTATACCATCTACATTCTCAGCTGGTCTTGAGACATTACTCTTGATTGCTCTGCCCTGCTCCATATCCTGGGCTTTTTCAAAACCCTTGACATCCTCAGCATCCTGGTACAAAGGAATAAAGACAGAGAGAGACTTTGATTTCACGAAGGGTGCACAAAATTCTTCTTTCTTATCATGTTAAGGGAGGGGTGGGGGCAGATCTTTCCATGAATGAGGTAGCTATCAGAATATTGACAAGCACAAAATATTACTATGTCCATTGAATTTCCAACTTAAGCGACAGGGTGATTGAGGTCTGAAGGGGGAATAGCTCACCGTAGAAGGAGGAGGGATGTTTTCAGCTCCACTTGGCAACACCCTATCTCTTTGCAAATGAATTTCATTGGGTGGATCCTGCTTCGCCTCTCCATTTACTGGAAGCAATACTGGGGAGGAAGGTGGGCTGGTAAGGGCAACTCTTAGTTTCTTCTCCTCAATAAGCTTCCCATCAACTTTTGCAAACTGTAAAAGAGAAAGAATTTAAAATCAATCAAGAAACACAAGAAGGAAATATATATATATATATATATATATATATAACTAGATTCTTAAACTTTTCTACCTATAACACACCCCGGGGACTAAGGTTTGGAGAAAAGGAATTAATGATATAGTGTTACCGTCTCAGATGTAATATCATCTTCTGTTGTTCCAGAGGGAACAACCACGCTTTGAATCAAAAACTTGTCTTTGCACTGCATATCAGGAGGCATTAAGCGCTGAGCTTGCATGGTAACTGCATGCAACCAGAAAATGTCAATCAGGTTTTAGCAGTTGTAATGTTGTCAGTGCTTGATGATGTGTAATAGGCATAGATGCAGAGAAATAAGCAAAAAAAGGTAAAATTGATGTTAGATTGGGCAAAGAGATATTAGATAAATACCAGTAAAATCACTTCTTGAGTTGGGCTTAACAATGCCTATGTTTGGTCTCACGCAATACTTCTTGGGTGACGTTGTTTTGACCTGCCAATGCGGTTGTAAATTTTACAAATGTTTCTTCAAAATAAGAAATGATTGGCTTTTATTTATACATATTATGCAAAGAGATATCAGTAAAGATCGTGATTGCAGACATTACTGCAATTAACAAAGAAACATTGATACTAAGCGAATAAAATAAAACAAAACACGGATATGTACGGCATAACATAAACATAGGGGATCAACAACCACACCTTGAACGCAACATACTGATCCGACTTGTTTGCAAGTTGAACCAAGCATGAACTCTGCTTCTTCAATTCAACTACAAAGAAAGAAGAATAAGAGCGAAGTCAGCGTCACTACGTAAACCAGTGATTTGCATGAAAAAAAATTATATCACAAACGTGCATAAATTGCAGAACTAGCATGGAGATGGGAGGGGCTTACAGACAAATTTAAGTTCATGAGGTTCAATGTCCAAAAGCTCCGTAGTCATGGCTCTTCAACAATAAAGACGAAAATTAATCCGGTGAAGCCAGCATGTCAAGGCCAAGGTCAGAGTTAGATAATCAAATAATGGCCGGATTCTGCAAACCATGTATCTAATGCCTAAACATAACAAGTCTCACCACGACTTATACTAGAGAAAGAGGAAAGAAAAAGGTCGTAGGCATCAACAACAACAGAACGTTTATCTTTTCAACTATGACCCGATGACTTACACCTGAGAAATCAAGCCGAAGAGCACTTATTCTTTTCAAAACGTAAAATGCAGAGTCCAAGCACATTCATAACACCGGGCCAGAATGATCACGGAAGTGCAACTTAATTGTGAACCAAGGATCACATAATTCTTACAGTTCACAGCAAAAACAGAAACGCCAGATAATGACATCTAGCTATAATGACAATATCCAGAAAACAAACTAAAGTAAGGTTAAAAAAAAAGAAGAAGACAGAAGAACAGCAATGTCGAAAAGGAAATCAGGAAAAAGACGTACCTGGAACCCTAATCAAAAGTGACGGAAATACAGGAATGGAAACAAGTGAAGAGGAAGAGAAAGAGAGAAAGTGGTGATGGTGGCGGTAGATGGTGTGGAGGCGAAGCAGAAGAGGAAAGACAAGGATGAAAAAGGATAAGGAGGAATTATTTGCAGAGAGAGTGAGGAAGGAAGGGAGTGAGAAGCCTTGGGAAACGTGAGAGAGTCGGTTACGTGGAGGATGTAAGCGGTTGTACCAGCTTGCTTCCATTCCACCTCCATTTTCATTTCTCTCTTGCTTTTCCCTCCTTCACTTTCCTTTTCTTATTGATTACGCCTATGCTCCCACCCATCTCTACCAATTGTGATATAGTATTTTTTTCCCCACCGGAATGTGATATTTTTTTATACCATCTACCAAATGTGATATTGATTCTTATTGCTAAATTGATGATGTTTCTTAAATTATTCTTATTGACTATATATATTAACATATTCTTAAATTGATATTTATTTTAAAAAAGACAGCCACAAATCTCAAATCAGATATCAGATGATAATATAAAAAAAAATCTTAAATTGACAATGTTTTTTGGGGAGGCAAATAGAGAATGAAAATAGCAAAGCAGAAAGAGGAAAAAGAATAGAAAGTAAAAGACAATTACATTGTGGGAGGTTAACATGGAGGCGGAGGTGGTGGCGGTGCAGAATGTGGAAGAAAGTGAAGAGCTAGGGGTATATAGATGATGGATAATTCTATAATTTCATTTTAATTTTGAAAAAAAAAACCATCAAGAACTAACACTTATTTGAGAATATGAATATTCATTGCACCTATTTATCTTTCATATTTTTGAAGTTCTTTTTAAGGGATTTTCCCATTTTTTTTATAGAGAAATTAAGGAAGTTAAAAAATTACTTAATTATAATATATGTTATGTTATCTCTTTAAAATACTTATATATATCAACTTGCAAGTTAGACATATTAGTTTGAAAAAAATGATAAATATATTAAATAAAATAAAAATGTTTTATGATTATGATCAAAATTCACTTTAAACTAGCTCTTATGTGTAAAATCATAGGTAGTAGTATATGTTAAGATTTTCATTGAGGGTAATTCGATTCTGTATAAATGATTAGAAAGAATATTTTACAAAAAAAAAAAAAAAACAACACACATTTTTCTATAAACAACTAATTTATTTTTCAAATATCTACGTATTAATTATTGGGTAATTAATTGAAAATATTATCTTTCTATAATATGACTAAACACACACAATTGATAGAAAGTAAATTGATTGCAAGTATATTGTTGTCGCTTGTGGATGGTTACTGGCTTTATTATTCCTTTGAGATTTCTCGCATGTTTGATTTTAGGAGAGAATATATGTGGATGACTTTTAAAATTAAAAGGTTTCTTTTATGTAACTCTGTTTTTTGTCCTTCTTAAAGCATGCATGAATTTGTATTTTATACAAATATTTGCCTTTTTTTATATAAAAATCAATATTTTATTGAACATGGCTAGCTGGCATGTAGTAGCTAATCAAGTTTTGTCCGTCACGTCTTCTAATTTACGTCGAACCTACCAAAAAGGAAGAAAAGGCTAACAAGATAAAAAAAGATTAAAGAAAATGAAAAGAATACTTTTTCTGATCACTAAAAAAATGCTTTTCATATTTAATTGTTTCCCTCTTCTTTTGATAATTTAAAAATTTAAAGGAAAGGGTGCACATAAAAAGAAGAAAAAAACTTGCCAGCTGACAAAATCACAAATAAAAAGTTACTCTTCTCTTTTCATAACACATAAAAAGATGAGTTATAATAAAAAAATTTGGATTTAAACTAATTAAAGGCCATAAATATATAAAAAATTATAACTTACTTTTAAAAATTATCCTTGTTTATATATAGAAAAAAAGTGAGAAAATGATTATTTAATGCAGTGAAAACTAACTATTAATTAGTGGTAGTGGGAATGATAAATGATAATATAAATTTTAGACGGAATATAAATGAGTAATCTGATCCCTAAAAATATTTTCCACTTTGGATCTATTTTCTTCTTCTTCTTCTTCTTCTTCTTCTTCTTTGCTTCCTCCAAGATTCAAATTGGTAGGTCCTGAAACCAACGAGCCAAGATAAAAGAAACAAATGGAGGAATAAAGGGGTTCATCATAATCACCTAAATTAAAATCATCACCTCATAAAGTTTATATGTCCATATCTTTAACTAAGTAATAGACTATATAGGTAGGTGCTTAAGAATTTTTCTTTGTCTTTCAAATCACTCTCCGTCTCTGACTCTTCATCTCTCTTCTTCTGATAAGAGGAAACTTGAGCATCACTGGGATGATCATATCTATCTATATAATGCATGTTTAGGTTAACGGTAAAAGCTGTTTTTACAATATGATTTGCGGTATACGAGATAAATATTTGGGATGAATTGCGTCTCAACTTATATAAATGTAGTTCTCATACGCCAACTCTAACATACCTTTGTACACTGTCTTTAAGGATTTCTATTAAACCTGGAATGACACTAAGATTGTTGTCTATGACGTGAAATATATAAACTCATGAATAATATGATTTGTTATGTATTTTATATTTTTATACTAAGATATTTGCTAGTATCCATGCTTCAGTTTTTCTATGGCATGATGTCTTTAATTTGCAAATTTTAATTCGGATAATTTAATAATTCACAGTACCTTCTTGATTTATAATTTGTTAAGAAATCCATGCTGTTATAATTAAAAACCTGTATGTTATTTGATTGTGCACAAAACCCTGCATCTTAAGGCATGAAATATAATTAATTGTGCCAATTATGAGAAAAATAAAAATGATGATAAAATCTGAAAGTGGTAAGGTGAAAAGTAAGTGTTAATGTTTTGAAAAAGCTCCCACTTAGAACACAAGGCTGTCCATTAATTGGCCTTACCAACTTTAATTCATATTCGTAGTAATCGAACAACAAACAATAATATTTATAATTGTTGTCGTTGTCTGATTTTATTTTTATATAAAATCATGGTCGACATTTTTTTTTTTGGGGGGGGGGTCAGTATGTGAATAGGCGGGCGGACTCCACGATGTCCATTTGGCCCAAGATGATGTGGTCTTTTTTTTATTTGCCATCCAAAATCATCTGGGCTGGCTCATTTATTTTCAGCCGAAAATTATTGGGGGGAAATCATATTTAAGAATTAAACGATTTAATTAATACACAAAACTTTAAAAATTCAAAATAAGAATATGAAAAATATTAGGGGGAAATCATATGCTGTGATGAAGTCCACACGCACACACATCAGTGGTGTATATCTCCTACAATGGTGAGATGCAGGTTGTAGGCCATAGCTTCTGATTTCAGCAAATGAAGCCGTTTTTTCTTTTTTCATTTTTATGCATAGCATAACATACATATGTATCGGATATCCTGACCAAGCTCTTTTTAGCTCAAAGGATTTATTAAGGCCAGACTAATTCAGATTCACTTTGGGTCGGTCTCCTTGGTGTGAAGGAAGAGCTACCAATGTCACATGCTCCATTTACAGCCTCAAACTAATGACCTATTTAAAAATAAACGAATATCTTACCACCTAATCTTAGTGAGAGCCGGTAAATGAAGCCCTTTTTTAAAACTACATGAATCTTTTGTTTCACACGCCGAAGTACTTCAACATCCAATAAAGCATGGTTCCTTGGAAGTTAACGTACATATGAATGCTAATGTTAGGATTTGTGGATCAAGCTTGGGATATTTCCATGTTATACTTTTGTTATTTAATGCAAAAAGATATATCTCATAGAAAAAAGTTACTGAGTTGTATATACTTCCTTTGGTCTTTTTGATAAACAATTTGTTTTTTAGTCGAAAACTTTAAACAACCTTTCCCTTTTCCACTCTTATCAAATACATAATGTCTCTCACTTATCACTAATTCTTTTTTATTCTATCATTTATTATCCATTCTCTATTAATTCTCTCTCTTGTACTCTTTTAATAAATATGAACATATCTGGAAAAGATATGTTATTATTTATTTATTATTCTTAATTAATCTTAACTGTCAGTCCATTTTGTGCAGTTAAAAAAAAAAAGTTCTTTATAAAAGGGATGAGAAGAAATAAGGTCAAATGTTTACTGTGGTAACTCAGTTTAAAAATTATAAAATAAGTATTTAAAAAAAAAAGAAGAAGTGAGACTGTAACTAAAAGACATCAAAATTCACAATAAATAATCCATCTACTTGCCTAAAATCTTAAATTTTCCAATCTTCTTTTGATGGGGGATTACGTAATCTTCAATACCAAACACAAAAAGAAAATCAGAGGAATATTGTAAACATTTAAACGTGTTATAAAAACGACAAGTACCGAAGGGATTTAGTTTGCCCCGAAGTGGGTAGTCTCGTCAAACCAAACAGAAGAAAAACGGCGATAGGACCAAAGCCGAGAATGGGACAGTGGAACGAGTTAGAGAACCTAAAACGAATCCAAACACCGTCCAAACTCCAAAGTCCAAATCCTTCGATACGAACGAAGCCTTCCCTTGAACGGACGTTGTTATAAAGAACCCCACATGGCCCCTCATTTTCGTTCATACATACTCTTTGTGCCCTCCGCCATTTTCCCTAGTCCATTGCTCCGATCTCAGATCTGTTTCTCTCTTTCTTCGTTTCCCTTCAATGGCGTCCTTCGCTGCATCCTCCGTCTCCATGACCTCCCTTTCCACCCCTTTCAAGCAGTCTCTGGTATTCCTTCTTCTTTTTTCCCTATTTCTCCGCTGTATTACTGTTTAATTTAAGATACAATCTGCTTGCTTTTATGCCGTTCAAAACTGCTCTCATTGTGCTTGATTCATGTTCTGCTCGGAATTGTTTGCAATTGGTCTTTTGGGCTTATACCATTTCCTTCTTCTAAAGCGATTTAACAGAATCATCACACCTGACAAGGGGGCTTGATCAAACAGAGTCATTATTACTCCATGCATGCATTCCGTGATTTTGATGGTTTAGATTTAAATGCTTCAGACCATTATTTATCGTCATCTTGGCAAAATAACCTACAAGGCTGCAACACCAAATATTCATTTTAAAAATGCACTAATTTATGGTTGTGGGCTTTCAGCTGTACATGATAACATCGTAATTATTTTATTTTCGTGTTAACTGCTATATCTTCTTTATTTGTAACAAAAGAAGTCTTGTCTATGAGTTTTTCTGGTCACTTGTTGATATAGTCAGCTTTCTGACTTGTGTAATTCCCCTTTTTTTCATGCAAAAACAGGTCTCTGCCAGGATCTCAAGTCCTAGCTCAGTTTCTCTTCCAATTAGAGGGAAAGCTTTCCCGTCCATCACATTGCAGCCCAGAGTACCTCGGTTTCAAGTTAAATGTGCCGTAAGTGTTATATTCATAAGCCCTTGCGTAGTTTCTCTGGACTCATTGTCATCTTCCTTAGTGGTGGGATCATTTCTTCAGTAATTTTTTGTTAGAATATTTGTCTTTGACATTCAGTTTAACATGTTCCATAAATTGAATTAATTTCTTGCATACGCTCCTTTTTCGTCATGGAATTGATACTGAATCATTACATGTAACCGTGTATATTGTGAACGTGAAAATACTGAACGTGTGATGTAGATGGCTTACTCATGCCGGCTTCTTTATTTTTGTCTTTAGTCTGATGCTCAAAGAAGATATTTGAATTGCACTGAATCATTTCAGTGAGAAAAGGCCAATGGCTAAGCTTCTATTTATTTCCTGAATAATATTTCTGTTCTGGAAATATGAATTATGCTTTATGAATTCAGGACTAAGCGCTGCTTCAAATGTTAGAACTACTGTACATGGAAAAACTGTAATTTAGACATTGGTGCTAATGTGATCAAACTTGGTTACTTTGGCAGGCCAAACCGGAGACAGTGAAGAAGGTGTGTGACATAGTCAAGAAACAATTGGCTCTGTCAGATGAATCTCCTATCACCGGGGAGTCTAAATTTTCTGCCCTCGGAGCTGATTCTCTTGACACGGTATTGTAATGATACTTATAATGAGCTATTGTTGTGGTATGGATTTGGATAAGTCTCATCATGGTTTAAGTTAGTAATGAACTTTTTACTGAAGTATTATTACCCTGGACTCTATATCATCTTTTTATTGTTATGAATCTTGCTTTTATTCAGTCCTTTTTATTGCGTTTCTTCTCTCTGTTCTTTTCTTAGTTCGGTTTTTCACTTTCTCTAATCCTTTTTGAGAGAAAGAAATACAATGTCATTTCAAATCTTGGAACAGTAATGGGCCGATGTTGAAGCCAAATTCTTGGGTTCTCTTACCCCGCGCTTGATGCGGTAACTCAGATTGTGAAAAACACCCTTTCATATATGACTTGCTTCCCTAACAAAAAGGAGAGTTGGCTACTGCAATGGCTAGTAATAAATTCATATGTTTCATAATTGTTAGTTGATATGAAGAAGCTAGCTATATATGTTGCTGACTTTGCAATTGTTGTTATTGAAGTACCTGGCCTTTAGGCTTGTTTCTTCCTTTGGTTGTCCTATACTTGAGTCCAAATCATGTTTAACATGAGTCTACATGAATTTTTGCAATGTTTTGCTTGGAATTTTAAACTTGTTTTTAAAATTTTGTAGGTTGAAATTGTGATGGGACTCGAGGAGGAGTTCGGAATCAGCGTGGAAGAGGAGAGCGCACAGAGCATCACCACCGTTCAAGAAGCGGCTGATATGATTGAAAGTCTTCTGGAAAAGAGTGCTTGAAAAAGAGGGCGCACATGACGGCGGTCATCTCGGGAGTTTTTGTTTTTATTTTTATTTCTTGGGTTATTTTGGTTAAAGGGGTCATAAAGTTCAAAGTTTGTCCTTGATATTTCAGTTTGATTTTATCTAGTAACTACTAGATCTCTTATAAACTCTGCTAGGCGCAACTGTATTTGTCTTTTTATCTTTGTAGAACTGAAGCTGTTTCTTCGGTTGAAAAAACATTTGTTGTCGGAGTTCTTACACCTTATCTTTAAGGAGCCCTTGCACTCTGGTAGCTAAGCTATTAACAAAATTCCTTGTCTTTTCTTATAATAGGTGTTTTTCTTTTTTCCAAATATCTAAATTTGAGTGCTCCCTTGTATGTTGCACTCAATCCTTTGATTCTAAATGGTAAGGGTTAACGACACAAAACCTGCATAAAACCAACGAATACGAATCAACCCAGCCTCCTGTTGATGAGATCCTCTGAAGGTACATGCATGCCTATGATGTCAAGTTAGGTGTTATTTTAAGCAGAATGAAGCATCGTTACGTGCTTTAAAATAACATGAAAAAGGGAAAAAAAATCATGACCCGCAACATCAGGAACTTATACGTCAAAACTTCAAGATATCCCATCTATAACCTCATTAGATTTTTTTTTTAAATTACCCTGTAATCATGAAGCTTTTAAAATTATTTTAAATTTGAATATATTTTATTTCAGTTTAACTAAATATTTCTTAACAAGAATACTTTCCACGCTTAAATATATAAAGTTGTAAAAGTATATATAAAGTTTTATGATATTTACATAAATAAAGATAAAACATTTTATTTTCATTAAATTCTACATGATCATATATTTATAGTCATCAGATCAAATGGATTACAATCATTACATCATACAGACCACCTTGAGCAATTATTTTATCTTAGGATATTATAGGCATCCATATGTAGAAATAATGACCATTTATTTTGAATTATTTAGATTAATTGTTATTTTATTATTAAATTTTCTATTTAATATATCTTATAATTAAACATGGATATATTACTACCTGGTTTTATATTTAGGATTGAAGAAAGTATATCTTAAGATATAATATCTTAGTTATTTTGATTTGATTGGATTAAATTAAATTTTAGGGTTAGCTTTTAAGTTAAATTTATAAAAACTCACATATATTATCTTTTATTCATGATTCAGAATGATATTTTCTATCAAATTATTGGACAGATAACAATTTGTGTACTCTTTATTTCAACCACGGCAAGGTTTCGTGAAGAGATGGGATTGCAAAAAGGGATCAAGAGTTCTTAGTCCTGAACATCTGATTGGAAAGACGCAGGAAATCAACTTCAAAAGAAAAACAGAAAAAGAAAAGCTCCTGAATATATACAGCCGGGAAAAATCTACCGTAGAGTCTATCGCTCGCCCAAAAAAAGATCACATTCTCCAGTCCTGCTCAAACCAGAAAAACTACTAAACCAGCAAAAACAACCATCACAGAGCTAGAAACCATGCTTCTAGGGACATTGGAGGAAGCTTGCAATAACCCAAATGGTGAAAATGCAGAAAGCGGCCCAGGAGCAAATGTGTCATCTGGGTTTGGAGGGCTTAGACTTGAAGGAATGGTGGTTGTGTCAGAACCAGTTGGGATGGGCGACACGCCGCCATTAGAAGGCAAAAGTGGAGCAATGTCTGGGGATAGCCCTTGGAGTGAAGACACTGAAGATACAGGAGGGTCTGCTAATGCTACTTCTGAAGAATAAAAAATGAAAACTTTGGTATTCGGCTGTGAAGCCGAAGAAAACAAAGATGGAAACGTGAAAACCATGAAAAGAACAAGTGCAAGATGAACACTCAAGGAGACCATTCTAATATCCAGTATAATGTTAAGGGAGAAGTTCTGAGGGAGCTGGCATGTTTGTGCTGGTTTGCGAGGAGTTATGATTGCGAGTATTAACTATTAAGTGGTTAGAAAACCAGAGGCTCTTCGGGATCTGATTTTACTTTCTGCCCTATCTTCCCAAGACTAAGTGGGCCCTAAGGGTCTATTGGATGCCGATAAGGGAATAAAGTTGGAGTCTCTTTGTGAAAGAGACAAAAGATTGGAAAAGGTTGAGGAGAATCCTTTTGAGCCAGTGATACTTGGTACCTAAAGTTGATTTTCCGATAATGCGGAGAATGGAGACCCTTTAGTTCAGGAAAGAAGAAGGGGAGAGATATAGCATATTCAATCGATTTGGTTGTGTGAAAAACAACGAGGAAATTAATACATTTTATGCAAGTTAATGAAGTTACAAAGAACTCATACATTATACAAGGGATTCCGAAGCATGAATAGAAATCACCCTAGCATACCTTGTGATTGCTTGCTTGACTCTTGTATCACTTGCAAAATACTTGCAAACATAAAAAATGAGAAATGACGGATTCTAGCTCCATTTAGCGGCAGCGAGGCAGCCGCTGCAACTCCAGAGCTGCTAATCCAGCTGTTTTGGCCAAATCATGGACACCTGAACTTTTGAGTTCGGAAACGATCATTTCAATTCTTGAAATTTCTGGTATGGATATTGATAATATCATTGCATGCAACAAGTATTGCCTGCAGGCATAACCTAAAGCATGTAGCATTCGGCTCACCAACACGTGACAGGTTTCTTTTCGCCAGGACTCTAAGATCACACTAACCTTAGAGAGCTTGGTTAATAGACCAGTGGTGGCTTCTCTTGGAGCTGCCTTGAATAGTAAAATCATACATTCAGAAGCTATGTCGGCAATGTTGGATTCATTAGATCCACTCAACTCCAGCAAGACACCAACGTTGCTTCCAAAGTCCATTATATCTCTTACACATTGTGGAGGATCAATTGCACCACTCGCCTCAGAAGAACATTCACCTAAGAGAGCAAGTTCTGCTGAGCAATTAGCGGCTTTTACACTTCTGACTGAACGTGCAAGAAAAGCCCTGCAAAGTCCAAGAGTTGGCTCCAAGAAATCTTCCATACTCTTTGCGTATACAAACTCCAGAAAATTGCCAATTCTCCTAACTACTTTTAGTTGAGAGAGTAACTTGGAATCCATTTCAGGAGCAGAAGCAAGAGCCAAACACAACTTAACATTGTTAACATTCGCATTTGAGAGATCGCCAAGCAAGAACTCAAAACATTGTGAGATTGTCTTCAGATGCAGAATGTCTGGAATTTTAATAAACCCGAATTCCAATAACATCACAAGAAGCTTTTGTGCATACATAGGAATAGGATCCTCATCTTCAACCAAGGTCGGGTAGAGAGGTAGAAAATGGGTATTTGATACAGACTTCAAGTCCTTCAATCTTTGTTCATCTTCAATTGGTTCACTCAAAATAATGACCATCACATCAAAGAGAATCTTAAGGCACAGAAATCTGGCATCACCATCTTTGTTTCCCTTGTACAGAATAGTTAAGCTAGGGAGGATTTCACGTATGAAAAGGTCAGGGTTCCCAAAAATCACAGAAGACTCCTCTGTAAGAGACTCCATAACTCGAAGAAGGGTTATCTGGAAGTCATCTCTGCCCTGAAACCCATTAAAGAAAAATTATCAAACAATAGTTTTGTCAAAAGTCAACATTATTCTTGCTACAGTAATCTGCAGCTAGCTAAACCCACCCCATTAAAGACTAAAACCTAAAAATAGAAGCCAAAGACTAACAAGTAATTTATTAGCTAAACAATATTTTAAAACTTGCCAAGAAAATTTTCTAGCTAAAGACTATTTTTTCTATATAAAAGTTACACATATTCAGTCAAAACTCCAATGAATGACTTATTCACTGACCTGAAATGGTGTCTCCACGAGTTTAACAAGGTTTGCCAACTGCTGCAATACTTGGTGAGTCGCCACTTTGTGCTTAAATATTGAACTCCCTAGAAGATGAAGGACAACAGGGAACAAATGAATGTTGGTTTTTGGAGCAGACCTGCAAGTAAGGGAAGAGATATGTCCATGACGCCTTCCTGCCATCATTTGTTGGATATCCCCGGTTATAGTATCCAGTAAACCAGGAATAGTAGAGGCAACAATATGCAAGAATGCATTTAAACACTGCCGCACAAAGGCTTCTTTCTCTTTTACCAACCTGTCCACCACTGAAAGCAATTTCGGACTGCATAAGAAGTGTGGAAGCCACCTCCTACCAGCTTTACAAAGAAGAGCCACAAAAACAAGTGCCTTTCCCTTTAAAACTTCACTACCTTGCTCGATAAGAGCCAAAAGGCTTGGGATCAAATTCTTATCCTCAACAAGTTGCAGAAGGTATCGTCCAATATTAGGGAACATATGACTTCCAAGCATTGCCATGCTAAGAATATTTAAGCTGATTTGCTGCTCACGAGGACTACCCTTGACAAGAGCAGATGCTAGGTCCTTAAATGAGAGTTTCTCAATAACTGGCTGAATGCTAGGAGGATTGAAACGAACTAAGCGCACCAAACATGACCCTGCAGTAAGCCTCATGCTCTCTTGTTTTCCTGCTGCCCTATAAATGTAAGACAAATTGGAAATGATATCTTGACTGGTAAATCGACCCACCCATACCCCTCCTTGACTGCAAATATTCTCAATTGTCCTCAATGCATACAACTGTGTTATATCATCTTCTCCCTTCCGCAAAAGTGATGACACAAAAGATATCAATGAATTTGGAACCTGCAACCATGGGAAGATGTATGACAATTACGATTAATGGCATAGAAAATTATGATAACAATAAAAGAATTTCTGTGTTTGACTAAACAAGATATAAAAACACATTGCACCATACCAAGAACGCCATAATTATTACAAAGTAGAGCAATCAAGCTTCAAATAACATGGTAAACAAACTATAGAAAGCTAACCTGCCAGCCAAATGCAGCCCGATTGTCCTTCGATGGAGATTCAAGCTGATTGTTATCTCTACTGTCCTCATTTTGAGTTGATATGTAGAATAGTAACTCACCTAAAGCAGCCATGGAAAACCTCCTCACTTTGTCCTGCTTGTCTCTAAGGCCATCAGTCAGTGAACTTAAAATTCCACTATTAGCCAAACTGTCATCAATATAAGTAGAGTGCCGTATCAACAAACCAATCAGCGAAGCAAGTTGAACACGTAAAGCTGAAGCCTTGGACTGACGAAGCAATTTTGCAAGTGTGAGCATTATTGGCCCATTTGTCAAGATGTTAGCTGCATCAGCATTATTGCTCAACATTTCAAGGAATCTGATGACATTCTGTTTCTCCCCAATAATGGAGTTCCCATTAAGAATTGCTACAATTCGGTTCTGGATAGTATCCAATTGTCCTTTAGACATCTTTACAAAATCAGACACGGTAAAAGCCTCAAAAGGCAGTGAAGGGATGACCTCTTTATCAATTTTTCTACTAGGCATTACAGGTCTAACTGAGAGATCAGATTGATGCCAAATAACTTGGGAAATGTTACCAGAAGACCTCGAAGAATCAAAATCAAGTGCAGATCCCAAGTCTTCTTTAACCCTATGCTTCCTGACCTGGGGGCTCACACTGGGAGAGATAGAAGACTTGTCAGGATGCTCAGGATTTGATTCTGGATCAAGAGACCTTGAATCATCTGAGTTGGGTGTGTTAACAACAGAAGGGGTGTCTAACTGATTATTACTTTCCATTTCCTCAGGTTTCCCTTGATTTTGATTTATAATGGACAACTTCTCATATGGCACAGAAGTTGTATGATCAGAACCATCAATTTCATCATGCGCATCATCTTCTGTATTTTCATTAAAATCAAGTTCCATGTCAGTATTCTCAATTTTAACTTCAGAGCCATTATCAGAGCTATTAGGCAAGGGGCGTCTGTAATTTTCTTTCTCATTTTCCTTCTGTAAATTCGATTTAGCTATTCTTGAGAGTCTCAAAAGGTTCATAGCCTTGCTAGCATTGGAAGCATCTTTCTGCCTCACCTCAGTTGTTTTGCCCAAACCCTTTATTTGAGTTCTATGCCCATTTGGTGGACCCCTAGTAGGTGTATCGTGACCTCTCGGTCCCATAATAGAATTCTCATCCTGCTTCAACAACCCTCTCATATCTTTTTCTCGAGATTTGGGAGGAATTTTGTTTTGGGAGGATTTGTCACCATTACGTTCTGATAAACATGGTTTAGCATGAAGTTCTATCATATCATCAAAAGCAGTTTGCGGCGGTAGAGACACCATATTCACTTTGGTTTTCCAAAATGCGTGCCCACAAAGCTCAGGCCATTGTATTCTTTCAGCTGGATCTTTTACCAATAGAGAATTAATCAAATTGACAAAAGGGCGACTTGGATTACCAGGGAGTGGTGGAGTTGGATCTGAAATGATGGATTTCACCAGTTTAGTGAATTCTCTTCCAACAAAGGGCGGTCTTCCAGTATAACATTCGTATAGGACACAACCCAGGGCCCAAAAATCAGATGCATATGAATGTACTCCACCATCCTCAAAAAGCTCCGGAGCCATATAGGAGGGTGTTCCACGTTTTGCTTGCGGCAACTAGAAATGTAAAGTATAAATATGAGAACATAATTTGTTGAAAAAATCTTAGTTAAATAAAGGCCATTCGCATATGCATAAGGATGAAAGATGTTTTAATTGCTCAAAAAACTTACCGAGGATGAAGGAATTTTTGATATATCTTTCAATTTTCTAGCCAAGCCAAAATCACAAAGCTGCATCATTCATGTAGAATGAATACAAGTTACCTTCTATAGCGAAAAAAAAAAACATATATTGTGGGTGTGTGTGTGAGAGAGAGAGAGAGCAAGAAAAGTAGTCACCTTTGCACATCCATTTTCATCTAGCAGAATATTTGAAGGTTTCAAGTCGCAATATATTATTCCATTTGAATGTAAATACCTGGTTTCATAGCAATTTACAAAGCATAAGAGTAATACAACTCAATGGTGAGAAAATGAATAAAGAAATGGAAAAAGGAGTAGGGAAAGGGAAAGAAGACTTCAGAACATACTGCAAAGCTCTGACTAGGTCATGAGCAAGACCGTGAATTGAATCTTCAGGTAGATGGTTATCCTGGAATTCATCCACAGAAATTAACAGTCTAAATTTTAAAACAAGAGGAATAAATCCAAAGAATGTGAATAGCCTTGACTTTTGATTTTCAAACTGAAAAAAGTTGTTGCAAACCATCTACAAAGTTATGTTCTACGATCCACAATAGTTCACCTTCTCAGAAACAAATTCTTGAATATGAGAAAGTACTTGAGCTTAAGAAATGTTCGTCAGACAAATGATCATGCAATGACGAAATGTTTGTACGAAAAATATGACCATCAATTATGCAATATAGTTTCTTATGTGACAAAAAATAATATTAATGGAGGGCTGCAGCTGGTTCACAAAAACCAAAGTCAACTGCCCAACATAAAAGGAGGAAAAAAGAAAGCAAAAGAAACATCTCTGACAGAGTTTATATGTCAATATCCAACTTATATTCATAAAGACTTCTGAAATTTGTTAAATGGATCATAGGAAACCAAATATCTACTCAGAACCTAGGTGTACATATTGCTATCTATAAATCTCATGCATCAACACAAAAGAAAATTCCTACAATTCTGTGTGTGATAGCAAACATGATTCACTAATCTTGATGCCCTACAAAAGACTAAATATTACATTCAACCAGAGGTCACAGATACTAGGCAATGAGGCAAAGTACCTGCTGTAATAAGGCAAGCAAATCTCCTCCAACGCAATACTCCAGGACCAGCCATAGGTGAGCAGAAGTTTCATACCTAGACATAAAGTGACATTCCAATGTAAGGTGCTTGAGAAATATGAAATAAAAGTTAAGCTTAAGTTGGGAACAAATATTTATCCCGGTAACAGGATAGGCCTCACCAAGAATAAAATTTGAGTACGTTTTGATGATCTAAGGAGTGGAGAATCCTGACCTGCAAAAGAAGGCAACATGCCTAATTCAATCCTACTAGATTGATAGCAGGGATCAAATCCAATAATCAAAACCATATTGATCATAAATTCAAGTCATTAAGAAAATTTATCATTAATAGAGAAATAAAAAAACGAACATGTGGAACAGATAATTCCAAAGAACAAATTGATGTCATGCACGACTATAGCCAATAACATAATCATTGGATTATGATAGACTTAATGCATGATTATTATAGAAAGCGCTAACTAGCTCAAGTCGTTTATCTAGCCTAATTTGAATTTAGAGCTTTCCGGTCAATGAAACTGCGATTTCTGTTGGTAGTTTAAATTTAATTGCATTGCATGGGGAGATGTACTGAAGCACTTGGCGAACCCAGCTTCAAGCGCTATAGAAGTATACATGATAGAATATAACAAAAAAATAGAGTACGACCAAGTTCATGAACAGCCAAGATTCTTCTCACTTCCACTGTGAGACACACAAAACTATCTTGACTATAGTCAACTCACGAAACGAATAGAGCACTGCCATAACGATGGTATCTTTTATGCATTACATCAGTATGAAAGAAAAAACACCGCTGCTTACATCAGTAGCTCATTTTCAGCAAGGACACGCATTGACATAGACTCTAAATGCCATTAGATCTGCTTATGCCACCGAAATTCATCATGAAAATCGAATAGGATACTAATGAATTATGCTATAGAACCTGATAGAGTTCGAACTTTCCATTTCCAGTGGGTTCAGTCATTTATTAACACTTGTATACTAAGTTTAAATCTAGTCAGGAGCATTACTAATTCCCAAGAAGTGTGTTGAAAAAAACAAACACGCACGCATCACCAGGCAAAACATAGAAAATGGAATTCAACGACTTACTTCTTGAAGAACTTTGCTTTTCTGCGACTTATCAACGCTCTTAATCGCAAAATACTCAATGGTCTTCTTCTTCCTGCCTTTGTACACAGTCTACAAGCCCATAATCATAAATAGAGTCATGGGGGGAGAGAGAGTGCATAAAGTCCTCGAGCAGACAAAACAAGAAAGTAAACGTAAAATAGAGCCTAAAATCACCGAAATTCAAGCAAGCCTGAGTAATGTTACCGAATATTTGCCGCGACCAATGGCTTCGTAGATGTGGTACTGGTTCATGGTTGACGTAGCTCTATCTGAGGCTTTAGCTTTCAGATTCACAGGTAAAGCAGCAGCGGCAGAAGAGAGATCGTAAAGAACGAGAAATGAGAAGATGGTTCAGATTACGGAAATAAGAAATGTGAACCATGAACAGTTGAGACGATGATTGGATATGGATTTGGAGAATCAATCAGCGAAGCAACGGATCAGAGGAGAGAGAGGAAGGGATACTGTTAGCAACGGGCGGGAGGAGGGAGACGTTTCAAAATCAAATGTCAAGAAATGGATTATTACGCTTATCGATATCTGCAGCAGAGTAAACGAAAGTTCCAACAACAATGCTTTTGGGCCTGAAGCTGCGAAAGTTCCAACAACAATGCTTTTGGGCCTGAAGCTGTGGGTGGTCTCCAGACCAATGAGCATTCCTTTGTGGGCTTTTTTTCTACCCGGGTTGATACTATTTTGGACCTCACTCTTTTTTTTTTTTTTTGCCATATATTTTGGACCTCGTTTGGTTGCTAGTAAGAAGGGAAAATAATCAAAGGTTTAATGCATACCTCTTAAAAAAATTAAATAGGGAAAAGAAGCCCCCTTTTCAAACTTTGTATTCCAAGGTTAAAAAAAAAGGTAAAGGAGTAAAAATATATATGTGTTTTATCTCAAGAGCGCCCAACACTATATTTTTTTTTTGTAAAAATACACACGTAGTTACATTTTTTTGGCAAAAGTCACATCACATTATTATGTTACTATTCACTTTATCTCTTTTTCTCTCATCACAGTAAATAGTAACATAACGGTGAGATGTGATTTTTGCTCTAAAATAATAACTATGTGTGTATTTTTGTTCTAAAAAAAATCACATGGTGCTGGGTGCTCCCGAGGACAAAACACATGTGTATTTTTGCTCATTTACCCAGAAAAGAAAGTAGGAAAACAAAGTCAGATTTCTGATAAAATATGAAAATTTATCTTGCTTTGTTGGCTAGAAGTTGGAAGTTGAGGTTAAAGAATCCCTGATCATAATATATGTACATGTGTGTGTATTTAAGTAGAATTTTAGATTTTTTCTATAATGTATGATGCACTTGAGACTTGACAAATGATATTATTTTTTATCCAAAAAATCATGAAAGAAATCTATAGATATAATTCTGAAGAATATTGCCATTTTTCTATATATAAAATAAAATACAGGTACCACGTTTTACTGGAAGCATGAGAAATAAGTTTTTTTTTAACCTTGAAGAAATAAGTATATTGTTCATAGTCTTAACATTAATTTAACTTTTCTATCTATTATATATATATATATAGTTTTCCCCTGCTATTTGACTTATATATAGTGAAAAAGACAGAAAAATAAAATCAAAATTGGTAAAAGACAGATAAATATGTTGAATTTCAATAATTTTTAATGAATTGATTTGAAATTTTAAAATGTTGCAAAATTTGTGAAATTACCTAACAACTCTTATTTTTTTTAAATTAAAAATTCTCAATCCCCTTCACCGGTTGTTGCTCGTTGAAGTTCTAGTGGCGATAGCGATCATCAAAGCTCTAGTGACCTAGCTAGAGGCTTAATATTTTTTTTTAAAATTTCTTGGGTGAAAATCGTTAATATAGATAGTGAAGTTGTAAATAAGGTTCACCGGAGCTTTGTTTATCTCACGTGTTTTTTTGAATTTCTTAAGTAAAAATCTTTAATACACATACTTAAAATATTAATATAGATATTAAAATTGTAAATAAGGTTGACCGGAGTTCAGACAATTTTATATACATTTTTGAATTTCTCAAATTACATGGGTTAATATAGATACTCAAGTTGTTTTATATATTACAGTTGTAAATAAGGTCGATCAAAGCTCTAACGGACTCATATATTTCTTTGAATTTCTTAAACAAAAGTCATCAATATATACTTAAGTTGTTAATATAAATACTAAAGTTGCAAACAATGTCGACTAGAGCTCTGGTGCTTCCATATTTTTTGTTTGAATTTCTCAATATAAAGTTATTATGTAGATACTTGAGTTGTTAATATAAATATTAAAGTTGTAAAATAAGGTCAATTGGTGTTTCAACGGTCTCATATATTCTTTACCGCCTTAGTATATATATTGACAACTTAAGTATCCTCAAGTATCTATATTGATGTCTTTTTCTTAGGAAATTTAAAAAAATATATAAGACCACGGAACTCTGATCGACCTTATTTATAACTTTAATATTTATATTAACGATTTAAATATTTATATTGACCGACTTTTGTTAAAAAATTTAAAAAAAAAATTGTTGGACATTGAATGACCTTCTTTATAACTTTAGTATTTATATTAACAATTTAAATATTTATATTGATGGCTTTTATTTGAGAAATTTTTAAAAATATGAGACTGTTGATGTAACACCCCCGATTTTCTAGAATTAAAATAACATAAAATGTCGATAGTTTTCATAAATAATAATAATAATCCGAAATAAACCACTTTGGGGAGTGTCACCGCCGAACTTGTATGGGACAAGTGCAAGGCTTCTTATTTTATGAAATAAATCTAAACTTAATCCGAATGTTCAAAAAAAAAAATAAAGTAAAGTAAATAACTAGAGTTTATTGTCTGTCATCCTCACTTATCACTGCTAGCCCCAATCTTTGAAACCTGTTCACTGAAATTCTGCTCCCCCGAAGGATCATAGCAGCCCAGAAACACAGACATCAGCAACAGCTGGTAATCCTAATTAAGAACAGATAATATAACATAAACTAAAATAATTAAGTAAATAAATAAATAATTTTAAAATAAATTGAAATAAAATAAAACAATTATAAAATTAAAATAAAATATTGACAAGATAAAATATCGTATATTTGTATAATCATAAGGTGTCTGGCATAAATTTGTTAATCAGAGCAAATGTATATATATATCATCTGATATTTGCATCAAACTTTAATCATTATCATTTTAAATTTTGTTTAAACCCGAAAATCCTGTCTATCTATTTAGTGGGAAGAGAACCATGGTAGACCCGGATATCCTGCCAGTCTACCCTATAACCCAGAAACCTGTCAGTCACAAATCACCATCAAATTGGTCATAGATCGTTTTCTTCCTAGTATGCACACCTCTTCTCAAAGTTGCTACTAGCGCCCCGGATATCCTGCCAGGCACCACTTTGGGAAGAACGGATATATCGGTTCACATCAAATAACATATCGGAGGCATAAAGCCTTAAGAGTGTGTTCATCACTTTAGGAGATATCGTTCCAAAGTTATCCTCCCACTAATAAATTATTTTAAATAATTTAGACTTATAAAAATTCCTAAATTATTTTTATCAGGTGTATTCATATATTTATATCAATAATAATAAAATCTTTAACTCTTGTAAGAAAGGATTGATCTTAATTTCACAAACCCAAAAATTATAACTCTTTATGAGAGCTCGTGAGTTTTCTCAAATATAATCATTGATATATATGCTGCTAACCAAAGAAAATCAAGAAAGAGGTGTATACACACACACACATTAAACGTAATATTAAACGCACAAGAAGACAAAACAACAGATGACTCACGCAAAGGCATACACTTTTGACATATTCAAGCACGCAAAACGAGGCTAATGAATGAATGAATATATATATTGTACCGATTGCCAAAATGAAACCCTAAGTAATATATATATATATACACACACATATATAAAAACCTTTAACCCAACATTGTAATTCATTCATGGTGGATCAGTTCTGGAAAAAAAAACGACGATGCAGTACGGTACAAGAATTGAAAAGGGAGGGTAATTCGATAACCATTGGAATTTAATAATTAATTGTGTACAGACTTCTAAAATGAGACACACAAAAAGAAATTTAATGTATATATAAATCTATAAGGCGTCATCATCTTAATTGAGTTAGATGCGAAGCAGTTTCGCAAAACAAAAGCTGTAGGTGTAGTGTACTGTTGCTCAGGTGAATCGAGAGGGAGATAAAAAATAAAATAAATAATGGATTCTATTGTTCTAGGGTTTAGGATTACCTGGTTTCTGTGGTTGCTAAGCTCCTAGAAGAGAAACTCTGCCGCATGGAATTTTTTTAGAGAGAGAGCTACTGAACGATGACTAAAGTTAGGCGGCTAAACCTAACGTATAATTAGGCTCTTAAGGTTTAGTTATTAGCTGGGCTTTGTGGGTTGGACTTTTAACTATCACTAGTTTAATAAAATAGTGACAAATCATTTATTAGGTTCTAATTTAAATTAATTTTTATCTATCCATTTATTACTATTATATTTTTTTTATTACTACATTATTAAATTTAAATTTTTAATATTAGTATTCATTATTATTATTATTATTATTATTATTAATAAAATAATAATAAAATATAGGGTATTACATTGTTGATCTAATAAATGATAAAATAATACAAACATTATTAAATTCTATTAAATCAATCAATAAATCTATACTTAATAAAATCAAATCTATCTAAACTAACAACTAATCAAATTAATCTAAACTAATACTATATTATCACTATTATTACTTTTACTTTTTTTTTTATTATTATTATTATTAACAACAACAACAATAATAATAATCTGGGGTATTACAGTTGAAATTTCAGTCGACCTTATTTATAACTTTAGTATTTTTATTGACGACTTTTGCTTAAGAAAGTCAAAAATAAAAAATGAGATTGTCGAAACTCTAGTAGAATTTATTTACAACTTTAGTATCTATATTAACAACTTGATTATTTATATTACTGGTTATCACTGTTGGAGCTCTGTCAGCAGGTTAGGGGTTGAGGATTTTTAATTAAAAAAATAAAAGTGATTATGTAATTTCTCAAATTTTACAACATTTCAAATTTCTGAATCAATCTCTTCAAAATTATTAATATGAGATAGGATATTCTTACTACCTCTTTATCTTACTACCATTTTTTTACCATTAGATCTATTATCAAATCCAATGGTCCTGATTTATCCTACTTAAAACCTTCTTCCTTCTTCATGTTTCTCTCTCTTTCCCTTCCATCCTGATTTATCGATATTGTTGGTGGCAACTTGGAGCTATGCAAAATAATAATGTTTCCATGAAGACTTAAAGGGAAAATTATTTTGATCTTTTGGAGTTAAAGATGGGGTTGAATCTGGATTAAGTGATGGGGTGAATCTGAAGAATGTAGACTAGGGATGATGTCTTCTTTGATCCATTTAACTGTTTTTAGGTGAGTTTGGGAATATTTTTAGGCTGGGAATATTTTTAGGCGGATGATTGAAGCGCATGTAAGATTCTTTTTTCATGAAACGAATAATAAGCCACTCTTGATCCAGTTTTATAGTATTTAAGTTTGGGGAAGGAGATTTCATCTTTTTGTTTTGTTAGATCAATTGAAGAATATGGGAACTTTTTACACTTTTTCGGTTTCTTAATAAATTAATTTCTATTTTTTGCTACATTAAAATTTATAAAAACCGAAAAGTAACCCTATTCTAATTCATAAACAGCAATACCTATTAATTTAATTTGAAGGTAGGCGTGATCAATGAAGACCTAAAATGTAACACCCCTGAATTTCTAGAGTTAAAATAACATAAACTTTGATGGTTTTCATAAATAATAACTAAAAATCTAAAATTATCAACTTCGGGGAGTGTTATCGCCGCACTTATGTGGGACAAATGCAAGGCTACGAACTACATTTAATAGATCTAAATCTAATTAGAAATGTTTTACGCAAAACTAAAACAATACAAAATAAAATAATTAAATGAAATCGAAATTAAAATTTGACGTCTTCCTCACTTCTTACTGCTAGCCCAACCCTTGACACCTATTTCACTGAAATTCTGCTCCCTCGAAGGATCATCGCAACCCAAGAATACAAACATCAGCAAATGTTGGTAATCCTAATTAGGTAAAGGTAATATAAAATAAAATAAAATAATTATAAAATATATGTAATCATGTGGTGATTGCAACTAATTTAATCATTATCTTTTTAAATTTATTTAGACCCGGGAAACCCTGCCAGTCTGTTTAGTGGGAAGAGAATCATGGTAGACCCGGGAAGCCCTGCCAGTCTGCCCTGTGACTCGGGAAACCCTGCCAGTCACAAATTGTAATACCCCAGATTATTATTATTATTATTGTTAATAATAATAATAATAATAATATAGATATTAAAATTAAAATTAATAATATAGTAATAAAACCTCATCTAATCAATAGGATGTTGCACTTTGATCATTTAAGCATAAGGTTTTAAATTTATATTTGTGTGAATGTACTATAAAACACTTTTGGAAAAAAAAAACGTTGGAAGAATAAAAAGATTGCTTTCACTAGATTATGGTATTACCAACGTAAATCATCCGGTATAGAGAGCTTGTTTCATTTAGTGATAAAAGGCAGGAAAATAAATGTCATTATTAATTGTTTGATATTAATTATATTCCTTTGAAATTTGAAAATTATTTTATAATTTTATATCTAAATTACTATTAAAGCGATAATTAAGAGTACAATATTTATTATATATATATCTTTAAAATCCTAGGTGTTGATTTCATATAATTCATTGATTGTTATATATAGTATTCTCACATGGTTTATTATAGTAATAATTATAAATAAATAAATGAATGAATAAAAAAATTAATAAATTTAAATTAGAATTTAATAATTGACTTATTATTTTTCTTCATTAGATTAATAATAGTAAAAAAAAAAAGAGAAAAACAAAAACAAAAAGGCCCAACCCACAAAGCCCAGCTCATAACTAAACCCTAAGAGCCTAATTATAAGTTAGGTTTAGCCGCATAACTTTAGTCATCGTTCATTAGCTCTCTCTTTGAAAAGTTCTTTGCGGCAGAGTTTCTCTTCTAGGAGCTTAGCAAACACAGAGACCAGATAATCCTAATCCCTGAGACAATAGGAATTAATAGATGGTAGTATTAGAACGTTGATTGAAATTAATTGATTGTACTTCTAATCACTAAGACAATAGGAATCAATAGATGGTAGTATTAGAGTGTTGTTTGTAATCCTAAAACCACATTTGAATGATACATAATCAATGATTTCAGTGTTTGTCCTAATCTTTTATTTTTTAGCTTTGAATTAGCTATAGCAATCATGATAATATGAGCCTTCGTTCTCGTTCTCATTCTGTGTTCTGCTTTGTTTTTCGCTACCGACCAATCTGATATATAGCCCAGATACACACACACACACACACATATATATATATATTAGATGCTTTGCACGTTTGGGCTGACGGCAGATCCTCTTATTGAAAGATACAAAAAACTTCCTTGAATATTGCATGTGATATGCTTGATGGTGATTGATTAAACAAAGATTAAATTAGAATATTGTTGCATTAATTAAAAAAATCAAGTCCGCAACATTCATTATGTCTGTACTTCAAAGTCTTGGTTTCATGGTTAAAATATCTAAGTATCTTTCATTACCTTCATGGCTTCTTTCCTCTTATATAATTATTATAGATTGGTTCGTGGTGTAGTGTTTATTTATTTTTTTTTAATTTTTTTCCCTCTCTTTGTAATGCAATTTTATTTATGCTATACTCATATGAAATCAACTTGACAAATGTTTATAGTTTAGTTCTTGTGATTTCCGAAGAGAATGTAGAAAGTATATTTTTTTTTTATGAGTTTAGGGTTTGAGTCCACAGTACCTTCGAATATGATTCAAATTTCAAATGTGTTGATAAGTTAACATTACTTCAACAATATCGGCGCATAATTAGAAAATCTGTTGTATGGACCAGAAAAATAGCAATTCGATTAGCATCCTTGATGTGTATTCTGTTAGGAACTCCAAATACATAGGTAGCGCAGAAGAATGTGAAGATTGACTTTTGAAAATTCTTATAGATTTTTCTCAATCTAGAACTTTAAAGATTTGAATGCTTAAAATATATCTATGTACGTATGTGTATTATGATATGGACAAAAAAAAAAAGTGTATGTATGCATGTTTGTATGGGTCAGGTAGTCCTTTTAAGGGAAAAAAAAGGATGATGAGTAAAAGTTGAGTTTAAATAATAGTCCTTGGAATTTCCCTATTATTATTATAAATATCTGATTACACATAATAAAGATTATTTAGGAATTTTATGAGTCTAAATAATTTAAAATAAATTAATAGTGGGAGGATAGCTTTGGGATGATACCTCCTAAAGTGATGGACACACACTTTTACGGCTTTATGCCTTCGAAAAATTATTTGATGTGAACCGATATATCCGTTCTTCCCAAAGTGGTGCCTGACAAGATATCCAGGACACTAGTAGCAACTTTGGGAAGAGATGTACACACTAGGAAGAAAATGATTTATGACCAATTTGATGATTTGTGACCAGCAGGTTTCCGGGTCACAGGGTAGACTGACAGAATATCCAAGTCTACCATGGTTCTCTTCCCACTAAATAGACTGGCAGGATTTCTCGGGTCTAAATAAAATTTAAAATGATAATAATTAAAGTTTGATGCAATTACCGCATCATCATATATATTTGCTTTGATTAATATATATAACACCCCCGAATTTCTAGAATTTAAATAACATAAAATGTCGATAGTTTTCATAAATAATAATAAAATCCAAAATAAACTACTTCGGGAAGGTGTCATCGCCGCACTTGTATGGAACAAATGCAAAGCTTCTTATTACAGGAAATAAATCTATACTTAATCAGAATGTTCATAAAAATATAAAATAAAAGAAAAGAAAAGAAAGTAAGTAATTAGAGTTTATTGTCCGTCATCCTCACTTCTCACTACTAGCCCCAATCTTTGAAACCTGTTCACTGAAATTCTGCTCACCCGAAGGATCATCGCAGCCCAGAAACACAGACATCAGCAACAACTGGTAATCCTAATTAAGAACAGATAATATAAACTAAAATAATTAAGTAAATAAATAAATAATTTTAAAATAAATTGAAATAAAATAAAACAATTATAAAATAAAAATAAAATATTTACAAGATAAAATATCGTATATTTGTATAATCATAAGGTGTCTGGCACAAATTTGTTAATCAAAGCAAATGTATATATATATCATCTGATATTTGCATCAAACTTTAATCATTATCATTTTAAATTTTGTTTAGACCCAGAAATCCTGCCAGTCTATTTAGTGGGAAGAAAACCATGGTAGACCCGGATATCCTGCCACTCTACCCTGTGATCCAGAAACCTGCCAGTCACAAATTATCATCAAATTGGCCATAGATCGTTTTCTTTCTAGTGTGCACACCTCTTCCCAAAGTTGCTACTAGTGTCCCAGGAAACCCTGCCAGATACCACTTTGGGAAGAACGGATATATCGGTTCACATCAAATAACATATCGGAGGCTTAAAGCCTAAAGGTTGTGTTCATCACTTTAGGAGGTACCGTTCCAAAGTTATCCTCCCACTAATAAATTATTTTAAATAATTTAGATTCATAAAATTCCTAAATTAGTTTTATCAGGTGTATTCAGATATTTATATCAATAATAATAAAATCTTTAACTCTTGTAAGAAAGGGTTGATCTTAATTTCACAAGCCCAAAAATTATAACTCTTTATGAGAGCTCGTGAGTTTCTCAAATATAATCATTAAAATGTTGACTCTATTATAAGATTTCCTAATTTAAACTATAAAGTAATTACTCATGGGTTCCTATAAGATGTTGATAGAAAATTTCCAACACTATCATTTAAACCCTAGTTATATGTGTGTGTGAACTACAGGAAAAGACACGCAGGGACTCCGTACAGGTTCAATTCTTTGATTTGTTGATGAATTTCATTTATTGATTCCAATTCATCTCACGGGCCCCACGTTGAATTCATTACTTCACCCTTTTTTTTTCTACGCACAGATTATGCTTCACAAAATGACAAAGCACCATATATATGTTTATATTTCTTTGCAAAACAAAAAGCATAATGCAATATATATCAAACATAAATCAATATAAGGAAACCCGCAAGGAAGAGACAGAACCGAAGATGTACCGAATTCAAATCATATCGCATGGTATTTATTAATCACGCAAGACAGAACCGAAGATGTATATATGTTGCGAGAAGGTGAACAATTTCATAAATTGTTTCTCAAATTAAGACTGGCCTAACAGCTAAAAATTTTATTATTCTGGGGATTAGGATTACAATCAGTCAATTCCAATCAACATTCTAACGCCACCAACAATTAATTCTTAGGGATTAGGATTACAATCAGTCAATTCCAATCAACGTTCTAACACTACCAACAATTAATTCTTAGGGATTAAGATTACAATCAGTCAATTCCAATCAACGTTCTAACGCTACCAACAATTAATTTTTATTACTCAAGGGATTAGGATTACCTGGTTTCCGTGGTTGCTAAACTCCTAGAAGGGAAGCTCTGCCGCAAAGGATTTTTTTCAAAGAGGGAGCTAATGAACGATGACTAAAGTTAGGCGGCTAAACCTAACTTATAATTAGGCTCTTAGGGTTTAGTTATGAGCTGGGCTTTGTGGGTTGGGCCTTTTTGTTTTTGTTTTTGTTTTCTTTTTTTTACTATTACTAATCTAATGAAGAAAAAATAATAAGTCACTTATTAAATTCTAATTTAAATTTATTAATTTTTATTTATAAATTTATTTATAATTATTACTATATTATTACTATAATAAACCAGGTGGGAACACTATATATAACAATCAATGAATTATATAGAACCAACACCTAGGATTTTAAAGATATATATATAATAAATATTATACTCTTAATTATCGCTTTAATAGTAATTTAGATATAAAACTATGAAATAATTTTCAAATTTCAAAGGAATATAATTAATATCAAACAATTAATAATGACATTTATTTTCCTGCATTTTATCACCAAATGAAACAAGCTCTCTATATCGGATGATTTACAGTGGTAATACCATAATCTAGTGAAAGCAATCTTTTTATTTTTCCATTTTTTTTCAAAAGTGTTTTATAGTACATTCACACAAATATAAATTTAAAACCTTATGGTTAAATGATCAAAGTGCAACAACCTATTTAATTTTAATATCTTTATTATTATTATTATTATTATTATTAACAATAATAATAATAATAATCTGGGGTATTATAATATATTTGTGCCATTTAATTTGTGTTTTATTAGAATTACCAGCTTTTGCTGATGTGTGTTGTTCTTGGGCTGCGATGATCCTTCGGGGAGCAGAATTTCAGTGAAACAGGTGCCAAGGGCTGGGGCTAGGAGTGAGAAGTGAGGAAGACGTCGAATTTTAATTACACCCCTGAATTTCTAGAATTAAAATAATAAAAAAAATGTCGATAGTTTTTATAGATAATAATAAAATTCAAATAAACCACTTCGGGAAGGTGTCAACGCCGCACTTGTATGAAACAAGTGCAAGGCTTTTTATTACAGGAAATAAATCAAAATGTTCATAAAAAAAATATAAAATAAAATAAAGTAATAACTAGAGTTTATTGTATGTCATCTTCACTTCTCACTGCTAGCCCCAATCTTTGAAACCTGTTCACTGAAATTCTGCTCCCCCGAAGGATCATCACAGCCCAAAAACACAGACATCAGCAACAGCTGGTAATCCTAACTAAATAAAGGTAAACTGAAATAAAATAAAACAGAAATAAATAAATAAATAAATAATTGGATATGAATTGAAATAAAATAAATTGATTGCAAAATAAAATAAAATAATTGTGAAATAAAATAAATTAATTCCAAAATAAAACAATTATAAAATAAGATAAATTAATTACAAAATAAAATTAAGTAAATGTAAAATAAATTAATTTCAACATAAAATAAAAATAATTATAAAGTAAAAATAAATTAATCGCAAAATGAAATAAAATAAAGACCTCATGTGTGTATATGTGTCAATTAAAAGGTATCGTTGTTTTTAGAGTTTTCTAGTGGGAAGAGAACCATGGTAGACCCGGGAAACCCTGCCAGTCTACCCTGTGACCGGGAAATCCTGTCAGTCACAAATCATCAAAATTGGTCATATCGTAATTTCTTCCTAGTGTGCACACCTCTTCCCAAAGTTGCTACTAGTATCCCGGGAAACCCTGCCAGACACTACTTTGGGAAAAACGGATATATCGGTTCACATCAAAAAAAATTCTCAAAGGCATAAAGCCTTAAATGTGTATTCATCACTTTAGGAGGTACCATTCCAAAGTTATCCTCCCACAATTAAATTATTTCATTTACAAACAAGATGAATTTCTTATATTTACGGAAATTAAACCGGATATACATACTACTGTTTGTTAATTTCGAGACCCGATTTAAAAGAATGTCCAACTATTTAAATCATAAATTATAATCTATATATAAATATTATTTTTGAATCGATGGAAAGCAAGCTTCACCGTACCGATAATGTACACATTCATATGTATATCATTTGTTTTCCTCAAAGAACCAGGCAAAACCATTTAAAGTGTGTGTGTGTGTGTGTGTGTATTGGACACAAAGCAGATCGGTCAACAAGCACAAAAAGTCAGAGGTAACCAAAGCAAAATATGTACAGGTGTAGTTACAATCCATGAAAACGGCAAAAAAAAAAGAAAAGAAAAAAAAAGTTTTTTTTTTGCAAAAGCTGATCACGCATATCGAGAAGGAGAAGCATATATATATAGGATATATATAATCCTGCGCATCTGTGTGTTGTCCAGAGAAGGAAGCAAAACGAAAAAGTCCTTACACACACACACACAAAGAATCAATATACAATGCAATTGTTGATCAAGATCATGTGCACAAGCATAAAGAAAAGGGTGCCTCAAAAGACGTACCATGACTTCAATATTTTAATTATTGATCAAAAGAGTAGATGGAGACAATGACCCCACAACAAAAGAAGAACTCTAAAGTATATCTAGGAAAAAGGCAACAGGAGGGAACGTACAGAAGGAACAAACAGGGACTCACGCAAGATAATTTATGCGAATTGTTCTATTCCCACCATTTAGGTTTAGTCGCAAAGGAAAGACGAAGGAGAAAGTGTTCTAGGGTTTAGGATTACCTGGCTTCCGTGGTTGCTAAGCTCCTAGAGGAGAAACTCTGCCGCAAGGAATTTTTAGAGAGAGAACTACTGAACGATGACTAAAGTTAGGCGGCTAAACTTAACTTATAACTAGGCTCTTAGGATTTAGTTATTAGCTGGGCTTTGTGGGTTGGGCTTTTAACTATTACAAGTTTAATAAAATAGTGACAAATCATTTATTAGATTCTTATTTAAATTAATTTTTATCTATCCATTTATTACTATTATATTTTTTTATTACTACATTATTAAATTTAAATTTTTAATATTAGTATTATTAGTATTCATTATTATTATTATTATTATAATAAAATCTAGGGTATTACATTGTTGATCTAATAAATGATAAAATAATACAAACATTATTAAATTCTATTAAATCAATCAATAAATCTATACTTAATAAAATCAAATCTATCTAAACTAACAAACTAATCAAATTAATCTAAACTAATAAAATTAAACTAATACTATATTATTACTATTATTACTTTTACTTTTATTATTATTGTTGTTGTTGTTGTTGTTGTTAATAATAATAATAATAATAATCTAGGGTATTACAATGATTTCATTTAATTATTTTATTTTATTTTTATTATTTTGTTTTGGTTTTGCGTAAAACATTTTTATTTAGATTTAGACTTATTTAATGTAGTTCATTGCCTTGCACTTGTCCTATACAAATGCGGCGGTGACACCTTTCAGAAGTTGATTATTTTGGATTTCCATTATTATTTATGAAAACCATTGGAATTTTTGTTATTTGAACTTTAGAAATCCAAGATGTTACACAAATCATCAAAATTGGTCATATAATCATTTCTTCCTAATGTGTATACCTCTTCCCAAAGTTGCTACTAATGTCCTGAGAAATACTGTCAGACACCACTTTGGGAAGAACGGATATATCAGTTCACATCAAATAAATTTTCGAAGGCATAAAGCCTTAAAAGTGTGTTCATCACTTTAGGAAGTACCATCCCAAAGCTATCCTCCCACAATTAAATTATTTTAAATGCATTCACAACAAAATTACTAAATTATTTATATGCCATCATATTATCATTTTTCACTCTTCAATCGAAGGAAGCCCTTGTCTCCCTAGTCCCAGCCGTTAAACATCAAATTCAAGTCCAAACTTTTTAGACCAGCAAACTCGCCACCTATTTGATATAATTGAATATCCTAATAAACCTTTCTACCAAAGAAATAAGAACATATTGAGAATATTCAATTAAACCTTTGTTCCCGGAAAATAATCTTTCCCAAGAACCAAAACTCATTTCCCTCACCGATCTATACAACTACATGTCTTATCTGCAATTTAAACAAGAATTCCAATCTTGCAAAGACAACACTATAAGCATGTATCACAGGACTATTTCCCGAAGATGCACCCAAGTACGGCATATAATAATCAATCACGTAAATCAAGAAGTATGAATATGTAGATTTAGACTGCTATCTATCCATTATGAAAACCATGGCAAAATGATTTTAAGAAAAATTAAATACAGCAAATAAATTTTTAGGAAGAAATTATTGGCCCTTTTTTTTATTATTATTCTTAGAAACCTAGAGATCACTAAGGTCCAAATTATTGGAAAGAGTAATCAACACTCTCTACCAACTACGAATTCAACTAGATATGTACCTAGAAGATATTCATCCTCCTTTTTTTTATGTATTAATATTTGATCCAATTATTGGTTTTAACGTTGATTTAGATCTATCTTGCCTATCTTTTGTCATTAAGGCATGGTTAATTGCAAACCTGGGAAGATATTCAATCAGTGTAAATGCTCGAAGGGTAGGGTATTCATTAACACAATTAAAAGTAAACCCAGGACATGAACTATGATACCCTCTAACGTATAATGATCCATACTTTTCAGCAATTCAATAAGATTATCAGGTAGATCTTTCTTTAGGATATAATATTTAGATGATTCATTGTTTTTAGATATAAGTCTAGAAAGTAGGTCTGGAGCCAGCTGAAACAAATTATTGGTATATATTTTAACAAACAAATTGAACAATTAAAAGGATAAATAATGAAAGGATATATTTGATGGTATTACTACTACTGCGTCCGAAACATTCAATGAAAGAGATATGTATATCAATCAGGTTTATATCTATGATATTACCATTTGAATGGCATATATCTATTCAATGATATTACAAATATCCGTGGATGGTATAAATCTATTCAAATCATATTGCAAAAGAAAATTAAAAACCGCGACACAATTAAAGGTTACCAAAAAGTATATTTAAGGATGACTCCTCAAATATTTTAAAGCAATTCAAATGCATATAACAAATAAGCTAACCGAAATTCATATTTCTAATGGATATTCAATGAGAATTAGGATTACCTGGTCTCCGTGTTTGCTAAATTCCTAGAAAAGCCGTTTACAGTAAAGTAGGAGAAAAGAAATATGAGCCATGACTAGAATTAGGCGGCTAGACCTAAACTTATAATTAGACTTCTAGGGTTTAGTTATGGGCTGGGCTCTTTAACTATTGACAATTAATAAATAATTAAAAATCAACAACGTTTACTCTGTGATTTAATATGTTATTCAAAGATGGAATAGGTAAACCCATTACATGCAAAGGATTTTTTTTTTTCACGGAATAGAAGAATGAATCTACCCATTATATTCTTATATTTATATAATAGCTTGGTTGAACAAAAATATTTGTTATTATTATACAAGATATATATAAATTTAAATATTTTTATATCGATAAATAGTACAGTTATTTTAAAAAATTATATCGCACATAAGATATGTTCTTATATTTATAAAATATCCTTGTGGTTACGATCACATAGGATACAAATTTGAATAATTTTTTTTATGAATAGTATAGTTTTTTTTAAAGAAAAATTATATTGTGGATAAAGATACGTATTTGTTTGTTTTAAAAAAAAACAAATCATAAAACAATATTATTAAATTCTATTAAATCAATCAATATAAATTTAATAGAATCAAATATATCTAAACTAACTAAACTAATCAAATTAATCTAAACTAATAAAATTAAACTAATACTATATTATTATTATTATTACTATTTTTATTTTTATTTTTTTTATCATCATCATCATCATCATCATTATTATCTGGGATATTACATAAAAATTTAGCTTATGGCGATTTTTCCTTAAGCGACTGGATTAAGAGGAAGGAAGGGAAAGAGAGAGAAACGTGGAGAAGGAAGAATGTTTTAAGTAGGGTAAATCAAGATCGTTGGATTTGATAATAGATTTGACGGTAAAAAATGGTAGTTAAATGGTAGTAAGATAAAGAGGTACTCCCTCTGGTCCTTATTATAAGGCACCAACCACCATTTCTCACAAATCAAGAAATGAAAGTTAAGTCATTAAATTGGTTGAGAAATAATAAATATTTCCAACTTTACCCCTACTTTAATGATGTGAATTTAAAGAATTAGTTAAAAATGAGGGTATAATTGGAAAATAGTAATAAATGAGTTAGTTAAAGGTAGTTGGTGCCTTATAACAAGGACCACAATATTTTGATAGTTGATGTCTTATAATAAAAATAAGAGGAAGGGAATAGTAAGAATATCCTATCTCTATTAATATGACCTTTTATCAATTTTAATTTGATTGAATTTTTCTTTCCTCTTCCCTTCTCTACGGAAGAGAATTTTAATTCATGACTTCTGACAAGCCCTACCAATCGAGTCTCGACTCCGCATGAGTTAAATTCACAGTTCACGCGCAAGTTCACACTACGCACGTACCGGACCAGAGACATCGTTTGCGGGTCTCATCCTGGGAAAGGTCGGTTCTTCCTCTTTGTTCTTTTTTTCTCCTTCCTCGCGAGCTAGTCTTTCAGGGGCGAGCTCTCTATGTAGCTGACCTCACTTCACTTCTCGGAGTGTCATAGCCTTGATCTCCGATTAGGTAATTCTTAAATGCTAAAATTTGCGTTATTGGCAGGGTCTTTCCGTATCCAATTGTGTCCTTCACGCTAGAACTCCTCTAGAAACCACTTCCGTTAAATTTCACCATTTGGATACTCGAGTCAGTCGTTTTTTACTGGATATTTGATGAGTTTGATTTTTCCTTGCTAACTACGGAACTCAGCTTGGAGAGTCGATGCTGCTTCAGCTGGCATTCCCTCCATATATTTGCTATGATATGGGTTTTTATGCACTTAAACCTAGTTTGCGCGATTTTCTGTGTCAAAAGTGATAACGATGTGATATTGTGGGCTTAAAGATACAAAAGCAGGATTTTTCTTTTTCTTTTTTTCTTTTCTTTTTCCCTGGGTGGGTTTGGAATCGGAAGGAACATGAGTTTATGTATATGATGATGAATTGGCGTATAAGTATATAAATTTTGCTCTCTAATTGTGTAAGATAGGGTACAAATGAGAAAGTGAGAGCTGTCTTGGTGAATTTTGGGTCCATATTCCGGAATTAAAGCATTTGCACAGTTTCGTGTATGCATTGATTTATGCCCCTCCATTTCCCCTCTTTAGTTTTGTGATATTTTGTTTTGTTGATAGTTGCAGCGAATGCACATATGAATAGGGGAAGCATGCACATGTGCTACCCAATAATATACTTAGGCTGACAAACAAGGTCTGTTGGGTTTATGTGGTTGCTGCTGAAAATATGAAGTTCATTGCAGTTCGCATCACTATAATCATTCTTTGCATCGAGTTAATGATACCATTGCTATGAATATTGGTTATTCATTGGAATTATTTAAAAATGCGAGCAATTTGTGGTTTATTTTGATCTGATAATATTGGTTACTGCTTGTATGCTGCAGCTTAAATGATATGGCCTCCCCTCATAATGTTGAGTTGGAGGCAGCGAAGTTTCTGCACAAACTCATTCAGGATTCTAAAGATGAGCCAGCCAAGTTGGCTACTAAACTCTATGTGGTGCGTTCTGTTTTCTCTTGAATAAAAATCTGCTCTTTTTTTTAAGAAAATTATTTATTGAAAAAACCCTTGTATACAATTAAGTGTGCTTGCATTGGATTTATTTTTATGTGCTTCTCAGATATCTGTGGCCTTTCTTAAACAAATATTTATCAAAAAAAAATCCTTATATAGAATTAAGTTGTGCTTGTAATTGATTTATTCTCATGTGCTTCTCAGATACTTCAACACATGAAGTCAAGCGGGAAGGAACATTCAATGCCGTATCAAGTGATATCAAGGTAACTATAGCAGCTGCCATCCTTTCATATATAGTAATTCAATTGTTGACCCCCATTTCTTTTTAATTTAATTTTTGCCGACCATGATACTTTTTTGGGCATGATGGCCAATGAACTTGTAACTCTACACATAGATATTGATGCTGATTTCCCTTGTTGCAAGTTAATGGCTCTATCAAAATTTAAAGTTTCTTGTCCTTGGCACTAGACCTGTATTTTTTTGCCTATCCTCACCCTCCTCATTTTTATATTTCTCCACTCTTACCAAAGTTCTTTTGCCTTCTATTTAGAATCATTTAATGCAGTTTCCTCCTACTTAATCTTGTGTGTTACAGGGCTATGGAGACTGTTATAAATCAGCATGGCCTTGATATTGAAGCATTGAAGTCTTCACGCCTTCCCTTAACTGGTGGAGCGCAAATAGGTAGCTATATAACATTGGGTTTTGAAGAAAGAATAATGATCATTCCCTATTATAGGTTTTCTTATCATTATTGTTATTGTTTTTGTATAGGACCTTCACAGGCAGTAGGTGTTCCAAAGGATTCCAGGGTGGGCTTGGCTGAACATGATATGTCCAAAATGGAACCATTTGGTTCTAACCGGCCACCAGTTGCCCCAAGTAGTGGAGCTCCTGATTATTTTCAGGGATCTGTGGCTCAGAGGAGTGGTCAGTCTTTTGATCAAGAAAGTCCTTCTAGTTTGGACTCAAGGTCTGCAAACTCACTGTCACAAGACAGACGTGATACTGCTAACTGGGAAAAGCAAGGGAGTCAGAAGGATGGTAAGAAAGCTGCAACAAAGAGAAAGAGGGGAGATGCATCTTCACCTGTGGAACCACATGTTGATGGTCCTTCTCAACTTGATTCCCGGAATACTGTTGTTAATGCAAGGAAGGGGAAAATGACAAAAGTGGAACCATCAGATGGCCTTCCAGTTAAAAGTGGTGAGCAGACTAACTTTAACATGTTTTCAAGTAGTGGTCAAATGGATCTTTTTATAGCTCTGTATAGTAGCATGAAGACATTGCTGCCAAATTCAAAGTATTTTGGAGATGTAGAGATTTCCACTGTACATATTCTCTGTGCGCAATAAGGTTGTTGCTTACCTGCCGAGCATGTGAACTTAAGTGAATGAAATAAAAGTAAAGCTGGGTTACCTTCAGAAAAATCTATGGCTTCCAGTTTTTTCTTCCAATGTTGTTTCGGGAAATATTATAGTAGCTATTATAATGCAGCAGTTAATTCTGTCATTCTTTTGTTAAGTGAGGGATTTAAAAATTTACATAATCTAAGTCTTGATAATGCATGATGAAACCATTCTGCTGACTGAAGGTTGCAGAAAGTATAAAATATTACATTTAAGATGCCATAGTGGAATGTAGTAGTGTCAAAATTTGAAGTAAGAAGATGCCTTTAACATTGATTATCCAATAACATCTTTGCATGGAGATTTATGTACACTCTAGTTCTTATGTCAGTCTTGGCTGTTCATAAAGTATATTCAAGCTCTTGGATGCATTCTACTTCATTAATATTTCTGAAAACATCAGTTCTACTTACATTTTGATCTTATCAAGGAAAAGCTAGAATTTTGGAATTTCTGCATCTTGGTATTTATAGAGTCATTTTCTCGCTGTACTTCAGGTGCTTATGGTAAGGCTCATGGAGGGATGATAGCTGCTGCTGGTGCATATCCATTGGCAGAACCAGCGTTTTCAAGTCCAGTGCAGTATGGTGGTGGTCTTGAGCATGATGGGGGAAGCACAGCTACTTTAGCTGATTCACATAAAGTGGCACAGGTGCTTAATGTTGATTATGATTGGGAAGTTCAGCTACTTAGTAGATGAGCATAAATAGTTATTTATTTTTTATTTGCGCACAATGCATTTGTTTTGCCTGTTCACCTTGTGTAATCACCTGGCCAAGGATCCTTGATGGAGACTAATTTCATATGAAGTATATGCACTATTACTGTTGTTAAGTTGTTGGGATGCCTCTTCTGAGTCTTAATTTAATCGAGACAAAAAAGAGAGAGACTGTATTGTACTTTGTAGATGGCTGCGCAATGGTGTTATTTGGAATTTGAAAATGGCTTTTACACTCTTATTTTAATTTAATATTAACTTCATCAGAAACAACAGAGAATGTTGAGCTTATTGGTTTTATGTTGGGTTTTGTCCGCCAGTAAAATAATGAAATTTTTTGCACTTGTAACGGTGAAAAGCACTTTTATGGCCCTTTTTACAAGTATGTATTCTGCTTGAAGCCAATAAGTATGGTTTAGCAATGAGGAATTTGGGTGGTTTGTGAGGCCTTAAGGTTGAACTTTTCTGGGGCCCCAAAGAATGTTCTGCTCCTGCTATCTGTGACTACATAAATATGAGCCAACTTGATTGCTTGACCTGATAATTTAATTGACAGATTGGAAGGCAAAACAGTGCCACAGAATCGGCTTTGCCAAGACCAAGTGGTCCTCCCAGAGATACTGGAAAATCCCCTGTTTCTTCTGCACTTGTATCATCTTCCACACCATTTAGAGAACAACAGTTAAAACAGCTTCGAGCTCAGTGCCTTGTTTTTCTAGCATTCAGGTAGATATGTTATACCAATGCCTTTTAGGTGTGACTTGAATTATGTTTGAAAGTTGCTTGACAAAGATTTCTGTTTAATGGGCAGAAATGGTTTGCCACCAAAGAAATTACATCTTGAAATTGCATTGGGAACCACTTTTTCTAGAGAAGGTGAGTAATACATATATTTTTTAAAGTCTACAAATAAAAAGTACTTCTTCAGCTAATTGTTGTGCAATGAGGTGGCAATACAGATGGTTCCCGCAAAGAGCTTATTGACCAGAAAGGAAAATCACACTCTTCGAATGAGCCCAATAATGTGTCTGGAATGATGATGCCGTTTGCAGGACTAAGCAATATGAGACAAACTGATAAAAACCCGTCTCTGTCCTCTTCTGCTGGGAAGATTCTGGAGGCTGATTCATTTTTGAAGGGGGTTGAGAGCCCAAATATGATGGAGGACAAGGGTAACCTGCATTCTGATGTCCATGCACTTGTAGAAGAAAGGAAGCATCTACTATCCTTAAAGAAAGGAGAAGTTGAACGACAGATTCAAGAAAGAGGGGCTGCACAACTGTTTTCAAACCCAACATTTCAGCAGCATGATTCTTTGAGCGCAAGGTGTTCTTTAGTTAATGCTCATTTGGATGATGTTGACAATAGCAATCTGCAGGCTGGAAGGTCTAACCAGGCATCTACAGTCGTGGGTCTGAATAAGCCTGTGAATCCTGATGGCATTAACTGGTCTGGATTTGTCACTCAGAATGACACTCTGAAGGGACCCTTACAGACGTCTGCTGTTCAGCATGAGTTGCCTGTGGAGAGAAGAGATAATATTCCTAGTCATTTTCATAATATTGGTAATAATAATGGGGGATCTGTGAATCACAGTTCTGTTAGTCACTTGCCTTCTTATTCCTTAAAGGAGCACTGGAGACATGTACCAGGAACTGACAGTGATCCTCAGGGAGTGAACATGTTGAAGGATGTGAATGTTATGGCAAAACATGTTTCTATTGGTGAGAATCATGCACAATAGAACTGCGTGCCTGCAACTAAATTTTTTGATGGTTTCCTGTATTATTTTTAATGCATATATCTCAAGTGTTCTGATTTTGAAATGAAATTACTTGCAGAGCAAGAAGGGAAAGAGAGATTTGCATCAGCTGAAATGCCAGCTTCTCCAAGATTTACAATGTCAGAGAAATGGATTATGGACCAGCAGAAGAAGAGGCTTCTAGTTGAGCAAAATTGGGGACGAAAACAGCAGAAGACCAGGCAGAAAATTGCTTCATGTTTTGGCAAGCTAAAGGTTTGTTTAACGGTTTGTCTTTTAGTAGTTCAGTTTTTGATATGTTTCCATGTTAATCTGATTTATTATTTGTGCTCTGCTACACGACAATTGTAGATAGTTAGGGTATTGCTAATGCTGTTTTATTTTCATGGCCTTTACATTATCCTTCTTATGCAGGAAAATGTGAACTCATCCGAAGATATATCTGCTAAGACAAAAAGTGTTATAGAGCTGAAAAAACTTCAACTATTGGATCTGCAGCATCGTCTCCGAAGGTTTTTTTCTCATTTTGTTTTCCTTCTTGTATTGAAGACTTCAAAATGCTTGCTGTTTAACAGTATACTTCTTCCTTTTTGGGCAGGGATTTCTTGAATGATTTTTTTAAACCGATTACATCTGAGATGGACCATTTGAAGTCAATTAAGAAACATAGGCATGGTAGGAGGGTTAAGCAGCTTGAAAGGTTTGAGCAGAAAATGAAGGAAGAGCGTCAGAAGAGAATCCGAGAGAGGCAGAAGGAGTTTTTCGGTGAGATTGAAGTTCACAAGTATGTGCTGCTCTTCTTGCCCATTTCTGCAGTTTCTTTTTTTATTCTAGTGCATTCTTAATAGTAGATAGGTATACATGTAAGTTGAATTTACATATGAATTCCTCTATTTCCATCCCATTCTCCCTCACTTGATATCCTGCTTTTTTCTTGATTTTTAGGGAAAGGCTAGATGATGGTTTCAAAATCAAGAGAGAACGGTGGAAGGGTTTCAATAGATATGTGAAGGAGTTCCATAAAAGAAAGGAACGCATTCACCGAGAGAAGATTGATAGAATTCAGAGGGAAAAGATTAATTTGTTGAAAATAAATGATGTGGAGGGGTATCTGCGAATGGTGCAAGTGAGTTTATGTGCTTGCCTATCCTTTCTGCAGAAGTGTGATATTGAGCACTTTTGGCTAATATAATTGTAAATGATTGCACTAGGATGCAAAATCAGATCGGGTGAAGCAACTTCTTAAAGAGACTGAGAAATATCTTCAAAAGCTTGGATCGAAACTTCAAGAGGCAAAGGCTGCTGCTGGCCGTTTTGAGCATGATGATGAGGCAGGAATTGGAAGTGTGTTTGAGAAAAATGAGACAACTCTTGAAAATGAGGATGAGAGTGATCAGGCAAAGGCAAGTCCTTCCAACCCACCACTTTCTTAAGTTTATTTGATAAAACATGTAACTTATTTGTTGCAATTTCTTTTTTCAGCATTATTTGGAAAGCAATGAGAAGTATTATATGATGGCCCACAGGTGTTATTTCTATTCTTTTATCTTTAAATATTGGTTTTCTTGCCACTTTAATTTGCTTCTACTCTTTGCTAATAACTTTACCTTGTGAAGAATGTCTCTCTGAACTTACATTTACATTTGTCATCGTTTGAGCCCTTTGATCCATAAATTTTGTCCTGAATTGTCTTACAGTTTTAGTTGTATTACTGTTCCTCTATTGTAAGCAAAATTTCTTTGTGCAGTATAAAGGAGAGCATTGCTGAGCAGCCATATTCTCTGCGAGGTGGAAAATTGAGGGAGTAAGTGAAGTTTCCTCCCTTTTTTAGTTTATGAATTCTAGTATATACATGTGGGTATGTTTTCTTATGAGGATTGAAATTTGAATGCATCTTGTTGAGCAGTGGACAAACTTATTTGTTTGTTATTTTTATGTTGATGTTTTTATCCGGTTAGATTCCCATGTTGATCTACAAAACAGCCCTCAATTCCCAATTTGGTCTGTTTGATTTGAAATTTTGAAGTCCCCTACCTTTTGTTAAATTTGGTCCCTTTCATCACATGCTGTATATGCCAGTAGATTCCACTCTGACATTTTCCTTTACTCCTTTCTAATTATATTTATTTTAACCTTTTTTATGTTTGATAGGGAGGAAGTTTAGGTTCACATTACTTTTGGTTGTGATTTTTATCATCCAGGTATCAAATGAATGGCCTGAGGTGGCTGGTTTCGCTATACAACAATCATTTGAATGGAATACTTGCTGATGAAATGGGACTGGGTAAAACTGTTCAGGTATGCAAAAGTTCTGTTCAAATGGGAGAGTTAATTGTGGAGCTAGAATCCTGTTTTTTACTCTATGTTTAATGTCTATTATTTAATACTATGCTTTTGTTACTTATCTTTTTTCCTGCCGGGTATATTTTCTGTTATTCTTTTTAGATTTTTTAAGATTCTATGAAAGAGTAGATATAAAGAGTATCAGTGCATGTTTGGCCCTGTATCAACAGGGCTATAACTACTCACCTGAAGGTGGCGAAAGCTACTTTCTGTTGTAGATGGGATATTTATTGTTTCTTAAAATTTAAACTTACTATTCCAGATCCTGATCATCTTTCACATTTTTTTAGGTTATTGCTCTGATTTGCTACCTGATGGAAACAAAAAATGATAGAGGACCTTTTCTTGTGGTTGTTCCCTCTTCAGTTCTACCTGGTTGGGAGTCAGAAATCAATTTTTGGGCTCCTGGCGTTCTTAAAATTGTCTACTCTGGACCACCAGAGGAGCGGCGGCGGTTATTCAAGTAATGGACATGATAGATAACAACCTTTTCTTATTTGTTTGAATTTGTGTTGCGATATGATTCTCAGATTTTTTTAAATATTGTAGGGAAAGGATTGTTCACCAGAAATTTAATGTGCTATTGACAACATATGAGTATCTAATGAACAAGCATGATAGGCCTAAGCTGAGCAAAATACATTGGCACTATATAATAATTGATGAAGGTCACCGTATAAAGAACGCGTCTTGCAAGTTGAATGCTGAATTGAAACACTATCAGAGCTCTCATCGCTTGTTGTTAACTGGAACACCATTGCAGGTTCCCCCCTTTCTCCCCCCTTTCTGTGCCTTTGACTCCTGTATTGATCTCTGTTTGTGATGTCTGATCATTCTCTCTTTATGATTTTATTTACATTTGCGTGTGTCTTTCTCTGAATGACAGAGTTCTGCTGAATCTGCAGACTTCTTTTTCTTTTGCCCTTATTGCCATGATACTGATTATGAATGTTTGTGCTGTCCTCATATACAGAACAATCTTGAGGAACTGTGGGCACTACTTAACTTCTTGTTACCTAACATATTTAATTCATCAGAGGACTTTTCTCAATGGTTCAATAAACCATTTGAGAGTAATGGAGACAGTTCACCTGATGAGGTTAGATTTAGATCAGTATTAGCATTAACATTTTTCCTTGATTTATTGATGCTACCCTGTGCACAAGTCAAACACCCAACTTCATTAATTTTGCTATGTTTATGTTGTTTTCTTTTTGTTAGAAAGCTTTACTGTCTGAGGAGGAGAATCTTTTGATCATAAACCGTCTACATCAAGTTCTGAGGCCATTTGTACTTCGCAGGCTAAAACATAAGGTGCTTAATCTCAATAGTAGTTGTTTCTATCCTTGGTTTTGAGTTCTCTGCGTACTTCAATTGCAGCTCAATATTATCGCTAAGCTTCTGTGGCCTGTGGTTCATGAACATCATGAAATTCTCTTAATCAATTGTTAATTTTTATTATGATTATAAATTTGTTGTTCTGCATATAGTTATTTTGTAATTGAGTTTTTTCCACTACTATCCATGTTAACTAAATTTGTGGTGGGGAAACATGTTATTAACCCTCTGACATGCTTACTATGCCAATCATTCTCTATGTTCAGCTCTGATGTCGTGGTGTGTACTGTTAATATGATTTTTTTAATAATGAGTTGCCTGAGAGTAATGCTATATATATAATTATGTTTCCATAAAATGTAGGATTGATATTTAACAAGATTATGAGTAGTGTCCTTACTTGAATGACATAACTTATGTCATGCGCTGTATTTTCTTTGCTTGGTTATTAAAGACCTTTTATGATATAACTTATATTCATGTTATTTGCTGTATTTTGCTTGCTTTATCATTGACTTGTGAGGACTTAGATATATGAGTTGAGACTTCAAATTGTCTTTGTCTATCTTGCGGTGATTTTATCCGGAATTCATTATTATATGTTGATTATTTTTTATTTCTATCATACTTTCTGTGGAAATGAGCTGCCCGTACTTTACTTTCCTTGCTTGAATTGACTTGAGAGGAAATAAAAGATAACTTTTGAGATTTGAAAACGTCCTTGTCTATCTTGCAGTCATTATATTGAATTTGTTATCATGTGTTAATTATCATGCCTTTCCACTCTACTGTAGGTTGAAAATGAGCTGCCTGAAAAGATTGAGAGACTAGTAAGATGTGAGGCTTCTGCATATCAAAAACTTTTGATGAAGAGGGTTGAAGAAAATCTTGGTTCTATTGGCGCTTCAAAGGTATCCTTTCTATCTGCGGTTGAATGCTTAGTTTCTTGATTTTTACCATTGGAAATAGACTTACCCTCTTTTTTTCCCTCTTCTATATATGTGTGTAATTTAATTTTTTGTGTTTGGTGGTCTAATTGGATGCCTCAATTGTCAGGCTCGATCTGTACACAATTCTGTTATGGAGCTCCGTAATATTTGCAATCATCCTTATCTCAGCCAACTGCATGCTGAGGAGGTACGTTCTTGCTGTTTGTAGAAAATGGAATAGCAAAACAATTATTTTACCGTGAGATTGAAAGATTGAGGAACATTTGGTGTGAAGTAGTTGTGCTGAAGCTCCTCTTTATTATTGAGCTGGTAAATCAGATAAAAAAATTTCTAAAATACTGTGTTAAATGTCTGTCCTCATTTGTTTGGCCCTTAGTTTTTCTGTTATTATGATGCTGAGAGTATAGAGCTCTTTGCATAGGTCATACCCTGTACTCTATTTCAATCTCTCATTGTTGCCTTCATCCTTTTCATCTATTTGATTATTCTGGTGAAAGGTCGAGGTTCATGGGATTTTTTGTTGATTTCTTGTTGTATGTCTAAGCTGTGGGTCTTGCCTTTTGTAGGTGGATAACTACATACCCAAGCATTATCTTCCCCCGATTATAAGACTTTGTGGGAAGCTTGAAATGTTGGACCGATTATTACCTAAGTTGAACGCCACAGATCATAGGGTATGAAAGACTCCATTTTACTAGATGACTGCAATTAACTTTTATTTAGTATACTCACAAGCTGTTATTACGATTTTTTATTTTATTTTATTTGTTGTACTCACAAACTTGAATTAACTTTAGTTCTTTTTCTTTTTTACTTGGGTCTTGTTCCTTAAGATTCTTGTGGTGAGGTTTAGCTTGCCAGTTTCCTCTTCAGATGCTTAATATGCTTGGAATAATCTTTTTGTCATTTACTGATGTACCTTGAGTATTAGTTACCTTCATTTTGGATATTTCATTTGTTTGATTTTATTCTTTTGATGCCTTTACAGGTTCTTTTCTTTTCAACAATGACTAGGCTTCTTGACGTTATGGAGGAATACTTAACCCTAAAACAGTATCGCTATCTTCGATTGGATGGACATACATCTGGAAGTGATCGTGGTGCCCTAATTGACATGTTTAACCAACCTGGTTCTCCATTCTTTATATTCTTGCTTAGGTAATTCTAGTATTTACTACAATGTTGTTTCTGACAGTGAAAGAGGGTTAGAAATCATTGTTTTCAACATTTAGTTTTAGCATGGTTTGCTGTTTTCCTTCTGTTTATATTTAAATCATCACTTGGCACCCGTGGAGGGCTTGGTCTTCTACATTTTGTTCTTGTGTAGAAACACTAAGTTTTTGGCAACCCCATATATAGACATCTCATTGCTAAGTCTGACGTTAAAGGCTTGGATAATAAGCGTAATAAAGCAATTGAAAATCCATTATCATAAGTTTATAACATTGGGGAAATATAACAACATTTTAAGAACCCAGTGCTATATACAAGTCCAAGCCTGAATTTTGGTCATTTTAGAGACATTGTGGAAGTAAAATATAAAGTAATTGCTTCTAAATCAGCTGGTGACTAATACAGCTAATGGAATGGAAGATTAAGTCTTTGCTTGTATTCGTACTTTTCTTGGAAGGCCCCCCCCCCAAAAAAAAAAGTTAACAATTTTGGCCCTAATTCTCTCGATTTTCTTCTATATTCTCATTTCCAAGTAGCCTCAGTATGCTGACATGTGTGTATGTTTTATAAAGCATTCGGGCTGGTGGTGTTGGAGTGAATCTTCAAGCTGCTGACACGGTGATCATATTTGACACTGACTGGAATCCACAGGCATGAGATTTCTCTTATGTGCTTTTAGATGTTAGTTTTTGTTGCTGATGTACTAAGGTCATTTGATTTATTTGTATATTATCAGGTTGATTTGCAAGCACAGGCAAGGGCTCATAGAATTGGTCAAAAGAGGGATGTTCTTGTTCTTCGCTTTGAAACAGTCAGTACTCTTTCTTTTTTATTTGTGTTTTGCATCAATTATGTACTGAAAAGTGACAACAAATCAAGTGAATCTACTGCTGCACTTTTGGAATTATATTTGATATATTTGAAATCTCACGTTATATAAGATGTTCTTTGATTTTATGCTAATGGCTTCTCTGAAGGACTTTCCCTATTCAATTTTTAGAAAGAATGACGCTCTTTTTTTGCATTCTTGAGCCTCTTAGGCTTATAATTTTCATATAGGCTCTTCCTTTAGTATCTCATCCTCCTCCCTCTTATTTTCTTTCTTCCCTTCTAACAACAAAAGTGCTTTCTTTTTTATTTAGCAGTGATAATTTTTATTTCTAGTAGAAGAGAAGCAAATGTTCTGCTTTTGCCTGGAAAACTGGAAAAATATGTTTTCTGCTTTGATTTATTGCGTTATAATGTGAACTTAGGTTAAATTACTTGTCTTATTTGGAGATACATATCAAAACTATTCCTGGCCTTTGGCGTACAGCTTTAGCTTTTATGCTTTGTGTATGTTTCAATACTAGAGGACTTTTGTATGGAAGAGGGGTTGTACATTGAATCATAGCTGTCATTGCATTCAATTTTGAATAATTATCTTTTGCAACATCAACTTTGTTTTTTTATGTCACATCGTCATATATTTGATAAAGTACTTTCCTATATAATAAGGTTCAAACTGTTGAAGAGCAAGTCAGGGCTGCTGCTGAGCACAAACTAGGTGTTGCCAATCAGAGCATTACCGCTGGTTTTTTTGACAACAATACAAGGTTGTTATGATATTAAATCACATTCAGTTGTTCACAATGATATAGAGTTAACTCTTAATTTTCCCTGCCTATTGTTGATCTCAGTGCTGAAGATCGAAGAGAATACTTGGAGTCTCTCCTACGTGAGAGTAAGAAAGAGGAAGCAGCACCTGTGTTAGATGATGATGCTCTAAATGATCTCTTGGCTCGCAGGTAAACTATTTTTGGGATGCTTTTGCTACCTGGCTATCTTTCCGTTGCTTGGCTCATCGGATTCTGATCATGAATTATGTTGTAGGAGTTTCTCCTTTCTACACTAGTGCAAGAGTGATTGGAACAGTTATGTGCTTATTTGGTCAGGGTGACACTAGACGTTAGGATATGTGTGAACTCTAGTTATGTGCGAATTTTGTTGTATGTTGTGTATATGTTTTGGTGTACCCCATGAAATATAGCTAAGAGAGCTGCCAGGAGCAGAGTCACCATGATGTAAGGGGCTGTTTAGGAGATTTGCATTTGGATAGTACGGGTCACTTAGGAGCACTTATAAGTCTGGAATCTTTACCTTCTTAATGGGCCAGTCTTCTGAGAAAAGATCTCCAGAGTTATGACATGATTCTTAGAAAAATCACATCGGAGTCTTGAAAAAAATGAGGCGTTTTAATCAACTCCCCTGTCTTGCATCAATGACACTGTTGGAATAAAAAAGGATAAAATGAGAGCAGTATAAATGGATATTGATCCACTCCAAATTATGGGGCCTCTTCGTAGTATATTGTTATTTGAACATTTCTTCCGTCCTCTTTGGCTGATTTAAGTCAAAAATTGCCTTATTGTTAGTCTCTATGCTAGCTGATGTCTTCAAATGTGGAAGCTCTTCTACTGCATGTATATTAGGGTTGATGATCTTCTTGCATTTATATCATGCACTGTGCTTTTTACACATGAAACCTTTTCCTTCTATGCTAATTTCATGTCAATGAAAGAAGAAAGAAATTTGACAAAGATCATATGCCTTTGTGGGCAGTGAAACAGAGTTGGATATATTTGAGGCAGTTGACAAAAAGAGGAGGGAAGAAGAAATGGTATGCTGTCTAAGTTTTTTCTGGAATCTCTGTATCTTTTCTTGGATGGATTATCTCACTGAAGCTCTAAATCAATTGTCTCAGGCTACATGGAAGAAATTGATACTTGGCCAGGCAGCTGATAGTTCTGACCTTATATTTCCCCTTCCATCTCGTCTTGTAACTGATGATGACTTGAAAAATTTCTATGAAGCAATGAAGATATATGAAGTGCCTAAGGATGCAGTAGTTTCTAGTGGAGTAAAGCGGAAAGGTGGACATCTTGGGAGCCTTGATACTCAACATTATGGGAGGGGAAAACGTGCCAGAGAGGTTTGTCTCCTATGTGGGTTTTTGGTTCTGCCAGAGCAATTATTTCTATGGCTGCAAGTGTGTGTAAACTGCTTATGTACATGACTTTGATCCAAGGTTTCTTTATGGTTTTACTTATCAAATACTCCAGTCTTATACATAAGAGAATTTAGCAAGCCTGATCTTGGTCCTAAATGTGAGAGGCTAACCACCTATGTCTACTGTATTTATTAAATATAAATTTTCTTTATGAGTGTCATTAAATATTTGGTAAAAGTTTGAAATTAATTGGGGCATTTTTAGAAAGAAGAAATTACACGTTTTTGACATACTTATGAAGGGTAAATGTTTTCAACCAATGCTTTTGATCTTCATAAGTCAGTTATTTGTTTCTTATATTTTGGACCGGAGAGAGTAAATGGGATATTGGATTAAGGAATGGTTATTTATATCTTGTCGTGTTCAGTTTGGTATCTTCACCATGAGCTTTTCACCTTGAATATTATTCTTGTAGGTGCGTTCTTATGAAGAGCAATGGACAGAAGAGGAGTTTGAGAAGATGTGTCAGGTTGAATCTCCAGAATCACCCAAAGTAAAAGAAGAAGTATTAGAAACGAGTGTCCTGGTAAATCCTTCCATCTCAATTGCAGCTACTTCTAACATTGAAACTACCATCATCCCTCCTGCGGTCCCAAGTTTGCCATCTGTGGAGAGCTTGCCTGTACAGCAAACCAAAGAGATAACCCCACCAGCTAAACGAGGTCGAGGAAGGCCAAAAAGAATAACATCAGATAAGTCACCGGCTGCTGCGGTTCCTCTGGCACCTCCTACAGCTATTGGAGTGGATATGCAGTTACAGAAAGGGACTTTGTCTGGGCCTTTAACATCATCCAGTCCCCGGTTATCTGAAGCTGTAGGGACAATTGGACCCATGCAGCACTCGGATACAGGAGTTGCTCCCAGCTCACAGGTTGTCGTTCCTTTATCAACTGCTGTTGCTGGTAAGCAATCTACTGCTGCCGCTGTTTCTGTACCAATTCAAGCAAGAGGACAAGGGCGGAAAACTCAAAGTGGAGGTGAAGCTCCCAGACGTAGAGGGAAGAAGCTGGCTGTGGTGTCATCCCCTGTGCCTGGTGGTTCTGTTGGTCCTGATTTGAAGGTAAATGAACAGCTAGAGGATAAAGCTGCAGGCTCATCCGCAGACCAAGCTATTTCATCGAGTGGAACCACTACCAGCGTTGCTACGACACAGCTTCCAAATATTGCATCAGCTTCTACATCTTTAAACAGTGGAAAGAATCATCATTTGGGTGCTGGAATTTCTCTGAACCCCCAGTTACCTACATCTTTGCCCTCTGCTACTCCTGTGCCTCAAACTGCCCCTACTTCTCCCTCTGTTCCTACACAGAATAAGGGTCAAAGTCGGAAGTCACAAAGTGGAGGAGGAACTCCCAGGCGCAGGGGAAAGAAACGGGATTCTGTACTGTCTGTTATTCCTGACACATCAGGTCATCAGGAGTTGCATATAAATTCTAGTCTACAGGTTTCATCAGGCAGGGCACTGAGTGAAAAAACCATTGACGTGAAAAGCTTGGAGGAGAATGTTCAAGAATCAAAAGATGCCATCCAGCAGCAGGCATCACTGAACCTTGGTGATCATGATTTAAAACTCCCAGAAAAATCAGATGATTTTTCCAAACAGAAAGTTATTTCATCTAATATTACTGAAGCTCCAGGTGAATATTCAGTGCCTTTTATTGCAACTTCTAATTTATATCAGCAAAGACTAGCACATAACTCAAGGTTTTTTCCTTCTTGTACAGGGTCAGAATTGCAGAGTTCCAATGTTCATGATTCTGCTTCAGTGGCTAAAGGGTGTTCTTTACAATTCACTTCATCTAACATTAAAATTAGTGATAATTCAGGGAATGAAACTGTGCTTGCCCCAACTATACCACTTACTGAAATGACGAAGGGCAAGGCTGTTGATGGAAGAACGCATCAAGCTGTGGAAGCTTCAAAAACTGCTCCTTCAATTATTGATTCTCCAGCTAGTTCAATACCTAACAGTGCAACTTTGGAAAGCATTGGTAAGTCTTCAGATCATATGGATGTGAAGGTTGTATCCAGTGTCCCATCTAGCATTTCTTGCCCTCCCCCTCTGGGTTCTGAATCTTCTCAACCTTGCCCCTTGCCATCTGAATCTGTGCCAGTCAAAAGGCAAGGTCGTAAAACTCAAACTAGAGCAGAGCCACCACGGCGCAGGGGGAAGAGACATGCTTCAGCTTTATCTGTTCCCAGTGCTCAGGCTGGTCAGGATCCTAAATTGAGTCAGCTTTCCCATAATTCTTCTGGGGACAAAGCTGCTTCTATAGTAAATCATGGAGGTGAGGGTCAGGAATGGACAAATGCTACTCAATCTCAGCAACTCCAAATTCATTTGCCCAGTGGTATAGCTGTTCAAGATTCAAAAAGGAAAGAAAGAGCTGTCAATGCTTCCCAGAACAAGCAGCAGAAAAGTTCATCAGCAAGGGGTGATAGTGCTCCTGGATCCTCAGATAAGGTTGCTGCTATTGGACGAATTCAGAATGTGAATGACGTTGCTCGTGTGATGAAGGAGGTTTTCTCTGGAACTTGCTTGGCTAAGCCAAAAGCACATGATTCTGTTGGTATTGAAGATAAGAACAACCCAGTTGTAGGTGTAACGACTAAAACTATAGTGGAAGAATTGAATAACCAGAGCTGTGACAATAAACAATGTTCTGATATACCAACTTCTGGAGGAACGAGTCTAACTTCACCAATTTCAGTAGACAAGCGTGAATTGTCAGGGGAGGTATCAGAGGCTCAAAATCCTGAGGATGAAATGAATTCAGATATACCAACTTCTGGAGCAATGTGTCCTACTTCAATTTTTCCAGTAAATGAAAAACAATCAGGAACCTTATCTGATACAAAAGCAGTTTTGAATGAGATTATGACTGTCAATGAACCTGAAATCTGCGCCAGTTATGTTAGTGAAAAGGTTTGCATTGAATCTTCAAGCACTCAGATCGAAGCTGGGGCTCAGTATGATGCAAGTCCACTTAATACTCCCCAAGAGAATGTTGGTTTTGACAGTATTCCTACTGGTGATGGATCTTCTTTACAGAAGTCTGCAACTCCCTCACCTCTAGAAGTTGGTTGCACTGGATGTCCAGCAATTCCCCTGAAAACTGACAATTCTAGTAATAATGCTGTTGCTAGTCAGGTTGACACAGAACGTTGTGGTATTGCTGAGAACACTTCTGATAAATCGAGTCCTAATGCTGAAAATCCTCCTTCACCTCCTGCTTCATGTCATGGTGATGGCGCTGGGTTATTGGTGCAGCCTGAAGCTGTGGGCGATCAATCTGAGGTGATCCCATCTAGTCCTGCAACAAACCCTCATTCAAGGACAATGAAGATTTCTGGTATGTCTGAATGTGGTGAAATTAATTCTGAAAACGAAAGTGAGTATTCTTTACAGGCATCTGCTGAACTTTCTCTTGATGACTCTAGAACTTCCATATCTGCCAACATTGATGATAATAATGGTGGAGAGCCATTAATTCAGAGCTTGCATCCCACCTCTTCAGATTCGCTGGAGCCTGAGATTAAGATTACAATTGAAGATAATTCTCAAAATGTGTTAGAACCTAATAGTAAACAGAGTTTTGAAAAACCTGTTCTTTCTGACCTGAAGCCTTTGGGTTGCCTAATGGATGAAGTGGCTCCTGTGTCATCCACTACTGGTTTCACTTTGCAAGAGACTCAACCTTTGGAGGGCCACTTAGAAAGCCTCTTTGAGGAAAAATTGGATGAAAGGAATTACAAATGTGAACAGTTGCAAGCAGTTGTTGCCAACCCTACCAACAGTGACATGGAAATAGACACAATTGACACTGAAAGAATTAGTTATTCTCTGGTCGAGGAGGAGATTGTGCCCAAGAATGCATCAAGCATAGATATGTCTTCTGTTAATCAGGAAGAAAAACTTAAAGACCATGCCCATGAGGATCCTATTGATACGGCAATGGTGTCACAGCCTTCTGGGTTGGAAGATGTTCATGATTCTGTGGTTGTTTTACAGGATGATGATCTTCCTATGAGTACAACATCTAGTAAAAAAACTGACGGAGAAAAATTCAACAGCAATTCTCATGAAGATCCTGTTGATAGGTCTGTGATGTCAGAAGCTGTTGTGAATGATTCTGTGGGTGTTTCTCAGGTTGGGGATATTGTTGCTGATAGTGCATCTGACACTGCAATTCTGTCCTCATCATCCCTGGCGCTAGAGGAAAATAGGACATCATCTGAAATGAATCTAGTTAAGGGCTCAGAACATTTGAAAGAGTCAATGGATGAGAGCTTGCGCAACAGCTCTGTAGTTTTGGAGGAAACAAAAGTTGCAACTGCTGATACTGACGTTCAGATGATCTCATCTGATAGTCATATATTGCATGAAGATTTGAATATTTCTTCTTCCTGTTTGATGACGAATGAAGAAAAATTGGGTGGTTCTACTGCTGGTATCCAATCAAGCAGTGTATTACCATTGGATGAATCAAATGATTCTAAAATTGAGTTGGGCAATGTAAATATTACTCCGTCTGGTGATGTCATTTCTGGAGATAAAACACCAATGAACTTGTGTTTGACTTCATCTCCTGTGCTGAGTAAGGAAGAAGGGGGTGCTTGTTCATCTGATGATGGTTCTCAAGCTTCAACTCTTAGGGTACCAAAGTTCTCTGATATTTTAGGTGATGAAAAGGAAGTTTCTCAGGTTGATGTAGTTGAAACTGTGATAGATACTATTTCTTCCCGAGTGAAAGATAAAGAACAAGAAGGGGTATCATTTGGGAATAATTCAGTTGTGAGATCTGTCCCCCATGAGGGTGTGGAAGGCTTAAAGGTGGATCAGAGTAATAATGATGTTACTTTGAAAGCTGGTGATATTTTACCAGAAAATGCAGGGTTAGAAATCAATATAATGCCTTCATTGAAAGAAGTAAAAGATGTTGAAATTTGTGATCAAAAAGAGGCTTCCAAGTCTTTGGATGTTGATCCAAAACGAGATGCTTTTAAAACGATGGATGCACTGTCATCTTCCTTGGTGACAGATGAAGATAAGATTGCTGCATCTTCTGATCAGGTTCCTCTGGGCGGCGTACTAATTCCAGAGGAATCAAGAGACATTTCAACAACAGATGAGAGCCACAAGGAAGCCCCTGAGGTATGTTCTTGAGCATCTATTAAGCATATTTGCGGCATTGTCCCTTTAATTTACATTATGATTTCTTATGTGCAGGGTTCTACTACAACTACATTACCACAACAGACTGAGGCTGGGATGAGCAATGAAATGGAGACAGGTCAGGTTTCTGCGGTTGACCCAGAGAAACATGCGCCTCAAAACTTGAATGTGTCTTCCTTGGGTATGGTGCAAGATAAGACTGATGTCCCATATCATAAAAGTCTACTCTCCAATCCACTGGCTGAGGGGGAACTGAAAGATTGTCTTGATGGTGGGAAGGGTCAAAGGCATGCTGCCGAGGTATGTTGGTACCTGTTGGTGTATTGGCCTAGCAAGTTTTACTTCACTTTTGTAAGGGTTATTCTCTTTCTTTAATAAATTCATTTCTGCAGGGTTCCATTACAAAACCATCACAAGTGCTGGAATCAGGCCTCTGTGATTCTGAGATAGGGGATCAACTAGAATCATCTCAGGTTGCTGGAACTAATCCTGAAAGACTTGCTCTCAGAAACGTGAATGTATCTTCTTCCTCAGTGGTTGAGGAAAGTAAGATTGTTGTCTCATCAGATAAGAGTCATCTTTCCAGTTCACTAGCAACAGGTGAATCTGATGATAGTTTGATTGAAGAAGAGAATTGTGGGAAGGCCATTGTGGTAAGCGATGCCGCATCCATTGGGTATTGGCAAATGTGGCACAGTACTTATCCCTAATTTACTTCCTGAATTCATTTCTGCAGGGTCTCGTGGTGAATCCTTTACTGCCTCAAGAACCACATAATGCTGGACTTGAAATGGCTGATAAACCTGAACAACTTGAATTGAGTAATGCGGATGTGCTTCCTATGGAGAATGAGGAAAGTAAGAAAAATGTGTCATATTATAAGGAACCTCTTTGCAGTTCAGTAGCAGGTTGTTTGACTGGAGAGGAGAATAGAAAGGATGCGACTGCAGTAAGCCATTTTGCACCTATTTGCTAGTAGACTGCCCCTTTTTATTTTCCCTTAATTTATTTGATGACTTCATTTATCCAGGATCTCGTTACAAATCCATTACTCCCCCTGGAGTTATGTAATTTTGGAGCTGGAATGGGTAATGAAATGGAACTAACTCATTTTGCTGAAAATGAGTCAGAAAAACTTGAATTGAGAAAGATGGAGGTACCTTCATCTTCCATGGAGATTGATGAAAGTAAAGTTGATGTGTCAAATGATAAGGAACCTCCCAGCAGTTCTCTAAAACCAAGGGAATCTGAAAGTTTTTTGACAGAAGAGAGTTGCATGGATGCCACTATGGTTGGCTGTTTTGTTCCTAGTGCCCATCAGTATTTGCAGCATAGTAATTATCATTATAACTTGATTAATTCATTTTGGCAGGCTCCCGGTGCTGATCCATTACCAGCCCTGGAAACAGATGTACCTTCATCTTCCATGGAGATTGATGAAAGTAAGGTTGATGTGTCAAGTGATAAGGAACCTCCCAGCAGTTCTCTAACACCAAGGGAATCTGAAAGTTTTTTGACAGGAGAAGAGAGTTGCAGGGATGCCTCTATGGTAGGCTGTTTGGAGCCTATTGCGCATTATTATTTGCAGCGTAGTTATTGTGCATCATTATTTGCAGTGTAGTTATTATACATATAATTTGATGAATTTGGTTTGGTAGGCTCCTAGTACAGATCCATTACCAGCCCTGGAAACAGATGTACCTTCATCTTCCATGGGAACTGAGGACCTTGATGATAAGGATCCTCCCAGCAATTCTCTAACACCAAGGGAATCTGAAAGTTTATTGACAGGAGAAGAGAGTTGCAGGGATGCCACTATGGTAGGCTGTTTAGCACCCATCACCCTTTATTACTTGCAGCATAGTTATTATCCATATAACTTGATGAATTCATTTTGGCAGGCTCCCAGTACCGATTCATTACCAGCCCCAGAAACCGATGTGCCTTCATCTCCCATGGGGACTGAGGACGCTGATGTGTCATGTGAAGGTGGTCTGACAGGAGGGGAGATGTGTGAGGATGCTACTATGGTAAGCTATTTTGCACCTATTGGTTATTGGTATACATGTCACGGTAATGATTCTTTCATAAATTTATTTTTGTAGGCTCTCAATAAGGATCCACTACCACCCCAGGAATCAGATAATGCTGAAGCTGAGATAGGTGAAAAAAGGAACGAGTCACTGGTAGGTTATTCTTTGAACTTTGTCCTTTTGTCAAGTATTGAAGGTCAGTAGATTTATAATCGTACTGTGCCAGTGCAAGTCCAAATATTTTTTAAGATTATTGAGTGAAATAATTTAGGTATTTATCTAAATAAAACCCTACTGTTCCATTCAAGGGTTCATCTACTAGTGGAGAGCAAAGCATATTAAATGTAAGGGTTTTTCTGACTTAGTATATATTCTATGTGCAATGAAGGTTGGCGGAACACCTGTTGGTGGTGATACATTGAGGCGTGAAGCTTTGACTTTGACTGTCTCTACAGGAGAGGAGGTAAAAGAGGCAGAGGCCTGGTCGGCGAAAGGTCCAGTAGGCACCTCTGAAGTACAATATGAATCAGAAAGTTGGAGATCAGATATGAAGGATAGCACGGATATAATTGAAAGCTGCACAGCTGAGATGGACAATGCCGCAGAAACTCCATGTCCTTCAGCCTCTGATGAGAAGGACTGGAGCTTATCAGAGAAGGGCATAGATGGCTGCACAGTGGGGATGGAGGTGTCAAAAGGATCTGAAGCTGATATAGGAAAGGATTTCACAAATGGTTGTTCTGATGTGCTAGCTGCAGAATCTATGGATAGGGGTTCACCTCCACAGCCTTCAGCGGCAGAGGGTAATCATGTAGAGAGCTCAGAAAGTGATGAAGTGACCAACAATAATCCGGATACGCTAGCATCTGCATCAGCAGACACAGTTTTACCTCCATGTTCAGCCGCAGAGGATAATCAGGTGATCTCAGATGCTGATGTTACAAACAATGCTGACCATTTCATGCTGGAGAATGCATCACCAGAATCTAAAGAAGATACTATTGATGTAAAGGATGTTCCTGAGGGTTCTTCAGACATGCTAGCAACAGCATCAGTAGACCGAGCATCCCCTCCATCTTCCTCTGCAACAGAAGGTTACCAGGTGGGAAGCTCAGAAAACGATGTTGCAAACAGGGCTAATGATGGCAAGCAAGAAAATGTTTCGGAAGACATGGATCGACCTTGTTCTTCAGATGCAGAGGGTGAAACCAAAGAGAGATTGTCTGAGAAAGATCTCACAGCTGGCGCAGGTGTCCAGCAGGAATCAGAAGAACACACGGTGACTGAGGATGGAAGGGATACTGCTGCACAAGATCTGGAGATTGTAAACACTAAAGTACCAGAAATCACGACTCTATCTTCACTCCCTTCACCGGCAGCGGAGGGTGATAATGATGCACAGAGCCCAACAGCGGAGGGTGATAATAGTGCACAGAGCTTGCCTTAGAAAGAGCTGGCCGAGCGTTCAGTGGAATCAGAGGCAAAAGAAGATGAAGCAGACCAAGTAAATATACGTGTGTATATCTCTAGAATGTGCGCAGATATGTTGTATTTTGTCAAAATCGTATATAATCTAGCATCTATCGAGTTATTTAATTTGCCTATAGTTTTAATGCAGGAATGAGTTCACATCTTTACCAGCGATCATATGTAAGGGGTCTGTAATTTCTCCGAGGATCTTATTCAAAATCATAGCATTGTTGAAGTTAATGACAGTTTTCTTGAGAGGAATTATGATTCTACAAGCACCCTGGATATGCTGGAAATTGGATTATGATGTGGGAAGACTAATAAATGTCTCAGATAAAGAACAAAAGAAGGACAAGTTTAATTGAAAAAAAAAAACACAGCTTACCACTATGAAGTAAACTATCCTATGGTTATTTGTAGGAGCTCAGAGAATGAGAAAGGATGAGCATGCAGCAAAACAAAAGGGAAATCTAAATACCAATTTTTTTGGAAAAAAACATTTCAATTCCAAGTTAGGTTAAAGGGTTGTCAATTCTTTATCAGCGAAGATAAAGCTCTATAATTTCAATAATATTTTTTAGAAGATGAGTGTATGCTGTTTTAAAACTTCTATGAAAGATTTTTATAGATGAGTGCAAGCAAACTGAAAAATAGTTAATGCAAATTCAATTATATATATATATATATATATATATATATATATATATATATATATATATAAAAAGTGTGGAGCCACGTTCGGCTTCATGGAAGCCAGTTGCAGTTACAAATTAGATAGATGAATTTATGAAGTTTGGGATCATTTAAAATAAGTTAAGTGTTTTTTTTTTTCAAAAATAAAATTAGTGTTGTTTTTATGCATTATAAATTACCACTGGACGTCTAAATGTAAGTAGGGTAATAAAAAACATTTTCTGAATTTGTATCTATTTAGTTTCTATTAAAAAGAGGGGAGAGAAGTGTGAAAATTATTTATGCAGTAGAGAGAGAAAAAATTTAATAAGGAACAATGTAGAAAATGACAAATGTAATTTTTTTTTAATCAATTTAATGCATTTATGGGTGTGCAAGAATAGGATTAAACTTACACGGAATTGGCTTGTGTCCTTTTACTTTCTGTCCGTTGTGCGTGAAATGGTAGCGTTTTTTACAAACTAAAATTAAACACACACATGGTCCTTTTAAAAAAAAAAAAATTAGAGTACTTCCAGATATTAAATAAATAATAAAAAAATTCTTCATAATCCTAAAAAATTATTTCAGGAACTTAAAAAAATATTTTATGACCTGACTGAAAAAATAATTCATGTGTGTTGGAAGTGCAGTGGACGCGGCGGATGGGGAGAGGTAAAGGACGGAAGCCAATTCCAATTTGTTCATATATGTAATGGTAAGCAAGCCCGTGCACTGACAGCATTTATCTTCATTTTGTAATAATAGAGGCTTTTAATGAACGTGTGAACAAAGCTGTCGAAGGTTGGCAGTGTCTCAATCAGTAAAATCCGCTGGCTTCGCCTACTGCCGGTATCACCTACCCCTTTCTGAGGTTCCCACCACAGAAAGTTGGTGAAACAAATCACTGACGCGCGTGATTGATCGCCAGGTATACAAATTCATCACAGTGCAGCGTCCCGGTCTACTCCATATTTTTTGGGTACAACCTTCCACGCGCTACGGTGTCAAAGAAGGCGCAATGGAGGTAACGCCATCTCTCTCACGCCTTTTTTCCTTTTGTATTCTGTTTGATTGCAGAGATGATTTAATTTTCTGCTGGCGGATTAGGAGAAGCAAATTTCTTAACTTTCCAAGTTGATTTTTCTTTGCGTGTCATTGTTTCGCCAAATCTGCTGAAAACTAAATCTTCCAAGTTGTTTGTGTATGGATGGTTTAGCCGAGGTGAATTTAATTGCAAGTTTTGTTTTTTTAATGCGTGCTTTGTTCTTAAACTACGTTTACAAACTTGGGATTACTGTTTATAATCATAGCTTGTCTTATGATGATTGCCTCTTCATTTTTTGTTTGGTGGTCATCAGCTTGCATCTTCTTCCACTTTCGGTCAAATGGTATGTGAAGGAACGAGGAAGAATGGGACCTTAATTTGTGTCCCTATAATGGGAGAGTCTATTGACAGGATGAAGATTGATATGCACAAGGCTAAAGCTAGTGGCGCTGACCTTGTTGAGATACGATTGGACTCTTTAAAGAATTTCAGCCATTTTGAAGACTTGAACTCTCTAATTAAAGAGCGTCCTTTACCAGCACTTTTTACTTATAGGTTTGGCAAAGTGAATTTCTATTACTCTTGATTCTTGAAGCTTTTATGATGTATGCTATGTCTGAGTAGGTGATTGGTATGACCAGTTTAGATTATGAATTCACTGTCTTTTCCTGGGTGGAGAGAAATTCTAGGACTGTCGTAATATTGACCAAAGCTATTTAAATGGTGGAACGTTAAACATCTATTGTGATAGGAGAATATACAGAATTCCTCAGTGTTCTCTTGCAGCAGAATCATTTCAGACTTCGTTTAATTGCGGTTACCTATGAAGATTACATTGTACTATGTGGTCAAAATGCAGAATGGTTACTCTCTCTAGGTTCCTTACAAAGCCTTACCTTTGTATTCAGAAAACAAAAATAAAAGAAAGGTGGGGCAAATGGTTTTATTAGGTGTAGAAAGTATTCAAGTTGCCAAGAGACAAATTCACTCAGATGTTTTGCTTGGGTATTGGTATCACTTACAGTAGTATTTTTACCGAGTCAGTCAACATTTTCTTTTAATCAGAGTGTTTTGAGGCCTTCAGTTATATGTGTTGCGTATTACAGAGTCAAGGTAGATTATTTCTTTTTTATGTGAACCCATTTCTTTATTATTTTTTTTTCAGATTCAAATATCTAAAATTGAAGGTTTTAATTTCTCTGCCATGCTCTGTTAATGCTGTTTTTATTCTTCAGAGATGGTAACTGTAAATATGAAATTGCTAGCTGTTGTGTGGGATTCTTGTTTTCTTGACCTCTCTAACTTTATGTTCTTCAAGGCCAAACTGGGAAGGTGGCATGTATGATGGTGATGAAAACGAGCGATTGGATGCATTACGATTAGCCATTGAGTTAGGAGCTGATTACATTGATGTTGAACTTAAGGTTAGAGTTCCTTTTATTATGTAGCTAAACCATTCCAATATGGCTTCAATGCCATTGGCATATGATCTATAAATCAATTTTTTTTATCCAACTTTGCTATTGGAAATTGTCTGGAGAGGCAGAAAAGTTTGATCTGTTCAATTGATCTGATAATTCTAAGAATACTAGTGAAAAACAAATTTCTGATAATGATATCATGGTTTGGTCACTAGGGTAACTCAATACTTTAAAATATTGGATTAAATACAGTTATAATTGAATTGTACTTGCTTTGTTTAAGATATATAAACTATTCTTTCCATTCCTCATAAGTTATGCTGTAGCCTGTAAAAACAATTCAATCATCCTGATGATGCTGTAAAAAATCTGTATCTCATTTAGTAATAAGATTTAATGTGGGAATTCTTCTGCTGGATAAATGCCCTTAACCTTTTTCTGACATCGGTGATCAAGGCAGCATGTGGATATATAAGGTGGTGAATTGGAAAGGCATTAATCCTTACCTGACATATTAGCTCTTTTATCTCACTTGACAAACCCAGATGCTGTCTTTATATTATTTGCTAACTGACATCGAAAAATTAATGATATATATTTATATTGGTTTCTTCTGCATCTCCAAAGGTTGCTCATCAGTTCTATGACTCCATACGTGGAAAGGAACTCAACAAAACTAAAGTCATTGTTTCATCACACAATTACCAATACACTCCATCAGCTGAGGATCTTGCCAACCTTGTGGCAGAGATACAAGCAACTGGGGCTGACATTGTGAAGTTTGCAACTACTGCCTTGGATATCACTGATGTTGCACGCATTTTTCAAATAACAGCACATTCTCAAGTAAGCCATGTATGTAATATTTTGGTTCTAGTGAGATAAGACTTGTTGATTGATAGATATAATTCGATCAACTTCAAAAAAGATCTTTGTTGTTGCTACCATATCAAGCCCACTATCTGAATGAAGACAAGATCTTATTCTAAAATTTCGCAAGACATGTTTTTTTATGAATTTTTCTTATAAAGTATGCTTTGAACAAGCTATCCAGTTTGCAAACTATTTTCTCTTCTTTCTTATAAGCTGTTGACCTAATACATCAATGGATTTAATTTTTGTGGGATAAAAATACTTAAAAGTTGGTTAGGAACTGAATTTCACTTCATTGATAGAGAGCTCAATCTGGTTTTTGGTTTTGTGTATGAGAAATTATAATTAATGAAAATTTCAGGTTCCAATTATTGCACTTGCTATGGGTGATAAGGGCTTAATATCACGTGTACTTTGTGCAAAATTTGGTGGGTATCTCACTTTTGGCACCCTTGAAGCTGGACTAGTTTCAGCTCCTGGCCAACCAACCATTAAGGATCTGCTGCATCTATACAATTTCAGACAAGTAGGTCCTGATACAAAAGTACTTGGCATTATTGGAAAGCCAGTCAGCCACAGCAAATCACCCAAATTGTTTAATGAAGCCTTCAAGTCAATAGGTTTTGATGCTGTTTACGTTCATTTACTGGTAGATGACCTTGCCAACTTTCTCCGGACTTACTCATCCACAGATTTTTTTGGATTCAGGTACTGACACCTTTATAAGATTGAAGATTGATTTCCGTATCTTATGTTTGATGCTGCTTGTTTTGCTACCAGTGTTACATCATGACATTAGTTTCTCAATCTTTTTACTGCTAGTCATCTTCCATAGGCTTGCTAAAGAATAGAGTATGAGAAGTAAAATGTTTATGTAGTCCTTTTCCTTTGTGTCTTGGAGTTGGTAAAAGATGGTTTTACCATTAGTAGTATACTGACTGACACTTTAATCCTTGAAAGAGTTATCAAGGTATCTATTGACTCTAGCATTGATTTGGCGAATCCAATGCGGATTTGAATTCTTAGGCCTTTGCATAGGTTCATTTAACGACTTGAAATGAAGTTTGCAATTTTTAATTCTTGAGTTATGTTATCTTACATCAACTGTTAAGAGTTGAAGGAGTGCGTTTTTACAAATTTCCAACCTACACAAAGAATTCATTAGTTGGAGTATACATCTTCTATGACTCTATTGTCATGCTATTGAACTACATCCACTCATGCATGCATGCATTATACATACACATTATGTTCATTAAGGCAGGCTGGTGGTCTGTTGAAGTTGGGTGGGCAGGCAGGCAGATGAGCATTCCTTTATCACTGCCTTGATTTTCTAGATAGTTTAAAGTCTCATGTGACCTGCTAGAATTTGATCTTTATCAGAATCATATTTCAGTGTTACCATTCCTCACAAGGAAGCTGCACTTAAATGCTGTGACGAAGTTGACCCTGTAGCTAAGGTATTTGATACTGATCTCACATTAGAACGCGCATCTGACAATCTTGGATTGGTGTATGATTAGCTTTTTACTTGCTGTTTTTATATTTAAATTATTTAACTTAATTGACTGCAGTCAATAGGAGCTGTGAATTGCATTGTAAAGAGTTCAACTGATGGGAAGTTGATTGGATATAATACAGATTATGTTGGTGCCATTTCTTCCATTGAGGATGGTCTACGAGGTCTTTGTTACATTTATTGGCTAACCATTTCTTGTCATTTTTTTATTCTTTTGACAATGACATGTACTTCAATGATTTCTTGGCAGGTAAGGATTATAGTAAGACAGCCACTTCGCCATTAGCTGGTAGGCTGTTTGTTGTGATTGGAGCTGGTGGTGCTGGGAAGGCGCTTGCTTATGGTGCAAAGGAAAAAGGAGCAAGGGTTGTGATTGCCAACCGCACCTATGGTAACCTTCAGAATTTGCGGTGTTCTGCTTGAAACACTGTGTTTTCTTCAACTATGTTTTTGAGAAAGAGAGCTAGTCAGCTAGAATAAGTGAAAAGCTCCTTGTTGCCAATTCCATTTGTTAAGTAAAAAGCTTCTAGTATGAAGAGCTTCTTCGTTGGCATTTCCATTTGATGTGTAGAATGTTTCTAGTATGGAGTGCTTCTTGTTAGCATTTCTTTTTTTCTTTTTTCTTTTTCTTGTTAGCATTTCTATTTGACGAGTTAAAAGTTTTTGTTTGAAGGGCTTAAAATTATGGTCTTAGGAAGACAATTTATATCAACATTCCATCCTTTTCAATTTGATGGACCCAAGAGGAAAGTGGGCCAAGTTAAGAAATGGCCCAAAGGCACAAGAGGGCCAATTGTCACAAAACACTGTTGCTTGAATGGGTGAGAATGTAAGGGTAGGGTGTGCCTCTTTTAGGGTTGTCTGCAGATGTATTACACAAGCAAGATTTCTGCTCTGCGAGTTGAGGGAGCTTGACCTCTAAGTCAGTGCAATAGGACATGTTCCCTTTTGTGACTGTATTGTGTGATTTTGCCTTTTTCAGAGAGAATTAGCTTTGGTCTTGTGATTTTTATCTTCCATTACTCATTGAAGAGGTGTAACTTTCTTCCTTTGATTTTAATAATACTGTTCTGTCCAAGTGCCATCACAAGTTTTGTCTTCAAATTTGTAATGCTCTAAAACACAACGTCCTTGACCCTGAAACCAATATATTGCATTAACTGTGTAGCTTTCCTGACAAAAACAGCTGCTATCTAGTACCTCCCTGTCTTCACTTGTATTTATACTGGTGTATTATTTATGCATAGATCGTGCCAGAGAACTAGCTGATATGATTGGAGGAGAAGCTTTAGCCCTTGCTGACTTAGATAATTATCACCCGGAGGATGGCATTATTCTAGCGAACACAACATCAATCGGAATGCAACCAAAAGTTGATGAAACACCAATCTCTAAGGTTTGAGCCTTCTTATATGCTGCTTTCTTATACCAATCAGGATATTACAATCTTGTTATCGGGAGTTTTGAATCTTTATATGCATGTAGTCTGGTATTATACATGGCCAAAATTTTCTAAACAATATAAGCTATTTGATCTATTACGAAGGTACAATTTGATTATGGATTGTGAAAATGCATACTTTTGTTACCGTTGTCTTCAAGTATCATGCATGATATATGTCCGTTCATTGTAATTTGTTGTCTTCTAATCTAGTGAGACTAGTCATGCTCCCTTATTGATAATTTAGTTTTGTGGTGGTAAAAAGAAACTTATTCATTATGATTTAAGCAAACACAATGTAAGCAATTATAGGCATTTAGATATTTAAGACATGGTGTTTTCTATTCTGGATGAGTTAAACAGTCAAATGTTAGCATGAAAGCACCATGATCTCTTGATATTGAACATGAATGCAGTTGAAGGGCAGAAATTTAATCTATCTAACTATTTATTTAATCTACTTATTTGCAGCATGCTTTGAAGTATTACTCCCTGGTTTTTGATGCTGTCTACACCCCCAAAATGACTAGACTATTGAAGGAAGCTGAAGAGTCAGGAGCTAGCATTGTAACAGGACTGGAGATGTTTTTAGGACAGGCTTGTGAACAGTATGAGAAATTTTGTGGATTGCCAGGTAAGTTGAATATTTTAGGTTCAGCAAACTAAGTTCAATTCACTTTCTCACCCTTACCCCCTCCCCTCTTCACTTTATTTTACCTGATTGGTTTGGATGTCTCATTTTCTGCGACTCTAATTTGCATATGCAGCACCTAAGGTGCTTTTCAGAAAAATTTTGGCAGACCACTAACGAGGTTCGCAAGACTAAACCCACAATTGATCATGTTTTACACGCTTTCAAGTTCTAGTCTTCTACTTCATCCAGTTGGGTTGACATATTGTTTTCTCATGGAAATTAGTTGTGGATATGATGGTGTCTCCAGCTCTTGAATTACTTGTGATCAGTACATATGCTACGACATCTTCCATGTTCCTCTGCTGTCTAAGAAAATTGATTTCGTTTTTGTCTTCTTGAGAAGCACAAATTGATGGTGAAGCATTGTAATACTAAATAATGCACAGTACGGGAAGCGTACAATTGTATTGCCAACAGAACAAACGCAGTTTTCCAGTGTCGTCTTCTAGAACAAATGTTGTCATTGAGTGAGTGTTATTTTCTTGTTCTGGAACTACAAAGTGGTTCTTATATTAAGAACAGGAAGGAAGAGTACAATTGTATTGCCAATATAATTGTTTTTTTTTTAGCCGGTGGCTTCTTTGTTTTCAATTTTCTAAGTTTGCATGAAAATTGGACCTTTGCAGTTCGGATAACCTAAATACTTAGAAATAATACTAAAAGCAAAGAAAACTACTTCCAACATCCCTATTTACTTGTCTTAATTAAAATTTTTATTTTCTTCATAAATATATGTCATGTTTCAAATTTTAAAGTACAATTATTACTACTTGTTTTCTATAATATTCATGTTAGATGGTGGGTATTAAATGGAGCTAGTTAAGATTTATAGTAGTGTAACGTTAAACGGAGAGTAAAATTGAAAAAGAAAAATAATTCTTACCCGTATGTAGATTTTATTTTCTTTCTGTTTTTTCCTATAAGGATAAATAAATAGAGACGTTAGGTTAAGAACAAATTAACAGGAATGGAACTAGTTAAAGCACACGGTAGGGATGTCATCGAGGTAAAACCACTACGAAAATGCAACAGGTAATATTAGCAAAATATTTGTCATATATCATTATTTCTATCAATTTTTTATTATTATGAAGTAGTGAATAACATTGCAAATAACTATGACGTGTGACATATTCAATTAGAACAACTATTTGTGAGCTATTAAATTAATAAATACTTCATCTCTAAATAATTAAAATAAAATTTGTGCATGATTTTAGTCGTGAAAACCTCAAGGCAAATTATAGTATCTGCCTCTCAAAAAGGAAAAAAAATGGTTATGCTCCGCTATTCTTACTATTATCTTCTTTTTATTTTCTCTTTTACTACTCATTTCAACATTTAGATTGAAATTTGAGCAGTTGAGATTTAATATTTTGAAAAATTATTAATAAATATCATATTATTAAATAAATAAATAAATTTAACAACTGATAAATTTTTGTTATGATAATTTTAAAATGCAATAATTTTTTTTTAAAAAAACATGTTTATAAAGTATGAAATCTGAACGACTTAAATTTTAATCTAAGGATTGAGATGGGTAGTGAAGGGGAAAATAACATAAGAGAACACTACAAATAGAGGAGGATAGGCAAATCCAAAAAAAATTACACATATTTTATTAGAGAATAAAAGTAATCGATAAAACCAAATGAAGGTTGGGCCTTTTTCCTCACAAAAAGACAAACCCATATTTGAATCCCCTGAAAAAAGATGCCCACATTTAGTGTTCTCATAATACTTCAAACATGATTGTCTTGAACAGAAGAATACTTGTGCCTTGTAAAAAAAAAAAAAAATCGATAAAAATCATTTTATGAATTTTGTTAAAATTATATCGATTATTTTATTTAAAGAGTTTGTGGACATTTTTGTTGGAGCTAAAAAATTTTTTTTTTTTTGTTGGTTAGGTCTTTACCCGTAACCTATATAAAAATGTTGGAAACTGTAACAATGTTTTGGGCCAAAATTTGTAACCAAATTGAAAATGGCGTAAGTAAGTTAGTCTAATGTACTGATGTACTGGGCCAATGAAGCCCGTGGGAGAAGAATGCCCATAAAACTGGGTTGGTGCCTCATCAAGAGTAGGGATGCATTGCGGGTTCAAGTTGTTGGAAGACTTGATGGCTGTTATTGATAAAAAAGAGGAAGGGTTCTCATTTTCTGCATGGTATGCTACTGAAGCTAATCTGGTTCGTATTGTGAGACGGAAAGGAACGAAAAACGGTGCTTTTACTGTTAAATCTGCGTATTGTAGTATGGAAGATGACCTGAATTCAAAGTTATTGGTATCACAAAGATGCAAGTCCTTCATGTGGCTTCTGTATCACAAACGAGGCACGGAGAAAGTGAAACTTGACAGCAGATGATTATATTGCTGTGATCTATGCATAGATAAGATAGAGAATATAGCAGTACGTGTTTCATGAATAAAGAACTATAAGTCATTTTTGAACCAAGGCCTTCATAATTTGGTTATGTTGTCAATGTCAACGTTTGATGGAAACTGCTTAGGATGTCAAAGTGTCATATCGTTTAGCTGCCATTAGAAACTTTATCCATTATGCTTCACCAAAGGCTTAACACACGATGACCAATACGGTATGGTCTTGTCTTATTTGAAAAGACTCTGACTCCTTGAATACAAATTAAAGTATCTAGTTCGACATTTCAGTGGGGTTGAGAAATATTTGTTAAGGGGTTTCTATTTGGTAAACCTTGAGTCATGAATTGGTAGAAGAGGTAACATATATTCCCTCATCTTATGTGATTATTATGCACTTGCAAGTCTTGTGAACCTAGAGAAATTATTTAAGATCTTCTACGTTTACACAATGTTATGTCTATGCTTTTGGTTTCTATAAAATCACTTTATGAAATATGAAATTTTAACGAGGGACTGAAATTTAAAAAAAATACTATATTATAAATAAAAGTATTTGAAATATAATGCAGACATAATATTTTTTTTAAAGAAAAAATTATTACATAAATTAAGATCATTTCAGTTGACTCTTATTCTATATGTTTTCATATTATTAAACTCATTTATAATTGAATATGCGTTAAAACTCAAAACAATTTCTTTTAATACAATACACAATATAAGGCACTTCTAGGAAGAATGCATAGTCTATAATATAAGTTATCTCTGATTTAATTAATGATCTTTTTTCTTATTTTGTCCCTATAATCCACTCATTATATCATTCTCTCTCTCTAAAATAACATTTCAAATGCAATTAAATATATTTCTAAAAAAAGGTAGAAGTGAAAAAAAAAATATTTAAAGACATATTAAATGACGTAATTGTCCTCTCTTGTTTCCCTTCAAATAGTTTAAGTGTTCTACAAGGCCCAGTTGCTTTTTTTTTTTTAAAAAAAAAAAAGATTAACAAAGTTAAATAAGTTATTTGAGTATTTATGTTTATCTTTTTATACCAAATTAATTTTCTAATTATAACTTGATATGTAATTATATAATACACAATATGTGTTTAAATTTACTAATTTATTTAACTTCCTTAACTTTAAAAAATCAATAATTGAGTTTTATAGCAAGAACATAAGGGAGTATGTAATAATTAATGGATGTATTTGGGCTGGCGTTAGAGTGAGCGTTGCTGTGCAAAATTTTTAGTGGTGTTTGAAAAAAAAAACAGTGAGAAAAAAGCCCAGAGAGTGTTTGGGTTAGCTTTTTTATTACTCATCTTTGCCTGGCCGAAAAAAGCTCCCACTCCTAGCTTTTTTGGGGGACCCGTTTTTGACTAATGGGAGACAGAGGGGGAGAGAGAGAGAAGGAAAGGGGCAATTTTTCTTTATTTGTGGGGTCCTTTTTTTACAAGACAGAAGGAGAGAGATAGGAAGAGGGGGAAAGAGAGAGAGAGGGGGGAGGGGAAGTTATAGTGAGTTGGGACTTTATTTTGTTAATTAATGACAAAAACTTTAATAAATCATTTATTTATTGGATTATATATTTATTTATTAATCAAACTAATTAGTTTGAAGAATAAAAATAAAAATACTCTTAAGTAATTTAATTGACTTCATGAATCTCTAAAAAAATGTCAATTTGTCTTATATTTAGGTTCAGGGGAGTATCAATTAATATATGTCATTTTCAATCATTTTTTATCTTAATTGACTTTTAAAATAATAATTTAAATACTTATCAATTTTTTAAAAAGAGTCACTTCCACAAAAGCCAAACTAGCAATCCAAATACATATCACATTTACAACTTGACTTTCTTTTCCACCAGACTTCTTAAAAAGTCAAATAGAAAATAAGTCACTGCTAACCGAACCGAGAGGCTTACCATGTTTAATGTCATCATTCTTTGTCAGCTGACATAAGTGTGTTTCTTTTGGTTTGGCTCTTACTCATCACTTGGCTTCACTTCCCTTCTCTCTCTACCACCCAACTCTTTGATTGTAACCTGTCCTCCGACCACTACCTTTGTTTCTTCCGCCCCAACTTCCTCAAAGAAAACTCCTTCCCCCACCACGCCCAACCACAACCACCGCAAGACACTCCCCAACCGCCACCCTCTCGACCCTTTAACCATCCATGAATTCAACCAAGTCCAATCTCTCCTCTCACACTAACCTTTCCTCAACTCTATTTTTTTCCTCTAAATTTTAGGACTATTTATGGATTATAAATAATGGGGAGGAGATCAGTCGAGCTAGTGTTTTGTACCATATTACGCCTATGGTTGGCCTTTTTCTTGTCCCACGTACGGGTTCACAAGGGACTGCAACACTCTGCCATTTTATTAGGGAGAACTTATATATGATTCAACGCTTGTTTTGCGGTACTTTGACCGATTCGTATCACTCATCGTTGAGTTACCACTTACGTGGGAAGAACATAGTCCATGAGCTCAATTGATGAAAATAAGGAGATTGTAAGGGAGGAATTGAACAAGTAAATGATTGGGAGAATGTGTGTGTTTGTGCAATTATGCTTATATTTGTTCTAAACTACTTTAATTATTCCACTTGCCACCCTACAAGCATGTAGTAGTAGTTATATAGTAAATCAAAATTTGACTATTGAGATGTCAATCTCAAACCCCTCTATCTAATATTTTTCTGGGGTGTGATTGACAACTTTATTTTTTAAGTTCGAATTTGAATGCAAAATATATTTTTAGAAGAACTATATTTAATTACGCCCGATAATGTTTGAATTTGACCAAATCAAATATCCATAAGAAAAGTTCAACATGGTAAATTATACTCATCTTGTTATGATGTTCAACACATATGGAGTGAGAGATGAGAGGGACAAAATGGTCATGATGATTTGTAATCAATGACAAACTTGTTATAAAAGCATGCTTCATATGAACTAGGTCATTTTCCATAAGGGGTCCTAATGGAATGCATATTTCCCAAAAAATGATACTACATCCAAACTTTCCTTAAATGGAAAATTCTTCCTACATTGACTGAGATTGATGTATATCAAATGGGCCTATGAACCCTTTCACCGACATTAGCAATGCATCCAAAAGAAGAAGAAAAAAAACCTTGTCTTTCGGCTCAACTAATAAAGGGGTTGGACACTCTCACAGGGTGGAGGAGATTCGATCTTGAAGTTTGTTAAGACGCTGAGGGAGACATCTTAGACGATATGAACTTGTGAAAATATAGGCTGAGATAAATGCTTGGATTGTAGATGAATCCAACCCCTTTCTTAAAATTTGTATATATAAAAAAAAATGCATCCAAAAAAAGAAGAAAATGTGGGTTCCATCTTTGCATGTGGATCCCTCCTTCAATAGTGTAAACATGATTACAATTTTATCAAAAAAAAAAATTGGTTATGTACTAATAATCGTATTCTTACCAACTAAACCAACTTTAATTACGGATTAAGCTCAGCCCGTCTGAAGCCCAATGCATGAGATAATGATGGGCCAAGAGTTGTTGAATTTTAAATAAAGTAATGACTATTGGCCCAAATTATTGGATGGGTTGAGTTGAGCCGAGCCGACCCATGGGCTTTTTCCATTCGTCCCTCCACTTACATAAGGGAAGCCTTCATTTTGGTCTCCGACGCTGCTCCCGCTCAACGAAGATACCTATACGGCCTCACACGCCTGAGCCCTCAGCATTTTCTGAAATAAGTCAAAATTGTTGTTTCAGTTCCGGCACTTCGCGAACCTTCAATCTCCGGTTTCTTCCTTCCTTCACCCTCTCAAGTATGAGTACTCCTCTGATCCTTATAACCCATTTTCTCTCCCACCCTCGTTCAAACTCTTGAGATCGTCCCCCCCTTTTCTTGGTTTCTTTGAGATTGAAAATGTTTGTTAGCTATAATTAGGGTTCTAATATAGTTTTAAAATTTCTTCGGACCCGCATATTCATGTTGTCCGATGTGTTTTCTTCACTTAAGCGGGAAAATGAATGCCTTTGTTTACAGGACTTTCTTAAACATTAACGGCATAATAGCTTCTTTTTCTTTTTTTTTTTCTCTAAGTGAAACTTGTGTTTCCGCGCTGTCGTTTTCCGTTTGTTCATTTGAGAATGAGCCGGGCTTTTTTTTCCCCTTGCTGTCACTTGAATGCTGTTTACATTTTTTTGTTGTTGCTAGTTTTGATAAACGCGTAGTTCCTTTATTTCTTAGTCAGTGGAGCCTAAAGTCCGACCGAAAGTGGCTGAATTTTTTCAGCATCCTTTCAACCGTGCCACCCGCTTTCTGTTCAAGAGAAGCCTAGAAAGTTGGTGTGTGTGTGTGTGTGTGTGTGGAGGCGGGGCCTTCTTTATAATGTAAAAGACGGTCATTTTATTCTTAATTTTTGAAACATTTGCATGTTTTTTGTGCTTGTGGCTGCCTGAAACAGTTGAGATTTTATTAGAAAGTCTAAAATGACAGATAGAAATGTCAAAAAGAAAGACCTTTGTACTTATAAATCATGTTACAGCTTATTATTATTGTTTGATTAGGTTAGAAGATAATAGAAGAAAAGATTTCTCATTTCTTGTCTACTTTTGATATTTTTCTTGTTCATTGTCTGGTAAATTTGCATAGATGAAAAAAAAAACTTTTAAATCATGTTACAGCTTATAAATACTGAGATTACATTGCTCTTGTTGTAATAAATAGAAACATCTGACGTATCTACTGAGGCTTCTGAATTCTGTTTGCAATACAATTGCTTCCTTAAATCTTTTGCGACATGCTGGTCAATGTAGAATCTAATAGTTGCAGGTTGTGCAAAATACGCAGGGTTTATCTGGAGTGCAAATATTGTATTTTGGGTACTGGTGGGGTGCTGGAAGGTTTACATGATCTCCTAATCATTTGGTTAGGTTGTTCCCACTTCCCAGAGAAGTTATAGATTAAATGTAGCTCGTTTTCTTATGCACTTGACCAGAAATCTTGCTTTGAAGTTTTATTATCTGGATTTTTGATGGACTGCAATAAAGAAGAGGCCTTACGGGCCAAGGTCATTGCCGAAAAGAAGATGGAAAGTAAAGATTTCACTGGAGCTCGTAAAATTGCTCTTAAAGCCCAGCAACTATATCCTGACCTGGAGAATATAACTCAAATGCTTATTGTATGTGATGTGCATTGCTCTGCTGAGCAGAAATTGTTTGGGAATGAGATGGATTGGTATGGAATTCTTCAAATTGGGCAGTCAGCTGATGAGGCAATGATAAAGAAGCAATACAGAAAGTTTGCCCTCCAACTTCATCCTGACAAGAACAAGTTTTCTGGTGCAGAAGCTGCATTTAAGCTAATTGGAGAAGCCCAACGAGTGCTTTTGGACAAAAGTAAACGTTCTGTACTTGACATGAAGTACAGAGTTCATACGAACAGAACTACAAGGCCGTATCAGCCGGCACAGAAGTTTCATACAACTGTGGTGCAAAGCAATGTCAGGGCCAATTTTTCCAACATAAATCCTCAGAAGCAGCAGCAGCAGCAGCCTCCACCTAGGCAATCAACTCAGCAGGGGCCCAATGGCAGCCGTCCTACATTTTGGACTATCTGCCCATATTGTTCTAGTAGATATGAGTTTCACTTTGAAGCTGTGAATAGATCTGTTTCCTGTCACACTTGTCATAGGTCCTTTGTTGCATATGTGCAAGGTACGTCAGTGGCTGCTAATTCAAGTCATCAAGCTTTTGGCCAACAAAAAGATGGTTTAAATCATGGCGTTAATGTTGGATCTCAAGGTATGAATGCTGGGAATCTCAATACAAGGCCTTCTGCACAAAAAGGCCACTATGTCTCTGATAAGCTGAATCAAAAGAGGAAGAGGAAGAAGGTAGAAGAATCTAGTGAAAGTGCTGATTCCCTAGACAGCAATGATTCTGAAGATGATATGGTTGTTGACAAGGATGGTGTTTTTGGTGAACAAAACCATCCAACTGATCGACGTAGATCTACAAGGTCTAAACCTCAGGTTGTTTATGACGAGAATGGGAGTGATGACAATGAAGACCTTTTAAAGCCTTCAACAGGGTTCAAGGGAAGTGGCTCATGTGGTGCAGGAGAAGACAATGGGGAGACAGCTAAAATGAATAATCGTAATGGCTCGGCTGCTGACACGAAAGGTGATCAGAAAGAGGTGAAACAGAAAAACAATCGTTATACTGAAGAGAGCTTACACAAGGGAAATGAGGAAAGTCTGAACACGAGGGGAAAAGAAGCAAACAAGTGCTCAAAGGGGACAGGAGAAGCAGCAGAAGCTCCAACCTTTTATGTCTTACCTGATTCACAGTTCAGTGACTTTGAAATGGACAAGAAAGAAGATAGTTTTGCAAATGGACAGATTTGGGCCATATATGACACAATTGATGGCATGCCGAGATTCTATGCTTTGATCAGGAAAGTTCTCTCTCCTGGGTTCAAGCTGCGAATAACATGGTTTGAAGCAGATCCAGATGACGAGGATGAAATCAACTGGGTAGAAAACGATCTGCCAGTTGCTTGTGGGAACTATGTGCTTGGCCACACCGAAGTTACTGAAGATCGTCTTATGTTCTCACATCTGATTTTGTGTGAAAAGATTAGCCGCAATACTTTTAAAGTTTTTCCTAGGAAGGGGGAAACCTGGGCTGTGTTTAAAAATTGGGATATCAAATGGTACACCGATGTGAAATCTCATCAGAAGTATGAATTTGACTACGTTGAAATTGTGTCAGATTATGTTGAAGGAGAGGGCGTCTCTGTTGCATACTTGGAGAAGTTGAAAGATTTTGTGAGTCTCTTCACGCGAGCTAACAAGGGCGGTAAGGATTCAATTCAAATTCCATCAGTGGAGTTATTTAGATTCTCTCATAGGATTCCTTCATTTAAAATGACTGGTCAGGAAGGAGTAGGTGTCCCTAAAGGATCTTTTGAACTTGATTCTGCATCTTTGCCGGACAATCTTTGAATAGGTAGCTGTTATGGAAGGATTTGAAAGTCAAGGTTGTTAGTATAACAGAGCGTATAGGAAATTAAGGTTTCTATCCATTTTGCAGTGAGATGATGATGATGCAAGTGAAAGTTTAACCAACAATGTATTCTACGTGCTTTAAGTAATCATATCTTATGGCGTTTTTATTTTCATTTTTCCTTCTCGGAAAGATATCTTTGTGATTTGTAAGACGAGGATGTGCCTTTGGCGTTGGACTATTTGATCCATGAAGAGAAGTTATCTCTTTTCAAACTTTATTCGTCTTGTTTTCATTTTTCACTGCGTGAGACGCTGATTTTATAGAAATGGCGATGAAATTGAACGCCCCTGTTCGGATCCTATTTTATCACCTTTGGGAGATGCGCTAAATGGATCGTGAAACATATTTACTTGTTTATTTTTAATTTTAATTTGAACTACCTAGAAATAAGAAGAAAGCTGAGACTTCCTCCAGAATGCTGGTATTCATTGTCCAGATAATGTAAAGATTTGTAGTTTCTTTCTAATAATACTGTGATAAAGTCTAATCATTAATTTTTAATAAAGAATAAATAAATTTGTTCGGTACTGTAAATTGCAAGAGTACATAAAAGATTCAACAGTACACAGATTCGACATTCTATTCACATAAAATCGATGAGGAGGCAAGTTGTACGAGTTTAGGAAATCATAACTGGCAGACAACTTCGCGTGTTTGATTTTGCTAGCAAAAAGTAAAAGATGAAAATGGGGCATTCCGAGAATTGAACTCGGGACCTCTCGCACCCTAAGCGAGAATCATACCACTAGACCAAATGCCCTTGTTGATGTGACGTTCAAATTATTTTTTATTGTTTTATGTTCAGTAAATTTACACTTGATAACCTTCACTTTAAAACCCTCGCAACAATCTGCTTCTGGTTTTTTGGTCTCCCAATGTAAAGTTGAATTCCATTTTTTTAAGATCCGAAGCCACCAGTCTACTAAGGATGGGGAAGCTGGAGAGAGTTGAAAAAGTTGGTCAAGAATATGGGAGTGTCAAATGGAGTGGGGGAAGTGGAGGGATTTGAAAATAAAATTAAGTCTATGGTTGGTAGCTCAGCAATGACAAAACTTTTCAACAACGAGTTACTCACCAAATAGAAAGTATCTTCTTCTAGAAACAGTGATATTACTGAAAGTAAGTTGCTTGTGAGGCTAAACTATTTTTTGCTACATTCAATTCTTAATAAATGTAATGGCCTGGTAGTCTAATGACATTAACACTTTTCTATAAAGTTGGATGTCATAGGTTTTTTTCCCACCTGTAATCTTAGGTTATTAGTGTTTGCCTCTTTAATATCTTTTTGGAAAAGAAGTTGATAAATTTCTTAAAGCTAATACTATTATGGAGTTTGATCAAGAGGGTTATTGTTTTAAAAATGTACAGGAAAACCAAAACATCTTTTTACAGAAGGGCAACAAAATTTGACCAAGAGAGACGATGATAGAGCAAAGCTGGTAAAACAGGTATTTATGACGGATGATAACCTTTAGTGTGAAGGAGGAGGATATATATATCAGGAAAGTATAACTTGTTTGAGGGTGAGAATTCATTATCCGGTGTCTCAAAAGTCAATGTAAGCAAATCAAATGACTATGAGGACTTACGGATTAATTTTTTCAAGAAAATAAAGTACATATAATATCAATACTGAACACCAGCCACCAGCCGCGGAGCTAAATCTAACGGTTCTCTTTTTTTCTATTACTTTTTCCCCACATCGAATTTGTTAAGTAGAAGAAAATCAAAATCAAGATGGAGCCAGTGGCGTGCGTAACACATTGTATATTGATGAACAAAAAGCTATACAGCATCCATTATGAAAATTTGCTCATTAGATATTAACAGTAATATGCGCTTTATAACAAAGACTGCCTAAACATAAAAGTAAAGACAATCTGTTTTTCTTGCTTTCCTTCCGATACTAATACATCATATGCATATATATCTAGAGAGAGAGCACACAGCATTTGATTGATTGGCAAACACAGGGTCAGTCATGACGTTTGTAGATAAACAGAAGAAAAGGCAATGTTGAGGAGACTCATACTGGGTTGGAGTCCTGGGAGACTTGAAGACGCCAAGAAACATACTGGATATATGCATAGTTGATGCTCATAGCCATACCAAAACCCGAAACTGATGAAAGCAGTATTGCATAAATGGCCTTCAAATGCACCTGCAACCAAATTACATGAAACGATACATTTTTAACAGTTGTTCCAGATAAACCAGAGGACTGTCTCAGATAGAAGAGAAGAGAAAAGATCTTTTGGGAACTAAACATGAAACTGTCACATCAAAAGTCACAAATATAGAACTTCCATTTCTATCTCTCTAGGATCAGGTAAGTGATCGCTTCTCAAAACTCAGATCACTACGGCTGTCTATTCATAAGTCTACTATCACTGTTAGGAAATTGCACCTTATATATTATTCATATGAATCAAGATATTTTGAGGGATTTTGGTTGTTATCCTTGATTCCCTTACTTGTGCAACATCATTTTAGTTTATATGCCATCAATAGTACAAAATGATTATGGGGAAATTCCACTTACCATACTATAAAACACATGAACTGTTATAGCCACAAGGGCAAACTCGAGAGCAGCATATGTCCATATATACTCCTTTATTGCTGCAAGCAACACAATTAAACATTCAAACAGTAATAAAAAAATTAGGGGGGAATGGCGGTAGTGTTTATTGTTACCGAGACTATACCAAGGATGATTGCAAAAATAGATGCCAGGAGACCCAAGGTAAAGGCAAATGGTGCTGCTATAATGATTGCCTGAGTCTTCATGTCTGGAAGCTACAAAATGGAAACATCATCATTTTAGTCAAAAATTATTGGAGTGAAATTTTGGGCGAAATATAGAAAAATTAGAACCACCTCCCCCTAACTTCTAAGGTATATCCAGTCAGATATTTTTATTCCACGATACTGTAATGCATAAGTAGTTTGTGGTTCTTTCTTTCCTCTGCCCAACCCCTCCCAACAAAGAAAAATCTATATCTCCTTCAGTCAAAATAAAATGTTTTACCTCGAGCATGTAAAAGAAATAATAATATCTACATAAAGGTGAGATCTTTGCCAAAAAATAAATGGAATAAATGATCAGATTTCAGAAAGTGAAAACAACAATCAATCAGAATGAGATAATACAACAAAAGTAGTTTTTATGACCATGAAAGATTTCCATAAGGTTTCTCTTATAGAATATAGGCATACCAGCAGCTGCTCAAGGAAGAAAAAATAGCATATTGTGCTTATTAGGGTAAGCACCACGAAGTCTTGCCAAGCACTGCAAAAAAGAATAACAGAAGATAGTGAATCAGCAAAATGTTGCTGGACATAAGTTGATGAAAACTTAATAATGAGTCCTCAACATTAGATGCTTAGAAATAGAAGAACCCGTTAATTCATTCTGAAAATAAGCTTCCAAAGTAACACTTTAGCATCAGCCATGTTAATGATGAATAGAGAACAATTCTTGAATATATCTTATAAGTAGAAGATGAAATCCATATATGTGAATGTACAAACACTGCCTGGATTTTCAATTAAACTCATAAAAGTAAGTTTATAATGCTTAAATGGACACCAACAATCATGTAAGGCAAGTTTACGCATTCTCAAGTAGAACAGGTAAAGTTTGAGGATATGACTGCCGAATCACCTTAATGTCTCAGGATGAATGTTCTGCTGACCCTGCATGTGCCCCCTTCCTGTCTGAGCAGAGCTGGGCAAACGAAGCAATGTTACAGGTAAATTTTGGACCTCTTGGCCACAAACATCACATTTCTTATTTCCTTTTGTGCTAAACCATTTAATTGCACATTCCTCATGAACAAGTCTCATGTCGCCTTTACAACTGCACTCCAATTTGAGCGTGTTCCTTTCATCACAGACATCATAACAGATTCTGCAAACTGCTTCCTCCTCAGGAATTTCTTGATCAGCATCTTCTACTGGCGCAGGAGTTATTTGATCTGATTTGCCAAGAAACCAATGTAAAGTAATGGAAAAAAAGAGTTTCCTATTGATTATGTGCAATTTACGCAAAACACTGGATAACTCAGGTGTCAACAACTCAATAAAATTCAGAAAGTAAACTATAATCCAGCACTATATTACTGATACACTTCAGAAATTAACTCAGGTGCCAATTACATGCACTGTCCAAATATGAATATGACGTCTATGGACCTTGCCCACTTGTGATAAAGTCTACTAGATTAAATTATTCAAATCATCTTTTACTTGTCTTTTCTTAGTTAAATCATTCAATTGAGAGCCTCTATAAAGAAGAATCCACAACAAAACATACGACTATTTAGTTTTAAATTCATTGAACAAATGCATACGATGAGGGGGGGGGGTTGGGGGACAACACACTAAGTAGAATGAAATTTGACTGAATCCCACCCATTTTTCTAGCCAATGTCAACATTAAAGGTGGACAGTTTATTCAAGCACACAGATTTAAACATGGCAAAAGAAGTCAGACAATGGAGCAGCAAAAGAGTATATATGATATGACAGAACATACCATCATTCTGATCTTGCTGTACATGCTCACTCCGGGCAGCAAAAGACAAAGATCTTACAATAACCATATTCCGCCCAGGCACAGAAAGAGACCTTGAAACCTTGGTACCAGCAGCAACAGCACCTTTCTGCACAAATTTCAAAAGAATCCTTAGGTTGTCAACTATCACAAATGCCAATATCCTATGGCAAAGAATAATGTCAGTGTTCTCTTGTCATGATAGTTTTAGAATGCGCTAAACACAAGCTTGATTCTATGTCTACATCAACAAGTTTGATGCAAAACCCCAAGAGTAATATAACTTTTGACCATGAATTAGACTTCCCTGTGACTCCAGATGCAGACAGCATTTGAAATTCCACAAATAAGGCATACACAGGAGGTAGAAAGTAACTTACATGGCGTTTAGGCTGTTCACTGTATGTCCTTGCAGAAGCAGGTGTAGAAACTGAAGGAGACAGATTAGTAGCAGGCGAAACAGGAAGAGAAGTACATCTTTGCCATGACATTGCCGTTGTAAAGTTGGCCATATTTGGACTGTCTGGAGCTGCCTTGGGATCTGAATTGAGGAGGCTGCTTCTTTCAACATCTCCTGTATTGCCCTTCCTCTTGAGGCTCAAAGCCCGCAAAAAGCCTCGTGGTGATGGAATCCCTTTAGAGAAGCTTTGAGAATGGTCCAGAGACCTTCCACCCCGTGTGCTTCCGAACCCTAAATGTCTAGGTGGGATTTGAAGTGAAATATCTGGCCGCCTCCCACTTGGTCCATTATCTGAAACTTCTTTGTTTAACTGAAGATCAGTCTGCGCATAAAAAACAATTTTAAGAATTTGTTATGTTCAGTCATACTTCAACATGACCAATCAAAGCACCGTAGATTACATGGTACATACTCAAAGAGCATGCCTATTTCAATTATAGAAGAAGAAGCTATATACGTCCGGAACTCTTTCTGCAACTACATCAAGAGCAAACCAGCATAATATGTTCTGCAGATTATGCATGATATGTTCTCTGGAAGGTAGTCAGTTAAGCATAAATTATTCAATTTGATCTGGGAGTCCACGGTAACATGGAAAGAGAAAATTCATATCAGAACCCAAACATGGTAAACATTGAAACTAAGACGGAAATCCAGAAAGGGAATTTTTAGTACAGGGAATAGCTTTCAGGAACGGTTTCATGTAAGCAAACGATAAGCTGAAATTACAAACCCCTTGATTTCAATTGGATCAATTATAACAAATAGGCAAAAGAAAAACCAAATCACCAACTACGACATTCCACCCACAGGATTGCAGAAAAACAAACTGAAGATCCAACACTACTAGATTCAAGCATGAGCTAAAACCTTCTGCATTTGTCATGAATTTCCTTTTATTAAAAAAAAAATCCATGTGTTTGTAAATTGAATTAAAAGAAAAGCAGAATAGCCATCTCACTCACTGTAGTGACAACTGACAACAAAGGACTTCAATGAACAGAACTTTAAATGTTACACAGATCAATCGTTGAAATCCAACCTTTTGTGAATTATCAGAACTTTCATTCGCGGCAGCTTGAGTTGCTTGCATAATTCGTAGCTTCAATTATCAAAACTGCGAAACGGGGAAATCCCACAAAAGGAAAGGAAGAGAAATAATATTAAGAAAGCCCAGAAGCAAGAAAAAGGGCATTCAGGAAAGAAGCCAACAGAGATATAGTAGTAATACAAAAGTATCAAGGATTTGGGGGAGGACTGAGGGTCGTTGAGAGCATTAAGTGATTCTTACGTGGAATAATAATGTTCCTCTTTTAGCAGAAGAAGAAAATGACCAGGCTTGAAATGAGCAAGGGTGAAGCTTCTTCGAAGAGCTCGCTTGGTGGAGGCGCTTGGTTCACTGTTCGGCCGGAGACCCCGGTTCGGTTCAGACGAGCCGGGTCGTTGTCATATATATTGGAAATTACATCCGAAAAATAATTTCTACTGCTAATTCACAGAAGCTGAAACTTGGGGTAGTGGGTGAATTGTTTTTCTTTTTCTGTTTTCAAAAGAACATGTTGGAAGCTATTCTGCACTGCCGTGATATTGATTAGAATATACAATTCTGAAGTACTCTTGATTAAAAAAGAAGTTACGTGAAAGAACAAATATTCCTTCCCATCCTGCCTTTCTCCGCCGTGCTATGAGCTGAATTATTATCGTCTACTAACAGGACTGTCATATTACACCATAAGATGCTGTCGCGTGTCGCCTGTGTGTGTGTGTTCTATATGCTGGAAGCAATATGCCTCAAAGCGCACGCACCCAGATTTTTTTAATTGAATAAAGGATATTAATTAGATACTGTTTGGTATTTTGGTGGGTGTGTCAGATCCATGCTTACAATTCAAGCATCACTTTCTTTTAATTAAGAATGAAGAAAGAAGAAGATGATTCAGATCAAAAAAGGAGAAGAAGAAGAAGAAAGTTTGAATTCAAATAGCATATTTCTTTGTTATTGTTGTCATGTTTCTATCACGCACCAACAGACATTCAAGGCATTTTCCCTTTCCATTCTATCGTTTGATAGATAATACCATGTTCACATTATAAAAGATCCATTTTATCTTCCTTCGTTCAGACGGGCAAGGGTGATTGTGTATTTTGCATGAAATTTAAGAAATTGGCTAAATAATAAATTCACTCCAGAAATTTAGGTCCAAAAATAATGTTGTCTTAAAAGTTTTTCTTATTTCAACGTTATCTAGATGTTTTAGAATGTGGTAATGTTGCTCATTTAAAAAAAAAAACTAATGTTAACCGTTAATTTTTTAATAAAAATAGACAACATTACTATATTTTGAAATTTTTGAAATAATATTAAAATAAGACAAGAAAAACTTCTAAAACTACATTACTCCTAAAAAAAAATTCCGACCAAATTTATTACTTAGCCTTTCAGAAATTAACGATGTCCTTTAATTTTAATTTACCGTGAACCACAGTTTTTACCTAACGGATACCTAACATCCATCACAGATTGTGGATTTTTGTATTAACTTTCATGATTGTTTGGTGAAATTGGATCATCATATTTTTATGAATATTTTCAAACTTTAAATCATTTTTCTATTATAATATGAAACCTGTTATTGTTCCTTGAAAATACAACTATAATTGACGAAAGAAAGTCAACATATATATGCGTCAAGTCTACACCCCAGTCCATGCGTTACGTTTTACTTATACGAGGACAACGACGGACTTAGCTTATATCCTCTGCACTTAAGGGCTGCTGCCGTCCTCTGCGTAATACGGTGACGTTTTTGCCTTAAAAACATGCACATGGTCCTTTAAAAAAAAAAAATTCAAAACACTATCAGAAAGTAAAAAAATAATTTAAGATACTGGATGGTACTAAAATTATTTTTTTAGGATCTTTAAAAATAATTTTAAAGTATTGACTAGTACTAAAAGGATACTGATTTGTATTGAAAAAATAATTTATTATCTTAAAAAATTATTTTATGATCTTCAAATAATATTTTAAACTATACTTTTAGTAGCAATAAAAATCAGAAATAATTTTTCAAGATCCTAAAATAATTTTTTAAGATCATTAATTATTTTTTCAATATCAGTCAGTATCTTTTTAGTACTAGTCAGTACCCTAAAATATTTTTTAAAGATCTTGAAATAATTTTTCATGATCATGAAAAAAAATTTTAGTATCATCCAGTATCTTAAATTATCTTTTTTACTGTCTGGCAGTGATTTGATTTTTTTTTTTTAAAGGACCATGTGCATGTTTTCAAGGCAAAAGTGTCACCGTATTACGCAGAGGACGACAGCGGACTGTAAGAGTAGAGGATATAAGCCAAGTCCAGACAACGACATGGTAACTTTCTTATGTTTCTTAATTTGAAGCAAATTCCTTTTTCTTTTTGTTCTTTTATTGTCCACTAATTTGGATCCAACTCTAGTCACGTACAGTGGCAGATCTTGAGATAAATATTTGGAGGGTCAAATGTATACTCATTAACTAATTTTTTTAAAAAAATATTTGAGAGGGCCAAATATATAAATTTTTAGGATAAATGTATACATATATTGGTCAAATATGTTAAAAAATTCAATTTCCATTAAAATTTTAGGATAGATTTTTTTTTTTTGAGGGGGTCATGGCCCCCCTTGTCTTCATTAAGATCCACCACTGGTCACGTGCCCGACTATGGTAGGTGAGTCTCACAATAGGACTTTTTTGTATTTACAAAACTCGAATTTGAAACATTGTTCAAGAGATAAAAGTCGCTTACCATTTATGTCAGCCCATGTTAATTGTTGGTTGAACCAAATCTTTAAACCAGTAAGAATTATCTGTTTTTAATGAGAAAATTGGAAAAATATTCCTCATTAAAATTTAGTTCGAAAAACTTAAACTAAAGTGCTAATATTTTGTGTACAGGAATTTATCAAGTTTTTCTTATTAATAAAATGTTCAATGGATTCCATGATTTTTTTCAGCAGTCGTATGCATATTTTATTAAGTGTCACAATTTTCACATGATGATATGGACATCAATTACATTCATAAAGTTTTCTATTCGAATTGTTCGACACACCCTAATCTATCCAACATGCTTTATTTAATATATATACTGACACCCTCTCTTACAGTTATAAATATAAAACAAGTTGATTTTGGTATAGATATTAAAAAAGTTAATTAAATTATTTTTAAGTATTTATATTTATATTTTTTTAAAAAACTATTTTTTCTCATTTATAAATTGATATATAATCTACTAATATACAAAAAATGATATGCTTATTTAACTTTTCTAATGTCAAAAAAAAAAAGATCTTATATTTAACATGTGACGGATTATATATATATATATATATATATATATTAACCTACCCATATTGACATACGCCACAGATTACATAATTTACATTAAGTAGTTGTAATACCCCATATAATTATGATAATAATGATGATGAAGAAAAAATAAAAATAAAAATAAAAATAGTAATAATAATAATAATAATAATAATATAGTATTAGTTTAATTTTATTAGTTTAGATCAATTTGATTAGTTTAGTTAGTTTAGATATATTTGATTCTATTAAATTTATATTGATTGATTTAATAGAATTTAATAATATTGTTTTATGATTTGTTTTTTTTAAAAAAACAAACAAATACTTATCTTTACCTACAATATAATTTTTCTTTTTTTTTTAAAAAAACTGTACTATTTATCAAAATAAAATTGTTTAAATTTGTATCCTATATGATCGTAACTGCAAGGATATTTTATGAATATAAGAACATATCTTATGTGCGATATAATTTTTTAAAAATAACTGTACTATTTATCGATATAAAAATATTTAAATTTGTGTATATCTTGTAAAATAATAACAAATATTTTTGTTCAACAAAGCTATTATATAAATATAAGAATATAATAGGAAGATTCATTCTTTTATTCCGTGAAAAAAAAAAACCTTTGCATGTAATGGTTTACTTATTCCATCTTTGAATAACATATTAAATCACAGAGTAAATGTTGTTGGTTTTTAATTATTTATTAATTGTCAATAGTTAAAAGTCCAACCCACAAAGCCCAGCTAATAACTAAACCCTAAGAGCCTAATTATAAGTTAGGTTTAGCCGCCTAATTTTAGTCATCGTTCGTTAGCTCTCTTTTTGAAAAATTATTTGCGGCAGCGAACATGGAGACCAAGTAATCCTAATCCCTATGACAATGGTAATTAATTGATACATGTAGTTTTTTTTTTATAATGGCCAATGGGGTCTACTTCCTTCTGAGCATATAGATTTTAATTGGGGGCATATGCATGGCATATATTGTTATTCGTCCAACATTTAAGATTGGGAATTGATTTAATTGCTGCAATTATGATTCAATTGGCAATCTTTGCTTTCCCTTACGTTTCTTGAATGTAAAAATCGTTTTGTGATGCATGCTTATAAATGTTGTCTTTGCAAGATTGGGATTGTTTCAAATTATAGATTGGACAGGGGGCTATATACGGATTTTAGTGAGGAATATGGCTTTATTAAGAAAATTTACTTTCGTCTCGATTTAGAGAACACATTTATTGCGAAAACGAATTATTCACGTTGTTGCTTTACCGATACATATGCTATATGCTTCTTGATTCATATGATCGAATATTGAATAATAAAAGAAAGAATGATTGCTTTGTCCAGTTTTTGGTCATTTTTGTCTTTTTGTTCTGATGTTGACATCCCTTTAGCCAAGCCTTATCATTCAACATAAGGGGCAATGGCACCTATCGCTAAGAACATATATATATAAATGATCTCAACAAGCTAGGAAGAAACAATTGATATAGAGATAATAAGACTCTTATAATCGGGAAACCACCTATTGCTATTTAATATCATTATTATTACTTCATATGGATTTAACATATATATACTGTAACACTCCGGATTTCTAAAGTTCAAATAACATAAATATTCCAATGGTTTTCATAAATAATAATAGAAATCCAAAATAATCAACATTCGGAAGGTGTCACCGCCGCACTTGTATGAAACAAGTGCAAGGCTTCTTATTACAGGAAATAATTCTAAACTTAAACATTATTTCGAAAAATAAAATTAATGAAAATAAATGAAAGTAGATAACTAGAGTTTATTGTCCGTCATCCTCACTTCTCACGGCTAGCCCCAATTTTTGAAACCTGTTCACTGAGACTCTGCTCCCCCGAAGGATCATCGCAGCCCAAGAATACACACATCAGCAGACGCTGGTAATCCTAATTAATTAAGGGTAAAATGAAATAAAATAGAACAGAAATAAGTAGATAGATAAATAAATTTGATATGAATTAAAATAAAATAAATAAATTATAAAATAAAATAAATTAATCATAAAATAAAATAATTTAATTCCAATAAAAAAATAATTATAAAATAAGATAAATTAATTACGAAATAAAATTAAATAATTGTAAAATAAATCAATTCCAACATAAAATAAAATAATAAACATAAATTAATTGCAAAATAAAATAGCATAAAGGCATCATATGTGTATATGTATAAACTAAAAGGTGTCATGGTTTTTAGAGTTTTCTAGTGGGAAAAGAACCATGGTAGACCCGGGAAACCCTGCCTGTCTACCCTGTGACCCGGGAAACCCCGCCAGTCACAAATCATCATAATTTGGCCATATCGTAATTTTCTTCCTAGTGTGCACACCTCTTCCCAAAGTTGCTACTAGTGTCCCGAGAAACCCTGCCAGACACCACTTTGGGAAGAATGGATATATCGGTTCACATCAAATAAATTTTCGAAGGCATAAAGCCTTAAAAATGTGTTCATCACTTTAGGAGGTACCATCCCAAAGCTATCCTCCCACTGTTAATTTATTTTAAATTATTTAGACTCATAAAATTCCTAAATTATTTTTATTATGTGTAATCAGATATTTATAATACTAATAATAATAAAACTCTTAATCCTACAAGAAAGTGTGGATCTTAACTCCCACTCTTAAATAAGTATAAATTATCTTTTTATATACTTTCTATCTCTTAATTAATTATAAGATGGAAGGATAGTTTGATATTATATCTACTTATATCATATCCTATTTGCAGAATGTTGCCAGATGTAGAGGCTAAATATTTCGTACATATATATATATATATACTCATTAATAGCCATAAGGCGTGGACCCCATATGCACAAACCAAAAGCAATCCGAAGGAATAGATAAAAGTCAAATACACATATACATTTGAATCAAGTATTGAATAAAACCCAAGTGGGCCCCGCTACAATTAAGAATTGAAAAGGAAGTTTCAGATTGAATTCATTACGTGGTTGGAGAAAAAGAAATCCTAAATTACTATCTATTCTTATTAGAGGAGGCGGCTGGGAAAAAGAAGCAAAATACATGTCGACGAAAATCAATAACAGAGAAACACGGACTGCTGGAGTGAATGATCAAATGAATAAATCAGAACAATGAGATATCTAAAAAAAATGTGCCATTCTTCAATTATCCATATAGCTATGACGTAGTGGGTAAAAAAAAAAAGCATCAGGGGACAATTGGTTTTTATATAAAGAAATTAAGAAAAGAACTATAAAAGTAAAAGGGGTATATCTTTATTTCTATTATTATTAATGTTGTTTAATCCCTTTTTGTCTTTACACAGCACCAGGTGTATGAATTGAATGGCAATTGGCTAATGAATTGATAAAGAGATTGAATTGGAGCTGGGCCCACAAGTCTTTCAATGACTTAACCTAAAAGCTAAACAGGTTGGAGCAACACGCAGAAGAAGGACCAGAGACGCATTGGAAGATCAAGACATTGAGCGACGCAAAAACAATTAAGGAAAAAGAAAAAGGAACATAACACATAGGAGATCAAGATCAACAGATGCGAATTATACCATAGTAAATCAAGTAATCAGGTTTAGTCGAAAAGGAAGAAAATATTTTCTAGGGGTTAGGATTATAATCAATCAATATCAATCAATGTTCTAACACTTAGTTCCTAATGTCTTAGGGATTACGATTACAATCAATCAATTCCAATCAACGTTCTAACGCTACCAACTATTAATTCTTAGGGATTATGATTACAATCAATCAATTCTAATCAACGCTCTAATGCTACCAACAATTAATTTTTATTGCTCAAGGGATTAGGATTACCTGGCTTCCGTGGTTGCAGAGCTCCTAGAAGAGAATTTCTGCCGCAAAAATTTTTAGAGAGGGAATTGATAGGTGATGGCTAGGATTAGATGACTAGTCCTAAGTTTATAGTTGAAATTAGGGTTTCCTATGGGTTGGGTTCTGTGGGTTGGGTTTTAACTATTACTAATTTAAATAATAATGGCAAATCACCTATTAGATTCTAATTTAAATTTTTTTATCTTTACCTATCCATTTATCATTATTATTATGATATATATATATATACACACACACACATTACTTTATTATAAATTATAAATTTTAATATTAGTATTATTAGTATTTATTATCATTATTATTATTATTAAAAAATAAAATAAAATAAAATCTAGGGTATTACATTGTTGATCTAATAAATGGTAAAATAATGCAAAGATTATTAAATTCTATTAAATCAATCAATAAATCTATACTTAATAAAATCAAATCTATCTAAACTAACAACTAATCAAATTAATCTAAACTAATAAAATTTAAACTAATACTATATTATCACTATTATTACTTTTACTTTTATTATTATTGTTATTATTATTATTATTAACAACGATAATAATAATAATCTGGGGTATTACATATACATACACTTTTGACACACACACATATATAAACGCAAATTCACTTTTGACTGGAGGTGCCATTTAAGTTATTTTATACACACACACATATATATTGAATAATTTAAATGTGAGAGGATAGCTTTGGGATGGTACCTCCTAAAGTGATGAACACAACCATTAGGCTTTAAGCCTCTGATATGTTATTTGATGTGAACCGAAATATCCATTCTTCCTAAAGTGGTGTCTGGCAGGATATCTGGGACACTGGTAACAACTTTGGGAAGAGGTATGCACACTAGGAAGAAAATGATTTATGACCAATTTGATGATGATTTGTAACTGACAGGTTTCCGGGTCACAGGGTAGACTGGTAGGATATCCGAGTCTATTATGGTTCTCGTCCCACTAGAAAACTCTAAAAACAATGACACCTTTTTAGTTTATACATATACACATATTATGTCTTTATTTTATTTTATTTTATTTTACAATTTATTTATTTTTACTTATAATTATTTTATTTTATGTTGGAATTAATTTATTTTACAATTATTTAATTTAATTTTGTAATTAATTTATCTTATTTTATAATTATTTTATTTTGGAACTAATCTATTTTATTTTACAATTATTTTATTTTATTTTATAATTTATTTATTTTATTTCAATTCATATCAAATTTATTGATCTATCTATTCATTTCTGTTTTATTTTATTTCATTTTATCTTTATTTAGTTAGGATTACTAGCGATTGCTGATGTGTGTTTTGGGCTGCGTGAGAGAGTAGAATTTCAGTGAACATGTTTCAAAGATTGGGACTAGCAGTGAGAAGTGAGGATGACGGACAATAAATTCTAGCTATTTACCTTCTTTTCTTTTATTCTATTTTATATTTTTTTTATGAACCTTCTGATTAAGTTTAGATTTATTTCATGTAATAAGAAGTCTTACACTTTTCCTATACAAGTGTGGCGGTAACACTTCCCGAAGTGGTCTATTTTGGATTTTACTATTATTTATGAAAACTATCGATATTTTATGTTATTTTAATTTTAAAAAATCGAGGGTGTTACAGTAGTACTCTATTTAATTTTAAATATAAGAGAAAGTTTACAGTGAAATATAATTTACACTGCACTGCATCATTTCATTAATTCTGAGACGGGCACAGTCGCAAACCTGTTATAATACCAAATCTCTGTTGGAAGCCCAACAACCAATAATTTGTCGAATCCTTCAAATAATTTTTTTCTTTTTCTTTTTTGGTTATAGACTCCTTCAAATAATTGAAACATGCAGCGTTGCACCACCATCGCTTGGGGCTGGTTCCTTCAAACACATGCTTGCATAGTTTTTTCTATATATTTAATATTTTTATCTTTAATTAATATTATTACGTATTTATTCATTTCCATTACTTTTTTAGTTACACATATTACACACACATATATCAAATGGTTGCTTGGTGGTCCAATAATATTTTATTTCTATTTTATTTATAATGAAATCCATTTATTTTTATGTGAGTGTAGTAAGAAGAAAAAAAAAACTATAGTAAAAGTAGAAATATAAAACCTTTTCATATATATTACACACTAATACAATCCCCTCTCATGACTTGCATTACTTGTGTGTTTGAGATAGATTATGGAGGGCCTAAAAACTGCTTATTTTTATAAGCCAAAATTTGGAGCTTATGAGAAAAAAAAAGTAAAAGCACGGTTGCGGCTGTGTTAAGAAAAAAGGGATATTTTTTAAGAAAAAAGGAAGGAGTCGGTGAAATTAAATTTGGGCTATTCAATACATGTCAATAGGCCCATCCTATCAAGCCTGAGCCCGACCTGAATGGGCCCACCATCATTCCATCCGTAGTTACAGCCTTACAGCCACCGGGAAGACGGTTTTGGCGCTCTATGCTTTGGCGATCTCTTCATCGTCTTCTACGTCCGGCGATTCCTATTCTGGGTATTTCACCCTCAATTTTTTGCTCCGATCATTCATATATATGTGATTTTTATGTTTCGCTCGCATGACTTTAGAATATAAGTGATTTATACAGACATTGTTCCTCATGCTCTGTGAACGGTTCGGAATCAAGATAATGGTTTAATGTCTTTATTCTTTGCTTCGCCTTTTTAAAGTGAAAGCTTGATTATTTAATGGTATGCACTGGATCCATGTTGGTTGTTTTCGTACATACTGTTTTACTCGTGTTTAACATTCAGATGATTCACTGTTTAAAGTCCACATTGATTAAAGGTTTTCAGGGTAGATAATGTAGAGTTATTCCAATTAGTCACCCAGTAGCATTAGCTGGGAGTATATGGATCCAGTTAGGTAATTGAGGAGTGCAACAAAATGTGTACTTGCACTTGTATTTCCCATGCTGTGCATTGTAATTATTTTCCACTAGAAGTAGTCTGTCTGACAATTGAAATATCATCTGAGTTGAACCGCATGAATTTATCATATCTTGTGAATCCTTTTGAGCCTTATCGATGATTTCCTTTGACTTACTAATTTTGCTTCTTAATGGAAACAGTGAAATGCTTTTCCTCATATTTGCAACAATTAAAAATACGTTATTTGTCAGCTCTTTAAACTCCCCGGCAGACTTAAGTAAAACTCAAGTATTAATATGGTAATACCTGCTTAGATGATAAAATCTCTTTGTTGAGCAGTTTGTGGTGGTCTTCTTTTCATTATCATGTTATTGCCTTTCCTTAGTAGAAAGGAAATTCTCTTTATTCTATTATCATTTTAAGCGACAATGACTGTTGCCTTTAATGCAGCCTTAATGAAGTTTCTGGACTGGTATTTGAAGATTGGGGCTGTGTCAGCCTTGATCGGAGCTTCTATGGAGTTGTTCATGATCAAAACTGGCTTCTGTGTGAGAAACCTCCATGTTTTCCCCCCTTATAATGCCATGCATCTGTTTCGATTAATGTATGACTGGACTTGTGGCAATTGAATTGGTGGAAATTAAATGTTTAGAATGGAAAGTTGAAATGAAGATATAATATTTGTTGTGACCAGGGACAGTCATTGTTGATTATCATAGGTTTTGCGGAGATGTTATATGTCATAGATTGTTTTAAAAAGTCTTGAAAGGCCTGTTACATTGGACCTTATCATGGATCTTTGACGTGAGAACTTCAAACAAATTACACGTGCGGTATATAAACTAAGTTGAAGCAATATATGCAGAACGACATTGTGCATTACCATAAGATTTTGGATTTTTTCAATTGATGTGTAAAACAAGATCTGTTTGTGTAAAAAACTGTGTAACAATTACTGGATTGTAGCATTTATTCTAGTGTAGTTTCATTCTCATCAGAGCAACATTTCTACTGTTAGATATAACAAAATAATGGCCCTGCCAAGAATCTTTAATTTGTATATATTTCTTTCTATAATGCAGATGACAAAGTAACTGTTTTGGAGTCAGAGAAGCGTGCATGGGAGAATTCTCCTGAAGCTCAGTCAGTCAGAGAAGCGCTAAATCCTTGGAAACATCTTGATGCTGAAAAAACGAAAAAATCTTGACTCAAGTACGAAGCATTTTTTCCCCTCCTGACAAATTTTCATGAAGAGTTAGCGACAAGAATATGGTAGAGAAGAAGGAAAACAAGAACAAAAGTAAAACATCAGTGGGGTAAACTATTAGCATGAGAACTAGTAATTATGGTATTGTACTGGCTATCCCCTGTCTTGTTGATTATGGGCTGCCTTCGGATGGATCACAACCTTCAAATTGTAGGTTTTCAAATCAAATGGTATATTGCCTGATATGTTCTATTATTTGCAATGATTGACTGGAATACTGAGACTAACTTTAACTTTTCGAAATAGCTGGCAACTGATTCCTTTAGCTTTTGAATGACAAACTTGACTCTCTGCGAAAACAAACAGAGGCTTCAAAATGAGACAGATGAAGGACTTTATAGTCTATACACATCTTCAAGCTCATACAAACAGGTTTAATTACATTCCTTGTTCTAAAAGAGAAAGCTCCGGGAAAATAAACTACAAGATGGATTATTAGCCCCTAGGATCTAAAATTCAAGTTTCACGGGTACCCCACTGCCATGCACGTCTCCCAAAATATTCTATCTTCAAGTTCATGGAAATTAACTCCACCTATCTTCATTTCTTTCTGATCAACTTCAATCTTCATTTCTTCTTGTTCATCTTCCACAGGCAAAGGAGAAAAACATTCCGACATTGCATCTGACTGCCATATCATGGAGCTCTGAGAATCTAATTCATCCATGTTATCTTCATGGCAACTGAATTCACCAGAATCCTGATCATCCTCATGAACACCATACATACCATCTGTGTCACAGTTGCAAGATTCAGCGTCATCCTCATCATAACTAGCAATAGTGGCTGTGCCGCGATAGAGACTAGAGGAGGCAGAGTCTGCTTCTGAATCTGCACTATCCTCCATGAGTAACCATGATGATACACCCACGCCTTTCATTTCTTCTCCCCCAGAAAATAAAAAGAAATCAAAAGTCTCTCTTTTTGTGTCCGCTTGTGATTCTATTCCAAGGTTGAAGCTGATGACTTCTAAGTACATGTTTCTTAAATTTCCCAGCCTTTTATTTTGTCAAATCCATGGATGTTGGTAGATCTGTTGTAAATCATGAGAGTCATTTCTTGTTAGGTGGGTGGCTTATTGCTTGCCCTTCCCAACTTCTTGGTGGGTTTCAGGTCATAACTCCACTCCATTTCAGTTTTTGAACATTGAAAGTGCCCTAGTATATACTGGTCGGTTGCTGGTCGGCCAGGGAAGTGAGGAGCATTTGATTGTGGACTAGAATTTGCTTCATCATATAAAGTAGGTGTGTGCTTATATGGCAAAGTCTAATTGATGATTCTATGTAGTCCCCGCTTTAAATGGTGTTTCATGTTCAATTCATCCTGGGATCTGCCGACGCATGGTATCAAATCAGGAGCAGATTGGAAAGTGCCTTAGGTGATAGGTCTCATTTTGGCACTTGCTTTTTTGCAGAGATGTCATTCATGTGTATCCTTTGATTTGATGTCTCCATTGGAGGACCAATCTGGGTAGCGTGTCAGATTAAGATTTGGGTAATCATCATTAGTACCCTTATTATTGCTTTCATTTATAGATTTCAAGATCATTCAAAGATTCACAATTACTGGGATTTACACTAATAAAAGCACTCTAGGAACTGTTCGTGTAGTGTGTAGAGGAATTCCACTGTGACCTGATCACCTGCTGATTCGCTAACTACGTCATTTAACTGACCTCCTGTAATTTTCAACTAATGACGTTGAACAGTCTTAATCCTTAATATCTAAGAGACCGCCAAATAAAAAAACCACATCACAAGAAATGATGGTATAATAATCCTCTGATCAAAAATAAATTTTACTTTAGCAATTTTCAATGATGCCACTTGGGGTAAGTTATTAGTTATATGACATGGATAGTTTTTACTATTAAATCAATTCAGAATATAATATTTGATTTACAATCTCTGATAGAGTTACCCAGTGTAAATCATCGAATTATCTGTAATAAAACTAAATTTTATTTCATTATAAAGTTTTTTTTTTTTTATAATGAATCAAGTGCATGACTATAGAGGTGAAAAAGAAAATAAGTATTAATTTGTAAAAATGTAAGAGTCATAAATAATGATTAAAAAATGGTCAAAGTCCGGAAAAACCAGTCAATTGATGTAAACATAAGTATTGCTTTTTTATTACAATACTATAAAACTAAAATCTTAAATGTTGTTATTTTCCAGATTTGATTTTTTAAAAAAAATTCTTCCCTTAGTGTTTGGTTGGACTGGCAATTCTACTAATTTTGTAAAAACTAAAAACGGTAATTCGGAAAATAAATAAAAATAAAGCCGCAAGGTTAAAAAAGATCACCCGCCAACGAACGTAACGTTTGGGGTAGTAAGATTCATGTAATAACTGCCATAACTAAGTAATTTCCCGGAAATCACCAAATGCATTGCCTTCGTCTTCTCCGATGAGACAGCCGTAGATTGTTTCAATGGGCAAGTCCAAAAAAATTGACCAAACCAAAGTAAGAGCCCCCCTTAAAACAAAAATTTAGTTAATTTTAAATAACCCTACATGGATTTGATTTTATCCTCTGTTTATTTTCTTTTCCCTTTTCTTTTGGACACATTCTGGTGTCAGGTAATAGTTGTAGAATTCAAAGTCTCCATGTACTGCAATGCGTGTGAAAGAAGTGTTGCTAAAGCCATCTCCAAGTGTAAAGGCACTTACTTTTGTCTTCTCAATTCAATATCACTGTGTTTAAGTTCTATTGTTTATTGATGGGGTTATCACATTATTAAATTTAATCATCTGGTTTTGTTAATTAGGAGTTGAAACATTCATAACAGACAAGAACAAACACCGGGTGGTAGTAACGGGTCGGATCGACCCAAAGAAAGTGCTAAAGAAACTGAAGAAGAAGACAGGGAAGAAAGTGGAGATTGTGGGGACCAACAACAACGAGGAAGCAAATGATGAATGTGATAAAACAGATCCGAATTCGGGTCTGGTTCTGATGAACCCGCTTATGCATCAGCTTGATGGTTGTTTGGAAACTCAAGTTTTAATGATGTTCAGCGACGAGAATCCAAATGCATGTACCATAATGTAGAGAGAATACTTGTTTTGTTCTTTTATTTCTATGATAATACAATAACAACCATTGTACAATACTATATGTACAGTACTGAGATTTGACATTCTCAAGTTTGATGAATAAATGAATTGCAGAAAAAAAAAAAACAAAACGTGGTGGTTGAATTGTATAATATTTAATTTTCTGCATTTCCCATTATAACTTAAACTCCCTCAAGTCCAAATGCTTTGTGCTGACGTGGACACATTTTGCTTTTGTTGTTGTAATCAAAAGATTGGAGCAAATGTAATGAATAACTCAAATGGCACAGGAAACCACTAGACTAGTGCATCTTATTGGCAATAATTCTCTTAATTTGTTTTATGCTGAAGGAAAGTTGGTGCAGCATATCATGTTTATCACCTTCAAGCATGAATATTTAATTTATGCTTACAAATGAGTTCTTAGAGCACTAGTGTCCATTTGTTATGATGATAAGAATTCCTCCCAATAATAACACCCTAGATAATATTAATTAATGCATCTGATTTCTCAATAATTAATAAGAAAATTCAGAAAAATAATTTCCTCATGTCCACAAATTGCCTGTTTTCCCTCATCCGTGGTTGCACTATAGAGAGGAGAAAATGGTTCTTTATTGATTGAGAGGAAAAGGAATTGAACTTTTTCTGCAATTTCTTAAAATATAATCGGTTATATTAGCAGATTTTAATTCTTAATTATTATCCATGCTCAATTATATTACCTTAAGTAGTTTTATCTTTCCATTTTATTAACTTTACGCTTAATCCAATAGCATTGGATGGTTGTTTGTTTCCTGATTCATCCATGAGAGTTGTGAAACCTTCCAAGTAGGGATGCCCAATTTTCCTTGTTTTTTTTCGTTCTCTTTTATGGGTTTTAGGAAGGAGAGGTAGTTCCATCAAATTAATTCAAAGATAGTGATAGGTGAGAAAATGTGGCACTTCAGTTTCATTTATGGTCTATCTTTGGTAGGGACATTTGTGCTGACCAATACCATCAGTTTATCATTAAATGATACGCTAAATTACATCATATCCCTTCTAGCAGGAGCAGGATGGTTGAAATTGCATTTCCATTTACAACTAGAAAGTCATATTGTTTTGAGGGAGGAAAAGAAAACCCTGTCTTGTTCATGCACATATTTTACATAATACACTCTGTACATTGTGGGGAGTTGGAAAAAACCTCTTTGCATAGGTCTTTTAGGACATGACTTCTAGTGCTTCTCTTGTCTGTCCAAGTATGTTGAATACAGTTGCTGCTATATGAGAAGCACTGAGACCAGCTGCAGCCAATTGATCAGCACGTGATCCGTGCTCAATGTATCGATCGGGAAGAGTCATTGGCCTCCACTGCACAGTTATGCATGGAAGCATCAGTTTCAATTTTTGAAGAAAATCACAAGGAAATGGAAATATGTTGAGTAGTCATAATACTGATATGTCTTTTTGTCTAGGTTCTTTCTTTACCTTCAGTTTGCCATCCAGAAGGCCATCAAGGGCCATGAACTGAGCAACATGAGATCCAAATCCTCCAATTGATCCTTCTTCTATTGTGATCAAAACCTCGTGTGATCTCGCGAGGCTGCGAATAAGGGCATGATCCAATGGCTTGCAAAAACGAGCATCTGCAACTGTTACCTGCAAGCCATGACGTGCCACTAAAGAAGCTGCAGCTAAACAGCTCTGAACAACTGTTCCATAGCCCAACAGAGCCACTCTTTCCCCTTCAATCAATATCCTACCTCTTCCAACCTGTTATAATATTAATATCATCAAAAAAATCAGGTAAAGTTCCATAGGTTCTTACTCTCAATTTTTTTTTCAAAAAAACATATAATGCAAAATAACTTCCTTAGAAGGAACCAATAAGTGATGTTGATCCATGAGAAAATAAAGGTTAAACTCACTATAGGTCTTTATATTTTTAACAAGTTTTGGTTTTTGTCTCTATACTTTATTTTCTTTGATTCTTGTCCACATATTCTATGCCGTCCAAAATGATGATGGTGCCTATTGTTTCATAAGGGTTTAAGATTTGAGCTTAACGATGTTAATATCACTAGTATGGTATTAACACCAAAAAGTAAGCTAACATCAATTGCTTACTAGGATTGATGTGGCTTACATGTAGGGAGCAAAATAAAAAATCTTTAAAAGTATAGAGACTAAAATCAAAACTTGTTAAAAATATAGAGACTTGTGGTAAGTTTAACTTAAAATTAAAATAAAAGTATAGGAACTTGGATCTGATCTTAATGATGTTAATTTCCCTGATACAACATTATTAAGTAGGCTGACATGGATTGTTGATTAGGACTATTGTGATCGGCATATAAGAATCAAAATCAAAACTCATTAAAAAGTATAGACTTAGAGTAGGTTCATCCCAAAAATAAAATAAAATGTCATGTTAATGTAGGGTTATCCTTGATAATGTCCATTAGAGTAGAGTGTGTATGGATGGAGACTGGTATATATTTTACCTCAAGAGGTATGCCTTTATTCCCTGGTGGTATCTGCTGAACGCCAGTACCACTTGCCCTTGGCCTTGGGTAACGGAGGCAAGTTGGTCGATCATCAATGGCAACAGCAGTTGCAACCATGTGGAAAACTTCTGTTTCATCAGAAGGAGCCATGACCACCATGTTAGGGAGGCATGCCATGAAAGTGACATCAAAAGAACCAGAGTGTGTTGGACCATCTGCTCCAACTAGTCCAGCCCTGTCAATTGCGAATCTTACCGGCAACTTCTGCAAATCCACATCATGTACCACCTGTTGCAAGCATTGGCTCAAAGTTAAATCATCCAATCCTGTCATGATTCAGTTGATTTAGAGAGGAAAATTGGGAGTGTTTAAAGCTATGCCTGGTCATAAGCCCTCTGCATGAATGATGAGTAAATTGCACAAAAAGGCTTAATGCCTTCAACGGCCAGGCCTGCAGCAAAAGTAACAGCATGCTGCTCTGCTATGCCCACATCAAAGCATCTTGTTGGGAATCGGCGCTGAAAGATATTCAAACACGTTGCCCCGCCCATTGCAGCGTGGATGGCAACAATGTCTTTGTCAGCTTCTGCTTCTGCAATCAAAGCCTCTGCAAAGCATGTTGAGTATGATTGTGTGATAGCATTGGTTTTGAATTGTTTTCCGGTCGCAGGATCAAACTTGACAACTCCTGCAAAATCAAACTAAGTGTTTGTTCAGGATCATGATTTTTAAGCCTATATAATGATGTCTTTGGTGAACTATAACAAAGGTAAAATGACCAAAATATGATAAATCAATGACACTTTTACCGTGATATCTGTCTGCTGCTCTTTCTGCATATGGATATCCACGGCCTTTCTCAGTTACAACATGGATCAGTACAGGACCAGTGGTTTCAGTACTTTTAACTTCTTTGAGAATGGCAATAAGATCTTCTATGTTATGACCATCAACTGGTCCAATATAATAGAGTCCAAGCTCTTCAAACAGTGTTGATCCAGAACCACTGATCATGCCACGAGCATACTCATCAACTTTAGCTGCTAATTCATACATAGGGCCACCGATTCGTTTAGTTACTCCCTGAAAGAAAAACCTCACTAGAGTCAGTTTGAATTAAGACTTTGCACAAGTGTTTCTTCATGATTATAACTTTATAATCATGTAGTTTATTTCTCACCTTGGCAACTTCTCTCAATTCTCTAAGGGGTTTGTTTGACTGCAACTTACTGAGAGCACTGCTCAAAGCTCCAACTGGTGGTGTTGGCCCATCAAGAGTAGCAGTTGGAAGAGAGACCTGTTTATTGTCATTTAGAATAACAATCATACCAGAATCCAGATATCCAGCATTGTTCATGGCTTCATAAGCTTGCCCTGCTGTCATGGCTCCATCACCAATAACAGTAACCACATCATTCCTCTTTCCCATCAGATCCCTCCCAACAGCCATTCCTGTTTGATTGATAAGATTTTGAAAGTTAAATCAAAATAATTAAGGGTAAGAGAAAAGAGAGTAAAATTGTAATCACATGCATGCATGTATAAACCACACAGTTTTGAGATAAGTTCTGAGATTAACTTTGAAACTATGACAGAACATATTCTTATGATAGTGAAACTCAAGCAGCAGAAGAGAGAAGAAATAACCTACCCAGTCCTGCTGATATAGTTGTGGAGCTGTGACCAGTTCCGAAGCAATCAAATTCACTCTCTGAACGTTTGGTAAATCCAGACAACCCGTTTGTCTGCCTGATGGTGTGCATTTTATCTCTTCTACCAGTAAGTATCTTATGTGGGTAACACTGCAAGTTCATGCAAGATTATACAATTAACTTCTTCCATTCTCAAAAAGTTCAGACGAGAGCACAAAAAGAAGGTAAATATTTTGACCTGATGACCAACATCCCACAATAGTTTGTCCTGAGGGGCGTTGAAGACATAGTGCAGGGCAACAGTGAGTTCTACCACACCAAGGTTTGATCCTAAATGGCCTCCAGTTTTGGAGACATTGAAAATTATATCCGAACGCAGCTCATCAGCAAGCTGTTTCAGCTCCTGCATAAAAAATGAGAATTTACGATCACAAGAAAAATGTTTTACAGTTTCGTATAAATGAGACTTAATTCTTGTGCTTTTGGACATGCACATTGGTAGAAAGATTCTTCATATGAACAGGATAGTTTATAGTGTCCAATAATGGAGTTGATGGTCTCTGAGATGGATACTCCTCCCTCTCTGAAAGTGATGCATAAGCCTTAAATGGCCTTTTCCTCACCTACATTGAATCAAAACAACATCTAATTCTTTCAGAAAAAACTGAAGAAGACAAAGGAAATGATTCAAAGTTAAGTGAGAGAAAACCATAATCTTTCAGGGCATTCCTTCTTGCAGGTAATGGGTGAGTTCAAGTAACTATATGATTCAAAGAAACATGTCCTAACCTGGTTGAGCTTGTGTTGAGATTGCCAGAGCAGATCAGCACCACATTTAGACTGAGGCTGATGAGTTTTTGAAGCCGTAGATATGTTCAGATGAGCAGGTAAAGAGAATGTACAAAACGCCATGACAGATATGCTGAGAGCCAAAAAAAAAAAAAAAGACCAGAGCCCTACAAGATCAAGCAATCAAGCAGAGCTCAAAAACTTGAAAGACCAAGAAGAAATAGAAGGCAAGGCATTGACTATAAATGGTAAAGATTGAAACTTTGTTTGAGAGAGAGGGGGGGTGGAAGTTAAGACTAAAAAATTGCTTGACTTTGAATTCAACGCAATGCATCTAAGCTCCCATTTTCTCTGTGCTTAGGGAGGTAGTTTTTTCTCCTTCAGCCTGTCGACTCTCTAATAAGTACAATGTTACAGTGTCTTCGTTTTTAGTGGGCAATCAAATTTTGGGTTGCCCCATTGGTTCACGTCTCTCTGGAAATCACCAACGGATTGATTCATTGATAATTAAGTGTCCTTTTTTAGTGTTGACAGCAAAACATGTCACTTGCCATGAATGTGTTTACGTGACAATATTTCCATTTGTCTGTTCGTACAATAAATGGCACTGTTTTCTATTCAAACTGACCAATTTCAGTATGAAGGCGACTAGCCCCGATAAATATATCCCATTGTAGGATTGTAAGGATCAACATTTGCAGTTTTTACATATTCAAACATGTATCTTCTTTTAAGATATCTGAAAGTGAAACAATAAGAAATATGACTTTTTCACTGGACGTGAAAATGCAAAGCATTTGCCGCATTGAATGAGGTTCTGATCCAGAATTTACTGTTTTCTTAATTAGAAAAAGAAAAGTGAATTTACATGTCGTATAAAAGAAGGAAAATTCCAGAAAAAATCTCTAAAATTTCAAAATCCCAAATCATGTTTATTTTCTACAATTATTATACTTGATAAGAAATTCACAACTCACTAATTTAGAATTTTGAAATTTTATAGGTCTTTTTTGAAATTCTCTCTCTCTCTCTCTCTCTCTCTCTCTCTCTCTCTCTCTCTCTCTGTGTATAAAAAAAAAAAGCTTAACAAATTAAATACAGCTTGTTTATTAAAATTTATACTATTCTAAAGATACACATTAATTTAATATTATCTTTGATACTAAATATCTAGTCACAATTACTTACCATACATACTTACATACATCTAGTCACATTTCCTCCAACTTGAAGTTTTCTCCCAGATTTGCCTGGAGTGATTATTATTTCTCTCTCTTTTTTGCCTTTTATTCTCTCAATATGCATTTAATAATAAGAGTGTTTATTAAAAAAAAAAAAGCAGGTAATTATATAAACATAACAAATATTTAAAATCCTAAGACTTAAAAAATGATTTATATTCGGAGAATGAAATTATGCCAACAATGAAGGCACCGCATAGAATTGTCTCAATGATTTTTCATTATAATATACCTACTAATTACAGCATGATCAAGGTAGAGATATTAAAAATGATGAGATCGACATCTATATATTATCTCTATTTTGGGGACAAAAACGGGAGAAGCTAAAGTTCTTGGTTCCTTTTCAACTAAATTGTCGCGGTTCAACAATAACAAAAAAAATTATATATTAAATATAAGATATAGTTGATTTTTTTTAAGAGATTTAAAAGGTTAAATAAGTTACTAAATCATATCATATATTGTATATCATTAAATTATATATTAATTTATTTATCAGAAAAAATGATAAATATAAACATGTTTAAGTAATTTAATTAACTTTTTTAACACTTGTGAAAAAAAGTCATATTGGCGGCTGTGATCTTCAGTTTCATTACTCCCACACTTGTTCTCAAACAACCGTTCATTGCATCTCCTTCTCATCGCACACTCCTCCTCGGATGTGGTGTTGGCTTCGCGAGCCAAGAAAGCCATACTCGGTACATGGGAGTCGAGTATTCAACCAAAATTGACAGGGAAAACACATGTTTAAGTACTATAAACTAAATGCAATTAAAATACATATTTTTGGGATTTTCAATTGAAAGAGGTGGAATGCATTATCATAATTCCATCTCAAAGTCTCATACTGAATATTGACAGATAAAATAAAGTTATATAATGTTAAGACAAGTCCTGTAAATTGTTTTAAGACATTTTGATATAAAGATGAACAAACCTAATATATATACATAATTAATTGAAAGTTCAACATGGTATCAGGCTCTAACTATATAGGTGTTAGAATTATAAATATTTAACAATTAATATAGTAATACATATATATATATATATATAAACAAAATATATGTGGTACTAGGCTCGGGTCTATAATGTAAAAGTCTGGATACCTCGCATCTGGCGACTAGACATTTTGTAGTGTAAGATATAGCTAACTCATATTGGTATATGATTTTGAATACAGGCGGTGCCGGTTTTCCTCTCCAAGATCGCATTCCGACGACAATACGTGGAGGATTGAATATATTGTTACAGTTGAATGTCACCATTGGCATTCTTTTTTCTAACCTTGTAAACTACGGCACCAACAAGTAAGTCCACCCCCAATCTACTTTTATTACTTGAATTTGCCTATAATTTGCACGTTAAATACAGGCGTTGACATGGATCTATATTAATAATGATGCAACAACAGAATTGAAGGTTGATGGGGTTGGAGGCTATCTCTAGGGTCGGCTTGCATTCCGGTAGGACTCCTAACCTTAGGGGCTCTCTTTGTGGTGGACACTCCCAATAGTCTCATCGAGCGTGGTCTCTTGCAAGAAGGCAAAGTCTTGCTTAAAACGTGGAGCTTGAGTTCTTAGAACTTGTGGAGGCAAGCCGTATTGCTCAAGAGGTCAAGCCCGGTTTCAAGAATCTTCTTCAGCGCAACTGGTCATTGCCATTGCCATGCAGGTCAGTTCTCGGTGATATGTTTTACTGAAGCTTAAGTTAAGAGCATGCATCTTGTTTCTTCGTTGTTCGTTTTCTTACATTTGAACGTTTACAGGTCTTCCAACAATTCATTGGTATAAACGCTATCATGTTCTATGCTCAGTGATGTTCAACACGTACGTTGGGATTCAAAAATGATGCTTCCCTTTGCTCTGCTGTGATCATTGGAGCTGTTAACGTCCTCTCCACCATTGTATCCGTCTACTCAGTGGAGAAAGTTGGACGGCGCGTGCTCTTATTTGGAAGCCGGAGTTCAGATGTTTTTGTCCCAAGTGTTGATTGCCATCATCCTAGGAATCAAAGTGACAGACCACTCTGATAAACTTTCTAAAGGGTTGACTGTCTTGGTGGTGGTTATGGTGTGCACATTTGTATCTTCCTTCGCTTGGTCATATATGGGAGCCTCCTGGGTGGCTCATTCCCAGTGAGACATTCCCTCTGGAGACTCGCGTGGCGGGGCAGAGTGTGACTGTTAGTGACAACTCATTCTTCATCTTCCTCATTGCACAGGCGTTCCTCTCCATGTTGTGTCACTTCAAGTTTGTGATCTTCGCGTTCTTCTCTGCATGGGTTTTGATCAAATGACCCTCTTCGCCCTTTTCCTCCTCCTCGAGACAAAGAATGATCCGATCCAAGAGATGTCACAGAGAGCTTGGGTTCTGGAAGATGATGATCATGTTGTGGCCGCCAAAGTAGCCAACGGAAAAGATGGGCATGCTATTGGATTTGATCTTACTTCTCAATGTTAAATAAGAGGCCTATGGCTACATCTACGACATTTGGGTTTCTCATGCTTATAATTCAGCCTTAGGCATTAGTTCAAACGCTTTAAATACGTTGTGATGTACTGTATTTCAGATGATTTTGTGTTATGTTTTGTCCTTACTCATCTCTCTCTATTTACTCATATAATGTCATTACAAAAGATATTTCAAATTTATTTATCGTTGAGCAAGGGATTTGGTTCGCGTATACTTAATTACGGTAGTGTTTAATTCTTGCTCTGAGATAGAGCTTGTCCAAAGCTATTAATTGTTGTGCTTATTAATGGTTGCCCATAGCGACAAAGCGCACCAATACCTTACAATTTCCATTTCACGCGAAATCTGATATTTTTAGATAAATACATCCCACTTTGATAAATAGGTTCGATCAGTAATCATATATTGACTAAAGAGCATAGTTAATTATAGTTAATTATAGTTAATTTAAGTTATGTTATATTCCTTGATTTTAACTACTTTTATTAAATTAAGTAAGTTAGTTAATATGACTTTTTTTTCTCAAAACATCATAAAATCATCTTTTTTAACTCCTTTCCTCTTTTCCTTACTTGATTATTGTTAAGGGGTATCAATAAAGATAACTTAAAGGAAAAAGTTGATAAATATGCAATACGACTTACATATAGCTGAAGGAAACTATGATACATGAAGTATTCTAGGATAAAAAAAATATTAAAAAAATTGATAAATATGTTTATTATAGTTCATTTAATTTATATTATACTATGGAATTGCATTTTCTTTTACACTAATTTCTTTATCATTCAACTTATCATTGAACGCTTCGGCCAAAGAAAAGAAAAGAAACTTATCATTGAATGATAAATTCTGTAACTCATGTTTCAATAAAATGCTATTAAATTGTGGCATTTGAATTGTTTTTCTTTATATTTTTACCAGCATTTTTTACTTTGTTTTATATTTCTGAAATGAAACAAAGAAAGAAAGAATGAGAAGAGGATATAGAAGACAAACTTAATACAAAATCCTAAAATCCTAGTTTTCATGATACATTCTCACAGATTTTAAATGATTTAAAACTATTATTTCCTCCGGTTCTGTGGTAAAAATAAGATAAACTCGGCCAGAAACACTCGCACTCAAGATGGGGAAAAAAATAAAACTTTTCCACTTTGAGCACAGGTTTTTGTCAGTTAAAAAAAAATATTTGTATGTAGTTTTTTGAAACCATGAATAAGCTAGACCCATCTGCAAATGTTAGTGAACTTCAAGAGGGGAAAACAGTGGCCTACTCTTCATGTGGTTAGGGGCCCCCTTATTAACTTTAGAGGGGCAACTCCAATGAACCAACACTCATTCCATCCATCATTATATATCCATATTTGCACTGCACACAATTTCTCCGTTCGGTTAATTTTGTTTGCACTCACTTTATAATACTACTTCACCAACAATCCATTGATGATGTGGTAGTTTATGAGCCACTTGTTTTTATTCAATCAACTACAGTTTCATCAATAGATACACAATAAGCCAGAAAAATTTTCCGGAAAAGTGAATTATGCAAATACCAAATTAAAACTCGATTCCTATGAGTGTGTGTGTCTGTGTGTGTGGGTTTTGTATGGCATATAGATATACAAATTTCTGGATATTGATTAGCTGGCAGTGATAATTAGAAGAAAATTTGAATGCATAATTTGAGGGAAAATATCATCCAAAGCCTAGATAAGTCACTGATAGTCTTCCATATAGATTGGTAACGAAATCGTGGATAAGGATCAAGCATGTATGCGACTGTTCAAAAAGTAAAGCAGCCTCCTCACAAACAAAACCCAAAATAGTCACAGCTAAAGACTAAGATATATTAACATTCCTGCCTCTCAAAATGTCATGGCCCCGCTATAGTGATTTGCCACATCTATGGCCCTTCAAGGAAAGAGCCGGCCTGCAATCATACGCTTTACAGCCAATCAACGAGGACTGCACAACCAAGAAAAATAACTAATCAGTCATTGCACAAATATCCCAAATATTAATTTCAATTCCCACGGCAAAAGGAATTATATCTCAAGGCAATGAAGATATTTTGTTTCCAGCACGACTAGCAGAATATACAACTTGCAATTTGAAATTAACTGTGTTAAACATTGGTATTTAGCCTCAAAGTGGGAACAGCAATGGTTTTCTTTGACCCAAACGTACTATACTTCCAGGATTTAACTGGCTAAACATAATACCACTGTGGGTCATACTTGGAATGGGCAAAAAATCTGACATACAATGATTGACAATATATGTTTACTTCAGTCGGTACACCTACGGAAGCCATACCTGTATGACCGCGAACGAGACCTTGAAGGACTGCAGCCATTACCCCTCGGACTCTCTGATCTACTATGTGAACGATCCCTCCTGTCATCAGGACTCCGACCATTCTCCCTTGGAGTTGGGGACCTCCTGTAATCCTTCCTTCCACGAGGCGAAGGAGATCTGGAATAAGATCTTGATCGCTCAGGAGAATAATAATCTTCCCTGTCCCTGTGATCCCTGTATCAACAGCAGAAAAACAAAGTTGACAAGATATTGGTGAATAAACAATTACAAATACAAGACACATAAGAAAGAATAGCACAAACCAGAAGCATCTCATAAATCAGTAAGAGGTTTAAATATATGCAGCAGTAGCAGCAACAAACTAAAAATAAGTCATTCATGCAGTCCTTCAAACCGGCCTCTGAGCATTTTTCACATATAGATGAACTAATACTTCCTTCCTCTTCAAAATTTAACTAAAAACATGACCTTTACCTGCACCTTTCCATATTTCTTGGACAAATACAGATACTTGGATTGAAACAGAGTTATGAATGATGTACTGGAAGATCAGCATCCGTAACTTCATAGCTCTCTTTGCCCCAACTTTATAAAATCACAATTATCTTTCTTGCACAATGTCATCATTTCTCTACCAGTATAAACTTTGGCTTCCTTTCTTTGAGGATGATTTTCTTTGGCCAAGTATAAGCTTTATATTCTTTATAAACTGGATGGTATATGCAAAACAAGGAATTAAACTTAATAAAACCTACTTTAACATAAATTTATGAGAGGAAAAGAAGTACTCTATGTGATTGAGCCATTCCTCATGACATGATTAACCTTCACTGGAAGGCTCAACAAGCAAGCCTCACAAACCAAATACCACAATGTGGGGAAAATCCACGCAACTGGTAGAACAGTCAAACATATGGGAATTTTCTACAGGGAGTCGGATAGAAATGTAAGCAAGTAGCAGATCACTTTAAGCCTCTTTACTCGTTAATCTTTATTAATCCAGGTCTTTAAAGTCTTCCAGTTCAACTTTAATATCTGCATAAAGTAAGACAATAAGCAGACATCATTTAATTCATTGGAATGCATTACAGGGAAGTCATCACGATCAAAGTCAAAGGATTGGATACCACCCCAACTTCTTATTAAAAGTAAGCAGTAAACCTGCAAACTGTCACTCTGAACTAGCAAGGAAAATGTATAACCATTACCAACAAATTTATTATGTAAGCCAGCGTCTGCTAAAAAACCTCACTACTACAAGCATGTCATCAAAACACTAGGATCACAATAGTAAACCAACGTAGATAGTCAACTCAAATTTTTCCCAAGGAAAATGTACAACTCCTAAGGTTACTGATAGAAAAATACAAAAATGCAAAATTCATCAAGTTGAACAGGATAAATGGCTCAAGCTTGGAAGAAGGTAACACAACACCAACATTTAAATGCAACCAACATTCATCCACACAAGACTAATTCGTAACATTTGCCAAAATGTTAATTGAATTAATTGGCTAAAGATTAGAAAATTCTGGAAGAAAATATATCGACAGGGAAGACACAATAAGATATGTGCATGGGGAATGTAATATATAATTATAATGTATAAAGCTCTAACCTTGAGTGATCACCAGCTGGTGATAGAGACCTTGAGTAGGCTGCAACAAAAAAGAGATATTGCAACAAAAAATTAATTTCCTTTGCTAGCTTAAAATTGGATAACTTTGATAAGATTACAAACAACTAGAATGTAGTTCACGTGCTTTGCATAGAATCGTAAGTGAATTGCACTATGCATAACTTATGAATGATACGACCTCCTATAAAGTTTATAAAATATATAATAGAAGTAGATGTAGATAATTGGTTCTCATAAAAAGCCCCTTTTCTAAAGGAAAAAAGAAAGAATTGAGATTGCAAGCAATACTTATTATATTTATTTCTCATAGCAAGCTTAAACCTCAATAAGCTAAATGTGTTGCGTTAAGAAATTAATTTAGACCCAGAGATAAGTGGTTTAAACTAACAACGATATCGGCGCCTTGGAGATCTTGTGGGAGTTCTTCTTCTACCATTTCCTCCATGCCGACCACTACAAGTTGAAAAAGAAAACATAAGTCAATAAGAACTAGAGATCCAGTAAAGAATACAAGTAAAATGCCGAGAATGTAAAACAGTTCAAAGAACAGACTGTCATCATACCTTACACGAGTATTCAGACGCATTTCTTGAGGAGTTTTCCTATTTTCCTCAGCATACACAATTCTTATTTCACGTCCGCCAATAACAGTATGATTAAGTTGTTGCTTTGCTTCAGCAGCATCTTCAGCATACCGGAATTTTACAAAGCCAAAGCCCCGGGGCTCACTACAATTCAAATTAAACAAAATTCATCAGTGTTTTGAGAGCACACACGTGCAATCAGAGAGAGCGATGTTTGAACACACTCAGGGAATAAGCTTTTGCTACTGTGTTATCTTGGAGGTAGAAGTAATTCACATTTCTCACGAACATGCACAACCAGCAATAAATATCTCACTACCAGTATGCACTTCTAGATTTTCAAGCGATATAAAACTGAAGATGGGCTACAGCTATCAGCTGAAATACTTAACCTGTAATAACACTTAAAATAAGCAAAAGCAAAAAATCAACAATAAAAAAAAAAAAGGAACAGCAAATAGCCTCACAACAGAATTCATGCAAAGCAAAAATTTTAAAAAAAATGAAAATATTGAATTATTTGTTATATAGAGAAGACAGATTAATGATCATGATTTATAACAATAAATTCTAAAAAAAGGCATGAAAACATACTATTTCTCAGAAGAATCACACACAATCAAGATGCTCTTTGTGTGCCTTACAACTAAACCATTGGTTTACAAATACAGCATGCCTTACAGTGGAAAGATGAGAATAGTAAAGCTTATAGCAAAGAATATAATAAACGGAAATCAGAAATACCCAGTGTAGTAATTCTTGGGAAGATATACATCTTTCACAGGGCCATAGCGCTCAAAGGGGCCCCTAAGATCTTCAGGCCTGCATAACAAAAAAATAAAAAAGTTCTCATTCTACGCTTTTGATCAGATAAATGACATGAAAACACAAGGAAACTATCTACTAATCCAAACCCTTGGCGGAATTATGCTTGTAGTAACGGAAAAAATGAGATGACTTGTCAGAGGGCTCGTAGTTGATAAGTAACCTCTACGCTAGTATTCTCTATTACATGGGCATTTCAAACATTTATTGTGGTTCAAAATGAATGCTCCCCACAAAAATGTGCCAACCGACAGAAAAGGGGTCATTTACAAGGAACAAAATGGCAACATTCTTTGTATCAAAAAAAAAAAATGGCAACATTCTTAACAGAAAAACATGATAAAATTCACTAAACGGGTAAATATGAGGGAGATAAGAAGAAGAACTGACTTAGCATCGAGCGGAAGATTACGGACAAGTAAGCCTGAAGGAGCAGGAGAGCGGCGGTCTCTGTAGGACCTGCTTTCACGGTAGCGATCACGAGGTTCATCATCGTAACGTTTGCGTCCACGCGGTGGGGTTCTGCTTCGCCGACGAGGGCTGTAACTTCTGCTCCGGCTTCGGTATCTCGCCATTGGCGCAAAATTTTCTGAGTGAACTAAGAAAGATACGAGAAACCCTACGTTCTCACGCGGCAGAATCGGACGCAGCTTGAGCAAACGTTATATGAGTTCAAGAACCTGCTCATTTTTATCTGCAATTATTTGTATTACCCCGTATTTACTATTTATTGTATTTAATGACATTAGTGATTTATATTCTCAATTTTCTATTGATATTATTGATTATTATTTATTTTATGCGATATATAGGTACTATTATTTTAAAAAATTACTAGTTAAATTTAAAAATTTTAAATCAATTTTTCTGCTTATTAGAGTATTATCAATTAATATATTATTTTAGCAAGAAATCACTACTTTAGAATTTTAAAGTTTATATTATTATTTTTTATTTATAGGTTTTCTTTGTTCAGTTTTTTTTTTTAAAAATTAATATTTCTTTAATTAATGGGCTTTTATCTTCAAACTTTATCCATTTTTAATTATGTTTACAATAAATCACATTTTTTATCATTATCATTTGTGCTCTATGAAAAGACAAATTTAGATTTAAATATTTGGGTTAGGGTGGTGCAACCAGTATTTTAAAGTATTTTTCATCTACGTATAATGCCCTAAAATATTTTGTAATTCACCAAACACTGTAAAGTATTTTTTTTCAGAGGTGTTCATCACCCTATTTTACTTTTTATGCAATTTTCAACTTGACAATTCAGATAATTTATGATATTATTTTTCATGTGCATACAATGTGGCCTAAAGTATTTTGTAATACACCAAACATTGTGAAGTAGTGTTTTTAGGGGTGTTGATTACCCTATTTTACATTTTTATACAATTTTGTACTTGACAATTCAAATAATTTACGATATCAAATGTACCTAAAAAACTTAGGGTGTTGAATGCACCAGAAAATTAATTTATAGTACTAGGTGATATATTGTTATGTGCACTAGAAAAAAAAAATCAAGATGTAAAGTGCACTACAAAATACTTTAGCACATTAAATTCACATGAAGAAGTAAGTTATGGTGTTGAATGCCCTTAATCTTAGAAATTCAATCTACAATTAAATGTTATCATTTCATAGAAGAAAAGCAGTCATCTTTTTTTCCTGAATAAAAAAGTACTAATCATAACCCTTATCCAAAAAATATTTTAATTATAGCATATCTTTGGAGCATCCCTCTCAAAATTCTTACATATCAAATTTTTTCATATTATCTTATTCTATTTTATTTTTGTCTCCTTTTGATTTTGGAAAAATCCTAAAAATATATAATGTGAACTTCATAATCTTAAATAGGTGATTTCATAACAAAATGAATTGTTAATTATTTATTTTTCTTATTAATCAAATTATTATTATTATTATTAAAATTTTAAAGTTCAAGTGATATTTTTCTATTATTTTTCTTTTGATTTTCTAATTCTTAAATTGAAAAACACAAAATAAGCGTCACAAAGATTATTGCCCTCTACAAAAGTAGTTATAGGCTCATGGCCCAATAATGATATTGTTGTGTTTTAATAACTGGGCAACAAATTTAACCCATTGGGTCAACTTTATACTCAGGGCCCAAATTTATACATTCAAATGCACTCCAAACAAATTCATTCAAAAACTGGCCTCTTTTTTCAATGATGAATGCAATTGGGCCAGGCTCTAAAATATTATAATTGTGCCATTTGGATTTATGTAAAAATTTAATATTAAAATAAAGGGAAAATTACATTCTGGTCCAAAGAACCAAAATTAATTACAAAAAAGTCCCACCCCAGAATCTCATTACAAAAAAGTCCCTAATTAATTGAAAAATTCTCAATCCATATTTATAACTGCAAATACTATATTTACAACTGAAAATGCTATATTAACAACAAAAATTCTCAATCCGCATTTACAACTGGAAATGTTATATTAACAGCTAATTTTTAGCTGTTAATATAACATTTCCAGTTGTAAATGCGGATTGAGAATTTTTGTTGTTAATATAGCATTTTCAGTTGTAAATATAGTATTTGCAATTATAAATACAGATTCAATTAATTACAAAAAAGTCCCAAAGACTTTTTTAGGATTTTTTTGCAATGACATTTTGGCCCGAGATCTTTTTGTAATTAATTTTGGTCATTGGGACCAGAATGTTATTTTCCCTAAAATAAAATACATAAAATTCATATCAATATCAATATTAAAATATTAAAAAGTTATCAAAGTTGGATATTTTGTATGTTAACAACTTCCATATCAACATGAAGTTGCCCCCAATAACAAGTTACATACCAATATTAATATATAAAATTATAAAAAAAGTCATGACTCCAACCATTGAAATTTATTTTCGCTCCAATAATTATTGCAACGTTGACCTAAAAAAAAGTACATTAAGCGTAAATAATATAATATAGTTAAATAAATAATTCATTTTATTTCCATGGGCCTCACTTTGAGTCACGTGATCAGTTTTTGTCGCCTATTGTCACTGGCCATTAAACAAAATTTCTTTTTTTTTATTTTCATTTACAAATTAAAATTTAAAAAAAATTATTATCAAGACAAGTTGTCCAGTCCATTCTCATCCGCTCACTTGTAAATATAATTGCGAATAATTCCTTTTTTATGCTGAGCTTGAGAGAATCAAGGCAGGTAAAGACGTTAAGAAAATGACATCTCTAAGACTTTACTATTTTCAATCATGGTTGTCACTGTTAGCCATAGCCAATAGAATTGAGGAATAGATTATCAACTCCTGACTTTTAATAATTATGAAATTAGATTAAATCAATACATATTTTTCCAGATTCAAGTTTATTTTTAACTATTATATTAGCACACTCAAAAGTTTATTGAAATTAATCAGATTTTTTGGGATTTTCCCAGTTTTTTTAAAACTACTCTCATTAAATCAAAGCAATAGTTACATTGTATTCTTGAGTGAATTTTTAAAGGGCAATTAGTAAAAAAATAAAGGGCACGTGATCAATAAGAACAGCTGAAGGAAATAAATAATATGGGGACAAACTAGTGAACCACAACTGAATTATTATCATACTAAATTTATTAACTAGATCTTACAGAACGAAGTACTCTAGTCAAATTTAAGATCTGCCACACTTTCAATTTCCTGTTGCTTGCCTTATATTTTTTCAAATGAATTTTGAAGTTACATTCTCGACATTTTTTATATTTTTGTAATAAATTGGATTAAGGGGTGTTTGTCTTACACCATAACCAATAAAAAATTTTACATTATAAAATGTTCTTTGCACATTTATCTTATACAATGCAAAATGGCTTCAAATAAGCTCATTGAAACGTTAACTAAATTGGTATGAGCCTGGGAGGTTGGGTTTCTCTCAAAAGCGCTTTTTGTCAATATCTCTCAACGTACAAATCTTGTCCATGTAGATGATCCTGGGGCTCAAAAGGTGACACGTCATATGGTCTCAAATTTCATCTCCATCATACGTTGTGTATTTTAATCTTAGTCGTCCATTAAATTCCCCGATTTTTGCTAGATGCCTAAGTCCCCTTTGAACTAGCTATCAACGAAAGTGCAAAACGATCATCCTCATTCACTGTTACACACTACTGGCAATTGTCATTGCTTCTTAGTCCAACTTTTTAGGGTTTAGTCTTTTCCTCTTCATATTTGGTCTGTGAATGGAAAAAAAGGATGAAGACAAGGGAGGAAGGGTTGAGAAGGAATTATATCCTCAGAGTAACAAAAAGCCCCGTCTCATATGGAGAGGGATTTTGGTTGACTAAATGGGTGCTTAAGATTATGACACATTGGATAGTAGAGATATAATTTTAATAGTTACATTATGTGTCTCTTTTTAAGCGTTCGTAACAATATTGGATGGACAAGATTTAAAAATATTAGAGATGATGAAAAAAATGGATGCTCTGAGAGAATATGCTTTTGAAAAGAGGATACAAATAGGAGTGATAAAGAAGTTAAAAAAATGGTTAGGATGTCTGGATTCAATAACACTCCACTGTGTTTTATTTTTAATTTTTGTGGGTCCTTTCTGTGTTTGCTTTGTTTAAAAGCAAAAAGGGTCGCTTCAAATCCCAAACACCTCAAAACAAGTCATGTGCTTTTACTCCTTACAAATGTCTCGTGGCCCATGCCTTTTCACTCACATCTATTATATGTCTACATCTCAATATATTACCAATGCATATAAAACAAAAACAAAATCACTATTCTATCATATAAAATTTATAGTGCGGGCGATGGTTGAATTTATGAAATAAAATTAGGGATTAATGTTTCTCATATTGTAGGAAAAAAATTATCTCATGTCACACACACATGAAATGGTGGGACCCACATATACATATATGAATTATTATATGTATATGTAAGTCCCACCATTTCATGTGTGTGTAGGAAGTTTAGTTTTCTTATGTAACATAAGAAAACTAAAACCCATAAAATTATATTATTTATAGTTTATAAATAGGATGAGATATTTGCAAATAGCCTTTTATATGAAGATTAAGGTGCAGAGGGGTGCTTACTTTCACTTTCACAAGAAATAATAACTTTATGATAATAAATAAATATCATAGCATAGCAAAAGCACTGTCCAATAATAGTCATCTATAACGGATTAGGTTTTTCTCATTATTATTTTTTTTTATCATTCTTCATAATCTTTAAATTATATCAGTCTAATTAATTTAAAAGGTTTTATTATCACTCTAACTATTCTCTCATCTTCCCAATTAACAATCCAGATAAAGTTGATGAGGGGTATAGAGAAAAAAAAAAATGAGGAAATAATCCTTTTCCGATCTGTAATAACTATTAGCTCAATTTTATTTATTTTTTCATTAATCCATCTTGCTCTATTAGCAATTGATTAATGTCTACAATGGGGAGCCTCATTATCTTTAAGTAATTATCATTGTATTTGAACACAATATCTTTAGTTAAACTATAACAACCCAAAACCAATTGATCCAAACATTTGGTTGGTGGTGGCTCAACTGTTCATTTTCGACAAGTTCAAGTCATGAATTTTATTATTCTAATTCAATAAATTATATGAGTCGCTAAAAGTAAATGATTGGTCATAAATGGTGTCCAAGCTTCGGGAGCAACATAGTTACATATGCATGTTCTTAAGAGAGAGAGATGATCAATTGGTCCCTATATAATTATAATTCCGTTGCAGTCCCCATGTTATTATAATTTAGTTGTAACTCGGTTTCTAAAATTTAATGTGATGATTTAGTTAAAACTTAGTCATTTGAACTCTTATTCAATACAACTCATTTTTTTTATAATTTAAAATGTTGGTCCTTACTATATTTGATAACATTCACATAGTATTTTAAATGATTAAATTATGGATATTAAGATATACCAAATCAAAATTCAAGGATAAAGTCTATCACGATTTCTAAATAATTATTTTGTTTCTTCAAAAAACATGGGAGAGAAGGAATATGAGAATAAAATAAAACCTTATATTCAAACATACTTTCTCTAGTCTTTATTATAAGGTACCAACCACCAGAAAATTTCCATCCTTATTATAAGACATCAATTGTCTTTAATTAACTCATCTATTACTATTTTTCAACTATACCCTTATTTTTAATTAACTCTTTAAATTCACATTATTAAAATAGGGGCAAGATTGGAAATATTTATTAATTTTGGATTAATTTAATGACTTAACTTTCATTCATTGATCTGTAATAAATAGTGGTTAGTGCCTTATAAGGACCAGAGGGAGTAGTTATGTTCTTATTGCATTTTCAATACGTCTATGAATATTTATAATTTATTTATTAATTTAGGGTCTTTAAGATGGAAAAATATATAAAAAAAATATCACAAAAATTGGTAAAAGACAAATAAGTATGTTGAGTTTCAATAATTCAAAAGTGTCTGATTTGAAATTTTGAAAAGTTGTAAAATTTAAGAAATTAAGTAACTAACATTTTTTTCTTCAAATAAAAAATTCTCAACTCTTTTGCTTGCTGCCAGAGCTTCGGTGGCAGTGACTGTCACCGGAGCTTTGATGACTTTGCCGCAATTGGCCTTCGGAGTTTAAGTGAATATTATGAACAACTTAAATATCTATGATGACAATTTTAGTATAGCTATATACAACTCTCAAGTGTCTATATTAATAATTTTTGTTTGGAAAATTAAAAGAAAAAGATATTAGCCACCAGAGCCTTGGTGAAGATTATTAAGAAATATTCAATAAATATTCCGTTTACAATTTTAATATTGCTATTAACCACTTAAATATCCATATTAATAACTTTAGCTTGAGAAATTCAAATATGTGCGTGCGTACGTGTGTCTATATATATATATATATAGCCACCCAGCTCTTGGGAAGGAATATTTTCTTAAAAGAAATCTCAAGCAAAAATTGTCAATAGAGATATTTAAATTATTAACAGCTATACTAAAGTTGTAAATGACAACCTTATATTTTTTTTAAAAAAAAATTCTCACGCAAAAGTCTTCAATATTGATATTTAAGTTATTAATAACAACATTAAAGTTGTAAACCGAATATTTGTTGAATATTTTATAATAACTTTCACTAGAGTTTTGATGACTATTTTTTTTTTGGTTGAATTTATTAGGCTGAAGCATTACACACACATATGAGTTGTTAAAACCGATACTAAAATTGTAAATGTCATATTTGTTGAATATTTCTGAATAATTTTTCTTGGAGCTCTAGCAATTGATTTTTATTTTTTATTTTTAACTTCTCAGGCTAAAGTTATTAATATAGATACTTAAACTGTTAACAATAATACTAAAGCTATTGATATAGATACCTGAATTGTTAATAACATTAACTGTAGCTTTAATGGCTAATATTTTTTTAAAAAAATTTGTTATATTAAAGTTGTTAATAGCGACACTAAAATTGTAAACAAATATTTCCTAATAACATTCATTTGAGCTCCGACAGCTAATGTGTTTTTTTTTAAAAAAATTTACCGGTTTAAAGTTGTTAATATAGATACTTGAATTGTTAGTAGCAATACTAAAGTGGTTAATAACATTCATCAAGGTACCGGTGGCTAATATCTTTTTTTTTGAATTTCTCTTACTAAAGTTATTAATATAGATACTTGAGTTGTTGATAGCGATATTAAAGTTGTAAATATAAATACTTAAGTTGTTAATAACATTCACGGGAGCTCCAACAACTAATATCTTTTCTTAAATTTCTCAAACTAAAGTTGTAAAATAGATATTTTAGTTGTTAATAGTTAAACTAAAGTTGTTAATGACCTTCATCGGAGCTTTAGTGACGGCCACCATCGCTAGCCACCTACGCCAAAGCTCCAATAACAAGTAAGGGGTTTGAGGATTTTATTTTTTTTTTTAAATAATGATAGTTAAGTAATCTCTCAAATTTTACCGTGTTTAAAAATTTTAAATTAGTATTTTTGGAATTATTAAATTTTAATATACTTATTTTTTAAAAACCTATTTTAATGGTCTTTTTCTGTCTTTTTTCCATTTTCAAAAAATATATTACAGTTTAAAAAAAAAGTTTGATCAACAATTAACTGAAGCATCATCACTTCAAAATTCAATCAAGAGTTCAAAACTGTAGGACTAGTACTGCTGCTGCTACTATAATACTGTAATAATCATAATAAATCGTAACTATATCTATGAGTAAGGAACAAAATGACTTATTTCTAAAAGGAAAAACCTGAGGTCAACTTTTTTATATTCATCACGTCAAAAAATTCTTGAATCACTTATAGCTAAGTGTCCTTTTTTTTTTTTTTAAATGTGGATTTTACACCTAAATGATAATATTTCCAAAAGAGAACACCTAGCTATGTGTAATTAGAGAATTTGATATCCAAGACTCTATACAAGTTGGACCCACAGCATTATTAACTCATTATTATTTTAATAAATATTACTCCCTCCGATCTTAATTATAAAACATATTTAATCGATTTTTAAGAGATTAAGGAGGGGAATATAATTAAATGTTCTCTTTTGGAAATATTATCATTTAGGTGTAAAATCCACATTAAAAAAAAAAGAAGGACATTTACCTATAAGTGATTCAAGAATTTTTTGACTTGATGAATATAAAAAGGACACTTAATCTTGAGAGATTAAGCGGGAAACATGTTCGCCAAAAAAAAACACTACGAATAGATGAGATAGTGTCACTTGAATCAAGGGGCCAAAATTACGAGGAACGTAACTAGCAAGGCCTCATGGTAAACTTCCGGTTCGGACCCAAAAAAAAAAAGGAAAAAGGAAATAAACAAACATCCGGTTAAAAAAAAAAACAAATAACTTTAGAAACAAACAAAGGGAGATCGCTTTTAAAATAATATAATAAAAAGAAGAGAGCTCAATTATTGAAGAAAAATGACCTAATTATCATTTACTCAGGATTTCCATTCTCTATTTTTGTTTTCTTTATAAAGACATGTATTCTCTAAATATAGGCATTTCTCATGGATTCAAACATTATCTTGGTTTTAATGCTATTTGTTTTTCTCTCCTTAGATGTAGCTTTGAAATCCAAAATTCAAATCTTATATAAAAACAAAAACAAACTATCACTCAATAAGCAGCTAAAACTACATTTTTTTCCTTAAAAATAATTATTCTCCTAAAGAAAACTTGGCAATTTCTTCGCCGTTCATAAGTGGAAAGAGAAATCTTATTTACATAAACTATGTGCACTACATCTACATCTTTTGTGTACTATTTAATAAACTCCACGTCACATCAATTTTATTAAAGTAAAAATCCCTCCGAAAGCCTTAAAGTTATCGGTCTTTTCTAGTATTATTTTAAAAAATATTGTATGAATATAGTTGTTAACATGTATTGATATAGTTGTTAACGGATCCTAATTTAGTTATTAATAGGACTGATTTAGTTGTTAATATATAGTTGTAATCCTCAAAATAAAGTTTTATTTTATTTTTTATAGAAAATACTATAAAAAATAAAATAAAACTTTATTTTTAATTCTAGATTTTTTTATAATATTTGGCCGTACTAATAGTATAATTTGAAAATCTTCGTAACCACCCTACTATCATCCCTCTTTAATTTATATACTTATTTTGAAAATATTTTATTTTATATTTTTGTTTTGATTTTTCAAATTTTGAATTTGATATTTAAACTTCTTGATAGCAGGGTCGTACTAGTAGCATAGTTTGAAATTCTTTATAACCATCTTGCTATCATCCCTCTTTACTTTTCATATATTTATTTGTAAAACATTTTAGTAATCCTCAAAATAAAGTTTTATTTTTTATAAGAAATATTATATATATATATATATATATATATATATATATATATATATATATATTCCAAAGAATTTAATATTACGAGATATTTAATTCTAGATTTCTACTAATAGCATAATTTGAAATTCTTCGTAACCACTTTACTATTACCCCTCTTTATTTTTCATATACTTATTTTGAAAATATTATATTTTATATATTTGTTTTATTTTTTAAAATTTGAATTTAATATTTAAACTTTTGAGGATTAAAAAACTAATCTGGCGTGATGTAATCGACTAAATCCTATAACTTAGTCGATTACATCATAGAAAACATAAAAAAAATAATACGTAATTGTTTAGTCGACTACATATCATATGTGATAGACTAAACAGGGACATAAGGGTGATTTAGTTTCAGACAAGGACATTTTAGTTATTAATTAATTAATTAAGGGCTAAAGGGTGAAAAAGCCTTAAGATTCATGTGATGTGATCTTATTGGATGAAGTACAGATAACCGGGGCTCTTAGTTCATGCTAGAATTTATCAGAATGGAAGAGGGAGATATGTGAATGAATCTCTGTTTTTTTACAACAGCATCACTCACATGAGTTTAAATCTCCTCAATTGAATCTTAATTAAAAGACACTAATTATTAAGCCGTGATTTAATGATGTTAAAAAATAAATATAATTTTTTAAATAAAAAAATATATTTAATTATTAACCTTTAAAATTATAATTAATCTCTGATCACTGTTATGGTTAATACTGTCTAATCGAGCTAATTTTAATTAGAAAGTCAAGTCTTAAAAAAAATTTACGGGCGTCCTTTGTCACCGTATTTCACTAAGTATTCCCATTTTGAAATAAGAAAAAAAAGTGATGATGCGTTTTACACTTTATTAATATATCGATGAATGTGAAGAGTTAATTTAAGTTGTAAAGGGCAGTAACTTTTCATTATAAAATATTTATTGCCGAAAATTGTAGTAAAAAAATGTTGAATATTCGTGTTAAGGCTAAGGGTGTGTTTAGTTTGAAGGGAGAATGTGGTAGAGGAGGTGAAAAAAGAAGGAAATTGACTAAATTGTCATTAATAAAGGGAATATTTTTTTTGGTTGAGAGAATATTTTAGAAATATTAAAAAATTTTCATGGTTTTTTTTTTTATAAAAAAAAGGTAAAAGTTTTTTTAATCCCCTCCCCTTCGTGAAACCAAAGATTTTGTAAGGGTCGTTAGTCAACTTGTAAATGGTAACCCAAAGAAAGACTTGTACCCAGAAAAAGCGGAAAAATTGGAAACTGGGGTAAAATGTAAAAGCGCGTGGAGCCTCAGCGCGTGATGAATGAAAACTCCGTTGTCGCCACAATGACTCCATTTCACCCTCAAGATCCGAGAAAACGTAAAAATCAGATCAAAAGAACAACCACCCGCACCAAACCGCCACCAACCTCCGCCGTCAGTTCCCCTTTTCGAGCTAAACATCCAACCACCATATCACCCACTACCGCTAACATAACCTACCCATCAGGATCCCCGCGAAAATGGAAACCCAAGCTCATTATACTCCGACACCAGCCCTGTCACCATCATTGACGCCGCCACCGCAGTCACCGCCGCCAGCGGGCCTCGATCAGCCACCGGGGGTTTCTGAAATGGAGGTGCAACACGGTCTTTCGGAAGACGCTTCATCTGTTTGGGACCTGGATTGCCTATTGGATTTCAGCCTGGACGAGAATTTAGCTCTATCGTTAGACGATTATCATCCTAATTCAGAGGCTCCTCAAAGTCCGGTGCTTCCTTCTCAAGAGACTCCGAATTCTGAGAAGGTTCGCAAGCGAGACCCCAGGTTGACTTGTTCCAATTACCTGGCTGGTCGGGTCCCATGTGCTTGCCCGGAGCTCGATGCTAAGCTCGAGGAAGAAGGTCTTCGTGGCAAGAAGCGCGCTCGCACCGTGCGGGCATCATCTGGGATTGCACGGTGCCAGGTGCCTGGGTGTGAAGCAGATATTAGTGAGCTCAAAGGCTATCATCGGAGGCACAGGGTTTGTTTGCGTTGCGCTAATGCTAGTACGGTTATGCTTGACGGGGAGGCCAAGAGATACTGCCAACAGTGTGGAAAGTAAGCTTAAATTAGATTAAAAAAATTCAATTTTTGCTTCATAATTGGTCGGGCACATCTCTTCGTTAATGCATCCTGGTCTGGAGATGGGCTTAGCTTGTTATTTTTTTAAATTGGAATGCTAGACTGCTAGTGTACAATATATAACTTTGAACTTAGAAGACCATGGAACTGGGATCTCTTACGGTGCTCGTTAGGTAATTTTTTTTTTTTTTTGGGGGGGGGGGGGGTTTCCAATTCGTTTACTAATTCAGTTCACATGAATGCACAACAAGTCCTGGCTTATCATGGTTGGTACTTGATTGCTTCTGCTTAATTGCAGTTATTTGTGTTTTGTGATGTGGATCATTTTCATGCTAAAGTTTCAATTTTAATGCGTTCTGTGTGACATGGTTGTGCAGGACATAGTTTTGAATTTTGGTGGGATGTCAATTCTTTGTTTCTTTGCTTGTCATAGTCCTGTGATTTTTCCCCTCATAATATCTCTTTGACTTTGCCACTTGCTCTGCAGGTTTCACATATTATCAGATTTTGACGAAGGTAAACGAAGCTGCAGAAGAAAATTAGAGCGCCACAACAACCGAAGGCGTAGAAAGCCTACAGAAACCAGAGCTACAGAAGATCATGAAGTTCAACCTGTCAAACAGACTGAAGATGATGTGGGAAAAGGTTTATTATTTATCCCAATGTTGTTGTAAATTTTTTTAATCATTCTAATGATAGTTTGATGCAAAAAGTGCGTTCTTATGTTACAAAATGTTTAATGGCCATGCTCAAACCATGCAGATAGTTCACATATAAGCAGTGAGATAAACGACCTAGAAATTTCCCTGGAGCTCGAAGATGGACAACTTACTGCCCCATGTTTGGCTCCTGATACCTTGAACATTAAAAATGATAGTTTTGTGTCCTCTGTTGCTTGCGGTGAAACACAAGTGAATGGTGGAAAAGAGAATTCTGACATTTCTTATTCACCTTCATACTGTGAAAAGAGTGCTTACTCGTCAATGGTAAGCTTCTCACTCGTATTCTTCATATATTTTGAACATTTGATTTCGTGTTAGAATTGATGAATGGGATTTGCTGATCCAATATTTACTTGTAGTGCCCAACAGGTCGAGTATCTTTTAAGCTTTATGATTGGAATCCTGCGGAGTTCCCTAGAAGGCTACGGCATCAAGTATATTAAAGCATTGTTATTACAGTTTAGTATTTATATAGTGGTAAGATCTTCTACTGTCTTGACCTTGGTAACTGATTAACATGCAGTCAAATGTGCTTGCAGATATTCCAATGGTTGGCCAGTATGCCTGTTGAGCTGGAGGGTTATATCCGCCCTGGGTGTACAATCCTGACAGTTTTTGTAACTATGCCTAAATTTATGTGGACAAGTGTAAGGATTAACTGGTTATCCTTTATGTTATATCACATATATTCGTAGTTATCAAGGTGCAGCTTTGTTGTTTATGATGATTAAGTGTTTTTTACTTTAAGAAGTTGATTGTCATGTATAATATATTACACTTCTAAGGTTCTTCTTAACCCTCTCAGTGTACAATGTTTTCCTGAGCTTGCCATGGTTTGTTCATTCTTTCTTATGGATTGTGCAGTTACTTGAAGAGCCTCTGTATTACCTGCAAGACATAGTCGCTCCAGGAAAGATGCTATATGGAAGAGGCACCATCTTTGCTTATCTAAATGACATGGTCTTCTGCATTTTGAAAGGTCAGTTGATGTTCTACCTGTTCATCTTTCAGTTAACTAAATATTTTCCTATTGGTTTACATTTCATTGGGATTTCTTGTGAGATGCTAGATTAGGGTGTTTTTCCTCTCAAAGCTGTTGTATCTGTATAGATTCCTCAACTTCATTGAAAATATTCTCATCAGCTCACGAATAGATCCTGCAGACTGGGCGCTGAAATTTCCAGCTTAAATTTTTGATATTTCAGGTTTTATCCATTTGTATTTTTCTGCAAAACTTTGAACTGAGAGTATTTATAGATGAGGCTCAACTTTTATGAATGTAACTGATATATTTTATAGAAGGTTATAATTTTTCAGCTGAGTTTTTGAGTTCTCAAATTGTAAAAAATAATCAGAAGATTTGAATGGTTACAGGTGAAACTTCTGTGATGGAAGTTCAGATAAAGGTGAATGCACCAAGGCTTCACTATGTTCATCCCACATACTTTGAAGCTGGAAAACCTATGGAATTTGTTGCTTGTGCAAGTAACTTGCTGCAGCCTAAGTTTCAGTGCGCACTTGTCCCCTCTTCTACAGTATCATTGTCAACTATTGACATTGTGCATTGTTTTTGCATATTATATTCTGGCACAAACATAAAGACATGTGCACAATGCATTACATATGTATTTCTTAGCAATGTGAAAGTGAGTTCTTGAAGGGATGGGGAAGGGAGAGGAAGATGTAGAATGTAGTGGCTGAGTAGTAGGGATGGGACATGGGAGTATGCTTAGACCTCGTTAAATCTAGAAGCATAATCAACACCCCTTTTGTATCGTTATTAGTTCCTTTAAGATTAGAATATGTGGTAAGTAATGGGGGCTGTCTTTTGATTTACTCCTTTTGTGGTCACGCCTAATTCTTTTACAAAATTTAAACTCTCCCTAAATTTATCATGCCTTCAAGGTTCTCTTACCATTCAATGATGTTAATATAAGCTTAGACACTCAACATCAAATTGTTATCTTGTACCTCATTTAATATTCTTGTTCACTTGTCAGTGCACCTCTCACTTTAGTATGGTGTTTACCATGGCAGGCTTCTCATATCTTTTTCAGGAAAGTATTTAAAGTATAAAAAGTGTGTTGTATCTCCTCATAACTGGGCAGGGGATGGCATTTCTTGTGCTTTTGACGGTCAGTTGTATAAGATTTGTGTCCCTCATACGGAGCCAAACATATTTGGACCTGCATTTATTGAGGTAGACATTGTTTGATTTCTTTTCTTTCAAGCCTTGCCTAAATGTTGGACCTGGATGTTTTGTTATGGATTGTTATGCTTCCTGTGCTGAAATCTTGCGTTGATTATAATTACTTCTGGTCCTGTTGAATATGAATCTCTCATTTAGAAACTTTTGATGTATTTATTGTAAAACAAATCATGGTTAAAACTTAGTAATATTCACTGAAGTATTATGTGCCAGTTGGGTTGGAATTACTTTTTTATCATTCAGGGTCTGCTCATTATTTTGGGGTTGTTCATTTTCTTGGAAAAAAATGTCAAGGCATTTAAAGACCATCATTAAATCATGCTGATTCATATAAATCACAGCTGATTCAAGACAAAGTTTGATGTAGTTGTTGATTCTTATTATAGGTGGTGACTTGTTAATAATTATAAACTGTGCGATTTTAATGACTATGATTGCAGCAGGCATAAGAATTACTGCTTGGAGTCTAGCATTTAATTACAAGTCTGGTGTACTTATGAAACAGCATCTCTTGATGAAAATATAACATGAGATGTAAACAGGTTGCCAAAACCCTTTGATTTATATTTCCTTGTGATATTGATTCTTGATAGTTGATGCATTTAAAAATGTAGTTAATTGACATTTCTAGCTGGAGGATGGTTGTAAAATTTTTACAGATTGTTGCATTTTTTTTTTTTAAAATTCATAATTCCTGTTTCATATTTTTCTCTTAACTTTTCTGTAGGTGGAAAATGAGTCTGGTTTATCGAACTTCATTCCTGTACTCATTGGGGACGCCGAAATCTGCTCCGAATTGGAGACAATGCAGCAAAAACTAGACAAATCTCTTCTTTCAAAACAAATGCAGGCTGCATCTGGCAGTTCTATTTGCAGCTTATGTGAAGCTTTTGCACTGAGACATACAGCATACTCAGACTTACTGTTAGATATAGCATGGTTGCTTAAAGATCCCACTTCAGAAGATTTTCATAGAGCCATGACAACTTCACAAATTCAAAGATTTTGTTATTTGATAGACTTTCTGATGTGCAATGAATTAATTGTCATTTTGGGGAAAATATTGCGGAATTTGGATATTTTGACAGAAAGCGTGGAAACAAACAATGTGATTAACAGAATGAGTGAAGCTGACATGACATTACTACTGAAACACACATGTCAAGCTAGAGAACTCCTTTGGCAGAAACATCAGAAGGGTGAAGATTTAGTCTTGCACTCTGTTTTTTCTGAAATGGAAGGGCATAAAGTTGCTCTAAGCTGCTATCAAGATAAGATACAATCAGTTGTCACTATCGGCAATCAGGTTTGGACTTTATTTTTTCATGTCTTTATATCCTAATGATAAATCATGAATGCATTTTAGTTTTTAGATTTGCTTTTCATTTGCACCCGTCAGTTCTTTTGTTACCCCATATAACAGAATAAAATTGAGTAACTCCTCTTCAAACTAGAGGCAGTCGAATTGTTGGAGCTCTTGACAGTGTGGAATTTGGATTGCATAAATTTGATCATACGGCACTATAAGAGATCTGAGTTGACTTGGTTTTGAAATGCGTGAAACACATTTTTAACTAGAGAGGAGGAGGGAAGCGGATGAAATGCCATTGAAGGGGAGCAGTGATTATATATAGAGTAGTTAATATAGTCAGTGACGGAGTATGATTGAGAGGGAAAGAAACGTGAAGTAGAGTACTCGTCTAGATTCAAGATGAAAGAACTAGTCAATGGTTAACATCTGTTACCAGGCATAGTTTTTAGGGTTAAGTAGCAAATCCGCCCTGAAAGTATACGTCGAGGAGTAATGTTCCCCAGGAAGTTTTTTCAGGCCCAATTTCACCCCGGAAGTTTAAAAATATAACAATGTTGCCCTTTTCCGTTAAAAAACTAACGTGAACCGTTAACTTTTTAATGGAAAAGGGCAACATTGCTGCGTCTTTAGACTTCCGAGGCAATATTGAGTCCAAAAAAACTTTCAAGGCAACATTACTCTTGGGTGTGTACTTCCGGGACGGATTTGCTACTTAACCCTAGTTTTTATCCCCAGATGGAACTTGGCAATCAAGTGAATCTTGCACGTTTAAACTGTGATCCTAGTAGCTCTCTGTTGATGTTTCCGTACATTTGATCTCCACTACAATTACCCAGAAGTTGCTGCTCCTTAATACTCCTAGACGTCAAATCTACAGAGTCTCTACAAGGGTTTTGTGATGAACATATTACCATGCAAGATATATTGACTTTTGATTTGGAAACCAAATTGCATTCTCATCATTGATATAATTTGCAGGGTGCCGAGTCAAGGGAAGATGCTAAATTAGGAGCGAGAAGTCCAACTTGGGTTGACAAAAGTGAAAGGATACCTCTTTTGGGGAATGGTATTACAATGAACATGGAAGAGTCACCTCGTCTATATCGATATTTTGCGAGGCGGCCGACCATTCTCATGATTGCTGCAGTCGCTGTGTGTTTTGGGGTTTGCGCAGCCTTCCTTCATCCTGGGAGGGTTGGTGAGTTTGCAGTATCCATTCGAAGGTGCTTGTTCAACAAGTCATAGATGTATCAAATTTTGCTGGTGATTTCTGGGTTGGTACATAGTTGTTGTAATATTAAACAGAACAAAAAAAATATGGTATAGAATTGTTATCATTAGTGAGTTAATTAATTTGATAGAAATTGTAAGTTTTATTCTTGGTTTTTAATTTGTGTCATATCACTTGTCCAACATTCATGACCGACAAGTGACAATTGTGATCATAATTAACCAATTGAATTTCATGTGGCAATGAAAATTTATCAACATATTGTACAATTTTCGCTATATTTTGGGATTTAATATGCATCTTGACAGAGGAGAAGAGAGAGATCAAAGCCATATCCGACAGCTCTTGACTTGTTCATATCAAGACACCTTGTGATTTTGAAGTCACGAAGGAGCTAATAATTTCATTTATTGGAACTCAAAATTAAATTCAAGATAAATAAATATTTGGACTGAAATTAGAAGATGTAACTCAAGATGTCAAATGAAAGTTAAGTTTAAGGAAATTTTTTTAATACAAGCTTTTTATATGTTGTTTTGGAACTAAATCTTGATTTCTTAATCATATTACTCCATCTTATTCTTCCTATGATATTTTTCTTAATATAATATCCAATTTACTTTTTTGATAAATTAAAGAAGTTAAACAAATTATTTAATTGTATCATATATGTTGTGTATTAATATATTATATAACAGTTTATAAGTCAGACAAATTAGTTTGAAGAAAAATGATAAGTATGAACACTTAAAAAAAATACTTATTTAACTTTCTTAATTTCTTTAAAAAAGTTAACTGAATTTTATATTTAGAACTGAAGGAAGGTAATATATATGAAATAAAGCTTGTCATCGATAATATAATGACAGGTAAAACTAACAAATTCCAGGTCTCCTCGGAAAATAAAATAAAATTAATACTATTTATAAATTATAAATTGTAAATAGTTTTTTTTTGCTAAAAAATCGTAAAAAAAAATAGGCCTTGCTGTTTCTACTTTCTATTCATGACAGATACGTATATATTTTTTTGGCAACAAAGTAAAATCCTTTATAGTGAATTTATGACACATATATATACAAATATAGTTGGGCTGTCATGGCGTGTCGGAGATTGGATTAATATCTTACATTTTTAGATTTCAAAGATCCGAATTTTGAACTGAATTTTATAAATAACATATCATCATCAACTTGTCAAATTATTGATGTGGTCCATCATTTTATTATAGATAAATTTTCCACGTCAGCTTCTATATTCAAATCAAATATCCACAATATAATAAAACATGTTTTGCTTGATTATTTGGATGTACGTAACCATAAAAGCTAAACAGCTTATAAAAACTAATTGGAGTAGAGATATTAGCAAGCTGCTTTCCTCACATAATATACAAATATCTACTCAAGAAGGAAAAAATAAACAGAAAAGCTGTGGATACTTTATTATTTTATTATAATCTCATCTTCACTTTTAGATCATAAAATGACTAGTTTAGATTTAATATTTTATAAAATTATTATTATACTATTTTATCAATAAAAATCTATTTATTTTTTTATGGATTGTAATTATGAATGATATATATTAAATTTTGACAGTTTAAATTTACTTATTTATGTTTATAAAAATAATTTTATAAAAGATTGAATATGAATCATATATTGTTTTAATTTAACGGTTGATATGGGATTATAAGAAGAAAATAAAAATAGGATAATGAGAGAAATCCAGCCCTAAAAGAAGATTAAAAAAAAAAAAACAAGTAGACTACATAAAGAAAACCCATAGTATAATATACTAATATCTACACACATATCACATGTTGGAAAAATTGCAAAGAAATTAAATTGTTAAGCGATACAATTAGTGTCTTATATATCAAAATGTTCCTCTCATTAATTGTCACTTGTCAGTTGTCACGCAGTATATATATATATATATATATATATATATATATATATATATATTATGAGGAGTATTGGAGAAAAGTACTTTTAAAGAAGAAATGGACAATTAATTAAGTAACAACGTAACAAAAAGCCTCCGTGTAATCAATCACTTTGTATTATTTTAATAAATTATTTTTGTATCCATTAGTAAAAATATATATGATGATAGGCTTAGTTCCTTATAGCTTACTCTATCTTTTATCATATAAGAAATTAATACACAAACTCTATATTTTTTTGGGATATTCTACATATATACTTTATCTTTTCTCATGAAAGAAATCATTACACATATAATGAATTTGAGGAATTAAAATTTCAAAATAAAAACAATGTGAATATTGTTATTCAAAAGATGAGTTTATAGCTTATTCTTGACATTTTCTTCATAAATTATAATACTGCAGCATAACATAAATGATTGGTCTCTAGAAGCTCAACACATGCAAGTTGCTACTCTTTGTGGCTTGTACCTCCTATAAGCATGGAGAAAATAAAACTTTTAATATAACAAGGATAAGAAGCAAGTGGGTCATATCATATGAAGATAATAATTTGCTTTCTTGTATAGAAAGCAGTAACAAACAATGGAGTACAGTTGTAATAATGAATAAGAATATTTCACATGATCAAAAAACTAAATGCTCATATATTATTTTTTTGTGTCAAAGGAAGTTAGTATAGATGATAAGAGATTTGGCTAAGTCTCTTCTCGCTGCTGTCGTTGGGACTCCTTTGATAAGCAATCTCGTAAGTCCCCATTAAATGCTCAAAGAGCCCGGGGCTATATCCTGGCCTTGGTGAGAGATTGATGTCGAACCCCTCCAAAACTTTTATATATAAAAAAAAAATATTATTTTTGTACTGTAAAAATATGGCTTCACACAGTTAGGTTGACTGTCGAATAATGTTAATTTTTATGCATCTGTATCAACAAATTAATGAGATATAAAAGCTCTTGAAGCGATATAAATAATTATTAAGAGTAGGAAAAGGAATGGCTAGGATGGTCTAATCTAATTATTGAAGATCCAACATTGTTAATCCAAGGCATTAAAATAAAACAGAATGATGAAGGCCACTTGCAGCTGAAGAACATGCCTGCTATCTAGCTACACAAACTCATAATATTATTTTTTTCCACAAAAACCAGAGACAAAGACATATTGCTTGAACTCACCACCCTCTATCCTACTCACAACCACGTAAGCTTTCCTAAATAAAACCAATAATATGGATATGCCACCAAACTCTCCTGCACCTTCTCATCTTTTTCCCTAATATATATATAGTTACATTCAGCTAATTGATAATCATCACACATCGTATTCTGTTATAAGTTGCTTTCTATTTGACCAAAAAAAAAAAGTTGCTTTCTAACTCCTTCATCAGCCCTAGGAAGAAGAGGTGATGCACTGATTAACTTTGAACATTTTTTTCAACTTTGACCTATTTATGAAAATAATCAAAGATTACGTTAAACTTCAATTCTACTACTCTAGAAAATCATAAACCATTAGAGGGAGTACTTCATTTTATTTATATATCTCCGAAATTAGTTTCTTTGCTATCTTTTGGATAGGTAGGGGAGTAAAGACGAGCTTTTGACCATCCACATTTAGATCTGGATGGCCTAGATTTTTTTTTAAACTTTCTATTTTTTTAAAAAAAATTATTTTAATGGATAGAGAACTTAAAATAAAGTTATTTTCTGAACTAACATTTTTCATATAAAAAAAATATGGGTCATCCAGATCTAGATCTAAACAGTTAGGAGTTTGTTCGTACAAACATGCTCTCCTTACCTATCTAAATGACTGGTAAGGAAACTGGTTCCATATATCTCCTCTCCATCTAAAAAAAAGTGTGTGTAGGCGCAGTTGGGCTTGATATTTGTGCCCTTTTATTTTTATTTTGTTATCCGCAAGATGGATCCAATTGGCGTATTGTAATCGCCGCCACGTCAGTGACAGCGGCAATATTCCAATATTCCGACATATATGCTTATAATATATACACAACCTCTCCCCACTTGCATGCTCTTTTCTCTCTCAGTTTTCTCAATCAACACTACTAGTCACAAACTAGAAGAAATACATAGCTGCCACATAAATACTACTACTTGTACTTGTGTGTATAAATAGCGCACATCGTTGACTACGTTCTGCATGCTCTCCGCTGTTTGCCATCTCCCTCTCTCTTTCTGAGTTCTTGGGGTTGAGTGTCTGTTCTTAGTTTATTTGTAGGTTATATATATATATATAGAGAGAGAGATATAGAATATTTGATTTGTTTGAGAAGTTAAAATGGGAATCGAAGAGTACAAGGACGTTGAAAGTGGAGAATCAGGGAATGGGGTTGGGGAATTGCGAGAACCTTTAATCCAACAGGAAGGACACAAATGTAGTAGAGATGACAAAAGGATTGAAAATAACGGATCCATTGCTATGGTTTTGCTCAGCACCTTCGTGGCTGTTTGTGGTTCCTTCTCTTTTGGAACTTGTGTATGTAAGCTTTCATTTTGTTTTTTCGTTTCTCTTTTAATCTGCCTTTCAGAATTTACTACTAAATTATGTGAATAAGGTTTTGTATAGTTTTAGCTGAAGCTACTGTTTTTGTCAGGTTGGGTATTCTGCACCCACCCAGACGGCTATCAGAGCAGATCTTAAACTTTCCCTTGCTGAGGTTGATTTTTTAATCGTCCATATATATTTTTATCTCATAATTTTATTACAAGTGGGAGAGCTAGCCTAGCTAGCTAATAGTAGCTATTATCTTCGTTTTAAAATGGATTATTGGCAGTATTCCATGTTTGGTTCTTTGGTAACCATTGGAGCAATGCTGGGGGCTATAACTAGTGGCCGGATTGCAGATTTCATGGGCAGGAAAGGGGTATGTTACCTTTCATCTAAAATAAAAACAATTATGTTCCTTTTTTTTTTAAAGGTTTTTATAATATTATCAAGCTTTTTTAACAGACATGCACGTTAAGGTGTTGTTCTTTTCAACGATAATCAATTATATGATATTGATTGTGCATCTGTTATATATGACTGTTCTTATAATTAAAAACCATTTGTACTAACTATTCCGATTGTCTCCAAAATACAAAGTTAACTTCAATTTTCATGGGAAACAGGCAATGAGAATGTCATCAAGCTTTTGCATCATTGGATGGTTAGCTATCTTCTTCTCAAAGGTCTCTCTCTACATATCATCGCTTTCGTTACCTCTTATTAATATATATAATTGAGCTATTTTATTCCAAAGGGGTTCGATCATATGTTAATATTCAATATATATGCTGCAGGGTTCTTTCTCACTTGACCTGGGCAGATGTTTCACAGGTTATGGAATCGGAATCATCTCATATGTGGTAATTAATTAATATATAACAACAATCAATTCTTATTTATTTATCCTTTTCTTTTGGTGTTAAAGCTGGTGATTTTTGGACCATGCAACTTCTGTGCACGCTATATATATATATATATATAATGAGTAATTTTTTTGGCCAAAAATATATAATGAATAATGCTTACACCTTTACTTAAAGTAAGTTTGATGGTAAGTTATATCCGCGTAGTGATGTATAAGGATTTGCAAAGGGGATTGACTATGCTTGGTAGGCCAAAAAGATTATCAAGTGAGAAAAACATTGTCAATTTTATTATTAAAGAATAATTACACTCAATTATCCATGAAATACAGTAACATCCTTTCCACTCATGTCGTGTTCCTTCAAAACCAACTTGTTTTCATTAGAGTAGGCTTAAGAATGACATTCTACCACACCAAACAACTTCCTCTCTCCCTTTCCCTCCTGATTCCATTCAATTCCAATATCACATATAACAAACATGCCTTAAGAAATTGACACAGAAAAATTCGAACAAATAATTATATATTCTTATCTTTCCTCTTTGTTAATACTATATTTCAGATTCCTAACAAAAACATAAAAAATGGAACAGGTCCCTGTATATATAGCAGAAATCGCACCCAAAAACCTTCGAGGAGGGCTTGCAACAGCAAACCAGGTGAGTGAGCGTAATATATATTGTTATACTTTAAATTATTCTCTAGTTAATTAAATTAGTATTTAGCAGAATAGTGACCTTGATTTTGATGATTTTTCAGCTTATGATTGTTATTGGATCATCAGTCTCATTCTTAATAGGAAGTATAGTAACCTGGAGGACACTGGCCCTATCTGGTAAGTTACAACAGAACTATCTCATAAAGTAGTGAAGCCAATTATGGAAACAAAAATGGTCTGACTTCAACTTTGTAGGGATCATGCCTCTCATCTCCTTGTTGATCCCTGAGTCACCCAGATGGCTGGTAACAATGCAACTTGTTTTCCTCTTCAAGACATGACTTGTAGAAACATACTTATAAGATGCTTGGAATATAACAAATGACAACAAATATAAAATTCATGTGTTGGATGTGTCCTGAACTATGTAGATATTTCTATACAAGTTCAGCTCAAATATTTCATAGATATGTTTTTAAGGTTCTTAAAAATTTCACAGGCAAAAGTTGGTCGTGAAAAAGACTTCCAGGCAGCTTTAGGCAGATTTCGTGGAAAAGATACTGACATCTCTGAGGAAGCTACTGAAATTCTGGTGCTTTCTAAACTTCTTCTTAATTGTTTGAACAACTTCAATTTTTTTCTAATAAATTGTTTTACATGTTTTTGAGGAGCTGATTAATTCAATTATTGTTTCCTAACAGGATTATATTGCATCTCTAGAAAGCCTTCCCAAAGCCAAGTTCCTGGATTTGTTCCAAAGCAAACAAGTCCGCTCGGTAGTTGTAAGTAATAACATACTTATCCCATGGAAGGTTCAAGAGGCTCATGTTTGAAATAGTGACAAGCTTATAAGTTTCTTCATAACTACCTACAATTTATTTGACTACTTAAAGGGATCTTCTTTTTAACCTTCTGCACTAATTGCAGATCGGGGTTGGAATAATGGTTTGTCAACAATTTGTGGGAATCAATGGTATAGGATTCTATGCAGCTGAGACATTTGTTGCTGCAGGTGAGTGAGGGAATTTTTTTTTTAATATATATATATATATATGTATGTATGTATGTATGTATGTATGTATATGCTGAATTTAATAAATAATTGATTAATTTATTTTTCCTGTATAACTTGATTTGCAGGACTTTCTTCATCCAACATTGGTACCATAGGCTATGCTTGTATACAGGTAGTTAGTGGATCCTTCGACTAGTCTTTCAAACATTAACCATTTATATATAATTTCATTTCTCTGTTTGAACTTTATGTATTAAAATGAATGACAGATTCCTATCACTCTATTGGGAGCCATTTTGATGGACAAATCAGGAAGAAGACCTCTTGTAATGGTAAATTGGTGATTAAATCATGAAATTTTTCCTAACATCTAAACAGAAATTTGCATAGGAGCATTGATGCTTAGTAAAACTGCTTATAAAATTGCAGGTTTCAGCAAGTGGGACATTCTTAGGATGCTTCATCACTGGAATTGCATTCCTCCTCAAAGTAAGTGTTTAGTATATCATATTTAAACCAATTTTCGTTGTGTGTTCGCTGTGTCTTAAAATGTAAAATCCGGGTTCATGTCTAATGGATCAGGGCCAAAATTTATTGCTTGAGTGGGTACCGATGTTAGCTGTTGCGGGAGTGCTGGTAAGTCCTCTTCTTTAGCTGTTGATATTGATAATTGAATATATATTCTTTATTTCCTTTTTGGCTGAGGTTTATTGTTTCATCATTTTGGCCTTGCTTGTTGTATCAGATATATATTGCAGCATATTCAATTGGAATGGGATCAGTGCCTTGGGTGATTATGTCTGAGGTATATATATCTCTTTTTCTTTTGTTTTGTATTTGGTGCAACTGAAGTGAAACAAAAGCTTTCACTGAAGGCATTTATTTTGCAAACTATCCGGACCGTTTAACACTACAGAAAAGTTTTTCACTGCTATTGTGTCACGATAAAGAATATACTAATAATAATATTGTTATGGCAGATATTTCCCATAAATGTGAAGGGAATAGCAGGAAGCTTGGTGGTGCTGGTGACGTGGTTAGGAGCATGGATAGTTTCATACACTTACAACTTTCTCATGAGTTGGAATGCTCCTGGTAAGTACCACCTGGTCAACATCTATACATGTGGCAAAAAATACTTTTTTTTAAAAGAAAAACAGAGCTTTATTGTGTTTGATACAGTAGGAAGGAAGCATTTTAGGTTAGAATTCTATAGATTGATGAATTAGTGACAAGGGATTGAAGTGTGTACGTGGGGTATTGTGATAGGGACATTATTCTTGTATGGAGGATGTTCGTTGGTGACCATTGTGTTTGTGGCAAAGTTTGTGCCAGAAACCAAAGGGAAAACACTCGAAGAGATTCAGGCTTCGATCAACTCATAGGAACAAGTACTTGTTATAGAACATGAAGATTGAATTGAAGAATATCAACTTTATGGCCATTTATCAAATTCTTTGAATTAATGGATGGGATTGCCAAGGAAGGAAGAAGGCATTCAGTACAAGATAGCAGATTTTGATTGTTGGTTGCAAGCTCTCTGTAATCCCATTTTCCATTATTATTTTTTTATTAATCAATATGTCATCATGTTTATGCTCTAGCTCTATTTATCTACTTCTTTTTTTTTTTTTTAAATGTAAGATATATTTGAATAATTGATATGGCTCATTAATATAACATACGGAGTATAATTTTTATATATGATAATTTTTTTATAATTTACTCTTATTCGTATTCCCTTAATAATAATTAATGAAAAGAGTGAATAAGAGAATTAAAGTATTTTAAAAAATATATTATCACATTAACTAATTTATTTAATCTAATTAAATTAATTTAGATAAATATATTTTAGAAGAGAGTAAATGTTAGAGCTGTTATTACATGTGCTAGTGTTTGTCGAATCAATAATAAATACATTTATGGGCGAGTGATATTTCCTGAAAAAATTAAAAAAAAAACACTAGAAATGTGATAAAAGTGATGCGAGGATAAGAGAGTATTCCTTCCGATTCTTATTATAAGACACAAACCATCTTTTCTTGTGGACCAATGAATGAAAATTAAGTCATTAAATTGATCTAAAATTGATAAATATTTTCAACTTTACCCTTACTTTAATGATATGAATTTAAAGAGTTTGTTAAAAATGAGGGTATAATTAGAAAATAGTAATAAATAAGTTGTTTAAACATAGTTGGTGCCTTATAATAAGAACAAAAAAAAGTATTATTCAAAGTAAAAACCCAATAATAAATTAATAAAAAATGCTACTAGTACTAAAAATTAATTTTGTACATGGCCATATTTAACTCACAACAGAGGTACTATGAAAAGTATGAACTAATTTGTTTTTTTTTTTTAAAAAAAAAAAAAGCTTCAAAATTTTGTTTATCCGATCTCATCATTTTAAAACGAGATGCCTATCGAGATACTATTTATTTGACTGAAGGAGGAAAAAAAAAATAACAATAACAATATTTAAATTGAAAGTTGCCTTTTTAGTGAAAGAAGGAATGACGTATCTAGTTTGCAGTTCTGGTCTGGGATCACCGTTTCTCGCCCCACCCTCCGGCCTGAACCAAGTTACAGAGCTTCATTGAAGAAGAACAAGGGAGCATAACATTATAATCCAATACTTTAATGGCGTCTTCTACGTCGAGGATTGCTTTCCGCATTCTCTTGATCTCTCTATTCTTTCTTCTTCTCTTCTATATGGGTCGCCCACTCTACTGGAAAATCTCCGCCACCATACACGATATCCGCCGCAACAAACAAACCGTCCGTGAAGGTTTACCATTGCCTTCTTTCTTAATATCTTCTATATGGATTCAATTTCATGATTTTTGAAATAATTTTTCTTATATGCTTGTCTCCATCCAGGTCTTTCCCAGATCGTTATGGAAGCTCAGAGATCGGTGGGTTGGTATAGCGACGAGTTTGACTCGGAGGTTCGCGCTACCACTCGGAAGCTGCTTCTGGATCAGGTTTATCGGAGGGTTATTGGTTGATTTGAGAGTTTCTTAGGGGGTAGAAGACAACAAAATTGGAAATAAGAAAGGGAAAATCCCCCTTGGGCTCAAAGTACCAAATATTATAAAAACAGCTTTAAAAGAAAAGTCAAAAGGTGACTGCAAAACAAAATTACAATATTGTGCTGACATGATATAATTGTTAACGTATGTTGATTTAATTAAGATATGGTTTTTAATGTATAATGGTTTAGTTGTTAATGTTATATTAATATCGTTGTTAAATTTTTCCAACATAATACCAAAAAAGGCTCTCAAATATTTTCTGACATGTGACTCTCAACATTAGTACAACATAATATAATATAATATAATATATATATTATCTAGCTCCTGTTCTAAACATAGAATATAATTCGTAATATAAAATTGCATTATAAACTATATTCTATATTTAAAACAAAGGATTAATGTTTCTTATGTTGTAGGAAAAAAATTATCTCATGTCACACACACATGAAATGGTAGGACCCACATATACATATATTTCAATATATGTTTATGTGGGTCTCACCATTTCATATGTGTATAGGAAATTTAGTTTTCTCATATAACATGAGAAAACTAAAACCTTAAAACAACTACCCCAAATTCTCCAGAACTGGTCAGAAAACAACCACAAGCTGCGTAAAAAACTATCTCATCAGAAAAAAAGATGGGTTTCAGAGACAAGTACAGCAACCTCTTTACACAATTATTTTATCTAAAGAAGTTTTGTTTTATTTCAGAAGAGGAGTTTTTTTTTTTAAAAAAAAATGGAACAATAATAACCAACATATATCTATAAAAATAAGATATTCTTACTACCATTTTTTGTTACTACCAATGTTACCACCATTTTTTCACCGTTAGATCAAAATCTCAATAGGAGAGAAAAATGATAAAGATGGATAAGATTTTGATCTAACGGTGGAAAAATGATAGTAACATTGGTAGTAATAAAAAATAGTAGTAAAGATAAGATATTCTTACTACCATTTTTTGTACTACCAATGTTACTACCATTTTTCACCATTAGATCAAAATCTCAATAGGAGAAAGAAATGATAAAGATGGATAAGATTTTAATCTAACGGTGGAAAAGTGATAGTAACATTAGTAGTAACAAAAAATGATAGTAAGAATATCCTATTTCCTGCTTCTCCTTTCTACATCTTGTGTCTCAGCCTTTTCTTGCCAATTGCCCAGCCGCGTCTATCCTTCGCGTGTGCCTCCTTGAATTGCCGTCAGCTGCTTCTTTATTCTATTGTTGCTTTTCAGTTTTCGGCCTTTGTTCTCTGATTCCTTTTGATTGCTGCCAACAACTCCTCCGTGAAAAAGTATTTGTCCGCCAACAACTCCTCCGTGAAAAGTATTTGTCGATATTAATTTCTTATTCTATTTGTATTTTTTTTTTCCCTACTTTTTGAAAACAACTCTGAGTTATTCAACTTAAACGAAAAAGGAAATTTGACACCTAATCATGAGTTAAATTGAATTCTTGTGGGATGACCTTAATTTACCATTTACTCTTTTCATGACCCATACACTTGCGGTACTTAGTCGGTGGACAGCGCCCACCGAGTAACTGGCCAAATTCGCTGACTTTCGCAAGGTTGTCACCTAATCCACTTTTAACGTTGCATTGCACGAAAATCTAATTTAGCCTGATTTTAGTTTTCTGGGCTCCCTGCATCCCAAAGTCAAACATTTTCAACTAAAAAAAAGTTCAAAATTAAAGGGCCAAACAACTAAAGTACAAAACACTAAGTTGTGTTTAATTTGAGTGAGGGGAGGTAGGAAGAGAATTCCCCCCCCCCCCTCATATTAATCAAATTGCGCATATGATATTTTCAATATTCAAAAAATACACTCTCTATATATATATATATATATATATATATATATATATATATATATATATATATATATATTCTTTTAATTAATAATAATTTGGTAAAATACAAACAAAACATACTGTAAGAGTATGAAGTTACAAGCAGGATCATATCAAACCTACTGCACCTTCCCATTTATAGGGAAGCTTACATGTCATTAGGTAACAAGACTATTAGCTACAAGAGTTCACATGTATGCAAATAGACAAATCAAGGCTTAATTGTAATTTCATAAATTTAATTTTTTTGCCCACAACCTTATCTGCATTAATTATAAAAAAAATCTATTTATGCAGAAATATGCCAACTTGCAGTCTTTCACACTTAAAAACCCCAATTCCAAAATGTCATGCCATTGAAACCAAGGAGTGAAATAGTTATTTCATCTAAAGGAACAAACATTTCACATTCTATACAATTTTGGAGTCAAAACTGAGGGCGGCTTTCTCACCACATTTCAATTTATTATATGTATGCACTTTTCAACGTTGGCCTACTGCTACTCTCAATTGACTTTATAGTTTTTGAGCAAATAAAAAATTGACTTTATATTATTTTGTATACTCGTTTAATTCTCAGTCCGATAATTAAATCCAGCATTAATTCAGCCTAGCTTTCCATCAACCTCATAAATACTCCATCAGGTCCATAATCGTCACTTCTAAAAGAAATATTTAAACCGTAATACAAGTTACTTCTTGAAGTGCGATTGATACTTATTCCCTCCAATTCATAATACAAATCTCTTTAATTAATTATCAGAACTAAAAAATGGTAGCACACTCATTAAATTAGTCTTAAATTTAAAGAAATTTTGAATTCTATTCATATTAAATGAGGTACTCCCTCTCATCCTTAGTACTATTTTGATTTTATTTATAAGTCATTTTTAATCAAAAAAATTTGGTTATATTTATAGGTCCAATTTTAGTGTAATAAATGAAACTGTGACAATCTTGCCCTTATTAATTATACCGATAAAAATAGAAATAGTTAAAAAATACTTATTTTTAAATGAAGGTAAAGTTAAAAATTTATCTTATAATTATTGAGTTAACTACATTTCCTTAGTATATGTTATTTACTTAAGAATAACTTATAAATAGAACTAAAGTGGTATAAAGTACCAATTGACAAGAATTCTTGGTTATTTTTTTTTGAAGGACTTGCAAGTTTTCAAAAAGCTTTTAGTTTATTTTTTTATATCTACCCATATTTAACAAGGGTAGTGAGAAAAAGTGATTATTAATGTGATATTTGAGTTTAGTGTAATTAATAAAAATAATATTGAAAATCACTTGAATTGTAGGACAATTTAAACGTTTTTAACTGATTTTATTGGTTTATCAAAATTAAGTGACTTATAATAATGATAAGGGGAGAGTATTGAAGAAGATATTAAAATACTAAGGGTCATTCTTAAATATGAATTGTAGGGGCAAGTTTGATAAATAAACATTAATTGTTCTACAAATGACATATTGTGAACCAAACAATCTTTCTAGAAGTGAGCTATGTTTGTGGGCAAAGGAGGGGGGAAAAAACATGAGAAAGCAGCTTATGTCGAGGATATTGGAGGGAGTATTTTTTCGTCTGGTTCTTTTTACAGGGTAAAGAGAGAATATTTTTTTTCCCTACTTATAAGCTAGCTTATTAAATTTTTTAGGTGAATGTATAATTTAACTTTTAAATTATTATTATGTTGACTTTATTCGCATATAATATGGTGTATATTAAGTAGCGATGGCAATAGAAAGTTGTTAGATTTTATAGTAGAATTGATGAGATTTAAAGTCTTTTTTCGCTAGTGTGAATGTTGGAAGTGCCCTATATATAAAACCACAGGAGTATTAATTTTTCCTTTATAATCAATGCTTCAATGTGACTTGTTATTTTTTTTTTCTCTTCTTCAAAACCTCTAATATAAGTAAAGTTATGAAGATGTTTTTCCCAACATGATTTATAATTTACGAAGTAAGAAGTAAGTATGTGAAAAAAGTTTTATCTCAATATATGTAAACATATTTTTCAAACGTTAACTTATACGATTAATATTTAATTTGTCAAAGAAGCCATCAATAATATATTTCGTGTGTCCATTAACTAGATGTGTCATGCATTCACTGCTACGATCAAGGTGGAGGCAGACGTCGAGTGAGCAAACCTCCGGGGAGGATTGAGAACAGCCTTTTTGATGAACAGAAGCTCGATTTCAAAAGAATTTCTGGCTAGATCCAACAATAAAATCTGCAATCAATCAGAATTTCTAATAAAATTTATATTTGAAAAGTGAAAGGATTAACGTGAGGGGTATGATGCTAATAAATCGTAAATTCCGGGGATTTTTTTTTTTGAAAAAATAAGTGAAAAAAGTTTTTTTTTTCTTTTTTGTCTTTTGAATATATGGTGAGGAATTAATGCATGGAGAAGTGTGAATTAATGCACCGAACTTGACCGATGAAAAGATGTATGCTTGTTATCACGTGCTTGAGTGTGTACTTGCAAAACATGTATGCCTGTCATCACGTGTCTTTTTAATTATCTTTTTGTTCCGTTTCTTTTTGGTCAACATGTTATTCAACGATTTTTTTTTTTTTTTTGCAATGACTTGTATTTTTTGCCCCTTTAAAATAGTCATATTTTTTAAAATTTTGATTTAATTTAATAACTTTTTTTAATAACAGCTGTTAAAAATAACTTGTAATGATTGTTTTTTTTATGGTAGTGATTTCTTTTTCCTTTCTTTTTGAGTTGAAACAAGATATGCCTCAATTATAAGAGAGTAAGAAACTTATAGAAACAAATTTTAAAACCTAACTTTCTGTTTTAGTTTTTTACAGGTAATTTGCAGGTCTTGCTCAATTAGAATACCAATCACAATCTTAGAAAAGGAAGATTTGAAAACTTCCCTTGGCCAAGTGTTTTTAGCCTGAGTTACTAGATCCTTTAGACAACCAAATGTAAATTCCTATTTCAAGGCGAAAGCACAAATATCAGGAAGATACTTCACTTGTGTAACTACCGGCCTTCTCATAGAAAATATAACTAATCACCACCTAACTCACCAAATTTTCCAGTTGGACAAGATAGAGGAGAAGTATTGGACCCCCCCCCTCTAGCAAATATGGCCCGTATTGATGTGGATGAATCAGGTCATCATCAACACTAAACAGCTTTGAAGGGGAGTGTTACGAAATTCTTAGGGACGTTATATTGATTGATGGGGTTTTACAAATCCCTTAGACTTCACTCTGTTATTGGAGCAGAAATTTAAGCTATCTTGATAGGATTAAAAATTGGCCATCGAATGGGTTTATAGAGAATAATTCTTTATCCTGATTCTCTAGACGATATTAATATTCTTATGAGAGACTGTTACACTGATCATCTCCTAAGAGACATTATTGTGTAGACTATAGACCTTCTCTTTCGAGAATGGAGTGTTGAGTTACATCATTCTGCAAGAAAAAATATCTCATGTGCTAATTATATGGCCAAGAAAAGAGATAATGCTCCTACCGATGCTGACGTGCTTCTAATCCCATTAATCCCTCAAGAATGCCTTCACATAGTTTTAAAAGAAGAAGTAACCTGTCAAGGCTAGTTTATTTTCTAGTATAATGTATTAAGTGCTAAATTTATATAGTCTAGTCCTTCTTTCACTCTTTTGACTGTATTACTCAAAAAAAGAAAAAGAAAAAAAAGATCTGCCCTCGGGATATGGTGCACATGTATAATTAATAATTATTGATCAATTGCACTTAATGCAAATTCAGTTCTGTGACGTGTCTATCATGGTCCAATAGTTGTGGCTCTCGTTAGTCCTTTCACGGGGACGAATGAGTATGAGGTCCTGTATATAAAACTCGAATTTGGTTGAAGCCTGTTTATACCAAAGAGTTTGAAGGCAAGCCATTTGTGGGTTCATCATTCAAATCAGTGACTCTCTTATTATGATGTTGTTTCCAAGGAGCTTCTGTGTTGCTGTTATAACGGCCATGGCAGCTCTGTTGGCTGCTTCTTCCAGTGCCGTTGAGGGTAGTCCTCGTCGTATTCTGTGGGACAGTGATATCGATACCGACGATTTCTTCGGGTTCCTTTACCTAATGAAGCTCAACAGATCAGAATTCGAATTGCAGGTGGCTGACTATACTTTAACAATGTTGTTTCGTGATGACGACCGGTATAATCTCAAGTTACAAAACTCCAGTTACTTGGGAACCAAAACGCGCAAAAATTGCTTGAAAGAAGTAGATTCAGAAAGTTTTTTGAATGAGATTTGTGATTAGTGAACATGAGATATATGTGCAGGCGATCACAATAAGTGGAAATGCATGGACAAACGCAGGGCATGCTGTGAATCAAGTGTACGATCTTCTTTACATGATGGGTCGTGATGATATTGCCGTCGGAGTAGGAGGTGAGGGTGGCATTCTTGAAAATGGTACCATCCTGCCAAATGTTGGAGGCTACCTCCCTATTATAGATCAGGTATACACTCTGCTATCTGTTGTGCAATCCATTTTATTTGCACTAGATCTTATATCAATGAGAGCAGTATTTTTCACTTCTATGAGTAACTAGAGGCAATTGAATTCACACTGCTTAAGACCTGGATTCTTTCTCCTCTACCATTTCCATCCACTACCTATATCCATCATTAGACTAAATTCAAACAGTCAATATTTAATATTTTATAAAATTATTTGTTAATTTTTTTTTTTATATTTATTAGTATTTTCATACAATTTTAATCTAACGATAGAGGTGAGGTAGAGAAAGGATGGAAAAGAGAAGCTAAAAAATTTGGAGTTGAGGATTGATGAAATGATAATGTAGGGAATGAGAACGGGAGGAAGCTGCAGATACAGGCAGGCCATTCCCGTTGGTGCTGGAGGCAGACTTGACATCGATTCTAATTATGGCCTTCGCAAGGCTTTCCTTCCTCAAGTAATTATTCTCATCGATCCCCTACAAATTATTATGCCCACAATTATTCGTTTCACTCTTCATCTGTCTCCATCTTTTTTTCTTTATTATAACGTTTTTATAAATTAATATTGTTCTCTATTATTAAATTTAAACATAAGAAACATGAACCATTCATTTCTTTTTTTTATTAAACCCCCCTTAATTTCTAGGGGTAGTAGGTAGGATCATATCCACGGTGTAGGATCATTTCATGTTTAATTATCATGAACTAGTTGTCAATGAGGCCATCGCACATGGGCTATGCTTGTTTTTATTTGGGCATTTTCATTCTCAAGAATCCAAAATATGTCAACTCCTTTGTATTTATCTGAAACATACGGACACACATACTTCTCATTTTACGGATAAGTAAACAGCCTCATGAATCATCACGTTTCAATTTCAAATGAAGTCATCACTAGAGCTACTCATTAAAACATTCTAACACAAATAAATTTTGGAGGGAGAAAAAATGCTAATAAACAATTAAAAGGGATGCAAATTCACCAAAATTGTTAAATTTGACCAAATGGCTGTTAAATTACAAAAGAAGAAAACTCTAACAGCGTTTGGGCAAATTTAATGATTTTGGTGAATTTGCATAATTTTTAATTGTTTATTGGTATTTTTGCTTCCTCTAAAACTTATTTGTGCCCGATGCTCTTAGAGAAACACTTTGATGGTAAAATTGTACATTAACACTTGATTTAATTATGTGCATATATAATAATGCATCAAATTGTGAATGACTTCATAGCGATCACAAACCTGGTTTCCTACTAAGTAAAGTGCTTAGCAAGGAGAGCAAAGCAATACTAGGCGTCGATGCAGATATATTGTTTATTGGTATAGTGATTTGGGTTGCTGGCTTTGGCATGCATCAGGGAAAAAGAGGATACAATCCTCTTCAACAACCAACTGCTCAGCAAGTTCTTATTGAAAGCATATCTGAGGGTCCCATAACTGTGTTCATGACTGGAACACACACAAATCTTGGCATTTTCCTTATGAGTAACCCACACCTGAAGAAGAACATAGAGCATATTTACATAATGGGTGGTGGTGTAAGATCAAGCAACCCAACTGGCTGTTGCCCCAAAAACTCTACCTCTTCCTGTGTGCCCCAGCAATGTGGTGACCGTGGCAATCTTTTCACAGATTATCACACTAATCCATATGCTGAGTTCAATATTTTTGGAGACCCTTTTGCAGCATACCAGGTCAGCTGCAAATAACAATAATAATAATGGCCATTTATCGTTAATCACTTTACTGTTTCATTATCTTGTCATGCCTTCTAATTTATTTATATCAATAATCTCATTTTAGGTGATTCATTCTGGTATTCCTATAACCCTCGTCCCTCTTGATGCTACCAACACAATCCCCATCAATGAGGCTTTCTTTGATGAGTTTGAGAAGAGCCAAGACACATATGAGGCACAATATTGCTTCCAGTCTTTGAAAATGGCTCGTGATACTTGGTTCGATGACCATTTCTATACGGTAAATAATTATTGAATTTGGTCAAATCATGTTTTTTTTAACTTGCTAACATCTAGCTTAGTTATGAGGGTGAGCCTTTGAGTAACAATAAAGGTTAAAGGTTGCTACTTTCTAACATTTAGCTTAGTTATGAGAGTGAGCCTTGGAGCAACAGTAAAGATTGCTCCCATGAGACCTCTAAGTCACAGGGTTTAACCTAGAAAAAGCCTCTTTGTTTGCATAGGCAAGGCTATGTCCATCTCACCCTCTCCAAATTTCGCTTGGTGAGAGTCATGTGCACTAGGTTGCTTTTTAACTAACATCTAGCTAGGTTGATGATAAAGTCAAATGGAGTAACATTGACAATGATTTGTTTGCCAGAGTTATTTTATGTGGGACTCTTTCATGAGTGGTATAGCAGTCTCAATCATGAGGAACTCCCATGACCATGATGGAGAAAATGAATTTGCTGAAATGGAGTATGTGAACATAACCGTAATAACTTCCAATAAACCTTACGGGATATACGATGGCTCCAATCCGAATTTCGATGGCAAAAAAGCTCCTAAGTTCAATTTGGAGTTAGGTGGAATACATAGTGGTCATGTTCAACGAGGACTTAGAGATCCATTGTGCTTTGTGAAGAATGGGAAAGGAAAATGCATGGTAATGACTTGTTTTTTCTTTTGTTGGTTTATGCATTTGTCAAAGTTTGTTTTACTTTGTATGTCAACATGTTTTCTGTAACAATGTGATTCATAGGATGGTTATACAATGGAGGCAAATGGTTCAGACTCGGTAAAAGTGCTTCTTGCCACAAAAGCAAAGCCTAACCAAGATGCTGGAAGCCCACTCGACAGAGAATATTCTATAAGCTTCCTGAACGTGAGTCACATTCTGGTGTATTGTTATGGTTTCCACAATCTTTTACCAGGAATCTCTTAGTTATCCAAGTAACAAGCATTTATGTTTCTTTCCATGGGTCTCTCAGGTTCTAAAGAGAAAACAAAATTCTGGGCTGTTCAACTTCACTTCACAGTTTCCTTACTACAAAGAAGTAACTTTCAAGCCTGATGTTCAACACAGAAGAAGAGGGAAACCTGTTGTGTTTGACATGGACATGAGTGCAGGAGACTTTCTTTCTCTATTTTATCTTCTTAAAGTCCCTTATGAAGTGATCGACCTCAAGGTAGCTTGATCCTTCATTGCTACTATTTCTTTGAATCCTCAAAAACCTTTCCACGAAAGAGAAATCATTAACTCTAAATGTGATGTGGGTTCTCTGTAACTTATGGTCAGGCAATTATTGTGAGCCCAAATGGATGGGCAAATGCTGCAACTATAGATGTGGTGTATGACCTACTGCACATGATGGGTCGTGACGATATCCCAGTAGGTCTAGGAGAAGTATTTGCAACAGACTCAAATCCATTCACATCAGATGTTGATGGCTGCAAATATTCTGTAGCCATCCCACATGGCAGTGGAGGGTTCTTGGATTCTGACACTCTTTATGGTCTTGCTCGTAATCTGCCTCGTAGCCCCAGAAGGTGCCTTTTAAGTTACTTTGATGAACATTTGTATTATGCATCAGAAATGTATGAATGTGACTATTTCAAAACCAGCAATGGACAATGACACCTTAGGATCTACCATAGGTATACTGCAGAAAACTCTGTAAAGTTTGGAGCTCCAAGGGACACTGATCACCCTGAATTTAGACAGCCGCTAGCTATGGAAGTTTGGGAATCTATAGTACCAACTATCAAACAAGGGTCTAAGATTATTGTGTTAACCAATGGACCCTTGACTAATTTGGCCAAGGTCGTATCAGAGAAAAACTTGAGCTGTCATATTCAGGTCAGTTGATCTATCCATAAACTTCCCACTGTGAAGTACTTGTAATTTTTGTGATTACTAAGTACAAAAGTATCTTAAATTTTTTTTACAGGAGGTATATATAGTAGGGGGACACATCAGCGAGAAAGACAATGACAAAGGAAACCTATTTTCTGTAGCTTCAAACCAATATGCAGAGTTCAATATGTTTTTGGATCCTTTAGCTGCAAAGACGGTGTTTGAATCTGGGGTGAATATCACTCTCATTCCTCTGGGAATCCAGCGTGAAGCTAGCAGCTCGTTTTCAACCATGTTAAGATGGTTGCGTGCAACAGAAGAAACACCTGAAGCTGTGTTTGCCAAGCGTTTGTTGTCTAGGCTATACCGCTTAAAGCAAACCCACCAGAGATATCAACATATGGTAAACTAGCCCTTTTATCCCTCCTTCATGTTTTAGCTAAGTTAGTACTGTAAAAGTAACACGTACCAAAATCATTATGAGGTTTCAAAGAATGAATATAATCACTAAAAGGTCTCACAACATATATGAACAACATGTAATAACAAGTTTTAGTGTAGGAATGACAATAGTTTCATGCTGCTCACTGTTGTAGACTGACTTAGGTTTTTTCTATTTAATCAGATTCTGAGTAACGTAATTAATTATGTTACAGGACACATTCTTGGGGGAAATTCTGGGGGCAGTTGCATTAGCTGATGGTTATTCAAGTGTTGATGCAAAAACTGAGGTTAAGTCACTTAAAGTCAAAGCTGGACGTTCCAAATCCAGTGATGGGACAACTGTGGTGGATGAGGAACAAGGAAAACCAGTTCAGATTTTGAAGTATGTGGATGTAGAGAGTTATTATAAACTGTATTCACAGAGACTTGGTGATAAAAACCAGACAGCCAAGTTAGGAAGCTTCAATGAACAGACAAGAAAATGGAGGCATCCGTAAAAGCAAACACTTGGCTATTACTGTATTATTTTTCTACGGAAAAGCTATGAATCTTTTTCTTTTCTTTTTTTTTGAGAAAATCACATTAAAGTTTCAATTAAGAAAAATAATGTCAGAAAAGCCACACACTTGTTAATGACAAATGAAAGAGTTACTATTAATAAGTTATAAGACTTTTTTAATATTTTTTTTTAATTGAGACATTAGTGTCATTTTCCCTTTTCTTTTTAATGCGCCGAAATATTCTTGAGGATAAACTTTGTAGCTAGAAAGCGTGAGGATTTGTTGTTATTGGGAAATTCTTGATGATCAGGCTCAAAGCTCAACCAATAGTGATATGTAGATTCTTTATGTGTGTCTCTGTTATGGGCACTGTCGATGATATGACACCATTGTATGATTGAGTGTTATGAGTGCAAATGCGGACAAGAATTTTCAAATTTGTTATCATGTTGGTCAGGAATTAACTGTGAAAATGTTGATGATCTTGTTGAATAGGTTACTGGTTCGAGTAATATATATATATATGGTGGGAATCGATCCACCTAAAAAAAGGGAAGACAGAAATCAGGTGTGGCCGAAAGATAAGATAATATGGAGCAGACAAAAGTACAATGCCATTACTTATCTTTCTACTAAATAATTATATCATGCCCATTCCTCCACTTATCTTCCCCACCATTATTGACTCTTGAGATTCCATAATTTACAGTTAATGTTTTTTTAATAAAAGATTAAGTTTTAATTTGTATTGCGATCATACTTGTAAAGTCGAGTAAAAAGAAATCTCAAAATGTTTCATGCAAAAAGTCTTACAAATAATTTGTAAAGAGTTCAACAACAGTGTACATCTAAATTCATACCTAAACGAGTTTCTCTATTTTCCTTTCACTACCAAATTTCTTTCAAAACCTCGTTTTAGGTTGAAACACACTATTCCCTAGGGTTCCACACATTTTTTATGTAACATCCTTTCATCTTAGAAGGGCGCACATTATATGTTTTTCCTTATATACTTGTTAGATATTTTTCCCTCTAATTAGAGGGATGAAGGCTTTTTTTTCAATTTTTTATTTTATTTTCTATATACTTTATTTAATTATATTAAATTATATGATGCATTCAGATTTTTTTTTTGCACCCAATATCTCAAATTAATTAATTTTTAGTCTTGCATTCAAAAATATATTTCCTGTAATACCAGTATCCTGAAAATTAATTAATTTAAAATATTAGGTGGAAAAAAAAACAGGTTGCATCATATAATTTAATATAAATAAATACAATATATAAAAAAATAAAATTAAAAAAATACCCTCATCCCTCTCTAATTAGAGGGAGAAGCATCTAATGAGCATGTAAGAAAAAACATGTAATGTTAGAAAGAGTGAAGAAATAAATAAAACTTTAAAGACAAGTACTGTAGGTCCATTGAGATTATCAATATGTTAAATTCTTTTGTCTACTCACCCCAGTATACAAAAATCATACTACCTACGCTATGTAGTGTAACACATATTTAAAGAATTGATCTTAATCCTAAATATTATTCTGAGTTTTTAATTTTTTTTTAATTTACCCCTATTAATATTCCCTCGACCATAATCAAAGATGAGAGTGAATAAGAAAATTAAAGAATGTAACTTGGGTGTTTTAAAAAATACATATCATATTAACTAATTTTTTTAATCTAATCAGATTAGATAAATATATCATATATTAAGTTATTAAGACGTGTGGGGAGTATTTTAAAGGGCTTCTCTTCAAAATTTCAAGATTTGTTAGGTTAGTGATAAGAACAGGCTTCCTTACATCATGGGAGAGTTTACATATGAGCCTTTCAGGCCAATTGTGAATAAGTTACAGGGCATGGAATTCTCTCTGCCAGAAAACTCATACAATCTCGATCACCAAGGACGTAGTGACCTAAGATAAGAGAATCTTCAATGAAGAAGAAGAAAAGAGGATTATCTAAACATTCTTACAGTTACAAGCTTTCTCTATAACTCTACCCACCCTTTACGAACTCAGCTCCATCATAGGGATTGACCCACCAGCTCCAACAATCTGTTGCTCAAGCTGCAGCAACAACATAAACAATTCAAACAACAATTGTGAATGACAAGAAACACACACACAACATGTTTTTCAACCAGAGAAGCAATTCATCATGTTACCCCAAGCAGAGTTTCAAGTTTAGTTTTGACAAGGAAGTACTCTTGCTTTACTTGTTGCAGACATCTCAGGCACCTGCAAGTAGTTTTCCATCATTGTCACATAAAACTACCCAACATGCTTATTCTTTTAGTTTGTTTTCAACATGTGTTGAGCTTTGGTTTTGAAAAATACTGGCATGTCTCAATGTCACTGTGATCATGAGAAGTCCTGTGTTTGTCTTCATGTTTACTAGTTAGGTGCTAGTTCAATCTAAAACCATAGCTTCTCAAAAGCTTTTAAGGAGTAAGAAAATTAGTGAGCCAGTCAGAAGAAAAACAACTTACGCATCTACATTCTGTTCCTCACAAAAGCTGCGGAAAGCAATGCAGGCATTTTTTACCCTTTGAGCACCTATGCTGTGGGCCACAAACACAAATTTGTCAAAGGAGAAGAAGATTGGTATAGATGAACAAAATAAATAACTTCATGAATTGTTTTTTTTCCTCTTTTAGTTGCTCCTCAATTAGTCTTAATGCATATGAAACTTGGTCAGTCACAGTCTGTGTGGGCTCTAATGTATAAACTTTCTTCTTTAGGAACCAACTTCTTTTTGTGCAGCCATCTAAAACCAAACAGTAATTGCACAAATAAAACTCTCTGAATCATTGCTGTTAAATGGTTTGATAACTCTGATGCAGATCAAGTGTCTTTTCTATATTTTTATTGGCAAAATTAAATTTTATACCTTGAGCTGCTACCCTTCAACTGGTGAACAAAAGCATCAACTTTTTTGAAGTCAATTGCTTTCTGATCTCTGCATAAGAAGAAGGGGAAGAGGAAAAAGCTCAATAACATGAAACTCTTAACTTTTCCAATGTGTTGGCAGTATGAAGCATTCTAATGAGAGAGACTTTTATTAGAGGAGGTAAAATGTATCAAAAAGGAAATTTTTTTTGAACCATATCAAAAAGGAAATTCAAATGAAACTTGAATGAAAAATCAGTACTAAATTAATTATAGTATATAACCTACACATACACTCCCAGTTTTAATGAGTCATAAAAGCTCGTGCTATATCGGGAGCTGATTCAACTAACTTAGTTATTAAGTAAAAGAGAAACTATGGAAAACTCACAGAGCATTGGTGAGATCAGCAAGAAGCCTCTCAGAATCTTCAAAGAAGAGGGACACAACTTCAACAACAAATTCAGGGTTGGTCTCATCTTGTAGTTGCTTGAGTTGTAAGAACTGAGCGTCAAGAAAGCCCTTTTTTTTGCCCCCCATATAACAGAAAATAACAAGAAGCACAAGTCACAAAACCAAAAGAAACCAACACAAACATACCAAAAGAAGGAAACAATCCAACAAACAGATCTGGTAACAAACAAACAAAAAACAAGAACCCCTTCTGGGAAAAAATCCTAACTTTGAGAGCTTTTATGGTGGGAAGTAATGTTGATACCTCGACGAACAAGGACTTCATACAGTCCACCCACTGTCTCTGAATCTGACCCACCTCCATGGTTAGAGTGACTCAGCAGAGAAATGAGAGAGTTGAAGTTGGAGGAATTATTGCTCAATCAAATGGGTCTTTAAATGCAAGCCAAACCTTTGAAAGAGATGGATGGGAGCAGCAATATTCAAGATTTGGTTTTTGTTGCTGTTGGGTAATAATACTCGTACTAATATGGGTATGTGTATGTCCACTTCTTTCTCTCCTTTTTAGTTTCTTTTTGTTACTAACTTATTGTTATTGGAAAAATGTTTTTTTTTTTAATTTTTACATTTTCAATCTGGAGCTCATTTGAGTTAGAGTATGTCTTTGAACTTAAAGAGCATTTACAAAAATATTTATAGATCACCCACCAACAAGATCTTCGTATCAAATTCAAGCTCACAACCTTATAATTATAAGTTAACTCTTTTACCAACTTAAACAACTTTTATTAGGTATTTATAGAGGAAGCAGGTCCTCTCCTAATCTTTTTTTTTCATTATTTCTCATCAGCCCGTTTGAGTCGTTTGAGTCGTTGATTTGAAAAATGAGAAAAAAGTCAAAGTAGTATTGTAACCTTTCAAATTGATTAGACAGATATAATCTACAATTTATAATGAATGATGAGAAAAAGATTATTAAAAAAATTCAACTTATTCTTGTATGGTTTTGTGCCATACTACTTTAAGTGGCAGAAATTAAAATTGGGACCCACCACCACCACGGAATTTCTTGCAAGCGAGCTTGGGACCCCCCAAAAAAAAAAAAATTGGGAAAATAAAAAATTATAAAAAAATCTCAACCGAATTTTCCTATAAAAAAGGTCTCTAGGGATAACATCATAATTAATTTGCAATGTGGAAATTCATGACTTGGTATAAAAATCTAATTGCCAAATTAGGTTTATGTAGTTGTAAAAATAGACATAAAAACTTATTAAAACCTGTGAAAGTTGGGACATTAACTTGTGAAATTTTGTAATTTTTCTTGTTAGGAAAATTTAGCTGTCAAAGTAGGCTCATGCATTTGTGAAAATAGGCATAAAAACTTTTAAAAGTTAAAACATTAACTTGTGAAATTTTATAACTTCTCCAGGTAGAAAAATGAACTTATCAAAGTAGGCTCATACAGTTGTGAAAATAGGAATAAAAAATTGTTAAAATTCACATTTATAGCTTACTTTGACAACTTGATTTTCCTAGATAAAGAAGTTATGAAATTTCACAATGTGGGCAATAAAGTGATTCCACATTTTGAATTAATCACAATACAGTTTTTAAGGACCTTTTTTATAGGGAAATTCAATATGAGACTTTTTTGTAAGTTTTTATGGTCCTTGGGACCTAACAGTGAATTTTCTTTATATTTAGCATCTTCCTTCATACGTCCTTTTCTGGTCATAATTATAAATAAATGATCTTATTAGTTCATTAGTGTTTGTTTGGAATAGCGATTAGAACCTTTAAAAGTATTTTTTCAATCATGATTTACGGTATACAAAATAAGTAAGGGATGTTAGTTTTTTTAATTTCCTAAAAAAAATTGATATTTTAAAATAGAAATATCTTTGGTTTAATCTAAAAACCTTGTGTCCTTTTTTTTAAGTTGAATTTAATTTATGGAAAATAAATTGTCGCATATACAAATTTAATGAGTTCTTGATCATGTAAAATTAAACGTTGATAGACTCATACTTTGTTTGTTTGTTTTTTTTTTTTTTAATTGTTGGGGGTAGAAAGATAACGATTATAGCGAATTAATTTGGATTTTATAAATACGTGCGTGGGCATAAAAGGTAAAGATAATATAGAATATGCCTAACTTTCTAAAGCAACAATTTTTTAAACTTGTAATATATAAATGGGCTAAGATCGAGAATCCAACACCCCACAAACACCTTTTTTTTTTCCTGAAAAAAAAAATATATAAAACATGATATGATTGAGGAGAAAAAAAAAGTGGGCAAAGGTTCTTATTGTGGCATCTAACCAAAAGTTGAAAGAGAAAAGAGCGGTTGTGAGGCTCTCCCCTTTTGTCTGATTTGATTCCAATGCTGTTATCCTTTGGTCCCTCTCTCTATGCCCTTCACATTTAATTTCCACCGCAAATAATTATTCCATTGTATTTCCTTTTTTGATTTTAAACTAGATAATTATTTTATAAATATCAAATAATTTAGTTATTTGTAAAAAAAAAATTGATAGTTTTCCCAAGATGCTCATTTACATTGAAATTACCTCATTGATGGAACTCATACTTTAATATATACATTTAATAAGAATAGTTTAAGAGAAATTGCAAATTTGGGAGATAAAGTAAATTTAGGTCTTGTATTAAAACTAAAATAAATCCCTTAGCTTGAAAAAGTTAAATTAGGACAAGGATATCATCTTCATATATGCTTGGAAAAATCTGTATATGAGTCCAAGTAACAGAAAAAAATTTAAAAAATACCCCAAGATTCTAAAAATACTAAAAAAGGCCCTAAGGCCTTTTTTGGTATAAGTTCATTAAAACATTAACAACTATATCAGCTTCATTACAATTATATCAGCTTTGTTAACAACTAAATGTTTTAATGAATTTATACCAGAAAATGCCCTGAGACTTTTTTTAGTATTTTCAGAATTTTAAGCCTTTTTTGTATTTTTTTATGTTATTTGGGCCCCTATATAGATTTTCCCAATATGCTTCAGCATATTGTTCAGAGGGGTCAAGTGGTCAACGAAAAGGAATGCAATGCAATCGTTTTCTTTGGAGAGTGATGAGAATTATTTTCCCCAACATCCTATTTTCTCTCAATAACAAAAATAAGCATCTGAGACTGAATTTAACAATTTTCACTAATAAATTGTATCCTTTCTTTTTAGGGAAAAAAACAGTCTTTTTTTGTCCGTTGGAGCTATCATATTTTTACTCCATTTGTGCATTATATCTGATTCTTTGAGAGAATAAACATATAAAGATGGAAACACAAAGAAGGAATAAATAAATGATTGAATTGTGTTTAAAAATTCACAGGCCTAACTTGTTAAACTCAGATTTAACCCAAATACTAGCCTCAGACCCAATTACTAACTAATGGGCTTGGGCTTAGATATACAACATTCACCAACATTTATACCAAAAAAAAAAAAAAACATTCACCAACATTGCGCAACAGTTTCTGCCTCATTGGTCTGTCCTCATCTCCTATCCTCATTATAAGTCCAGCCGGTAAATATTTTTTGTCATAAATATAAGTTCATCTTGATAGTTTTTTTCAATTTTACCCCCACTGAATGACAGAAATAAGTGAGAGAAATTGTACATCTTTTTTCAATATAAATTTGGAAAAAACTGAAGACTTTTAGACATTAAATGTCCATTTCTTAAAATTCAGTTAAACTGGACTTATAATAAGGAGCTCAAACTGGTTCTTGTGCAGCGACGAGCTCCGCCATGGAATCAGCCACTTACTTGCATTAAGTTATGTGAATCAAAGGCCATATTTGATATTTCTACTTGTGTGTGGTTTCTTCCTTCAAAGAATCAGGTCTCTCAGGACTCGGCTCTCGACTCGAGTCATTCAAACTCAAGTACTTGGTTGAATTGTAATCCTCTGCATCTAGCAGCTCCTCAGAATATGTCCTTCTCAGTTTTGACTTCTGGCGCTCCATTATGAACTCCAATCCACCTTCTTCTCCTTTAAGAGTCTTCACAACCTGCACGCATATTCACATCAGAAAGCCTTGTTTGTAATCTGTACGAGTCATCCAAATAATTTTACACCTTCTAGAACTTGCCTCGCTCATATATGGTCTCTCACATGAAGACTGCTCTATACACAAGGAAGCCGTCATCATAACAACTTTCATCTGTTCTTCATCGTATGCATCACTCAGATAAGGGTCTACCAGCTCTTTGATTTTATCTACAGACAGCAAAGGTTTTGCCTGCAAAATAGTTTTAATTTGATATTTTTAATAGGAGGCTATTGGCTGTTCTCTCTGTTAATGTGGGGAAAGACTCAGACATACCCACATCACCAAACTTTTCTGACAGCTATCCAAAGCTTGTCTTCCTGTAATAAGCTCCAATAACAGCACTCCATAAGCAAAGACATCGGTCTTTTCATCTACTATACCATGCATGAAGAATTCGGGAGGAAGGTAACTGTTTCGACACAAAACACGATGGAACCAAAAGAAGAACTGTCAAGAAAATTCTTTTTGTTTACTATTATTAAGGACACTGAATCTTTGTGATGCTCTTGGATTATAAACAAACCCAAATGTGCCTTCAATTTTGTCCACAGTATGGTGAGACAACTGACCAGGTAACCACCTTGCAAGCCCAAAATCAGATACCTGGTGTCACATTAGATTTAAAAAGTTGGTAATACATGAAAAACACCCCATTGTTGAAAAATGAGACACATCATTACCTGAGGCTCAAAATCCTCAGACAGAAGAATATTGGCAGCCTTGATATCTCTGTGGATGATCCTTTTTTGACATCCCTCGTGCAGATATTGAAGGCCCACAGCAGTCCCTAGAGCAATCTTAAATCTGATGTTCCAGTCCAGTCTCTCTCGAGGCCCTAATCTCATGCAAGGGAAGAAACCAGAGTTTTATCTTTTGGAAACTTCTTGTTAGGTTCCTTCTATATATATATTCAAAGTTTTCAAGGTGGATAACAGACCATAAAGTACGCCTGCAAGGCTGCCGTGTGGAGATAACTGAAGAACAAGAAACATGCCCCCTTCCACACCATAACCAATCAATTTGGCAATATTGGGATGATCAACATGTACAATAATACCAAGTTCAGACAAGAAATCAGATGTCATTTCTTCTTGGGTTCCTCTTGTCAGCTTTTTGATGGCAACATATGTCCCATCTTCCATTTTTCCTTTGTAAACCTCAGCATAACCTCCCTTCCCAATCAACATATCTTCATAAGGGGAAAAAAACACAAGCTACATATCACCAAAGCAAGCAACAATATAATTGTGAAGTATATGAATTAACGGGGTTTTCTTTTAATGCTACATTAGTCATGTTAAGATATTATAACAGAACTATTAATGAGCCTTCGTAGCTTAAACATCTAAGTCCAGCTGATTTTTGATAAAATATCAAGCATAATGAGATTTTGTTCAGAATAGCTTAAGGCTATAGGTTGAACTGGTCCCTGACGACTAGAAAAGCAGTAGGCTTCAGATAAAGGATTCGATACCATCACTGAAGTTGTTGGTGGCAGCTTGGAGCTGTGCAAAAGAATAATGTTTCCATGAAGACTTGAAGGGAAAATTATTTCGATCTTTTGGATTTAAAGATGGGGTTGAATCTGGATGAAGTGATGGGGTTGAATCTGAAGAATGTAGACCAGGGATGATGTCTTCTTTGATCCGTTTAACTGTTTTTCGGGTGAGTTTGGGAATATTTTTAGGCGGATGATTGAAGCGCATGTAAGATCCTTTTTTCATGAAACGAATAATGCGCCACTGAGTATTATTTGTAGTATCTAGCGGGCATTCTGTGTCAGAAGTGCTGGCATTGGAAGAAGAAGCTTGAAAATTTAAAGTTCTACAGAAGTCCTCAGGCATGTATTCACTAGCAGGCCACTCGGATGTGCCTTTTTCTTTGGGGCATAAAGACTCCAAGTCTGAAATTGATTTTGATATTTAACATCATGGGTTAGTAAAATGGATAATCGTATTTAGATATTCAGAAAGAAGAATAGCAATGTACCCAATCCTCTCCAGGAACCATAAAGAACAGACCGAGCCCTTCTGCCTTTTGAAGAAGTCTTCTTCTCTTTTGAGTCCCCCTTTCCTAATTCAGCAGATTCAGCGCTGCCAATATCATCATCTTCCTCCTCAGCAAATAACAATGTAACAAAAATGAAGCCAAAAGGAAGAACTACCCCGTAAATACATCTCAGGGCTACACTGGCATATGGCTAACAAGAATAAACAGAGACTAAAGAAACACCATGTCCAGGCCAGCCTGCGTACACCGCAAGTTACCATATTTTCGGTTCAACCACCCGATACGCCGGATTACGGAATTCGACCAAAAAAATTGACAAACTAAGATTTGGGGATTTGTGGAAGCATGCACGTTATGAGAATTGGGGTTTGCAACAATAAAATATCAAACACAACAGCAAAGAACAAAATGCCATGAAATGAAACGAAGCTGAAAATCGTAACTCTAATAGAGAAAAACGGGAAGAAGGAAGGCAAATGCAGACATTACCTTGGGGAACGGCGATGATTGTCCATGGCGAAGCATAGGAAAGCTAAACAGAGAGGATCTCAGAGAACAGAGGAATGGAAAGGAAAGAGAGACTCAGAAACGGAAGTAGCGGCAGGCATTGATTTGTGTGTTGCCGCCTTAATAAAGCAACGACTTTTTTTTCATATTATTTATTGTTATTACCTTCACCGAGTTTTCTTGCTCATTTAACGCTTTGCTTTCTCTCCTCAAAATCCCATTCACTCGCTACTATACATTCTTTCCATTTTCCAATTAAATATCGTTTTTTTTTTTTAGTTCAAATCAATTACTAGCATGCATTAGCGGTCCATCGCCAAAAACCACCTGTTATAAACAGACAACTACAAGTCTCTGAAAATTTAATTTTATTAATCGCATCTCAATAATTTTTCATAATACAAAATCAATCTACCCTTTATTACAACTTCCAGTTCAATCTATATGATTAATTTAATATGGTGTAGCTATTTGGTCGGAACACTCGCAGGAAAGTTTTACTTGTCAACGTGACCGATTGAGTATGTCATCATTTTTTTGGGTGAAGTCATTAACCAATACTCCCTCCGGTTGTTATAAGGTACCAACTACTTTTTCTCATAAATCAAGAAATAGAAGTTAACTCATTAATTAGGTTCAAAATTAATAAATATTTGTAACTTCATCCCTATTTTAATGATGTAAATTTAAATGAGTTAGTTAAAAATGAGGGCATAATGGGAAAATAGTAATAAATGAGGTAGTTAAAGAAATTGGTGCCTTATAATATAATAAAAACCAAAAAATGTTGGTAGTTTGTGCCTTATAATAAGGATCAGAAGGAGTATTTACGAAGAGTGAAGAGAATGCTCACATTTTATTATTATCTTAGTACAACCTCCGTTTCATAGTAGAAGATTCACTTTCTGGAGTACAGAATACAGAATATACAGTGCATCTTCACCGAGAACTAGAAAAGCAATGGCCGCACAACAAAAGACATTCCTCATATTCAAATTTTCAAGCTTTATTGTTCAAAGAATAGTTCATCACACCACAATGAACACGTGATTTACAGTAGGGGGAAATGCTAAATTAGAGAGAGTACAGTAAACATCATCCCTTGTTACAAAATCTAAATCAAACGTCAATGAACATTTCGAGTGATCAATCCTTCAAATATAGCATAGAGGTCCTTGTTATCAGGACCAAATATATCATCAGCTTTTCGTAGGGTCTCCTGCAATTTTGCATAACAATATGGCCATATAACCAAAGTGAGGTTTGAATAGCTTAAAGACGACAACGCAACAGAGTGTGACATAGTTTTTTACCTCTTTGGTTTGCTTATGGGAATTCAGTTCCTTAACATTTGCTAGGAAGGCACCAAACTGCTCATAAGACAATCGGCTCCTGATAACCAACACAAAAGTGATCAATTGGATTGATACTCAAAGTTTGTTAACCATTATTAACAACACAGAAATTCAGATATTTGATAACCAGGGAATCCATTGTGGATCCTGCATAGATGCTTCCAAATTACAGGACCAGCAGTGTGCATGAATGCTTATGACTTCTATTTCTATGAGGGAGCACACAACTATACATGGTCAATGAGAAATCCGCCAACCAAGTTATTGTTTAGTAGATTTTTCAAGCTTGTGCGAACCATTAAGATGTACTCACCTGACTTGGCGAAAGAACTCCTTCCCGTCCACCCTCGTTCGTCCTACAACAAAAACATAAGAGTGTAACTGGAGAGTACATAGATTAAGCAACCCTTGCTACAACTGAAGCAAGGTCTAATAAATAAACACACAGAGTCGGAAAAACTACAGAACAGATTGAAACATTTCTAGAAGCAATGTGCTTGCACAGAGAAACCACTGCACAGAGCTGGAAAAACAAACCAGCTTGGGATGCTGTGTCAGAGCTAGAAAGTGGAGTTGAAAATGAAATTGAATGTCGCCTGGGAGACACAGGTTGAGATGTTCTTGTTGGTGATACTGACGCAGATAGACTTGGGGGAGAACCAGGAGGACTAATCCGAGGGGTGCTAGTTTGGGATGCCAAGAGGAGCCCGTGTGATACTCGAGGTCTAGTGGCTGCAACCACATGATACACATGCAAAATTATAAATGCTCAATCTTAAGGAATCCACACAGAAGTTGTTCTACAAGGTTGGTAACGATTGCATACCATCAGCGTCACGATCATCAGCCAATGAATATCCTGTATCAGTTCTCATTGAAGAAGTTCTTGAAGGTGGTAACGAGGCATCATCGTCTGCAATGAAATGAGAACTTTATCAAAAAACTAAAATGATAAAAAAAGGGCCCAGACAATACAACTTGGTGTCCAACTGTCCATGATTAGTTGAATATCTCAGCTTCACATTTTTGTTTCTTTTATTGACCTCTCCATTCAAACTCAAATTAAGGCCCGGAATTTTGAAACTGGTTCACTCAAAGATGAAGACAAAAAACATTAAAACTATATATCGACCATTCTAAGTAAATAATGATATCCGAATTCACCAACAAGAAATGCGAGAGTACCTCCAGTCTGTGACAAGGAAGTCAGACTATTTTGACTCTGTATTTTAGCAACAATATCCGATGCTCCTCCCTACGGCAAACAGCAGGACAAGCCATAAGTACTATACATCGCCGACATTAGAGAAACGCAATAAGAAACAAAATTCAGCTATCTGTGAACTCTAAAAATCACAGAAATAACATTATTTAGCTAACAACAACTTTACCGAATTATCTTCATCCTCTTGAAGCGATTGCATAAGCGTCCTTCTGAAAACTTCCAACTGCATGCATTTACAATAAGACTTCATAAGTCCACCAATCACCCACATTCTATATGTTGAGACGTCTTACAACAAAAGTATTCAACTACCCCTTCCCATTTCATTCAAAACCTCACAGAAACAACAGGCTACGCAATTTCTGAATTACCAGAAAGGGCAACAGATTTACTAAATCAAGCAGATTAGAGGTTAGAAAAATGACACCCAATTTCGAAGCCACAAGTTACAATCAGGATTCAGAAATCGAATTCCATAACAGGGCTAAGCAAATGGGCACCTTGGAGACATCTCGATTGAGTTTCCTCACGGTATTGGAAAGCAAAGCATTCTCCTTAAGCAAGCTCTCCTACACCAAAAAAGAGGCACAGATTAGATTTAAAAAGAACCAATTCAATTGGGGCGTCTTGGGAGAAGAAAAAAAACCCGGTTCGGGGCGGGGGACCTTATCTTGGTCGGCTTGGACGAGATTATCAGCGGTTTGGGAGAGGGAGGCGTCGAGGGATTCGACCTGAGAGTGAAGGTCGGCGATGAGGGAATCTTTCTCGGCGAGCTTGGCGCGAAGGTCGGAGGCTTCTGCTTCGAGGGCGTTGACACGCGTGGAGAGAGCAATGGAAGTAATCTTGCGGGCCACGTCAAGCTGCTCGAAAGGATCCGATGGCAGAGCTCGCAGCACCTCCTCGGGAAGATCGAAATTGGAAACACCACCCGATTCCGTTTCGTCCGACAACATTTTTTTCGTCGAACCAAGCACCTCACTCCCACTTTTTCTGTTAACTTGTAGCTATTGTTCTTTTCTTGCACTTATAAGATTAAGGAAACTGTTCTCATTTCATTCCCTTCTTCTTCTTCACGAAAGTCCTGTGCTTTTGTTTTTATGTAACAGTGGAAAGAGTCTGATAAGGATTCGGTGTCAACAAGGGAATTTCACAGCTAGTTTCAATTGTGTCTGTCCCATCCCAAAAGATGAGGGTGGTGGGCAAGATTTGTGGTTGCAGAATGGATAGAACCCTTAGAGCATAAGACAAAACAGACTCGTGGATTGTTATTTATTTGTGACTCCGATCGTTATCTCATATCATACACACACAAACACGTATACTAAGAGTAATATTCAACATAAAGGCATGTTTGCTTTGACAATAGAATGGGTGTTGGACCTTAGGTGGTACTGAAGGGATCACTTTTTGCTTCTAATTGATCTTATATATTCCCGACTGATTAAAGTCGATGACAAATGTTGAACATGGTGGTTGTCTTTTGAGTGCTCTTTTAAGTGCTTCGCTCTTGTCCTTGACTTTTCGTGGACTGAATAAGAAGCTCACACTATATGGTTTATTGTAAATGTATAAATGTGCTGTACCTACCTGTTGGGAATTGGAAGAGCAAAACGGTGGTAATAGAATAGTTTATATATATTCCAGTAAAAAAAAATACCTCATTGCTTCTTATATATATATAAGATCATTTTTTTTAATGGCTTGTCTCAATTTATAAGATTCTATTTGATTTTGTCTCAATACTAAATACATTTTTTTCTCATTCTCTCACACCATTTATTTACTATACATTCTTTTTCTTTTTCTTTTCTCACCATTACTCTCGTTCATAAACTTAGGGGAAAAAAATAATATTTCCTACCTATTTATTAATTTTAACTGTTTTCTAAAATTTCACGATTTTATTAAAAGAATCTTGTATATAACGGTGGTGGGAGTAATAATAGTTTAGATTTACCACCCCACCCTCACACATATTGGTGGCAAGTGTGCGTGTGAGTGTGGATAAATACCACATTTCACCGTTTGAATGGCGCGCATGTTGGGAAGTTTTTTCATTTAGGCTAAAGTATACTTTTAGTCCTTTAAGTTTATAGTGAGTATACTTTTGATCCCTTAACTTTATAAAATATACTTTTAGTCCTATAATTCTAACACCGTTAATTTTGTTAACGGAAAATGCAAATTCAAGAAATAATGGTATAAATTTAAGTGATGACTATGTAATTAAATGTTATTAAGAATATGGGTAAATTGAAGAATATATAAAATGTGTGTAATTAAATTTTATTAGTCATCACTTGAGTTCGTTGCGTTAACATTTTCCGTTAGCAACATTAACAATGTTAGAATTTTAAAACCAAAAGTATACTTTATAAAATTAAAGGACCAAAAGTATACCTTACGTAAAACTTACTTTAATCTTTTATTAAATAGTAGTCGAATAAAAATATAAGCTATCGGCTTATTATTGGACATTGCTTTTTCAATCAAAGTGCTGTGTTCCGCTCAATGAGGCTCGGCCGGATCCATCATCTAACTTTTATTGGAAACTATTAAAGCTCCATCCAATAGACTTGGGACCCAAAAGAAGTATTGGGCCTTCTTAGGGGGTTAGAGCGGGTGGCCCATGTCTAGCCCAATAAGATGCATAAGAAACATCCTTCGTTTTTTTGGAAAAAAAAAAAAAGAAGAAAGAAAGAAAGAAAGTAGACATCTGAGTCAACAAGAACTCGTCTAATTGGCGCGAATTTAACTTAACTCACGATGTGATTTATTCAAATTTCACTGCTAATATGATATTTTTATTGATGAGCGATCAATCAATAGTTAAGAGATTATTATCTTTAATTTAAATTTTGTACCTATTAAAATAATTTTTTAAAAAATAAAGATTAAAAATTTTAAATTTAAGCCGTCTAGATTATATTTGGATGGTCTAGATATTCTATGTCAGGTTGGGAAGCTCCTGATTTTACTACCCCATCGTAGTAAATAGCAGCCCCCAAACAATACCTCAAACACAATATCATAACAAAGTAAACATGGCTTCATCATCATCCCCTTCCTCTAACTCCAGAACCACATCCGGAAATGCATTTAACGCACTAGGTGACCTCATCAGGTTCCTCCCCACCAGCACCGTCTTCCTCTTCCAGCTCCTCCACCCCTTCACCACCAACAAGATAATCACCGCCGGGCTCTTCATCACCTGCGCCTTCTACTGCTGCTTCTCCTATTTCACAGACAGCTACACCGACTCCGACCAACAACGCCACTACGCCATCGTCACCACCAAGGGACTCTGGCCGGCGCCGACCTCGGAAATGGTTGACATGTCCAAGTACAAGCTTGGGTTCGGCGACTTTGCTCATGCTTTGTTTGGATTGCTCGTTTTCTCTGTGCTGGCGCTCTTGGACACCAACAGCGTCCGTTGCTTCTACCCCGAGTTTGAGTCGACAGCGGAGATTCTGATTAAGGTTCTGCCACTGGGGCTCACGGTGGTTTCCGGCCCATTCTTGATGTTGTTCCCTGATACTCGCCATAGAATTGGGTTCCCCCTTTCATCTAGTGACGAGAATAACAACAACCAGCAGCGTAGGCCTACGACTATTATTACGAGGTTTTGGGAGGCTACGTACAATACACGTCATTCTCCTGAGGACCTAGCTCATTCTCCTCAAGAGCAAGAGCGTTTACTTCAGCACTAATAACTTTTAACTGACAAAAGATAGAATGGAATATAAATGGACCTAAACTAAAATGTAAAACACTATTACCTATATGCCATTAATTAGGGACGGACCTTGGAAAAAGTATTTGAGAGGCCAAAACTGCCCTCGAATTTTTTTTTTTAAGGAAAGTTTTAAATGCATTAAAAATAAAAGAATATAAATAAGAAAAGAATATCAAATGTACAAGAAAAGAAAAAATATTCAGATTTATAGAAGTTATGTTACCTTCCTCTATGTGATCAGTAGCTTTCCTCTTGAAAAATGAATCAATTGTCTTGTTCTTTATCATTGAGCTATTCTTAGATTTTATCACTTTCCAAATAACCTATAAACAATTTAAACAATATAATTAACTACTATTATACTAAATATAAATATTAAAAAAACTCATCTTTTAACATTTTTCATATTAAAATGTATTAAGATCTGTATGGTGTTTTCTATTATTTACCACTAATATGTATGGTGTTTTATCTTCTTTCAATATGAGCCACGTTGCTTTGAAAGGATCAATACTTTCAATGCTTTAACTTAATAGAGGTTGTGTCCTGTACGTATGAGCAAGTGAGGAGGAAGGGAATAGGAAGCCAATCTTTTATATAATTAGTTTGGGGGCTGATGCATTATTTCTATTAAATTAAGAAAAAAAAAGCACTTTTTTTTTTTTGCGGCCGTCTCTTACAAGGTCCATTCTTGCTATTAATTAACTAACTAAATGTTCTAATGCAATTGACTCTAAAACCTATATGAAAATGAGACTGATCTATATGTGTTTGAATGTAATTTTTGGGGGGTTTTTCTTATGAGAGAAGAATTGAAATCCTAATAAAAAGATTGATTAAAAGCAAGTAAAATAATAATGATCTAGTTTAGTTATGATAATGAAGGGGACAACTTAGAATTCACATGGAGTTAACTTTGTTAGCCTAAATTAATTGATTAGACCAAAGGGAGGTTAATGAGTTCAATTTTAGAACAAAAGTCACCTCCTACCATTATATTACTGTTCACTGTGATGAGAGAGAAAGAGATGAAGTGAACAGTAACATAACGGTGGGATGTGACTTTTACTAAAAAATGATGACCCCGTGTATATTTTTGCTTCAAAAAAAAGCACATGGTGCTGGACGCTCATGGAAAAAAAAGCTTATATGTATTTTTGCACCTTAACCCTATTTACAACATCAATTTTTTCCTACCGAACTTCTGAAAAAGTCAAATAAAAAATAAGTCACCATTCCTGACGCTAATCTAAAGAGACCCATTCGCATTGGTGGCAAGTGTGTGTGACGTGAGTATGGATAAATACCAAATTTCACCGTTTGAATGGCGCGCATGTTGGGAAGTTTTTTTATTTGATCCTGGTCGATAAAATATAAGCCGTAGGCTTATTATTGGACATTGCTTTTTCACTCAAGTGCTGTGCCCCGCCTAATGAGGCTCGGCCGGATCAATCATCTAACTTTTACTGGAAACTATTAAAGCTCCATCCAATACGCTTGGGCTCATTAAAATTCTGGGACCCAAAAGAAGCATTGGGCCTTCTTAGGGGATTAGACTGGGTGGCCCATGTGTAGCCCAATAAGATGGATAAGAAACATCCTTCGTTTTCTTTAACAGAAAGTAGACATTTGAGTCAACAAGAACGGATTCGGCTTACCTCCGCTACTCAAATCCGTCCGCTGCCTAATAACGCGTCAAATTGTGAAGCTCTTGTCTTTTTTTAAACAATATTTTAGAATACTTACCGGTCCTAAAAAGATACTTCAGGATACTGATTGATGTTAGAAAAATATCTCATGATCGTGAAAAAGAAAAATTTAGAGACTAACTAGAACTAAAAAAATATTTTAGGATACTGGTTATTTAAAAAGATATTTTAGCTATACTGACTATTATTGAAAAAATACTATCTTAAAAAATTATTTAAGGATCTTTGAAAAATATTTTAGGGTATTGATTTATACTAAGATAATACTTTAGGATACTGACTGATACTAAAAAAAATATTTTAGGATCTTGAAAAAATATTTAAGGGTGCTCACTGATATTAAAAATATAGTTTAAGATATTCTTTCAAGATCATAAAATATTTTTTCACGATCATGAAATATTTTTTCAACACCGGTCAGTATCCTGAAGTATCTTTTTAGAACTGGTCCGTACCCTAAGATGTTATTCTTTTAAAAAAAGATCCAGAAGCTTCACAATTTCTGCGCCAAAACGACGCAGTATTAGGCAGCAGACGCAACGGAAAGATTTGAGTAGCAAGGTAAGCCGAATCCAATAAGAACAGGTCTAATTGGTGAGAATTTAACTTAACTCACGATGTCGTTTATTCAAATTTCTCTGTTGATATGATAATTTCATTGATGAGCAATCAATCAATATATCTTTGTAGATATTTTTTGAGCCTATAAGTGTATATATTATTACTCTACTAAGCCCTAATCCAACTTACCTAGACTCTTTTTTTTTTATTATTTTTATTTAGAATAGCAAGTTAATGCTTGTAGGAGTGCAGGATGGAATCTGCTCCCAGTCACCATATTGGGGATACCTATGTCACTAAGCCAGCAAACCTTGGCCCTAAACTCTTTTTAATCGAGAAGTGGAGAATGGATACTTGAATAAGTGTATGTTTGGATTGAATTTTGAAGAATATCACTCTCTGATATTATTTATATGTCAATTTTAAATCAAAACTTTGATCCTTTATGAGTTCAGATTTAGAGTGATAAAAACAATTTTTACAATTTTACCCTTGTTAATTACAATAAAAAAAATAATTTATTTATGTTGACTCTTGAGTCTTGAAACCAATCATAAATGAGAGCAAAATTTAAAATTTAATTCATAATTAATGTATCAACTAACTCTTGTTGGTATATGAGAATTAGTTAATTTTGACTTATAAATAATATTATGGTGGTAGTTTTTACGATTTACGAGATAAATATGTACTTTCTCTTATCATTGTAATAATGCATCAACTAACAATTCTCACATACCAATAAAGATAAAGATATACCAATAAAGATAAAGATAGTTAAAGTCAATAAAGTTGTCATTTAAAAAAAAGTCATTTCCTCATTATAGATTCATTACCCTCTTGACGAGGTTACCATCACATCACAAAACTTTAGGTTTTGTTTGGTTCCCTGGAGGGGAGGGGGAGGGGGAGGGGGAGATTTTAATGGAGGGGAGGGGAGGAGATAGAAGGGATTTTAATATTACCTTATTTGGATTGATCAGAAGGAAGGAGAAGGAAAATATTTTAATGTTACCCTGTTTGGTTTAGGAAGGAAGGGGAGGGGAATTTTTTTGACATTGACAATTTTACCCTTATATTATAAGAGGGATTTTAATGTTAACGTGTTTGGTTCAGGAGGGGAGGGAAGGAAAATAATCTTCACATAAACAATTTTACTTATGTTATAAGTGGTTTTTCCAAAATTTTATTAAATGTACAATAACGTTCGATTATAAGTAATATTTTTATGCCTTAAAAACATATCCGGCTTTATCACCTCAAAGCATAAAAATAACACATGACTTTTTTTAAAGAGGTAAAAAATGTTACAATCGCTGATTTAATCTTAAATGTATTATAGGTTAAAGTACAACATGATAATATATAACATACAATTACAAGATAATCAAATGTAAAGATAATAAAACCAAATATTGTTATTTGCCAAAATAAATTCTTAATATCAAAATATAAATAGTGGCGTCAAATTCCATCACAGTTAAAATGCAAGGCAGATAACTTTTCATTAATACAACGCACAAAAATACAATACCCAATGATTAATCCGTTGCAAACAAAAGCAGCAAATTACGTAATAGTTCAAACGAATCCATAAATTAAGTAAAAGTAATAACTACAAAAGAAAATGCATTCTCTTCATTCACTCATCTAGTTCCAAGTTCCAACAACTCTTGATAGGGACAAACCAAAGAAATTATAATAAAGAAAATGTAAACCATAGAATTGACTGATCACACGCAGCAACTGAACAAACAAACCTTAGAAGGATACTGAGCAGGCACATTAAATATGCATACAGATTAGTTCGAGGTACGGCTTTTCTTTTTGAGATTTTCTTATTCCCCCTATGTGGTTTTTCGTTTTGTTCATTCTCTGGGAATCTCCTGAAACTCTTATAAATGACTAAGAAACAGTAGCTAAGAATTGGAACGAATTTCAAATTGTTTCGGTCTGATATGTTCATTTCTTCCTTTGTAGGATCAGTAACTTGCCAAATCATCTTATGCTAACAATGTCAAACACATCTAACAATCTCATGAATATCTAAATATGGTCAAGGACTTCAACGAGTCTGCATGAATTGGAAAGTTCTGTTTTAGTAGTCGTTTCATTTGACAGCTTGATTAATATCCATGGTTCTGTATATATAATTAGAGCATCATAAAAAGGCAAGTGCTCCTTCTGATTTACATTCTGGATCTTATGTTTTGCATATCCCGTGCTCCGTTTCTCTATTTTTTTTTTTAAAAAAAATCAAGTCAGATGTGGTCATACATTATGAAGCATATTAATATAAATGTAATGCTTTGCTTTCTTTGGTGCAATTCTGTTTTTGTATGCATCGTTTTCTCTGTTTCAGCGTTCCTATTATCAAATCTGATGTGATCTCCTTTGGGAGCTTTTTGAAGCTATGCTTTATTTCGAGCAAAGCTTCTGGAAATTAGGTTGAGCCGTGTTAGTTGATCCAAAAAGTCAACTTGCTCTCCTCGGGGTAGCACTTTTTTTGTCTGTCAGAACACACGTAAATACGGATCGCCGCGCCTTCACTGGATCATAAAATCGATCCTCTCCGCCGGCACGCCCAAACTGTATTCCAGTACTCAACATTCTGATACTCGATAGAATTTTTTTATATAAAAAAATACCAACAAGACCAGATTTGGGAACTAAGCAGAAAAGAAAAACCAGAAGCTTCTGTCCTAATCCAAGAAACAACAAATATATAGTCAACGATATAAGGATTGAGTTTTGTTGATGAGATTGAACAAGTTTTTATCTATGGCGACCAATTCAACCGGAGCAACAAAGAACTAAATGATCTATAATGTGGAAGGGGTTTCCGGCGAAGAGAAAAGGGTACAAATAGAATAGGGTTCGCAACTTTGGCACCAGTGCATCGAGTTAATAGAAAAAGGTATAGGATATCTTTGAAATAATAGAAAAAGTATAAGGGTATTTTAGTCCACTGGGACACCAATTTTTATAATCCCTCCGAATCCGTCCAATTTAGGAGGGGAGGCTTTTGAGGTGAGAGGGAGGAAAATTTTAAAAAATTTCATCTCCCCTCCTAAAAAATATGATAAGCCAAATAATGGGAGGAGACTAAAATCCTTCCATCCTCCTCCCTTCCCCTCCAATCCCCTCAAACCAAACAGACCCTTATTCATCACTCTAAATTTTCCTTGCCCTATTTTATTTCCTCTTGTCGCATTATTTTTTCAAAGACCAGAAATCTGCCATTGAATTCAAATTCACACTTTAACTAGTCATGCAAAAAAAAAAAAAAAAAAAAATCCTCTTTTATAGTATCTCATACATTTATTTCGTACGACTCAAATCACTTAAAAATGAGTTTATCCAAACAAAAAAAAAACAATGATGAAAGAATAGCCTACAGCAAATTATTATTTTATTTTTTTTGGCCATCAAAGGAACTAGTAATATTAAAGTCAAATAAGTTATAAAGTCTCTCATAAGTAGGAATAAAACAAACAAGAACAAATGAATAGAAAGTGGACACAAACCTAGCTAACAAATTAAGGAAACAGGTATATAAAAGATCTTTGTTACAACAATAATTTAAGAATATAGCTAAAACATCTTCCATACCATACATCAAATAGGCCTACAACGGACCAAACGCTAGTATAACGCAGTGGTATGACGCTAAGTTATCCAACCTTTATATCAGGGTTGAACCTTGCTCGGACCATTGGCCCTTTTTTTTAAAAAAAAAAAAGGCCTAGAGGTGGCAATATCCTAACTAACGGGCAAGACCCTTCCAATGAAGTTTGGGCAATCCATCTGACAACCAAATCTGCTTTCATGGAAACACAATGGTTTCTAACCAGATTCCTTGAAACAAGAAAACACTCAAGGAGAACAATATCATTATATAAGAGAACGCACAATCAAAGAGACAATAGGTCAAAGAAACACTACTCAAACTAATTTATAATTTTTCTCAAAACTAATTTTTTCCATTTATAAACTAAGGGTTTAATGCTTCTGCTTTTGAGGCATAAATGGACCCTACTCACTTCTATGTGAGTGCAATAGAAAAAATGTTTCTACCTCAAAGACAGAAACATTAAACCCATAAACTAATATGTAATCTAATTATACATAACACACATTATGATGATTTTTTCATTCAGTTCACTAATCTCTTCATAATAAAAAAAAATCAATTAACTCTTATAATAAAAATTGAAATCAGCATCTTTACTAAAACCATGGATCTCGTACTAAAGTTGTAAGAGTGGTGAAATTAAATAAATTGAGCTCATCATAGGATTTTTTTTTTTTTTTATATAAGAAAAATTTTAGGAGAGGGTTGGGTTCACCCACAATTTAAAGGCAGGGCGAAATCTCCCTTCTTCATAGGTGATACCAATGTTGGATAAGATGAGCCGTCTATTACCCTCAAGCATTTAGTTAAGCACTCAGAAGTTAGGATATCTCCCCAGCGCCTTCACCAACTCCAGAATCGAATCCTTTCCCTTTTGAAGAGATTATCCAACATCTCAGTTAAACCCAAGCACAAAGGGTTAATCGGTAGGAAATTGATTGCGAGAAAAGGGTCAAGAAAGGCAGCTGGCCAAGTCCAAATGGCCAGTCGTTGAATAAGCAAAAAAACAAACGCTTTCTATGCGTAAGACCACACCACAACATTTCTTTCTTAATTTTATTTATTTATTTATTTCTGTAAAGATGATTCGAAAGAAACAGGTTGCTTCATCATTCAACTACACCCCGATTCTTTCCTATCGTCTTTCCTTTTTCTTTTTCTTTTTTTCTCCCCCTCAGGTCACAGATTCAGTTGCAGAGTCACATTTTAAATTGTGTTTTCTTTATAGGAAGATGTTCCCACTTCACCTTCTCAAAGTATAATTCTCTGTTTTGGCTTTTCTTACCAAAAAGCATGTATAAATGATATTCTCATTTGTACTAAATATATGATAAAATTAATTTTTATAGATCAAAAATACTAATTAAATTATTTTAGAGTATTTTTATTTTTTCTTAAAAATAATTATTTTAATTAATTAAATAATATATAATTTAAAGACATATAATATATTATTATTAAATAATTTATTTATATTTTTTAATCTTTCAAAAAAAAATTAACTATGTCATATAAAAGAAAATACTTTGTTATTTAAAATAAAATAAAACCTGTAAGGTTGGAAGCCGAATTCCACCCCACACTTTTGCAAAAGCATCTGATATTTCTTTTTACTTTTTTTTTTTCTTTTCTCAGTGGGAAATCATTCGACTCTTTGGTGGGGCCTACACTTGAATTATTCGGTCCGCTCATATTTTCTTTTTATCACATCAATAGCCAACTCTCTGGTTGTACAATGACAAAATTACCCTTCTCCGGAGTCAGAATTATTATGATGAATTATAATGCAGACTCAGACATCCACAATTGGGGAGCGTGAATGTCAATTTTGACCTCGCCTTTTTTGCAAAATTACCCTTCTTCGTGTTAGTTATGGCCTCATATATTTTAGAAAGCAAGATCGCCTTTTTTATTTTATGAATTATTTAATATTTTTGATAAGTAATAAAATATGTGTAAGTGGAGAATGATGGTGACTTTCAAGGGAAACAACAGGAAACAAGGAAACAGCTTAGGAATTAGGAGGCTGTTCATGTACACAAATTTTTTATTTTTAATTACGAGGCCATGTGAGCTGCAAAATTATTTAACTCTTATTTTGGCCCACGTAGTTTATTAATATGCAAGATTAATTATATGGTGGATCGGTTAATTATTATTAAGCACATCATGTTTTCAATTATTAAGCTGCCCTCTACACCTTAACCTCAGAAAAAAAAATATTATTTTAGTGTTGAAATTATCATATAAAAATTCGATTAGATAACACCTGAGGTAAAATTATTGTTGATTTTAGTGTTGAAATTGTCAAAATTAGGTTGATGAGCCAACGAATGGCTACAAATATACACTTATATGAAAATATGAGTTTTTATAATGGTCCGTTTGCGCAAAAAGAAAGCTCCTTATACTACCCTGTCTTAAATATAAAATATGTTTAATTTTTATTGAGAAATTTAAAAAATTAAAAAAGTTATTTATGAGTTTACATACTAAGTTTACCATTTTTATGTTTCTAACTTACAAAATTGTGTGAACTTGCTCTTAAAGTCATGTTAACCTTTTCAGTTCCATCATGCTTAATGACTTTATATTTGAATTTTATAGAAATTTTTTTGTGAAGTATGATAAATCATGGGTGTTGATTGACTTAATTTCAATTAGGAGCTGGCTTCTATCCTTTGCACTTTAAATCCGCTGTCGTTCTCTGCAGTAAAATGGCGCCGTTTTCGCCTAAAATGAAGCTAGTGCCTTTTCTTTTTAAAAAAAAAAAAAAATTGGGTGCTGAGTAGTATTAAAAAGATACTTTATGATATTAAGTGGCATTGAGAAATACATCATGATTTTGAAAAATTATTTTAGGATATTGAAAAAAATATTTCAGAGTACTAACTGATATTGAAAAAATAATTTATGATTTTGAAAAATATTATAGGATACTGACTGGTACTAAAAATATTCTTTAGGATATTTTTTCAAGAACCTAAAATAATTTTAGGATCTTCAAAAAATATTTCATGGTACTAACTGATACTAAAAGGATACTTCAGAATATTCATCGGTATTGAAAAAATTGTTCATGATCTTGAAAAATTATTTTAGAGCACTAATTGGTACTAAAAATATTCTATAGGATATTTTTTCAAGATCTTAAAATAATTTCTTAAGAACATGAAATATTTTTTTAATATCATTCAATATCATAAAGTGTGTTTTTACTATCTTTCACTATCCTTAAATATATATATATATTTTTTTTAAAAAAAGGAACTAGTAACTTTTCAAGATGATGTGTTATTTTTTCGGTACCAGTCAATATTCTAAAATATCTTTTTTAGTACCAGTCAGTACCTTAAAACATTTTATTTAAGATCACAATGTATTTTCAGAGTCATTTAATATCCTAAAATATCGTTTTAATATTAGTTAATACTTAATACCATGACCTTTTTTTTTCTTTTAAAAAAATAAGGCACCAGCTTGTTTTTAAGGCCAGAACGGCAAACGGCAGCGGATTTAACGTGTAAAGGATAGAAGCCAGCGTCTTTGCAATATATATAAATCAAATTAGATCATTTTTATATTTTAATTAATTAATTATACATTATTAATAGTTATTTAATGATAGAAGTAAATAATTCTTACAAACTTGAAATTTGAGTTCCCTTAATTGTCACGAGTTTATTCACCCTCTCCAAAACAAACAATCCTATAATAATAAAAAAAAAATGTTACATTCAAAGATTAGGTAGAAGGTGTAAAGTATACGAACGTTGGCGGTGCTGGCAAGCCAAAAGCAGTGAACCAAAATCACCTAATGGAAAAGTAGCTATCCCATTCCCAACTTATACATTTTCCCCCACCAGCACGTTAAATCATTTATCGATGATTTCATTTAATCTTAATCAAACATGTATGTATGGAGTAATATTTATGTCAATCCATTTATGAAGGGAAAATTCCATTTAAAAAACACTTTAATTTTGTAAAATTCCCCGAAGCCCACTAAATTTTGTTAAAAAACGAAGAAAGTATATAGGATAATGACGGATATACAAATTTGGATGAATTTATCTTTATTTTTTAAATAAATAAATAAATAATGACCCTCATATACAAATTCGAATGGATTTACCTTTATTTTTTAAATAAATAAATAAAAAATGACCCTCACCTTTATGGGATAGAATCTGGCGAGGTTTTTTTTTTTTAGGTTGAATCTTTTTAAATATATATATATATATATATATATATATATATATATTCAATGAAAGTAAGAATGCCAAGTTCAAACCTATCCCACCCCAGCTTCATCGGGTCAATTGGCTCAACCACTAGACCACTTGGTTCCTTAAACACACACACACACTAAAAAATATATATATTCTTCTTAAAAAAAAAAATTCATTAAGAAACACTCTTGCACATTCTATTACTGAATTTGTAAGTCTCTTTAACAAAATTGTTATTCTCATTATAAATTTTGGCTCAGATTTTGTTCAATCTTGTGGATCCAATTATGTGTGTGTATTATATAGGTGTGTGTATTATATAATATATAAATATAAATATAAATATGATATATTATATGGATATATATAAAATGAGATTCACACGGCTAAATAAAATCTAAGCATTTTGAAGAAAATTTATAATGTGAATAACAAGTTTAATAATGAGATTTACAAGTTCAATAATAGTAATTACCAATTCATTAATGATATTTATAAGTTCCGTGATGGTAATTATTAGTATTTTCGTCAAGTTTTCCATAAGTGTCTCTCATGGAATAATAAATAAGAGTCAATTATAACAAATCTTGTAATAAGAATTACCAATTTATTAATAATATTTACAAGTTTCGTAGTGGCATTTACCAATGCTTTTGTCAGGTTTCTCACAATGTTTCTTCAAATTTTAAATGTAATGATCACAAGTCAAATTGTAATAACATATATTCAATCAATAAAGAACAATTCTTCAAATTTTAATTGCAATGATCACAAGTCAAATTGTAGTCACAAATATTCAATTAATAAAAAACAATTATAGTCATAGGCATAATCCAATGATCATTAATGGGGTGCGTGTGTAATGGGATTCACAAGTTTAAACAAAATCTGAACCCTATGATCAAAATTTGTAATGAAAATAATAAGTTCATTAATAAGATTTATAAGTTCAACAGTGAAATTTATAATAGTGTTTTTTGATAGAAAAAATGTTAAGAAGAATATATATATTTCTTAATGCATATATATATCAAAGAAATCAAGGGGGCCACTTGGCTTCCATAAAGGTGGGGTGGGTTCGAATTCTACTTTCTCACTTTCATAGATTTAACACCCTCAAAAAAAAAAACCTCGTTAGGTCTCAGGTTGCAGGTGATTGCAAGTCGTCCGACGGTCAGCCATCACGATCCTCCAATGAGGGTCATATTTCTTTTTTTTTTTTTAATTTATTTAAAAACTAAAGATAAAAAATAAATTCACCTAAATTTACATATCCCTTGTTACCCCATATTTCTTCCTAATCTGAGTTTCTAAATTTTACAAATTCAAATAGAATTTTACTTTTACGGAATGTCTATCAATTCTAATAGAAAAAACTCACGAGATTGACCCAGAACCTTGCAGTCAAAACCTCATCTGGACCCACCAAGGAAAAGAAGACCCTCAAAACGACAACTAACCCCAGAACATTTGAAGGTGTTAGCTTACGACCCACAAAAAGTCAAAAACAGAAGTGCATTAGTGATCGGTGATGAGACCGATGAGTGTATGAGGCATCACAGAAGCTGACGCCGTTATAACAGACATGGGACACTCCCTTCCAGGAAAAAGCCAAGTGGACCAGGTCAGGTCATCCGGACACGTGTCCCCTACTCACAGAGACCGAGCCTGCCTGTCTGTCACCATTTCTCTTTCCGTAGCTAATGTCTGTCTTCACGCGTCAATCCAACGACCCCCACCCGACTCCGCTTTGTCTCTTTCCTCTTCTCCTATATATGACCCTCCCCACCATTCTCATCCACCATCTTAGCTTTACATAAGCCATCTTCTCACCACGTCTGTTTAGCCACACCACCTCCTCCTTCTTTTCCTTTGTGAGGAGGAGAAGAAGAAAGGGCCCCTCCTATGAACCAGGGCTAGACCTTCACGAAGAAGAAGCAAATTCTGAGACTTTCATTTTCTGTTTATCTTTTTCTTACCATATCAAACTAGATCTGCGCGTGCGCTTATATTCAGATCTGAGGATCGTCCTAATTTCGTCTTTTCTTTTAATTAAAAAACTTACCTGTCATGGCGACGGAGGTTTTGCGGCCTCAGGACTGCTTGGTTGGACGGATTAGGGTTCCTCCAGCCGTGTTTTCCAGGCGGAGGAGTTACGGAGGTTACTGTAATTACAGTAACTACGTATCAAATCCCAGATCTTCCAGGAAACCATCGACCAGACCTGAGAGGCAGGAGCAGAAGAAGCGGGTGGTTGTTTCGAGCCAGTCGGTGTCGGAACCGTCGGTTTCAAAGAAACCAAGCTCCGATGACTCGAAGATGGGAAAAAGAAGCGGTTTGGTGATGGAGAAGGTGGCGATTCTCAGGAGAGGACAATCCTTAGATTCAATGATTAAGAGTGGGACTTTGAAGACGGAAAGCGAGGACGTGGTCGTTTGTGGGACGCAGAGATTGGGTCCGGATCCAGAAATGGTTTCGAAGCAGATCCGTATCATGAAGAGCGGCGACATGTACGCGGGATCGGCGTTTGCGGTGTCTCCGTCGCCGAGTGCGCTTCCTCTTCCATCATTTTCAAAGAAGAAGCAGTGCTCAGCGGCCGTTGACGACTCTGCAACGCGAGATCTGAGGCGTCTCCTCCGACTCGGATGATACGGAACGGGTCGGTTATCGGGTTGAATGACCCGAAAAGAACAATTAATAATTCTCCCTTCTGATTTGCCTCTCTCCCATCATCATCATCTTCTTCTTCTTCATCAAGTCCAGAGATTCCAGCGTCGTCTTCACTACGGCCTACGTCCCTCCCAGATTGAAGGTTTGATCCGACTGTGATTTTTTTTATAACGGAAGGACAGATCTGAAGTTGGGAAAAGAAGTAGGGGCGAAATGTGAACAAGTTTAGAAGTAGCTGTTCTTGTATTATTATCAATATCATCACCTATCAGATGCCTATTATGTATCTTGTACGGTTGGTTAGTCGTGGTAATTTAGGTTAAATCTACGATAGAACGAGGAAAAAGACGAAAAAATATAGAGGAAAAAAAAGAGGGAGAGGAAATGAAGGGGTTGATTTGTAAAATTAAGGAGATAATAGGTTTGGTTAGCAACTGGGCTTAAAGTACAGGTGGGGAGTAATCTATTTTCTTTATAATTTACTGTGCTGTGTCTGCCAATGCGTTGTAACTTTTGTTTGTGAAGATAAAAGAATAATTTTAGGGAGATATATGCAGAATTCAAGTTTTTCCAGATCATCTTAATTAAATTTGTGGAACTTTGTCTGAATAAGAAAATTTTATCTGTTTTCAAAGAAGATCATTTATGGCATTACTTTATCTTGTTTGAGGGATGAGACTCGAGAGAAACCCAATGATTATTTTAATTTCTTTTTATGGAATGCGTGTAAGAAAAAAATTCGTTTTAGGTTTTTCTCTTTTCAAGAAGTATTTTTGGGTTTTTTAACCTTATACCATTATGCCCAACTAATTTAAGGTATGATATTTGTTGCAGTTGTAAATTTACCAGAGGCGATAATGGTAATGATGCTTGGCCTCTAGAATCGACTAATAATTCTCCTTTCTTTAAAAAAATTTTTGAGTAGCTAACAAAAGTTGGTTGTAGAAAAAGATTTCTGTAATCCATAACTTGTTATAGAATACTTTACTCTCTGTTAATAAGAAAAATGAATTTGGTTTGATAATAAGAACCATTGTCATTATCAATCTCATTTGAAAAGTGGAGGAATTTCGTGAACATTAGTCCACATCTTCTTGTAAACCAGTTTCATGGATATATGATGTTCTTAGAGAATGTATGCCAATGTGGCTCTCTTGATCCAGCTAGCCTTGTTGAAATCTATGGTTTAGAAAGTTCAAATAAAATAGAGTTACGTTGTCAAATTCTCTCCCAACAAGGTGCGCGCTTGTGGATACGTGGGATCACTTTGAAGAAGCCTCCGTCGTTATCCTATGAGACATTTTACCTAGCATGTCTCAGGTATGCTCTTTCATGGAGGTTTTCTTATTCTTCATCCTAGCATCACCATCATTCTTCTTAGATAGTTTGGTTTGTTGGTTTAATCTCAACTTTTTCATCCGACAACACTCTTAAGCACACCATCCAATGACCTTGCTTCAGATATTTGCTCTTATCTAGAGTTTTTTTTTTTAATCATGTTTCATTACTTGTTTCTCATAGCTATTAAGTCTTTTAAACTTTATGTCATGAGCACTATTAGATATGATTCGTTTTCATGATGTTAAATATAGATACTAAATGTTAAGAGTAAATAATTTGCATAATATATTTATCTTCTATATTGACTAACAACTATATTTAATGTAAATTTGTCTAGCAAAGAGAGAAGATATCAAATTGGCATATGGAGACTGATCAAAAGGAAAAATAAGAGGATATTGAAGGAAGAAATTATAAACTATGGGGACAAGAAATAAAGAAAAGAAAGAAGTTATTGAGATGGTTTGTGGAGAATAATCATCAAAAAAGAAGAGAAGAAGAAAAAGTGAAGAAAGAAAAACATTCATCATGTTAATCAAAGAAAGAAAAAGAAAAAAACTTTGAAGTTGAAAAAGGGAGAAAGAAGAACTTATAAGCCAAGAAAATCAAAGATTTATCAAAAGGATTGTGGAGAAAAAATATTGAAGATAGAAGAACTTGCAAGATATAATAAGAATATCAAGATTCAAGTTCTTAGATGTAATGTTGGAGGTCTCCATGGTCAAATGGAGATTAAAATAGTTCAATTCCAAGTTAAGATATTTTATGTGAAAGCAGGGGTGGAGCCAAGACTTAGAGTTAATAAGTGCACAATTAATGTAGGGGTTCGGGGGTCCGAGGGCTGCCCCTGAATTTTCTTTTTTTAAGAAAAGTTTTAAATGCATTAAGATTGTATCATTAACATTTTCTGAAAGAAAAAAAGTTTGACAAGATTAAAGAACATGTTGAAACCTATAAGAAATCAAAGAATGAAGAATTATAATAATTAGAAGGTGGGCAAGCAAACCAAAATGTTGGCTTCGTCTTCAATTCATCATAAACGAAAATCACAAGGTGGGGTATTACCTTCAGATATTTATTTACATCAGCCTTCATCTGCTTAGCCTTGAGATATTCATTTTCAACTTAAAATAAATGCTTTTGACTTTAGGAAATAAATAATAGATGAGAAATATTCTTAAAAAGAAAAGAAAAGAAGAAATAAAAATTTAGTATTATTATTATTATTATTATTAATACTATTATTATTAGAATAATATTTCTTTCTTAACACATACAACACAAATGCACGCGCATTCAAAATGAAGTTTTCAATTAAATGGATTGGGTCCCACACAAATAAAAGGAATTGAATGAATTGAAACCTAGAAGCTACACAGAAAAGAGAGGTGGCATTTTGGAAGAAAGGAATAGAGACGCAGAGCACGACAGTGAACGAAGAAACAGAGAGCGCCACGACTCCAGATCCACCTTCTTCTTCCTCTTTCGTCAGCGGCACCATCCACCACCAAGGCTGCCGGTGAGCTTTGTCGGCTAGAGAGAGAGAGACGTGAGTGAACAATAGCGCACCAGGGAGCTCAACGGTTCTTCATTTGTTTCTAATTTCACTGCTCTATTTTTATCCTCTTTCGTTTGATTTTTTATGGGTTCACTTGCCCCCATTGGCACAAGTGTAGCTCCGCCCCTGTGTGAAAGTTATACCAACTCCAGAGATGACCATTTGAGTGATGACCACTCTGTTGTGCTCTGTTTTCGTTCAACATTAACAAAGGTTTGGTGTTTTGGGTGTATCTTTTAAACCACATATCCTATTGAAATGAAACTTATTTCATATAAAATTAGACTCTAAATTTGACACTAAGATGTTGCTCAACAGTGTTCATATGAAAAAGATATGAGTTTGGAAAATGACATTGTAATTTCTTGAGTTATTCTAAACAGATTCAATAATTTGGACACATCTCCTACACCAAAACTTTGAATCAAATGAAATTAGTTGTATATGAAATGGCACTCAAAATGCATTTCACAGAAATTGAGATCAAGCTTAAATAGGCACAGACGAAAGAGATATGGATATCAGAAGTTGACGCTTGATGTTCTCACGATGTTCTAGATCAAGGTTGTGAAAACGTAGTTTATACATAAAAACGGAAGGGGAATGAAAAAGCGTATAACGTAAAATCGTAATACAAAACGTAGTTTTTACCTGTATATAGAAACAATGTATTTTTGTTGTAAATATAACATTTTTCAGTTGTTAATATAACATTTTTAATTGTAAATACGGATTGATAATTTTTTAATTAATTACAAAAAAGTCCTAATGGGATTTTGGTGGGGGACTTTTTTGTAATTAATTCTGGTCTTTGAGGCTCAAATGTAATTTTCCCTTCAAAATATCTAACATTGGGCCTGACTCCCGTTTTTTCCAAAAAACGTACACTTTTACACTTTTACGTTTTATGGATACGCTTTTTACGTTTTTACCCCCAATGCGTTTTTTCCCCAAATGATAATCGTTTTACTTAAATTAAAACGTAAAAACGCATTTTTAACATTTTAAAACGCGTTTTTACCAACTATGTTCTAGATCATCACTTTCAGAAGATAATAAGTTTAGGATTGAAATTTGTTGCATATAAAACTAAACTCGAGAGGCGTTTCAATGTCATTATGTTCAAAGGTTAGTTGGAAGAGATATGAATCTCAGAATTCCACAATTGCATAAAAATGTCACTCCATACTAGCTATTATGGATGTCATCGTAACTTTTAGAATATAACGAATTTTGAGCTGATTCTTTTTGCATTGAAACTTAAACTTCAAGAGCTTTCTCATAATAGGTCACTTGACAAATTTGAATTCAAAATGAGTTTATCAATAATTGATCACTCAAATGATACACCAAGTGATTTGAAAAGATCGCTTAAGTAACCATTTGAGTGATCCCATTTTATGCCACTAGCACATAACTCTAGTAATCCATCAAGTGCTCTGTATTACTAAGAGAAGATCACTCAAGTAATGCTTTCCCAGAAAATAGAGCATCACTTCAAAATTTCTAAAATTATTGGAATAATTGTGTAACTTATTCTTCTTGCTCTAATCACTCTAACTTTTCATTATGTTAGTGTTTAAGTGTTTTTCAGGTAATCAAATAAGGATTAACATACAAATTGAAAAAGTAGTTTTGTGTCATAAGCTTCCAACGACTATTTTAATGGTCATATTATGTAAGCCTCAATGAGAAGAAGAAGATCTTAACGGTCATCAATCTTCATCAACTATAAATAAAAGAGCACTAAAAGCTTAAGAAGAGAGCAACTACGCCAAAATACCAATATCATGAATCACCCACTTCAACCCGAATATTTTCTATTTTCTAACTTCGATATATTTACTTTAGAGAGAGGGAGATTATTTGTATTGTGATTCAGTGTTTATCTTAATTTACTTATGAGAGTGAAGATCATTGTAATTCTTCATTATCAAGGTTGCATTTTTGCGGTGTGTAAGGAGGAGAAACTCGGTGAGAGATTTGTAAAAAACTTTACTAGTGGTGGCTAAACACTTGAGATTGTAGAGGCCCTTTTGAACTCGGTTAAACAAAAAGATAATGGATTAAAAATATTAAGTGAAGCTTGGGGACTAAACGTAGGTCATTAAAGATTTGATCGAACTAGTATAAATCACAGTTTGCATATTTTCTTCCCTTATCTCTTATATTTTTTAGCATATATGGTTTATTTAATTGATTGTGGTTTTATAGCTCATTATCTTCATACTTATTATTTTTAATAAGATGCGAAAAAATTTATAAAGTTCCTAAATTTCTATTTTACACTCAATTCACTCTCTTTTGGATGTCAGCCGATTCAAACAAGTACAAGTCTAAAGGGGACCTATTCTAAAAGACTAGCTAGTCGAGGAATATTCACTGCAAAAAAATGCCAGATTACTGATGACTAATTACCTATGGAATTCCATTGGTAATTTTAATTACTTAATGAATTACCCACAAAATTTCGTTAGTAATTAGATTTCCGACAGAAAATGTCTGTTGAAGAAAAAATTGTGGCAAAAGACATTATTGATGGAATTACTGACGGAATTTCATGGATAATTAAAGTTAGCAATGGAATTCTGTCAGTAATTTCTCACTGAATTTTTTTCGTTAGTAATTTCATCCCTAATCCAAAATTTTTTTAGTGATTAGAGCTTTAAACTTGTAATCATGTTTCCTTTGATTCTTAATATAAGAAACAATGGACTAGGAGAGATTAAAGAAGTTAAATTAATTAATTATAATATACGTTACATTATTTCTATGAAATACTTATATACGTGATTAGATAATATATCAATTTATAAATCAAATTAATTAGTTTAAAGAATAATGAAATTTTTAATCTTTTTTAAATTTTTTAATCTTCATAAATTAGTCAATCGAATCTAGACTAATAATATGTTTGATTTGAGGGGGGATTAAAATTAGAGGCTAATATATTAGCCTCTATCTTTAATCTCCTTTATTAGCCTCTAACTTTAATCTCCTTCCCCTCCCCTTAAATCAAACATACCCTGTGTTTGGTTTGAGGGAAGGGAGTGGGAGGGAAGGAGGAGAGATATATTTTTCTTCTCATCTTTACTAGATTGCCCATGGCAAATTTTCAATATTTTAAAAATATATTCTCAATAAAAAGAAATATTCCTTTCATTAATGACGATTTGGTCAATACACTCCCTATAGATTCTTCCCTCCCCCTTCCTTTCTCCCAAACCCAACAGGGCCATGGTACTTTACTTGTGAAGTTTTGGCAAGAGACTCATGAGATATTTATAACAACTTCAGCTCCTTTCCCGCTATTCTAAAAAACGTTGAAGTGCATAGGACTCTATTTTAAAATGATTGAAAACTATAAGGTGATATATAGCTGAAAGCTGAAGCCCTTTTCAATATCGTCCAACAATCGTTTTACTTATCTAATTGAAAACTATAACGAAGATGCATGTACACAGGTTTAGCTTCAGAAGCTTGCTTGTTGATTATAAAAATGGGAGAAAAAGTTAAACGAGAATGGTGGTTTTGTGAAGAAGAATACAATCATGTGGAAATTTTTTGATGGAAGGGAAGAAATGGACGAAATGTTTGTGTGGATATCGACACGTTTACCCCATTATTGTCATCCACGCTTCTCTGTCACGTACCTATTTTTTCTAAAGGAGGGAAAAAAAAACTTTATTGTATATACTATGTAAGCATCAAAACTATTATAGAACCTATTGAAGGTGATGTTGAAAAAACATGCTCACACAATTTAAAGTAAAATTTCTCTCACAAACTTACCACATATATAAATGATGTTGGAAAAATAGTTTTTACTGCTATTAATCCAAACATGCACATATTCTATGACTTTGTCTATGATCACCATTCGTGAGAGCTCTATATGAATGCTTCGTTGCTTTAATTTATTGTAGTTGAATGTTCCCAATTTAAACACTCTAACATTTAATTAATTATACATGATAATCTCATCCTCTGTTCTCTATTTAATAAACTCCCTTCCGTCATAAATAAATATAAGTTAATAGAGAGATTTAATTTAATCTGGTCTTATATAAAATATCATTAAGCTTCATCTCTTAAATTTATATTTACTTTCCCAAATTAACTCTTCTTATTAATTACACAGGGTACAGGGTTTTCATGAAGGGAAGTTTCTAATGCAACTATCTATATATATGTAAGTTGCAGAAAAACATGTGCGCGGTTTTCACTGATCTCTGCAACGTCTTCACAAAACTGCACTCACTCTCTTTTGTTTTAATTTCAACTATTTCATTATATTTGTATGCCTAAATATAATTGAGGTAGTTTTAGTTCGATGGGGTTTGTTCCGTTTTGTTTCCTTTCAATTATCTGTCATCATCACTTTGTGAGAATAATGATTTATGCCTAATTGCAGTTACTTACTGATCTGAGCGTTTAATTAATTTGTTTAACCACAACAAGCATCTCACAACCACATGAGTATTAATTGTCGAATGTCGTCCACTTTAGCCGCCTCAATCCCTTATTTTTTGATTTGTTCCATGATTTAATTTATTGATATAGGCATAATTTTTGGAATATTGAATCTTCTCTCATATCATATATGGAGTAATTATTCTATTTGGGACTTAGTTTCAGTGGGAAGTATTGTGTTAAGCTCTCCCGACTCATTAGATTTAAATTGTTAGATTTGATTTAGACAGTCCATATTTGAGTTTTTAAAGGTCAATATTTTTTAATAAAAATTATTTTGATTGATATAAAATATAAAATAAAGATAATCTATCATACTATTTGTTTAAAAAATGTTTTTATTTAAAAAAATTTAAAAAAAAACTTAAATCTAGACTATTAATCAAAATTAGATTCAAATAACTCATATCTTATGAGTTGGGAGAGTTAAGCCCAACAATTTATAACAATGAAGCCAACTCCTACCATTTGGCCTTGGTTTGATTTTTTTCATTATCAAAAAATTAAACTTTGTTTCATCATGAATCATGATTGTGTATTGGATGAATCTTAAAAGTGCTTATTCAAGTAAATTGAGACAAAATTTATATCAAATTCTTACTTCGTATATTGTAAATCACAATTGAAAAATGATTTTTTAAGTTGGGACGCTTAAGCACAATTCACAACAATGAAACCAAGTCCTACTATTTGGCCTGGGTTTGGTTTTTCCATCATCAGAAAATTAAACTTTGTTTCATCATGAATCATGATTGCCCAATTTATTTATTGGATGAGTTTCAAAACAGCTTAGTAAATCGATATAAAACTCATTTCATATTCTTGTTTTGTATATTGTAAATAATGATTAAAAATTATTTGTTATTGTTTCAATCGTTATTTTAAATAAGTATAATCTGGTGGCTCAAATTAATCATGGACTCCGTAAAAAAAAAATTAAAAAATTAAGGACCCAATGAAAGTAATATATATGTGTGTGTGTGTGTGTTTGTGTTTCTTTGCGGATGTTACTGTGACGCCCACCACGTTGGACAAATAAGAAAAAAACAGAATATGATTGAACTGGTATCCATATTTCTTGACTTTTCCAAAACGGTCAGATTCTGACCGAGTTTTTGGATGTCAACCACGTGCTTATAGTTTCAGGTCAAGTTCATTAACACCTGATGAAAATAATGTTCAGCTAGCATTCTAATTAATTTACGTGACGTATATTATATACTTTTCCAAAGAGCCAAATCAATATTAACATTGAAATAGTACGACTCATAATCCATGTAATTCAATTACCATTCGAATATTTCTTAATTAGTCTCTTAATTTGTAACAAACAAGAAGCTTAATAAATTATCCCTTAAATGTATACGTGAAATCTAAACATACGAGTCCCTTTTAAATTTTTGGCGATAAAAAGGTCCCTTTTTATTTTCTTGAACTATATTCTTAAGCCAATATATTTTTTTAAAGACAAACAAAAGCATACGCCAACCATGTGCGTGCTAAAAGTAATTAATTAATTGATTGATGACTTAATTCACTGCAAAAGACCTCCTGTGTCATCTTATATCCCGAAAAAGGAAAAAATCGCATTCTAGCTAATGTCATATATAACTGAAAAAGAGTAAACCTCATCATCACTTGATCTCATACATATAAAATGAAGTTACTTGTAATGTCAATATGATGAAATAATGATCTAACTTCACCTAAATTAAGTATGACTTTCTCCAAAACAATTAACAATTAAATTATCTCTCTCTCTCGATCATCCGCTTTGATTTGATATTTCTTGTTCTTGGTAATATGACTGGTAGCTGTGTGATAAGTCTGCAAATTAACTAGTAGTTAAGGGTCTATTCTTAGATGGTCAATACTTGCGCACTCTAAATTTTGATTCATTTGGCAGAGAATGACTTAGCGTTGAGATTAAATTAAGAAACCGTGTTCGTGTTTATTATTTCAAGTAAATAATTTGGAGTTTTCGTGAACATGTTGAACTCATACTTGAATAATTTGGCTAGCGTGGGATCGATACATATATTGTTAGATCATTGACAATTACAAGTTATATTCAAAGACCACTACACACACACATTCATGTTATAGAAATACAGTACATTATCCGGTTTTAATTATAAGACATAGTTGACTTTTTTGGAGAAATTAAGGAAGCTAATTAAATTATTTTAGAATACTTTTATTTTTATTTTTTTCTTTAAATTAATTAGTTTAACTAATAAACTAATATATAATCTAAAAATACACAACATATAAAATGATTAAGTAACTTATTTAGCTTCTTTAATCCCTCCAAAAAAAAGTCAACTATGTCTTATAATTAAGATTGGAGGTGGTAATATTGATGAAATTGACAAGGGCATGGGGACACACACACTATATATATATTTTATTCATTATAGAGGAAGAAACGAGGATATCTAGCCATTAAGAGTACGTTGTTTATTATTTTAAAGGATATTCTCTATGATGACGCGACAGAATTTTGTTGAACCAATTAAATTAATTAATAAAGTTTAACGAAATTAGTATTAGAATATAGTCGACAAATGAGTGATGAGCAGTGGCTAACGGAAGATATGGCCAGGTTTTGAGAGAAGCTTTAATCGCCTGCATGCATGGGAATATAACTTCATCAGCTTAATTTTGGGATTAATTCAACACGCCTCATATATATGTGTGTTTGTGTGTGTGAACATATATAATATTATGATAAGAAATTTAGAAAAATTATAAAGAAAAAGAAATATATCATTAATGATGTGATTGGGAAGTTTTTGCTCCCCACTTCATGCAAAAACCAAATGAAAATAGTGTGATAATCTGTTTTGGTACGACCAAGTCATGATGAGGACTCGCAGCCATTGAAATCGTGTTCGTAATCTTGTTTGGCTGATTCAACGGATTAACATTAAACTAGAAGAGTACGTGAGTCAAAGAGTTGAACGTGACTGCGTAAATAATAATTAAGCGTGTGTGTATATATACACACGCCCTTCCCTGATATAATAGCTAGATAAAACAGTTATCTTAGTTTTAAATATAATATCTTAATTCATTCAATCTCTCAAATTTATAATTTTTTTAAAAAATATTCCCTATTGATTTCATATGATTGATGAGGCTCTACTATCAAAATGCCTTTCCATAGAGATCTGTTCTGAACAATATGAAATTCAAACTTAATTCATCCACTTATTGTAGTCTATGGCTAATCGAAGTGCTACTACCACAAAAAAGCAAAATAACGTTCTAAATAAGACACAATTAATGCTCTAAATTTCAAGGACGCCTGTCAACGGGTAGTAGAAAAGTTAACTTTTGGTGGCCTGAAAAAATTTAGGACGCCCTATAAAAGCCGTCCTAAATTAATTCAAGACGCCTTATATAGACTTTTTACATTCTAAAAATTTTTTAGAGTGTTATAAGTCTGTGCGTTATAAGGCAACTTAATAGACTTTTTATACCCTAAAAAATTTTTAGGGCGTTATAAGTCTGTGCGTTATAAAACAAGTTAATAGACTTTTTACACCTTAGAAAATTTTTAGGGCGTCTTATATAGACTTTTTACACCCTAAAAACTTTTTAGGGCGTTATAAGTCTGTGCGTTATAAGACAAGTTAATAGACTTTTTACACCCTAAAAAATTTTTAGGGCGTCTTATATAGACTTTTTACACCCTAAAAAATTTTTAGGGCGCCTTATATAGACTTTTTACACCCTAAAAGTGTTTTAAGATGTCTTATAGTAATTTTCTTTTTTGGGAGAAGGAGCAATTTTACACATAAAGTTTGCCCCCAGGAGCACCCAGCACCATGAACTTTTTTCTGGACAAAAAATGCACACGAAGTTATGTTTTGGGAGCGTCAAGCATCACGCACCGTTAGTCAACCAACGTTGACCGTTAAGTCTGAGGGAAATAATGTTTTTTTAAAAAAAAAAACAATAAAATAACCCCTCCCCCGATGGCCCCACCACCACCGGCCACCCACCCTACCTCCGGTCGCTGCCGGCTGGCTGCGACCCCTTTTTTTTTAAAAAAAAATTAGGTTTTTTAAAAAACAGTAAGGGGAGTCCGGGGGGCCCCACCACCGGCCACATCACCGCCGGAGGCCGCCCTCCCCACTGTCGGACGCCGGCGACGGCTACCTCCTCCGACGAATTTTTTATTTTTTTTTAAAAAAACTAAGTGACCTCCTCCGGTGACTTTTCTCAAAAAAAAAATTCGCCGGAGGTGGCTGCTAGTCGCCGGAGATGGACGGCAGTGGGGAGGGCCGCCGCCGCCGGCGGTGTGGCCGGTGGTGGGGTCCACTAGACTCCCCTTAATTTTTTTTTAAAAAAAAACCTTAGTTTTTTTTTTCAAAAAAAAGTGGCCGGAGGAGGTGGCCATTGCCGGCGTCCGGCGGTGGGGAGGGCGGCCACCGGCGGTGGTGTGGCTAGTGGTGGGGCCCCCGGACTCCCCTTAGTTTTTTTTAAAAAACCTTATTTTAAAAAAAAAAAAAAATCCGCCGCCGACCACCGCCGGCGGTGGCGGGGTAGGAGGTGGAGGTCGGAGGTGGGGTGGGTGGCCGGCAGTGGTGGGGCCATCGGGGGAGGGGTTATTTTATTGTTTTTTTTTAAAAAAATATTATTTAAAACTAAGGGTAAAATGGTAATTTCAGCTTAAAATTAGGGGCAACATTGTAATTTCTGGGAAGTTACTGTTCATTTCCGTCAGACTTAACGGTCAACGTTGGTTGACTAATGGTGCGTGGTGCTGGACGCTCCCAAAACGTAATTCGTGTGCATTTTTAGTCTAGAAAAAACTTCGTGATGCTGGGCGCTCTTGAGGGGAAACTTCATGTGTAAAATTGCTCATTCTCCCTTCTTTTTTCATATTGTTTATGAATATATTAAAATTTTCCAGGCGTATCTATAGCCTTTCAAAGCAAAACAGACATACATCTTTTGAGTTTACAAACAGTTCCTAGCAAAAAAAACTCAGATTGAAATAATTTTAATTTTCTTAATCTACACCATACATATCAAACTAATTAATTGTATGAACAATTCTAAATTAAAAGAGCTCCAACAACAAAGTGCTCACATACAATTCAAATGATCATTATAAAGGAGCTCCAATTCTACAACAAAGTACTCACATACAAGAAAGTCTACAACAACAAAGTTTCACATACATTAAAGTCTATAACAACAAAGTGCTCACATACAATTTTATAATTCACACATGACAACATCATATAAACCATACCCTCTCAACCTATATGTTGAAGAAGATGTCCAGCCAAAACATCTTGAACCGTATCGATGTTTTCCTCCGAGTACGGATCCAAACTATTAAAAAACTGTAAATTGGAAATTAAGATATATAAAATAAACCAATGAAGTGAATGCAATAATTAACTAACCAAGATTATTTGATGAAACTCCATTTTTTGAGCCTTTTGCAATTGTAGCATCACTGTAAATGGAAACACCGTCAGGGTTAAAAAAGAAAACGCCGAGGGGATTGAAACAAAATCACAAACTTTCTTGCCTTAAAGTAAGATAGATACTTCTGATAAAAAAAAAGTAAGATAGATACAATAAAGAAGGGGGGAAGAAAATGAAAAAAGGAAAGGAGAAAAAGTAAGAGGAATACGTAGAAATGTGACTTCGAGTAGCTCCGTGCTTGAGGACTTGAAGTTGTGAAGAATGGTAGGAAGAGCTTAAGGTTTTCATATCTTGAGCGTGAGTTTTGGCGCCCTAAGTATAAGTTAGGGCGTCTAAAATATATTTTTTTGCGCTAATTTTTTACTGCCTAGATAATTTTTTGAAAAAGATTTGGTGCTTAAGTTTTAAAATCAATTACTTTAGGCGTCCTAAATTTTAAAATTTAGGGCGCTTAAAATATATTTTAGGCGCCCGAAACTTTTTTAGGGAGCTTAAAATATATTTTTTGGCGTTAATTTTTTACTACGTAGATATTTTTTTAAAAAAATTTGGTGCTTAAGTCTTAAAATTAATTACTTTAGGCGCTCTAAAAAAGTTTAGGGCGCCTAAAATATTTTTTAGGCGCCCTAAACTGATATTTAGGACGCCTAAGTTTTTGTCTTATACTTTTTACTTCATTTTTTAAAATAAGGATGCCTTTTAGGAAAATAATATCCACTTTTTTTTTGTTTTAGTAGTGTACCCTTGCACATATAATTGATACACATTTGATATGAATAACTGATTTAATGCACCCGGTGGTTGACGATCCATTTTTATTTATTTTAAGCAATGATTTTTAAATAAAAAAACCACTTTGTAAAAAAAACATAGTTAAGAGATTATTATTTTTAATTTAAATTTCGTAACTAGTAAAACACTTTTTAAGAAAATGAAGATAAAAAATTTTAAATTTAAGCCGTCTAGATTATTTCTGAATGGTCTATACTATGTCAGGGAAACTCATGATTATGACGGGCTCTCGAACTGGATTCCTTCCTGATTTTACTAATTTTATTAAATTCTACGTATTAATTATCTAATATTTTTATATGGCGCAGCCATTTTAGATACAGTATTAAGCTTGAATATTATTCATGCATTATTATGAATTTCCACGAAGGACTCCGAATTTCTCTCACCTCTCTCCTCCTATATTCCTCTATAAATAACACCCCCCAAAACAATACCTCAAACATCATAACGAAGTAGACATGGCTTCATCATCCTCTTCCTCTAACTCCCAAACCATATCCGGAAAAACATTTACCGGACTAGGTAACCTCATCAAGCTCCTCCCCACCGGCACCGTCTTCCTCTTCCAGTTCCTCAACCCTGTCACCACCAACACCGGCCACTGCGACACCTCCAACAAGATCATCACCGGGGGGCTCTTCATCGCCTACGCCTTCAACTGCTGCTTCTCCTGTTTCACAGACAGCTACACCGGCTCCGACAAACAACGCCACTACGCCATCGTCACCACCAAGGGGCTCTGGCCAGCGCCGGCCTCGGAAAAGGTTGACATGTCCAAGTACAAGCTTAGGGTCGGTGACTTTGCTCATGCTTTGGTTGGGTTGCTCGTTTTCTCTGCGCTGGCGCTGTTGGACACCAACAGCGTCCGTTGCTTCTACCCCGAGTTTGAGTCGGCAGAGAAGATTCTGATTCAGGTTCTGCCGCCGGTGATCGGGGTGGCTGCCGGTTCATTGTTCATGCTGTTCCCTGGTACTCGCCATGGCATTGGGTACCCTTTTTCATCTAGTGACGAGAATAACAACAACAACAAGGACAAGAAAGAGACCACAAATGACACAAAGCGTGCTCAAGTGTAGGAATCATAGATCTAACATTCGGATGTGTGTGTGTGGTTCATTAAAGTTCGATATTGAAGTATTCATGTATGGCAAGTCCATTAAGTCTGACAAAAAAAAGGTCCATTGAATTTATGTTACACCAGAGAGCATATAGAGCAGCCTACGTATAATTGTACAATATAATTCCTCCTCTCTTAGATGTGTGGGTGGGATGTTGTTCTCTCTTGTGCATGGATTAAATATTTCATTCAATTATATTTTCTAGAAATCTGCAGAGCAAGCGGTTGTCATAATTTTTTTTATCAATATTCAATATCAAGTTTTTTTTTCCTTATTCCTAGTCGATAGATGTATATGGCCCTCACATTATGGCATTTAGGATGTGTTTCGATTTGCGGTAACAGGAGTAATTTTTTTTTTTTTTTTTTTTTTTTTCCATTTCACTCTTTGTAAACGTAAGATGGGGTATAAATTAGATTTTATAATATGATTTATGTTAGATTTGTATAAAATCATTTTTTATCAACATTCAAAATAGGGTAAAAGTGACTTTTGAAATAGAAGATGGACCCAATATCTTTTTTTTTTTTTCATGAGTTATTTAACTTATTTTCTCCGCAGTGGAAAAGCCAAAAACATTGTGTGTTTGGGATAATAGTGGGAAAAGTGACTTTCTTGTAGTTACTTATGCAAACTTAAGATTGGATAAAAGTCATATTGTGTAATATGATTTATGTTTGAATTGGCGGCAGTATAAGTGACTTTTTTGAAACTAAAATTTGTTTGGATTGACAGTAACATATAAGTGGCTTTTGTGATAATTATAAAAAAAATTTAAATTCAAAATTATGAAAAAGTGAAAAAAGTTAACTTAGAAGGTTTGACAATGCTAAAATACCAAAATGATGATGACGACAAGTCAAAAAATATTAATTCAAACTTGTAACTCCACGTTGTTTGAATTTTGGTATGCAATGTTTTGTCTTCTTTATAATATTGTTAATTCATATAAAATAATTAACAATATATAAGGAATTTAATTTGTGAAGTACTCTACTCTACAAATGAAGCAACCAATATAGCTACCTAGCTAAAATGTCCTATAATGTTTCTGAAAAAAAAAAAAGATTATTAGCATTTATGAGACTGGCAATAACCATAGAAGAAGCAACTTGCTCCCAAGAAAAAGGGCACCAACTTGTCCACACAATAAAAGAAAAGCGAGCATAATATTATATTCAGCTAATTTAGTATTAAATGCATATACTAAGTCTTAAAATTTAAAGGTAATATTTTTTCGAATATGTAGCGTGTAAAATTTAGTCAAAAATTTAATCTTAACTATGTATATGATTTTCAAAGTCCTTTTGAAGAAAGTATTTTAAGTTTGGATAAGTGACTTTTTTGAAACTAAAATTTGTTTGGATTAACAATAACATATAAGTGGTTTTTGTGATAATTATAAAAAAAAAATTAAATTCAAAATTATGAAAAAGTGAAAAAAGTTAACTTAGAAGGTTTGACAATTCAGAATTAAATATAGCTAATTTAGAAATCATACAAATTAAAAGTTTTCCATCAAATAAGATTACATGCATAAACAATGATCGGATCTAGAAAATCAAAACTCTAAAAACAAAGTGTCATTATTAAACATTTACTATCAAACTCTCCAAACTACCCACTATCCAGAACTTTATCTAGAAAATCAAACCTCTAAAAACAAACAAGCATATTAAATTTAAAAACATCTTAAAAGAACCAGCTCTCAAGAAAGGAAGATTGGTACTGAACCATGATGAGGGAGACGCCAAAAAGAGTAGCCACACCCTATGGTGAGCTTCCCTCTGTTGGAACAAGTCGCAAAATTAATTGAAGGGAGAAAAATCCCAAGAAGATGATGGCTTTGATATGGACAAATCAAAACGATGCAGTCACGTCTCAGTCCCATATCGAAAAACAAAAGCAAGTCAGCAAGATGAGGTCACAAGACGAATAACATAAATTTGAGTAATATCTGAGTAATTAAGCTTATCAACTTCCATCTTCATTAATTCCAAGGGTGCATCGATCAGTCCATTTAAATTTAAATATATGCCAAATTATAATCTATAAATAATAAAAAATAATGTTCTCATTAATAACCTATCATCAATGCGTTTGGGATGGTGTACGTCATAATACAAAACGTTCAAGGTATCTCACTTGTCAATTTAATGACGACTAACCACTTCCGCCAGTTTCCAAGTAGTTATTCTGTATGATTCTCTGAAATTGTGTTTTTATTATAATGATTCTCTCAAATTGTTTGAATTGATATATCATGTATGCAATTATACAGTCATGTTTATTTTTTTGGTTGGAACTTTCTTGGTTTAATATTTAGTATCATAGAAAATATGGGTATCCTTTCTCACTAAGCACACCAAATTAAAAACATGACCTTATATTAGTAGTATGTCAATGTGTGACATTATTCCACTTATATTTTGATGGAAATTCACATATTGAAGGCCAATTAGCAAAAGTTCTACTCTTTCATTAACTAAAAATGAGAGTAAAAGGAGCAATAAGTATCTGAAAGTTTTTTAAGAATAATATCAATTGCTCTAGAAGTATAAAAAACATAACAATGTCACCTTACTATTATACAAAGAAAAAGTAAATTAAAGTTTGACTATTAAATCTGTGTGACATTTATAGGTTAGGTTTCTCTCATAATCATTTTCTTATTATCCTTTATAATTTTTAAATCATATCCGTCCAATTAATCACAATACTACTTTAACAATTCTCTCACCTTCTCAATCAAAGGTTTGAATTGGATGATGAGAGGAGATGAGAAAAAAAATGAGGAGAGAATCCTCGGCACACAGGTGAGAACGTAGAGAAGGAGCTATTTCGGTTCATATCATTTGATGAGTGACATAATTAAGTTGGATGATGATGTGGATACTCTGTAGATTTAACAATTAAACATAACTTTTTTATTGGTAGGACGACATGAGATTCGGATAACATTGTAGCTTAAAAAAAATTTAAGATACTTAGGATTATTGCTCCTAAGTGAAAACATTCGACATAAAATTAGACCTTGACTTTTTTGAAAACTTAAAAGGGTGTCATAGATGACTGTTCATTAATTTTAAGAATAAGGGATTGATAATCAGATTAAAACGACTGACCCAAATTAAATACGCCTATGAAATCCCATTCAAACTTGAACAAGAAAGATCACTGTCTATCGAACGTGGCATATATTAATTAAAATGTACGTGTGACACTGACATCCACATATTAGATCTTGCACTTAATTAATTAATTAGTATTTCAATATTTGACCAAGGATGTATAAATACTGACTTTCAATATGTATTTTGATTAAAATATAACGAGTTAAACAAGAACACGCATACATCTGTTAGTTTTTTCTTAATCAATTCCATTTCATTTATATACTTTTTTTGGTCAATACTATATATATGAAAATGTCAGAAGCAACTTGTTTTTTTAAATCTGATATACAGTATTTTTATAAATGATGTGACCAAGCCATTATTTTTCCCCAATATAATATTATCTTGTCATAAACTAATTTAGCTTAAGTATATATGAAAATGTTTAACGACTTAATCATAGCAACGCATGCGTTTTAAAAATCCATAAAACCATGTCCAAGACAACTATATTGTTTTTTTGCTCAGACCAAGACAACTATATTAAGTAACCCAAACTTAAAAGGAACCGTTAGGATTTTTAAACAAGCAATTGGTTATAAATATAATTGAATATAATCATCCAACGTTTATGTATATATAAATATGCAAACAAGAACACAACAATTGTATTATCATCATTGTAATTCTTAAACCTCTACCTGAAACGATAATGGAGACAACCAGCTTGTTGGGAAATAGCAGTAGCAGCAACGAGAAGCAACCCAAGAGTGTCTCACAAAGGTTGTTCTCAGGACTCGGCAGCCTCATTAGTCTTCTGCCCACCGGCACCGTCTTCCTCTTCCAATTCGTCAACCCCATCATCACCAACTCCGGCGACTGTAGACCATTCCACAAGTACCTCTCCGCCGCATTCCTCGTCGTCTGTTCCTTCAACTGCATATTCGCCACCTTCACCGACAGCTACACCGGCTCCGACGGCAGAAGGCACTACGGCATCGTCACCACCAAAGGGCTGTGGCCTGTGCCGTCCTCTGAGTCGGTGGACTTGTCAGCGTACCGGCTCCGAATAAGGGACTTGGTGCATGCCATGTTCTCTTTGGGCGTGTTTGGGGTGTTAGGATTTTTGGACAAGAATACTGTGAGTTGTTTGTACCCGGTGATGGGTGCGTACGACGACCTTTTGTTGAAGGTGTTGCCGCCCATCATGGGGGTGATTTCTGGAACGGCATTTTCGATCTTCCCGTGGAAGCGTAACGGGATTGGGTACTAAAAGTGTAAGTAGTAGTGATCGATGAGAGCCTGTTTGGTTATCTGAGTAACAAGAACGTTCGTATATTATGGTTGTGTGTGGAAAATATTAATGAAATAAAAATTTGATCCCTTGACATGTTAATGAAGCTTTGGTTAGACGTTGCATGCAGTTTTCTGGTTATATATATATATATATATATAACAAGTTTGATTACAGCTTGCGCACAATCTGGACAAACCCAACGCCTGATATAATCTTTTTTTATACAGATCGATGACCTCGCAGTTCACGCCCGGCCGGATAGGATGCATTATGATTTATGAATAAGTACTGATTCACTACTACGTTTTATATTAATTATTATTAGTAATAATCAATTTTATATTTACCTGGGTGGATCCTTTTGAAGAATAAATGCCAAGTATAGTTCCATTCCGATATACATTTTATAGTTTATATTGAGTTATTGCTGTTGATCTTTGATTGAATTTTAATTCTAGTTCATGTTGTTTCAAATTGATAGTTTTGGCGTTTCTATTGTTTTTTAAGGACTTGGATTGATTCTATGTATAGGAACTAAAATTAAAAGTTGTCAAAAAGTATAAGGATTAGTCATTAAAATAGCTAATCACCACACAAGAGGGCGTAGCTGATATGGTAAAGGTCTCTGTTAGCTTAACTTGAGGTCTCGTGTTCGAGCCCAGGGAATGCAGCTGCCTTAAAACTCTTGAGAGAGAGCTTTGCCACCCTAACGGGTCCTATCCGGCTCGAATCCGGATTAGTCAGCCCAGTGGGGTTCGGATACCGGGTGATTTATAAAAAAAAAAAATAGCTAATCACCAGGCCAGGACCAAAATATATATTGCGTTCAGTAAAAGGTGTGAATTAATAGTGCTCTTTGTCTCACCTCATGGCTTCACGGGGAAAATAATCAACATACTTGTTTTTATACAGTGACTATCTTGCACTCAAGTTCGGTGAGGGACTTCAAAGCCTCTAACTGAATTAAATTGTGAATATCTTCATTAGGGAGATTCGAACCGCTCTAGATTAAAGCACAACTTAAAAAGTACCCAAAGCACATGTCACTGAGAAATACACCATCCCCTTCGTTTTCGATTACTTGATCTAAACCAAATTCTTGTTTTGTTGTTTACAGTGAGGCCCAGAGCTTTATGATGCTGGCCATAGTCTAAGCACACATGATTTGTCATAATTTTGCATTATTAGTTCTAACAAACAACTTCCTTGCCCTAATGAAAAGATCGTTATACAGAAGCGACTAGCTTAAAGTCGCCATTAATTATTAGCAAGTAAAAATATATAGCAGTGAAGAGCAGCATCACCTAACTCATTAATATCAAATCTTTTCCATGGAACAAGAACCTTTAGGAGGTGGGGTTAGTTCCCAGACATTGGATTTAGAACAAGGTGGAGCTATCCTCTTGACTTTGTGTTTCAGTTTCCTGCATCTTCTAATGACATTGCTCTGTGCATTTAATTTCACCACATCTACCTTCACTATATGGTGATCAGAAGTGCCTTTAGAAGAAACGACTGAGTATGAGCCTGGAACAAATTCGTAAGGTGAATCTGGTGAGCTCAAAATGTAGTCCACTCGTGTCCCATATTTGCATGTCCCCTGTACAGCTGAATTTATAATTCCCATTATTATCTCAACTGACAGAAAAACAAGCACAGCAGAGAAGTAAATTCAGAGAACAATTTTATGATTACTTTGGCCTTTGGTCATGATGACTATAGGCTCGCATTCTCCAGCATAAACCTTTGCATCAACATAGTCTTTTGATTTCATGTAGTTCATCACTTCCGTCTTTGGCCGGGGCTTTCCCAGTTTCTCATAATACTGCAAAAATCGCAAAGTCTCATAGGAGCAAGTAAGGTTATAAAAGATGGACCAATCGATAAACTGAGTGAGACAATGGTTCAATGGTTAGTGGTTTAAATCGGGGTCCTTGATGGGCCTAAGCCCAACAACCAAAAGAATGCACGACTCTCTTAGATGAGAGATCAATACCTTAGCAATGTCTGTCCATCTCTCTGCTGAGTAATCTGCTGCATCCAGAGAATTGAGACCGCCTGCCAAGATGTGAGGAGGGTCATTGTGGCTGATTATTGCGTTGACCTGCTTCATTCTCCAATTCTCATCCAAATGATCAAGTTGAGTTGAGTGAAAATTGATTTCTCCTGCCCAAGGCACATCAACTGTGGCCTTCAAAACATTCCTGCATCACCCAAAATGATTTTTTTTTTTTTTTAAGCTTTTTGATTACTATAGCTTTTTGGATCAACTAAATGACAGGCATTTTAAGTTTTTGGGGAAGCACCTGAAATCATCATCGTCAGCAATTTTCTGAACTTTCCATCTCTTGATTGGCCATTTTGATAAAATGGCATTTCCATATTCAGGAGCCCAACTCTCAGCAAACACAAACTTCATTCCCAAAGCAGCTGCCAAATCTGATAGAGGCTTCATGCTCTTCTCTTCCTCTGCCTTCACATCTTGCAGTGCCAACACATCAGCATCTACCTCCCTCAGAACTTCCAGTATGCTTCTGCTGCTCATAAATCTCTCGTTGACGCTTCCAGAGTAATAATTCATAATTGGAGAAGAAAAGCATATTGGCGACCTTGCTGGGACTTGGCTTCTTCTTCTTGATGTTCCCGCTTCAATATCGTCATCATCCATGGAAGCCAGAAGCCTACTGTTGGCTTTTGAAATCTCATTTTCAGGAAGATTAATGGAAACCTTCAATTTAGATCGAGGGAGAATCTTGGAGTCAGAGAGATCCTGAACCTTACTCAGAGAGGCATGCAATGGAGAGTGCTTCAGTATACTCTTAGGATAAGAAACCTTCATAGAAGAAGAACTCTTGATGCTATAAGACCCCAATTCATCAGCTTCTGAAACAGCAGGCGCAAGGGAGAACATGGCAACATTGAAAGTAGCAATCCTAACAGGCTTTACTTGTACAGAATCTGAGTGATTTGTAGTTTTATTGAAGCCAGGTTGTTGTGTTCTAGAGTGATCTTTTAAGTTCAACTTTCTGAATCTCTTGATCACAACTTTAGACCTTGGTCTCTTCCATAGAAGCCAACTTATCCTTGAACAGAGGAACCTGAGTTTTCTTCTGAGCAAACCCCACATTTTCTCTAACACAGAATCCAACAGGCTATGATGTGGGGAAGAATATATGTTTCATGGGAAGCTCGTAGTTTCTTTAATCGCCATGATTTTTATTGATGCAGCTTGTAGGAAAGAGATTAGAGTCAAAGTACGCAAGTAATAGAGACAGTGTTAGGTGCTAACTAATCCACGGAGAGAGCTAGGAAGATTGACAATGGAGGCATATTGTTGAGCCTCTTTTTTCTCACACTACAAAACAAGGCCAACTGCTACCAATGACAATCAAACGTGACTCCAGCTTCTACGACTAATATTATATTCTGTCTTCCTTAACTTTATTCTAAGCTAAATCTCAATTCTGAACCATCTTAAAGTAATATTTTTTCTTCCTCTACTTGCAGCATTTTATGTCTATTTCTCCTATGATATGCCTCTGAATAACTAAACCTAAATTGAAATAGTATATATAAAATCTGCCTTATTTGCCGATGAGACTACTAGGCGTAACTTAAGCCTTGATAAGGAGCAAAAACTTGGATGGGCACGTATTTGTACTTATTATAAGAAAATATCAATCTTCAACTGTGATACAAGTTATGTCTGACTCAGCGATTGTGAAATTGGGCTGATATATCATAAAACGTTGATAAATAGTTGAAGTATTGTCTCTCTTGTATTATAAAGAGCAATAATTCCACCAAAGTCATAGCTGTCGGAGCTGGGATTCCTCGGGGATCTTTTCACTGAACAGGATAAAGTCAATAATGTAGGTAGGGAAGGTGAAAGATAATATATAATAGATAGCGACAATTAAACCAACGTGAAAGGAAGGGGAAAAATCATTATATCAGCTGATCTGACAATTTAACAATTTTAACAATTAAGTGTGAAGCCGATAGAATTTCATCTGTGACTATAATTGTAGTTAAGCCGGCAGAACTGGATCTGACTTCAAAGAATGTCTCCTCACTAATGGTAGTTGCAACAATCTCAAATTGGTAAATCTATGAGTTTGCAAATACACCTAATGCAGGCCCAAACCCTCCTCAGCAATGGGCTCCTTTTAGAAGGCTAAGTATTACATATAGCATCTTCATCCACCAGTTGGGATTGCTCTGGTTCCTGTTCTGGCAGTGATTCAAGTATTCAAGACCTCGAACTACATTCTCAAAATTTAATGTGCCCCAAAACTCAAGGCGTCTTCCATCAGTCGTTGACAAATAATGCATCTAGGAGGTTAGAAGATGAATTTCCATTCCCAGTCTCATCAAAGAAATCGTTTGCAGCATTTTTCCTTCTAGCTTTACGCTCTTCAGCGATGGTCTCCTCTGTTTCAGCACAGTAGTTTCGTCGACCTTGTTTCATAGGTTTCTCAGCAACAATGAATTTGTTTCCATCACGAGATCTTTCTGCAAAACCTGCCCAGACTGATGAAATTCATAGATCAGAGCTTAGTTTTTAACAGATAGATAAAAAGAACAATTCAGAACTAGTTACCCAACAAAAGAAAAAAGATTTGAAGTAACATCATGATGAAAATGAAACACAGCATTCGCCATGTACAAAGAATTAATGCAAGTCAGCATAGACTCACAACTGAAAAAGCCATTTGTAAGGAAGCCATGCTTTAGTTTATGTTAAATAACGTTCATTCAAGTTTCCAAGAAGTTGACAAGAATTGGCTCAGCATAGCATATCAATGTTGGCTATCAATGAGATACGGCAACTTTAAGCATCCAAGCATATGGTAAAATATCATTGAGAAAAAGAATATGTGAAAAAGTTACGAACTTAGACAGTGATTTTAAGCCTTATTTGAGAGATTTCTAAGGTTGTGAGTATGAAAAATGTGACAGAGGATACTTGACAATCACACAGAGGAACCATGGAATAGATATGAGGATCTCCTTCAGACTTCAAAACAGCCTATGAGACAACATTTATTCTTCATTAGATAAGGGCAAAACATATGAAAAAGGACAACCCTGGAACTTAGATGTTGGCAGCAGGAGCTAGAAAAAGAGGTCAAAAGTAGCAGCATGAGTCCCAGACAACAATAGATGATGACACATTTGGTGATTTTCCAGGAAGGATCTAAACTTCAGAATAAATATATGCAATCATATATATATATATATATATATATATATATATATATATATCATCACATTAGTCCGCATGTAACTCAAATTCTGAATAGCATATTCTTGTAGTGCAGACATATACACATAATGTCATGTAGCCTAAACTGAAGTATTTTGAATCTAGTAATTTAATACCTCCAAAATGATGAAGTACAATTGAAGCTGCTACAGTAACATTCAATGAAGCAGTGCCACCCCCATATTGTGGGATATACACGAAAAAGTCACATATCTCACATTCCTTAGCAGAAAGGCCTGTGCCCTACATAGAAAATTATGAATCACTAAATGTAGCTTAATAGCAAGAGAAAGACTCTGACTTCTAGGCTTGATTGCAAAGACAGAGGATTTCTATGTGATACTCCTCCGTTGCTCTTGTCCGTAAGGAGCTTCTTTATGATATTTCCTGACCAATTATCCATGGCAAATTTGATACCACCAACCCAGGGCGATTTAAATTTTGGATTCAAGAGTATATCACCAATCACTGACACAATAAATTTACACTATACAACGTCAAACCTATCAACTATAAAATAGACAGCAATCATACGTCATAAAAGTTACCTATTCACTGATAAATCTCGCCAATTACTTGCAGAGTGTTAACGTCAAAGACAAAGGTTCCCAAAACCTCTTTAAGCACCTATCAATTAATGGGTTCAAATTCACTTGTCCAGATTACAGGCAGAAAAATGATTGGTCTATCACTAAGATATGCAGATAATTTTCACTTGGACTAGAAAAGATTCACAGTATATGTAAAAGCGTATGAAAAAAAAAGGAAACAACATTAATTATGAACAAATCATGCCAATCTGGAACTGAGCAGCCTTGCTGGAGAATAAGCCTTTGTACAACATCAAAAGATACTTCAATATAAATCGGATGGAAATACCTCGTTCCCAAGGAGGAAAGCAGTGCTTTTCTTGAAGGGATGCTTATTGATGGGCTTGGCATCGTCCGTAATCTCCACGCCACAAATATCACAGTCTTTCTCCTGCAAGAGCAATCATTGACCAGAATTGATATATTATGGCGATGCACGATTTTAACATCACGAGACAAAGCAAGCATAGAAAGATAAAGTCTGAGACCTTTAGGAAGTGACGAGCATCTTGGAGGGAGTGAAAGTGACGGAAACGGAGATGAGTGGTGGAGCCATGGCTACCGAATGAGTTGTAATCTCTACGGCCAACGAGTATGAGCTCCGATACCCCAAAGGCAGTGGCGCTTCGTGCAAGGGTCCCAACGTTGTGCCTTTTGGCTATATTATGCACCACCACATAGCTTTCTAACGCCATTTTCCGTCAAGTTCAGAAAGTGTAATTTTGGGGCCAGCAGGGAGCTCGAGCATGAACCAGAGAGAGGTTTAAGCAATGGGGATTTTCAGGATTTGCTCCTGAACCCACTTCTACAGCAAGAGGCAGACAACGTCGTGTGAATTCAATCTTCTTCGCGCAACAATCACAAAACGGCAAAACCCGCGAGATCTCTCTGCAGGGTGATCATTCTCAACTCTCAACTGATGACTCTCTCAGCATAGGGTACCGCATTGCATTGGCCTGCCTCAAATCCTCTTCTCTTTTTTTGACCTTGGTCTCACATTTTAATTGACAACTTGTGTTTTCTAATTCATTTCTTTATGGAATGTATTTTACAGTACTTATGGAGTATAAATTTAATTTTTTACATCAATAATGATTTTTCATGGGCATGGTATTAATTATTTTGACCTGGATTATATTATTAGAATATTCTTCATGATTTATAAATAATAGTAGAACAATAAATCTTGTATAAATTAATTATAACATATTATTTTTTTCAATTGAAATTTATATTTTGAATGGATTTACCTAATTATTCTAGAAAAATAGAGAAAAAAGAGAGAGTAAAGATTGGAGAAGATAATCTCTACAAACTAGTAATTTACCAAATGTTTATACAAATTTTAAGTGCACAAGTTATAAATAAAATTAACAATAAGATAATCAATTGGTCACCCGTTGAAAGGACTTTAACTGATTAACCATGAGATCGAGTGCATGTAAATGCAAAAGAATATCTTTAAACTACTACCAACTGGTCTTACACTTGAGACCAAATGGGTTGGTCATCTTGGACTGTATCGAGTTTACTAGGCAACTTCAAAAAAATCCATGCATGAAATCCCAAATATTCCTAAGATAATTGATCTGAACTTCCTTTGCTCAAAGGCAACTATATTAAAATTTCAAGATTTTTTTTTTTTTTTTTTTTTTAGAAGTAGCCACGGACAATCAAACACCAACCTCCTTCTTCCCGACAAGATGCTTAATTTTTATTCAAAAGGATGATACCATGTAGAAATAGAAGAATTCTCCAGAGAGCTTTCCTTGGAGTGATATAAAATTTTGAAGTATTACATACAGGCACAATTACAATGAATTTTACGAGATATATATACAATTACATGATACATTTCATATACATAACTTTTTCCTTTGTTTTATTCATCAAGATTTTATATTAATCTGTGTGTTGTATGATAATATGTATGTTAGTGGCCTTCCTTTGTCTGGCCTCAAATAAGAGCTTAAGAACCACATTTATTTACCGCTGTACATAGCCATGCCCTTCATAGAAGGTAGTCCAATCCAACCTTCTCGAAGTAACTTTTTCTGTTTCAAGCTGCAACTTGAGCTGCTGCGAGCCTAGCAATAGGAACCCTGCAGAAACAACAGTGAGATTCTCAGTGTTGAAGTTAAAATCACAAGTTCAGAATCTCATTTTAATATGTTACGAAATGCAAAACTTTACCTGAACGGTGAACAAGAAACGTAGTCAAGTCCAATGTTAGCGAAAAATGCAACAGATGAAGGCTCCCCACCATGCTCTCCGCATATTCCAACCTGTTCATCTTATACATTAATTGCAGAATATAAATGGAGTAGAAGAAACAGATCTTTATGACTTGACTTTTAACATAATGCTGATGAAATGTGTGGAGCTACTGATTGCGACCTTAAATATTTACATATTTAGATGATTTTGACTTCTTTTCTACGACCCAAAACCAATTTTATCATGTTATATAAAATCGCACCGTTAAGTTACTCTTACCTTTAAGTTGGGTCGAGCGGCACGACCCTTTTCAGTGCAAATCCTGATGAGTTCACCAACACCTTTCTGGTCAAGAACCTGTAATTGTTGCCAATAACCCAAATTTAGCAGTCATTCCTATGATTTCTTCGACAAGAGAATGAACCTGGACACTAATCACCTCAAATGGATCGTTCTTTAGGATGCCATTGGATAGGTATATGGGAAGAAATTTGCCAACATCGTCTCTGCTGTATCCAAACGTCATTTGTGTCAGGTCATTGGTTCCAAATGAAAAGAATTCTGCTTCCTTTGCAATCTGCCAAAATGAATTACAAAACTAGTAGTTAGCACCCTGTTACTTCTCCACTACAATAGATAATGCTGTCCCAAATTTCAAAATGCATAAAAAGATGACTGAGATGGGAACAGAGAGAGGAGATTGAGTGTTCCTTTTATATAGATTCTTCAGACTGTTTTATTTTAGAATTGAAACATCATTCTTCAAGACATGACGAAATAAGTGTACCTCATCTGCAACTAGAGCAGCTCTTGGAACTTCGATCATGGTCCCAACCTTATAGCTTAGGGAGGAACCCATCTCAGAGAAGACTTTCTCGGCAACATTTTTTATCAATCTCACTTGATGACTTAATTCCTGAAATTTAAACTGTCAGCCTACCTTAAATTGGGGGAAAAAAATCCCAGACTATAGCATATGATTGATAGGTCAGAAAGGCTTCATCCATATATGAACTAACAGAATCCTTGAAATTTCATTTATTAAGTGAATATATATACAAGGCTGCGCCTAGAAAAATGATATAAATATAATGCATATTTTGAACCAAAAAGAAACAGAAATAACTGAGGAGAAGTAAGGGAGAAGGGGGGATCATGCCTGAGGTGTACTGATAAGTGGAACCATTATCTCAGGAAGAACTGTAAAACCATGGTTACTCATGGAAACAGCAGCCTGAAAAATTGCACGTGCTTGCATCTCTGTCAGTTCTGGGTAAGAAATCCCAAGCCTGTTGATTGAGTTTCAACTTGCACATATTAGCAATTATGGTCCAAATAGGATAGTTCAGTTCTTTAACAATAACAACAAAAAGGAATGGCATAGAAAATGCGGGCAATCTCCACCTGCAACCACGAAAACCGAGCATAGGATTCACTTCTGATAGTTTTTCAATCCTGGAGAAGATTTCTTCTTCCTTCATGCCTGTCTCGGAAGTCAGTTCACTGACAATTTGTTCAAGATCACCTTCTGGAAGAAATTCATGGAGTGGAGGATCTAACAATCGGATTGTTACAGGAAAACCTGAAATTCCCAGGTTAAACAAAGTGAATTTTCAGTAAATATGCCATGCTTAAGGCATAACATGAATACAAAGTATTGTACGATAATTTATGATTCTGATATCTGTTCAGTCCATGCAGATAATCCATGTCTCAGCGATAAGTATCATTTACCATGACAAAGGCAAACATACAATTACGAGATATGTAGTTTAAGTGTTATGATGGTTTAATAAAGTCGCACACTTTTCCAGTTGACAAAAAAAAAAAAAATTATGTAAACTCTAAACTTTGCAACAGACAAAGAGAAAGTACCATCCATTGCTCGGAATATTCCCTCAAAGTCAGATCTTTGATAAGGTAATAACAGGTCAAGTGCGACTTTCCTTTGTTCAGGTGTAATTGCCATTATCATCTTTCTCACAGCCTTTATCCTCTCATCTGAAGCAAAAAACTGAAACATACCAAAACATGTAAATAGTCATTTAAGCGTGCGACTTTTGTGTCAATCAATAACTGTGCGTGCATAAAAAACACAAGAGGGTTTAGATGTTTGCTATTATTTTTAACAAGTAGGAAAAATTAATTTTTCAAACCGATTCCAACCATAGGTTTAAAGAGTAATGCTTGCAGTATGTCATAGTTATAACGAGGAGCTCAAAGAAAAAATCAGTACCATGTGCTCTGTCCTACAAAGGCCGATTCCTTGGGCGCCATTGTTTCTGGCTGCTATTGCATCTTCAGGTGTGTCAGCATTTGCCATAACCTGAAAGATAATAACAATATGAGATATTTCCAATAAAAAAAAAAGAAAATAATGATATTTTGTTCAGAACACAACTTATATAGGGGAACACATGCAAAACCTTTAGATGCCTTATTTCATCAGCCCAAGACATGAAGGTTTCCAAATTATCACTCATAGCTGGAGGAGAAAGTGGCTGTTTTCCCAGAATCACGTCACCAGTGGATCCATTCAGTGAGATCCATTCTCCTTCATTAATCACCTTATCCCCAACTACAAGCACCTACATTATCAATTGAGATCATACACGTAGCAAGGTGGTCTTTACTGATATATCTGCAACATTAAAAAAGGGAAAAGTTTTTGAGCTTACCTTCTCATGTTCATTTACTAAGATCTCAGAGCACCCAGATATACAACACTTTCCCCATCCACGCGCCACAACAGCAGCATGAGATGTCATACCACCCCTGGCTGTTAAGATCCCAGTAGCTGCATGCATACCTCCAATATCTTCGGGACTTGTCTCCGTCCTTACCTTCATCAACGTCCAATCAGAATAAATAGTGGATCAGCATTGCATCCTTTTAGGAGTAAGATCACATGGAAGAAATTGCTTTTTTGAGTGCTAGAGTAGTGGCATCATTATAAGGTATGAAAGAGAAAAAGTTAACACCCCTAAGGCAGCACCTATCAGACATCATGTTCAACCTAATACCATGGACTTAAAAATAATAAGTCAGGAACAACATTCTCGTCCTACAAAAATCACCCCTCCCTTGTATAAGCATTTCACTGAAAAATTGGATATGTCGATTCAGGTATGAATCAAGAGAAGGAAAAAGAGATAAATGAAATATCGTCTTAATAATAACAAGCATACCAAGATGACGGATTTTCCTTGTGCATGCCATGCTTCAGCATCCTCAGCAATGAACACAACCTGCCCAACTGCTGCTCCAGGGGATGCAGGCAAACCCGTCGTGATTACATTGTCCTTGTAAGCAGATGGATCTTCAAACTGGAGAAGCAAGAGTTGAAATAGTTATTGACACATGATCATCATGCATGTGAATTTGATAAATGTTAGACGCATAAATGCCAAGACATTTGCATAGTATTTTGTTGAACATATTCCAAAATTCAAATCTTCAACATCAATGAAATTGAAAATGATCTAACCAAACTATGCTAATTTATAAAACATATGCTTCTCTAAAGCACTATTGCGTTATCCTCTTGCTGCTTTAGGTCTGAATACTCAATTGTTATACTCTATTTTAAAGCTCACTTTATCTGGACATCCAAATACAAATATTGCGAGGCATTTATTGCTTTAGGTTACTTTGATCAATGCAGAAGTTAAGGGCACATCTGACAATGAAGTGTTTACCTGAGGATGGAGAAGTTGATCAAGATGTTGGGGCTCAACCATCTTGACGGCAGAACGAATATCAACAAGCCCCTCATTAACCATGTCTACAGATATCTTGATTGCACCTTTGCCAGTACGCTTTCCACTCCTACATTGCAACATCCACAACCTATTTTCTTGAACAGTGAACTCAATGTCCTGCACATTAATAATTTTGTTGGACAAGTTATCTATGGAGTGGTATCTTGTTTCATGCAGGGGTTAAGAATAAAAAATTTAAAAAATGCATGAAAATCGCAATTTTACCATCATATCCTTATAATGATTCTCAAGAAGTTCACAGTTCTCCTCAAGTTCCTTGTAAGCTTCTGGCATGCAACTTTTCATAGTCTCCAGATCTTCAGGGGTCCTTATTCCAGCAACCACATCCTCTCCCTATATAAAACCAGTTCAGATCTTCTTACAAACATCAATATAAAATACTACACCTCTAATCTTTAATATAAGACATATTTGGGAAATTGATCTCGGTCCTGGATATAAGACATAGTTTTCATATTTGTTAATCTTTTCCTAATTTACCCTTATTGATGCTCCCTCAACCATAATCAAAGAGGAGAGGGGATGAGGGAATTAGGAAAGATGATTAGGGTCTTTTAGAAAATACATGTCATATTAACTAACTTAACTAGCTTCCGTAATATAATCAAATTAAGTAAATATATCTTATATTGAGGACTGGAGAGAATAATTGCTAATCTGTAGAGACGGATGAAGGTGACAAGGACCAAGAACTAATTTATTTCAAATAGTTTATGTAACCTGAGCATTGATCAAGAACTCTCCATAAAGTTTCTTTTCCCCAGTACTTGGATTTCTAGTGAACAAGACACCAGTTCCTGAAGTATTTCCCATATTCCCAAACACCATGGTTTGAATGTTGACAGCGGTTCCCTTTAACCCAGTTATCTGATTAATGTCCCGATACTTAATGGCTCTTGGGCTGTCCCATGAATTAAAAACAGCTTTCACGGATAACTCCAGCTGCTTCTTTGGATCTGTCATTAAAAATTTAGAAAAGAGCATGAGTAGACGTTCTTATACCGCTAAACAAGCTCTTTGATGATTTAGGGTGAGGAGCATGAAAAGTTTTCTCCAGCACCTGAGGGAAAGGTTTCTCCACCAGCTTCAAGGTAGACATTCTTATACTGTTGAACAAGCTCTTTGAGGTCAGAGGCTGTTAAATCAGTGTCAAGTTCAACTCCCTTTGATGCTTTTAACTTTTCTAACTTCTCCTCAAACAATGAGTGTGGAACGCCCAGTACCTCCACATGACAAAAAAACAGCATCAGAACAGAAACAATGGCAATAATGCTACACTAATCTACATTCTGAATAATGGAGCCGAGCTTCCAGTTTGATGGATACAGTTTGTAAATTCACTTACAACATCTCCAAACATGTCTAAGAAACGTCTGTATGAATCGTAAGCAAAGCGCTCGCCACATTTTGCAGCCAGGCCAGCAACCACTTCATCGTTCAGTCCAAGGTTGAGAATCGTGTCCATCATGCCAGGCATTGAAATCTTATAATATGAAGGCAAAAATATCAGTTTATGTTATGAGCACATCAAATGTTTGATGGTAGCGAAAATAGGACATAAATACAGCAGCATGTTTAATAACCATTAAAACATGAAAATACACTGAGACACTCAACAAGGACATAAAGCTTCAACAAAAATTCAGAAACAAAAAAAGGGACATTAAACTAAGCAAAAATACAAATTTTAAAAATTAATGAGAATCATACCGCAGCACCAGAACGAACAGACAAGAGGAGAGGATTTGAAGGATTGCCAAGAAAAGCTCCAATTTCCTTTTCCACAATGTGAAGGCCCTCCAGTATCTGCTCCCAGAGGCCATCTGGTAGCTTCTTTCCATTCAGTTGATACTCTTGACACGCTTCTGTTGATATTGTGAGTCCAGGAGGCACTGATAATCCAATGGTTGCCATTTCTGCTAGGTTTGCTCCTTTTCCTCCCAACTGTAATTCATTACACGTAGCTAGTTGTTCATCATTTTGAAGGCTGAATAACCATGGCAATACAATCGTATATATGCCCTCTTTTTCCATAACGTATCCCTTTTTTTATAATGGTCTCATCATGCCTCAAAGACCCATTAATACTAACAATCAATGAGAACCTTTGGAAATGCTTACCAAGGACTTCATGCTCTTGTTGCCTTCACTTTCTCCTTTTCCAAAAGTAAACACGCGCTGTTGAAACAAAAACACAGAAGAGTTGCTTCAGCAGATATGTTAAGACCGTGCTTGATTGCTAGAGGCTTGGAAGTCAGGTGAATAAGACGTAAAACATTACAACCATGTCATTCATAAGTTGGCTAGCTTCAAGGCTCTCCCCCATCCATGTCAGTAGTAGGTGTCATATTTAAAAAATTCCAATTTTAATTTTCATCTAATTTGTTTATTTAATGTGTTAAGAAGTAATCATCTTAGTATTATATTTTTGTAGAAAATTGCAACAGAATTCTTGGACACAGAAGTGACGTAAGATTTTTCCTTTGGTGGGCTAACGTGGGTATACAGTCAACGGAAAAAACTAACCCAGTTTGAAATGTTGGGTCAAGGGCCATACTCTGCGTGGGGCCTCTTGGTCTAAAAAGTCGAAGCAATCCCATGTTTCAATATTGGGCTCTGTGACATTGTTGGGCTTCTTGTCAACGGCTCGCATTCGTTTAGATTTGACTTTGTGAGTGTTTCGTAGCTGCTTCAGAAACCTTTTCCGCAAGTAAGACTTTTATATATTTATCTTGTAAATCATAAAAACTATTCTCGAAAACTAATTCAAACACAAATTCATCATCAAACGAAAGAAATTTGCTTCTAACCCAAATTTCATTGGCCGAAACTGAGTTATATTTTTAAGAATGTTTTTAGTAATAGTAAATAATATTTTCGAGGATATTGTTTATAATTTTTCCTTACTTCGAAGAGAATGTAATGGTTTTAACTTTTAATGTCATTCAAATTATAAAAATAAGTGTCTAAATGCATGGTGAGATTTGTACAAGACAGTTTCTTAATTGAGATAGATGGAATATACCAGAAAGAATGACAGAAAAAGAAATCGTAAAATCTGAGGTATTCCCTATAAGATATCTCGTCATCAAGTTCTTTTTCGGTCGGTTTCATCAAATTCTCTAAAATATATCCAAAAAGAAGAAGAAGAGAAACAATATATATATATATATATATAATGCATGACATGAAGAGTATGAAGGAATTGGAGTACCTTTTTGGTGGTAGGTGTAGTGGGAGGAGTGAGGATAGCCTGACTCCGTATAATGAGAGCCTCACTCCTCCTGCTTCTCTTTGACGGTTTGGTGCTATGAAGCTTGATTATGCCTCCGAATCTGCCAAACTGTGCTTCTTGCTGGCCATTCAACAACACCAACCTTGATCTGTATTTATTACAAACATCTGCTGTGGGGCTTGTCACCATCCCTTTCACCATTGACGACGACATTATTCCTGCTTCCTCAATGTTGCTCGATCACTCTCCTCCTCAATCTACACCCAACCCAGAGACTATCTCGTCAAGATTAACTAATCAACTCTTCCTGATTTTGTGTGTGATATAATAATCATCAATCAAAACTGTCAGATTCGGTAATAACTTTAAGAAATGGTCGAGATCCAAGGGATTCAGTTTTCTCTATCCACACAAGATCAGATACTGATATGCACAATAAGACATTAAGAGTTGAAGATCGTCATCCAATTCATGAACAAATCCCTCTTGCTTGTTCCTGTGGGAAATATCTACAAACACCTTGTAATCATCTCGACACTACTACAGAAACACCGAGCTCGATCATATTTAATTTCTCACCTCATGAATTCAATCCAACTTTGGCCAGAAAACTGAAATCAAGTTTACGTACCTGTTGGAGCTTGGAATAGTAGGAACATAGAGCTGTGGTTTTGGTGTGGACCTGAATGAAGAAGAGTAGCTTCTCAAAACAAAACAGGTGGGAGTGACATTCTCTCCCTTTATTTTAATTTTCAGTTTTTTCTGTTTGTACGTGAAATCAGAATTGTTTCTTTCTAAAAAAAAATTAAAAAAAAAAAAAGAGCAAATGGGTATGATGAGATATGAGTGGACGAAATTACAATTATGGTGCCATGACCATAATGCCCCCAGTTGATGGGAATTAAGCGCATGGCGCATGGGAAGGCTTTGGTCTTTTCCCAAGTTACTTATCACTTTTTTTATTTCCCTCTCTCTCGCTGGGATAAGGGTTTGTGGCACACAATTTAATACCCATGACACTTCTGAATTAATTCCCTCATGATATTTCATCATATCTTTTTTAATATTATCGACCAGCTGCTTTATTTTTGGGAAAATGTATGTCGGGGTACAAGGTAGTAAAATAATTTTAAAAAAGGCCCAATAAACATTCACATGGGCCTTTTCTGGCATTATATTAAAAAAAAAGTGTACGAATATAGTTGTTAATTGCTACTGATGTAGTTGTTAATAGCTACTGATATAGTTGTTAATATTTAGTTATTAATTAGACTGATTTAGTTGTTAACGGAGACTGATATAGTTGTTAACCGCTACTGATATAGTTGCTAACGCTTTTTGAAATAATATCAGAAAAGGCCCTAGCATGTAAATGTTTATTGGGCCTTTTTTGAAATTATTTTGCTACCTTGGGACCTGACATACATTTTCCCTTTATTTTTTGCACTTAATTGAAAGAATATTATATTTTATATAATTTATAAACATTGCAATTAGTCTAAATTTGAATAAATGATATTTATATTTAGAGGTGTAGACTTTTGATTGAGTAAGCTCAAAGTCTTAAGTTTAAATCAGCGTAAATACATGAAAGGTTTTCGAATGACCATCCTTAATTAGACTTGTCAACACTCAAATGCAATCTAATTAATTCTATGAAAAAAAAAAATTATAATTGCAAATCCAAGTCTATCATATAAAACTTGAATATCTAATTCATAGCTGAAATTCCTATATTTACATTAACCTAAATCGATTTTTATAACATATTTTTTAGGAATTAGTTAAATTTCATTTTAATCCTCTTTTAAACTATGTTTTATATTCATGCATGAAGTGAATATTAATTTTTTTAAAATGAAAAGAAATTTCATTAATAAATGGTAAAAAAAAGTACAACTGAGAGTTTAGATAGAGATTACAAAATAAAATTGAACTTAGAGAAATACTTTTGAATATAAACAGCTAAAACTTTAACTTGAAATACAATCCCGGTAAAAGATTCACCAATAAAAATTCTTTGATTTTAGACTTTTCAGAGTTTCCCAAAAGTAAATATTAATTATTAAACTAAACTAAAAAGTAATATCAAAATTGTGTTGGGAAGGACATGATTAAAAACGACTAAATTTGAAACTTTGACATCTTTGCATCTCTCTTTGGCATGACTTGTATAATTTGTATGACCATAACCTTAAAAAAAAAACGGTGCAAATTAAAATTAGATTAAACAAAAGACATTCAAGCATTTTAGTTTGAATTGAAATGAATCCAATAGGGATGTGGATGAATAAATCTCTCCCATCACTTCAGAGAGAAGGTTGAAGAATCTTCTAGATAGTTATCCTCTCTTCCTGGGCGTAATTGCATCCACTCATTCTTTTATAATTTCCACATCAACCTTTTGATTGTCATACTCATCGATTTCTCACCAACAAAACAAGACAAACCAATCATGCATAATTTTTATTCGAATATATTTAAAACCTTTGTCTTAGTTCTTAATTATAATTGGAAGATAAAATTTTAAAATTTTTGGGTTAAGGTGTAAAAGCACATATAAGTTTTTTTCTCATGAGCAAAAATACACACGTGGTTACCATTTTGGAGTAAAAGTCACATCCCACCGTTAATTCACTATTCATCACCGTTATATTACTGTTCACTTAATCTCTTTCTCTCTCATCACGGTGGACAGTGACTTAACGGTGAGATGTGACTTTTGCTCTAAAATGGTAACCACGTGTGTATTTTTACTCTTGAAGAAAAAACTTATGTGTATTTTTGTACCTCAACCCAAGTTTTTTATTTTTTATTTTTTTAAAAAAAACTTGTAAGGATTGCTTACGCTAATTTTTTTAGATTATGTATTTTGGAATAATCACTTCATTTGAATGGTTGAACAAATTATAATGTGCTAGTTAGCGTCAAAAAAGTTCACTCACACAAATTTAAAAATAAAACTCATCTCATAAATTTATTTAGTATACTGAAAATCGAAAAACAGCGTTTACTGTTAAACGGATATGCAAACCTTCGGGAACAAAAAGAAAGTGTTACAGTGAAGGGAATATACTTGGGATCCACCCAAGTCATGACACGTGGCCTCATCATAGACACGTGTAGTAAGAATTATGGTAACATCATTTTCATTGTATTATCACCATATCTTTTTACTTCATTTTTATTTGTTTAGTACTGCCATCCTATTTTTCACGAGCAGAGGGTGGAATAAATTTTAAATATTATAATGTGGCAAACATATAAATAAAAAGCATTTAAAGTTTATTTGTCTTAAGATTAATTTTCTTAATTATGTTGCTATAAATCTTATATTGATTAGTGGGTGGAAAACAATTATTCATAATTTTTAGAATTGAAGAATACCACTGATAATTGAATTTTAGTGCTCTAAGTTCACATGTTGTGGTCAAAAAGAAAGAGGACGCTAGTTACTTAAGTCATGAATGAGCACGTGTGGTTGTGTTGCTCATGCTCTCAATCTCTCTCTCTTATGGGCGTGAGTATCATTCTATTGCTAGACCCAAAATGTCAGTATTTCTAACTATGAGAATTCTAACTTTGGTTCATCATGTATCCAAAATAAACATTGATTTATCATGTTGTTGTTTTTGTCTAAATGAATGATAATTTAAGGGAAAAAAAGAAACAACTCTCTTCTTGTTATGAATATACTGATTATGTGGATGTCCATTGACTCTCGGTCTCCAAATATTACAAGATGACATGGGACCCGCGCATAGTACCATGCATAGTAGTTTACTATTTGGTGGGACCCACACACAAAATTATACAACTCACGGGAATGCATTCCCGTGAGTGTACAGTTATGTAATTAGGGGAATATTGCATCAAATGACTCAAAGTGGAAATTACACTGAATGCCCATTTTCCTTCTATAAATAGAGGCCTCCTGTAAACATTCAAAAGACACTGGAATTAGAACTTCTCTCTACTCTCTCTCTCTCTAAAATCTCTTGTTCTTGTATTTACTTTTCATCAGTTTTATATTACGTTTTCAGCACGAAGACTCTACCAAGGTAAGATTTTATTATCATCTCCTTTACTATATGTTTATTTTATCTATCTGGGATAATCTTAACCATGATATGGAATTAAAGTTCTACTTTTACCGATTATTTTGAACATCAGGTTCCATAGTTAAGATTTGAGATTATTTACTATTTACTATTCACAGTAAATAGTAATTTTTACTATTCATGTTAATTTTACCTTTTTCAGTAATTTTACATTTTTATTCATTTTGACTCCTATATGGAAGTCTAGATTTAATTTTTCAGTAATTTTATTTTATTCACTATTTACAGTGAATAGTAATTTTTACTATTCACGGTAAATTTATATTTTACTATTTATAGTAATTTATTTATGTTTTCTTCCCACTCCCTATTCATTTATTTCATAGTAGCGACACTAAGCTCCATTTGTTTAATTTAAATTTTTTTACTTAATGCTTTATTTATTTCATGGTGGCGATATTAAGCTCCATACTGACTTTACTAATATTTACATTATGCCACTAACATTTAAATTTATGTTACTAACATTTATTTATGCATTTATTTACCTTTTATGGTGGCAACATTAATATTAGTGGGCTCCATTTATTTATGCATTTATTTACCTTTTATGGTGGCGATACTAATATATTTATTAGTGGGCTCCATTTGTTTATCTTAATTCTTTACTACTGTCTATATATTATATATTAAATATGCATCCTCTTTCTTACCTTCGGATGAGATAGGTCTCGCTGTGAGTTTACTACCATTCCTATCTCATCTTCTTTTTATTTTCTCAGCATGTTTATTTACAGTTCTTTAAATTATGTTTTAATTTATAATAAGATTTTATAATATGATTCTAATTATTATCATTATTTTTAGTTTGAATCATGTCTTCTAGCCTTTCAAATCTTGAATTTAATGCTCTTGACATCACCGGGAAGAATTATCTATCATGGGTTTTAGATGCTGAAATCCATCTTCAAGCAAAGGACCTGGGAAAGGCTATATTGCCGGGAAATGATGCGTCCCCTCAAGAAAAGGCTAAAACTATGATTTTTCTCCAACACCTCATTCATGAAAGTTTGAAAACTAAATATTTAACGGTGAAAGATCCATTTGAATTGTGGACTAGTTTGAAAGATAGGTATGATCATCAGAAAACGGTGATTTTGCCTAGAACTCGTTATGAATGGATTCATCTCAGGCTACAAGATTTTAAAACTGTAAGTGAGTATAACTCAGCTGTTTTCAAAATAAGTTCTCAGTTAAAATTATGTGGTGAAAAAATAACTGATGAGGACTTATTAGAGAAAACATTTTCTACCTTTCATGCTTCAAATTTGCTTTTACAACAGCAATATCGAGAGAAAGGTTTTAAAAAATATTCTGAGTTAATCTCATTTTTATTAGTAGCCGAGCAAAATAACGAGTTATTAATGGAAAAATCATGAAAATCGTCCCACTTGATCTTCTCCATTTCCTAAAGCGAATGTGAGTGTACGGAATGATCATGGTCATGGCCGTGGTCGTGGACGGGGACGTGGAAATTGTGGAGGCAGAAATAATCATGGTTCTTATCATGGTGGAAGAGGTTATTATAGTCCTTATACCCACCAGAAAAAGATGAATAATGAAGGATAGAAGAATGATAAAGAAGGTCCTTCAAAAGTTATAGAACATAAATGTTATCGGTGTGGTATGAAGGGACACTGGATACGTAATTCTCGTACGCCAGAACATTTAGCGAAACTTTACCAAGCCTCTATAAAAAGGAGTGTTAATAATGTGGAATGTGATGATAAGGCTCATAAAGATAATGATGTCAATGAGCCAAATGATGATGTTATGTCTCACTTCAGGTGGAAGATTTTTATGATTAAATAAGTTTTGCAAAAATTGTAATAATTATTTTGTTTCGTTTTGACTTGTTGCCAATTATGTATAATAAATATGTTTTTAATGCATCTCCTATATTAAATATGTTTTAATGCATTTTCTTTTCTTTTATGAAGCTCATAGATATTTCAAATATTGCACACAAGAATGAAGATATATGTCTCATTGATAGTGCAACGACACATACAATTCTTAAAGATAAGAAATATTTTTCACATCTAACAAATTGTAGTACAAGCATCAATACCATAATGGGTAATACGAGATTGATTGAAGGCTCTGGAAGAGCAATAATAATATTACCCAATGGTACGAAATTTGTTATTAATGATGCTTTGTATTCTTCCAAGTCTCATAGAAATTTGTTGAGTTTTAAAGATATCTGCCGGAATGGATATCATATTGAGACTATAAATAAGGAGAATACAGAGTATCTACAAATTGTTAATGTTAGATATGGTGAAAAATATGTTCTAGAGAAATTACCAATGTTATCTTCTGGTTTGTATTATTCATGTATTAGTACAATTGAAATAAATGTTATGGAAAACCAGAAGCATGCTGATAAAGGCATATTTAATGTTTGGCATGACCGATTAGGGCATCCCGGGTCAATTATGATGCGACGTATAATAGAGAATTCATGCGGACATAACTTGAAACAGAAACAAATACCAAAATCCCATGATTTCTCATGTGATGCATGTTCCAAGGGAAAATTAATTATTCGGCCATCACCAAGCAAAGTAGAAAATGAGTCTCTCACATTTCTAAAACGGATACAGGGAGATATTTGTGGGCCAATACACCCACCATGCGGACCATTTAGGTATTATATGGTTTTAATTGATGCATCAACTAAATGGTCGCATGTGTGCTTACTATCTTCTCGAAATCTAGCGTTTGCGAGATTGCTTGCTCAATTGATAAGATTAAGAGCACATTACCCTGATTATCCTATCAAGAAAATATGTCTTGATAATGCTGGTGAATTTACTTCATAGAATTTTAATGAATATTGCATGTCCCTTGGAATTGATGTTGAATATCCTGTAGCACATGTTTATACGCAAAATGGACTTGCAGAATCATTGGTAAAACGATTGCAACTTATTGCAAGACCTTTACTTATGAAATCTAATTTACCAATTTCTGCTTGGGGTCATGCCATTTTGCATGCAGCAATGTTAATTTGCATCAAGCCAACTAGTTATTTAAAAGTTCCCCCCTTACAAATGGTTTTTGGTGAAGAACCTAATATTTCCCATATACGGACTTTTAGATGTGCAGTATATGTGCCAATAGCACCTCCACAACGTACTAAAATGGGTCCTCAAAGAAGAATGAGAATTTATGTTGGGTATAAATCTTCTGTAGATGGTTCTAAATATTTTATAATTGAAGGAGATTTATACCCAACATAAATTCTCATTCTTCTTTGAGGACTCATTTTAGTACGTTGTGGAGGTGCTATTGGCACATATACTGCACATCCAAAAGTCCGTATATGGGAAATATTAGGTTCTTCACCAAAAACCATTTGTAAGGGAGAAACTTTTAAATAACTAGTTGGCCTGATGCGAATAACATTGCTGCATGCAAAATGGCGAATAACACCTCCACAACATACTAAAATGGGTCCTCAAAGAAGAATGAGGATTTATGTTGGGTATAAATCTCCTTCAATTATAAAATATTTAGAACCATCTACAGGAGATTTATTTACTGCACGATTTGCTGATTGCCATTTTGATGAATCAGTCTTCCCAACATTAGGGGGAGAAAATAAGCAGTTGAATAAAGAGATTAGCTGGAATGAATTATCATTAGGTCATTTTGATCCTCGTACAAAACAATGTGAACTAGAAGTTCAAAAGATAATTCATTTACAGAATTTAGCTAATCGAATGCCAGAAGCATTCACTGACCCAAAGAAAGTGACAAAATCACATATTCCAGCTGCTAATACTCCTATTTGAATTGATGTCCCGGTAGGACAGCCGATTATAAATAAATCAAAAGCACGCCTGAAGCGTGGTAGGCCTATTGGTTCCAAAGATAAAAATCCTCGAAAAAGAAAAGGAGATAAGATTATAGATGGCCAAGTCGAGGATAATCAAGAAAAAAGTGTAGCTCTGGATGAGCCACTTCATGAAGAGAGATTATCTCCAGAGGAGAATATAGAGGCCCCAGAAGAGATCCAGGTACCTGAAATGTATGAAAATAATGAGATCTCAATAAATTATGTCACAAATAATATCAAATGGAACCGTAATGAAGTCAACGTTGACGACATTTTTGCTAATCATATAGCATATGATGTGATGAATGAAGAAGAGGATCATGAGCCAAAATCCATTAGCGAGTGCCAACAACGAAAAGATTGGCTCCTATGGAAAGATGCCATTAATGCAGAGTTAAAATAATTGGCAAAACGAAAAGTATTTGGACCTATAGTCCATACACCTAAAGATGTAAAGCCAGTTGGATATAAATGAGTTTTTGTACGGAAAAGAAATGAAAAGGGTGAAATTACAAGGTATAAAGCACGCCTAGTAGCCCAAGGCTTTACACAAAGACCTGACATTGATTTTGAAGAAACATATTCACCAGTAGTAGATGCAACTACTTTTCGCTATTTAATTAGCCTAACAGCAAATGAAGGGCTTGATTTGCATCTAATGGATATTGTGACTGCCTATTTATATAGTTCACTTGATAGTGATATCTATATGAAAGTCCCTGAAGGACTCAAGATGCCAGAAGCATTTAATTCAAATTCACGAGAACAATACTCGATCAAATTAAATAAGTCCCTATATGGCTTGAAACAATCAGGGCGCATGTGGTATAATTGTCTTAAGGAATATTTGTTGAAAGAAGGGTATAAAAATGACCCGATATGCCCATGCATTTTTATAAAAAGATTGAGAAACAAATTTGTTATAATTGCTGTTTATATTGATGATATCAACATTATTGGAACTCCTGAAGAGATTTCAAAAGCAATTAATTGTTTGAAGAAAGGATTTGAAATGAAAGATTTGGGTAGGACAAAATTTTGTCTTGGATTACAAATTGAGTATCTGAAGGATGAGATCTTTGTATATCAAGAAACTTATACAAAGAAAGTCTTGAAACGATTTTATATGGATAAGTCACATCCATTTTGTACTCCAATGGTTGTAAGATCTTTGAAAAAAGAAAAAGATCCATTCCAACCCCAAATAATTAACAAAAAAAGGTGTAGAACAATTACTTGGTCCAGGAGTACCATATCTTAGTGCTATTGGAGCATTAATGTATCTTGCTAATCACACAAGACCTGATATAACATTTGCTGTTAATTTATTAGCAAGATATAGTTCTGCACCAACACAGAGGCATTGGAATGGTGTAAAGCGTATTTTTCGTTACCTCAGAGGTACTATGGATATGGGGTTATATTATTCAAATGTATCTAAACATGAACTGATTGGTTATTCAGATGCTGGATTTATGTCTGATCCACATGATGGAAAATCACAAACAGGCTATGTCTTTACATGTGGAGGTACAACTATTTCATGGAGATCTATGAAACAGACTATATCGGCCACTTCATCTAATCATGCAGAAATCCTAGCAATGCATGAAACAAGTCGAGAATGTGTGTGGTTGAGGTCAGTAATTCATCATATACGAACAACTTGTCAATTATCTTCTGGTAAAATGGTTCCAACAGTTCTATATGAGGATAATACTGCATGTATTGCCTAACTTAAAGAAGGATACATCAAGGGCGATAGAACGAAACATATTTCACCAAAATTTTTCTTTACTCGTGATCTTCAACAGAATGGTGAAATAGATATTCAGCAAATCAGTTCAAGTGAAAATTTGGCAGATTTATTTACCAAGTCACTTCCAGAAGCAATCTTTGAGAAGCTTGTCTATGGTATTGGTCTTCGAAGACTCAAAGATCTCAACTGATGTTATCAGGGGGAGTAATACTGATGTTGTCAACAGGGGGAGTTGATATACGTTGTACTCTTTTTCTCTTATCTAGGTTTTGTCCCACTGGGTTTTCCTAGAAAGGTTTTTAATGAGGCAGCACTGGATAATGTATCAATGAATGATGTACTCTTTTCTTTAGCTAGGTTTTTATCCCACTGGGTTTTTTCTAGTTAAAGTTTTTAATGAGGCACATTCATAAATGGACATCCAAGGGGGAGTGTTATGAATATACTGATTATGTGGATGTCCATTGACTCCCGGTCTCCAAATATTACAAGATGACATGGGACCCGCGCATAGTATCATGCATAGTAGTTTACTATTTGGTGAGACCCACACACAAAATTATACGGGAATGTATTCCCGTGAGTGTACAGTTATGTAATTAGGGGAATATTGCATCAAATGACTCAAAGTGGAAATTACACTGAATGCCCATTTTCCTTCTATAAATAGAGGTCTTCTGTAAACATTCAAAAGACACTGGAATTAGAACTTCTCTCTACTCTCTCTCTCTCTAAAATCTCTTGTTCTTGTATTTATGTTTCATCAGTTTTATATTACTTCTGTCTTTAATATTAAATATATTTACTTAATTTGATTATATTAAAGAAGTCAATTAAGTTAGTTGATATAACATATATTTTTTAAAGCACTCTAATCATCTTTTTTAATTCCCTTATTCTTGAAATATTAATTGGAGTAGATTAAGAAAAGATTGAAAAATATTTAGAATCAAAATCAATTCTTTAAATATGACATATATTAAAGATGGAAGGAAGTATATTTTAGGGGAGAGCCCTCAACTTCCAAGGATGTTTTCCAAAGAATCACCTTTACTTCTTCAATGCAAGATTTCTACAACTGCAGATGGAGGCTGGAGCTAGAATATTGCTGATAGTATATTTGCCTTGCCTTCTGTAAAGTGGTTTGCAACAAATTGTTTGGTAACAAAAAAAATGCAAACAAGTAACTATTTCTTAAATGCCGGTTTGCATCTACCATGCCAGCAACTGTGTATATATCCATTAAATATTATTCTGAAATTCATAGCAGCCCCTTTTGAGAAGTAAACATGACAGAATTTCAGAGGGTATAACATCAAAAAGACAAAAAGCAAGCGGTTGCTAAGGAACACCCTTGGCATTGGAAACAACTCAAGTGTATGAGAATTTGGCCAAAAAGGGGGGGGGGGGGAGACAAACTCTTTGGGAAGGACATGATTCAAATGCAGTATTATCAGGAGTCCCACAGGCATTATTCTGAATAAACGACTCTCTCAAGTAAATAAATATATTACTTTTGAAAGTAACGCACAGAAATACGCTGCTTGATGGGGCTCCTGCAAGAGGGACAATCTTTCATACCCTGTTTCTCATGGAGTTCATTGCATGTGGTGCAAACAACCTGATGAGCACATGGAAGGAATACAACAGACATCTCCTCTGAAAGACACATTACACATTCTCGTTCCCTTTTTACGCCTCCAACCACAGAGTAGTTATTTAAATTTGTCACCACTTCAGACATGGAAACGGTCCGTGATTCCGGCAGCATAGCACCATCTTTCTTGTCCATACATCTGACAGCGTAGCTTCCATCAATGCCCCTCCTCAGTGCAGCAATTTTTGAAGAATCAGTTTTCTGTCTCAGTTGCGCAATTTCTTTCTCAAGTTTCTGTATATCATCTGTGTACCTCTGCAAATTCTTTTCTGCATTTGATTTGATCATGTCTTCCTCGGATTTTGCTGACACTTCAAGTTGTTCTCTTTCTTTTCTTATAGAACTGGCCTGTAGGAGGATTTCTTCCTTTGCCTTCAATTCTTGCTGCCATCTAGCCTGTGATAGTTTCCTTTACAATGAGAACAGACCCGGTAATAAAATTCATTTAGCCCCATTGGATAGAAGATGATTGAATGTGTGGAATTTCGCAAGTGGTGCGTGGATACCAAGACTATTTTCCCCTTTAACTCAATATAATCATACTTAGCCGTTTCTGATTCAATAATTTATTTTAAGTACATGTGCTGAAGCCATCAAAATGAATAGAACCTTACAAAGTCAAAAGAAAACAAAATATGACCAAAGAAGGAAAGTGGCAAAAGTTTTGCAAGGTGTGGCAGCATAGTTTATCAGAATAAATATTAATACCATTAGATTCAGAAAATGTAGTGCCAGGGATGGAGCTTGCGAGAAATATATGGGGGGTCATGGCCCAATTAGTTTATGTCTCTGCAAATTCAAGTCCATGAATTCTAAATCATGCAACCCAAAAGCAAAAGCAAGTAAGAAAAATTTCATTCCAGCCCGAATAGAGTGGAAGAGAAGGCAAAGACGAACACACATGAAAAACGAACCAGTTCAGACCCAAACCACAGCTTCTACTGGTGAAGATTTCTTTGATATATCAATTCCAGTTTTTTCCTGCTGGGTAATCTCTTTGAAACTACCTTTTTTGGTTGTGAAATTAGCATGCTTTTGAATTATCCGGTGATTATTAGGTCTTCTGGAAATATCTTTCCCATGAGTTCGTTCACAGGCTTGTTCAATTAACATTGAAATTGTTTATCATTAAAAAACCTATCTACATAGTTTGAACTGGTTCGTCTTTGCCTTCTCTTCCCATCGATCAAGAAGCTTACACACACACACACATGGAGCAGAAGCAAAAGTTTTGGGGGGGGCCATGGCCACCCCTTGTCATAATGAAGTTCCGTCTCTGGTAGTGCCTATTCACACCTTACAGCAACCATAGAAACAAAGAAAATATAAACATAAAAAATCAAATATATCAGTAACTTTTTTTCATAAATAACCCCCCACAAAAAAAAAAAAAAAGTTGATGTTAAATCCCGTTATTGTGGCAATTCTACAGTATTAGCCACACATTGGAAAAGCTAAAGGTCCTGCTATGCATCAAAATGGTTAACGAGTCACTAGGCTGGGTATTTAAGAAACTCAAGCAACATGAAAAATAACTAACTTGGAAAATGCAAACCTCAAAGTAGCATACCTCAGCTTGCTCCTGTTGCACTTTAGCTTGCTCTAATTCCTGCTGAAGCAGAGCCAATTTGCGCTTTTCTGTCATTAGCTCTTCCTGAAATGAGGACCTCTGCTTTTCCCAGGACTGAAACTTCATTTGGGCATTCTTTTCCCTCCTCGTGACCTCTTGACAGCTTGCTGCTGATTCTGCTGCACGTAACTTAGCATCCTTCATCTCTATCCTCAATGCTGCATTTTCCAGCTCAAGCTTTCGGACAGCAGCATTAGCTCGCTCCACCTGTCCATCAGCTTTACGCAGGGCAGTTTCCATCTCTGAGAGCTTCTTCATAGTGTTTTCCTCAAGAGTTTTCTTCTCTTTCTTAAGACGGTCAACTTCCTCTTTCTCCTGCCTTAGTGTCTTAAGTTCAGCCTTGTCCTTACCCAGCCTATGAGCAGCCTGCATAACCTTTTGATTGGCCCACTCAGTCCATTCTTGGAGCTGATTTTGGAGCTCTTGTACCCGAGGAACCAATTTCAAAATCATCTCATCCTTTCTATCTTGGGGTGGCTGCATCAAGGACTTCTCATATGTTATCCCTGTGCAAGTATTATGAGATGCCTTGGTATTGCAGTTGACTGGCATTGTAAAAGATTTGCTTTTTGATGACAACGAAAGAGAGAGATCAGTTTCAGTTGCTAATAACGTAGTTGGGCTACTCAAGGCCAGTGAACTATTGACTGCTTGCTGAGATGAAGCTCTGGACTTAGGGGAACCAGATATGGCATCAGGAGAATCAACACTAAGAACAGTAGAGGTAGATGGTCCAGCATTAGGTGACAACTTAGGGCCAAGATTGTCTTGAGTCACATCAACTCCCATTGCCTTACTTATCTTTAAAGAGGCACTCTTCAAGTTAATGGTAGTAGAATCTGACACAGATTTCAGTTTTCTATCTAAGATTAAACCACTCAACTTCACTCCTCTTGAAGATCCTTTAGATCCATAAGTGCGATTACTTAATGATTTCTGTCGAAAAATATAATCCCTCTTGATGCTACCATAATGGACTTTTCTAACACTTCCTACCTTCTCTTCCACCATGGGAGATTGGGAAGATCCAGCTGTACAGAGTACCTTATCAACAGAATCAGACCTTGAATCAGCACCCTCTTTCTCTGAGAATCCACCTAAACTCGGAGAATTCTTTGAGTTGTTCACACCAGGAACTCCTGCTACAAATAATGTCTCAGACTGAGAATTATGAGAACCTGATGAAATTGGATTACTGGGACTTGGAAGACACAATTGAGGGCATTTTATTTCTGATTTTGACTGTGAGTCAGTTTGGATAGGGGAACACCCACAAGCAGGGCCATCACTAACAATGACACTCAAAGGGTCACCATCCGTTGCACATGCATGTGACACATTCATGTCACAAATTAACAAACACCACAATGCATCCCCAGTACTAAAGAATGGCTTGACCTCTCGAAGAACACAAACCAATTCAGCCAATATATACTTTTCAAGCTGCAGTAAATCTTCAAAACAGTGCTCTCTTGAAGGATCAATCTCTTGTTCATTCCTAAGAAAAGCCAAAGTATTATCAACTATGTTAGACACTGCATCCTTGCATCCATAACAAATGCCAGACCTTAAGATGGACTTTGTAGCAACCTCTTCAGTGTAGCCACATGCAACAATTCTTTTTATTGCACTCTTGAACATGGTGTCCAAATTGCTCAAAACAAGTTCTTCCAACTGAGCTTCTGTAAGATCACTCCAATCAGCTTCATGGAATTCATCTGCCTCTAGTTCCTCATTGGGTTGGCCAGGCCCAGCATTAGGTGAACCAACAGGACTAGACAATCCAAGGTCAAGTTTCAGCCCATCAGAATGATCTTGATTAAATCTACACAGGCAACAAGAACTGACTTGCCCATGACCTGGGCTTATTTCAAGTTTCTCAGCTGAAAATTCATAGAGGCATTCATTTTGAGGTGAGGGCATAATCTTATTTGGTTCCCCTAAAGGTAGATCAGCCCTAAATTTTCTCTTATTCCTAATTCCTTTTTCTTGGACAGAAACTGAAGGAGATATTTGACTGCTACCAGTGGCAACCAATGATGCCATTTCAGCTGCAAAAAAAAAAAAAAGAGGGAAAATCAATGAATAAATTTATCACTTTTTTATAGCATCTATTCATAAGCACCTATAATTATTCAAGAATACCCAAAACAAGCTCCAACTTTCATGACGTCAGAGAAGACCAAAAATTACAATTTCTGTTTTTCTCAATAGAGCACATTAGTCGGTATACATTCGAATAGAATAATTTGCCCTCTAATTACTAGAATAAATTAACCAGAGATGGCTTAATGGAAGTTATTAGATGCCCATATTATCCGCATAGCTATTATCTGCCCTTTCTTAATTTTAAAAGTGTAGGGACATTGATCTAATGGAAATGAAGAGAACAAATTATAATACTAAATGAATTCGCGAGACAAGATCAGTTGTGATAATAAGCAAACTAGCAGAACAATATTATTTTGATGAGCAAGCGAAATGACCAAAACTAAGATTACAGCCAAAAAGAATAACAGAGACAAGAAGATTAACATTGACGGGTTCATTAAGAAGAAAGCCAACAACATCACCCACTATAATGAATAAATGAAGTGATAAAAACACTCAATTGAAGGGCATTGCATGCATCAAAGGAGTCAAATGATTTTACCTTTAAATTTTAGTATTGAAGTTTACGATATTCAGCTTCCGGAAGCGTTCAAATGAACAAATTAAATATTAAATCAAGGAACCAATAATAATAATAAAAAGCCCACTAACCAGAACAGAAACGTATCCACTAATTGAAGCGGTGAAGCCGTGAAGGCATACAAAGTTTACACAAATTTAAGAGCATCAAAACGGATTCAATTCCAGCACAGAATCCAGATTCAAAACGCACCCACAGATCAGAAAAGTGATCCAACCAAACTTGTTTTCATTAATATTAGAACGTACGCAGAAAATGCACCACAGAAGAGGAAGAAGCCGAAAGTTACGATCAGTATCAAACGATCGAAGCTATCCGATTACAGCAATTGTTTGAGCAATCAAAGGTAGGATCTGGGTAACAAATTTAGAACATCGGAGAGTCAGATAATATAATTTTTCTTTGGCCTTCTTCCTTGTTCTGAAATTTGGTTCTCAGGAGGCTACGAGGGGAAAAGATCCCTAAAGTGTCATTAGGAGAATGTCATCCATCGGATCAGACAAAATGAGAAGATCTTGCCGCGTATCAAACAGGGGCCGTCGATTTTTTCAATGAATCAGATTAAATTAATTAAAAGGTATTTTTATTTTTTAGTTGTATTTCCCTAATTTTGTTAAATTATTTAATTAATTTTTTTTTAAACATAACAAATATATAACTTGTTATAAATATTATTATATTTTAGTGAGATGCGTGAACTCCACATTTTCAGAATACACGAACTTTACTCGTGATATTGATGGATCAAAATATATACTCTCATTTGTTCTAATTATAAGACATAATTAATTTTTTTAGAGGGATTAAGGAAACTAATTAAATTATTTTATAGTGCTTTCATTTTTATTTTTGTCTTTAAACTAATTGGTTTAACTAATAAACTAATATATAATTTAAAAATACACAACATATGAAAATGATTAAGTAACTTATTTAGCTTCCTTAATCACTCCCAAAAAAGTCAATTATGTCTTATAATTAGGACTGAAGGTAGTATTAAAATGAAAACACCTCAAACCTACAAATTTCTCTGATATACTTATTTCATAAATCTCATAATTTAGATTTTGGAAGATTTCCAAACACTACTTTATTTTGTTTTTCATTCATTAATCCAAATTTTAAAACATTTACATCCAAAAAATTCATTCAGAGTGTCTTTGTTTAGATGAATGTACATTACAGTATAAGAACAAATACATTGAACACTTTGAGTTAACATTTAATACTCGTAATTGGATACCTCTGAATAAAGATGTAATACAAGGCATAATAAATACATACATTGAATGAATTAAAGGACCCCCACATTTTTTTTATAAATTTAATCAAGGTTATCTTTTTAATGCTTAGAACGCATAAGGTTTTTTATCCCCAATAAGAGCTTTCTAGGGTTTGAATTTATATCTTGCATTTCTCATATCTAATATTCATTCTTGCTTAATTAAGTGGTTTGCATATAACCAAATTTATAAGTAATTTTTTACTTTATAATTATAAATAGTACAATTATTTTTTAAAAAATGATAAAAAAAATACCATTTGAATTATAAAAACATCAAAATATCTACTAAATTTGCGAAAGGACAAATAGGTGATTAGGTGGAAATATGAGATTTTGAAGTTAAAGATAGCAATTAAAAATTTGAGTACATACAGTGCTAACTTAGGGAGCTCAAGTTATCAATTTTTATACCTAAGTTGCTAGTTCTTACACTCAAGTTGTTAACACCCATAAACTTCAAAACCCAGATTACTTATTTGTCTTTTTTCTGATTTATTGGACATTTTAGATTTTTTGTAATTTAAATAGTTTTTCTATTATTTTCCCTTTTTTTTAATAAATCTCACAATTCATTATTTACATTTTTGTATAAAGCATGAAAAATTGTGTTTAGTTGACCTGATTGGTCTAATCAAAAGAGAAACGATATTCCTTCAGCTTAGTAAGATTTTAAAATTTTAAAATATAAAAATATATTATTCATAATTTATAAATAATATAGAAAATCCCAAAAAATACCGTTTAAAATTTAAAATAATAAATATGTGATTTTACAATAAAATGAGTTTTAATCCTATTACTGTTTTTATTAACAGGATTTTGAAACTGAAATTATGTTTTTCTGTCATTCTCCCTTAATAATATTACTATGACATATATTATGGTGTATAGATATTCATAGTCTCTTAGGATTTCATTTTATGATTAATGTCTATAACCTCTCCTCTCATGATTTCATGTCGTTTTATATTGTATATTAATTCATATGTTTATAACATTGTAACCCCATCATAATATGGGCTAATTCTTATATTTATGACATTATAACTCTTGGGTGGATCGCAAGCCTATATATATAGAGGCTTAACACAAATGATTGGATGTAGATAAAAATGTTATATAAATGAGAGTTCACTTCCACTCCTCGTCTTTGCAATTCTTTATTGTCTTTTTGTCCCTTCATCTCATGACTTTATTTTTATAACATGTGTTCTGCATGAATTTGTTTAGAGGATTTGAGGTATGAGCTGCTTATAGATTAATGTGGTATTAATGATATTCCATTTCTATATTAGCTGTCCTTTATCCAATTATTTGATGTTACTTTATTTCTATATGCTTCTCTCGGGTTATCTTATCTACTGTAAAATTGTGAAGATGATCATAGCCATCAATGAAGCTGCCACGCCATTATTATTTTATTTTATTTTTTAACTTAAGACATCATCTAACTTTGCTCTTGGTTTTCAATGTTTTGGGTTCTTGCTATAAGTTATCCTCCTTAAAAATTTGACATATTCTTGCATACCTTATTTAGCTCTAGATATATTCGATTCGATCTTAAATATAAGATAAAGTTTAATTTTTTAAAAGAGATTAAGAAGACTGAATGAATTATTTAATCATCTTATATATTGTTTATTCTTATATTATATATAAGTTTATAAGTCAAACTAATTAGTTCGGAGAAAAATAAAAATACAAATATTATAAAGTAATTTAGGGGAGAAAAGATCATGACATACTTTTTTTCCTTAAATCAAGGTTTTGTCTCTCTGGATTTTCTCAGTAAGGTTTTTAATGAGGCAACTTCAATATGTCTAGTGTAATCCTTTTCCTTCACTTATGTACTCTTTTTCCTTCACTTGATTCTTGTCTCATTGGGTTTTTTCTAGTAAGGTTTTAATGAGGTATAATGTTTGTTAATGAACATATAGGGATGAGTGTTATAAATATTGTGGTGTGTGAATGTTCATAGTCTTTTAGAATTCCATTTTGTTATTAATGTTTATAACCTCCTACGGTTTTATGTTGCGGAATAATTCATATGTTTATGACATTATAACTCTTGAGAGGATTGGAGAGCTTATATATAGAGGCTTAACACAAATAATTTTTTTGAATAATACAGAGGATTTGATGTACATAAAAATATGTTTATGACATTATAACTCTTGAGAGGATTGGAGAGCCTATATATAGAGGCTTAACACAAATAAATTTTTTTGGAACAGTATAGAGGATTTGATGTACATAAAAATGCTATATGAGTGAGGATTCTTCTCCATTCTTCATCTCTATACCTCATTTGGTATCATTAAAGAGTTCTTTATAGAAGTGGAAGTGGAATTGGGAGTAGAAGTGACTTTTAAAGTATGTTTGGTATGTCAATGGAAGTGATATATTATTTGTAATCAATATGTGCATTTTTCTAAGAAAAAGACCAAAATGACCTTGCCTTTGAAAACAAAAGCTTTGCCCTAAAGAACCCTGCCCACCAAAATAAAACCACCAGTCAGTGATCATGGTTGATGAACAACCAATTATCAAGAAGAACGATTGATTTGGAAAAACAAATAACAATATATCTAGAAATCAATTTGAAAAAACAATCACAAACATCCATAATGAAAAATTAAACAACTTCAGATCCATTAGAGAGGTGATGGAGGAGGCAGATTCAACAATGACATAGGGTAGGTTCAACGACAATGCAACAAACTAAGAAGAAGGTTGTGCACAACGGATCTGGAAGTAAAACACCAAAACAAACAACGCCTATGGAAAAAGGTTATTTGTTGATCTAGTTTTCAATCCAGTTCTTTAAACAGAAAGGTTGAAGATGATGGGGGTTGAAAAACGATGATGATTGAAGTTGAAGACAAAGGTATCACGATCGCTGTGGTGGGAGATGAAGATAAGCACAAAGATTGGTGGCGGCTAAAGGTAGGGAGGGACTCGAAGGTTATCTCCGACCATATCTCCACCACGTTCCGATCAACCACACCTTCGCCATTGTCAGCCCATGTCACCGTTCATGGTCATCGAACCTCTCTTCTACCAATGACAGGTAGGTATTTTGATCTCCACTTTCATGGAAGTGGTCTCAGTTCCCAGGGGTGGTAAAGGAAGTCAGTTCCATCAATTTTTATGAAAACGGGTTCCATATGGAACTCAGTTCTTACAAACCAAACAGTCTCATTGTTTACATCTCTCCCGAATTCTACTTCCAGCGTGGCACTTCCACACTTCCCAAAAGTAACATTGCAATTTTCTATTGTCTTTCTTCATCTCTGGTCTCATTTATTTATTTATTTAAAATTTATTTTTATAACAATATAATTTATATTTATTGATTCCCCCCTCAATTTATTTTGATTACTTTAGCCGTATTTTTTTATTTTTTGACCCGACATTAATATATTGATTTAATGATTTAGCATATACGAGTAGTTTTTTTTTTTAAATCAAATTGATTTGACGTATTGTGATAAAAAACGAATGTATAATCGGGAATTCGAGAATCGGGTGCAAAATAGCATACGATTTGGATTGAGGGGTAAAAAAATCCCTTGCGGCCATCGATTAGCATTGGGGCGAAGTGCAGAGCTGGCCGCTACAATGGATCACATTCAATCTGTACCAAGCCGGAGCAACGCCACTCCCCCACCGCCGTCTCCGCCGCCGCCCCTTCACCAGAGTGATGCAGACGAAGAAGATGAGAACGTGAAGCAGCTGGATGACTGCGCTTCCCACTATCTTTCAATGCAGGTCCTTCTGCAATCTCCCGGGATTATGATCTTTTTTTGGTTGCTTTCCATAAAACCCTAAATCCTGATTTAGGGATCGACCAGACTTGAGTTTTTGACGAAAATGTCGTCCTTAATTCGCAGGAATGTATCGTTAATTCAAACAGGGATTGGAAAGCCTGCCAAGCAGGTATCACTTGCCGATTCTATATGTTGAGCTTGTTGATTTCGTAGCAAACTGTCACACAAAAGATTATTTTTCTTAGTCATTTTATAATGCTAAGCTATTTGTGTCATGTGACTGCATCAACGCAATATCTATCAACGCGACCTGACGAGCTTTTGATGCTCTTGCAGTATATTTTTTTCATCCCCACTTCATTTGTCATGGAAAATATTAGATTATTTTAGTCATCTGAAGAGTGAAGTTAGATTCATTGGTCTGATCAAACGTTTAATCCTCTACACAAGAATCTCTGTTTATAGGATTGTTGTGTTTGAATTGCATTTTTTCCTCCTTGAAAAATCAGCCTGGGGTGGTTGTAGTCAAGTTGTTGAATTTTTGTTTTCCTCTCCACAGAAGTGCAAGCTTTGAAGGCATGCATGGAAAAGAGAAAGAGTAACAAATAGAGATAGAAATCTGCAGAGAAGGAATTCAAGCTGGAGTGATCTGCTATGCTTCTTGCAGGAAGTGAGAGAATAAGTTGTGAAATGGAATCTTTGTACTATTCAGAGATCTTGACCTCGTAACTGCATCCATAATCTTGTCCTATTATTATGATTCATGAAAAGGTTGTCTGGCCTGGCGTTAGATTGCTGCAAACCAAGGCGAAAATGAGACGAATCTTGAGAGACATTACCAGATTTTAGCTACAGACACGAGTCATTATGTAGAATTGATCCATTGTTTTTATGTAAAAAGAAAAGTTTTTTCTTCATTAGTATTTTGCAAGTGTCTCTTACCAACAATACCTTTTCCCACATGGCAACTGGCACGAGGGACTTACGGCAAATGGCAATTCTGGTTCTTTCATATTCTTCAGTACAGTTCACTGAAAGAAGGGGTAGTGGTCCCATAGTTATCAGAAGACATAAGGACTCGTGGCATTATTGCCTCTCCAAAACTATGCTGCTTTGTCCAAATCACTTTGAAAAATAAAATAACATCCAAACGTAAATTATGTTGCAATGAAATCGATCTCATTCAATGTCATTTTAAACATGTTTTTATTGTCTTCTAAATCGGAGAGTGCATAATGAGCCTTAAAATCCACCATTGGTACTTGTCTCTTTTTCGTCTCCATTGTAATTCAGGCGTAGAATAATAGCCTTTTGCCCAATGAGGACAAATTAGCAAAGAATAATAGCATTTTGCTTCTTCATATCCTTCTAACTGTGTTGATATTATGGTCATTCGAGATTTGACAATGGCCTGAGTAAACCCAAAAATATATGTCCCATAAAGAGACAACCCAACCAACCATATAAAGATAAACAACAAAAGATGGCACGCAACGCATCTCCTTTGGACTAATCCTGATCATCAACATTTCGCGAAACAAGCGGTTCATACTACCAGTTTTACTTTACAACTAGAGTACTAGAAGATATCACCAGAAAAGGAAAACCTTGCACGACCGTTCAAAGGGCCAATACACATATCCTAAATCCTAATCCTCTCTCATACATAGCTTTTTTCCAACTAGATTGGGAAGACCATCCGTGGATATCACCTAAAACCAGAAGAGGCGAGGAAGAGACATTCATATAAACGATTTAAAAGGCTTCCATGAAGGACGAACGTGAAATGACTCTGAACGAGAGAAGAACGAGTGGCAAGGATTTGAATCCAATAAACTAAGCCTTCTTAGATGGCCAGATATTCCGTGTTATTGTGCATTACTGGATTCTAACCTGTGTTCTACACAATCCGGGAAAGGGAAAAGGAAAAAAAGGAAATGCCACAGTTGAAAAACAGATGGATGTTAGCACACTAATTGCCAAAAGACCAACTTGAAAAGGGTAATTGCAGGATATGGTACAAGCACTATGGCCCATTGTGACTTATTTTCCCATTTGCCACTGCCACCAGCGAGGAAGAGACTTCTTAGAAGCTAAGTCTCCAGAGCCATCCTCAACAGGAGGTGCTGAGAAGCCCTGAGCAGAAATACGACCTAAACTCTCAGCATTCGCTGCATTCATATATTCTGAGCTTTGACCAGGATTCAGCTGTAAAGTATGTTAAAATACCACAGATAAGATTGAAGAAATACACAAGCAACAACCATCATAGTTTAAGAACCAGGAAAATAGCATTAGATAGGATGAGGACTGACTATTTGGTAGACAACTCGTTGGCCGTAGAACGGAGTTGAGTTGAACCTGGCAGGCTGGTTGGCCAATGTTGCAAAACCTAAACACTCAACATTCCCTTCAGCTGCAGCAGATGTCGCATATTTTTTATGGGCTGGCTCCCTACATGAGAGATCGGCAATATATTTCTATATCTATATTGAGCAAAATATGACTGGTGAATTGAGAGATGAAAATTTGAATATCAACTTATATGCAAATTTGGATGTTTGTTTGCTATCAAGTTTTTCAATAAAATATAACACATGAATGATTTTATGGGCTCGTCATTATATGATTGCCGCCTGTTATAGTTTATTGGCTAAACTTATAACAAGCATTCCAAATTTTACACAAAGTTTCGTCCACATTTAAACTTTGATGGCGAGCAACATCATCCATGAAATAATTAATTTAACATTTAACAAGAAATATGATGCATCATCCCATCATAGAGCAAGGAATCAGAAACCTCAGCCAAGCGAGGAGATAAAACAAAGATAGCAGAACATGAACAAGAAAATAAATTGTCTCATAAAAACTATAAGGGAACTCAAAAAGAAATATTACCAACTAAAAGCTATGGGTTAGATATATAATGTACAATGTACAGGTAAGGACTTTATCCCTAGATGTTACTTTATAGCAATAACCAATTATGACGTTTACTAAACCCCTAACACAAGCTTGGTTAAGTTAGCACCATGTCACGGTCTCACCGTGACGAGTCCCACATCGGGCAAGATGAGGAGGGTTTCTGGGGAATATATGGAGTGCGCCTCTGCTATCAGCTTAAGCTTTTAGCACGGTGATTAGTGCTCCTCCCAGTTAAGCGTGCTCAGTTGGGGAAAGTCTCAGGATGGGTGACCCTCTGGGAAGTTCCCTATGCTGTCGCGCTTTCAGGCGTGACAAGTGGTATCAGAGCCAACCTTGCCTCGTCCCGCTGTGGTGGCCCCCCTGAGTGAGGAGAAGGAGTGGGACCCTCACTCGGTGATGGGCAGTGGTGGTGGGCCCCGTGGTGGAGTGGGCCCCGCGGCCCCGTGGATGGAATGGGGGACCCTTACTGGGTGATGAGGGCATCACCAGGATGGATAGGGGAGCTTGTCACGGTCTCACCGTGACGAGTCCCACATCGGGCAGGATGAGAAGGGTTTCTGGGGAATATATGGAGTGCGCCTCTGCTATCAGCTTAAGCTTTTAGCATGGTGATTAGTGCTCCTCCCAATTAAGCGTGCTCAGCTAGGGAAAGTCTCAGGATGGGTGACCCCCTGGGAAGTTCCCTATGCTGCCGCGCTTCCGGGCGTGACAACCAGCTCCAAAATCATGTGGTATTTATTCATGCCAGTTTAGCAGATAAGCTAGATTGAGTTAGCACCAAATGACAGCAATTCTTTCACCAGAGATCATGTGCAAAGCAATAAAAATTAGAAGGAATCAAACCAAAAATTACAATCACCTTTGAACTGGCGATCCACTGGAAACAGTAGTAAGAGGAGTTGGGTTGATTCCGGCCAGCTCATAAGTCGACGTTTCAATACTAGCAGCATATTCAATAGTCCCTTCAGCTGATGACTTCACATATTCTTTACTGCCTTGCACCCTACACGAAAGGCAGGCAATATATTTCTATGATTCGATCTATATATAGAGTCCAGCATGACTGCTGACTTGCAAGACAATATTTAAAGGGCATAGCTTGGGTGCAAACTTTAAAAAGTTTGTTTGCTATTGCATACTCTGATAAGAAAATGATTTTTTTACAGTTCATAATCCCATTTTCGTCATATGCATGGAAAACACACTTTGTCAAGAAACAACTGGTGTATTAATTCATGAGAACTTTGGCACATAATCCTGTGACAGCATAGTTGAAATACAAGAATTTGCAGCATTTGTAGAGGTATAATGTAGAAATTGTAACATGAAGACTACACCAGAAATCTCAGCCAAAGAAGAACACAAAACAAATATAGCAGATGATGAGCAGGAAAATAAATCGTAATAAAAAAACTATGACGATTGGTTTATAGGGTGATACGTACGCAAAAGGCACCTAATTGATCATCACCATCCAAATATTATGAGACTTTATAGCAGTTGTGTTGTTTACTAAACCACTCCAAAACAATAATCTGTTTGATGGCAAACTTTAAACAATATGCTGAGAGCAAAATGAGCCATAGGTTATGTTCGAGTCTCAGACATAGAACATTTTCACTGCGCATCATTGTGTAGATTCAAAATCATCATGCTGTATTAATTTATGCGGCCTTAGTTAGTAGACAAGGTTGACTGACTAAGCACTGTTCGGCAGCATAACGATTTCCAGATATCATAAGCAAGCTAATAGCATTTCAAGAAGTTTAAAAAATAATCGCATTTACCTTAGCACTAGCTCTCCCTTGGCAACATGATATAATGAGACGAAGCTTGGAGTGAGAGCAGTTGCATTAAATTCGTGACGAGTGTGAGTAACTCTAGTACGCCGCAATCTTTTTGTCCCCATGTTATAACAAAGTACTTCTGAGTCGTTGTACAACATTAGGATTTCCCCATTTCCCAAGAACTTTACTGGTTCATAAAAGTCGGAGTGGGATTTTCTAGGATATAAATTTTCAATCACAAACTGCTTGGTCCAAGACTCCTTCGCCCCATAATCTTTCATAACCCAAATGTCAAATTTTCTGCTATCCCCGAAGACACATACAAAGAGACAACCTTCAAATATCCCCAACTTGATATCATTAGAAATTTGCCTTTTAGGTCCATCAAGGCATGGAGGTGGAGGAACTGATCCAAATTCCTCAGTCTCAAAATTGAAAGAGTATATATATTCAGAACTGCCACCTGCACTTGGAACCCAATGAAGAGAACTACGTAAGAAGGAATTAAAAGATGGCGCAACAAGAGCACAGGGTGCGTACCCAATGCTTTTCCAAGTTCCCGTATCCATGTGATATATTTCAGCATCCAGATAGTTATCCCCTGACCACTTAACCTTGGGATGAAAAGTCTGTAGCACCTTATACCGATTCGTTGCGGCGCAAAATCCAAGTCCAGTGAAAGAGCCCAAATTCCTACCCTCACTTGCTGATGGAATTGTGACATACTCTCCCAAAATGGGATTACATACCCAAATGGGGTCATCTTTTTCAACTCCAGATAAACAGAGCAAGCCATTACATGAATTCAAGAGACCGAATTTGGAGCAGGGGAGATTAATCTTGGGAGTAAGCATCAATTTATCAAAGCGATAGGGATCGCGACCCTGCTGGTCCACATGGGTAAGGATGATTTTGCGTGATTCGGAGAGGGAAGGTATGGTTTTGATAAGTATGGAAGTTGGAGATCTAGCCAGTTGAAGCTCGACAAAGCGAGGATGAGAGATCAGACGAAGCCAAGATTTGCAGACCCGTCTGCAGCTGAGAATAGACTTTATGGGAAGCCTTGAGAGAATGTCGATGATAATGTTTGGAGGTAAAGTTTGGATTTTGCACTGACCCGTCCATAGCTGTGCCTGTGCCAGCACCGTCACTTCCAAACTGCTGCTTCCCTGATTGCTCGCTCCCCTCTTCTTCCTGCGATTCATTTGGGGTTTCTGCTCTTCGTCCTTCAATGAGGAGTTCACTTGAGAATTGAGATTCTTAAGAATCCCCATCGAAAACGTTTACTATTGTTAAGAGTAAATTGATATTGAACCCTAAAGTCTCATACATTTTCGGTTTGTGGCCCTCATTTTTCGGGAATGACAATTCGAGATCACGGGATGGGCTTAATTTCAATTTACAATCAGGAGATTATTAAATTTCTGTAAACAACCTTGGTGAACATAATTTGATAGCAACATTCTAAAAATTGATGATTATATTATAGAATTTAAGATTTGTATTTAAAAATTAAAATTTAACATTAGTATACTTATAAACGTTATTATCAAATTTTGAGATACTATTAACATCAAATTTCAAAATCCCAATATTAAATATCATAATATGAGGATTAATTATTTAAGGAACCTTTGGTCATTTATTAAGATTTTCATAATATTTTGGTTATTAATTTAAATTAAATTTATCTTTTGATCTTAAATGTTAAGAATATATGATTATGGGACGTTATTATCCCAACATCTTAAATAATCTATTCTTTTATAATGGTTAATCATATGTGATATATTTATCATATTAAAAATTTTATCAAACCCTGGACATAAGGGCATTTCCATGACTTGGCCTGGCCTGATCTAAAATACATGCTCAAATCCAAACTCAAAAACATGCCAATCATGATCCTGCCTTTTAATGAACATTAATCAAGTGCAAAAATCATCTAAGCAATCCAAGGTTTAAATTAAATGAAAAGAAAAGATGATCATGATCAACCTAGGTTAAGCTTATTTCGGAAATACTAAAAATATTATTATGTAATTTAAGCGTTTTCTTGTCAAGATGAATAAACAAAAAATAGAGAAGTTTATGATGTTTGAATCAACTTGAGCCTTTTTTAAAAACTTCATTATTTGTTGTACCACGAATCACAACTTCTCTTCTCTTCCAATCCAAAAAAAAAGGTTTGCATCATGACATTTTGCAACAACAAAAAAAAAAGCTTAAAATTGTGATTATATTACTACAGACTTGTATAGTAATCAATTATGAGTGCCGGATAAAAGGATATAGTTTAATTTCAAGTCGGAAATCAAAACCATTAAAAACTAAAGACCAAGGTCTACCAGAGTAGAAAGACAAAAAGAATCAACCTTATTTAAGGCTACCATAATTATAAAATTTCACCAAACACATTAGAAAAGTGAACCATGGTAGAAAGAAATAAAACTAGTCAAACAAAACTCTACTATAATTATTAGGATTAAAATGTTCATTATAAAAATAATCAGAGCCTTCAATAACTATGGAATCTACATCTTTTGATTACACTGTTATGGTTGAGTCAGACAAGATAAAAGCCCCACAATGCATGCATGTTCAAATGAACAAGTCAGCAAGACACGCTCCTAGGTCGACCCATAATAATAAACTAAAAAAAGTCTCATTTTCAACCTTCAACACGGTACAATTTAAGGGCAAAACGCACAAAGGAATAAAAGAAACTGGGCTATTCACTTCACAGGCTCGCCACATCACCCCTTAACCCTCAACCCAAAGAAAACCATGTAAAAGCAGCTTGCTTGGTACTAAGAAAGTGGATTTATTGGCATCAAGAAGCAGACTTATCAATCCTGCTCGACAATTCAGTCTCATCATACTGCAGAAACCCCAAATTTACATACATTCTGTTTATTTAGATCCACCAATAAATTGGAAGTTTTACAGTGAACCAGAAGCACTTGCCGGAACAAATTTGATAGAGACACTGTTGACACAGTGTCGTTCATCAGTGGGTGTCTTGAACCCTTCTCCTTTAAAAACATGACCCAAGTGCCCGCCACAGGCTGCACACGTTATCTCAATCCTCCTCCCATCAGGGTCCGGCTGTTGTAAATTTGTATATCAACGATTACAATACAGTTCCAACAAGGTGTAAAAGATAATTGAGAAAAAAAAGGAAGGAGCATGCAACAAACACTCACAAAGCGATTAATGGCACCAGGAAGACCCTCAAAGAAAGCAGGCCAACCACAACCAGAATCAAATTTGGTAGCAGACTTGTAAAGAGGAGTTCCACAGCCAGCACAATTGTAAATTCCTTCTTCATAAAACTTGTTATATTCTCCGGTGCCCCTCAATCTGCAAATGTCACCACAGGAAGTACAGCACAATTACGATCAAAACTCAATAAGCTGCAATGCCCCATTGTTACAAGACCCATTGACATAAGGGTTTAGTCTATCAAAGGACGCGTCCATTGCAAGTGTTTAAGCTGACGTATATTCTATGCAAGGGCCTCAATTGTCTATATTATTGGTCTTGTGAATCAAACACTAGGGCTAGTAATATAATATTTTTCCATTAGACTTCGATTTTAAAAGAATTACGATCATCGGCGAACAAATTCCCAATAAAGAAACATTAAGCAATGGCTAACAATTTTCAAAGAGTATTAGAAGTGAAATGCATTTTCAAGTTTCAACTGACGTTTGCATATCGGAAAAATTGTTCCTGAGCTTCAATATTCCAAATAAAAAGTACATATGAGGGAGATACTTATAACAATAGTGTATGCATATAGCGACGGTAAATCTTGAGAAAAGCAATCAAACGTGCATCCCCTGCCCATTGAACAGCGTTATGGAATAATAGTATTCGTATTAAATTATATAGGCATTGAATAATCAACAATGTTTGATTAAGTTTTGCAAATAAATGGAAATCCAAAAGCTTGGATAGCAGACTATAGCTAAAGTTCAACCACCACTCCCCTCGGTTTTCTTCCCACAAGAGTAAAGAGATGAGAAAGAAGATTGCGATTACTCAAGGAATGACAAGTTCCGATTCAAACTAGCAGAAACTTAGATTATGCCGTGTAAAAATCAAGCGAAAGAATTATAATCAAGCAAGGAAGCCAAAAAGGAAAAACTCATTTGGAAGGAGTCAGTATTATATTTGATATAATCAATAAGAAAGTCAAATAGGGGAATATACTCTGTTCCTTTCTGACGAAGAATCCTAAACTGCTCCGGGGAGAGGACGGCCCTCCATTCGTCCTCTGGTTTCTGGATCGGCGTCGGTGCGGCCATTTTTCTGTGTTCTCAGGGCACACCTTGCCTGGAAAGTGGCAGCCAAACAAACACAAACTAAGGTACGAGACAAGGTAATTTACATTCGCGATTCCCTCTGGTGCGAAATATGTAGTTGGTCCTTCAATTTTTAGGGGAAATGAACTTGGACGGAAAGTTGGGTTTGGGTCCGTTTATGATTCCGACAAAACAAGGGTGGGGGCAAACAATTCGGGAAAAATAACATAAAATAGCCATTTGAATTAAAAAAACTCTAAAGATTTACAAAATGAATAAAATGACGAATATGTATCCGGATATGAATTTGAGATTTTAAAGTTTACGTGTTCAAAGCTTAAGAATAAGAATTAATAACTTGAACTCTTCAAATTATCACCATATATACCCAAATTTTTAATTATTGTCCTTAATTTGTCATTATATGTATTCAAGTTGTCAACTCTCAAACTTTAAAATCTCATATTTTTACCTAATAACATATTTATGTTTTGCTAAAATTTAGAAGATATTTTGGGGTTTTTTTAAAGTTCAATTTTTTTTTCCTTATAATTTCCCCTAAAATCAAAATGTGTGTTTGCATAGTAATTAAAGAAAATTATAAAAATGAACAAAGAGTATCTTTAAAATTTGGTGGAGAGAAACAAAGGAGAAAATGATCAATTTTAAAATGAAATGATACAAACAATTAATTGTGGAATAAATATTTTTCATATAAGAGTGGTCATTTTTCTTATTATCAATCATGGATCTGCTTTTAAGGTCAATCAACTCAATCTCTTATATGAAAGAAATATTTATGGCCAAACATTCCTTATTTTATCTTGCTTTGGAGCATCACCTTATTGGATATTCCCTTGTATTATTCATCAGGTCGGGAACAAAAATCTTCAGGTAACTTCCGTTAACACTTTGTATGCTGATATCTGTACTTTTCTTACTCTTTTTTTTTTTTTACAAAATTTCACTTTGGTTGAAAAAATTCAGTGTAATGTTTTTAATTCTCTGCAATCATACCGTATCATAATTGTAGAATGATGATTTGCAACCTTTTTAATTTAATGGTATTGATCTTTTTTTCAAAAAAAATAAATAAATATTTGTCTCGTATAAATTATATGAGAGCTTCAGTATACTGGGTTCAACCTACCACGTTTGAGTTTATTGATATGTTTAACCAAAATCCCTTTTAACCCCCTAAAAAAACCAAAAGCCTATTGGGCTATAAATCAAAAGTGAGGTTGACAGTGTGAGTACGGGGTGATAACAAATATCAGTCCGATTAATAACAAAATAACTTCCTCTACCGTCTCCTTTGATAGGAGATCTCGTAAGTTCCTAGTAAGTGCTCATAGAGCCCGGGGCCGTGCCTTGACCTTGGTAGAGGACTGATGTCGAACCCTTCCAAAACTTTTATGTATAAAAAAAATAATAATAATAACAAAATGATTATCCCTCGTCCTTGGGTTCAACTGGCGTGGGGTCGGTCTTCCTCACCTTTAGGGAGGGGGTTCGATCCCTACATTAGTCGAGGCGCTAAGGGAGGCATCTTAGGAGTTTAGGAAGCTGTGGTAACGCTGGTAGAGATAAAGACATATGTACTCTCTAGCCCATATCCTCTATGGACTGGGCTCCAAGCACCCTGCCCTTGGATTGTAGGTAAGTCTGACCCCTTTCCTAAAATTTTTATATAAAAAAAAAAACAAAATGACTCATAATTTTTAGGGAAAATTCATATGGGGCCTTTCAAAAAAAATTAAAAAAAAAAACCCCCAAGATTCTAAAAATACTAGAAAAGGCCCTAAGGCCTTTTCTTATATAAATTCACTAAAACTTTAGTTGTTAACGGGATTGATATAGTTTTTGATGGGGCTGATATAATTATTAACGTTTTAATGAATTTATACCAGAAAATGTCTTTTTAATAAAATGGTGGTACCTACCTATTCCAAACTTGATACATTAGCCACCCATATAACTATTGGGAAAACACCAAAAAAAAAAAGAAAAGAAATGTTATGAATATACTTATTATGTGGATGTCCATTGACTCCCGGTTTCTAAATATTAAAAGATGATATGGGACCCACGCATAGTGATTTACTATTTGCATAGTACCACGCATAGTAGTTTACTATTTGGTGGGACCCGCACACAATTATACAATCACTCACGGGAAGGAAATCCGTGAGTGAACAGTTTAGGTTTTTGGGGAAAACTACACCAAATGACCCAGAGGTGGAAATTACACTAAAGTCCCATTTTTCTTCTATAAATAGAGGTTTTCTGTAACTGTTCATGTATTGAATGAAATGAGAATCTATCTCTCTACTTTATCTCTCTAGAACCTCTGCTCTTCTTCTTATTATTTTTATCAGTTTTATAACACGTTATCAGCACGAAGACTCTACTAAGGTAAGATTTTCTCACCATCTATTTCATATTTCCATTTTATTTATCTGGGATGATCTTAACCATTATATGGAATTAAATATCTATTCTTACCGATTATTTTAACATCGGGTTCCATGGTTAAGATTTGAGATTATTTACTATTTTACTACGGTAAATAGTAATTCACTATTCACAGTAAATTTACCCCTTTTTCAGTAATTTTTACATTTTATTCATTTGACTCCTACATGGAAGTCTAGATTAATCTTTCTGTAATTTTACTTTATTCACTATTTATAGTGAATAGTAATTTTACTATTCACGGTAAATTTATATTTTATTATTTACAGTAATTTATTTATGTTTATATATTCTTTCCACTTCCTATTCATTTATTTCATGGTGGCGTCATTAAGCTCCATTTGTAATTCTTTACTTACTGCTTTATTTATTTATCTCATGGTGGCTATACTAAGCTCCATACTGACTTTACTAATATTTCGTTTTATGTCACTAACATTTATTTATCTTTTATGATAGCACATTAGTATATTTACTAGTGGGTTCTATTTATTTATTTTAACATTTATTTATTTTTTATGGCGGCAACATTATTTATTAGTGGGCTCCATTTATTTATTTTATTTTACATTTATTTATTCTTCATGGAGGCACACTAGTATCTATTAGTGGGCTCTATTTATTTATTTTATTTAGAGTTTATTTATCTTTTATGGTGGTGACATTTTGTGGGCCCCATTTATTTTATTTTAATTCTTTACTGCTTTATTCATCTTTCATGGTAGCAACACTAGTATAGTGGGCACCATTTATTATTTACTGCTTTATTTTTCATGGTGGTAACACTTGTATAGTGGACTCCATTTATTTATTATTTATTTACTGCTTTAAATCCCCTTCCCTTTTTATTTTACCGCTTTCTATATATTATATATATATATTTACATTTGCATATGCATCTTCTTTCTTATCTTTGGATGAGATAGGTCTCGCTGTGAGTTTACTACCATTCCTATCTCATCTTCTTTTTATTTATCTAGCATGTTTATTTCCAGTCATTTATTTTATTTTATTTATTTATTGCTATATATATATATATACCTCTCCCTTCTTATTATTTATGGCAACGACACTAATATATACATATTAGTGGGTTCCATCTATTTATTTTATTATGTTTATATTTTATTTATCCTGAAGATAAACTGTTAAAAGGCCATATATATTATGAGATCAAAATGTCATAGAGAGATGAGGCATAAATTGGCTTGAGACCAAGAGGCAAGATAGCCTTAATTTCAGAGGCAAGATAGCCTGAAGCCAAGAGGCAAGTTAGCCTGATAACAAGAGACAAATTATGAAACAATATTTGATCCATAAATTTTGTATATTATCAGTTGTATAAAGGCCTCAAAATTGTATATTTGGCATTAAATATTCCCTTAAATTATGAGACAATGGATTGTATGATCATGATTGATATTATAAATAAATATATTCAATTTGCTATTGTAGTAACAATATTGTGGATTAATTTCTTGCCATGATCAAACAAATCAGTGAGTTATGGATCATGAATTTTTATCCAACTTCATTCCCAGAAGTGAATAAAGAAAATATATTATTATGGTTGTTATGTGATTTATATGATTATAACAATTTTTATAAATACGAGAAAAGAATATTCATAAACAAAATAATTAAGCAAAAGGAAATATTATTTCAACAAAGTTTAATTGCGAGTGGCTCAACATCATTACAAACTTTAATCATCTCATTCTGAAGATATTTAATGTCTTCTTCTTTTGCTTCTCTTGAGATGGGATCCAGATGAGGCAAAGCTCTTCGTAATATCGATATTTGCGTCATAAGTTTCTTGAGCTTCTTGTGTGGCCACTCAGTTAACCCTCCTTTTTGATAGATTTTTTGTATGGTGTGAGTAGACATATTTAATTGTTTACTCGCTTCATCAAGGGTTAAGTGAAAATAATTTCTTAAATCATGGAGCGTTGTTTTCTTTATTCTTTCTCGTTGCTCCATAGATAACCTATATAATTCACCCTGGTTAAGGGATGAAGTATCATAGGGTATACTTACTGCAGGTTGTTTTCCTTTGCCTAATGAGTGTTCAATATTGGTTTGAAATGAACTTCCATGGAGGTCATTTGGATTTATAGCCCATTCCGAACCAACACAGAGAACCTCATGATAGGCTAATACAGGATCACGCATCAAGATATATCCTGATGCTTGTAAATCTATACAATACTGTGTCAGAAATTGTTTGATTTCTTCAAAATTTTTCTTTGTGAAATCAAACATTGGAAGCCTGTCAGTATTATAAGATTTATCCTGTACTTTTTCAAATAAAACAGCATGGGTAATCATACCTGTTCTTCTTCCGTGAACTTCAAGTTTATGGTACTGAAGTCCGTTGGTATGAATAATTTCCCGTAAAACATGACAGCAACTACATTCCAATAAGCTAGTAGTTGCTAATTGGCTTGTAGCTGTTGGCTGGCTAATTGTTGCTGGCTGGCTAGTGACTTCAAAATTTTTCTTTGTGAAATCAAACATTGGAAGCCTGTCAGTATTATAAGATTTATCCTGTACTTTTTCAAATAAAACAGCATGGGTAATCATACCTGTTCTTCTTCCGTGAACTTCAAGTTTATGGTACTGAAGTCCGTTGGTATGAATAATTTCCCGTAAAACATGACAGCAACTACATTCCAATAAGCTAGTAGTTGCTAATTGGCTTGTAGCTGTTGGCTGGCTAATTGTTGCTGGCTGGCTAGTGGTTGTTGGTTGGCTGATTGTTGTTGTCGGGCTGGTTGTTGCTGGCAAACTGATGATAGTTTGCTGGCTTGTGAATGCTGGTTGATTAACTGCCGACACTATTGGCTGAACTGGATTGGTAGACTCCATTAGTTCTGCCATAGTTCTACACCTCTTAACAGGCCTCCTTGATGAACCTGCTTCAGTTGTACCTTCAATCCTTGTAGATTGAGGAAGAACACTTGTTCTAGGGGGAGAAGTAGGTACATTTGAAGCAGAAGGAGGAATAGTAGAAGGAGGAATAAACATTTCAAAGGGATTAGGAGATAACAAAGAAGTAAATGACATGTTATGCTTATCATCATACAACAAAGCATCAAGTAATGCTGTTTCGGATGTATCAGAAACTGGGATAAAACTGCTTGGTCCTGCCATGGCAATAGAATTTAGAGAAATATGTGTGAGTATCTGGTAGTTGATATTATCAGATGCTTGAGTGTTTGTGAGGCATGTTCGTTTGCCTTCCTCTATTTATAGTTGAATTAAATCCTATTGAATCTCTGCAGATTTGCGTAGTCCTGTTAAATCTCTACAGATTTGCTCCCTATAAAGCACGAGCCTGGAATCTTTTTGACTTTATATGTATACGACAATCTGAGTTGTCGCGCCTGTGATTCCACAGTGATGCGCCTGTGATTACACAGTATTGCGCTCGTGAATCTGCAATTATACACCTGATGATTTTGTATTTAATATATATTTGTTTGTTGATTCTGGAAAATGGAAATTTTGTTACCAGAAGTAACAAAATTATGCATTGATAATGCATTTAGAAATCTGTGGAATTTTAATGAAATAGATATCATATATGCTATTATCATGGAATATTGTATGGAAATTTCATGAATTAATTTTTAAGGTCTCACACTTGAGGGGGAGAATAATATATATCAAGTGTGAATATTTATGTGATAATTCTTTGTGAATGTTTCTATATTGATTCCCCCAAAATGAATATTAGATTTGATGATAAATCATATGGAAAGTTGGCATGACTTGTTTGATCATCCGAGTCATATATTATGTGCTGCTTGTTCTCAGATAGACATAATTATTGGAAATGGATCTCTGGAAATATATCAAATTGAAAGTTTACATATGAGATTATAAATCTGCAAAGTTTGCAGTGATGTTTGCAACTAGAAGTTTGCAATATATTATGCGCGCAATTTCCAGATTGAATGATCCAGAAATAATATATTAAAGTATCTATGAATGGATAGATCAATGATTATGAGAACATTGTTCATACGTGTATATTTGCAGCTTATAATCCAACAAAATTCTCCCCGTAAAATTTGGCTTTTGGTCAGGAGCCAGAATAATTCCATCTTAAAATGTTTTAAATGTGCAATGATTATTAATCTACTTCAATGCACATAGATGGATATACAAAGATGGATATACAAAGAAAATTGATGATTTGATGAGGGGGAGAAAAATAAGCAGATTGGGTAAAGATAAAGTGAAATGAATTATCATTGGCTCTTATTGATCCTCGTACAAAGAAATATGCACTAAAAATTCAAAATGATAATTCAGTTGCTGAGTTTAGTTAATCGAATGCCAGAAGCATTTACTGACCTAAAGAAAGTGACAAAGTCACATGTGCCAACTGCAAATGCTCCTATATGAATTGTTATAAAGCACACCAGAAGTGTTGCAAGTCCATTGATTTTAAAGATAAAAATCCTCAAAAGAGAAAAGGAGCTATAAGAATATAGATGATCATGTTGAGGATAATTAAGAAAAGCTCTAGAAGAGCCATCTCCTGAAGAGATGTTATCTCTAGAAGAGATATTACAAGTAAAGTGTATTGTGGTCCAAGAAGAGTCCATTGATTTTAAAGATAAAAATCCTCAAAAGAGAAAAGGAGCTATAAGAATATAGATGATCATGTTGAGGATAATTAAGAAAAGCTCTAGAAGAGCCATCTCCTGAAGAGATGTTATCTCTAGAAGAGATATTACAAGTAAAGTGTATTGTGGTCCAAGAAGAGACCCAGGTATTTACATTATGAGATCTCAATAAATTATGAATGAAATCCAATGGGATTGAAAATGAAGTCGACGTTAATAATATCTATGATAGCATATGCTACAATGAATGATAATGAGGATCATGAGCCACAGTATATTTGTATGTGCTAGAAGCACATAAGGCGCCAAAAACACATATGTCCCAAAAGGACTCAAGATGATAGTACATATAGCATCATTATCTGAATAAACATTTATTGAATTTCTATATGCACATATATATTTATGAAAAGATTATTATGACTTTACTTGACAGATTTAGATCTTGCAGGTATATAATGAACAATCAGATTGGGTGTTTCTAACAGAATATTTGATGACAGAAAGTATAATATGCTCAGAAAGACATTGAAGCAATATAGTCATCAGGGGGAGCAACACTGATGTAATCAAGAGGGGGAGACGATACACGCTGTACTCTTTTTCCCTTATCTGGGTTTTATCCCACTGGGTTTTTCCTAGAAAGGTTTTTAATGAGGCAGCACTAGAAAGTGTATCAATGGATGATGTACTCTTTTCTTTGGCTAGTTTTTTATCCCACTGGGTTTTTCCTAGTTAAAGTTTTTAACGAGGCACATTCATAAATGGACATCCAAGGGGGAGTGTTATGAATATACTTATTATGTGGATGTCCATTGACTCCCGGTTTCTAAATATTAAAAGATGATATGGGATCCACGCATAGTGATTTACTATTTGCATAGTACCACGCATAGTAGTTTACTATTTGGTGGGACCCGCACACAATTATACAATCACTCACGGGAAGGAAATCCGTGAGTGAACAGTTTAGGTTTTTGGGGAAAACTACACCAAATGACCCAGAGGTGGAAATTACACTAAAGTCCCATTTTTCTTCTATAAATAGAGGTTTTCTGTAACTGTTCATGTATTGAATGAAATGAGAATCTATCTCTCTACTTTATCTCTCTAGAACCTCTGCTCTTCTTCTTATTATTTTTATCAGTTTTATAACAAAGAAAACATAAAACTTTTTTATGTTAATGAAAAAGCAACTACTTAGTCTCTGCTTAATAACTTACACCACTTAATAAAATGAACTAACAAAAATAAAAAATTTATTTACAAGTGCAACCAATCACAAATTTTGAAATAATAGAAATATTTTTTTATGATCGTATTATAAAATTCACCTCATATAATACACAACCCGTGGGATCGCCTCTAGTGTTTTGTGTGATAAATAAGTCAGTTTTTATTTTTTTATTTTTTGATATAAAAATTTTAGAAAAGGGGTTGGGTTCACCCATAGTCCAAGGGCAGGGTGCTCGGAGCCCAGTCCGCAGGGAATACTAGCCAGAAAGTACACATGTCTCCACCTCTGCCAACGTTACCACTGCTTCCCAGACCCTTAGGATGCCTCCCCCAGCACCTTGACCAACGCAGGGATCAAACCCCCTCCCTTAAGATAAAGTGAGGAAGACCGACCCCACGCCAGTTGAACTAAAGGACGAGGGGTAAGTCAGCTTTTATGATCTCGCCTTCCTTTCTTTTCTTCTCTTTTGCGGGCTTTTATTATTGAGATAGGGAAAATAGCCTTTGAGAGTATCGATAAATAAATGCATATGTTGTTTTAAGGACCTCTGATTTGTGTATTATTAACGAGGCCCCAATAGGAATCAACTTCAAAAGTAAAACTACCAAAATATCCATGCTAGTCTGTTACTTGTTGAAACGAAAATGAAAAAAATAAAATTTTATTATGTCCAGTTATTCAATCAAATCTTATCATGTATGCAGTTTGTTATTAATGATGGTTTAACAAAATTTTAAAATTTGGTTGTCCATGTGACTTTTTAATACTAACAGAATCCATGTGCTGATGATTAATTGGAGAATTGCACTTGCTAATATATATAAGCAGATGGACATGAGTTTTACTCAGTATATTTTACTATATTCAAGCACATGTATATATTGGTAATTTTGAATCCTAAATCAATTCCCATATAAAACGATGATCCTTGTTGAAATTTATGCAAATTTGAGCTCCTTCAAAGCTAACAACAAAACTCTTTCTCATTTGATCCTAGTAGGGCCGGTGACAGAATCTGAAACTTGAGTATTGAGGTTCTGGTTTTTGCAGATTGTGACATCTCTGTGACTTGGAAACAACGCATGTGAGTGATCCTGTCCTCAGTCCTTTACGCCATTGCCTCCCATATTCCGTCTCTATCACTCTATCCATTTCATTGCCTCCTACTCCATTCTTCCATTTGTTCCTCCTTTTTCCCTTTCCATTTTAATCAGTTAACTTTTTATTTAACATTTGAGTTGTTTCCAGTTATGATTAATCAATTGCACAAAAAAATTAAAAATAAAAAAAAAATCCATTGGACAAACTATGATTCTGACTCGTTAAGTCATGTCATGACAGTTAACGCGGTTGAATAACTTGAAGTTGTTGAGATAGAATGTTGAATTAGGAATGCAATTGAAAATCAAAATGCACATTGGAATTTTAATACATACAGTGAGTTGTGAATGTAAAAGAATGAGGATCAACATTTACAATGTTACGTTGTGATCTTCTTTCCCATTTGACCAGAGAGGCCACCTACCTACTCCTGATTCACAGTCATCAGTTAGTCATCCCGTTGAATCTATCTTAATTCCATCCATACACCACCAAAAACACCTTTGTCTTCTCCTCAACAGGTCCTGTATTACAATTTGATGATTCATATGATGTCTTCTCAACAGCTCCTGTGTTACAATTTGATGATTCATATGATGTAAGTTCAATTGCCCAAAACTTGGGACCACTTAGTATTCTACAGTTCACACATGTTCATACTACTCACTAATCTCAGTGACAGCCAATTAATAATGGAGGAGAAACAGAAGTAAGTTTGTGTTTAAAAAGCAAATAAATGATATGTGAGAGGGAGAGCAAATGGGTCTCATACAAACTTCTAATCTTTTGTGTCACTCTTTGGAAGGCATGATGATAGATTGTGGAGAATCTTAATCTAAGGAATGACCCATAAGTCTACTGCAACAAAGCAAAGGGCTTCAAGAGAACAGATTGGAGAAATGTACCATTTGGGAGAAACTGCAAAGAGTCATAGTGAAGCTTCCATGAAGCCTCCCTCTTCATTCACTGTTAAAGAAGAAAGGAGAAGGAAATCTCACTTTATAGGTCATTATCGTATTAATTCAAGAGAAAAACTGGTCAAGAGACCTACCAATCCAACCGACCCTTGGCATGCCGGAGTCGGGACCACTATTGCTGCATTTCTCATGGACACCACATGCTGATAGGACTGTAAATGAGACAAGTCATTCCTCACACAACGATGAACATCAGATGTGGTTGGAGATATCTCAGAAGTTCCTTTCTTGGCCCTTGCTAAGGCACTAACATTGATCTCACTTGATGCCAAGCGTGTAACGAACTATATGATCAAAATTAAAGACAATGCCAACAGGTCAATAAACAATGAATGAAATCAAATGATTAAGCTACCAGTATCAATTAATTCATTCTTTATCTTGCACTATATCTATAAGGCTAAAATAAGGCATCACATATTGATGTGTTTTTGTATATTTGATAGTTTATTGCAGTAGGTGGCATGATTATGATTTCTGGCCAAATAGATATCCTACTCATCCTTACATTAGGCAGGCTTTTGATATGAACAATGATAATCGTTATATCATCTGTTCGGTTCTCATGATCCAACCATAGTTTATATGATTCTCCAGCAATTGCAGCACATGCATCACGGGGATCAGCATAGCTTGCTGCCTACATCATAATAGAAAACATGAAATTTATCAAGCAAAGGAAGGCAATCATGAAAGTTGGAATTTTGCCTACTTCTACATCTTGACAACAATAAGCCGAGTTCAAACCAACAGAATAAGAAGCATCTATTGCTCAAAATTAGAAATGTTGATAAGTAAGTTTTGAGAGATCAACTGCAATACAATCTACAGTATTCAACATATAGGAGATCGTCAATTGATTGAAAGTAATGGAAGATCATGCAAGAATATTAGCAATTAGTATCATATTGCTTGAACTATATGGAAATGTTATTTAAGAGTCTACAGAATTGTGGCAGGCGGCACATTTAATAAGCAGATACATCTTTCAAACGGCACATCGGAAAATCATCAAAGAAAAAGAATTTATGGCAAGTTGACATGCCTAATAAAAGAATAACACAAATAAGAAATACAGTTATGTATCAACATGACTGTCATTAGTTGATAGATAATATAAACAACAATTTTAATATGATTGAATATGGCAAAGAGCTATGCGCACTATGCTAAGCAATATATAATTATATGTCACAATTTTGAAAAATCTAGTATTTTAGAGGCACCTGTCCTGGGGTACCTAACTCCTTCTATAGATAGGCATTCAAAGAAATTTAGCAGTACCAAAGAACCATTAACATGGCCACTTGCAAACGATAGAGCATGGATCTTCTTATCAAACCCCCCCCCCCCAAAAAAAAAAAATGGAGCATGGATCTTCAGGAACAGAGAAAAAACCAAGGAATTAAATGGAACATGTGTCATACCATATCAACAACAGTTTGGCTAGATAGGAACTCAAACACGCCATCACTGGCAACAACAAAAAATGGATGATTAGGTGTGAGCCGAACCATTGACACCTCTGGAATAGCAATGACACCAATGGACTCTGCTACACTATCCCCAACACTCCTTGTAAATGCAGTTCCAGGATACAGAGCATTTGGAAGCCATACCCTGGGAGGATCATTACACTCGCTCTCTTCATCACCCCAAGTTTGAATATTTGGATCCTTAAGACCATCCACCTGATCAAAACTCAGCACCCTTGCCCCACAAAGCTTCACTCTCTCACATTCATCTCCTCTGAATGGTGTCTGATCAGAGGACAAGTCCTCAGCGACAATGCGGTTCCCATCCTTAACAGCTAAAACTGCTCGCGAATCACCAACATTAGCAACATATAGAGTGTCTCCAATAACAAGCACTGTAATTGCAGTTGTGCCGCTCAGAGAATCATCAATCTCAGAATCATACAATTCTCGATTAGTTGATGCAAATGCTGAAGCATATGCTTTAACAGGGTCATCCAACAAAGTTTGGTCTTTTGATAATGTTTCTACCAACCTATCTTTAACAAAGTTCGAACACTGACCACCATATTGGCCGTGCCCATCATAGACACCAAAGAAATGTATACTTGGGTTGCCTTGAATTTGTGTCCTAATGCAGTAACTATCTTGGTTTTCATTAGCTGGTGTGTCAGGGTAATATCCTCTCTGTGTAAGAGCAGAATATTCCAAAGTGAAGTTGTGGGACGGAACAGGAGTAGACTCCAATGATTTCTGAGTAAGTACGTGTTTCCGCTGGGAACGGGAAAGACCGAGTTCACGGCAGCCATCAGAACCACCCTCTGACGGCAGCGGGTCGCTGCTACAACACTTGCCGTGGACACAACCCATTTTTCGAAGAGGAGCTATGATGTTGGAAACAAGACCTGAAGGAACCTTAAAAAGCTTATCAACAACCTTTCTATTTACAGTGGCATTCGTTGGCGGCGAAAGGTGGAAGCAGACAGGTAATTGCGGGTGAAAAAAGCAGAGTGGTTGCTTCTGAAGCTCCAAATTGTGTCTCCCAACGTACTACTCGTAGTTTTTCATGTAACAGAGTTTAATAGAAACATGGGAAACCCTAGAAGCGAAATGAATCAGAAAACAGAAGAGAATTGAAGATTCTGAATTGGAAATTGGGATGAGACAAAGGTTATTTATCTTAAGAAGCGAACAATACAAGAGAATTATAGGAAGAAAGAGCCCACAGATCAAAAGGTTGAGAAAACCTAAAGGAAACGGAAAGACAGTAGAGGAAGAAAAGTCAGAGACATTTGGGGGTGTTGAGTAAAGGGAAGACTTTTTCAGAATAGAAGGAGTAGTGGGGTTCCCGAAATTGAGAAAAATAAATGTACTTTTCGTTGGGCAGTGAGTCTGAGGACATGGAAGGAAACCCCAGATGGAAGAAGATTCCAAGGAGGAGTCACAAGAATGGGTTTGTTCCGAAGGGAATGAGTGAGACAGATGATTTGAGATTCTATGTGTGCATGGCTGGGTTTGCCTCTGGACGAAGCCCTCATTCCAAGAAAACACCCTCACCCACAATCCGCCCAGCCCTGAAGCAAACTAAGTTTATTAAATTCTAACCATTAAGCCACTAGGTTAGATTGGAATTTGATCGGAACTAATCTGGAACTACACCGGTGAAGAAGTAAACTTGAATGATAATACTTTTTTAGTTTAGAGTAGTTTCAGAATTTAATAAGTTTTAGTCCCTGTTTGGCAATCCATCAAAATCTAGGTTTCACGAAAGCTGAGACAAAGCTCCTCTCACATACTTACCTCGTACTACGCAAAACTTAGGTTTTAGAAGGTTTTCAAACGGGCACTCAAAGATCAAATGATAATATTTTTGAATTATTCTTTTTGCATTAGAAAATAAATATCTCAAGCTTTCTATAGAGTCTTAATTTATAATTTTTGAAATATGAAGAATAAGATATGAATTTTTAAAATAATTTTTTTTTAAATATATATTAACTGGTTAAACTAGTCGAACCGAACTAGTAGTCAAATATGCCAATCTAATCCGATTTTGATAACATGATCTAACTCACTCTTCTATTCAAGACCTGTTTCCTATTTAATTAGATTAAGGAGACTAATTATGTTAATTAATACGATATATTTTTTCTATAATATATGATCATCTTTCTTAATTTTCTTTATTTCTCTCTTACTTGATTATTTTCAAAGGGTACCAATAAAAGTAAATTAGAAAAAAAAAATTGACAAATATGACAAATATGTCTTATATTCAAACTTACACAAACTCTTTGATTAGATCTTATATTAAATTAAGTATTGGGGAGTAACATATTACTCCCTCCAATCTTAATTATAAGACATAATTGACTTTTTTTTGAAGAGATTAAGGAAGCTAATTAAATTACTTTAGAGTATTTTATTTATTTTTTTCTTTAAACTGATTAGTTTGACTAAGAAACTAATATATAATTTAAGAATAAATAACATATAAAATGATTAAGTAACTTATTTAACTTCCTTAATCCCTAAAAAAAATGTCAACCATGTCTTATAATTAGGATCATAGGAAATACTATATATGGGTTTTTTGGTTTAAGGTGAATTATTTGAGATTTTCTTTTGAATGAATACTTAGAGTAATGTTCAGAAAAAAAATACTTAGAGTCTGTTTGGATTTATTTTTGCAGAATAAAAATTTTAAAAAAGGAAAAAACAAATTGAGCTTCTCCAAAATTATGGCTTCAACTCCTCAAACAGTCGTTTCAGGGGAAAAAAAAAAAGAAAAAAAGTGCTTTTGCAAAAATTTAAAATGTTTGGGTGCCTTTGGCAAAACCATGGTTCGAGGCTCAAAACGTTTTTTTTTTTTTTTAATGTTATTCAAACACACACTTAAATCTATTACTCATCAAGTTCTTTATATATAAAAGACATATTTTAAGAGTTGATCTTTATTTTACATACAAAACATAATTTTTATATTTGTTAATGTTTTTCTAACCCTCTTTCAATCATAATCAAAGAGGAGAATGAACGAAGAAATTAAAGAAAATGATTAAGATATTTTAAGAAATATATGTCATGTAAACTAATTTTACTAACTTCCTTAATATAATTAAACTAGGTAGATATATCCTATATTAAGGACCAAAAGTAGTGGTTGGTAAGAGGGAGTTAAAGAAACTAGCAATGGGTTTATCATTCATCAATTATTATTATTTTTTTGGTCATTCCGGATGGAGGTTAATAAAAAATACAAGGAGGTTAATCAAAGATATAATAATCACCTTCTAAATTATATGAAAGTTTCGCCAGGCGATCCATAATGGAGTTTTCACCTCTGGATCTAAAGTTGACTACCACTAGATAGTTTTCGAAAGTGCTTGTCTTGTTTTCTCTCCTCAGATAATGGAAATGTACAAGTGATCTGTCAATATTATCATTAAAATAGGAGATTTTATTTTTTTAAAAAAATCCGCATATTTTAATATGATAATAATAAACGACTAACTTAACTAAATTTTAAATCTCTATTAATTAATTAATTATAATATTTATATCAGATGGAGTATTGGATTGGATGAACAGGTTATTCATTGACTATTTTGGAAGATGTTCCATTTGTTTGACTATACTGTTTTCCTGTTGAAGTTGATGTCAAGCAGTGTAGAATATGCTACTGCTAATTTAATCCCATTAAAATAACGATGGGAGCTTTTAGAAATAAAATTTCGATCGTATTTTACGACATATAAGATAAATAAATATCTGAGATGAGTTTTATTGTGATTTACATAAATAAATATTTTTAAAAGTCCCAAACATAATCTCTGTTACGGATATCTCATAAATGGGCCCAGCCCAATAACTAAAGAGCCTAGTCAAAATGACTTCAGTTATGCTCATAACCGCTTCCTTGAAAATAGGAGTGGTTTTATCAAAATATCTATCGTTATAATAACCGCCTATGTATCAAGAATATCTATCAAAAACGCATATCTTGATATCCCTAAAATAAAGGATGAATCCAACTGATTAAGATAAGGCACAGGTACGCCTATAAATAGGGTAAACCCCTTACAAGGTACACACTTCTGAAATCCTAACTTTTCTATTCACACAGAGCACACACACCACCCCCTCTGGCTATCATTAGCCTGTCGTATACCCTTGAACTACGTGGACTTTGATCCACACTGTGGTACGTAGGACCCCGGGATTTCACCCCGGGCCAAATCCAACCCAACTTGTAATCTACACCGGATCATTGGCGCCGTCTGTGGGGACTGTAAAGTCCTATTCCCGTGACCCGTGATGGCTAATACCAGAAGCAAAAGCCACCCGCATGCACACGAGCAAGGTCAGGAACAAAATTTTAGCGAGACCCAACAGCAAGACGTTCAAGGCGTTAATCAGGAACAAATGCAGGAGTCCCCGGACTCGAACCTGGATGGACGAGCAGGCCAAAAGCTGGAAAATACTAACCACGCTGGTCCCTCAAAGTTTCAGATTGGAAGCCCGGACATACGGCTCCTACATAACATTGCTGAGTCAATGATGAAACGGATCGAGAATGTGGAAGAACGCGACAATCTTCAGAACCAGAAGATTGACCACATGACCGAGGTGATGAACCAAATTCTTAAACACTTACAAGACCCTCTTCAGGAGGAACGCCGGGATGATCAGCAGAATGAGGACGAAGAAACCAATCACCAAACTATTGATCCCCTACAGGAGGACCATCCCGGGCAAGGCCGAATAGTTTCAACAAAAAACTCTTAGCAAAATAATCACCGGGACGCGAGTCAGGAAGATCAAGCCCGGGCACATAGGAAGGACAGCCGTACCTCGGACAATCAGGGAAATCCGCAAGACTCCGGCGGGTACAAGATGTGGTATGGGGATGGAGGACAAAACAACAGCCCGTTCTCAGATGAAATTACGGAAGCTGAGTACCCAAGGAAATTTAATACATCCGACCTCCCTAAGTACGACGGAAGTCAGGATCCCCAGACACACTTGAACACTTTCGACACTGAGATGCTGGTCCGAGGATTCAAGGGGCCAATTATTTCCAGGCTGTTCACCTCAACGTTACGAGGAGCCGCCCAAATTTGGTTCCGGACTCTATCTCCCAAGTCCATTACCGACTTCAACGACCTGAGCGAGAAGTTCCTGCTGAATTTCGCGACAAGCAAAAAGCAACCCAGATCGGTCTACACGCTGGACAGAATCAAGCAGCAACCCGGTGAAACCCTTCAGAAGTATTTGGATCGTTTCAAGGCTGCCGCATTACAAATCCAGGGATTAACGGAAAGCGTCCACGTACACTTGCTCATCTCGGGCTTAGATAGCGAATCCAGAATGGGGAGATCGGTCATATCTGGCGAGATCAAGACGCTGGAAGAATTCCATAAACGAGCCAAAAAGTATCTGGACATAGAGCAGATGCAGATAGCCAACGCGTCGGGAAAAGAGAGACAGAAAAGCCCACCTCCGAAAGGGAATGACCGGGCAGCAAGAGACCGACCCCGTAACTCGGACCAGAAAACACGAGGACAAAGGCATGAGGGGAAGTATGAGAGATATACTCCAATAAATGTCTCTCGTTCACAGTTATGGAGAGAGGTAGCCCTGACCGAGATGAGGAAGGTGGAGCGACCCCGACCACTTTATAATAAGGGAAAGTTGGACCGCACACGATTTTGTGAATTCCACAATGGACCCGGGCACACAACGGATGAGTGCTGGGACCTTAGAGATGTGGTGGAAAAGTTTATCCGAGATGGAAAATTACGTCAGTACGTTATCAAAACACAGGGGCAGAAAGCCAAGCGCAAGCAGACGGATCGAAGTACAAGCCCGGTCTCCCAGAGGAAAAAACCGGTGGAAGCCCGGAGAAAGCACGACAATGAGGACGAGTTCCCGGAAGCAGAGTTTGACTACAATGTCATTAGTGGAGGTTACGGAGGTGGCGGCGATACCGCCAATCAGCGGAAGAAATACCTTCGGGAAGTTTTAACCATCAGGGGACAATCGACCTTCAAGCCGGAGCCATCGCAAACAGAAGAGCCTCCTAAGCTGTTCTTTACTCAGGAAGATCTGAGGGACGTAATCCCGGGTCATCAAGACGGACTGGTTATAACCGGCCTCCTGGGAAAATGCCGTGTAAAGAAGATATTCATCGATCCTGGCAGCGTTTTGGATATCATCCTGTGGGACGCCTTTAAGCGCATGGACCTCGACCCAGAGAATCTAAAGCCGTGCAGGACAACCTTAATCGGGTTCAACGGACAGGATACAAATCCCAAAGGATGTATAGAACTAAAAATGACCTTGGGCTCTAAAGAAGCCTTTAAGACTGAGCGAGTCAAGTTTATTGTAGCGGATTTCCCTTCGTCCTACAATATAATCTTAGGCAGACCAACCATTCATAGTTGGGACATGCTCATATCAACTAAGCATCAGAAGCTGAAAATGGTAAGTCGGAACAATGAAGGCGTCACCGTCAAAGGTGATCAGAAGGAATCCCGGCAATGCTATTTCTCGACAGTTAAAAACAATGAACCCGGAACATCCAGCTCGCAGCAGAAAGGAACTCGAAATTCAGCGCCAATTGCGCCGAGCTCGGTCAACGTGGTAGAGCTGGATGTAAGAGAAGAAGCAAAGTTGATGAAAACAAAGCCTGATGGAGAGCTCACAGGCTACCAACTAGGAGAGGATCCTGGACAAATAACCCAGATCGGGAGTTCACTTGCCGAGCAAGAAAAAATCGAGCTCAAAAAGCTGTTATGGAGAAACAAGGACGTATTCGCATGGAAACCTTCGGAGTTACCAGGAGTTGACCCGGCGTTCTGCTGTCACAAATTGACCATAAATCCACGATATACGCCGGTCTCGCAGAAGAAAAGAAAGATTGCACTGGACCGTCAGGAAGCCCTAACCGAGCATGTAAGAGAACTGCTGGATGCGGGATTCATCACGGAAATCCAGTATACCACATGGTTGTCAAATGTGGTAATGGTCAAGAAACCAAATGGCAAATGGAGGGTGTGCACCGACTACACCGATCTCAACAAAGCATGCCCCAAGGATGCTTACCCCATGCCAAATATTGACCAACTGGTGGACAATTCTTCGGGTTTCCAGCTGCTCTCATTCATGGATGCGTATTCTGGCTATAACCAAATAGCTATGCATCCTGAAGACCAGGAGAAAACAGCTTTTATCACGGAAAAAGCTAATTACTGCTATAATGTCATGCCTTTCGGGCTGAAGAACGCAGGAGCTACTTACTAGAGGATGATGAATCAAGTGTTTGAGGCAGAACTCGGCAGGAACGTCGAAGTTTACATCGACGATATGATCGTAAAGTCAGTTAAGCGATTCGACTACATCCAAGATTTGCAAGAAACATTTGATAAGCTCCGGGCTCACAGAATCCGACTTAACCCAGCTAAATGTGCATTCGGGGTACCAGCGGGTAAATTTCTCGGATTCCTGTTGACAAACCGGGGGATTGAGGCCAATCCGGACAAATGTCAGGCCGTCCTCAATATGGCTGCCCCAAAAAACAAAAAAGAGGTACAACAGTTGACTGGCAGACTGGCCGCGCTGACAAGGTTCTTACCGAAATCGGCAGAAAATGCTCTTCCTTTGTTCAAGTTATTGAAGAAGGAAGCACGGCATGGAGAATGGAACTCAGAGTGTGAAGCCGCGTTTGACAAGATCAAAAAATGCCTGTCATCACCACCCGTGTTGACCAAACCCGAGCCCGGGGAAGATTTGATATTATATCTATCTGTGGCCCCAGAAGCAGTAAGTGCCGCCCTGGTGAGAGAAGATTCGACGGAACAGAAACTGATTTACTTTACAAGCCGGGCTTTGCAGAGTTCGGAGCTAAGATATCAAAGGTTGGAAAAGGTGGCCTTTGCGCTCCTAACTGCCGTGAGGAGATTACGCCCTTACTTCCAGGGGCATAAAATAATTGTCCGAACCAGTCAGCCAATACGGCAAATACTCCACAAACCTGACTTAGCAGGAAGAATGACGAGTTGGGCAATCGAACTGTCCGAATTCGACATAGTATATGAAGCTCGACATGCTATTAAGTCCTAGGCTTTAGCCGACTTCATTGCAGAACTGGTGCCAACAGAGGTAGTCCCGAAAGCAGCCCTTGACGTTTGGAAAGTATTTGTAGACGGCTCTTCAAACGCCAAAGGAAGTGGAGCCGGGATCATAGTCGAAAGCCCGGAAGGAGTCGCCATGGAACACTCTCTGCAATTACACTTCAGAACCTCCAATAATCAGGCCGAGTATGAGGCTGTATTAGCCGGGCTATCGTAGGCAAAAGATAATGGGGCCAGGAGGGTTCATCTCTCCACCGACTCTCAACTAGTCGCGGCCCAAATCAATGGTTCATATACGGCTAAGGGACCCTTGCTAATTAAGTATCTGGGGAAAGTCAGAGAGGCAATGGCCGACTTCGATGAGGTCATAGTCACCCACATCCCCAGGGGAGAAAATGCGAGGGCAGATATCCTCTCCAAATTAGCAAGCACCAGGAACCCGGGAAATAATCGGACTGTAATACAACAAAGTCTCAAGGAGCCCACGTGTATCATGGTCATCGCGGCAGCAGAAGACTGGCGAAAGCCAATCTTAAATTACCTGGAAAAGGGAGTTAGCCCAAACGATCCCGGGGAAGCAAGGCAGATAGCACGGACCGCGTTAATGTACACGGTGGTCGATGACCAACTCTACTGAAAAGGCCTCCAATCCCCAATGATGAGATGTTTAAACCAGACAGAGGCCGAGTACGTGCTATCAGAGATACACGAAGGGATAAATGGACAACACATGGGGGCAAAGGCGTTAGCCCGGAAGGCCCTAAGGGCTGGATACTACTGGCCGACAATGGTCGCGGACTCCAGAGAGCACGTACGGACGTGCGAAAGCTGCCAAAAACATGCTCGGATCCTCTGGCCACCTCCGACCGAGTTGAAAACCATCACAGCTCCTTGGCCATTCTTTAAGTGGGGTATGGACCTCCTTGGACCATTCAAACCGGCCGTAAGGCAACTGAAATGGCTTGTGGTGGCGGTGGATTATTTCACTAAGTGGATCGAGGCCGAACCACTGTCGACCATCTCGGCTGCTCGAATACAAAAATTCTTCGAAAGAAATATTGTTGCAAGGTTCGGGATTCCTGCCGAGATCGTAACTGACAACGGTACTCAATTCGTTGATCAAGGTTTCCAGAGGTTGATGTCCGAGCTCGAAATTAAGCACTATTTCGCCTCGGTAGAGCATCCGCAATCTAATGGGCAAGCCAAGGTAGCCAACAAAATCATTGTTGACGGGCTCAAGAAAAGGATGAGCAATGCAGAAAGTAACTGGGTCGAGGAACTATACCCGGTACTTTGGGGATACCGAACTAGTGTCCAAACCTCGACCCAGGAAACACCCTTCCGAATGACATATGGATGCGAGGCCATGATCCCGGTTGAAATTAGGCAAACATCATGGAGGAAAGCCAAAGTCATGGAAGAGGGAGAACACGCTAACAACAAGCAGTTAGCAGCCGAGCTAGACCTCATCGATGAAGTGAGAACGACGGCACACTGCCGAGATCTAGCAACGAAGCAGCTGGTGGCGGCTAAGTATAACCGCAAAGTTAGACCACGAACATTCGATAAAGGTGACTTGGTATTACGCAGAGCGGATATCGGAAATAAGAATGCCCGAGACGGAAAACTTGCAACAAACTGGGAGGGTCCTTACCGTGTTTCAGACAAAATGGGGCCTGGGACCTATGTCCTTGAGACGTTAGATGGCACGCCCATTAAACGAACATGGAACGCGGACAAACTAAGGACTTACTACAGCTAAAGACCGGGATGCACTCGGAATAAACGCACAGCGGATGTCAGTGGTGACTGAGAACCGCTTTTCAGTTTCAACGGATGTCGGTGGTGACCGAGAACCGTTTTTTATTACACATTGTTTTGCTTTTGGCAGTATTTTCCATTGATTTTAAATTATGTAATCCCAATTATTTCAATCAATAAAAAGGGTGGTTCAATTCATGGGCCAACCAAGTTATTACTTGTGAAATCAATGCAAATATAGGCCGTGACAAAGGCAAGATAATTAAACAAAGACTTGGGTTTCGCGATCCCGGTCATGATAAGATTTGTCAACAAGTCTTGTAAACGTTACGATGCATCGGAACTGTCCCCTGGGGTGGTGTGAGATTGCCATAAAAGATCCTGATCAGGTCGAAATGTTTAGGCTCCTATTCAAAAAGGATATTAGGGCCCGAACATGTGGCAGTTGGCTACCATCTCGGTACGGTACTTTACAAGATAAAGTGCTTAGATGATTTTTGAAAATCGTATATTGTTTAGAATGTCCGACCATTAATAAACATGGCCTATTTGTTAAAACGTCGGTTGAATAACCAGCAGATTCTGCGCAATATATCTTGACTTTGGCCAAGTCTTAAAATAAAGAACCGAGCTTCGTGCACGGATTACGTTCCCCTTTACTCATCAACTAGTGAATTAAAACACGAGTTTGGTTTAAAGGATGAAAATAAATACATGTAAGATGGACGAGCTGAGGTTGCTAGAAAAATCCGGGAACACCGGCTTGTCATAGTATTAATTTTGAGGGCAAAGGCCCCAAATTACAGAAAAACAAAAATACTACATAAGGGAAAAAATAAAAAAGATCCTAGAAGGACGACATCAAGATTGGGCTTAGCCGGGCACAGGAGAGCCAGGGGCGTCGGTCGTCGGAGCATCTTCCTCAGCTAATTGAACACGGTCATCCTCCGCGAGATGCTCGGACTCTTCGACCGGAGAAAGCGGCGCTGGTACAAATTGCCCGTCCTCTACTGAAGCTCTGAAATCCACAGTGTCTAAATTCATCGTAATGTCCGGATTCAGAGCTCGGACTTGGGCCAGGCAGACGTTGAAAGCTTCAGCAGCCGTCTCCACGACCAGGACTTCCAGCTTATCCACCTCGGCAGCAGACACCACGAGCTCGGCTTCGAGGTCGGATTGGGCGAGATGGAGGTCCTTCACCAGCCCCGCATACTGACCCTGCAAGGTGTGCAATGAGGCATTGAGGGTGTCTTCCCGGGCATGACTGGCGTCAAGCTCGGTGGAGAAATGATCCCTCTCAGCAAGGGCCTTTGATAGCTCCTCCACCGCCTTTATCTGCGCCTCTTCCGCTTTCAGGCGCGCCTCCTCAGCCTCCCGCTGCCTAATCTTGGCCTCTTTCTTTTCAACCCGAGCTTTGGCAATCTCGGCGGCAGCCCTGGCGTACTTATGCTTAACAGAAGCATAAGCGTCCAACACGCCGGCCGTCTCCATTAGGTGGTCCTGCAGGACCTGCAGGTGATCGAGGTCGGAGTCGGCAAAGGCCTCACCACTAAAATATTTGCTGGGAGGCTTCACCGCATATTTGAGCTCCTCCGAGACCCCATCAGTCCATACCTCACCCCGCGAGTGAAGGCGAGACTTACCAGGAAGTGGGGGAGGAGGGACGCTTGTGGCAGCACCGGCGTCCGGGACAGAGGCCGGATTCTCTTCTGCGACCGAGATCGACGACGCCGCCACGGACTTCGATCGCTTGCGCGGAATGAGATCCGTAGAGGCCGGAGAGGGCGCAGCCCTTTTTTCAGCAGTAGTCCTGGCAGGCGAAGGAGCAGCCACAGCCTTCTTCTGGGAAGAGGACTCCCCTTTCTTTTTGGCCTTAGCCCGGAGCTTCTCGGCCAGTTCTTGGAAAGAAGCCTTCCCCATGTCGGGCACTACAAAAAACATAACAAACATCAGAAAGAACAAAGGACGTAACCTGACAAGTACATCCCGGCTGCTCGGAGCCCTGAACAGCCGGGCTGGGGGGCAACTGTTACGGATATCTCATAAATGGGCCCAGCCCAATAACTAAAGAGCCTAGTCAAAATGACTTCAGTTATGCTCATAACCGCTTCCTTGAAAATAGGAGTGGTTTTATCAAAATATCTATCGTTATGATAACCGCCTATGTATCAAGAATATCTATCAAAAACGCATATCTTGATATCCCTAAAATAAAGGATGAATCCAACTGATTAAGATAAGGCACAGGTACGCCTATAAATAGGGTAAACCCCTTACAAGGTACACACTTCTGAAATCCTAGCTTTTTTATTCACACAGAGCACACACACCACCCCCTCCTGGCTATCATTAGCCTGTCGTATACCCTCGAACTACGTGGACTTTGATCCACACTGTGGTACGTAGGACCCCGGGATTTCACCCCAGGCCAAGTCCAACCCAACTTGTGATTTACACCGGATCAATCTCAAACCAGCACGGTACACGGATTCTATTTCCAATTCATGTGGTTCATGAGGTCAGCACTTAGCATTAATCTTCTCCCCCTAATATTAGATTAGTTGATCTTGTACTACTAATTAATTAACTCTGCTCTGTGAACTTTCAACGGTGCTTTTCATGATCATTTCCAAATCAAGCACGAAAATCATTTTCAGTCAAACTCGGACACGTCTTTGTTCTGATATTTTAAGTCACTGTTTGGATAAGATTATAGTTCTTTAGCTTAGATAATAACTATGCACGCAAATGATGCTTAATGTAAGAACTATTTGGATAATTCTAATAGATTAAGGAGTCTAATTACATTAGTTGATTACCATAAATATAATTTATTTTTGGGTTAATGTGCAAAGATATACATGAGCTTTTTTCCCTGGAGCGCCCAACACCACGTGTTTTTTTTAGCAAAAATACACGTGTGGTTACTATTTTAAAACAAAAGTCATATCACACTGTTAAGTTACTATTCATCGTGATGAGAGAGAAAGAGATGAAGTGAATAGGAACGTAACGGTGGTGAACAGTAACTTAATTGTGAGATGTGATTTTTGCTTCAAAATGGTAACCACCTGTGTATTTTTACTTAAAAAAAACGCGTGGTGCTGGGCGCTCTTGGAGAAAAAGTTTATGTGTATTTTTTCACATTAACCCTTTATTTTTCATAAACTACATTCATTTAAATCTAAATTTTTCAAAATTGATTAATTCAGAGGTAAATTGAGAAAAAATGATAGAGGTAAAAAAATATATCTTAAATTTAATATCAATACCAACTCTTCACCCAGATGAAACAAGTATGATGAGCAAAGGCCATAATATAATTAATGGCTGCTATTATTTCAACCAAGAAAATTATTTCCCTTTTGTTATAAAACTGATAAAAATAATAAGAAGAAGAGCAGAGGTTCTAGAGAGATAAAGTAGAGAGATAGATTCTCATTTCATTCAATAAATGAACAGTTACAGAAAACCTCTATTTATAGAAGAAAAATGGGACTTTAGTGTAATTTCTACCTCTGGGTCATTTGGTGTAGTTTTCCCCAAAAACCTAAACTATTCACTCACGGATTTCCTTCCCGTGAGTGATTGTATAATTGTGTGCGGGTCCCACCAAATAGTAAACTACTATGCATGGTACTATGCAAATAGTAAATCACTATGCGTGGGTCCCATATCATCTTTTAATATTTGGAAACCGGGAGTCAATGGACATCCACATAATAAGTATATTCATAACACTCCCCCTTGGATGTCCATTTATGAATGTGCCTCGTTAAAAACTTTAACTAGGAAAAACCCAGTGGGATAAAAACCTAGCCAAAGAAAAGAGTACATCATCCATTGATACACTTTCTAGTGCTGCCTCATTAAAAACCTTTCTAGGAAAAACCCAGTGGGATAAAACCCAGATAAGGGAAAAAGAGTACAGCGTGTATCGTCTCCCCCTCTTGATTACATCAGTGTTGCTCCCCCCGATGACTATATTGCTTCAATGTCTTTCTGAGCATATTATACTTTCTGTCATCAAATATTCTGTTAGAAACGCCCAATTTGATTGTTCATTATATACCTGCAAGATCTAAATCTGTCAAGTAAAGTCATAATAATCTTTTCATAAATATATATGTGCATATAGAAATTCAATAAATGTTTATTCAGATAATGATGCTATATGCACTATCATCTTGAGTCCTTTTGGGACATATGTGTTTCTGGCGCCTTATGTGCTTCTAGCACATACAAATATATTGTGGCTCATGATCCTCATTATCATTCATTGCAGCATATGCTATCATAGATATTATTAACGTCGACTTCATTTTCAGTCCCATCGGATTTCATTCATAATTTATTGAGATCTCATTATATTCACATATATTAGGTACCTAGGTCTCTCTTGGACCACAATACACTTTTCTTGTAATATCTCCTCTGGAGATAACATCTCATCAAAAGATAACTCTTCTGGAGCTTTACTTAATTATCCTCGACTTAATCATCTATATTTTATAGCTCCTTTTCTCTTTTGAGGATTTTTATCTTTTAAAACCGATGGACCTGCAACGCTTCAGGAGTGCTTTATAACAATTCATATAGGAGCATTTGCAGTTGGGATATGTGACTTTGTCACTTTCTTTAGGTCAGTAAATGCTTCTGGCATTCGATTAACTAAACTCTGAAATTGAATTATCATTTTGAACTTTTAGTGCACAATTCCTTGTACGATGATCAATATGAGCCAATGATAATTCATTCTAGTAAATCTTTACCCAATCTGCTTATTTTTCTCCCCCTCATCAAATCATCAATTTTCTTTGTATATCCATCTATGTGCATTGTAATAGATTAATAATCATTACACATTTAAAACATTTCAAGATGGAATTAATCTGGCTCCTGACCAAAAGCCAATTATACGGGGAGAATTCTGTTGGCTTATATAATTGCTGCAAATATACACAACATATAAATTTTGTTCTCATAATCATTGATCTATCCATTCATGGATACTTTAATACATTATTTCTGGATCATTCAATCTGGAAATTGCGCGCATAATATATTGCAAACTTCTGGTTGCAAACATCACTGCTAACTTTGCAAATTTATAATCTCATATGTAAACTTTCAATTTGATATATTTCCAGAGATCTATTTCCAATAATTAATTCTATCTGAGAACATGCAGCACATAATATATGACTCGGATGATCAAACAAGTCATGCCAACATTTCATATGATTTATCATCAAATCTAATATTCATTTTGGGGGAATCAACATAGAAACATTCACAAAGAATTATCACATAAATATTCACACTTGATATATATCATTATCATTCTCCCCCTCAAGTGTGAGACCTTAAAAATTAATTTATGGAATTTTCATACAATATTCCATGATAATAGCATATATGATATCTATTTCATTAAAATTCCACAGATTTCTAAATGCATTATCAATGCATAATTTTGTTACTTTTGGTAACAAAATTTCCATTTTCCAGAATCAACAAACAAATATATATTAAATACAAAATCATCAGGTGTATAATTGCAGATTCACGAGCGCAATACTGTGTAATCACAGGCGCATCACTGTGGAATCACAGGCGCGACAACTCAGATTGTCGTATACATATAAAGTCAAAAAGATTCCAGGCTCGTGCTTTATAGGGAGCAAATCTGTAGAGATTTAACAGGACTACGCAAATCTGCAGAGATTCAATAGGATTTAATTCAACTATAAATAGAGGAAGGCAAACGAACATGCCTCACAAACACTCAAGCATCTGATAATATCAACTACCAGATACTCACACATATTTCTCTAAATTCTATTGCCATGGCAGGACCAAGCAGTTTTATCCCAGTTTCTGATACATCCGAAACAACATTACTTGATGCTTTGTTGTATGATGATCAGCATAACATGTCATTTACTTCTTTGTTATCTCCTAATCCCTTTGAAATGTTTATTCTTCCTTCTACTATTCCTCCTTCTGCTTCAAATGTACCTACTTCTCCCCCTAGAACAAGTGTTCTTCCTCAATCTACAAGGATTGAAGGTACAACTGAAGCAGGTTCATCAAGGAGGCCTGTTAAGAGGTGTAGAACTATGGCAGAACTAATGGAGTCTACCAATCCAGTTCAGCCAATAGTGTCGGCAGTTAATCAACCAGCATTCACTAGCCAGCAAACTATCATCAGTTTGCCAGCAACAACCAGCCCGACAACAACAATCAGCCAACCAACAACCACTAGCCAGCCAGCAACAATTAGCCAGCCAACAGCTACAAGCCAATTAGCAACTACTAGCTTATTGGAATGTAGTTGCTGTCATGTTTTACGGGAAATTATTCATACCAACGGACTTCAGTACCATAAACTTGAAGTTCACGGAAGAAGAACAGGTATGATTACCCATGCTGTTTTATTTGAAAAAGTACAGGATAAATCTTATAATACTGACAGGCTTCCAATGTTTGATTTCACAAAGAAAAATTTTGAAGAAATCAAACAATTTCTGACACAGTATTGTATAGATTTACAAGCATCAGGATATATCTTGATGCGTGATCCTGTATTAGCCTATCATGAGGTTCTCTGTGTTGGTTCGGAATGGGCTATAAATCCAAATGACCTCCATGGAAGTTCATTTCAAACCAATATTGAACACTCATTAGGCAAAGGAAAACAACCTGCAGTAAGTATACCCTATGATACTTCATCCCTTAACCAGGGTGAATTATATAGGTTATCTATGGAGCAAAGAGAAAGAATAAAGAAAACAACGCTCCATGATTTAAGAAATTATTTTCACTTAACCCTTGATGAAGCGAGTAAACAATTAAATATGTCTACTCACACCATACAAAAAATCTATCAAAAAGGAGGGTTAACTGAGTGGCCACACAAGAAGCTCAAGAAACTTATGACGCAAATCTCGATATTACGAAGAGCTTTGCCTCATCTGGATCCCATCTCAAGAGAAACAAAAGAAGAAGACATTAAATATCTTCAGAATGAGATGATTAAAGTTTGTAATGATGTTGAGCCACTCGCAATTAAACTTTGTTGAAATAATATTTCCTTTTGCTTAATTATTTTGTTTATGAATATTCTTTTCTCGTATTTATAAAAATTGTTATAATCATAGAAATCACATAACAACTATAATAATATATTTGCTTCATTCACTTCTGGGAATGAAGTTGGATAAAAATTCATGATCCATAACTCACTGATTTGTTTGATCATGGCAAGAAATTAATCCACAATATTGCTACTACAATAGCAAATTGAATATATTTATTTATAATATCAATCATGATCATACAATCCCTTGTCTCATAATTTAAGGGAATATTTAATGCCAAATATACAATTTTGAGGCCTTTATACAACTGATAACATACAAAATTTATGGATCAAATATTGTTTCATAATTTGTCTCTTGTTATCAGGCTAACTTGCCTCTTGGCTTCAGGCAATCTTGCCTATGAAATTAAGGCTATCTTGCCTCTTAGGCTCAAGCCAATTTATGCCTCATCTCTCAAGCCAATCTATGCCTCATATCTCTATGGCATTTTGATCTCATAATAATATATATGATCTTTTAACAGTTTATCTTCAAGATAAATAAAATATAAGCATAATAAAATAAATAGATGAAACCCACTAATAGTGTGGTTGCCATAAATAATAAGAAGGGAGAGGGATATATATATATATAGCAATAAATAAATAAAATAAAATAAATGACTGGAAATAAACATGCTAGATTAATAAAAAGAAGATGAGATAGGAATGGTAGTAAACTCACAGCGAGACCTATCTCATCCAAAGATAAGAAAGAAGATGCATATGCAAATGTAAATATATATATATATATATATATATATATATATATATATATATAATATATATAGAAAACGGTAAAATAAAAAGGGAAGGGGATTTAAAGCAGTAAATAAATAATAAATAAATGGAGTCCACTATACAAGTGTTACCACCATGAAAAATAAAGCAGTAAATAATAAATGGTGCCCACTATACTAGTGTTGCTACCATGAAAGATAAATAAAGCAGTAAAGAATTAAAATAAAATAAATGGGGCCCACAAAATGTCACCACCATAAAAGATAAATAAACTCTAAATAAAATAAATAAATAGAGCCCACTAATAGAGACTAGTGTGCCTCCATGAAGAATAAATAAATGTAAAATAAAATAAATAAATGGAGCCCACTAATAAATAATGTTGCCGCCATAAAAAATAAATAAATGTTAAAATAAATAAATAGAACCCACTAGTAAATATACTAATGTGCTATCATAAAAGATAAATAAATGTTAGTAACAATAAAATAAATGTTAGTGACATAAAACTAAATATTAGTAAAGTCAGTATGGAGCTTAGTATAGCCACCATGACATAAATAAATAAAGCAGTAAGTAAAGAATTACAAATGGAGCTTAATGACGCCACCATGAAATAAATGAATAGGAAGTGAGAAGAATATATAAACATAAATAAATTACTGTAAATAATAAAATATAAATTTACCGTGAATAGTAAAATTACTATTCACTATAAATAGTGAATAAAGTAAAATTACAGAAAGATTAATCTAGACTTCCATGTAGGAGTCAAATGAATAAAATGTAAAAATTACTGAAAAAGGGGTAAATTTACTGTGAATAGTAAATTACTATTTACCGTAGTAAAATAGTAAATAATCTCAAATCTTAACCATGGAACCCGATGTTAAAATAATCGGTAAGAATAGATATTTAATTCCATATAATGGTTAAGATCATCCCAGATAAATAAAATGGAAATATGAAATAGATGGTGAGAAAATCTTACCTTGGTAGAGTCTTCGTGCTGATAACGTGTTATAAAACTGATAAAAATAATAAGAAGAAGAGCAGAGGTTCTAGAGAGATAAAGTAGAGAGATAGATTCTCATTTCATTCAATAAATGAACAGTTACAGAAAACCTCTATTTATAGAAGAAAAATGGGACTTTAGTGTAATTTCTACCTCTGGGTCATTTGGTGTAGTTTTCCCCAAAAACCTAAACTATTCACTCACGGATTTCCTTCCCGTGAGTGATTGTATAATTGTGTGCGGGTCCCACCAAATAGTAAACTACTATGCATGGTACTATGCAAATAGTAAATCACTATGCGTGGGTCCCATATCATCTTTTAATATTTGGAAACCGGGAGTCAATGGACATCCACATAATAAGTATATTCATAACACCTTTATCTTTGTAGTGGAACTCTAACAAATCCCCACTAAGCTTTGAAAAGGGCAGATATGGAAGTCCAAAAGCAATTTGGCTTCCCTCAAATCTCTATACCAACCAAAGCCGAACATATAATAATATAGGCAAAGTTTTATCCATTTTTTTGGTGGTGATTATCAGAAACAGAACTGGACTGAGCATTTTATTTTAATTTGTTTTGGATAACATTTGGTATGTTAATTTGGTATTCAACTTTTGGGATATCTTCATTATAATCTTTCTGACTAAGACAACTTACAGAAACTTTTTTTTTTTTTTGGGTCTTAGCTGACGTAATATAGTAATGTCTGAGAGGTTTCGGTGAATTTCCATACCTTAAAATTTCTTTTTAACCTTCCACCAAAAAAATATCTTTTAATTGAATACAAATTTAAGTTTTTTCCTTTTGCTAAATGTATCTTTCTATTGGATACAATCTTATTTCAAATACTGTTGGGCATTAAATATAGACAACTCTCCCGACGAGTCAAATTGTGGTTCACTATGTTGTGAGAGACTATCATATTTGACTAGATTATACCCTTGTAGTAGGTGATTACAGATTTAAATGTTTTTTTAAAATCATTTTTTTAATTTTCTATTCAGCTGCGGCTTGGGCTTCCTGAATTTTTAGGCCCAAACTCCAGAATCTTCAGTTCAAAACTCCAAAATAAAAAATCACAGAATGACCCATTAGCTATAGTCTTGGGATAATTTTTGAGGAAAAAAAGCAAAAATGCTGGCTGTGGGGTTCGAACCCACGCGCACTTATGTGCAGAAGATCTTAAGTCTTCCCCCTTAACCTCTCGGGCAAACCAGCTGACTGATTATTTATGTCAATGTAGTTCATTAATATAAAATTAATAATAAAATTTCTTTAAATTTAAAAACACTGATACATGAACCATTAATGTTTTGAGTTGATATCTTTTGTTCAAATTTTTTTAGTGGATTTAATGACTGAGATGACATCTCAAAATACTTCAATTATCATGCATCACACCCTAACGAGTCTGAAGTTCAAATTTCATGTCTTATAAGTGTTTTTTTTTAAATAACTAATCTTTGAATCATTAAAAAATGTTGGATTGAAGAGTTCTTCAAGCAATTAGAATAATACGTGGAGTAGAATTTGATAATGTTTTGTCGCAGGCTATCAAATAACCCTAAAGCAACCTATTATCCATAAGTGTGTTAGCCATAACTAGACTGAAAGATACAAGTCAGAGAGTCCGAAGATGTCAATATAGAAGGCCACTTTTTAATTTCAATAGTTGAAAGCCGGGATCAAAGTTAAAAGGGTATTATTTTCCTTTATTCATTTGTTTGTCTGTATATTTTATCTAATATACACTCAGTATAACTTGATCATATTACTACTTCAAACCTTGATTCGAAACTTGAAAGATTTTAATCTCAGCGTACTTAAATCGTAGGTAACACTTTTTGGCCCAAAAAGGTAATATGCAACATGATTATAACAATTTTACCTCAGCTGAGTGGTGTGTCCACACAACAATATTTTGATGGGGAGAGAGAGAGAGAGATAAGAACAACCACACCAGCAGGCTTTTTCTACAGTTCCTTTACGATTCTGACACTGATAATGCATCATGCAATCATAACCATTTTCATTGCTGAGCAGTGACATTACCAAAGTAACAATAACCAGAAGATAAAAAATATACCAAAACTGTAAATTTTTGCTTGCCTTTAATCATGAAGGAAAAAGAAGGAAGAAGAGGAAGGAGGAGAAAGAAGAAAGAGGGATCAATATAACCGCAAAACAAGAGCACTTTTACACCCACCAGAGTGGTAGTAGACAAGAAATCAAAAATCTTAGGCGTGACAAACCCAAGTGGGGTGCATTATCATGATCATCCCAGTATCCTCCCCACCCTAACTTCCCCTTTTTCATACTCTTCCCGAAACCCATCCCTAAACTCTTCCACTTCCTTCACCCACTTCTTTTTTATCTTTATCAATATGCAACAAAAATAGACTAAACCAATTAGCAATCACGTGAATATTTATCCCTCCTCTAGTTTTGCTCCATATTCACATGCTCATCCATTGATTCACTCCACTACATTCACCATCCACTTTAACCAATCAATCACACTCAGCCATGTCATTACCCTTCACCCTCTCCTAAAATTTTCAACTAACTCTAACTTCCTAAGCTACTATCCATCCCCCAACCTCTCCTGCCGCCGCCGCCGGCGGTTTCTTTATCTACTCTGGCCTTAAGTACTTTTCCGGCGAGCTGCAAATGTTTGAAAGACAACACTACCTGCTGCTGGAAACTGGTCCATTGCACAACTCCGGTATTTCAATCCCAGAGGCTCCACTGCTCCCACCACTTGTGTCCACAACTCATTGCTGTAGCCACTGGACGACGTTGTGGAGACTGACATGGTCGCCGGCCTGAATATCTGAACCACCTTCCTCAACACATGGACTAAATCGTCATTAATGGAACCCACGCATTCAAAGCTTGCATAACTGTAACCATCCTCTGGGGTGACATGAATGGTGGAGTACCAATCGCCATCTATGCCATTCATCGAATATCCACATGGATCAAATGCAAAATCACAAATATAAGCTTCTGGGTTGATTTCATCGATGCCTGTGAGCTCCGTCATCTCTTTCCCAGCGGAGTCGCCAGTTTTTCCGTCTCCAGGACGCCGAAAAAACTTGCGAGCAAGGACGGGATCAAGTCCAGTCATACAGATCTCCATAGTGAACAATTCATTTTCAAGGTCATAGGGTATATGGGATTCATCACTAGCCGTGAAAACATGCCACGAATGAGATGATTTAGAGGGCATAATCGAGGCTTTTCTATAGCAGAGATTGGCAGGGATGGTTTGTTCTAAATAGGCGACTTCATCTTTGAAGCTAGTGTGAGGGAAAGGCTGTGACTTTGGGAAGATGAAGCTGCCTCTAGTGTAGCGGCAAGAGCACAGAGTGAGGCCTAGGTGATGGTGAGCATAGTAGATCAAGGGAAGAATGGATTTGAGAAGTTGGGTGGTCCCACAAGTTTTGATGATAATCTTCGTTGGGTAGACAAAGAGGCTAGATTCTGATAGAACATAGGCATCAAAGTAAGAGTTTCCAACAGCTGAAACCACCGTGCATTGAACAGCTTGCAGGATTTCTTGTAGTGATTCAAAATCAAGTTTTCTAAGACCCATTTGAAGGAAAGCTGGATCATCACCAAAGAAATGGAGCTCCAGGCGTTTCTCGAAGCCTTCGAAACCAGAGACAGCCATTGTTAGGTGAGAAAAGATGTAATGGAACAGAGCAAAACAGAGTAGTTTCAGGGGATAGAGGGATTAAGGCTGCTGATAAGAGAAAGATTTGATTAGTGTGTGGAAGTAAAGGTGATAGAAGGCATAGGTGGTCAATGGAATTTATAGGTGTGTGATTGTGAGTGAGAGTGAGAGTGTGTGTGTGGGAAGTAGTGAGGGTTTAGAAGAGAGCATGCGGGTCATGGAACCAAGAATCATGATTGTAGGCATAATGAAGTGAATAAGATGATGATATGCAACAATTTTGTAGTGTTTAAAATTTCTGCGAAATCTTCCTCTTCCAGAGACAGCAACAGGAAACGGAATTTATGCCCACGCTCATCAAGTCCTCTGTTTTTACGGTCACTGACTATTGTACATGTTTATTTCCCGCTCACCTCAATTACTTTTTATAACCTTCTAGCTAGCATCCAATAACACATCACATTAGTTCATTTTCAGCCTTCTCCTTTCCTTTAATAGTTGAACAATAACTGATTTAAGGAAAAAAGTAGCATGCAAAGTTAACTTCTCTTTATTATTTTTAAGAATGCAATCTTCAAATGCCAGGCATAATTTTGTTGAAAGCCGAAACCATATCATAAACTATTTTTCACAATCACAATATATCGAAATTCCATCAAAAGCGTCAAATAGGGTTTAATGAGCCAAAATTCTGTGTTTTAACAATAGGATTTGAATGACAGTACTAATAAAAGAAAAACATAATCATAGACAAGGGCTAGATGTTTTTCACAAGACAACAATTATCACCTTTGACCATCACAATTAAGGCTACATTACTAGCAATGGAGATTAAAAACAGCACAAGGGACTCGTTTTGTAATTTAAAAGTAAAACCATAAGCGAAAGATCCAATCACTTGGCGCTATGCGCTATGAGCACATCCAAATATTGATAATGGCTACTGCATAATGGAAAGGGGAAAACAACTCAGTTGATGGAGACAGCATTGTCTATGCCCAGGAGAGCAGGTGCTAATTAACAAAAACTTGACGTGCCCAAAATGTCATCCATATTATGGGTTAGAATAATAATTATTGTTATGCACCAGAAAAAACTATGAGGAAAATAACAAAGGAATCAGGCGTGGCAAGTAAATAATGAGAATATCCTTAAATTAGGGAGTCCCGTACGTAAAATGAAAAGCACTCAGCATCATTTATAGTCTTCATGCAATTTCATGTACCTAGGTGGCATTATCATTATTTTATTTATTTTATTAACTTGTTTTCTACATTTTTTCAAAGCATGGATGTACACTTGTTAAGTGCATCAGCGTTCAAGTTTAAAAGGATTCTCTTTATCTGTCAAGTGATTAGTCTTAAAAGCTTGGGGTTAGAACAATCAAAGAAACGTTTATCATTGTGCTACCCTGAAAGCTGAACTTACCAAAGATGAAAGTTAATTTTGTGTTCTGATATTTATGTCATGGCTCGAATTAATATGCAGTTCATTTTGCATTTTCTTTTGACCAAACCCAAAGTTAAACATGATAACTCTGTTCTAACTTGATCCGACATAAAGTTGATTTGGATCATGATGTTTAGCTAGTTTCATATGGGAAGGAACAGTGAATTTGAAGTAAAAGGGAGTATTAGTGCTTCCTGGTCTTTTAGAGGAAGTTTTTGAAGCTGGTCTGCCTCTACCCACATCTAAAACTGCCATGCTCATCATGTATGGTCTCCTTGACTTTCAATTTAAGAGTATTGTCAAGATTATATCAATAGTTCCACAGAAGCTTCTCCTCAACTAGTATAGATAGGAAGGAAAGAGTGATTTTTAAAAGAAAGGGAAAGGGAAAAGCCAGTGTAGTAGCATTAAATGGCAGAAGAGCAGTGAATAAACTAAATTTGGGGTAAAAGAGAAGAGAAAGGCAATGATGAAAATTTGTGAGTTCAGAATCAAAATTTTCAGTTTTAAGAGGTGGAAATGATGCAGAATGTATGGCGTCATGAATAAATCTTATGGGGTGTGGCTAGCAGCCTCCATTATGACCACAGTTCACCTCTCTTTGTAATGCACGCGCACCACCAAACTCAAACACTATCTCCTAAGCCCACACTTTCGCTCTCTCACTGTCACATGCAAGCGAAGCCACAGCATTCCAAACAGACACAAAACACGCACACAATTGAAATCCAATCATAAAAAAATGGTCAACCATTAGAATCAAATCTTACTTTAAAAGACTCGAACAAACTCTTAACGAAAGCCCACTTTTTTCATCAAAAGTTTCAAGCAATATCTTTCCCTCCTAGGATTAATTGCTCGGGAATGGCTTTGGTAATGTGAAGAGTCAAAGAAAAGGATTCTCAGAAAGAAGTAAAAAGTCTTAAAAAGTTTGAAACCCGCTCTAATCCTAAACTTTGGTCCCACTAAAAGTAGTCCCCCTTCCAAACCCCTACAAGCCTGAAGCTGAAAGGCACATCCTCTTCCTCATTCCTCAGCCCAAACCATAATAATGTAATGCATAAATGCAACCCCAAACCCCATGATTGGTCCCACTAATGGAGCCGTACGTGGCCCCCCCTCACCCCAGACAGCAACCAAGGATGACCCCACAGGGCTACACATCATCTAGCATGTGTCCCAGTTTGATAACACTGTAGGCTCCATCTTTGGTTGAGGCGTTAATTGGATTTGAGGAACATCATGTCCCCACTCAGCCCTTGGCTGCAAGACAATGGCATGAGTTGGTATGGAAGCAAGCAGGCTTTAGCCGCCATACTTGCTCGCATGCGCATTTTTTGGCACACGTGGCCAAATGAGCATAACATGGGTCAGTCAATATGGAAAATTTATTTTAGTGTGCACTAACTAATGAGCGTCCCAGAAGTGCTACAGTTCCATGCGCACAAAACTTAGCTAGTTTGCTTGGAGGGAGCCCACGGGTCTGCACCTTCAATTTTGGGAAATGGTTCTGTACCATCTTTTTTGTATAAGTGTGTGAGGTAGTGATCGTTATTCAGAAGCCATAGATCAGAAAAATTGGTCGTCTTTACTCTTCTTTTGGATAGGCATACATCTATGTCCATCTCAATCTCTAGGGGAGCCGAGTTCTTTGGCTAATTTAGAGCACTTAAGGAATAGCTACTTTGGGGAAAATGAACAAACATGTGGTGGGCAGCAGGAAATTTCGGAACTTCGGATGATGTTTATCCACTCTATTTAATTCTATTAACGCGAGAGTAAACTCGGTCCCAATAGAATCTTGATGATTATAAGAACACGCTTATGAAGATCTTGGAAGGATCACCATGCAATTAAAATAAAGAGGTTTAGCTCTAATTGGGTCAGTCTAGATTATTTTATCCATTTTAAAATGTGATCTTACTCTGCAGACTAATAATTATCCATACAGGATTGAAAAGGAATAATATTAAGAAAGGAATGGGTGGCAATAGTAATCTAGAACTAGAAAAGATGGATCCCACTAGAATCATTAGTCATAGGTATGCTAAGATTTTTTTTAGGCAAACAAGACATGTTCTGGACTTTTAAGTGGCCAATCTATTGGAAAGTTCTCACAGTCACAGAGAGAAAAAGAAATTGGGGGAAAGAGAACACTTATCTCAAGGCTTGAAGGTGACCAAATAATTTGAGGTTGTAGATATTGGAATTAGTGTGACACCTCGAGCCCTGCCAATGCCAGAGCTGAAATCAATCTCGAAAGATGGAGATATTGGATTGAGGAAGCACAAAATGGGATAGTCCCTCTCCTCCTCCATCATTCATACACGCCAAATCATTTCCCTCATGCTTTAACCTAATCCTACCTTTTCTCTTTCTTTTCTTTTTCTCTGTGAATAATACAAACATATGCGTAAGAGTGTGTCTGTAAATTTTGTTGCAAAATTGGAATCTCTCTTGATTGCCCCACGCAAGCATCATTCTGCAGCGTGGCCCTGCAATTCTCTCTTCATCTGATGCTTCTCTGTCTCATTCGTTTTTTTGCCGTACGATGCAATTCTGGTGGACAGAGAAATCGCACTCAATCTTGCCCACTTTTGCTGCCTTCAAGCTGTCTTGTACGCAACATGCATACGGATTTTCACTTTCCCTCCCAAATTCAATCCTCAAACTCAATTGTCCCTCTTTTTTTTTTTCTTCAAAAACTCAATTGTCCCTTGAAGGATAGGATTTAATGTGTCATGGGGATACTTTTAAGAAAAAAAAATATATATAAATTTAAGAGATAAAATTGATTGAAGGCTTATATATATGACTAAATTCAATACCAACTAATTTTTATATTAAGGATTTGAGCTAAAAAAAATCCTAAATTTAAAATTGTATTCTTCTAGTTCAATTCTTAAATTATTTCCAATATGTTTTATGGGAAGCAGTAACCTAAACCCTATCTCAAAGTTTAATAATTTCTAAAGTTGTCTCTCTTTAAATACTATAATATGCTTTATTTAAGGCTACAAAGTCAATATAATAATAAATGAAGATTAAATTATATATTCATATTAAAAATTTAATGATATGATTTATAAATTAGACTATAATAAACAATTTTCTCTGTCTCATAAATATAATCGTCATAAATATAATCGGAAGAGCATATAAAAACTCATTTAATTTTTGAAACTTAATTTTATATTTTAGAAGCTTTTTTGACATGGTTGTGGATAGTATTTAGTTATCGATTATGCAACTTTTAAATTAGAGTCAGGAAATCAGGTTGAGCCCGTCGAACCAACCCGTTTAGGCCCTGACCTTTTAAGAGTTGGACTTAAAAATTATAGAAGCTAAATGAAATAAGGCTTGCAGGGCCAGCCCTATAAGGCCTCGGGCTTAAAAAAGCTAGCTCTGCAAGCCCTTTTAATGGATGTTTTCATGATATGAAAGAAGAAATTTATAATATTTTTACTCATAAAACAGAGCCTACTACTCAAAGTGAAGTATAATCAAATGTCTTTGAAATTGATGATAGCGACGAAGAAGATGCAACGATAGTCATCGTACTAATGTTGCTTAGTGATATGTTTCTTATGTTTTATATGAGTTATTTATAGATGATAGTTTATTTTTTATTACGAATTAGTGAATGTATTTATTTGTTGGATTATTCATGTTGTTTGAATATTAATGTTAACAATATTTATTTGATAAATTAGAATTTTAATTGTTATGATTTACTAATTATATTTCTTTGGGAAAAAAATAAGTGAAGGAAAAATATTTAAAATTTAAAATAGTAACTTTCAGACCCTGTATGACCAACCTTAGCCCTGGTACTCTTAAGCTGAGTTTTGAAAAACAAGTATTTTTCTTACCCGGGCCCTATTAGGCCCCCGCCCTTCAAGAGCCAGCCCTCAACCCCAATTCTCAGCTCTACCTTAAACATAGTTTTATGTGAATCAACCATCAAACTTTTTCTTGACAGTACCAATAATCAAACTCGGATCTTGTAAACCATTCAAACTTAAGCATGAGGATCATGATTACCTATAAATCCATCAAACTTTGATTCATATAATCTCTTTAAATTATAGGCCGAGCAAATAAGAAATGTGTGAAGTTTGGAGTCATTTTGTATTGATTATCTTTTTTATGAAATGCATTTTACTTTTTATAAGAAAAATAAGTAACGTGTATTATACCAAAATTATTCGCAAAAATTGTGAAGAGGGAATAAATTAGTCCTAAGCATTTTTTTGATAACTAGTCCGAAACATAGATTGTGTAAACAAAATATTATAAGGAAAAAATTGGTTAAAACTCCATAATTAACAAATTAATTGGCCTCTGGTCCTAAATTCAATCTTATATGTTTTTATTACAGAAAGTAGTGATATTCTAAAATATGTTACGCTTTTCCCATACTAGAGGGACCGTGCTAATTAAATTTGCAATGAAGAATTTTTGGCCAATTTTCTCAAAATTTTTAATAAAAAGAAATTGGTGAGGAAACATTATTGTTTTGGAAATAAGTGGTTTTCACATGAGAAATGGAACACTTTTTCATCCCTAGAGGTAGCTATTGTCTTTGCTTGACTTTTTAGCTAAACTCTTACATAGGATAGATGTCCATTTTTGTATTTTGATGTCTTTTTCTTTTGTAACTCTTGTAGTGGATGAATTTCAATATTTATTGAATAAGCTAAGTAAAAGTGATAGGGCAGTTCGGGCCAAAAAAAAAAAGTGATTGGGCAGATCAATGGATGTGTTGGGCAGTTCATACTTAAACCGATAATTTATTCATTTAACTTTAAATGGATATGCTAATGAGAGTTGGCACATATGGTAAGGGATTTAGGATTAGGCCCATAGGTTGTAAGTTCGATCCCCTCTGCTGTCGCTGAGACTCCTTTGGTAGGCGATCTCGTAAGTCCCCAATAAGTGCTCATAGAGCTCGGGGCCGTGCCCTGGTTTTAGTAGGGAACTGATGTCGAACTCTTCCAAAACTTTTTTCTATCAAAAAAAAAACTTTAAATGGATATATATTAGCACATACTCATACCTCAACCCATTTAAACCCATGTTAAACAGGTTAACATATAAATGAGTGAGCTACTCGGGTTTTAACTAACCCATCTACATTTGACAAGTTTATTTTTTAAGAAGAAAAACATATATAAGCATTGAGTATCTATCCAAATTCATTACTCTAAACTCTAAAATATAAATCTTTAAAGTTTAATAATCATAATTCATACAAAAAAACTTAAATTTAAACAAGTATCATCATAACATAATTTTGATGTTTAAACTCTAAGTGGGGAAATAATCAAATAGGGAAATGGAGAATGAGTATTTCATGGCAACATGACATATTATTGTACAAGTGTCCATATAGTTAATAGTGTGTATAACTAAATGGGTTGATATGAGTAGTCTAATATGAGTAGTCTAACAGTATGTTCATAGTCCGTTTATTTAAATATCAAAACGGCAAGTTTTAACTTGCCTCGTTATGGGTCTACTTAGACGGGTTCAAAATAATCCAATTATATTGGGTTGTTGTTAAACTCATCTGATTGCGAGTTCGCTGATCCACCCAAAAAGTGATTCCAATTTGTTGGCTGTAACTATAATATATTAAAAGGGAAATTCAAAAACTAATTATTGCTTTCTGACGCCTTTCATCGGTCACATTGTGAAATTGTGTGGAGTCATAAGAAAAAGAATGTAAAATTCCATGCCAAGCCACGCCAGGCCATTTGTATTTTTCAACGCTCTCTTCATAATATTTGCCTCTTGTAAATCACGTCCTTTGCGTATTTTAGATTTACGGTAATCAAGCTTTTAGTCTTCATCGGGTGAAATATTCTATTATAAAATAAGACATTATTTTATATTTTTAATAAAAACGGGTACAAATTCTAAAATAACTTAATGAAACAAGTGGCTAGTTGCTTATATTCTTTAAGAAAAACTACTTATTCATATTCTTTTATGATTATTTTTTATATTATCAATTGATATTTGGTTTGAGTGTGGGTGGAAATAGGTCAGACTCCTATCAAACAATCCACGGCCCAACTTATTTAATAAAAATATCAGACTACGACCTATTTAGATGCCTAAATATATATAAACAAAGTAGGCTTATTCTATGAAGTGACTTGTAAGAATATGTTATATTTTTATCATTTTTTATTTGAATTTAAAAATAAAATTATTAAAATATCATAGTGGATTGATTTACTATAATTTAATATTCAAATAATAGCTTTTTGAATTAATTTTAATTTAGATTTATTAAATTATAAGAATTAAATTTTATTCTAATCACATTGTAGACTTTAAATTATAGGTCTTTAAGCTTGGATTTTTAAGCTTATTCAAAGGCCAACATTATAAGTAGGTCTGTAAAAAGACTTCACGCTTAACCAGATCTTTTGAAAGCTTGGGCTTAAGCCAAAAAAGAAGCCTATTTATAGGTCTTTACTCAGGCTTTAGGCCTTTGTTACAAACTCAAGCCTATTTAGTCAAACTCTAGTCTGTCCTATTTTCACCCTTAGGTTTAGGATTTATGACTGTTCCTCTCAACACAATTGTCTCATCTATGATTCAAATTTAAAATCCAGAAGGATCTAGCGAAGTTTTATACCACTAGACCAACTCCATTTTTATACTTATTTATATTCTTCTTATGCACGGGATAACATAATCTCAAATAATTTGTGTAAAAATAAATTATTGTTTACATTCTTAACATATACGCAATGATAAATACTAAGGTAATACAAGTTGTTGTTTATTTTTAGCATAATACGATAGGGTTAAAGTTCAAATTTGCCACGGAAGTTTTGACAATGGAGCGTCCAGCACCTGAAAGTTTTTTTGGTACCAAATTTACCCTGTAAGTATTAAAATGGTACCAAAATTACCCAGAAAATATTAAAAAGGGACCAAATATATTTAAGACTGACGGAACGTCAAACATGCGTTGGCCATGTTGGAAATGTTTTTTTTTTTGTTAAAGTCCAAATTTGCCATAGAAGTTTTGTGAATGGAGCGTTTAGCACCTGAAAGTTTTTTCGGTTACCAAATTTACCCCGGATTTTTGCCACGTCATATAGACACGTCAGATTTTTGTTTTTTTTTTTTGTTTTTAGCAAGCTTTATTTTCTCTGGATTCCAGCACCATTCTTCTCGGCCCATACATCCAACCCATATACTTACTGATCTTCTGTCATCCTCACTCCCTCTCATTTTGACCTAGCAACTTTACGTAAACAAAACAGATCCAGCGCCATTACGCGAAGCAGATTCAGTGCCATTATGTGAAGCCGAGCAAATCACGTATCAGTAACCAAATCAACGGAGATCACGGTGAAACACAAACCAACCAAACGCGCAAGAGCAGCTGATCTGCGATGAGCCATACCTCTCGATCCCTGTGCTCTTTATTTGAAAGTTCATGCGTCTGGACCCTTGTGTTTTATTGGCCGATGAACTTCTATTTAAAGGGGTCTCTCTCGTCTTTTTGTGCCATTTGTTAGGCGTTGAAAATGAATCTGAAAGCAAAGCTGAAAACTAAAACTAAAACAGAGGGTTGTTTGTGAGCTATGTTTTTTGTATCGCTTTACTGGGTCTGTTAATAGTACCAAAATTACCCCGGAAGTATTAAAATGATACCAAAATTACTTCGGAAGTATTAAAAAGGGACCAAATATACCCAAAACTAACAGAACATCAAACGTCCGTTTGCCACGTCGGTACCACGTCAGTTTTGGGTATATTTGGTACCATTTTAATACTTCCAGGGTAAATTTGATACCAAAAAAACTTCCAGGTAATGAAAGATCCATTCGCAAAACTTCCGTGACAAATTTGGACTTTAACCCTAATATGATAATATACATAGTACCCTGAAATAAAAATATAGTTATTTATGTTTTAATTGTTATAATCTCATAGTTTCAAACAATTGACTATATATTATTGTTTGACCTCAATTCAATATATATTATTAACCTCTTCTTCATCACTTACTAACCAACTTACCGGGAAAATTATCGTCAGGCTTTTCAAAAATCAGCTTGCATCCTCTTTAGAGCTAATCTACTAACCCAAAATTATAAACTGATTAATTATAAATCATTTTATAAATGCCCAACTCAATGGTGCGTTGCTGAGAAAGCGCTGACGTAGACATGTTGTCATCAACTTATTTTTAGAAGGAAAAATGAATTGCACAATTTTGGTTATCTGTATCTTATTATACATTAAACTTGCTACGATTTTGAATGGGTAAAATGACTTTGAGTTGCATCTAAATATTTTCTTTTTGTGTATCTAAATTTAACTTCTAATTATTATGTAAGAAATAATTTTCTAATCTGTAACAAGATAAAGATAAATGTCATTATAATTTACAGAATGAAAACAAAGGGATAAATGTTTGTGATTATATATTTCAATAGTTATTTAACAAAAATATAAATTCTTAAGAGGGTGTGATGATGATCCGATGTTATATTTAATGAGTTTGTTTAAAATCATTAATTTGATAACTTTAAATTTGTGTAAAAAAATATTTGTCAAAAATTAGATACTTAAATATTTTTTTGAGTTTGCAACTCTCGTAAAGTTGTGTAGCTTTAAACCCAACTTATTCAAACTTTTTACGTATAAACAATAATTATGTGCTTAGATAAAATTTTTGTGTCGTGAACATGTGCTTTTTTTTTTTTAAAGGGTATGTTGGGATGGTTATTCATGGAGGCCATCATGTTTCCTCTGCTTCTTACCATCTTTGCTCTTCAAAAAGTTAACATGATTAACATTATATATAATATTATTCTTTTCTTATTCCAAGTTATTTTGTCCCCCGACCAATTCCTAGTTTTCTCAAACACAAATCTCTTGAAGACCAATAAAGCCTGTAATCTATTGTTAAAGTTAGGGTTAAGGTGCAAAAATCTACATGAGTTTTTTCCCTTAGGAATAAAAATACACATATGTCTTTTTGAGGAGCAAAAATACACATGTGGTTACTATTTTTATGTAAAAGTCACATCTCAATGTTAAGTTACCGTTCACCATGATAAGAGAGAAAGAGATGAGGTGAACAATAACTTAACGACGGTGAACAGTGACTTAATGGTGAGATGTGACTTTTGCATCAAAATGGTAACCACATGTGTATTTTTGCTCCTAAAAAAAACATATATGCATTTGTGCTCCTGGGAAAAAGCTTATGTGTATTTTTGCACCTTAACCCTTAAAGTTAATTGGTAAGAATTTTTTTTATTTTACTATTTTTCTAAATTTTAGATGCAAACAGAGCTAATAACATGCTTAATTATACTTTTCTAAATAAGAAAATTAAATAGCTTCACTTTGTATTATAGTAACTTTTCTTCTCATAAGGTTAAAACCTTAAAGTTCTCTCATCTGCCTCCTTTTATAGGTTTTTTTTTAAGTCTTTGTTTCTGTCCTCCTTCATATGTTGTTTGGTACTCCCTCTAGTTTTTATTATAAGATATCGACTAATAATTCTCACAAATCAATAAAAATAATTAAAGTTAATAAAGTTGTCCTAAAAGTTAAAGAATTAAATATAATTTTTGTTATGAAAGTTTATTATAAATAGCACTGGTCATCTGAAAGTTTTGTTGGTCTCATTTTCCCCTTAAAAGTTTAAAAACAGAACAAATATACCCCGAAAGTTTTTTTTAGTAGCAAATTTTCTATGGAAGTTTTTTTTAAGGAGCAATTTTACCATTGGAAATTTATAAAGAAGAGCAACAATTTAACGGTGAAGATCAATGGATGTTGCTTGCTATGTTTTTTAACTTCCGGGTTAAAAATGAGACAAAAAGCTTTCGAGTGACTAGTGCTCCTCAAGGTAAACTTCTATGACAAAAATGGTATTTAACCCAAATTTAAATAATTTTCAATATTACCCTTACTAATTGCACTAAACTTTAAATTATATTATTATTACTTTCACTCACTACTCCTATTAATTATGAATATACATAAAAAAAATAATAATTAATGCTTCTTGAAAATAAACAAATGTCTAATAACCAAATACACTTACTGGTTGATGTCTTATAATAAGTATTTGAGGGGTAACTATCCTTCATTTTATTTATCATAATATCTTTTTGTCCTTTTTTTTTAAAAAAAAAAATCATTTTGATTTAACTCAATTTAGCAAAAAATAATAATATTACGGTGGTCCTTTCATTTCCCCATGCACCATCAACCTAGACATGCGCGTATCATCAAAACAAAGTCATAAAAATCAACTCCAAATCTTAGTTTTTTTTTTTTTTTTTTTTGTTCATGTCTTTCTATTTGATAAATGTCTCCCGATATAATATCTGAATCCACTTAACATTAGAGAGAAAGACACGAAACAAATACCCAAAAAATTTAATACAAAAATTGAGCATAATGTCACATAAAGGAACGCGAATCTATGGAAGCATGACATGTGTCAAAAATTGTGACCTTTCCAATGAACTTTGTCTCTGCCATAATCTTTTGGTGTCTCAAAAAGATCATAAAGAACATGATTTGGCATAATAATTAAAAATAAATTATGAATAATTAATAAGTGGAAGTGAAGGGAGATGAGAATCTTGTAATATGTCATTAGAGAATTGTTGCAGGACTGAGACAGAGAGATTATGAATAGGATGTTAATTATATAAACAATGATTAAAATATTGAATGATGTGTTATGAGTGGATTACATATGCTTAACGTGGAGTCAATGATTCTGGGCAGGTCACAGAGACTCTTTCTTACAACGTTGGAGTAGTTAGTTGAGATAATAATCATGAAATTAATCCCCCATTTAGGCTTCGTGTTTTAATTAATTAATTGATATTACTCTTACCTCTCATTTATTTGAAAGAGCTAGTAGAGCAATTCTGGGGAAATTTATAATTTGATCGCTCAAAGGATTTGCACATATATATTTTTTGTCCCGCTGAAGTAGCATGCTGTTTTTTTAAAAGGGAAAGATGGTGATGCAGATACTGAGTTTATTTATTCACTATGCTTTGATTGATTACCGTTTTAGTTAAAAAAAAAAAATTAGATTTAATTTATTTTTACGATTCTTTAATTAATATTCATATTCTAGCAGTTGTGTCTTTTACTATAAGTTTCAACTAACTTACAAAACTAGTTGCTTCTATTCAAGAAAAGTTACCACCCAACACTTGGTTCAACTAATAAAAGGTTGTACCAATTTAATTAAAAGTCTCAAGTTTAAGCTCCAAGAATGCGACTATGTTAAATGATTGGTGGTAGAACTTTGTTACCCTTATACCCCTGCTTTGCTCGATCCAGATTAGTCTAGACTTTTGATAAATCCTTCATTTAAAACAAGGTAGGTTCAAAATACCGGACGCTTTGCGTGGGGGGAGGAAAGATAAGTTTAGATGACCTAAATTCTACAAAGTTGACAAGGCTACAATTTTGCAGCTATCTTTGATTTGAGACCTGGCTGTGACTCATCACTTCCTCAAATCCTCATTACTACAACTGTTTGACATACTTTTTATAAGTACCTATAAACAACTTTGCATGAAAATTTCGTTAAAATTAAATTGTTTTAGAAAATTTTAAATTATACAGAATTAATTATTCCACAACTTAATGCATGAAGCATTGAAAAAGCTCGATACAATGATCTTACGAGTATCAGAAAACCATACAGCTAAAAAGGCTGCTGCCATTGTTTTAAGGACATCATTTATCCATCCACTGAACGACCAGAAAAAGATTAAGCACTGCAATCATATACTAATGGAAAACATCAAGAATGCCTAACATAAAATAGTCCCAATCAATGTGCTCAACAGTAAATTGTGCTGTTGGTGGAAAATCAGCCTGTCTACTACAGTAATCCATTCCCCATTTAGACTAAATGTTTCACAATTCAATCCACATCAAAGTTTTAGGCACATCGTGCCACAAGTAAGGCCATCATATGTCTGAACATGGCAACAGTAGACTGTCATCATTACTCCGCTGATGCCAGTTCAGATGTTCCATCACACATTAGATTGAATCCTTGCTATTTAGTTGCAAAATATTATTATGTATTGCCATTTACACTCCTGTACTCACATTTTTTCCATTTTTCCTGTGGCAACATGTGGACACTTGCCAAGAGTATTCCACAAAATATAGTCCCCAGAAATAACCTGGTTTTGACAAAAATAATAATACAAGGTTAGCGTGAAAAAATATATCACTTAATCCTATGAATATACTCCAATAATTTGAAAGAATACCTGAGTTGAAAATTCCACAGGTGCTTTGACTGCTGGGTAGATGCTTACCTGCACAAGGGGCAGACTATCAGATAGAATGCAAAAGACAAAGGGTGGGTGGTGTAATACCACAAGCTCCTAAAATTAAGAAAATCCACGAAGTAGCTGGGGGCAATGTATATTGTTTGACTACATTCTACAGAAGAAGGGGTTGGTAATATAAAAGGCATGGAAGTATAATCAAATGAAAGGTCCGAAAGCCATGCTAATGAAGCATATGCTACAATATTTGTGAAAATGAGACTAAATTAAAAGGACCCTAAAACTTGATCCCAAAAAGTTCTTTTAGCCAAAATAGACTCGACTTACAGATCTAGGATCAATGGTAATTCCAGATAGTGATCCACCAGCAATCCTGAAGGAAACCTGTAATGATGAGTCATAAAAACGAAAATGCATCAGAAAAATGAACCCTCTTTATTAAGGGAATATGACACATCCACTTTCAAAGACATAATCCAAAACAAATGGAGTATATATTCATTATAATTCATTTTCATGATTGAATCTATTCTTTTAACACATAATAAAAACATGGCCAATTTCTCCAAAAAGCTTAAATTGGTAGAAATGAAACCCATCTATTGATTCTATTCCTCAATGTTACTTAACTCCTCATCGGCTTGCATAGGATACATAAAATTAAAAACTAGAACAACGACACAAAATTGGAACAAGGGATTAGCTGCCCGGACTTAACTACACCTTGTCTCTGCCACTAGCCCCACGTTTAGTATAGTCACATGGAATGTTATGACTACGACAGGACAACATTTCCAACCACAATGTCAAATGAAAGTCTGAATAAAAATTCACTAAGTTATTCTCATACACTGGACACTTCTTTCCCATAATCCATTTTAAGACTTCTTTTTCCCACCAAAAACTATTAATATATTGTTCACAAAAGAGTTACAAAATATAACCTTGCAGTAAATTAACTGGAAGCATATCCAAGATGAGAAATTCAGATTACCAGAAGAGAGATAATACAATTTTCAAATCCCATACAGAAGCGTTCACATACTAAACATAAGGCCACATGATAAGAATTATCAAAAGCAAAAACTAACCCAGAACAAACGTAAACAATAATGAAGCAAAACCCCATTAAGAAAGGAAAGCATAACTTCATAAAGCATACTTTAGCATAGTTGTATGCCTTCCAGCAAAATGGCTCGTCAAGATCAACTGGAGGAAGATCCTTGTTCATTTTCTCCATCAAGTGTTCTTCATTTACCATGTTGCTGGTATTTTCTGTCTCACTATCACTATCCTCATCAATACTGCTTACATAGGATGACACAGACGAAGAAATCCTCTGGGGTTGCCATGGAGCAAACTTGATTGTTCCAGGGAAAGTCACCTCAATACTTTTCCCATACAGTCCCCGTCCACTAGTCACAATTTTCCACTCAACAGAGTGTTCAGAAGTTGAAACTGTTCCTGCAGAAGGGGTCCCATCCAAAGATACAATCCTCCTCCTAGGGAAGGGCATAGTCACAGTACAGAACTCCATTGCCAAAGGAGCCTTATAGCCTTCCATCAGATGCAACTTAAACAGAAAGGCACCTTTATCCTCAGAGACCATCGACAACTGATAAAACCCCTTTAAGGGTGGTCCAAGGGCACTATTTGCCTGATAACGCATCAACACAAAATTCCCTAACGGTGGAGAAAACAACATAGCCTGCTTATCCACACCTTGTTCTGGAACTTGACTGCAAGGATGATATGACAAAGCCTCAACTCTTGCGGTGTTCAATCCTGCCAAGGGAAGCGAAACATCTGGCATCCCTTCTAGTTCAGCTCGACAATTTATTTGACCAGAAACTGATAAATAATCTGGAATCTCATCTCTGTCATACAGAGCTGCATTAACAGTTTCATGAATTGTAAACAAGATTCTTTGCTTTCCTTTGTAAAGATATGGCTTCCAGGCTGGTTGCTTCTGGTCTGTAGAAGGCAAATCTGATGCTGAAAAGCCATTGGCCTTGATGGTAAAAATGTTGGGATAGTTCAGGTCCAATGGTGTACCTGAATATTAAATAATTTTTTCTTACAAGAATCATGTAAATGCCAGCTCGACAATAAAAACAGTTAAAATAATGAGATGGGAAATATCATAATAAAAAGTACCAACCAAAGGGCATTGAACTACTAATAAATGTTCGTAGTGCATCTTTATCAAAAAGCTTAGACCCAAGTTTCGGAGTATCTGCCATAACTGTTCCAGATGCAGCTGTGCTAGCAGGGGACGATGAAGCAGTAGGTGGAGCCACAGGTTTCGCCCTGGAAGAGATGCCTATACTACCTGTCAGTGAATCAAATAACCCTCCAACAGAGGGTGCTGAACTCGCAACCACTTCGGGTTCTATTGCATCACCAATAATTATGTCACCAATAGCATGTGCTACCATAAATGCCCTGTGAAGTGAGAGCCAAAAACTTTGAGTTTTAACATATCTTATCCAAATAACACATACCTCAATAATATCAAGTACCAACATCAACACTAAAAAATAAAACGAAGCTCTTTCAAGTGTTATGGAGGTGAAATTGATTCAGAATATTTAAAGAACATACAAAGCTGCACTTGAAATGCAATAAAGAAAGTGCACCAAATGAAATATACCCACATAGATGCGATGTAGTGAAAGATTGCGCACTTTTAGCTACTGTTTAAATCTAAAACGGTGAACCCCAACAAGTAGCCCTTGCCTAGTTACCTATGATATGAGATTAAGCTATGAAGACCGACAAGGGGGGAAGAGATTCTTTTCATTTTTATCATACTTCTCTGAACTCTGAAAGAAAAAAGTGAAGAAAAATTTAAGAGTAAGCCAATGAGTGACTGATATAAAGAAAATTGTGTTGGTGAGTGTGTGAGCTTCAAAATTGGTACTGAACCTGAAACTGTATATGCAAATTGTAGTCATCTGGCATGGTACAATTCCTCAATGTACGTGCAAATTGCAAGTAACTTACCATACCCTGTGATCGATGGAAGATCAAGCAAGAGCGAGGACAAACTATCATCCACTCCAAGAGCATTTCCACAATCAGATCTTTTACACAACTTCGCATATCCCTTCAAATGCCTAGGCTCAACCAACGGCAGAACAAGTATAACGTAATGCCCTCTTACGTGCAAGATTAAAGGCCATAAAAGATTTTTATCTCCCTCCTGTTCTTTGTTTACGTACAAGCCTATGATATGACGGGTAATGGGATCATCCACCCAAGAATCCGATCCAGGAGATGACTGGCTTAAGCGAAAGCCGAACCCACTCGCAGATCCTTCCCTACACAAAACCAGCAGAGTCAACAGCTGACAAGCAACTCGCAAGGTGCATTAATGAACAGGAAGAAAAATAAAACTAGGATGATATAATGGCGCTCAAATTTCCGCTAGCTAACCTTTGCTTTCTCTCTAGAAATGCAGCAGCGATCTCAGAGTCGCTGGGTAACAAGGTATACACACTGGCACTCGAATTCAACTCATCCCCACTAGATTTATCATTCTCGCTCTTGCAAGAAGATCGCCAACGCTTCTCCACCACCGGAAATCTCCTGATATAAACAGGGGGAAAACAAAAAACAAAAGAAACTCGAAATTCAGAATTCCAATCATGAAATAGAGAAGGAAGTAACAACATTTTCAGAAGCAAATTCAACGAGGATAATCAAAGAACGTGTTTATAGTTGCGAGGGACGGGGCGACATTGGAGAAACATGAGATGAAAGAGGGTTCGATCAAAATATAAAAGGGAATAGAGGTAAGGGAAGGGGTACCTGGAGAAAACAACGGCGTCGAGGTTGTTGAGAATCCATATAGATCTGAAGCTGCAACCTGCGGGCATGGCTGTCTACGACTCCGATGACACAGGTGGTAAACAGCGAAAGCCAAGACACAGCGGTCCTTGAATCTGTAGACTAATCCAGAATCCCGCTAAACGCAATGTTCATCCGCCCTCGTGCTCGGGGAACACGCATTTTCGTTATTTGTTTCTATTACACTATTGCTATTACTGCATTTTTAATGAATTACGTAGTAGGAGAATCGGTCAACAATCAATATACATATAACTACAAATACAAATTATATATACACACATATAGATTACTTACCTGAATGGCGAGTTTACAGTTCGTTCCCTGTAAATCGATAATTTCTAGCTGACTACTAACGTTTATTGGTCGATTAATTTTAGAACAAAATCAAATATGTTTTTCATACCGCCAGAAAGTTTAATCCATCGTGATATTGCCTTTTTTTTTTTTTTTGTGATATCGCATATTGGAGGACAATTTTTTTCTGTAATTTTTTGTGACAAATATCGATAATAGATGCATCACACAAGCCAAGTCACTTATTTTTATTCTTTTTACTTGATGAAATTTAGGAAATATCACTATTACGGGTATAAATGATGCCCACACAAGATTAAATGTGGTGAAATGAACTTTTTACTTGTCACAAAAAATTTGTTAGGTTGCTATATTTTGATACCTTCTTTTTGGTCGAAGATTCGATAACTATTTTAATTCGTAAGACATTTACTGTTTAAGCAATTTTATTTTTAGTTACATACTAAATTAAAAGAATGCATTTCTTCAAAAAAAATTTGAATATTAATTTCTTCTGTTAAAAAATCTATAAAATCATAGTTTTAAAACATATTGAACAATTAATTAAGTTCAAAATAAATAAAGAATTATATAATGAAGGTGGTTTTTCGTATTACATTCCTGTGAAGGGGCGTGTGTTGGGGACTGTTGGGGGTGTATACAAGAAAAGAGTAATTGCAGATACAAGCAAACGGATGAAAGCAAATACTACTATTTCATTTCCATAACAAGATTTGTCTGTGAGAATAATCTACTATTTCTATGGATTAAGCTAATATAAACACTTAATTCTTACAGACAACCAGTTGCTACATTTTTCATACAACCTGATTCAAAGCCATTGACATTAGGATCGTTGACAACTTGTACAAGAAAAAGCTCAATCCCCTGAGGGGACAAAGGCTTCTCAAAAAGTTTATGCAATGTTTGGTTGGAATGCAGAAATAGGTGTATTTTTCATTTTCTTTCCAGAAAACACTTGTTCCGCATGCCGAACATTATTGCCCCAGTCATGTCTTCTTTCAGGGTAGGAAGATAACACAGGTAGCCATGGAATGTACAAGGACGGTGGAGAAGGAGTAAAAAATGTCTAAAGGTCGACACAGAGGTAAGAAATGACAGAGCCTGCTCGACGCTTGGTCCGCTGGCTAACCTTGCACTTTTCAACCAGGACCTTCTTTATGTTTGGACAGCTGGAAACCACAGTGGCCACTCCGGTTGAAGTTATGCCGGGGCAATAAACCAAGTGGCAGGACTCCAGCTTGGTGCAATTCCTCACCAGATGGGAAAGACCAGCATCTGTCACTCGTCGGCAGTGTGAGAGCACTACTTCCTTGAGCATTGGACAGTGCTCCCCCAACTCGGCCATTGAGATATCACTCAACTTCTGCCGTTGTGTGCCAAATGATATACACAAAATACTTCAGCTAAAACAGGGTAGTGGTAAAACTTGAGAAACAACATCAGGGTAAATTTTTTAAACGTTGATCAGCTGAGACAAGTCTCATTTGCATGACATAAATCTGGTACTGTTCCACGTGCACATTACATAAACATGACCATGCACCATGTTTACACTTTAATCATGAAAAAATAATCAACCAAATGGGAAAAAGTCAGTTATGATTTCGGCCAATGCAAATGTTCATCATCTTGAAATAGCAAGAATATAACAGAAGTAAAAAACCAAACTCTCATTTGCAATACGCAAACTGCCAAAATCAATTATTATATAATGTTCTGGAAATAGCTTCTTAAACAATACCTAAGTTTTTCATTTAAAAAAAATATATATATATCCTCAAGAGTACATTGTAACAATGCGTTCCTTCATCGGTGGAATCCAATAATTTTTTTGAAGCAAAACTGTTATTTTTAATGCCCAAGAAGGTGCGGGAACAAACCCAGAGCCTAGTGCGACAACCCACAAAGAGAACATCTAGTGCCACTAGACCCAAGGGTCTTTGGCAAGCAAAAACTGTCTCAGGTTGCAATATAACTGAGTAACTTACCGTGTGTGTTTTATCAACACTATTCAAGTCAAACAAACATCAACAGAATCAATAAATCTTTAACAAAAGAATGAAAATTAATATTCTAATGCAAATAATCAAGGAATACAAGTACCTTAAGGACTATTAATTCTATTTATCAAACAAATAAAAGTACTACTAGCACTATGGAGAAGGGTGAAAAGAAAGAGAGTGGACAAGAGACGAGTACACACCTGTAGCACACTCACATCTAAATAACACAGTTGAGGGCACCCTCTTGCTATGGCTATTACTCCAGCATCTCCAATTTGAACGCAACCACTAACATTCAGATTATGAAGGGAACAGCCCCCAGCTATAGCAATAAGGGCCTCATCCCCCACCCTACAAATTTCATGAAGATGTAAATATGTATAAGCAACCAACAGTTTGCTTATAAACTTGTTAAAAAAAAAAAGGAGACGGGGGAAAAAAATTATACAACATCTGGACATAAAATTATATGAATAGAACTAAGAACTTCAGCAGTGCGAGGGAAAACAAAAGCTGTGAATAAGGTTTTACCTGTCACAAAATCGGATGCTAAGTTCTGTTAGAAACTTACATTGCTGGCCAACAGCAATGATTCCCTTGTTCCCAACCTAAAAAGAGAGAAAGAAAGCAACAAAGGTATGTGTTTCTGTCATAATTAATTAGTCAGTTGTATTATTGGAAAATGTAGCTTTAAAACGTATCTTAGGTGAAAATTCTTTTCAAGGTAATAACGTGTCAAATATAATTCCTATATTCCTCACTTTCTCTTTATTAGGAGAGAAAACAGAAGTGCCTTCTTAAAGAGTTGTAAGAATCAATAATTTAAGGAAATATGAGGAACCTCCCGTGATATTCACCAAAAAAAGAGAATAAAACAAGACACTAAACAAAACTTTTTTATAATAGAAAGCAATAGAGAAGGTCAGTAAACTTTATAATAGGAACGGGTAATTAATGCCAATTTTTCACAGGCTACAGAAGTCCTATAATCTATAGAACAAAACTTTCTTATAAGCTATAAACAAGAAGCCATGTCAATGTTCAACATATGTTTGGCACTCGTACTAAAACAGAGCACTTCAAGGTACACTTGGACGGTCAATATTTTGTCATGAAAACATATCTCAATCCTGTTTAGGCTATAAATATTAGAACCACCAACGTGTCAACATAATCATATTTAGAGGAACCATTCAAACATTGACTCAAACTCCTACAAAAGGCAAGTAACGTATCATGACAACAATAATGTGTCTAAGAAGCAAGAAACACATTCCTCTGTTTCCTTTCTACATTACCTCATAACATCTGCGAATATGTAGTTTCTTTAAATTCCTGCAACCACTAGCTATACCACACATGGCTGCATCTCCAATGCTTGAGCAATCTACCAAGTGAAGAGCTTGCAAGAATTGGCAACCCCGCCCAACTGCAAGTAGGGCATCATTACCGATCCTTTGGCAGTAAAGCAATGCTAACTCAGTGAGATTACTACAAACACAAAGTTGAAATTAACATCAAGTATGAAAGATCAATAGAAATAACTCAGCAGCATTAGAACTTGTGCCAACAGGTATAATCTCAATACCATGAACAGATTACTTGGCATCCCTAATTCACTTGACACAGCAAAATCATCAACTGGTATTTCTCACAATGTCAGTGACAGAATATATTTTTTCCACACAAACTTTAATGTAATATTGATATACAATGGACATAAAAATGTAGATAACAACTTCCATCTTCGTCAACATAGTCATTAGACAAGAGCAAACAGAAGTCAGACTCCCAAAGTCTTACTAACTAAAGAGAAGATCATCAGGGAGTGCTTGCCGCAGCCAACTACTAATTGATATGTTCCCCAAACCAAATAAACATCAAAACCTTTCACAATCCTTTGTTCAATGGATTAAAAATAAATGATCTTATAGCAACTATCCACCAGAAAGATTTTTTGGCACCAAAAAAAATTCAATTTCTTGGTTCCAAACTCGTTAACAGATTTTGTTGCATACACATAACTTCCAGTTCAATGGATCCAGTATATTTTTACAAATAAAATAGCTTAAAGGACAACATACAGGCAAGATTTTCCGATTGACTCTATCCCCATAGTTCCAATGTTGTGGCACCCATTGACTTCAAGATGTGTGAGTGCCTCGCAACCGGCAGCAATTGCTTCCAAACCTTTATCACTAAGGAAATAACAGTCACTTACAGTCAAGTTCTTCAACTTCTTACATCCACTCCCAATTGCACGCAAACCCCTGAATGCAAGACAATACCAAAAGTACAAAATTACTAAGTACTGACCCATCTCAAAAGATAAGAAAATGCATAGTCAATTATCAGACACATGTGAGAATGGCTTATGGCTAGATGTGCCACTAGAAAATCACAGGTCATACTTCCTTGATGGTCATATAAACAGAAAAGGTCAGACAAACAAGAAAAGTATAATTGCGCACAGCTTTCTCCTCCTAAATTTAGCCAAACCAAGAAATGGTCAATAGAGTCACACCTCTATAGAAGTATTTACAAATTTGCGATGTGGACTTAACCCAGCGTGTCTCATAGTAATATAATACTTAGATAAGAAATTACACTAAACATGTGGTTCTTGAGTGTTTTTAAATATAGTCATATGAAGTGAATTCGAGAGTAAGGGATTTGTGGGAAGCAGCTTACTTATCAGTAAATTTCTGAAAACTATAGAGAGCTAATAGCTCCAAAGACAAACAACAAGTTCCCACCGCATTCAAAGCATCATCTGTGACATTGATACATTGCAGTTTCAGAACTTTCAAATTGGGACACCCTTCGGCCACAGCAAGCACCCCTTTATTGTTGATATATTCAGAGTCCAATGACAGTGTCTCAAGGGATCTGCAGTGTGTTCCTACTGCTTCCATTGAAATGTCAGTTATTTTGGCACAAGCTGCCACACCGAGAGATTTTAAGGAATTTTTCACGCCCAGGGCTAATTCAACCAAACCCTTGTCAGTCAAACCTTCACAGAACCGCAGATTCAAGTCTTCAAGATGCTTGCAACACCGCCCAACAGCAGCCAGACCTTGATCTCCAACATAACAACCCTAGAGGAAACTCAACGTTTATAACTCTACTAAAAAGTAAGCATTATTTAGAGCATTAAACATGTGACTAATTAAATATTGAGAGAGTGACCAGGAGAACATTGCATCGATAGGGAAAACTAGCATTGACACTGAAGGTAGAGAAGATATATACTTCGTGTAAGTGGCAGTTCAACTTCTTGTTTGTTTGTTTTTTTTTTTTTTTTTTGGACATAAGCAGTTCAACTTCAATAGCAATGTTCACTATGGTGCAATAGAAATCATGGAAAGGAGCCAAATATATGGCATGTGCCCCCGCAAACAAATTAGCCAATCTATAGAGTCGCAGGTCTAATAAACTCAAAGAATACCTGTAAATCCAACGCTTTCAGGCAACTACACTTCTGAGCTAGGGATATTAATCCCTCGCTGGAGACGTTAGAACACCAGATTAAGCTCAGCTTCTCCAGCTTCGGAAAGCCTTTACCGAGAGCGGCCAATCCAGCATCTGATAAGCATATCGAATCAAAATCGCCATCCTCAGTTCCATTTTTTTCAGTAGCACGACGCAGCTTAAGCGATGAAGCCATAGAATTATCGGTTGCCCGTCTCCTCCCCTACTCACACCAAAGCAAAGAAATCAAGCAAATTTACAGATAAATTTGACCAATCAAATTGTCCACAACTCCAAATCCATGTAATCTCGTCAAATCAAAAGTGATATTGTATTTGTAATAAGCAAGAGCCAACAATTAAAATCCAGAATCATAGATGAAAGTACAGTTGATATCAGAATCAGATGACTCACGAGTTGAACAGGCAGCGAAATCGACAAGCGTTCATCAATGTGGATATTCTTGACATCGGAGAAACGACTTGCCAGAAGGTTGACGAATAAGTCGGGGGAACCGGTAGCTCCGATCCGAATAGTTGCTCGGCTGAGGCGCTCGAGGCGGAGCCAGCGCTTGCAGGCGAGGGAGCAGGCATCGCGAGAGGACTTGGAATCAAGACGACGGAAGATCTCAACGATGAGCTCGTCCGGAAGGAAGGAGTTAATTCTATCATGGCCTCGCATCGCGAGGAAAGCAAAATAGAGAGGCAATTGAAAACAGATTATGGAAATGGATGGATGAAACAAGGAAGAAATGAACAAGGGAGAGAGAGAGTGGAAAGGCAAATCGGTGGGAGAGGCTGAGTCGGCGGGGAAGCGAGGTGCCTTGTTCGGAAAATGGTGGGTGCATTACCAGCAATGCCCCTGGTTTTCTTCTTTGTAACGTAACCAGTAACCACCCATGCATTGGCAAAAAGAAAAGGATAACACCAGTACACCATTCTTAAACATATGATGTTAAAAAGAAAATAAAATTAACAGTTTAGTTAAGTTCAACAAATAAAAATAGGGAATATCATTTCCTCAGGCAGAAAAAGTTTTTTGCCTTAAGTCAAAACTATGTCGTTTTGGCTCGTTTTTAAACCCTTATTATTATTATTATGTCTTTATAAAGTACGTTAAAAATGTCTTATAAATATTAAATAAAACTATAGGGGTATATTTATAAAGAGAATATTATTTCTGCCTTAAATTAAAATTACACCGTTTTGGCTCTTTTTTTGTTTTTGTTTTTTTTTTCTTTCCTTTTTTTTTCCTTTCATCTCTTTATCTCTTTATTTAAAAACAAGCCAAAACGACGTAATTTTGACTTAAGGCATAAATGATATTCCCATAAAAATATGAATTATAATCTTATTTTTAAAATATAATATGAAAATATCATTTCTGCCTCTAAGGCATAAAAAGTTTTATGCCTTGAACCAAAATGACGTCGTTTTGAATCTTTTTTTAAATGAAGAGATGATGAAATGCTCCTTTTTTTCCCTTCTTTTCGTTTCATCTCTTCATTTAAAAAAACAAAAAACAAAACGGCATCGTTTTGACTCAAGATAGAAATAATATTCTCATATAATATTAGAATAAGTAAATTGTTTATGATAAATATGATTTATTCTTAAATAGTGTAATTTAGGTAAAACAAGTCATTTACAATGCTATACGCCACTTTTTTTTTTATGATAATAACTTAAGAGGTGGATGGTTTATAAATATATTTCTATTGTAGTTTTTTAATAACAAAAAATTTAGCTGATTTGGGCTTAAATATTCACAGGAATAGAAATGATATTTTGTGTTTAGAAATTACATTTTCATTTAATTTTTTTTCTTAACCTGGATTCATCAACGTAAGCCCTTTAATTGACTCGTCTCGAAGGATGATGTGGGAAGGTCAAAATTGGCCAAAGACAACTTATGTGAATTGAGGCAGGATAAGGTAACGACTAAGGACGACTTAAGTCAACAGGGTGTTCTTTGTTGTCTTTTACTTTGTTAGCCTATCTTTGGTTTGAGGGAAAGGTGTGAGAGGGAGTAGGAAGATTTTTTTTTTTTTAAAAGTACATTGACCAAATTATTATTAATAAAAAGAATATTTTTTTTAAAAAGTATATTTTAAGAATATTAAAAATTTATTATGGGTAATTTTGTAAAGATGAGAGAAAAAATTTATCTCCCAACTTTCTCTCTTACTCCCTCTCACACCCTACTTTCAAACCAAATACAGTGTTAGAGATGGTGTGGGCCCATTTGATTTTGCATACAATTGAGGAAAATAAAAGGGAAAATTGATTACAGGGCCTAAGGAAGCAAAATAATTACAAAAAAGGCCCAAGAAACATTCATATGCCAAGGCCTTTTCTGGCATTTTTTCAAAAAACGTTAGCAACTACATCAGTAGCGGTTAACAACTATATCAGTCCCCATTAACAACTAAATCAGTCAAATTAACAACTACATTTTAACAACTACATCTGTAGCAATTAACAACTACATCTGTAGCAATTAGCAACTATGTCCGTACACTTTTTTTTGAGAAAATGCCAGAAAAGGCCCTGGCATGTGAATTTTTTTGGGCCTTTTTTGTAATTATTTTGCTTTCTTGGGCCCTGTAATCAATTTCCCCAAAATAAAATATACTTCTCCACTGTAAATTGCCTAGTTGCTAAAAAAAAAAAAAGTTGCGTACCTTGTGATGATGGAGGATGAACTACATTTTGTTTATAAAAGGAAAAAGTGCAACTCAGTGAATAATTTTGGTTGTCTTGAAAGTTTGATTTAACAGAATAAAAAATATTACATAAAATATTTTTTTTATTTGTAATCTTAATAGGTACAAACTAATAAAATAATTTATCATTTACATTTTTAGTATTTATCAGAGTAGTGAATTATAAATCGTAATACCTATAAATATGTTACAAATTAAAACAAGGCATTCATGAAGTCAATTTAAGAGTCATTAATTTTCACGGTCCTTTTCTTTATCCTATTCTTGAAGTGCTTAATATAAGTTCCTATTGATATTGACATTGACAAATATCACAGATGTTATAATTAAATCATGGGTATAATGTTTATGACTGCAGAAACACTTTTTTCCCCACACTCGCATATGAGTGATTGAGTTTCATTATTATTTTTTCTCTCTTTTATTTATAATAGGATCCACTCACTTACAAGTGAATGTTATAAAAAAAAAATGTTTTTTCAGCAAAAAAGTAAAAACATGAAACCTTTAAATCATTCACTTACTTTCCTTAATTTTTATAAAATAATCGATTGAATCTTGTATTAACTATTGGAGGTACCATGAGTTAAGAGTTGTGATTGATTAAGAATTTAAATTCACTCTCTCTCCTTTTCTTTTTTGCATTTTTTTCTCAATTACTTATCCATACTCCCCATAAACTGAAAAGAAAATTAATATCTCCAGGTCGTAAAATACTAATTAATTTTCCACAAAATCGCGAATTTAATGATGCTATTAAAATTGAGATTAATCAATCCTCTCCAGTCCGCCCCCGCGCAAATCAATTCTCTAGATAACTCCTGCCTTGCGTCGGATGGTATATCAGGCAGCTGTAGCAATTTTTAAATTTACTCACTCAGTTTCTTAATATATAACATGTTTAAGGAATTAATATTTATCTTAGATATAAGTTATATCTTTCATATTTGTCTATGTTATCATAATTTATCTTATTAATGTTCTTTCAATAATAATTAATTAATAAATGAGTGGAGTGAGAAAGATTATTGTAGTCTTTAAAAAAAATACTCAGGTCAAAGGTAAGAGGGCTTATCTATGATCTAAGAACATGGTGAAATATCTTTTCTTCCTAAATGGTATCAATGTTAGACAGAACGAGTTGTCTATTACTTTCAGTAGGGCCGTTAAAACGAGCTAGACCCATCGGGCTGGCTCGATTACACCCTGGCCCTTTAAGAGTCGGGCTTAAAAAATAGAGGAGATATTTGAAATTAGCCCTGGAGGCCCAGCCCTAACGGGTCTTGGGTTTAAACAGGCCGGCCCTGGAGGGCTACAGGTCAGCCCTACAGGCCTTTTTCACTGTAACTTTTTCTTTTTTTCCTTTTTTAAATTTATTTATTTATATATATTTTGTATTTGTTATAGAGTTATTTATCCATTTAACTACAAATACATAATAACTATACTCTAATTTTATGATTTGATTTATTATTTCTTGCAAATAAAGATTATGGATGTGTTCATGATGCGGGAGAAAAATTTCATAATATTCATACTCATGAGCTAAAGGGTACTACTCAAAATGAAGAACAATTAAATGTCGTTAAAATCGATGATAGTGATGAAGATGACGACAATAATAATCACCGTACTAATGTCGCTTAGTGATATGCTTTTTATGTTTTATGTGAGTTATTTGTGCTTTTGATTATGAATTAGTAATTGTGTTTATTTATTGAATAATTGGTGTTGTAATTTAGTAATTATATTTTGTTAAAAAAAGTGGAGGAAAAATAGTTAAAATTTGGAATAGTAATTTTCGGGCCCTACGGGCCGGGCCTAACCCTAGTGCTATCGGGCCGGGCTTTAAAAAAAAGTGTTTTTTTAAATTCCGGGTCAGCCCTGATTAATAACTCTAACTTTCAGGTACTTATCTAAGCACCCAGAAGTTATGATGTGTCTCCCAACATCTTAAACAACTCCAAAATTAAATACCTTCTCTTTAGTGAAAATGTCCGACCCCTTTATCAATTGAATTCAAGAATGAGAGGAGTGTATGTGATCTAACTCTCCTTAGTTTTGTTGTTACTCTAATCTTGAGCAATGGGCCTCTCTTGTAAGGGGGAAAATAATAAGAAGAAGAAGAAGCTCCCACCTCCAATACTTACTAAACGAACTAGATAAATAATTTGTTCAATTAGAAAAATTAGGTAAGGTAGTTATTTATATTAAATTATTGTAACACGTGGGATCGATAACCATACTTGTAAAAAAATTATAATTCTAAGATATAAAACAGAATGAAATCTTATACCAGTATTTATATTTAGAGAACCAAATAGATGCTTGCTTGAAGCTGTCCATCTAAACACCTTCACGACAAAATACTTACCTCATAATTCAAAAACTAGCTTTTTGACTTCTATGCTATATAAAAAAAAAATTAATAAGATGCTATAGTTTCAAAAGTATTTACCAATATGCTATAGTTAAACTCGTTCACGGTTGGAATGGTGTTTATTTAGAATAATGATTGAAGTCTTTAAAAATAATTTTTCAATCATACTTTATAATATAATTAGTAAATATATGAAATAAGTTTTATCTTGATTTATATAAATAAATATTTTTAGGATCCCAAATATAATCTCAAGCAAACAAATGTGAAGAAATCGTTCCTGGCTTGATGAAGTTTCATTTTGTCTTTTTTGACCTATTGTTTTGTTTTGTTTTTTTTTTTTTTTCTCGAGAATTGTTTTGTTGATATAAGAAGAAAGGGGAACACAAAATACGATTTTATAAATAAAAAAAAAAAAGGAACACAAAATACGAGAAGGGGAGATCGAGAGATGATGTGAAATGAAAATGTGCATGCCGTGGGCCCATATAACTTATTAATTCCCCATTAGTTAATTAATTAAAATATTAAAATAGAATAAAATGTTAGTATCTGTAATCCATGAAAAATAATCTCTCAATTATAAAAATTCCCCCATACCAATAAAATGCTAATTATACTACTTTTGGTCTCAAATATAGAAGCTGAACAAGTCAATTATTTTATTCAAAATATGACACCTTAATACATTTTGAAAAAAAAATATATGAATTTTAGAGATAGAATAAATCACTTGTCTCATGATCAAATTATTTAATTTTATCTCCCAAACTTATAATTAATTAATTAACTAATGGAGAATTAATAAATTAAATTATAGTGGAGTTTAATTGTCTGAAAAATAAATGTAGTAAAAGATTTGTTGATGTGCCACCCCCTAATCCCCTACGCACATTTTCATTTCACATTTTCACTCTCTTCCCATCTCCCTTTCTGGTTTTGTGCTCTTCTCTCTCTTCTTATATGAGCTGACAACATTTAAAAAAAGACAAAATGAAACTTCTTCAGGCTAAGAACGATTTATTCACAAATTTAAACCGGTTTCGACCGTGAACGAGTTTAACTATAGCATATTAGTAAATATTTCTCGAACCATTCTATCTTATAATTTTTTTTTGGGGTAAAGGAGTAAAAATACACATGTGTTTTACCCCCGATAGCGTCCAGCATCATATGTTCTTTTTTTTTTTAGTAAAAATATAAACGTGGTTATTATTTTGGAGCAAAAGTCACACCCCACCGTTATGTTACTGTTTACATAGATGTAAACAGTAACATAACGGTGGGGTGTGACTTTTGCTCCAAAATAATAACCACGTGTGTATTTTTGCTTTAAAAAAAAAAGCATATGGTGTTAGACATTTTTGAAGGTAAACATATGTGTATTTTTTGCTCTTTTACCTTTTTTTTTAATTATGCACAACAGTTAAAAAAGCCTTGAAAAGCTATTTTGAAATGCTAAAGACGTTTCCTCTTCTTTTTCTTTTTTTTATAGAGTAAAATTTAGGTGAGTATGGTGCCGGGCCTCACTACATCAGGTTTTGATACACTTCTAAGTAGTTGTTTAAGTGAGTAAAGGTACTTATGGATCTCCATCAACAAAGTTTAGGTGTTTTTAAATGGGTTTGGTTTCTTTTATCATCTATTATAATTCTAAATGATATACATCTAATTAATTTGAAAAGTTATAATACCATTTTGGTTTTTTTTTCCTCATGTTCTTTCTTAAAGATTGAAATAGGCTCATAAGATATAATGAAAAGAAAAGATAATAAGATGATGTTCTGCATAGTTGGCAACAAAAAAGGGTGTTTGTAAATAAGCCTTAAATTATTTATGTACTACATTTCTTAGGCCTCGTTTGGATCAAATAATAGGAAGGAATGAAAGGGAAAATATTTTACGTTAATGCGTTTGGTTCAAAGTGGGAAAGAAATTGGTTAGATTGGAAAATTTTTGTTTGGTTGGAGGAAAATTAAGTAGGAAAATAAGAAAAAAAATTACATTTTTACCCTTAACATATTTTAAGGCTATTACAAAATTAAATTTACATTTTTTTCACTTCTCCCTCATTCTATCAGACAAACACAGCAGACAAACACTGCTCGAGCACAGTGTGCTGCTCGAGCAGCACGCTATAGTCGAGCAGTAGCGTGATGCTGCTCGAGTAGTAGCGTGTTGGGTTAATTTGTTGAGGGGCGGAGCTTGAAAAAGACAACAATGATGAAGTGTAAAACATAGAGCAAAAACAAAAGGTTATTTGGGAATTTAGTACCGTTGAAAAATACGTTCTCACCAATAATGAAAGAAAAATATATTCATATGGATGAAGGAAAATCGTTGAGCCGCTAGAAAATATTTTCTGGGAAAAGGTGAACCAAACAATCGAGTGGGATGGAATTTTTTTTTTTTTTTTCCCTTCCTTAATTTGTAGCTAACCAAACGGGGCCTTATGTATGGGACAACGTCCATAACACGTAATTAGTCAGTCAGGTACCTCATTCATGACGCTGACGAGTGATTGGAATCTGAATCAAGGAGCACAGGAGCTTCAGCTGCATTATTCTCCTCAACATCCTGAAAATCACAGCTCCAGGTAGAGCGAAAAGAGAACTATATACAGATACAGAGTGGAAATCCATTGACGAGCCGATCGCCATGTCGTTCTCCTTCTTCAAGATTTTGAGACCTAAAACACCACAGGAGGTCGCCAAGTCTATCAAGGACAGTCTCATGGCCCTTGATACCAAAACTGTTGTCGAAGTTAAAACCCTTGAGAAGGCCTGTTCCTCTCTCCTGCTCTCTCCTCTTGCTTTTTCTTCACCCACCACTCTTTTCAGTTCATACATTTACTGTGATTTTTCATTTCATCGGAGCTTGCATGAATGCATGGTACCCTCAATCGCATCCCCTTGATCCTAACTCCCAATGCTTTAGCTGGGTGATCTTTTTCAGTTGATTCTACAGAAATGCTTAAAATCTCAAATGGATCTTCCACATTTTATACTTTAGAGAAATGACTTATTTATTTTTGTCTAGGAGGTAAAAGCTTACTTAACTGAGTTTGATCGTCAAAGAATCAAGTTGTAGAAGTCTCAGTTATTCTTCTCTTTTATGTTTGCTATTAATTGGTGAGAATAAGGAAGAAAGATTGTTCTAGAGATGCTAAATTTCTTTGACTATTGAGTTGTAGTTTCTATAATTTGTGGGAACCATTTTTTTCCCCATAGGCTTTAGAGGAAGTTGAGAAGAATTTTGTGGCTATGAGATGCATGCTCTCTGGAGATGGGGAGCCGGAACAAAATATGGATCAGGTTTCACAACTAGTGGAGGAACTATGCAAAGAGGATGTTGTGGCTCTTCTAATCTACAAGTTGCCTATACTGGGATGGGAAGTAAGATTTAAATTGCTACTAAGCACAAGAGTGTGCAATTAGTTTAACTGATTGCTCATCATGGGTCTGTGAATTCTGGTACAGGCGAGAAAGAATTTAGTCCACTGCTGGTCTGTATTGTTGAGACATAAAGTTAACTCCAAGCATTGCTGTGTAGAATACATTGAACATCACTCTGAGTTGCTAGACTTTCTCGTTGTATGGTAAGTGTTAAATTGCATAACATTTTTTTTAATCTATTCCCTCTTCTCTCCAAGACAAAGTGAGTGAATCAGAAGCCGCTTCTGGTCTTGTTATAGATGATTTTGTCCTTGTCACAAATGACTTCACTTAATTTCCTCAAGTGTTTTGAAAGAGACACACACAACATGCCTCAAATTTACCCATTTTTAGTTCAACGTTGTAGCGATTTTCTCCAAGGAATCAAACAAAAAGTAACCTCACTTACAACACTTCTCAAATAATATCCGTAGATAATAATTGATGATTTCAAGAAGATTTCTTTCATAACAATGTTTGCAAAAGCGACATTTTCCAAAATCAGAAGTCTCAGTCGCACTTTGCTTTGGGGTCTACCCAAAACGTTTTTCCCTACCTAAAGAATGGTTTTATATGTTTCTTCCATATTATTGGGGGTTTCCAAACTGTCGGCTTTCTTTCTTGTTTTCCAAACAGCTATGATAACAAAGAAATTGCCTTGAGCTGCGGAATAATGTTGCGGGAATGCTTCAAATTTCCAACACTTGCAAAGTAAGACATTACCAGATCTATTTTTCCCCACCAATTACGTGTCTCTTAGGTCCACTGTAGGCTAAGATTGATCCTAATGAAAGTTGGTGTAAAATACTGCTGTTTCTACTTTTCTATCACTCAACCTGATAAACTGTCCTAATGATAGATATCCAAGTGAGGTGAGGAAACTCCCCGCCCCCGCTCCCCCTCCCCCCCCCCCCCCCCCCCCCAAAAAATAAATAAATAAATAAAAAAAATAAAATAGCTTTTAAGGTGGGAGAACCAACCCACTTAAGTCTCCTACAAAGCATTTCATACTGCTCAGTGTGGGACTCAGGCATTCCATTCTACCTTATCTCCATCAACTAATGAGAGAGATATTTAGATATTACTCGTTGAAGAAAAGTGAAGAGTACTTACCTGAATGAGTTAGATTCTTATTATTGTATTGAGTATTAACTCAGTCTTTGTGATGCCTTCATGTTTTGCCATATCTATCACATCTTCAATTCACTAAAATTATGTTAGGGTGTTGTAATCTTGAATTAATTTCTGGTCATTATAACCTATTAGAGCCTTGTGCACTAAGCCGTCCTTTTTCATTTTGAGGATGACGAAATTCATTCCTTTAGAAAGTGGGAGTTCACAAGCGTATTAAGAGAGAGTGAATACTATCAACAAAGGAGGGAGAACTCATTGCATGTTTCATTAATTTAAGGTGTAATACTGTAATATATTTGAGAAGTCATAAAATGGTTCTGATATTGAGAAAATCATACCACTGAAATTTTGACGTTTTCTATTTTGCTAAAAAGTGTTTTTTCTTCAAACTTGGGTGTTTAAAAGGATTCCCCAAATACAATTGACTATAAGAATACAAAATAAACAGAACTCTAGAGATTATCTCCCAAAATCCAAGTATTTGGCTTGCTTTTCATTAAGTAGATAGTAAATTTAACTAATGATTGTCAATGTGAATTTGAGACTGGGTCTTGCAGTATTTCTAGAAGCAAGTCAGCTACATTGTTCACGTGTGTAACATTTTGTCTTTCCAGATACATTTTGGAGTCTCCAAGCTTTGAGTTGTTCTTTAAATTCGTAGAGTTACCAAATTTTGATGTTGCTTCAGATGCATTTTCTACCTTTAAGGTCAGAGTTCCTCTATATCCCCCACTCCCCACCAAACGAAATCCAATCATGCTTGCACCCCGTTTTTTTGTTGTATCTGATTTTAGACTTCCTTCTGCCACTCCTTTATAGGTTTTTTTTTTGGGCAACCACTTCTTTATACACCATAAATGTTTTTCAGGATCTTCTTAATAAACACGGGAAGTTGGTCTCTGAATTTTTGGAAGCTCATTATGATGAGGTTTGCTTCCTTCCTGTCTTATTTATCTGATTTGGTCACACAATGACGTCTTCAAAATATTTAAGCATGTTCATTACATCTAAATTCAGGAGCTTTCCTGGAGAAAATTTTTCCACTTTAGTAATGGTTATATAGGACATAGTTAAGTTCACTTAGCCCCACATCATTAAACAAGTGCATGGTGCAGATTTAATTGTTGGGGTGTTTTAATCTTGCATGTTATTCTGGCTTTTCTGATAAGGTTTAATGTTACAGTTCTTTGATTTCTATGACAAACTTTTGACATCTTCTAATTATGTCACAAGGAGGCAGTCTTTAAAGGTTAGTTCTGGATATAAGTTTCCATAAATATGCCTTTTGATCTTTAGGATTATAAAACATCAACTGTGTATGGCCTTTAGATTCTATCAGAATTGCTTTTGGAGGCCCCAAATTCCCATTTAATGAAACGCTACATCCAAGATGTTCGTCACATGAAAGTCATGATGACATTGTTGAGGGTATAATTCCTCTTCATCCTGTCTCTTTTTGTGTGATATTCTACTCTTATTTTCTCATGACAAAAAAACGTGATTCTTTGGTGTTTAGTCAATGTGATACCCATTAAATTTAATTATCACGCTTACTTTATTGTTTGAAGTTATAACATATTTATTGATTTATAATTTACATAAGTTTATATTATCGCCTGGTTTAATTTTTCTATTGTTTAGTATTTATTATTACTACAAGGACAGTAATTTTCATGTTTGTTTTCCTAATTGCAGTTAATTGGGCAGTGTTTACTTTTGGTTGTAATCCAACATGACAAGCATTGCTTGAAAAGTGAAAACATCTTCATACATTCCTGGACACAAGTTCTGCGGGCAGTCACCTTTGTGACATGAGTCTTTTGCTTGATGATTTCTCTTCTGTTTCCTCTGTTACATGTTAGGCTCTGAATGAGTTTTTATGCCTGATGTTTACCCAAAAAAGGAGATTTTTTTAGAGAGTAAATATCTGGTCAGTTTGGTTACATGAAACTTTAGTGCTTTGAAACTGGTACATTACAGCCACCAGAGACCAAAAATGGCTGTGCTAATTTGTCAGTAACTCTGCCAGCTGGGCATGTGAAGTAACATGTTAAACTGCAATGCAATAATAAGCATCCAAAAACTATAATACACTTTATTCATGTTTTATACATGCTATAAATACTGTTCTTGCTTTGCTTTCTTTCTATCAGTTATTTATTATCTATTCTTTTGATTGAGCAGGATTCAAGTAAAAATGTTCATATATCAGCTTTTCACATTTTCAAGGTGAATTCTCACTGTCCTACTATTAGAATCACTAGATAAGTTTTCCCGTGGTTGTATTGAAAATTCTTACTCATATTTCAGATAATATAATTAAGTGATTGCAATCTGAATAGCTTCTTGCTAAGTTTGGGATCCTTGGATAACTTAAGAAGTATTGCTTTTACGATGTACACGTGTTTTGGTTCAGTTCATTCAAAATGGACTATCTAAACCAAATGGTCATGGGTTTGGTCTTTGAGACCATCTTATTTTTTCTCATGGTTATCTATACTTCCTCTCTAAAGGCAGTCATATTAAATTAAGTTGTACATTAATTCAGACAAAACACATTCACATCCTTTTATGTGCATGCAGAAAGTTCCTGAAGACTGCTTTTTCATGAACTTGTTTTGAAATATTAATTACTGGCCATCTAATCTTTTAGATCCCCTCTTCTGTTTTTCAAGACAAAAAAAGCCACAAGAAATTTGTGTTATGATATTTGTTTCCTCCTCTTGTTTATGCAGGTTTTTGTTGCTAATCCTACTAAGCCGCAAGATGTAAAAATTATCCTGGCAAAGAACCAAGAGAAGCTGCTAGAGTTACTTCACAATCTGTCTCCTGCAAAAGGTTATAATGGTATCCGCAGTATATTTATTTGAGAGCCACGCTTGTTTAGATGAATTGTTCTCAATTTGCATTCTTTGTTCCAGCTATAGCCTATAGGAGACCTGATGTTTCTAGATTCACGTCTCTTAGCTCTTGCACTAATTTCAGGTTCAGAAGATGAGCAATTTGAGGAGGAAAAAGAGCTTATCATCCAGGAAATCGAGGGCATCAGATTAAAATAATTCCTCTGCCTGCATTGTTTGCTTGTGTGAAATTGCAACAAGTTTTTGGTCCTGCATATTCCTGTGTGATCTGATATATAATGTCTTCAAGTTGCTGCTTACCAGAAACTGAACTAATAGCATGTATCAATGAATCAAATCAAGCACCAGTTATATGGTATAGTTATGTGATCGACAAAGAACCCAAATGCCAGCGGACTACAAGAAACTTTTTTTTCTTGTAAGTAGGTTTTGAGCCAATTGCGACCTCAAGTATCAGGATTTGTCCCGCTAAATTCGAAAAACAAAGAAACCAACTGAGAAATATACGAGTTTCTAGAAATAATTCAATTTTGAAATATGATTGTCTATGGTTTTCTAACAAATTCAAGTTGTTTACAACCCATTGTTTTCCACCAAAGGAATTGCTAGGTTCTGTTTGTGTCTAGTTGAAAATATTTGTCGGGCAATTTTTTATTCAATTCAAGTTAAAATCCATTTAGCCATTACTCTCAGTTGCTAGTTCAATTCACCACTACAACTAACGCCACTTTTGACATTTCTCAGTGCCAAATTATAGGATCACAACCACTAAGGGTCCGTTTGGTATGTGGAAGAGGTTGGAAAGGAAGGGAAGATAAGTAAGATCCCTTTTTTAACTCCCAATCTTCTGTAAATTCAACTTCCTTGACCCACAAACCGTCCTTTTAATGTGGGAATGTGTGATCCCATCAAAATTGGTGGAATCTCAAGTTTCATTCTGTGAATAGTAAAAGTTTTGGATAAATTTGCCCCTTCATCATCAACAAGTTGATATCACAATTCTTCATCATCATTCGAGCACGAGAAATTGGAGGGGTGATTGGAGCTGAATTCAAAGTAAGTTGTTTTTCTCAAAAGAGGTAGGCACAGTGCATTATTCATTTTCCTCTCCATTGTCATGTAATAGAAGGGTCGTCGTTGTTTCTATGAATGACGAAAATCATGAAGAGCAACAAAAGCCATATCATATTTCTTCTGTTTTATCGTTGAAAAACAAGTGAATTTTTTTTGTTTCTAAATAAATTCTTCATCAGCAAATTCGAATTTGATGCAAGCAAGTTCCTATCAAATTTGAATTTAATTTTCTTGTTCTTTTCTTTATTATGTTAAAATTTAAATATAGATTTGGTAATTTAAATCCAAATTCAGTAAATAACTTATTGTTATAAAAGCTCTTTGAATCAAGTTTCTAATGAAATAAGACCCATTCATTTTTTTTCATATGATTTTAAAGTTGGGGTCAAATTAGTAAACAAAGCTCAAAAAATTTGAGCTTCAATGATTTACATAAAATAGAAAGTATCTAAAACAATATAAAATAAATATGTACTCCTAACATTTCTCTAACTCTCGGTATCATCCGTTATCCCATAACTATTGGTGATTTATCAAGTATATAAGTCTACCACGATTTTTATATCTATTTTGAATATTTATATCCATTTATTTAAATGTAATTTTTTTAATATTTAACAATATATTGTTATATATATATTTTAATCTTTTTCATGGCTAGAATCTATTGATTTTGCTACTACGATGTGGAAGACTTGAGGAGGAGGGAAAAGAATGAAAGGAAAAAGTCTTGAAGGGAAGGCGAGTTGTTTGATAATAAAAAAATGAAGAGATGACAGTTGTAAAAGAATTAAAAGATACATATTTTAACCTTAAAAGTAATTAATTTAAAATAAAAAATATTTTTTTCCCCATAAATCGAAGATGAATGCCTAGTCTTTAAATTCTCTTCCTGATACTTGAGGTCGCAACTGGCTCAAAACCTACTTATGGAGCAGGGTGCTAGTTTGAGTCGGCTTTCATGTACGGATGTAACACAAACGAATTAATTCTTAAACTATATTCTTTAAGAGATTATACCGCCTCTAATTCTAAATATAAAATATAATTGATTTTTTTTAGAGAAATTAAATAAATAAATAAGTTATATAATATAATATGCATCTTTTGATTATATATTGATTTATTAGTCAAATCAATTGATTTATTAGTCAAATCAATTAGTTTAAGCAAAATAAAAATAAAAATATTCTAAAGCAATTTAATTAATTTTTTTATTATTCCAAAAAAAAGTTAATTTTGTCTTATATTTAATTAACAATAAAAGGCATATGTGAAATTTAAATAAACATAGTAAAACATGGAAATGAGCTCAGTAAAACATGAATTATAAATAGCGTTATTTAAATTTTAACACATCATATTATTATTGATTATTAACAGATTGTAAAACGGGATACTTTGTTTTGATTAACTAGTCATTAACACAATTTACAATAATTATTTGTGTGTGTGTGTGTGTTGAAAATGATTGATGAGGGGGAAAACAGAAAGAGAAAAACTTCCGGAGGGGCGTGAGTCAGATTTTATTGGATTAATCCTCGATGAAACGCATAAACCACTTCAATAAAGTAACGCATCATAAACAAACGTCTTCGGCACAGCAATCTTCCCATTTACTCAAATGGATTTCTTCAAGGCCGTGTACTCCGACGATCCGCCGCCGCCTCCCCTATCCTCCGTTTCTCATGGATCTGGAGAACATGACCCTGACGAATCCGATCCCCATCCGATTCAGAGTTCCAACTCTAACAACGCCTGGAACTTTGGAGGTCTCTTCCAGACCCTTGCTTCTAAATCCGAGTCCTTTATTGGCACCTACCGCCGCGATCTTGAGGAATTCAGTTCTGGGTTGAAGAAAGAGACGGCGATTATTCGAGAAGCTGCTTCACGCGCCGTGAAGGATCTCCCTGCTTCGCTTGATGTTGGCGCGTCGGTGGCTCAGGAGTCGCTTGAGTCGGTTGGACAAGCCATAGACGATATTGGCAGCTCGGTTTGGACGTCGACGACCAAGATTATCTCTCAGGGTAGGGACTCCCTTTTAGCCGCTGATTCTGATTTCGATCCTTCTGATTACAACGATAATGGTAGGAACGTTATTGGCAAGCAGCGATTGAGTACTAGCAGTAATCAGAGTTCGGATGCCAAGCGGTACAGTAGGTTTGATGCACTCATGCGTGCTCTTCAGAATGATGTTAACACTTATGTGGAGGAACCAGAAGATGTGGAAAATTACAATGAGTGGAAGTCAGGGTTTGAGTTGGATAAGAAGGGGCAGGAGATTCAGGACTTGTTTGCGGAGAATGAGGTGATTGAGGAGATATATGGCGAGGTTGTCCCCAGTAGGACCGACCATGAAAGCTTCTGGAGCAGGTATTTTTATAGGATTCATAAACTGAAGCTGGCGGAGGATGCCAGAGCTAAGCTTGTTAAGCGTGCAATTTCTGGGGAAGAAGAGGAGGATTTGAGTTGGGATTTTGATGATGATGATGGGTATGAGCCCAAAGGTGATTCCAGCGGAGTGAAGTTGGCAAAGGAGGAAAATTTCGCTGTAGTTGCCGCTAATGATGGTGCTTCTGAGATTGTTGGAACTAAGAAGATGGATTCGGAGACAGAAAATGATGCGAAGGGCGTTGCTTCTGAATCTGGAACTGATAGCGGGTATGAGTCGGAAGTTAAGGATCATGAACATGTGGCATCAAATGCTCCTGGAAGTGCCAGTGGAAGTGGGGATAAGTTGGACGCTAAAGATCGTGACCAAGCAGCATCAGAAGTTAAAACAGATAACAGTGACTCTTGCAAAGATAGTGATATTTCAGTTGTTTCGAGCCAGCCATCGATGCCTGAGGAAGAAGACATTGGTTGGGATGAGATTGAAGATATGGGAAGCAATGGTGACAATAAAGGAGAAGCAGCCGGAACTACCAGTAGAATTGATTTGCAAAAGAGGTTGAGCTCAGCTGAACAAGAGGAGGACCTCAGTTGGGACATTGAAGATGATGATGAGGCTGTCAAATCATGAGAAAATTTTATGTTCAGTATTGTTGTTATTATGACTTTTACTGCTTTAATCCAATGCCACAGATTCTTCATCGATCGCGTTTATATTGCAAATTCATACCAAAGGCATAATTTTTTTCCCTGTAGCATAACATTGTAATCATACTCTATCATGTCTTATACAAGTTCACGTGATTTATAGTATTAAAAAAAATCAGTTAAATTAATCTGCAATTTGGAGGGCCATGTGAAGTCTATCCCGTTGGAGGGTGTTAATTAGCAATATGTTCAAGTGTATCATATTATATTGGAAGAAAAATTCTGTTCTCATTTTCACTTTTATTTGTGAATGACAATATCATGTTATACAGATCACGATTTAACCAAAATCTCGAATGCATGCAGCTAGTTAAACACTGATAAGGAAGCGGAACTTCCAGTCAATTTCAGTTTACTTTGCCTTAGTGGAGGCTTATAATTCTGCTATCCTTTCCTTTTTCTTGGTTTTTGTTGGGGCATAGTTTTGCTGGTTCTTCCTGCTCCTTCACTTTCTTCTCCACTAGTCCAAGCAGTAGGTGAACAAAAGATTGCTGCTGACTTGGTAGCAGCGGAAGAGTGTACACCTTGGGAGTTTGGGGTGGGTCTCTACACCATCACTCTCTGTCTTCTCTTCTGATTTCAGATGTTTTGGAGACTCGACAACGTTCTGGATATCCTTCCTTCGTCTTTTACTAGTATTTGCTTTGTTTTTATGCCTTTCAGTTGTGTAGTTGTCTCTCTTTACTTTGACGTTTTTAGTTTTCGCATTCTGTTCAGTAATTCTGTTTTGGCATGGTATTTATAGAAGCTTCTTCCGACCAAAAAAATAAAAAGATAAACAGGTTAGTAAAAAAAAAAACAGGGTTGATTTTCTATCCTTTTTCTTTTCCAATATCCAGGTAGATTTCAAGGTGTATGAATTTTTTCATATACCTTAGTATCCTAAAATATTGGGTTAAGGAGCAAATTTATCAATAAATTATTGGCCCAAAAGCGTCCAAACCAATAAATTCTTTAATGGACCAAAATGACCAACAAACTTTTAAAAATGTAAAATCTGCACAACGCTGTTAGATTTCAGCTAACGTCCGTTTTCTGGATCCGGAAAAAATTGCAGAATAAGATCCAAATGTTTATGAAATTATATTTAAGCCCCGAAAAATTTCAAAATTTTATTTTAGTCCCTCCACGTACTTTATATAGAGGGACTAAAATGAAAATGATAAAAAAAAATCTGGGGCTAAAAGATAATTTTCTAAAACTTTGGGTTCTTTTCTGTAATTTTTACGGGGCCATCCTTACCCCCCAATACAGGCCTTTTTTTTGGGCTTTAGCCTGGTCTGTGTCCTATTAGGGAGGCCTATAATTTTAAAAAATTTGTAAGCAGCCTAATAAACCACATGCCTCACCTCAAAACAAGTCTACTTTAAACAGGGTGAAAACATACCTACTTTAAACAGGATGAAAACAAACCTACATCTAACAGTCTGTTTAAAGTAAGTCTGTTTTTTTCCTGTTTAAAGTAATTATGTTTTCGCCCTGTTTGAAGTATGTTTGTTTTGAGGTGAAGTGTGTGGTTTGTTAGACTATTTGCAAAATTTTTAAAATTACAAGCTTCCTTAATAGGCCAGGTTAGGCTAAGGTTCAAAAAAAGGCCAGTAACCAAGGACGGATTTTGGGGGTAGGGATGGCCCCATAAAAATTACAGAAAAGAACCCAAATTTTTAAAAAATTATCTTTTAGCCCCAATTTTTTTTTATAATTTTCACTTTAGTCCCTCCATATAAAGTACGTGGAGGGACTAAAATAAAATTTTGAAATTTTTTGGGGCTTAAATATAGTTTCATAAACATTTGGGTCTTATTTTGTAATTTTTTATGAATCAAGAAAACGGACGCTAGCTGAAATCTAACAGCGTTGTGCAGATTTTACATTTTTAAAAGCTTATTGGTCTTTTTGATCCACTAGAGAGTTTATTGGTCTGTACGCTCCTGAGCCAATAATTTGTTGGTAAATTTGCTCTATAAGGTGTATGAATTTTTTCATATACCTTAGTATCCTAAAATATTTCTTAGTACATCTAGCACCCGAATTTAGCAAAGAACAAAAAATAATTCAGGCTTTAAAAAATATCGCAGATGCATAACAAAATAGAAAATACTTTAATATACTGAATGCACCTGGGAAAAAAAAACTCCAGAATGTTGTCTGGTTATCATTTTCAAATTATTATTTAGATGCAATATTTTTTTCAAATTATTATTATATATCTGAATAACTAAATTTAAGCAGTTAAAATATGACAAAATAAAAAAATTTAATTTATAAAGTATTAAATAATAATTTGTAACATCGGAGATGCGACAGTAAAGAGCAGTAAAAAATAAGCAATAACGAGCAATAAGCATGTTTAGGATCCTAATAGCAGAAAAAACAGCCCCAGTTAAAGCTTCGGTAGTACAAATCAATTGATAAGGAAACATAGGTATACTAGTACTGCACGTGAAATTAATCCAGTATGAAATGGAGATACTTTAATAAAGGGCCGTTTGAAATGGCCTTTAAGTTGGCTTTTTCTATAAAATAAGTTAAAAAAGTCACTTTTCTTAAAAAAAAATAATAAAATGCAGGCCTGTTTGGCTAGTGCAGTGCGTTAATTGGGTTTTGGTGGGTATGGGCAACACAACTAGACTTCTTTTAAAGCTTGATTTTGTTGCTTTTTTTATAACGTAACGCTGGCCCTAGTTTTTTTGTTACCCTTGGAGAAGAAAAACGTGTGCTTTATAGAAAAACACTTAACAATAATCCTACAAAGTTTAGCCAATATACCACTTCTTTCACCGTTCCCTATTAAGATCAGCCCAACAACTTCTGGTACTATAAACATTAGTGAACAAAATATTAGATAAAGGAGATAATGTTTTGTGAACCCATCCATTAGAACACATCCCCTTTTAAGAAACCCTTAAACTATGGTTTCAGAAACTTTTTGATAAGCAGAGATCATGTATATAAGCTCTTTTAGATTAAGTTTCCTCCGGTCCCAAACAACCATCGTTTAAATCTTTTCATTGATCTCCTTAAGGAAGGTACTTTGGCTACTGTTGTATGTTTTCTTCTGTACTGTTCTTTTCTTTGGGTGAGTTTTTTGTGTGTTACCGTGTATTTTTTAGTGTTTATTCTGGCTTCGACTTCAACCACGTGTATGCTTATTATTTGTTTATTTTTAAATGTTATAAAATTGACTCTTGACAGAAAAGGGAGTAATAGGGGAACTCTAATTAAAACTTTCATGCTTAATATATCAAATAGAGATCCTTTAGGTGTAGAACTTTGGGCATGTCTCAGGTCTTAAAAGAACACGGGAACTATAAACAAGTTTGCGTGAGAAATGAGTTGTCATATGCAATTAACCTCATCAAAGATGGAAGTAATGAGCTTCATCATAACTGAAATTTAATTCCAAAAAACAAAATGATGTTAAAACGTAAGTGATTGGTTGAAATCGAACACATTGGAAGGAAAAAAAAAAACATAGAAGCCAAACGTGTTAAAGAAATGTCACCTGCATTTCTCAATAATTCTACCATAAAATTTAACAATTTTTTAACTTTATTTCTATTTATTTATACGGCACTTCCAAAAATTTATCTCGTAGACTTAGGAAAACTTTAAATGTCATTAATTCCACCTTAAAATTCAACAGCTTTCTAACTATGTCCCTATTTATTATACATAATACTAAATAAAAATAAAATCAATACAATAATAAGTGAATGGTTAAATTATAGGTTCAACTTGAAATTTTGATAGGTGCTCTATAAATAGGACTAAAAATATCTTCTCTATATGCCCTATATATAGGACTAAAAAGTAAAATGGATCTTATAAAAAAAAGCATGTGTAATTTTATTATTTTTACACCTTAACCTAAAAAAATAAACCTTAAACACCAAAACCTTAACGATGAAAACTAAAATTGGATGATACTTAAAGCACTAAAAGTTGCATTGTCCTTGGAAAAATAATAAACTACTTTTGCAGGGTATATTCAGAATCACGGGCAAGATCGTAAGGATGATTTGGGTTTGAATAGGGAGAGAAAACGCAGCGCATGAGCTATCTTTATTCAAAGATAGCGTGAGGGAGTAGACTGTCAGAATTCAGAAGCAGATCAGAGAATCATCGCACAAGAACCCTATTCCCAGGTCCCCAATAATGGAGTCAGATCCCAACAACAATTGTGAGTTCTCCAACATCGTCTCACCTTTTTCCAAGCGATCCTCTGAACTTGAACCCTCTTCCATTCCCAAGAAGCACCGACTTTCTTCTCCTTCATCCCTCACTGCTCCCTCTTCCTCCCACCACCGCCGCATGGGTAGTCATGCCGATCGACCTTCTCCACCGTCACCAATCCTTCCTCCCGAACTCATTGAGAATATTCTCTCCAGGCTTCCTGTCAGATTTCTTCTGCAACTCAGGTGCGTATGTAAGTCTTGGAAGTCCTTAATCTCCGGTCCCCAATTTGCTCAATTGCACCTTCGTATGTCTGCCACGGACCCTAACTTCACCCACCACAACATCGTGTTTTGCTCTCTGGGACGTAAGCGCACTGTTAAATATTGTCCTGTTGCATCCACACGCGACGGCCTGCCCATTAATGCCGTGAAACTCGCATATCCTTTGAAGAAATCAAACTGGTATGATTTCATTGTGGGCTCTTGCAACGGCTTGCTTTGTTTTGCTATTCGACCTAGCCATATTCTTGTATGGAACCCCACTATTAGAAGATGCCAGAAATCTCCTTGTTTAGGTTATGAAAAACGAGCTGGGAGTTATATAATATATGGGTTTGGTTATGATCAATCAATTGATAACTACAAGGTAGTCTCAATTTTCGGCTATGATTGTGATGGTAGAGGTCATTATAAAACAGAAGTCATGGTTTATACTCTGGGTGCTGATTCTTGGAGAAGGATTCAGGAGTTCCCTCTCGGTATCCCATATGATGAAATGGGGAAATTCGTGAGCGGAACTCTTAATTGGGTGGCATCGGAAATTAGTCATCCACATTCTTCACTGGCTGTTATTTCTCTTGATTTAAGGAAGGAGTCATATGTAGAACTTTCACAGCCTGATTATGGAGAAGGTATGCTAACATTGACCTTGGGAGTGTTAGGAGACTGCTTGTCCATCCTTTATAACTATGGCACGCGTTCAGATGCGTGGATCATGAAAGATTTTGGACTTAAAGAGTCCTGGACTAAACTGTTCAGCATTCCGTCGCGGGAAAATCCTGTTCTTCTGTGTCCAAAGGATCGCTGTATCTCAGAGAGTAGTGAAATTCTGTTGCAGGACAGGTGTCTATATTGGTATAACCCAAAAAATTCGTCATTTGTAAGGCCTGAGATCCAAAACACCGATAGTTGGATTGAGGCCCAGGTCTATGTTGAGAGTCTTATCTCGCCTTGCTTGTAAGACCAAGTCACCCTTGAAAGATTCTCTAAGCTGAATATTGTTGAGTTCGTGGATCATCATTGATGAGATCTGTAGCCAGAGAATTTTAACGTTTGATGCTAGTTATGAGAAGATGTTCTTCATGGAATTAGTGTTATTGTTGATTGCGGCTCTCAGATGTTCAGGTTAAAATGCATAATTCACACTTCACAATAATGTACTGCCTTGTATTGTTACTATATTAGAATAGGCTTAGTTGCTATGCCAAATCGATAGTATGGAAGTCCCATAAAGAATCTGCTGACTGCTGTACATATGGTTTAGCTCTGCTTTATGCTACTGATGCTTGTTTTAAATTTACACTTCATGAGGATAACTTGCTGTCATTCAGTTCTTTGATTGTTGTTGAAGTAAGAAGGGATGGGATTAACTTCTTGAAATCTCGTTTTGTTTTGTTCTGTCTTATAATTGATTTGGATGATGATTCAGGATGAAGAGTTAATAACTGAAAAAGGTGCAAGTGTTCACAATTTTCCCTCCTTTTTTTAAAGTTCGGGAGCATCATTATAATTTCATTTTGTTGGATTAAGCTCTTTATGGTTGTGATATTTTTGTTTCTAGATGCTCATGGCTTGGGTTCAAGAAAATGAAGTCATAAAGTACATTCTTTTATGTTTTATAGAATAGCAGTGTGTTTTTATTAGATGCCCTCCGTCCAATGATGTGTCTTAACCAGCAAAGATGACGCTGAAAGAATCAAGAAATTCTCACTTTCGAAAGTATTGGACAGTGGAATAATCCCAATAGGAACTTTCACTCAACTTGGGCGCAAGTGATGATTTTGTTAGCCATTGGGTGTTTGGTTAGATCGATTGGTTTATAGTTTTTCGATCGTGATTTATAGTATATAAAATAAATATGTGAGATAAGTTGTGTCTCGATCAAGGTTGTTAAAATCGAGATTTTACGTAAAATCGGAAGAGGGATAAAAAATCATAAAACGTAAAATCATAACATAATAAAATCGTAAAAACATAAAAACATTTGAAAAATTAATAAAATCGTTTTAATGAAAAAAAATCGTAAAATCACAGTGATAAAATGAGTTTTAACAACCATCGTCTTGGTTTATGTGACTAAATATTTTGAGAGGCCTTAAACATGATCTTCAGTAAGCACTAAGATGTTTTAAACTTTTAAGAGCGGGAGTTGTGGGTTAATTTGACTATGAGAAAGTCAATAAGTGATCCAATGATGGTTCAATGAAGCAGTATCACGCAAAAAAAAGAAAAGAAAGAAAGAAAAAAAGAAAAAAGAAATTGTCCTTTTATGCCATGATGAGAATTACAGCACTGAAGTTTTCAATTTTGGGAATTAAAATGAAAACAAAACAATAATATGATATTCTCAAAATTATAAACCCCTTACAAATTGATTAATCTAAAATCTATTAGAAGAAGGGAATATTGAACTAGAAAGCCACCGCCTTGAGCTTAATGTGAATGTGAATAAATGGATCCTTCATCAACAAGCAACCTTTTAGGGTGTTCCACAAAGGAACAAATCTGTGCATATTTTAGTTTCAGTCCCTAGTATGCTGAGAACATTGCAGCCTCTTTACACAACAGCTTCTTGCCGTCGTATTCACCAAAAACAAAACTTTTTACATTACCTGTTACTTTAGTTACATCAATCACCAAAAATGTTTCCTTATTATCAAGTAGTAACAGACTTTTTTCCAAACATTTGTCATATTCCCCTTCAATGAGAGACCTCTTGTAAATAGCGTATGCCATATGGTCTAGTGAATTTAGATTGTTTTAACTCTATAATTTTATTCGTGAGTCCTGTATTATGAGATCAAATAAAAAATTATTATTTGAGCACACCCATGATTTTTTTAAAATTTTAAAAAATACTGATTTAAAGATTAATATATTCTACAGCATTTATATTTTCTCAAACCAATGAATATGTTAACGACTTGCCCATAGAGAAGATAGAGCGAGTCATTCTGCGGTAGAACCAAGATCTCATGTATTATCATTATCCGAATCGGAAACAAAAACAGGAAAAATGACGTAATAAAATGCTAACGTGGGTTGTGGTTATGGCAAGCAATCATAGTAATCTATTTATCTTCATAAGATGAAGCTCTTAAGCTCTCACCCTCTCCCTTCCCACTCCACAAAATTTGAAGAAACAGACGAACCAGAACCTCCCTTGCCCATTCTCTCTCTCTGACATGTCTTCGGACGGTGACACTGATCACCACCGCGGTTCCCACGGCACCGCCGGCTCAGATGCCACTCTCAAGAGGGAGCAACCCATCAATTCCCAAGACCCAACTACCTTGACAGTTTCAAGTTCCTCGGTTGTGCAACAGCAAAAGCAGAGTCAGAATCAAGTCCTCTCTGTTTCAAAACCTTTCCTTGTTCAATTACCCTTCATTCCCAATGAACTCATCGAAGAAATCCTCTCAAAGCTTCCTGTGAGGTCCCTTTTGCAACTTAGGTGCGTTTGTAAATCATGGAAATCCTTAATTTCTGATCCTTATTTCGTTAAAAAGCAACTTTTGAGTTCAACTCAGGATCCCAACCTCAACCACCAAAGGATCATATTAAGTTCCACAGCCGCTGAGTTCACACTCAAATCTTGCCCTGTGCGCTCATTGTTCAATAACCTGTCAATCACTTCTGAAGAGCTCAACTACCCAGTCAAGAACAAGTTCCGCCATGATGGGATCGTAGGCTCTTGTAATGGGTTGCTATGTTTTGCCATAAAAGCAGAGTGTGTCCTTCTTTGGAATCCATCAATCAGAGCCTCCAAAAAGTCTCCATCTTTGGATAATAATTGGAGACCTGGGTGTTATACTACATTTGGTCTTGGATATGATCACATATCTGACGACTATAAAGTGCTTGCTGTGTTTTGTGACCCTGGAGAACATTCTATCAGTGAAACAAAAGTGAAGGTTTACAGTCTAGCCACCAATTCTTGGAGAAAGATTCAAGACTTTCCTCATGGGTTGAAACCATATCACGATTTTGGGAAATTTGTGAGTGGAACTCTCAATTGGTCAGCGAGTTGCTTTTTTGGTTCTGGATCTGCAAATTCAACTTCAAATCCTTTGTGGGTTATTATATCTTTTGATCTGCAGAAGGAAACATACAGGCAAATTCTGCCACCTGCATATGAAAAAGAAGGAAGTTCTAGGCCTAGCTTGGGCGTTTTTGGGGGCTGCCTATCTATGAGCTGTGATTACAAAGGAAGCCATTTTGTTGTGTGGGTAATGAAGGACTATGGATTAAGAGAGTCTTGGGTGAAATTGGTGACCATCCCTTATTTGCCTAACCCTGAATACTTTTCCTACTCAGTGCCATTTTGCGTTTCAGAGAATGATCAAATTCTGTTGATGTTTGAGTTTGACTTGGTCTTGTATGACCTTAGAGATAAGTCTTTTAAGTATCCCAGGATTAAAGGTGGCAAGGGTTGGTTTGATGCTGAGGTCTACATTGAGAGTCTTGTATCACCAGTAAAGAGTTAAGCTACTGGCTTCTGTATTTTAGTCATGCTCTTTTATGGTTTCTATATGACAGAAAAGGCTGTAAATTTTAAAATCATATAACATTCTAAGTAATTTTGCTTATATAACGTGAATTTGGTGTATATGATAAACTAGTCTGATCTAAGTTTGTGCATATATAATACTCTCTTACTCTCCGATTCTTAATATAAGATATATTATCTAATTTAATTAGATTAAGAAAATTAGTTGAGTAAATTAACATGACATGTATTTTTTAAAATGTCCTAATAATCTTCCTTAATCCCACATTCCTCCTCATTATTGATTATTGTTGGTAAAGCATCAATAAGAGTAAATTAAGAAAATATTATCAAATATGAAAACCTTATCTTTTATTTAGGACTAATATCAACTTTTTAAATATGTCTTATATTAATGACAAAAATAATGGGCAAAAGCCTGTAAATAATGCCATGTAATAAAAACAGTCTAGCATTACTTTTTCTTCACATGACTAGTTACTGATGATTTAAGGTTACAAAAGTGACCAAACATGCAACTCACACTTATACCAGAGTTCGTGTCACTACTCACTAATGCTATGTCATAAAGGTAGTTTGCGACAATTGTTGTTTGAATTTTGGATACACTGATGTTGAAGGAAATTTCCAGCTGCAACTCTGTCTTTTCATCTATTTTTCACCATTATTTCGAGAAGGAATCCTTCCACTTTGCAAAGAGGTTCAATGCTTTAGCAATACATAGTAAAAAAGCGTATGGTTAGTGACTCATTTTTTTTATTTACTGGCGTTCCTCAAAGAAGAATCAATACTTTTATCGGGGAATAGAACCTTACCCATGAACTAAAATTCGTAGTTTAAACCATTTTATTCCGATTTTTAAAAAAAAATGTAAAATTTGAATTGGAATCCTTCTATCCGACTATGATATTCGACAATCAAATAATGCAAATGATCCCATAATCCGTTGCCAAACAATTCAAACAGATTAGGCTTGTTCATGAATGCGTGGGCGGCTGAAAAAGACGGTACGCAAGGAAAAAGCACAGCAGGAGTAAAATGAGGTGTTTGAATTGATTTTTTTTTTTTTTAATGAATTAAGAAGAAAACACTAAAACCTACTTTTCAAGGTGAATATGAGCTTCAATCTCCACCAATTTAAATATAAATTATATTTACAATCTAATTTTTATTCTACCTTAAACTTATAAAAATCAGATTGAAAAAAATCACTTTTATTATCAGTATTCAAACGAATCCAAGTTGAGACCCCATCAATGGTATTATTCCTCTTTAAAAGGCAATTCATGGTCCTCGTGATATCAATTAATTGGTAATGATGAGCATTAAACATAAGATATGTGCTTTGATTATCTACTCCCTTTTGTTTTGCCGTGTAGCGCATGCCATTGCATCGCACCTTCCTCCTGCACCCCAATGCTCAAGGTTAAAAGGCATAAACAAAATATTTAATCAAGTTATCTTATGTGTGTCCCATATTATAATACATCAATTAACAATTTCCACAAACCAATAAAAATAATTAAAGTCAATATAATTATCTTAAAATTAAAAATTTTCAATACTGTTCCTACTAAATGTACTAAATTCTAATATTGTATTATTATTACTTTCATTTACTACCTCTCTTTTAATTATGAGCGAATATAAAAAAAATAATTAATACTCCTTGAAAATAAATAAATATCTTATAAAAAAGATCAAATACACTTATAAATTGGTGCCCAGATTTATTCGTTATCTCTATTCGCATCCGACGGGGAGAGAAGGAAGTGTGCTCGTATTAAAATACTGCTTGGGTTAATGGATTCGACCATGAACCAGCCCCCCTAATGGTCTGATCAAGAATTTTGAACGGTTCTATCTCCATCCTCATGTGATTCTAAGTTGTTATCACCAGGGTAAAATGGTGAGACAATAGTTCCATGAGAAGTGGAACTTGGTTGGTTCCACCAATTTTGATGGAATTGGATTCCACAACAAGAGTGAGTTCCTGCTTACCAAACACACGCATGTCCGGGTTTCAATTCCACCTGCCTGCGTGTTTTCCCCCATCTCTGGAAGAGAAAAAATAGAGGGGTAGAAAAGGAAAAAGAAATTAGAGAAGCCCTGTGATTGTGAAGAGATGCAGTCCAGGTCCGAGAGCTTCAATGCTTCGACGGCGAAGGGCTCCCCATAGTCTACCTATCGTAGACTCAACGGTGGAGGATAAGAGGGAACCGACGATCGAATCTTGCCACCCTCACCGGCGGCATTGCCACTATTGGGTCTGGCAAGATTGCGCGGCGCTCCATAGGTTTCAAACCCGCAGTCAGGAATTTGTTGTTATTGATTTCATTTTCTGGCGGCCAGCGTTTAGCTTGAAGCACTGAACCTCAGAATGGTGAGAGCTCCTTCCTCTATCATAAGCTTCATTCGCCATAGCTCTGCTGGTGCTCGTCTTGGCCGAACTGGCCAATTGCGGAATCTCACCACTGAGAGCAAAGACGGAGATTGTGGCGGCAATTATAGAGACTTCATTCATGAAATTTGTTTGATTACTCGAAGAAGGCCCAGGTGGGAGCATACTCTCCTATCCGAATTCCCTTCTTTAAATTTCTCTGATCCCCTTCTTTTCCATGCATATTTAAAGCACCAGAATAATGCTTTTCTCTCCCTGCGTTTCTTTAACTGGCTTTGTTCTCAATGTGGTTTCTCGCCCGATCAGTCATCTTGTACTGCCCTTTTTGACGTCCTCGTGGACGCTAAGGCCTGCAACGCAGCAAAATCTTTACTTGACTGCGCTGGTTTTACTCCCGAGCCTTCATCTTTGGAGTGTTACATCCGATGTCTAAGTCATGGTGGAATGGTCGAGGAGGCAGTTAACGCGTTCGTTAAGTTGAAAAATGTTGGATTTTGCCCATCCCTTGCAACTTGGAATGCATCACTGTCTGCTTGTTTGAAGACCGGGAGGACTAATTTAGTGTGGACATTGTATGAACTGATGATGGCCTCCGATGTTATAGCAAACATTGATGTTGAAACTATAGGTTATCTCATTCAAGCCTATTGTGATGATAACAAAGTTTCTAATGGTTATGGACTTCTGCGACATATTCTGGAAGATGGCTTGTGTCCTGACAATACTGTTTTCAACTCACTTATATCTGCGTTCAGTAGGGAGGAGGAGTATGCCCGAGCATCTGAACTTTTACACATCATGATTGCAAAAGGGCATGCTCCTGATATCTTTACATATCAGGAAATCATAAATGGGCTGTTTAAGAGAAGGAAGAACCTTGAAGGTTTCCGGATCTTCAATGATCTTAAGGACAGAGGGTACTTCCCTGACAGGGTCATGTACACAACTATAATTAAAGGCGTTTGTGACATGGGATGGCATGGAGAGGCTAGGAAGCTGTGGTTTGAGATGATTCGAAAAGGACTTCTCCCAAATGAATACACCTACAGTGTAATGATAAATAGGTACTGTCGAATTGGTGATTTTGATAGTGCCAGGAACCTCTACAAGGAGATGTGTGATAAAGGGTATGAAGAAACCACAGTCACCTGCAACTCCATGATTTCGGGCTTGTGTTTTCGTGGAAGGACAGATGAAGCTCAGAGATTGTTTGAAGAAATGTCTCAGAAGGGCATTGTTTGTGATATTATCACATACAACTCTCTAATTCGAGGCCTTGTCAAGAAAGGGAAGCTAATTCCGGCTAAAGAACTATTTAATGAACTCCTGGCACAGGGCTTAGAGCCATCCACTTCCTCTGTTACCGTCCTAATTAAACGACTTTGTGAAGTTGGGGACACCCAGGAAGCAATAAGGTTGTGGAAAGATATGGTCAGCAGAAATTGGGAACCCATGGTCAGTACATATGGTTATATTGTAACTGGATTATGTGAACAAGGATCCTTTACTGAAGCTATGGAATGGTTGTTAGAGATGCTGAATAAAAAGCAGAAGCCACGGAAGCAGACTTTTGAGGCCCTGATTCAATGTCTATTAAAGAAAGATAAGTTAGATGACGTCTTAGTTGTTTTAGATCTAATGCTTACAATAGGATATACACTACAGAAAAACACGATAGAATCTCTAGTGAAGAAATTTGACGAGAAAAACTTCAATTTTGCTGGAACATGTTTGGAGACGATCTTAGAAAGAAATTGATAGATCTGGCTTTTTGTGTTTTTGTATCTTCCCTTTTTATTAGAGACCATGAAGAAGCATGTTTAGGGGTTCGAATAACATTTGTAAAATCGTAATCATCTTGAAACTTCCCTTTGTATCGTGAAGGAGTGATTCTGTTCCTGTTGGAAGGAGAAATTTCTTTTGTAATAAGAATTAGTCCTCCTTGCAAAATTTCATTCTGTCCCCCGGGGGCCTTTTGCTATTTTTTATCTCTTTAATTCTGTGTTCAAAATGCTGAGCAGAACCCTTGGTCTTATGGATATCATAAGTTCTTTTCTTGTTTGCCTATAATAAATTGCTTTCCAGAAGGATCGAATTTCATGTGTATTTAAATTAAAGTACTCTACTGCCATGCTGGACATTAGTCTGATGTGTATCTAGCAACACATTGAGAACTTTGAATTTTTGGTTTTCTTTACTTTTGTCCATTTTCTCTAACTGAGCATATGGCCTTGGAAAGTTTGTGAATTTTCAGTTTAGGCGAACTATTGATTCTAAATCTTATTGCCCGTGAAAACAATTATGCAAATTATGAAAGATTTTTTGGTTTTTTCTGTGCTATAACTCCATTTATGTGCTACATTCGAAAAGGTTGTTCATCAGAATTGATACCATGACATTTTTGTTTCTCAGGACCTAATAATTTTATTAGGTATGGCAGTTTCTTTGTATGACCCTACTGATTACTCAATGGAAAAATGACTTTTGAGGTCCCTTTCTACTCTTTCGCTTCATTTGCCTACAACTTCATGTGCATATTTGGTGAAACATATAGTTGATGAATGATATATAGGTAGGACTCAGCAACATTAGTATGGTCAAGAATGTATGGTTCAGCAACATTAGTATGGTCAAGAATGTAACTACTTTTTGGTAGCTCTGTAGAGATTTTAAGACCAGATATTTCTTTACCAATAGCTGGTTTGAAGTCATTCGTTCAACGGCTAGTATTCACCATCCAAACTCAGATTCCGAGATACAATTTCCTGATTTTATGGATTGATTTCATGTCATATGGTATTTGGTACCAACGATTTGGTGATGAAACTGAAGTGGATGAGTTGATAGTTGGATTATAATGAGGTTCTTACCAACTTTTTTTTATTGCCATGCTTGTACTCTGGTCAATGTCAAAGCAATGTAAGACAGGCTGTGCTTGTGATAAGGGCTGCTTCGAAGATAAGTTGCTGGAGATTGCAGTAAACAGGAAGATTCTTCACCTTCCCGTGCTACTCTTAAACTTGAATCTTGTTTTTGACAAGAGAAGTGAGAATTGAAAGAATATGCCATTTTTTTATTCAAAATTTTGCATTAATGAATGATGAAAGCATTTCAGATTCATACAATGTCATCAGATTAAATGAAAGGGATGTATCAATTAAGTTTTCAACTTCCACTTCCTCTAAGTTCAATGCCCGGCTTAAGTAATTTAAAAGTTACCAGATCAGATGAAAGAGTTGATAGTTGGATTATAATGTTGGGTTAAGGGGAAATATATACATATGGTTTTTTTAAAAGTGCATCCAACATCAAGTGTTTTTATTTATGTGTAAAAGTAACTATGTGATTACAAAAGTGGAGTAAATATATCCATTGACTGTTTGTGTGACATGTTTGTATCTTTAAGGCTGACATGGATGATGACTCAACTAAATTTCATTCTAGTTAGTAGTACAGAATTGGAGAAAATTATTGAAAATGGCAGAAATATTTTGGAAATTATAATTCAACCATTTTCTCTCTAATTCCCCTTCTCTCTTCCAATCCCAATTTTACCCATCGGGCCGCCCATCTCTGCCCCCAGCTGCCTTTTTGTAATTTTCAAAACTATTTGAGCCTTTTTTTTTTTTGTAATTTTCTCTAGTTATCCACTGCTAGCTGTGATGAAATTTAATTGAGTCATCATTCATGTTGCTTTAAAAATACAAAAAAGTGAAACTAACGGTCAACTAAAGGTCAATGGATATTTTTTCTCCACTTTTGTAACCACATAATCATTTTTGTATTAAAAAAAACTTGGTATTGGGTGTATTTTTTAAAAAACCACATGTGTATTTTTGCACTGTAACCCTATAATATTTGTTGTTCATATATAATGTTATCATTAAGATGTTTGTGTGGTCCGCATGAATCTAGTTATACCACACTCCTATCGTGGATTGGACGAATATGAATTAGTATAAACCAATAAATATAAGGTGTCATATTTTGATAATTAAATTGAATTGAGGACAGCAAGGTAATTTAAAATTTATATTTGGGTGAATTTTGTGTATTTGTACCACATTGAAGATGATTTATAATTGGGAAAATCACACTCAGATCTCAAAAGAATAAAAAAGATATCATAAAATTCTCAGGGTAGATTCCCCATTTAAAAACTTTTTAAAGACGTCAGTGATATAGTTTTCAAGTTACCTTCTTACCCTTAATAATTGATGGTTGATGTAACATCCTTCCATAAATGTCATATAATTTATTATTTTATACCCAAAAACAATTAGGTCCAGTCAAAATAATTTATCCCACAATGAACATCATATCAAAGGGCTCCGCCCATAGTTCCAGTCCTAGTATGCAATGGAAAAAAAAATCAAAATATGTAGTGTACAAAAAGACCCTAAAGTTTGGCAATATACATTAGACTATGCTCATGTAATACAATGAGACATACAAGATTTGATTATTCAAATCAAGTCTCTCGGATGTCTTCTCCTTAGTATAACCGCCTAAATTCTCACCTGAAAAATAAATAATGACAGGGTGAGTCACAAAAACTCAATAACCACATATCCAATTTAACAAGCATACATGGAGTGATTGCAAGATAGTTAAGCAAGCCAAATATACCTAATGTAACAATAAGTCTAAGTAGTTTTTCAAACTATTTAATAGTTCAAAATTATTCAAGATGCTTGTAACTTCCTCAACCATCCTTATAACCTCTTTATTATCGCTGACAAAACCCATGGGCTATAACATAATAGATTTAATCTTTTTGACAAGATTATCCCTAGCTCACCAATGATAAGGTGTAGCCCACCCAAAGGCTACACCTGCAGAATTCATATTGGACTATGGATTCCCTTTTTTTCAAATAGATAAATGTGTCACTAGCCTAGGGCTGGCCCTTATCTTGACCAAAAGAAAAGAGTGAATACTAAGGGCCCTTAAAATGTTAAAGTCATCCACTGCGCGCTCAGTGGTAGTTATACCATGCGGTATAAAATTAATCTTCTACCATTACATTACATCCCATCTCAATTCAGTACACCTTAACATGCAATGCAATGTCACAAATTTCACCATCAATAATTTCTTCTTATCTTCAATATTTAATACTATGCATAATCTATCATAATAACAATACACACTTTAAGCCCACTTAACTAAAAAATTTACTATCAAACATACATTATTTGTGTGTATGTGTTCATATGTAAAATACATATTCATTTCATTTACAAATATGAATATACACTTGTGATCACCTGAATAAGTATACAAGATATATTGGAAAGTGGATACTTCAAATTCTTGACACAAAAACTAAGTATGAAAAAAATCAATCCCCTCTAAAAATAAAAATATAATTATATGTTAATAGCATTAACCAAAAATATCAACTAATACAATAATAAATTATTAATTTAATTATGACTGGCTCACTTTATTTTTTAGAAAAATGACCACTTATCAATTTCTCAAATCATCATTATAATCTTATTTCCTTCCCTCATAAATTATTTCTCACTAATTATGGTCAAAATATCACCATATCCTCAATTCATCCTCCAATAAATTAAAAATGAATTATAAATTCAAATATAAGAGACCTATTATCACAAACTTCAATTTTTTAACATAATACCAACTTTTATAAATATAATCCAAATTATTAAGAAAATCTTCAAATCTCCACATTATAAAAATCATATAAACTTTAATTTAAATTTGAAATCTCAATTAATAATTTTATATAGTGCAAGACTTAGAAACTAAACTGATTAGAGCAACAACAATAATTTCACAGTAATCCAAATAAATGCATTAAACCTCATTTGATCATAAGAAATATCCTATAAAACATAAATCCTAAATTCTTTTAGATAGAAAAATTAAATTTAAATTCCTACAACTGCCAACTAATGAATCTAAACCAATTAAAATTATTTATTAATCACGCTCTACAAATATACAGTTATCTATTATAAAAACTCAAAACTTTGCCAAAGTTTTGACCCTAAAATTTTCACTGATCGGTTCTATATTACCCTTATTAGAAAGAAAAAAAATACTCGAACAATTTTCATTAAGAAAGTTTATTGAAAAAAAAAACTAATTTGACTACCTAAATGATCTTAAAAAATAAGAATTTTAAAAAATTAAATAGGTTCTCTTCTCTTCTCCTCTCTATCCTTCCTGCCTCGTCTTACTCTCGTACTCTCTCTGCTCTGCAGCTCTCCCCCCCGGCCTCACACTCATACACACATATATAAAGGGAAGAGGCGGATTATTTCCCCATGCCCAGGCCATATATTTGCTCCCCATGTATATTAGGTAACGGCACATGCTGCCACCGTACAGTTTTTTTTTAATAAAATAAATTTTATTATTTTATTATTTATATATTTTTTTTCTTTCAATTATTATAGTTAGAAGTGAGTTTGCCGTTAAGTTGACAATTGTATGCACCTATTTTAATAAATTTATGCATATATTGACAAGTTATACATTAGTAAGTGTATGTGCCTGTATTGACAAGTTTATATGCCTGTGTTGACAAGTCATGCACTGATAAGTGTATTTGTCTCTTTTGATAAGTTTATATTCCTATACTAACAATCTATATACTGGCAAGTGTATGTATCTCTTTTTGACGAATCTATCTATGTTAACTAATACTACCCCGATCCTAATTATAAGATAGAGTTTGTAGTATAATTTGTACTACAAACTAGGTCTTATAATTAGAATAGGATGGAGTATCATTTTTTCCAATTTAATTTAAAATAGCTCCAATTGATAAATGTATGTGTCTATATTGAAAAATCATAGAACGACCGTCGATAAATCTATCTATGTTAACCAATGTCATTTTTCAAATATAATTTAAAACAACTCACGTTGACAAATGTATGTTATTATATTGATGAACCATAAAACAGTCACTGACAAACCCATCTATGTTTACTCATTTCATTTTTATAATACTATTTAAAATAGTTCTTTATGACAAGTGTGTGTATTTATATTGATAAGTCATAAAGTAATCATTGACAAGCCTTTATGCTTCTCTTTTCCTTTTTTTAATCAACGGGAGAATGATGCAATCTTTTTTCTTTGACTCACCAGCAATTTTTCCTCCTCTCCTTTCAGTCGAGCGACATTTCACCTTTAAAATCTATATCATTCCAGTCCTGAGAGAGCTTTTAGATAAGAGAATCTACACTGGAATTTTTCTATATTTTTTCTGGACCTCAGTGTGATTTTCCTTTTATAATTTTTGTACATTGTGGTAACACAATCTACTCCATTTGATTCTTATTATAAAACATCAACTAACAATTCTCATAAACCAATAAAAACAGTTTAAATCATTAATTTTATCATAAAATTTAAGTAATTTCCAATACTACAGCTACTAATTGTCCCAAATTTTAATATCATATTAATTATAGGTATACATGAAAAAAAAATTAATACTCTTTAAAAACATACAAATATCTTATAAAAATGATCAAATACACTTGTTACTTAGGTTTTATAAGAAAGACTAATAAAAGGATAATAATTTTGCGTATTTGTGATGTATTGAAGATGGATTTTGCGGAATGATCGAACAAAGCAAGTCTTTTGTAGTCATCGATGGTCTGTCGATAACAGCAAATGGAGAATTAAATGTGAACCATTTGCGGTCTGAAGCTGAGAGCAAAAGCCAAAATGAATGTGGATTGACGTTATTATAATAAAGTCTAATAATTTAAAGTTGAGTTGGTCTTGTGTCGAAATCGGCCTATAAGAGAAAGGTATAAAAACCAAATTAAAAAAAAAGCTGGCAAAATGAAATAGGAAAAAATTTAGAAAAATATCTTCAAAATTTTAAAACCTAAAATAAGTTAAAATGAGTTGTCAATTTGCCAATAAAGTATTTGAAATTTTGATATTGTAAACATTTTTTTTAGAATTTTTCCAATAAAACCATACCTTACCATATAAAAAAAGTAAAAAAAAAAAAAAAACAAAAGAGAAGATTAGATGAGACTGGTGTTGTTAAAAAAAAAAAGGAGAGAATTAGGGAGAAGGATCAAGAAAAAAAATACTCCTTCCAGTCCTTAGAGAATTAACTTTTTTTTTTTTAGATTAAGGGAGTTAAATAAATTATTTAATCATGTTGTAGGTTGTGTATCATACTATTACTAGATTATATATCAGTCTATAAGTTAGTTAAAATAGTTTAAGAAAATGATAAATATTAATATTTTAAAATAATTTAATTAACTTTATTAATATCTGCAAAAAGTTAACTTTGCTTTATATTTAAAATTAGGATGAGTGTTTATTAATGAGGATTTTAAAAATCGTAATTATTTTTAAGGACGATAAATTAAAATATAAAATTTTCAATAGTGAAATTAACCTTAGCTAAACTCCCTATATTTTCTCTAATATGATCTCAAGTATCCCACATTTATATTTAGGACTAGGATGAGTGTTTATTAATGAGGATTTTAAAAATTTTATTTATTTTTAAGGTCAAAAAATTAAAATATAAAATTTTCAATAGCGAAAGTGACCTTAACTAAACTCCCTATATTTTCTCTAATATGATCTCAACTATCCCACATTTAATTATCAATTTGATGATATCTCATGTATATTTTAAAAAAAACATGGGCAAGAATATCAATATTTTTATTATATTATCTATCCTGAATAATTTTATGATATTCTCTACCCTAGGTATCAGATTACCTTTAAAAGTTATTTAAATTAAAATAGCATCTAAAATCTAAAAATAATTGGCAAGGCTCTTTCTAGATTTTTATTATTTCTAAAAACTTAAAAAATCACAAAAGAATTTTATTTTTCACCTTTATCTTGGAAAATTGTGATTTACAACGGTTTTTTAGCTTCTCAATTACTACTAATCTAAAGCCCCCTAATGAATAAATTTCAATACAATAATAATGAATAAGTTCCAAAACCATAAAATTAGTACTCCCTCCTTCGGTTCTAATTATAAGACATATTTAACCGATTTTGAAAAAATTAAGGAGAGGAGTTAAATTAGTTAATTTTACTCATTTTCCTAAAATGTCCTTATATACATTTAAAATGACATAAGTAAAAGTTCATCAACAACTCTACCACATATCTCTCCAACCAATTTTCCTTTCCACATGCTTTCTAGTTGAAATAATGGTCTTGTTAGATATACATATATGTGCGTGTATATGTATACATATGGATCTATCATGCGCGCACACACACAACCATGTATCTACACAAAGATATATATATTGACACATACACACAAACACATATATATAGACACACACACACATATACATACATATATATGTTTATAGACAACACACACATATAACTATACATACATATATATGCACGCACACAAACACATATATATACACAAACACATATATATAGACACCCACATATATATATACATGTGTGTGTGTCAAAAACGTCTGACATATATAACTACACACACAAACACATATATATAAACACACACACACATATACATACATATATATGTTTATAGACATACACATGTGTGTGTTGCAACCCATATACATATATACTTACCAAAAACTAAACACACTTTAAGATAATAAAATAAGGGTATTTTAGAAAGAAATTGGTAAAAACTAAAAAGTTGTCCTATAATTAGGACCAAAACCAATCTCCAAATGTTGTCTTATAATTAGGACCGGAGGGAGTAACAAATATTCTCTCTGTCCTTAATATAAAAGTCGACATTTTTTTGGAACATATTAAAAATGTAAATAAATTATTTATTTACTATATATATTTTATATCATATAAATCAATTTATAAGATAAACAAATTGGTTTAAAAAAATAATAAATATAAATAGTTTAATATAACTTAACTAGCTTCCCTAATTAAAAAAAATATTGAATAGCTTAGTTAGGGTTAATTTTATAATTAAAAATGTATATTTTGATTTTTTTTTTCTCGTTTAAAATAATTACAATTTTTTATATGTTTTTTTTTGTCGAAACAATTTTTTATATGTTTATTAATAATAAATATTTCTTTTTGGTCCTTCCTCCGAACCTTCCCTAAAGATGTTATTATGAAAAACAAATACGAGTATTTTTCATTCATTCCCATCGTTCTTGACTCAGAAATCTCCTTCGAGTTCCATTGGGGTTGAGAGAGAAACCCAGAGAAGAGAGGGAAAACGATGCAGGCATACACGAGCGTGAGCGGCAAGGTCGATTACGACCTCGAGTCAGGGGAGGTTCTGTACCCAGGTCTCAGCCCCGCCGAGAACCAGCTTCGTTGGGGCTTCATCCGCAAGGTCTATGGCATCCTCTCTTTCCAGCTACTCCTCACCACCCTCGTCTCCTTCGTCACCGTCTTCTATGCCCCCATCAATGATCTTCTCAGGGGCAATTCCGGCCTTCTCCTCTTCGTCATCTTCCTCCCCTTTATCTGTATGTTACCTTCCCGATCTGCTTATTTCTGTTCTAATTTCCGATGGGATTGTTGCCTGTATTCCTGATTTTGTCGAGGGTTTCTCGTTTTTTCTTGTTTACTTTCGATTTCTCTCTGATCTGCCTAGAATTTCTAAATTTTCTCTCCCTTTTCATTGCATCTGACTTTTTCTATAATAAAACTTGTTCCATGTTCTCGTTTTCTTTCTGATCTGCCAAGATGTTCTGACGTGTTCGTGGGTTTGGACGAATTCTCTTTAATACAATTTATATTTTTATGCCTTTCTCTGTTTTGTATTTGTGCTTTTGTGAATGTAACATTGTTTGCGACAAATTGTCATTGCTGCTTTTTCTTGCTTTATGTTGAAATTTCCGAGCATTCTGATACGTTGAAATTTACACGGGCTTAATTCTTCTCGAGACTACTCAATTCGTGTCCCTTAATTACAATTTGACGTGTTGACTTCATTTCTTTTGACTATTCCTTTTTTTAGAGGATGCAATTTGCATTTGTATTGTTATAACATGCAAAGAATTAACAAAAAAAGGTTCGGTCACATATTCATTGGTGCCAATTACTTGAATTTAGTCAAATTCATTTCGTCGAGTTTTTGTCTTGTAATTGCTGTAATTTTACTCTTTGAATTGAGCTAATATGCTTACACATACAAATGAATCTGAATTCTCTTGCAGTCTTGTTTCCTTTACTCAAGTACCAGCAGAAACATCCTCATAACTACATCCTACTTGGGCTTTTCACCGTGTCTATAAGCTTGACTGTTGGAATATCGTGCGCAAACACCAGCGGTTTGTATCATTATCTTCAATTGTCCGATATAATGCGCCGATGACATTCTTAATCTATGTTTCCTGTTGCACACCAAACTCGTTTCTACATTATCCTCTTCCTGTTTGGGGGGTAATGAAGAAGGTTATTGTGATTAGATTAACTTTTATCTGATTACATCTCGCAGGAAAAATTGTCCTTGAAGCATTGATTTTGACCTCGGGTGTGGTTGCCTCTCTAACTGGATATACCTTCTGGGCTTCAAAGAGGGGCAAGGATTTCAGCTACCTTGGTCCTATATTGTTCGCCTGTCTCTTTACACTCTTCCTCACTAGCATGATGCAGGTTTGGTATTTTTTTAATTTTTTCACATTTCATAATAGCTATTCATTTTGAATCAGACTTTGTATGTGCTTTTTTTGAAAAAAGATTTATGCAGTTAGGTTAAAGATGTTATCCAGTTTTCTCATTGCCTCTGCACTCTGCAAATTTGCATATACAGAATTTTATTTACATTGGCTTGACATGAGACTTAATGTCTTTCTTCTTTGTAGATGTTCTTCCCTCTCGGACCAACTGCAAATGCTATTTATGGTGGAATCGGTGCCATGATTTTCAGCGGGTACATTGTCTATGATACAGACAACCTGATCAAGCGCTTTACATATGATGAGTACATTGGGGCCTCAGTCACCCTTTATCTTGACATTCTGAACCTCTTCCTTACCATCATGAGGATGCTGAGGGAGGGAAACAATTAGAAATTTGTCGTACTGTAAAAACGGGTTTTGATTAAAATAAATGAAATACTGCCTTATTGGTTGGACATGTGTATTAAGTATTCATGGGGAAAGCATAGTGGTTATACTCTATTCCATCTTTAGTATCCTCTTGCTGTTGACTGTGCTGTAATATCTGGTTAAATTTCGAGTTTCCAGTTGCCTGGATTTAACTGTGTCATATTTCCTATGTGAATTTAGTCATTTTACCTCTTCTTTTTCCTGGTCGCCATACCTTGCTGGTTGAATTATCTGAGTAATTTGTGGTGCATAGAACACCATTTTAGCTCAAATGTTTTATGGCATGCATAACTATACCATGCAAGGCATTTTGTCAAGGTTGTGAATTCTGCAATTGTATGGGTAGTGCATCACTTTTTTTTTATCCTTTCGTCGTCACCAATAACTCTGAATATTGCATGATCCGCGATTTTCTGCTTGAGATTGAGTCAATGACACCTAAGAATTCTCAGGCAGAACTGGAACCAAATGTTACTACTTGAAGGTAAAGGGCTAAAATCTGGGCGAGTTTGTTATTTCAAATAATAAAATGTTGAGTAGGATATATACAAGATAATCTCGTGAATGAAGGATTCCTTCATTTAAAAGAAATATATATATATATATCAATGTATTTTTATCTTTTATTTTGTTTTAAATATTTATTTCTGGTTTGTGTCCGAGTCTTAAATTTTTCTTAAAAATTTATTGTTGTTGTTTAATTTCACTTGGCATCATTTTGAACATTCAATTATTACCCAATTCATATTTTTTACTTATTCACAAGTTAGATGGAAATTTCTGATTATTCAGGCATCGGTTTATGTCAGTTTGGTGTGGCTTGTTAATGATAATTTGGTGATAATATTTCTTGCCAGTCTGAAATTTCAGACGGGCATTTGGTCTAGTGGTATGATTCTCGCTTTGGGTGCGAGAGGTCCCGAGTTCGATTCTCGGAATGCCCCACTGGTTCTTTTTGCCATAAAATGGATAGCTTATTACTGGAAATGGAAATAAACAAATGCCTTTACATGAACAAGCCTCAATTTTGAGTTCCATTGAAAAACAGATACCAGATTTGGCAGACCACGCATTCCATAATCAAGTCGACGCCAGAAAATGTAAAACAACAAACGATTCAATTTTTTTTCCTTACATACATGACATAAGAACGAAAAGAAAATCTCCAAATAGAAAATACAAAGTCCAGAAGCATTGGATTGATGTGAAAATGAAGCTCAGTATGTGATTCTTGGAGCCTCTGAAACTCCAACGTGGATAACAGCCGTGCATAACATTTGGGTCGCTGTTACAATTATTGTGATTATTTCTAAGGTTCGCTGCCAAACCAAACAGAATGAAACAATGGTCAGACTGGTCAATGGTTATTACAGATAAATACCTTTTCCTTAGGACAGAATTGAAGCAACCCAACAACTTACCAGATTTGAGTCTGTCCAACCAAGCTCAATCTCCTTACAGGCAAATCTGTACCAGATTAAAAACCATATGACTTCATAAATAATCCTCCAAATTGAACATGAAAAAGAAACATGACAAGACTCACCCCATGGCTAGTACAGTGAGTGCCCAAGTTGTGAACGAAGATACAGCTGCTGCGTTTAAATTTGGGGCATTCCATTGAGAAAGGTTGTGTAATCCAGTAAGTGACGTGATGATTCCCACAACCCCAGCTATTAGACTGATTATTATGAAGAACCCTGTTGCCATATTCCCTATCGGAAAATATATTGGGAATATCCGAGCTGGAATCGGCAACCTAGATGCTGCAAAATCCATATTCGCATTACACTCCAAAACATGACACGTCTACCACATGTTACAGCAAAAGAGAACAGGAAGAAATAAATGCCCTTTACCTGCTTCACGAGAATGTTCAATCCCATGATTCACTGCCCATGAAGCAATTATAGTAACAAGCACATACAGAAGTAAATTTAGTACTAAGAGGACGCTGGCTACGGATTTGGATCCTGCTGAAGCCATGGTATTAGAAGCTCAAAAAACTGATGACCCTGCCCGAGCTGTGATGTATCCATATATAAGCAAAGTCATCACGTTCTTGGTATTTACCAGGAAATATAATATACAAAGGTAGGCCAGCTGCGAGGTTCTTTGTTGCTGTCACCATTGAAATGATTTTCTTCCATAGAAAGAAACGACTTATATTCCTTTCCATGCATATCTATATCTAGCCTTCCTCAAGAAGGAGGGAAGGAATCTTTTTAACATCCTGGTTTATCTTCTTTTATTCTATGATAATAATAATAATCAGGCCACCGCTTTTTCTGGAATCGTTCCACCATCGGTTGCAGATCAAACAAAAAGAAACACGACTCTGCGTATACAGCATTTGATTAAAACTTGATAGAAAAAGAGAAGCACCACGACATCAGTAATAATCACAGCAGAATGAAAAGGGCACATAACATGGCTGCTTATTGATGTCGTCTTAGACTTGAATACAAGCATCAACGAAAATTTAACTAGAAACTAGTACAGCCAAGGATATTTCTGATCTATAACAGATATCTCGTCTGATGACAAACTCATAAACTAGAATTTTAGCCCCTCAATTCTTAACTTTTGTCTAGACAAGATCTTTTCTTTAGAGTCTGAACTGTCTAAAGATGAAAGTTGGAAAAGCTTTCCAGCAGCCACCCGAAATAATACCAAGTGGCTCTCTCAACCCCAGAATATCACCAGTCAAACAAACTAGACCTTTAATGCCAACTTCTGAGCTGCAAGAGCTTCAGCCTCCAGTGTCGGTTCCCACAATATTGTAGTTTCTGCCAGTAATGAGGTCACAACATATGGGTCCATGTTTGAAGCTGGACGCCGATCTTCTAAGTAACCTACAACCAAAAAGATGGACAAGTTAAAGTAACAAAGCATGTAGATCACTGAATAGGGGACCACAGTGACATGGCAAGACAGTGTCAGTCCAAAATATCTCTGAGCTAGCTAGTCTAGAAGAGAAATCCTGTGAATAGTTATTAAAGCTTCAAATTGAACTTAGTCTATGCTTATTTTCTGAGTTCTTGATTTCATAAAAAGTAACGAGTCTTTCTGTTTCTTCCTATTGTTCAAGAAGACTTAAGCATAACTACCACAAAGCTTAGTTGAAAATGTTACCTTTTGCTTTCTTCTCTGTCTCTCTACCCACACGTATAGAGCAGCCACGGTTAGCCACTCCCTGCAAATATTATTTTGTGAGAAATTTCAAAAGAAATTTGAACTGTTTCTTCTTTATTACTTTAGTCTTTGCACCAGTAAAGGTATTGGTAGTGTCAAGCATACCCAAGAAAATGCGTCAATGCTGGCTGTCTCGTGCTTTCCTGTTAACCTTCTCTCGTTCCCTTCTCCATATGCTCTTATGTGTTCCCGGTGGCGAAGCGAGAGGTTTAAAATTGCCTTCTTTATTACTTCATAGCCTCCATCTTCCCTCATGCTCTTGGTACTACGAAGTCAATGACAATTTAACACCCCAGTAATTTATGAAGTTACTAAGACGTGATATATATTGTGAATGTGATTAGTTTCAAAGTCCAGAAACCTGTAATTTGTGTGGCATCCAGCGCCATTCCAGTCACCCTATCACCAAGAAAGAGAAACACTTTAGCATAACTATCAGTGAAGGAATCTGACTTTCATCTGTGCATTACAGTACCTCAATTGGTTTTGGATCAAGTGAGAGAACAACACCAGCTTGTTCAGTAATTCTCTGTCAGAAAAGAAAAAATGCAACATACTCAATAGAAATAAACAAAAAGTTAAGGAAGTGACAATAAAAAGTTCTTTTTTGAAGGGTCCAGAGGTACTTATATGTGTAGCTAGAATTAGGTAGAATATTTACCTCAAGGATGTACCTTGAACACCAGATATGATCACCTGCTTCAATACCTACACTAGGACCAACTTGATACTCCCACTGCAATATTAATGAAAAAAGCAATAGTGAGAAAACCTAAGTTCTTAGACTCGTCATCCTTAAAAAAATGGAATGGCGAGAAGAGAACCTGCCCAGGCATAACTTCACCATTGGTTCCACTGATGTTAATTCCAGCATATAGGCAAGCCTTGTAGTGAGCATCTGATATATCACGGCCAAAAGACTTGTCTGCCCCAGCACCACAGTAATAAGGACCCTAATAAATGAAAATATACTTAAATTAAATTCATCTCATGATATCACTAATTCTTGTAACATATGAATGAAAATTGACAGGTGAATACAATGATGGACATTACCTGAGGACCAGGATAAGCTCCAACTGGCCAACCCAAAGGCCATTTCACATTTGTTTGGAGTAAGGTGTACTCTTGTTCTATTCCGTACCTTGGAACAAACAACGTAGTAATAAGCCAATATAGTTCAGTTGTCATAGATTCTGGTTGGTGATCAAAGAAGGAGGATACTTCTTGTGTCTAAATATCAGCAATCACCACCAAACAAGAAATACTAAACATATCAGGATATTTGTTGGCAATATCAATCTTTATGATCATACTACAATGGTGATTTTTCTGAGAAATTGCCTCTATATTTGTGCATGCTAGAGTGAAAAACCAAGTAGCACAGTTGTTTAGCTTAAAAATTATATAGAAACTCTTACTAGATGGTTTTTTCCTGTGAATATCAAATGGAAATTAAAAATATTTAGGAGAATGCATACCATGGAACTTCGGCTACTACTTTTGGGTTACCAAAGATTTCAGCAGCTCTGCGTCGTTTGTTTGTTGGGATAGGCTCTCCAGCTGGTGTATAAGAATCACAAATCACCTTTACAAAAGCAATGCATTATAAAATAGCCTCATGATATCTGCATCTTGATTTCAATCAAAATATCATCAGATCCAATTTAAAAATTATAGCTCCTACCAAAATGTTGTTTCCACCACGGAAGGGATCTTTAAAAATTGCTTCAGGGCTGAAACAAAAAAGGATATTTAAAATCAACCGGTAATAAATATAAACATAAATTGTAAATAAAAAAACAAGTTCAAGCTACCAAACTTCTTACTATAGGATTACTTCACTGTCTTCACCCGGTGCCTGTCCAGTGCTAGATCCATCATAGTTCCACTTAGGAAGCTCAGAGGGATGTTCAACAGGTTTTGGTATTGTCTGAAATTGTCAAAAAGAACACTCATAAACCATCAAATAACATCTTCTACAAGCCTATTTACAGTTCAGAAATAACATACCCTTGATTTGCTGCGCACATCAATTCCTGTCCCTCCAACCCTGTTTGAAAATAATGTCCATAGTTGTGCTCATTAAGGACAAAGATAAAAAATATCATATCATAATTGAACCCTGTGAAAAAGGTTTTATGACCAATACAACTATCTTTTATATTATAAATCCAGGCACGTGCATGAGAGAGCAGGAGTGAGAGAGAGAAAGAGAAAGAGAAGAGAGAGTGGTATAAATACCAAATGTACTCAGCAATTATCTTATCAGTGTATGGAGTGATGTCCATATTAAGTAGCTTCTCTATCCTATTAACAACGCCACTTTCAGACTTGACCACCAGAGCTCTGAACTTAGCGGAGTTGGCTCGTGCACCTTTCTTGTCATGTCTCAACAGTAAAGAACCCCACACGTTTGATGTAATGGGACTTGCTTTGTGAGAGCTTTTTGTGATCTTCATCTGCCATTGTGTAGACGGTGCCAGAATCTGTGCCATGTTTGCTTCTCACTGAACATGATCCCCTCAAAATGAAGTCAATTTTGATGACACAATAGACAATGCCGGAATCAGAATCAAGCACATAAATAATGCAAGATGATGGTCTAAACTCTAAAAGTATCGTTATGATCTAGAACTTGAACGTTCATCATACTAAAGAGCACACATTCTCTTCAACTTGAAAAAACCCTTTTCAACTGAAGACACGGAAATGATTTATGCCATTGGCCAGATTCAAGAAGGTAGAGAACAAAACCCAGAACCAAGAGAGAAAAACTCTTAAACGAATCGTCACAAGAGAAGGAGCTTTAAATATAAAATGGCAAAAGGAAATCACCTAAGAAGAACCAAGGACTGTGTGCGAGTGTGTCAGAGGCAGAGAGGTTGGGGAAGGCTAAAAACAAGAAGAAAGAGAGGGGTGTGAAATAGAATGATCTCTTGGTTTTTCCAAAACAGATGGGGATGCACTATGAGTTGGGCGAAAATAGTTTTCGCTGCTTTAATAGCTGCCAAGAGAACCTGGGTTCATAACATCTGTTTTTTTTTTTAAAAAAAAAAATCTCCAAAGATATATAGATAAGATTCTTTTAACATCTTTTTCTATAACCTCGTTCATGTTATGAACATGACTTGCTCTATCTGTCATTTTCTGCTGATCCAAAATGCTGAATATTTGAGGAGGAGATTATTGCTGAATATTGGTGGCTCACATTTACTTTAGGAATCATGCATTAAGAATTCTTCACAGCTTTGAATAGCACAGTTCATTGGATCCAGCAAGGTGTACAATTCTTAAGCCAGTGATCTTAGATTGGAGCATAAGAAAATCATTGCAAAAGGTGTGGTTGAGTCAAGCAAAAAATAAGAAAAGGAAAAATTTAGTTTAAAGGCTGAGTAGTTGAGTTATCAAAGTGAATCATTTGTCATTAAAATAAGAGAGAAATATAATAAAATACTATTTAAATTTCAAAATCTAAAATCAGTCTTATAACCCACAAAAGTATAAATATTCACTATAAAAATATAACAATTAATAATTTATTTAAATAATAAATAATTAATTTAAGATTTTGAAGTTGAAATGATATTTCTTATCTTTTCCCCTTACATCAATACCATCAAATTCGGATATTCATGACAAAAGAATAGGCATATATTCATTTACCCTAACTCATAAATACATTGACTTTCAATTAATTAATTAATTACGTTAAATAGTCATGGGAATGTTAATAGATAATGTTGGAATTTTCATATTTATATAGTATGTGTTAGGCTTGTGTTTATATTAAAATAACATGAGCTATTTAATAGGAATCCTTGTTGCAATTATATGCTTATAATCACTTTTTTTAATCATTGAACGCGGGACATCTTCATATTTTAATAAAGAATTCTTTTTATACATGATGGAACTAGAGAGAGGGTGATTTTTAGTTTACATTTTCTTGTTTATTTAACATTTTAAAAAAAAGTGAAAACCATAAGAATGAAATAAAACTAAATATCCCTCAAGTTTGGATTTGGAGAGTAGATATTGAAGGAAGACGAGGTGATGAGTCGACCAGGTAGCTTCATATAAAATACATCCACATAACACGTCCTTTTCAAAGATTTGAGGAGGGATGGTGACGTGATATCTGGGCCATCCCACGTCTTGCCACCTCATCCTTATTCCTTTTTTGTTTTATAGGGATTGTAAATATATATTGTGTGGGCTAATATAAAAATAAGTCCAGTAGGGAGTATATTTTAAGGAAAATCTAAAAAAAAATACTATTTAAACTTCATAATTCTTAATGGGTGATTTTTTCACTAAATCGGGTTTTCAGTTATATTATTATTGTCATTAATCTTGTTACTCTTTGTGGGCAACATAATTTTAAAGTGTAAGTATTACTTTTCTGTCATTTTCTATATATTTTATTGCGTTGTAGATTATTATTTTAAGGTAGATTTTTTTTGTGACACTTGTGAATAGGTGTGGGGTGGTCATGAAGCCCAATATTCCTACCCAAATATGGAGAAAAATCGCCCTACCCAACCCAAAAAAAAGCAGTCGAAAAAAATTAGACATAATAGGGTTGGCTATTTTTACGAGCAAGGCCGGATATCAAGTAGGGTATGTCTTTTTATGGCTCTTCTTGGTAAGTATATATTATTTTTGCTTTTTATTTTTTTTCTAGATGCTTCATCATTTGATCAACTTTGGAGACATTGATGGAAACCACTTTAGACTTCACATCTTTAATTACAATCATTTGCTTGCCTTATTTATAATGGATTATGGATGTTGTTTCATTATTATTATTATTATTATTGCTTGAAGATGTTGTTTAATTCTTGAAGTTTAGAGATTTGTTAAGACATATGGTAGTTTTTAAATTTCAAGACTTAAGTTGTAAACTTATTTTGAAATATTTCAAAATGCGGAGTCATTGAATGTATTTGAAGTTTATATTTCTAAGGGCAAAGTTAAGATATAAGGTAACTGCAAAATGTTTATAAAATTAAAATGAAATTATTTTTTCCACATGTGAACAATGTAAGGCATTACCACTTGGACAAAGGAAGCTTGCTCTACCCAGCCCGAAATGGTTAGAGTTTTTATTGGGCAAGTTGGGCATCAGGCTGCAAAATGCAGTACATTCATCCTTTGAGGAGGGGATTTCGCCCTATCCAGCCTTACCCTACCCTGCCTATACTCACCCCAAGTTGTAAATGATTCAGAACAAATTTTAAGAGTTTGAGCTTATTTGTATATTTTGTAAGTGAATTTATAAAAACATTATTTATAAAATGTTATACTAAAGCAGTAAAACTTTTAATCTAATGATGATGAAGAGAAGATGAGGCAAAGGAGAGGCAATAGATGTGAAGGGCAAATACTAATAATTCGTACTAGTAGATCTTATTGTTGTTTGCCACGTACTGTACTTGTTTTATTGCATGAAAGCAATAAAATATATTCTCTAATATAATATATTTATATTTAAAAAATTAATTAATATGACATATATTTTTTAAAATATTTTAATCATTTTTTTAAAATTTCTCATTGATTATTGTTTTTTCCCTGAATTCATTGATTATTATTGAAGGAGTATTAATTTAAGTAAATTGGGAAATGATTGACAAATATATAAACTTTGTCTTATATTAAGAAATAATTGACAAATATAAAAAATTTACCTTATATTTATAATTAAAACCAGCTCTATAAATGTTTTATATAAAAATATCGGAAGGAGTATTATTTTACTTCTACAACATATTCAACTTGAACCAAGTTGTTTTATTTTTCTAATTTACCCTTAATGCTTCATTAACAATAATCATGGAAAAGAGAGATTAAAAAGATTAATGAAGAATACTATGGTGCATTAAAAGATACATGTCATATTAATTAAGTTAACTAATTTATTGAATCTAGTTAAATTAGATAAATATTTTTTATATTGAGAATAGGGAAAAATATTATTCTAAAGCTACAACATCTTCAACTAGAACCAATTTGCCAACTAGCTTTATAATTTTGGTGATCAATTGAGAATCATCATCAATTACATCACACTTGGATTGCTGCGAGTGAAACCCCCCGCAAGTTGGTTTCTTCTGACACGCCTGATCAACCATGTGCTTTTTCAATTGGAGAATCACTCATTATTCCCTTTTTCAATTTCTATAGCTACTAATTAACCCATTCATTTTTTTTAATATAATTAGAGACAACATTTACTAATGATATGGAGTTATAAACGGAGTTAAATATTTGATCTCTCACTTACCTTACCTAAGAGCTTTTATGTCCCAATACAATAAAACCGATGACCAATTTCACTAGGTTTGGGTTCTTTCTAAATCTTGTATCTCTCTTTTTTCTAAAAATCTCATCTCTACCACCATCAGATTAAAAAAAATCAAGTAGTTCATATTTTATATTTTATAAAACTGTTATTTTAAATAAAGATAAATAAATTTATCATGTTCAAATATGACATACACAATTCACAGCTGCAGTATCATCTTCCAATTTTACTCTATTGTAAATAGTCTAAAAAGGTCAAGTGGGGTTTTGCCACATACACCAAATCTTGATGCAAATCAACACATGCCAATTTTCAGTTGCTAAATATCCACATCTAATTGATCTTCTCAATTGCCTAAAAATTAGTCAGAATGTGCAGCAGCAAACACGCTTCACTTGACACACAATTCCTTGAGTTGCATGATGTAGCATTTTGTAGAGAGAAGCAAATATTCTCAGAATCTCTTTTCTTTTTTTTTTTCCCTCAGTATCTAATCTGTACCCTTAGATGAAATAATGGACGGTTCAAATATGATATTTTCTAAAACTATGATGATAGTATTTTATAAATTAATTTTTTATTAATTTTGTTTGTATTACATTTATGAATTGTGTAGATCATGATTTAACAGTTTAAGTTTATTTATTCATGTTTAAAATAATATTTTTATAAAATATTAAATCTAAATCATCTATTTTTTTAAATTTGAGGGTGAAGATCAGATACTGAGAAGAAAAAAAAAAAAGATTATGAGAGAATTCAAACCCCTCTACTGAGCATTGGGCATGTGTGGTGGAAACAGATAAACAAATGGCATATAGAGAAGGAATCGGAATAAAGTGGGTAGTAGACAGTGGTAAATGATTGAAACCAAACCATAATCATGGTAAGCTCATGCTTTTGATATTCAGCCATGTTTGTTCCCTCTTCAAAATCTTAATTATATGATCATGTTTTGTGATTCCTTTCAGACATCCGACACTCATAATTTGTGATGATTTGACATATTCCCACACATAAAAGGGTTTGCAATTATGCATTCTTAAATTTAGGATATATAATGGGGTACTATTTGACAATGGTGGGTAACACTCCCCAATCACGATCGTTTTCCAGATTGTGAGGGAAGGTTTTTGAACTTCCAATCTTATATTGTTTGACTATGACATCTTCGCCTCACTTGAATATTTTAAACAAGAGCCATGCTAAAAAGCAAGCAACTTTCAAGAGTAAGAATAATGATAATTAACAAGTTGTTAATTAAATTATTATCTTTCCTTTAAATTTTATATTAAGGGGTTTAAATTATAACTAAATGAAACTTTAAGATCAAACAAATTTGTTGAAAAAATCAATCTTTTTGGGTTTGAAGATATGAAATCCACATTTAAGAATCACCATCGTAATTTTTTAAACAAATTCTGTAGTTCTATAATTTTATTCAATCTCAATTCAAAACATTTGACAGAAAAAAATAAGATCTCGGTGCATAACATCATGGGATAAAGTAGTAAAGCTGGGGAAACGGTTCAGAGTGGGCGATGACTGATGAGAAGATTCATTGATTCAATTCGAAAAGAAACTAGAATGGGACCCATTGAACAGAAGATCCGAAATGAGAATATGCCACGTGTAAGAGGGGCTCACACATCCATACCGTACTATGCTATTCATCAGGAGGGAGTTGGCACTTAGCCCGTATAAAGAGCCACGAAGGCAGCGAGTCAGGCTGACGAAGAGACATCTTTTTTTTCTCTTTTGATATTTTCGAAGAAGAAAGAGAAATCCGCAATTGGAAAACATAGCAGCAAGAAGAAAAGTAGAAAACATAAACAAAAGCCGGTTCTTCTCTTTTCGTTTCTTTTTTTTTTTCTTTTTACTCTCTTCTTTGTTACTTTCTGTGTTTCAAGAAAACGGTCGTCACTCATCAGGAACACCCCCCATCTCTCTTTTTACCTTCTTGAGCTGCTTCGATTTTTCTAATTTTTCTGGCCAATATATATGATTTATTTGTTTTGAAGATATATATTGTCTTGAAGAGCTGAAAGGCATCATCTTGACCATTTGAATCTATGGAACAACTTGTGAACTTCATCATCCGGCCGCCAAGGTATCAAATCTTCACCGTCTATTACCCATGATATATATGTTGCCAAGATATGTTAATTTTCAAAATCCCAGATGGGTTCTTGCATTTGCCTGGTATTGTTGAGTTGCAATATGATGGAATTCGAACATTTGATTGAGTCCTTGCAAAGCCTCAACTTGGGTGACCGCAATTGAATTGTGGGGAATTGGCCTGTCTGTGAATCAACCAACCCCTCATTTGGGAAGGAAATCACTACAACTGACCAAGTAGATTCAGCATCTACGTGTCTTATGCTTTTTCGTCAAGAACCTGGAATGATTTTAATACTTTGGATGGTGTGTTGTCGCATCTTTTTAACTTGGTTTAAGCTCCCTGAGGGTTCGCTATTCCAGATCAATTTTTAGGTTTATCTGAAGGTTTCTCTTGGTTTTCTGCTGTTAGTTTTCAAATGGACCATTTGATAGCCCCTGCTTTATTCCTTTTCTGAAAGTTAACAGTTCTCCCCTGGACCAAAAGATATCTCACCTAAGCTGTGCCATCTAAAGTTCATGTTGGTTTTTACCCCTTTCTTGGATCCTCCTATAAATATTGCTTATGTGATGCATCTTGCCACTCACATGGTAGCACAGGTCAAGCAGTGCACTGCTAGGCAGATGTAGCTATATTGCGCTGCATATAACTGAAATTCAGTGGCTGGTTATTCTAATCATATGAGTTCTTATTGTTTTGTGTTCCAAAAGTGGGATCTATCAAATAATGTCTTGTAAGAAACAGCGGCTGAATCTTGATTACCCCATTTTCTTAAAGAAAAAATTACTCTTTCGACAATTCTAGGTCTACAGTCGGGTGCTAGGATAAAATGTTAAAATATACTGTATCTTTCATTCAAGTGGTACAATTTCAGGTAGATGAAAAAATAGTTTCCTGGAAAATGAAAGGAAAAGAAAAGGGAGTTATTGCATCACGTACATTGAGCAAAGGGGTAGCTTTTCAAGACAATCAGGAAAGGAAAATACTTCTGCCTCTGAGGAAATCATAAGATTCTAAGTTCCAAGTTAGGCTTTGATTAGAAATTATGCATATTGTGGACTTGTCTGCCTATCACACAATGATGATATCTGCTCTTGGTTTTCTCTCTGCAACTTTGGTGAAATATGGCTTGGCTTCTGTTGCCAACATGCCTTACCAATCTCTCTTAGGCATATGATCTCTTTAAAAATGACTTCATTTTAAATTATTACGATGTTATGAGTGTATAATTTATTGGAATGCAGAGCGGAATATGAGCCAAAAAGTGATTTATTGGAACAAGAGTTCATGCTGAGAGGAAAATGGTATCAACGGAAGGATGTGGAGGTAAGCTTCAAAATATTCAATCCCGTGTGGTGGTATAATTTTAGGTTTGGATCTTTGTTTAAATGCATTAAAAGGTTGTAGTTGCAAACACCACCACCCCCCCCCCCCCCCCCCCAACAAAAAAAAAAAGGAGAAATGTGTATCTATGTATAAATATAAGTGATAATAACTAGCGCAATTATTGGCATAATGGAGATTCATTAGTCTGGTCATAGTTGACTTCATAGTGGATTTGTTGTTGACATTCACCCTGGGCATGTCTAGGATACTAATATGCTAAATTCAATGTTCTGCAGATAAAAAATAGCCGGGGTGATATTCTTCAATGCAGTCATTACATGCCCATTGTCAGTCCTGAAGAAAAGCCTCTGCCATGCGTAATATATTGTCATGGGAACAGGTGACCATTTTAGATTTAGCATGCAAGTTAATGCCCAATAAACTTCCATTTAATCTTTACAGTAATATTCTGGACATTTCTGACTCTACTGCTTTGAAGATTCTGATCATTCCGATTCACTACAAGAGTATATTATCACTGTGTCTATCATATCAGCAGTGATTTGAACAAGGATACGGCCTTTTTTTGACCAAATGATATGGCATTATGAAAGAAGTGAGCTTAGTGATTTCTCCTTGAACTTCAATCAATTTCAAAATCTGTTAATATTTACTGGGTTGTAACCCAGAAAAACTGTATTGTCAATGTTATCATGCTAATTTTAAAAATGAAGAAGTTATAAATGGGGTACTCAAGTGTACTTCAGCATAATCTACCAATTTCTTTTGTTTCAAATGTTTGGTGCTAAACCAAAACTTATAATTTTCATTTCGTGTCATGAAAATTATGGATTAACAATTCTGATTTCTAAAATGCAGCTTTTAGCTGGTGGATGTTCTGTATTTCATAGTCTTAGTTTGATAGGTTTGTGTTGACTGGGTGCTATATCTGTGACAGTGGATGCAGGGCTGATGGAAGTGAAGCTGCTATAATTCTGCTTCCTTCAAATATTACAGTTTTTACTCTGGATTTCTCAGGATCGGGACTTTCTGGAGGGGAGCATGTTACTCTTGGCTGGAATGAAGTGAGTCGTATAGCTATTTCAATATCACATTTGGCTATTAATTGAGATACATGACTAAATTAGGAGATCAATAGATAGATGGGCATATAATGCTTGAGTATAAAATGACATTTTTTTTTCTATCTATTGTATCCTCTTGAAGATAACTGGTATATTATATAGATATCCGAAGTTCTTTTTTTTTTGTGACATTTATGATCAAACCTCTTGATATAACCAAAAGAAGTTTGAGCTCTGAGTGCAGGCTAATCCATAAGAAAAAATATTTATTTCAATACAATTATCCTCCATTAAAAGTTTGAGATTTGTCATTTACCTGAGCCTGCTGAGTTATTCTTAGTCTGTCTTATTATATTGTTTCCATCCCAACAGAATCTAAACTACTCTCTACTGTGACTTTGCTTGGGGATCTTCTCTAGTTCTTGCTTTGCTCCCATTCTTCAAGATATTTACCTAACATTCTTGACTGTTTTCAGAAAGATGATCTGAAGGCTGTGGTTGATTATCTACGGGCTGATGGAAGTGTCTCTTTGATTGGCTTATGGGGCCGTTCCATGGGTGCTGTCACTAGGTTTTCTTCTCTCATTTACTTGAGCTTGCATTTTGAACAAGGTTAAAGAAGAGCTTATTGGTCTTACATGAGGCTCTAGCTGAAAGGATTGTAGTCATAGGCTCCCTTGTGGTCCTCATAGAATGAGAGCTAGAGTGACTTGAGAATAAGATATATGCTGGGACTTCATTGAAGTTTTGATAATGATCATATGGAATGATTACAGAGGAAATATGGTCTCGGGTGGTGGCTGAAATTGCTTGAAAGGAGTTATATTTACCGATGATGCTCATGAAAGTTAATAACCATCTTAAACAGCAATCCTTTACCTAGAGATGAAGTATTTGGGACTTAAAAGATCTTCTCTTCATTTACATATTTTGAGAGTTTCAGGCCTTAGTTGATCAAGCCTGTTTCTCTTGTTGGAAGTTTGCTAGTACTGCCCTTTAATCTTATATTCAGCAACTCAAAAGTTACAATTCATTGTTGTCTAGAACTTCAAATTTTCTGTTTTGGCTAAATTATTTTTCTTTACCATTAATAATAATGTTATTCGTTGAAGCCTTATGTATGGAGCTGAGGATCCTTCAATTGCTGGGATGGTCTTAGACAGTCCCTTCTCTGATTTGGTTGATTTGATGATGGAACTGGTTGATACATACAAAGTCCGTCTGCCAAAGTTCACTGTGGGTATATTTGTTCTTTTCACATGGCGTGAAACTCCATTATCTAAAATTCTGATTACGGGCATTTGTGAATTTAGTTCATTAATAGAGAATAAAATAATGAAGGATCACAAAAGCTGGGATCAAAGAAAAAAGAGCAAATGAATCCATTTGCATGATAGATCTAGGAACTCTTTTAACCAAAAATGTTGCTATCTGTTTCTTGATTGGTAGATATTAGAACTTAGTGTAGAAAGCTCCATAACACAGCAGCAATCCTTGAAACTTTTTTGAGGAGAGGTTATCCTTCCACTCTAAACTAACTTATGGCACAATGTAGCATTTGTTACAAAAAATAATCGTAAATTCTGCTTCTGGATTGCACGTATATGTTTACTGTATTTGACTGCGTTTAATACTTTGCATTGATTAGGTTTGTTTGTGTCAGGAGATTAGATTTTCATTGCCATGAAGACTCATTTTTTTAATAGTAATTTGTTTTTATAACAAAATGTATTTGCTTAAAGTTAGATTGGGCCTATAAATTCCTGGGGGGAACTTGATTTTAAGCTCTATTTCTCTCACTGCAGGTGAAATTTGCAATCCAATACATGAGAAAAGCAATCCAGAAGAAGGCAAAATTTGACATAACGGACTTGAACACCATTAAGGTGGTCCTTTCAAAATTTGTTCTGGTCTATTTTTTATCCCTGGGAAATATCCAATACTCTTCCTTTTTATCATTATTCTCTCTTTTGGTATTTTCTTTGTTTATCTAGAAAATTTATTCTCTATTGTAGGTGGCAAAGTGTTGTTTTGTTCCTGCTCTACTAGGGCATGCCATTGATGATGATTTTATACGTCCTCATCATTCAGATCGTATATTTGAGGCTTACATGGTATGTGCGTCTATAGGAAACTTTTAGCTTATCATTGAAAAGTGATTAACTTGACCGAACTTATTAGTCACTTAGGTCAAGTTTTCATGTCATATAGGAAGCCTTTACTTTACTTTAGTCTATGAGTGTATGCTTGAGCCTACAAGGTGCTTAGAATGTCTTGATATCTTCTAAATTTGCTAAGGTTCTTAGAGCTGATGTTTTTTTTTTGTCTCCTGGCTTCTGAAATTTTTTAGATACCACTTGATGCAATCTCTGTTTCCTCCTCTTACATATTTTTTTTAATTCAAATACTCTACCTTTTGGTTTTTTAACTTGGTCGTCTATACTTTGTAGGGAGACAAAAATATAATTAAATTTGAGGGAGATCACAACTCTCCACGTCCTCAGTTTTACTTTGACTCAATAAACATCTTTTTTCACAATGTTTTGCAACCTCCAGAGGATGAGGTTGGGGGATCATTTTTTGACCCAGTAAATGATTACTTTGGTAAGGTAAGGATCTGTTTTGGTTAAATTATGAAGTTCCTTCCTGATACATCTTGCCATTGTTGACTGGCTGTTATAATATTCAGGGGGGTTGGAGATCTTTGAATGAAGTAGGGTATGATGAGTCCTCATCATCAGAACACAAAGGCATGACTGGGATCTCTGGACTATTTTTACTTCTCTGTTTCAACTGGGATCTGTATTTTGTAATGCCTATTCTATTTCTCAATTATTTCTTTGTTAGTTGCAGAACCTTCAGCAAGCAGTACAGCAGATGCCATTAAGCAAGTCCGTTCAAGAAGACCAATGAGCAGGATGGAGGTTTGTATTTGTTCCATTCTTAATAGAATAATTTATGGTGGCTTCTAAAGAAAGTACTATTGTAGTGGGTATGTATTTGTAAATGATAAACTTAAAAGAAGTGAGGGAAACTGGAAAGTGGAAATCAAATGCCAAAAGAAAAGTACGTGTGTTTCGACTCTCAGCTGAGCAAAGCTTGAACACCATCCAAGCCACCACAAGAAAGCTGATAAGATAATGCCATTTCAAAACAATTACAATGGAAGAAAAAAGATTAACTTTGAAAGGCCTGGTATTTCTCTTCAATCTTACTCCTCAGCTTGCACTAAAAACCTTCTCTTCCTTTTTTTTTCCCTGAAACCCTAAAAAATATTTAGCAGAAAACGCTCCAAGCTTTTTTATTCAATCCAACAGTCCTAAAATTGCAAAAAAGTCTATAACTAGGAGGTTGGTGAAGGAATGAACGGCCTCTTCCTTTTTTTTTTTTTGGGGGGGGGGGGGTGGCGGCTGGAGAAAAAAAATTATGGTTAAAGGGACTCCTTAGCAAAGACCAAGTACCAACAATGTCCCCTAAAGATGTTATGTGGCTGCTTGAACGATCATAACTTTATTTTTTTTTTAAATTCTATTGGCATGATTTTTTAATTTCTATTGCTTTGTTTTAAGATATATTGCATGGCTTCCTGCAGGTTCCATCTGATATTTCTTCAAAAGATGAACATTGTGAACGTGAGGTACCTTCTTTTACCCCTTTTTTTGGGGTCACATTCTCTGACCTCAGTAGTGTGACACAAATATATTAGCCAGAAAATAATTTCCCTTCTCTGTCTCTGTACAACTCGTGTGTGGGCACATTTATGTGATGTGCATGAAATTCCCTCCTTTTTGACATAACATGACTTTGCCATAACTATTTGTGCACTGCAGGGTGATAAATGCAATGATGATCTTTCTTCATCGTCTTCCAACATGATTAGCTTTGAACTGTCGAATGGGAATCCCTATGGACCCCAGGTTCCAACCACATGGGAAGATGATCAATATGTGGAATATGAACTTGATGACCTGACTGGTTTTCCATCTTGTCCGGAGGAAGAAGAAAGAGTGAGTAAATTATTTGGCTCTTCACATAAATCTGAATCTGCAATGAAATTCTCTTTAAGAAAAACTTTCGCTCTTGTAATTTGTTTGATTTGTTCATATTATTCAGATGTTCATGGAAGCCGTGATTGAATCACTCAAAGACATGGAAATAAGAAATCCCCGGGTAGAGCTATCACCACCTCCTGGCGTTAGTACTGTGCCTGTGGGGCCATCAGAAAAAGATCAACAGGCTTCTTCACATGAGCTCTCCAGGCCCATAGACACCTCTTTATCTTCAATCAAATCGAAAGCTGAATCAATCTCAAGTGTGGCCGGTGAATTGTCTGGACTTCCAGAGGCCAAGTCTCAAAACTTGGCATCTGTACCAAGTTTGTCAACTGGGGGAGCACAGGTTGATAGGTCACCAACCAAAGACTCATCCGTGGACACAAGTGTTTCTTCTTTTAGTAGTGATAGTCTTGCTAGTGTACCAAGTTCATCTGACACTGACGTATCACACAACACCAAAGCCTCATTAACAGTTGAAAAGAATAATCAAGCTGGTCATGTTAAAGATGGCTTGGTGCGTCGTTGGGATTTCAATTTTTTCCGGAACAGTAAATAGTGAATGAGCTGAGATGCTCTCCTCTCAATGGCTGATTTTTCATTGTTACTGTAACTACAAAACGTTCAGGTTTGTAAAATTGATGGCCAAAGCTTGTGTGCAAAGTTAGTTGCTTAGATTCTTTTCATCCACAAAACGTGTAAAATTGTAAATCTCATGATTTTGTTTTTTCTTATTACTATTGTTTTACTTCATAAGCCAAATGGGTCTACAAAAGAGTGTAATTTATCATAGATTATATATATTCATATATAAAAAACGATAAGAAAATTAACTATTCCCGTATTATCACAGTATCGAGGAGGAGAGTTTATGGGCACATGTACAATTACTTACGTGCTAAAATAAAAATGTGTTCCATCGTTTCAACTATCTTCCATCAGCTTCAATGCTGTCTCAACCAGTGAATGCATTGTTGTATTGTGCCTGTTCACTCCAACTGTACCAGAGAAGACATTGAAGCTTTCAAGTTCTGACGTAGTATCTGATACACACTCCAACACCTCCTTCATCCCCAGAATCTTGAACGTATTTTTGTTTTCTGGGTTGTCTTTCATCATCCAAATTGCTAACTCTATCACAAACCTTCTTATCCTCGGTACCTTCGTCGTTGGATATTGGTGTTTCTGCAGAATCTGGATCAGTTTATGTGCTATTTCAACCTCTGTAGTTTCAGCTTCTTCATACATAATGCTTGATTCTTGACAACTCAGGAACTTGAAAGCATTTGCTGCCAGTCCAATCATCACTTCTTGCCGCTTGTTCTCTTCCGACAAGATTGCTCGAAGTATCTGCACGAAAAATCATCAAGATTAGACCACGATAATTAAGATACTATGATAGAGAGAAAGGTGCAAATTGTGAAATTACAATACTTACCGTTGGTGCTGCATTTGTCACTTCCTTTAGCTGGCTCAAGTATTCTGATCCAGTGTAGATACATAAATTTCTCAGAATTCTAGCAGCATTGGCGCGAAGCAATGGATCTTGTAACGATTCCACAAGCCTTACCAATACTTTGAGCTTTAGAACCCGATGACAGTTACTTTTGCTTTCTAATACCAGCATTGCCAGGGCCTCACCAGCAACAGTTGTCAAGCGTTTCTGTGTTTGCTTGAAGAATAAGTTGAACAATTCCTTAAGCACTCCACCAGTACCTCCAATCCTCTCTGTTGCGTCATCTTCCAGTGCAAGACTGGTTAAAATTTCAATCCCAAGTTCCTGTAACTCGGGATGTTTCTCTGCATGCATTAGTATATCTCTGATGTTGCTGATTGTGAAAACTATCTCAGAAATCTCTTTTCTAAGATGCTTCCCATTAGTGCCTGCTGTGTTGGCTAGCATCTTCATCAGCTGTAGAGATCTCTTCACCGTCTTTATTTGGGAATCAAGAACATTTTCATTCTTCAATGTCCTTTCTTCAATATGTGTGAAATCTATGATCTTTGGAAGGAGGCCTCTTGTGTTTCCAATCTTTCCACAGTTATCATGATCACAAGCGAGTTTCTTCAATATTGCTAGTCCCAGAAGGTTGAATGTCCAAAATCCATAACTTGGATGATCAAAAATGAGTTTCTTCTCTCCAATCTCATCAGCTGCAGGAATTTGGTTCCTGTTAGTGTGGAGAAGTGAAGATATAGATTCCATTGCTCCTGGAATTCCTGCTATTCTTGGAGAAATCTGCTTCTTGCCAGCAAGTTTTGACAAAATTTCTGCAGCTGATTGTCTGATTTCTTCTTCCTCATAGTCTGTCAAGTTCAACATCTCAACCAATCTTTCAATTACTGATATGGAAATCCCAATCTTTTGTAGTGTATCGTCAGAAAACGTTTGGCTTTTCGCAAACTGGCGAAGAATCCTCGCCCCAATGAGCTGCTCATCAGGGGATTCTGAAGACAGAAGTTCCATAGCAAAACTAACCATGTCCATTTTCAGGCCATCAAATATGCTTCCATTGATGCATTTTGAATAAGAATCATAAAAGAATCTTCTAATTGAAGCCATTCCTGATTGCCCCAATTCACACTCAGCATTCACCTCTTCCAAAAGCTTCCAATAGCTAACTTTCCATTCCCAGTAAGCTTTTTCCATCAGAAACAACAAAGCCTCAGCCAGAGCTAATGCATAGAAGATATTCAGAGCAGATGCTCTATTTCTTTTATCAGTGTCTCCCTTTTCTATATCTCCATAGTTTTGCTTTACAAGTTTTATCAATGAAAGAACAGAACAAGCCAAAGCAGAGAGAAGCTGAAGCCAATAAAGAATCTTACTGATATGTCCCGCGGCAAAAACCCATTTGGCAAATGGCAAAAACGGAACATCTGAGCTTGTCCAAGTCCTAGTTGGTGTCCTAGGATTGTCCCGCTTCTTAGGTGTAGCCCCATTAACCTCCTCGTCCTTTATTTCTATCTGGTTCTGCTTTTTCTTCTTTGTTGGCTTGAAAAGACTCTTTATGCTTTGAAAGAAGGATCTTGAACTAGACCTCAGAATTCTGAAACTGAAGATTCCAGCATCAGCCAGAGACCATGTGGCTTGGTGCTGCCACTCAAGCTCGTGGCTTCTGCTGAAAATCCTAGTCCCTTCGATTAACAAAATGATTGTGATGAACCAGAAATCGGTTTTTTCCAAGGTAATAGCAAAACCACCAAGAAGAACCACAGTGGCCCATATGAACCCAAGCGTTCCTAGCCCTGTTGCTGATTTTTCAAGCACTGCGAGCCTCAGAGCAAAGAGAGTCAGCTTCTTCTCTGGTGCTCTAATGGCGGAGGATGTTGGAGAAGCTTGATTTTCAATGTTGCTAAGTTCTCGAGGCTCGGACGTTGTGGGGGTGTATGAACTGCTTATTCCTCTCAACACTTTGAGTTTTGGAACTTGAATATGAACGCTACTGCTTCCCTCTCCTTCTCCTGAATGCATTTGATCCATATGGTGAACTGAAACTCGTATCTATCTATCTATCTATCTATCTATATCTATCAGAGATTACATAAAGGTAAGTGCTGAAGATAGAAAAATGGTGAATTGAAAAGTGGGTTATGCACTTGTGTTTGTATCTATCAAAGATCACAAAAGGGTGATAGTTATATGAAAATGGCAAAGAGAAAAGATGGGTTGTGATTGAATCTCAGAGAAGGGTATGTGTGGTAGAGAAAGGAGGAGCTTATATACGAGAAAGAAATTGTCAAGCACGTTATTGTGATAGAGATATTTCGAGGAAAGAGAAACGTTAAGGTTCTATTTTCAGTTAATGTTGGAAGAAGTTACTAGGTATCTTGGGCTGAAAACACCCATCAACTTGGAGAATGGTTTACTTTTCTAAAAAGTTGCATTCTCTTGATCCGTTTATATGCTCTCCATGGAAAATTGTATAGGTTAATTATATATGTATACACTAAAAAGATATATAATTAAACTTGTCAAAATTGAAACCAGGAAGTCTAATACAGAACACATGTTGAGGTATGAAAACAAAGAGAGTTAGCTTGTTTCTTTATTGTTGAGAAGGACGTATATAAAATATTAGAAAAATGGGTTTACTTCGTGCAAGAAAACTATATAATTGACAAGATAAGAAAGGATTAAGCCCATCATTGACTTGGCCTCAATACAGATTAATACAAGTTGGTGCAATTTCCTAGTCAAGGTGGAACATGTTTTAAAGATAGCTTTAGAACTTCGATTGGTGACAACCAGACATTGTACGTGCAAGCAACTGAATCTTGATTATTTGATCATAACAAAAACACATCGCTTGCCTTGGACTCAGTGGGAGCATTTATCATTTTGATTAGTAAAAATACGTTCTTCACCCGGTATAGATTTAATTTAATTTTTATATTTAAAATAAATTTTTATTATATTATTTGCAGAATTAAAAATATCGATAATCTTATAATTATCATTAGTCATAAAAATAAATTTATCATTTAAAAAATCATAAAATCAAAATTTTAAATTTAGATCGTTTAAATCAAAATTTAAATAGTTGACATCTCATCATTATGGTGATAAAAAATTAGTTGGTCACCACAACCACAATGATAACCACGGAAAGCCAACCAGAGTTGGATTAGCATTTGACTAATCTTCTTGTTTTTTACTTGCTGTTAACAACCTCTTTCCTTTCCCTTTTATTCTCCTTTTTACAAAAAAACGATGATGAGTAGATTTATTGAGCTAGATTAGATTATATTTTAGGATTAGTTTATATATGTCTACATAAAAATTCTTACTCAATCACTTGCATTAAGAATTAAGCATTAAAGATTCAATAATATTAAGAGGTTATTGTTTTATCTATCCTCTAATACTTCAAATTTAAATAGAGCCTTTTAAGGGATGAACTTGAAATGGGACCCTTATCGGTTTACCCCACGTGCACGCCCCATCCTGAATGCGTTGACCAACTAAAGGTGTCAAGTTGGACCATTAATATGTTTTCGTTTGTATAGCTTGTACATATACTAACTCTTAATTATAAGATTTAGTTGACTTTCTTTGGAGAGATTAAGGAAGTTAAATAAGTTACTTAATCATTTCATATGTTGTGTATCTTTAGATTATATATTAGTTTATTAGTCAAACTAATTAATTTAAAGAAAAAAAATAAAAATAAAAATATTCTAAACTAATTTAATTAGCTTCCTTAATCTCTCTAAAAAAGTCAACTATGTCTTATAATTAGGACCGGAGGGAGTATATGTCTATATATATTGCTGTTAATCAATGGAGAGATATGTTCATCAGTAACGGGGTGTACACTCTTCCTCTTTCGTCAAAACTTTCTTAGGTCCCGTTTGGTTCACTGAATTTGGAGGAGGGAAAGGGAAGTTGGGAAAGTTCTCACTTAAAAAGACCGTTTGGTGCAGGGGACTTCCGGTGAGTTGGATTCCCTCCAGGTCCTCAGCTCCCACGAACGTGGGAATCAGATTTCCAACTCAAAATGGCGGGATCTCTAAAATGTTCCCGGGAGGTTGAAAATTTGGGTCAAAAAAGCCCCTGAAAACTTCAAATAGAGCAGCTCTCTTCAACGCCACTTCTTGGTCTGTGACAATCACGAGCTGCGAGAGAGAGAAATAGGTGTTGTGAGAACTCGATCTGAATCTAGCGTTAGTTTTATAGCTCTCAAAGTTTGCGATCTGAATCTTGCTTTCAAGCTCAATCTTGCTTTTCAGCTCAAAGTTGCAAAAGACTATCGAGACTAGGTAATAAGATGAAATGAGTGTTTAATTTGTGTGATGGTTTTTGTTCGATAGCGTGCTGCTCGTGAACCAAAGTGAATGTGAAAGTGTTGAAAGTGTTTTATTTCAATGGTTTTGTGCTACGTATTATAAAATGTAAAACAGAAACTGAAACTGATCAACCCATATGAGCCGTTCGAACTGGACAACTTGATTTGTGTTTTCCAAACAATGATATATCAGTGGAGTTGGGTTTCAAGCTACTGTATGGTTAATGATAGCAAACTGGATGCAACAAAGTATTCAAGTTCGAACTCCACTGTTTGGTTCGAATTTGACTAGTTCGTTGGAACCTGAACTTCTGTCTTCTCCAACGTTTTTTACATAAGGGCATAATGGAAATTTTGTCTCAAGTTCCCACTTAATCCACCCCAAATTCTTCATACTAAGCATTTCATTTCCAGTCAACTTAAGTTCTATTTCCATGCCAACCAAACAGTTCTATTTTTTTAAGTTCCCTCTTATCTTCCCTTCCCTTCCCTTCCCTCTTTTAAGTTCCCTTCCCTCATTTAAAATTCCTTGAACCAAACAGGACCTTAGTTGAAGCTTGAGGGGCAATAAATAAGAACGAGGACGAAAGGACAAAATAGAAAAACAAGAAGAGATTAATTAATTAACAAATTGGTTTGGATGCGATGCCAACCAAAGAATCTGCTGCTGCTGATATCATCTGCAGCACAGCGGCTAGAACAACGGGTTCGGCTTTGTCTTATTATCTATTTTTTTTATTATCCCTTATAATTTTTAAATTATATTTATTCAATTAATATAAAAAATCACATCATTATCATTAAGTTACATTTTTTAGATTTTTCTCTTATATTTCTAATCAATAGACTCATAAAAAAATCTCCTTTCGTATTTAACTAATTCATTGTAAATAAAAAGTGATGACTAATTTGTAAAATATGCCATAATTTTTTTTTTCACTTTTACTCTTATAGAACATGTGTTTGAAAATATAATAAGTAGGCAAAATTGAAAATAAGCTTTAATAATAAGAACAAAACTAAAAAGTGAGCATTAATTATCTTACACTGACTTATATTTTGGACTAAACTATTATTTTGAAAGCACTCATTGTGGAGTCAAAAGGAGTATATCACTATCTCCAGTTCTAAATATAAAATTCAGTTGACTTTTTAAAACTTTTTAAATAAATTAAGAAAGTTAAATAAGTTAGTTTAAAGGGAAAAAGACTTCTCATGTTGTAAGAGAAGTGTTTTCTCATTTCACACACATGAAATAATGGGACCCACACACACATATATGAATTAATTCATATATATATACATGTGTGTGTGAGTTCTACTATTTCATGTGTGTGTAGGAATCTTCTTCTTCTCATGCAACATGAAAAATTTAAACCCTTATTTTAAAATTTAAAATATTTATACTCATTGTTTTTCTCTAAATTAATTTATTTTAATTTATTTACATTCCTTAATCTTTTCAAAAGTCAACTGTATCATGGACATTACATTATGGATCCGAGAGGGTGTTTGCAATTCAGACTTAGTTTAAAATTAAAACCTTAATACATCAGTATTTTGACGTATCAATTTAATCAACAAGCAAGTTAATATAATCACTAATGACAGAAATTATCTGCACATAGGAAACTCGTCTTATCAAAGTCTGGACATCCCCAAACAAAAATATTTGCATATGACAGAGCAAAGAGATTGGCTCAATTGAGAATCACAGATTTTGATTAAGCAACAGAAGCCCAGAAGAGAAGAGTGCTATAGTCAGAGTCTAAAGAAATAAGACTCACAGAACAAGGTGTGCACCGTGAAGATTAAAAAAGAACACAGATCCAACCACAGTGATCTGTTTCTGCAACACAAGGTCTAATCCATTTATGTAGTTAACTAGACCTAAAACGGTCATCCATATAATGTGGAGGCAAAAATAGCAGATGAATAACAGACTAGAGCCGCCAGGGCTGCTTAGTACAGCAAAGAAGAAAGCAATGCAAGCTTAATCATGCAAAAGACCTTAAGCTATCTTACAGCATTCCATGGCCGCACCTTAGCTTTCTCTGCATCAATAATGGATTCCACTTGTTTGACTGCATTCTCAAGCTTCCCTTTTGCATTCACAACTACGTAATCAAACCTTTTAACATGCTTAACCTCTTCCCTAGCAGAGGCAATCCTTACAAGTAACGATTCTGCAGTTTCCGTCTTTCTATCTACCAACCTCTCGACCATTGTCATTTCATTTTCAGCCACAAGGAATATGAAAATCGCCGAATTACCAAGAATTCTCCTCAATGTTTGAGCCCCCTGAATATCAACCCTCAACACAATGTCATGCCCTTTACCCACATAATCTCGAATTTGCTGCTTTGGTACACCCTTGTAATCACCATATACAAGTGCGTATTCCATAAGCTGGTCTCGTTCAACCATGGAAAGAAACTCCTCCTTGGTCACGAAGTAGTAGTCTTTCCCATCCATTTCACCGGGTCGTTTCGCTCGGCTCGTTGCAGTAACCACGAAGTGAAGATCCTCTCGAGTTTCCTTTAGCTTATTGATTACAGTGGATTTACCAACCCCACTGGGCCCGCTAATGACTATAATCAATGGGTTAGGATTTGAGAGGAGCGAGTTTGAGCTAAACGAAGAACCTAGAGATGATTCTAGAGAACGAAGCAGCTCAGACCGACCGGCTCTGTCAACCGCCGGAATGGAAACCGATAGGTGCCTCCGGGAATGAGCCTTTTGAGAGTACAGAGAAGAAAATCGCCGGAGAGACTGGATATTCTGAAATCTTTCAACGGAGCAAGTTTCGCTGTGCGAAGTGAGTGTAGGAACCGGGAGAGCGCAAGTGTTCGGAAAGTGTCTTTTAGAAATTGAAAGAAGGTAACGCTGGTGAAGATCGCGGTGGGAGAGAGAAGTACGGAATAGCCGACGAAACATGAAGAAAGGGACGCTACTGGAAGCTTATTCAGCGTATGGTGTGATTTTTGTTTCCACCAGCATCAATCCCAAATTCTATACTTGCCCAATCTGGACGAGAAATGGACGTTTCTCGGATCGTGAAGATCATTAAGGCTAAGTCGAGGGAGCTTTATTTTTTTGCTTATCCCTTGACCAGATGGCGAAAGAAGTTAATAGAAATGGTGAAGCAAACCTTTTTGCAGCTACCATTAGAGGTCTCAGAAGATCATGAGGTCATAGCGCGTATATGAATGAGCTAAGGGACATAGAATAAGCTCCATATGCGTTTCTGCAATTGCTATGTGGTTTGCCTCCCTCTGTCAAATGACCTTTTAATCTCTAGGGTTAAATTGGATCCACACCCTTCTATTTTTTTTTTTTTTTTAAAAAAAAATTGATTGTCGTCAGTTGTCAATTTGTTATCCTTGATAGAATATCTTCTTTTATATCACTTGATCCGTAAACTTTGCGAAATTAAAAGAGGGCATATCAATCAAGTACTTAAATGCGTACTTTAGGTCCCGTTTGGTTCACTGAATTCGGAGGAGGGAAAGGGAAGTTGGGAAAGTTCCCACTTAAAAAGATCCTTTGGTGCAGGGGACTTCCGGTGAGTTGGATTCCCTCCTGGTCCTCAGCTCCCACGAACGTGGGAATCAGATTTCCAGCTCAAAATGGCGAGATCTCTAAAATGTTCCCGGGAGGTTGAAAATTTGGGTCAAAAAAGCCCCTGAAAACTTCAAACAGAGCAGCTCTCTTCGACACCACTTCTCGGTTTGCGACAATCACAAGCTGTGAGAGAGAGAAGCAAGTGCTGCGAGAACTCGATCTGAATCTAGCGTTGGTTCGATAGCTCTCAAAGCTTGCGATCCGAATCTTGCTTTCGAGCTCAATCTTGCTTTCCAGCTCAAAGTTGCAGAAGACTATCGAGACCAGGTAATAAGATGAAATGGGTGTTTAATTTGTGTAATGATTTTTCTTCGATAGCGCACTGCTCGTGAACCAGAGTGAATGTGAAAGGGTTGAAACTGATCAATCCATATGTGTCGTTCGAACTGGACAGCTTGGTTTGTGTTTTTGTAATGATTCAGGATTAGGTTGCTACTTTTTGTAAGTCATTTGTCGTGTATTGTTGTTTACTGTAATGGTATAGTTGATATGATGAAAGTTCGAACTTAGTTATTCAGTTCGAACTTCCACATCTGTGTTGTTTTGCAATTTCTTTCTGCAAACTCAACCTATCATGGGTATGCCTCTGGTTATAAGAAAACTTTTTCAGTTTGTTTATCAATGCAGCATAACGAGATTCAATGTTAAATTGTTTTGTTCCCCATTCTTCATGGATTATTCATTCTCGCACCAAGTTATTTTCTTTTTGTTTCATCTCCAATTTCGTTCCATGCTTCTCTTCCTTCTCACATCCGCCACCGTTCTGCTCGTTGGTCTATCCTTTCTCGTCCTCATCTAGTTCCATTCTCAAACTGAGCCCCAACGTAATTTGGTCGGTTTCCCGGCTTTTTTTATTCATAGTTTTTTTGTTCTCCAGCATTTTTTACATAAGGGTATAGTGGGAATTTTGTCTCAAGTTCCCACTTAATCCACCTCAAATTCTTCAAACCAAACATTTTATTTCCAGTCAACTTAAGTTCTATTCCCATACCAACCAAACAGTTTTATTTTTTTAAGTTCCCTTTTATCTTCCTTTCCCTTCCCTTCCCTCTTTTAAGTTCCCTTCCCTCTTTTAAAATTCCCTGAACCAAACGGGACCTTAGAGTTACAGGAATACTTGTATCGAATTTGCTTCTTTGCCACCAAAAAAGCCAGTTTCTAAGAAGTCAAGGTACACTTTCAAAGGAAAGATTTACTTATTTGAACTACAAGCAGATATGTGGAACAGAAGAAAAAATTACAGTATCATTACATTGTTATGGCCCAAAGTTTTGGATCAACGTCAATTCTGCAATAAAGAGAACAGCCCGGTTTTGTAGACAGCAGCAGATCTGCCTCCATCTCTTGGATTTTCGTATCTTTCATGTCCTGTATTATAAATGGATCGATAATGCTAGAAAATCGTCAAACAAACCACATGAACCCCTTGAAAAATTTATATTGGGGGTGCAGATTGCAAGGTGTAAGAAAATGTCAGCTAGAATCTTCTGAGACTTCAGTCTCCTAAGCTCTAGAGTCGATAATAGTATTCAGGTTTAAGGTTATAATTCCACCTGAATTAGAGTTCAGATGATCAATCTTGGATATGGTTTAGGACATGAATCCAGACATCAGAGTTGCTTGGCACAAGGCAGAGGTCGGCCACACATTCAAAATACCCAGAATCAGTACCAATTTTGAGCAGCAGCAACTTTTCTTGCCATATACTGAGGTTTTGGCTGCATTCCGTTAGAAGTTTCAATTCCATCATCTTCTGCCCTCTCATTTTTACAGCTCGGGTTTCTTCTAGGATATGAACAACTTGAAACAGCATAATGGGCCGCCGGAATAGAGGGGTTCCTAATTATCCTCCTCTGTTCAAGAGCCTCCGCTGTAGCTACAGCCCCACAATTATTGTATCGCAATGCAGAACCAACAACTTTCCCAGGCCTTGCAGCAACACCTGAAGCGAGTAGTTGCAACAGCATGAACCAGGGGGAAAAACAAGTCCAAGAAGCAGAACAAAAGAAAAGCAAGGAGCATCGGGATCTCCATATACATTTATATCCAAAGATACGTGATGAGAGGGATGAGGGACAACGTGCGCATAGAATGTAGCAATATTTGTGGCTTGATTTCTATTTAAAAAAATTGTGTTGTTACCATTGACAGTAAACCATCTTGCAATCTCATTTTAAGTCGGGGAGTGTGGCTCTCTGTGTGTGTCTGTGTTTTGTGTGCATCTAGCACTTAGAATATAATCAAAAAAATGTAAGCCATAAATAGAACCAGAAAGGCACATGCACACAAATGCAGATCTCATAACAAATGATGGTTAGCTGCTGGTGAAAGAATTTGAAACGAGCTCAAAGGAAACAGAATGCGCTTTTGAGATAATGATGTGCATGTATGAGAAGCAGGGAGAAAGAGATAGAGACAGGGAGCAACATATATCAAACCTTGAACATTTTGAGCAAGCCGAGCCGCAGGTACACCAGTGGTCCTATCTATGGGTGGCTTCCCCATTTCCTTGATGCTACACTTAGAGAGATTATCTGCAACCTCAGCTGCATTCTGTATTGAGTTGTCAGAACGTAACACACATGGTCTGCATGCGCAACCTCAAATTAGTTAAGTGGTCAAGAATAGATAAATACCCAAAGAAGAAAACCAATAACAAAATCAATAGTAATAATGAAAAGGAAACCTGGGTAATGATGCATGTTGCCTCTCAGGTGGGGCAACTGTTCCACTTTTTCCATAGTGCTCCTCAAGATATGCAAATTGCTTCTTGAAATGGTCCACGGCACTGTTCAAAACAGATATGAGGACAAAAGGATGGGAAATCTAAGGCTGATATACAACTCAAAGGGAATTTAGGGACTAGAGTTTTTCTTGAATTTGCTTGAGAACCCAATTATAGTAAATCAACCTTGCATTCTAACAAAGTCCAATAAAATTTTTGAAGTAACAAATTAAGCAGCATTCAGCCTCAATACCTTGGATACATAAAATTTGTTGGATCCGCTCCTTCTAAATATTCCTTTAGCATCTTTGGATGGTACTCCAAAATCTCTCGATAAATGAGCTCCCTTACATCTTCCTTAGTAATTCTGCGCCTCTCATAATCAAATTCCATCTTGCTAACTGGCTGAGCAGAAGGCTCCCTTTCGACTTTGGCCAAACCTTTGAAATATGGGTCTGCTAAAGCCTGATGATATTCAGCAAAACATACCCTGTCAGAAATAGATGTCACATGGAGAGTGAACTATGGGTGCATGGATAACAAGCCAACCTCTTCAGCTGTAGGTCGGTCTTTGGGCTCAAATGCTAGCATTCTTTCTAACAAACGAAGAGCCAGGGGATCTGCATTAGGAAACTTCTGGGACAAAGGAACTGGCTTCTTCTTTCGCATGCCACTCAAATATCTCCGAGCTTTCTCATTTCTGACCTGTTAATATAATTACAAGTTTGTAAATAATAAAACGGTACTGAAAAAATAGCAAAAAGTGATGAGCAAGAGCAACCAAACAACAGACCCTGGCGATGGCTTCAGGGGATGGTGTTCCAAGAAGATCAATCATAAGGTCTAGCTGATGGACAACATTCTTCCCCGGGAAAAGAGGTTTTCCAGTCAAAAGTTCTGCAAATATACAGCCAATACTCCAAATATCGATGGCTGGTGTATACTGGGAGAAAAGGTAAATATTAAACTACAGAAACATATGATGACCACATATATTTACTGACAATGGGATGATGAGCCTCAGAGACGCACAAAAAAATAAAAAGGAGAATCCCAAGAAAATACCACTTGAAATTCAAAATGCCAAATAGGTGATTTCACAACAAAATGAGTTCTCAATTGCTTTACTGTTCTTGTTAATCTCATTACTGTTGTTGTCAGCATGATTTTGAAATTCAAGTTGTATTTTTCTGTCATTCTCCCAAAATAAAATGACCATCCTCAAGGTTGATTTCACAAACATGAACAAGTGACAAAACATACTGCACCTTGGAGAGAAAGGATCCACACAATTCAGGAGCCCTATACCATCTTGTTGCAACATAATCCTGTCAACGAACAAGTGGGAATAAGATGACAAAAAAAGAAAGAAAGCACGTATTCACACTGATAGTCATGATGAGATTCTTACAGTCCAGAATATGGCAGTTGGCGTATCATTTAAAGTTACTCTGGCAAGACCAAAGTCACAAATCTTAAGTTTACAGTCAGCATTTGCTAAAATGTTTTTTGGCTTTAGATCTCGGTGAAAAACATTAGCTACAAGACAATTAAGAAGTCCAAAATCAGCCAGAATGATCATATAAATTAACATCTAGTTTGTTATATAAAAGCCTTTAAAATTCAAAAGGAAAAGTAACAAGAGCTACAGCAGTCATACTAAGATAATCGAACTGGAACAATCATGATTCACCCAGAAAAAAAAAGAAAAAAAAAAAAAAAATATATATATATATAACGAGCATAACCTGTATGAATGTACTTCAAGCCTCGAAGAAGCTGATAGAGGAAAAACTGATAATGTTCTGGAGTCAAATCATCATTTGCTTTAATGACTTGATGTAGATCAGATTCCATGAGCTCAAAAACAACATATATATCTTTGAATTCCCTTCTAGAGGGAGGTAGCAATATATGCTTGATCTCCACAATGTCTGGGTGATGCAAGAGTCTAAGAAGCTTAATCTCACGAAGAATACGGGTAGCATCAGATACGTGTTCAAATATATCATTAATCTTCTTTATTGCAACTTTTTCTCCAGTGTGTGTATCATATGCAGAGCAAACAACGCCATAGCTTCCTTTACCAATTACTTCTTCTATTCTGTATCTGCTGCCTTCACCATATTCAGAGAAGAAATCTACTTCCACAGAGGACTGCAGAAACAGAAAAAAAACATAAAATTGGGCACAGATAGTAGCACAAGAAAAAGCCAAGCACATGAGTAGAAAAACATTCCATACACATGAATATTACGAAGTTGGCGTCTCTGCCTATACAAGAAATATTGCAAGAGGAAACAACTGGCAGCGTCTAGAATTTAGAAAATTTTCACCGGGAAGTCCCTCAAATAAGAACTAGCAACGCAAACATATGAAAGGGAAGCCTAAACATATACTAGAACAATGCTACCAAATTGAAACGGAAAAAACAAAACGGTGGTGCCCTGCATCAGCCCAAAACTAGAGCACCATACTAGGTGGTGCGATAGGAGAAAATCTCAATCAAGCAAGAATAAATTTTGTGGTACGTAAAATGCAGAAATTACAAATCAAGCATTAACCATTCTTTTATATATTCATGACAAAAATCCAATTTTCCCTTAGAACCATCAATCAATAATCCATACAAATTAAATTACACACAATCATCTCCGTATAGATAAGCGTGGATGGGTAACTCTACCTTTCTTCTTTGATCAGGCAGCATCCTAGGACCTATACATAAAAACGGTCAAAAATATAAGCCAATAGGTGCACCCAACAGGCCCTTCTCTCAACTCTAAAATCCAAATCACCAAACCCCGCCTTCCGTTCAAGAACAAGGAAAAAGCCCAAGAAACAACAAAGTGGAGCTACAACAACCGGATCACAAGGGAATCCTCAAATGCAACGGAGAAAGTCTCAATACGCCATAAAAGAGAAAGAAAAGAAAACTAATTGTAAGAAAATTGCAACTAAAAAGGAAGCCAAACAAGAACGGGAATATTGCACTGCTTGGCGGCTGCAAAGCAACAACAGCTGAAACAATGGAAAATGTACTGTAATTCCCGTATATTTAAACCAAAGAACATGGAAGGCGAAACAATACAATATAAGTAAACCAGGACAATTCAGCGGAAGTCTCAAAATGTAACTGGAGAACCCCAGGAAACAGATCACGTTAAAGTATGTTTTATCCTATACTATAGGACTAAAGCTAAGCGGAAAAAACTATTCTTGAAGGATCTGCTATGGCGATAATCTCTAACGCGCTAGAAAAAGAACATAAAAGACCGGGAAATACTTGGAGTTTTAAAGCAGGATAAGATTCCTTAGTTGGTCGATCCACAGATGGAAATAGATGGGGTTGGAATGAAAGGCAGAAAAAAACCCTCCGAGTGAGCTCGGAACTGAAAAGGGAAAGGGAATGAAATAAAAAGCTTGTGGATCTAAGGAAGAGAATCCCAGAGAAACCGTGTTACTCCAACAGGAAGGCTGGTGGTGAGCTGGGAGAGAGACACAAGGGGACGAGAATATCAAAATCAAAATCAATAGTATAATTGGAAAAATATAACTGGAATTTAAATTTACACGGACGAGCAATCAAGCAAGCAATGCAACCCCATTTTTTCACTCTCGTTTTAGATTTTACTTCTTTCCCTTTTGAGTGCTTGAATCCAATGACATGTTTGGTTTTATCGGGTGATATACACGTTACTAAATATTTGTTAGAATTCGGGGTTTAAATAAGTTAGGTCCTAAAGTTACATACCCTAACCTATTTTAAGTTTAACCTTATTAAAAGCACTTTTTTTTAAAAAAATACTAGTATGCATTATTATATATAATTTCATCTAAGTTAATTTTGTAAATTACTTATAAAATTATAAACTTAATCTTAACCCTAAGTTTCACATTTCATCGTTTAATCATGAACTCAACATTTTCATTTGATCATTCTAGATAGCAATGTTACCTTGCTCCCTCTCCCTTACGGTAAATTTATTTTAATGATACCCAAATAACATATAATAATCCCAGTAGGAGGGATTTAACACAGTTTCTAACATAAAAGCAAAAAATGTTAAATCTAGTTTTACATTATATGTGTTTTACTTAGTTAATTTTAGAAAATATACCTCCTTAATTAATATATGATTGATTTATATAGTCAATCTGTAAACTAATTAGTTTTTGTCAAGTTTCAAATTTAAATCTCAAAAGAGTTATTTAGGTGTGAAGGGTGATCACAAATCCTAAAACTAGCCGTTAGCTCTCTTCCTTATAATCAGAAGAGAATTAATATCTTGAAAAAGCAAAACAATCTTAGCTTAGCTGTAACAACAAAACAGAAGGTTGCTTTTCTTACCACTTACAACCGAATGGTCCCAATCATGATAAGAATCGGTCATTTAATTTAAACGAAAGATGTTTACTTTACATCAAATGCCATATTTTGCTAACAGTGGCCACAAATGGACAAGAGCAGAAACATACTAATATTCTCGAATTGATTGAGTTGCATTTGAACAAACAAATATTAGCAAAAATTATTTTCCATAAAAAGTAAGAATTTGTGACATTGAAGTTTGATCACCGTAACATATATACAAGATAGACATGAGATCAGATCACTAATCTTATTGTGATTCATTTAATTAGCTGGTTGAGCTCAGCAAATTTGACAAATAATGTCACAAAGTGACTTATATGCTACTTTAAGAGATAAATTCATGGGAATTTTACCACAAGAGACAACTTACAAGCAGGGCAAATCATGAAAAGGACTCACTTGAAGTGAAGAATAATTTTTCAAATAAAGAATCTATACATGTATACAACATAAGATAATTTTCTGTTAAATAACAAAGATATCTAGTATTTTATCTACTTGGCGAAAAAATTCTAATGTTTTTTCTACAATATATTCATATTTAAATATAGGTCTATAAATACAAATAAATGAACCCACGCGTGACAGTTAATACACTGATATTTTTGGGATGAATCGATAAGGTAATGAATGCTTGCCCATTGAGTTCACCTATCTGTGCCCTCGATATTGCTGTAGGCCAACCTCAAAATTATAAATAATTTCATAAACTTGGATTTTGGTGGTATTATGGTTTAAAAATAGTTTTTATACATGAATTAGAGCGCTTTAACCTAGAGAAAGGAGGAATAGTGCGATGAATAAAAAAAAAGACATGGAGGATCTTAAGCAGTTCCTAGAAATATGCTACTGCTAAAATGAAATTTTGGTGTCTAGTAATAATGTTGGTCACCACTGTTTCTTGACGCCTATAAACAGTTTGCAATTTCACTACCCATATGAAAGTATTTCATTTTTTTTTAAGAAAAGATGAATCTATATTGAGTGGATGTGACAAGTAGAATCATATCCTCCAATGGAAAATGACGTTTAATGGCTGAATTGGTAGGCATTTGTGCTCATGCTGCACTATAGATTAAAATATTTGAAGGACAGTTTCAACGACAATGGATGATAATTGGTGTCCACGTTCGTTTTTCACTATCTACTTGGACAGCGACGACTATAAATCACAAGCGGAGTTTAGAAAAGAATCTCCTTCTGATTACTCCAACCCCTTTGACATGCTTCAACCTCTTCTGTAATTTGATGTCAATGATTGAACATTTGGAGGATACAGATTCAACAACACAACGCAATACACCTTGACCAACTTCCTGATCCTTTTTAAGGAGTCAGAGTGCCTTACAGCTTATCTCAGATCAGCCGGCAACAAATATGTAATGATATAGAAATCAGATTTAATTATAATATCCAAATTGGTTTTGCAAGCAAAAGTAGAATCATAAAATAACAAATCCGGCTATACTTGATAATATTACTAGAATATCATCTGTTACAACTGATCAAACCAAAATTCAGCAATCCTCGAACAAAACTTGCTAGTAAAAGAAACCCAACACTTTCCCACCAACATTCTTCCTCCTGGCCTCTTCATGATCCATAATTCCAGCTGAGGTTGTCAAGACAATGTAGCCAAACTGCATTAATAGCGAAATCAGAGTCAGTAGAAGAAACACATGCATAAAATGAAAGCAGACAACAGACCATTATCTCAGTAGCACAAGCAACAAGAGACCAGAAGATGTAATTTACAAATAGGGACAGAAGGTTTCTAGTGACCTGTCTTGAGGGAAGTAGCCTAGCAGTCCAGGGTTCTATCTCCTTGACACCCACATCAAAACGGGGACTAATAACCCCACATTTATTCAATCTTCCATTCAGCTCAACCACAATTTTGCCAGCCCTGTGGTCATCCACATATTCAAACTCCCCAATGTATCCTAAAGAAATTAAAAGATGCATCAAACCACCAGAAAAATTAAACCATCAAAAGCCCTAACTTTAATATATAGTAGTGGATTCAAACAAAAACAGGTAGAGAAATACCATGCTTCTGCATGACAAGAAGGAACTTAATAATGACTTTTGAGGAAGGCCTAATCATGACCTGACGCTTTCCCCTTTTCTCTGCATTATACATGCTCTTGAGAGCATCATTCAAAACACTGACCCTCACCATTGTCACTGTTACAAATTTCAACAAGAATTAATTGTAACCAATATCATGATTTTGCTGAACAGATAATAAAGATATGCAAGAAATAAAAGTAATACCATATTTAAACACTTAAACTGTGCCGTGCAATATAATCCAAACACATGGTACAGCGGCACATCAATATAAATACATGCGTGGAAGCAGCAAACCATTATTAGACTGTACGTAATATTTCAACTGCTCTTGAACCAAATCAACAAATGAATTCTGAATGAGGCATCAAACGCTCCCATAGGCAACACAAAAATTCAAAACACCTAAAGAAGTCTGGAGCATTTACATGTCAACAACACTTCCATGTCTTTTTGCTGTTACCTTAATTAACAACACACAACAGGAGAGAGAAATTGAAATGCTAGAAAGGTAAAAAACGAAAAATCTGAATCCATCAGAGCTGACTAGCTGCTTTATTTACTTTTAATAGAAATTGATGTTTGCGCGAAGTCGTGTAATTCCTATTTCTTAGTAGTATGTTAATTTGTAGAAGACAAACACAAGTAATAACAAGGTATAGTCGAAGAAATAATTTCCAAAACAAATCAGGCTATCAGCTGAGTTTCAGTGGTTCAGGTAATTCAAAAAAGGTCTTGGTGTCGGAACACCAGGCTTCAACGTATCAAGGTAAATTAAGAGCAACATTGGGCGTCTTCTGTTTTAAACTTTTACGTGAAGAATATAGCATGCAATATCGGGATTGTAAAACCAATCTAACGGCTAGATGCTACATTTTCTAATCTGAATCTGAATCTAAATAAAAAGGATAGCAACTGAAACAAAACAAAACTGGGATTCTCCAGAGACGACTTTCATAAGGCAAGAGGGAAAAAAGCATTTCCCAATCGATAGCATATTGAACGATCAGCATGAAAGGAATAAAATACAAAGAAATAATTTTTCCGTCGTGCTGATGCAGTTATAACAACAACGACTAGGTCTAACGTGATCACCGTTCGGTACAAGATGATACTGATCCGTCATATTTCTCATTACTAGACCTAAGCTACACTGGAACCAAAAAAAAAATACACGACCGGTTCTCTAGCAACAAATGAAAGACTAACTAAAAATAAAAAATCAAAAGCTGTAAAACGAAGATCTTACCAAGTTAGAACAGCGGAGCTTCCGAGCGACGGCGCTGGTTTGGAAGCTACAAACGCTGGGGGAAGAGGAGCACGATGAAATGCCCTTGCAGAGCATATAAAGCAGTATATGTTTAGGGTTTAGAAAATCGATATTTTTTTGGGCCTTTTTGGGGAATGGGCTTTTGGGCCTTCGATAACACATCCAATAGCGAACTTCATCAACAAAAATTGCATTTTTTTCGTATGCACCCAGAGTTCGGCAGGGGACTCGCATCGCAGCACCCGCTCTCGGCTCTCATTTACTTTTTAGGATACTTTTGTGTCATTTGAGTCTTTTACCTTTGCCAAAAAAAAAAAAAAGTCATTTATCTAAATTTTCTTTTAGTATTTTTGAGTTAACACTATTAATTTTACTAATAAAAAACATGATTCAAAAAATTTAAAATGATGACATGTCTAAATTTTGATTTTTTTAAATATAATTACTTGTATATTTTATTTTTAAAAAATCAATCTTCTAAAAGATATAACATTATTTTAAAATTGTTAAATTTGCATTTTAAATTTGCTGACCAATCATCTTTTATTAGTGGAGTTAATGGCATCAACTTAAAAGAATTAAGAGCACAGTTTTTAAAGTTAAATGATTAAAATGAAACATATTTAAACATAAAAAACTAAGAGCATAATTTAACCCTCTTTTTAAATTTTACTTCTTATTTTATTCTCTATTTTTACATTTTATTGGTTTTATATGGGTTGAATTTATGTATTTAATCACATTTTAAAAATATTTAAATAATTATTAATGCAGATTTGGAAATTAAATAAGTTATCTCAAGATGCTTATAATATCTATTTGCAATCAAGTTATTGGGTGAATTTCCAAATGCATATACGCATTGAACAACTAACAATAACAAAGTAACATAGTATTTATATTTCATAGATGAATCTATAAGGATACACATTTTAACAAGTAAAATAATAAAATAATAAGTGTAATTGGATAATTTAACCAAATGTATATAAGCAACTTGACCTAAATTGTCAAGTAATAAAGTATCTTTTCAAATTAGCACATGTAATTATTTGAATATTTTGAAAATTGAATTAGATATATAATCACCGTTATAAACAGTTCATCTTTAATTTAATTTGAATAGATCATATTGAGCATTAAAGTTCAGATCATAAAAAGTGACAATTTAGGTGTAATATGAGTATGAATGTCTAGATTAAGTCATTGAAAACTATGTTGTTTATAAATCTTGAATAATTATGTTTTATAATTTTGGATGTTTAACGTGAGTTTCCGTAGATTTCATAAGATTTATAATTAATTTTAGGAGGAGTCACTCTCCAAAAATGAGAAGTCGTTACTTAAACAGTTTGTACTAAAATCTGAAAAAAAAAAAAAAACGTCGAATACGGATTGATACTATTAAATAAAAGTTGTGTTTTCTATAATATTGTTGAAAAATTTAATTATCAACCAAACCTTAGTTTGAAAGAAGTTTTCCTTTTACACGATTCACACCTAAAAAGAGGCATCTTTTGTTGATGGAAGATGTTTAAAATCTTACCAAAAATATAACACTGTTTTTATCTTTAATTTAAAAATTAGTTAACTAATTTGAGAAGATTAAAAAAACTACTAAATTATAATATATGTTACCTTATCTCTATGAAATACTGGTGTGTTTTATATGACAAATTAGTTTTTGAAAAAAATAATAAATATGAGAAATGAATGAAAAAATGATTTAATATTTAGGATCAAAATCACTTACTTTTAACACTGGAGGTGGCACATATTATTATTAGCTTATTTATTCCCATACATCATAATAACAAAAGTTAAAATTTCGTCTGAGGAGGAAAATACAAAGAATTAACGGTGAATTTTTTTTTTACATCTTATCTTTAATATATGAATAGCCTGACCAATTTAGAGAGATTAAGAAAAGTAAATAAACTATTTAATTATGTCATAGGTTACATGATCTCTAATAGTTTGTGAATCATCAGATTATATATCAATTTACAAATCATGCAAATTTGTTTAGAAAAAAAATGATAAAGATAAATATTATAAAGTAATTTATTCAACCTTAATGTTTTTTTTTTTTTTTTGGCATTATTTAGCCTTATCAATCTCCTGGTTTTGGGACGCTTGCATCTTTTTATTGGATGAAAAGGTGAATATTACATTAATTAAACGTTCCATGACATAAAATGACTGTAAAAAGACTGTTTAGGTTTCTCTTATAATTTATTTTTCTCATATTCTCTCATAACGTCTAAATTATATCCATTTAATCAATCTGAAAAGTTACATCATTAAGTTATACTCCTTTGATTTTTTTCTTCTTTTCACAATCAATGGTTAGACGAGCTCATGAGAAAATGGATGACAAGAGGATCTCCTCTCAAAAAGGCTGGTTGTTCATCACAGAGGCAGTTTTTTTTTTTTTTTTTTTTAATAATGGTAAACTCAGTGAACATGCTTAGCAAACCAAGCCAACAATTTCAGATGGGCTTCCTCTGCAGCCATCACAGCTGCTTCATCTTCCATGTTGTACCTCACAGTCCATCCATGACACACCTTTGGAACCACCTTCACATAACAATCATCCTGCCAACAACATTAATCATCTTAGTTAATGCTCGTTTCTGAGAAGCTAAAAGGGAGCAATAGATGAAATAGACATCACTATAATCATCATCCAAAGTTAGAAGCTTTACACATAAAAATAGGATTAAGGTATAAATTTGTCTTAGAAGTTTTCGCTAAAAAACAAAGTTACTCTGGAAGTTCCTTGACTTAATGTTGTCCTGGAAATTTTAATGATATGGGACAAAATTGTGATGTTTTGAAACTCATGGGGTGACATTAAACTTGAAAAAACTTCCAAAGCAAATTTGCACCTTAATCCTAAATAAAAAGCATGGTTAAAAAGAAAGCAAGAAAGGAGACATATATCCTACCCCAAGTTGAGCAGTTAGGACCTCTTCAAATTGTTTCACTAGTTCTGGAGGGCAGTATTGGTCAATCTCAGCTCCAAGTATTGCAATTGGTATATTAACCCCTGAAAAACAACGCCAAATGATTTCTTCTGCTCTTACCTAGATTCATTCCTTGCTGCTACTTCTTGAGTACAGGAGTCTGTTCTAATAATAACTCAACATTGATGAAAAGAAAAACATGTAAAGTTGTATACCCTTGATGTCATCCACAGTAACAAATGATGGATGAAATAGCACAGCAGCTTGAATCATTCCAGACTTGGCAAGTTCTACAACACACTTTGCTGATAAGAGGAAAAATAGGAGCACCATTGAGCACAATCAGTTGTCAATATTCAACATAATTGCGCCTCATTTATCGATCCATGTCATTAAATTCATCCATTAAGTATATTTATTTCTTGTGGAACTGATAATGAAAAACAGTTAGCTATTCACTCACCGCCCCAACAAAAAGAAGCAGCCCCAATAGCCAAAGCTCCCATACTTTTTAATGCTTCAATTAATGGTTTTGCATCTTCAAATGCTTTTTCCTTTGAATGTAGTATAAAAGAATCAGAGAGTAATGCGTTAGTGATATAGATAATGACAAAAATGATTGGTTTTCAATATAATGATAGAAAATAGTAGCAAGAACTAACTGGATCATGATCCTTAAGCCAAACTGGCAGAGGTCTGTTGGCATTTTCGTACGCAAAAGGATCTCCATACAAGAAATCAGGAACCACTACATAGTCCCCTTTAGCTGCAATCTTGTCTGCCAGCTTCCTGTACAATAAGCAAGAGGCATTAGTTTTTACGGAAACATAACGCAACTGATATAAAATTATAAATCCAATATTTAGTGGTACAATAAAGGAAACCATGAGAAGATTATAAGCGTTAAACAACATTTCTAGATAAAGTGAGGTATGCATGTTTAAATGCATCTTCTCTCTGAGGATTAAGAAATGTAATATTACTCAGTGTCCCTAGTTTAGTTTTGTAAGGAAAATGTGATACTATGATTGTTGAAAACAAGTGTAATAATATCTGGATCAAATCCCACAGTGACCATCTGCACGTAGCAAGCTGGAAAATAGAGTAGTTTTACATTATTTTCTCAACATATATGTCCTTCTAGAAGAGCAAGAGAAAAGGTATTGATTATAAATTCCTTTCCGTTCCATCAGACATCACTCTGTGACTAAGGAGAATGAAGTTTAAGATATAGACTACTTATACAAATAAGTTCAGCTATAGTTTTCAGCTTGATGAGAAAACAGGAGATAAAAAGATTAGACAACAGAAGCAAAAGTTAGGCATACCTTAGAATCGGAGCTTCGTATCCTGCAAGATAAGTTGTACAGATGAAGTCAATATATGACAGGGAAATAGTAATTCTTAAGCAGGAATAAAACAACAAAGATTTTTAACTGTATTTTTGTATTCATTGAAAGGACTGAGGCAAGCAAAAAGCTTATAACCATGTTTATGTTGCAAGAAATGAAACAACATAAAGATAAGTGCACGTCAAAGAAAACTTAAACTTATCATCATGAAAAAAAGAATGATTCCATGCATCAGACTACAGTTTGTAAAATCCTATAAGCTGATCATCAGTACACACCATCAGCACCCTGACAATTTGAAGTACAGAACATGGAAAGATTTGAATGTTCTAAGAGCATGAGGTAGAAAAATTATGTTGATTGTAAGAGATACCAAAAACTTCTGACACCAAAAGAACCGCGTGCTTAGAATTGGAGAGGCCAGAGACGTAAGAGTTGAGGCCACCGAGTTTTTGAACGTGGCCTGCTCCAGAGTTCGAATCCAGGATTGGTGGGTTTGAGCAGCACTCAGGACCTGACATTTTTCACCTGCAATTTCTGCAATGCTTAGTATCGTTTTCTGACTCTTCCTGGTGTTAATATATATATAGTGAGATCAGACCTCACAAGAAAGATATATTCCCTCTATTTCTTTAAGATATTGATGCAAAGTCTTGCGAGCAATTGACGACGCCTTACATAAATTCATTAAAAACTACGGTCAATACTTTGACTTTTTGACACCTCTCAATTTTTATGATAAAGCTAAGATAATGAGAAAACTATCTTAAAACCAATTTTGAAGAGGAAAAAAGGTATCAGCTATCGGTTTATCATCTCCCCTTTATATTTTGCAAAATGTCTGTGCAATTTGATCAAGTTATCAGGTACTTGACCATACAAGTGTAAGCTGAATCCGGTTCCATATGTGGTAATGTGTACTACTGTTATCATATAAACAAGAACTAATTAAGCTAGTCAATACAGTTATTATTTAATGAGAAATAAGAATTCATCATTTGCAGTTTAAATTTCAAATCAAACAGTTTTTATAAGGCCTTCATCAACCTAGTGTCATTGACTTAGCAGGTCCGGGATTTTCATTTGATAGCAACAGCAATCATGCAACTTATGGTCCATATCTTCACAATCTCCTTTAGCTTCTTAGGATTAATATGGCAAACATACTTCCTCAATGCCATTCAATGTTTAGATTTTTCCAAAAGCAAAGACTGAGATTCGTATGGATATAAAAGCAGTTTACAACTTGTGACTTGGCTTCCCTACCTTCTTGAAGCCAAAGCAACAAGCCTATTTGGACTTTGAAGCGAAAGAAATTTACTTGCCCACCAAGTTTTCTTGGTCATCAATTAAATTATTTTGACCATTGATCCTTTCATGGCGACCAAGTTCTTCACCGTATAAATAAAGCTTCATGAAGACACTTCAAGCATCCTCATAAACATGAAAATGGCAATACACAATGCCATTTACTTGGTGGATTTTACTCCACCTTCAAATATGGACATAGGCTTACATAAATTCTGTGTCTGTTCTATTTATCCCCAAATAAACATCTTTCTGCTGCCAAATTCTAACACATATACCTCCACGAGGTTCTTAACAGTAGTACTTTCGAGTCTAACATTAAAAAAAAATGATAATATTAATGTTTATTTAGTGACTAGTAGTACACAGCATGCACGTCCAAGACCGCCAGAGACCTAGGAATACAATAACAGAACAGTAGAACTTCACTTTATGTGCTTGGCCAACCAATTCAACATGTCCTGATGAGCCTCTTCTGCATTCTTGACAGCTGCCTCATCTTCCACGTTGTACCTTAATGTCCACCCATGAGAGACAGCTGGATATATCTTCACGAAGCTTTCAAACTACAGACAAAGAAAATTTAAAGTTAAGTAATGCGCCTGTTCATATTTTAGACTTGACATATCAAGATGGTTATAGAAACTAAAAGAGGATCTCCAGAACATCGTCTTTTATTTAGAAGAATTTCCTGACTAAAAGATCCTTAAAACCTCAGGATGATGAAACAGCTTCCATAAAGTTTACCAAATATTAGCAAGGGAATAAAATGGTCCCCTCACAACTTCTCACCTGTGCTTTTGCAGACAAAATCTCCCCGCATTGGTTCAACTTTTCTGGAGGGAAAAAATCGTCGATTTCAGCTCCCAGTATAGCAATAGGAACCTTGACCTCTGGAGGGAAAGAAAACACAAGAAAAAATGCCACCAATCCTCATAGTGAGCTCACTGTTTATAATATGGACTTAAAAACATTGCACAGATCCAAGTATACCGTTAATTTCGTCGACAGGGATGGGACCAGGATGCAGCAGAACCGCAGCCTGAATGTCATCGGACACTGCTAATTTCGCTACTACAACGCCTGCACAAAGCTCTCAAGTTTAACATTTTTACCTACTCAATGGAAGACCACATTCAAGAATTTCAATGCACAACGGAGAATGGCTTTTCTTCACTTGATGATAATTGAAATAAAATGTTGTTCACAGAGAAATAACTCACCTCCCCAGCAGAAACCTGCAGCTCCAATGGCTGTAACACCTTTACTTCTAAGAGCAGCAATAAGAGGTTTTGTATCTTCACTTGCTTTATCCTATAAGATGCATGATATAGTTATGATAGTAGAACCTTCAAGCAGGTGAACAAGTGAAATGATTCACATCTCTTAGCAAGATCAAACTAACCGGTGCATGAGCCTTTATCCATTTGGCTCTATCAAATTGAGGGTTGTTTAGATCAAAGTAGTCACCACAGAAAAGATCAGGAACAACCACCAAGAATCCCTCTCTTGCCACTTTGTCCGCAAGTTTCCTTTACAGCAAGATAATGTCAGATTCTTTTACACCAAGGATTTGTTGTCTTAGGAGACAAGGTTTTGAAAATATCATTACCTTAGAAGTGGTGCTTCAAACCCTGCAAATAATTTCAAAATAACAAATTGTTAAATTTACAACTTTCACTGCGAATGCGAAAATGCGAAACCCAGATTCAGACTTGTGTCGAACTAATTAAACAAAACATAAAATAGAGCAAGCGACTGAACAGTGAACAATTAGTTGGAAATGATACAAGAAAGGGAAGATCAGAAGGTGATCTCGGTACCGAAGATATCAGAGATTAGAAGGATAGCTTGTTTGGAATGAGGAGGTCCTGTGACGTAAGTTTTAAGCCCTGCCAGTTCTTGGACGGTCCCTGCTTCATTTGAGGGCGTGGTCAAACTAGGCGGATTCTCAAAACACGAAGGACCTGACATTTCTAAACTCTGCTTAATTCTGTGTTAGCGGATGCAGATGGTGGTGAATATCAGAATCTCAGATCTCAGAGCTTTGCCCGAGTTTTACAGAAAGGAAGTTTTGGTAATGATCGATACGAAACAATGGTGGATTTGAGTTCGTTTGACTAACAAGGGCGTCACCACATGTCATCGAGCCAGACAAAGGTGGGTTTCAGACTTTCAGTACGCTTGACTTGACTGACAAATGCGTCACCACATATGTCATGGAGCCGTCAATTAAGGGAGATGTTTTTTTTTTTTAAAATGCTTTTTTGGTATGAAAATAACTTTTTTTTAATGTTTGATGTGATTCAGATTATTATAAATTTGTTGTTTAACTTCTATGTAAAATGACAATTCTTTTTTATAGTGTCGTTTGAGCGCATATTTGGATTAGCAATATATAAATGTGTCACCACATACATCAATACATCATGGAGCCGTGAAAGAAGGGAGGTATCTTTTTTTTAATGCTTTTTTATTATGTAAAAACAAATTTTTTAAATGTTTGATGTGATTCAGATTGTTATAAATTTGTTGTTTTTACTTTAATTTAAAATGATTATTCTTTTTTATAATGCTACTTTAATATATGTTTATATTAGCAGTAAAAGTTGTTTTTCCAACATAATACCAAAATACAAGGTAAATTTATGATAATAATTTTACTTCAATTTACCTAACCATATTTTTCCAACATTAATTCAAACAGGTTCTAAATTTTTTCCCCACAATGTGTGTAGTTGAATTAAAAAAAAAATGTGACGAAAATAGAGAAGTTTGCGTGTAGTTATGATGTTATGAAAGGGAGTTAACGTTTCAACCCAAAAGGCAAAATTTTAAAAATTGTGAACATGAAAAATAATAATTAAAACTAAAATATTAAAAATGGATATATGCTCTAAAACATTTAAGCGACCTAGTAAGAACTAATACTAGGTCTCAATACCGATAAATCTTCTCGTTTTTTCTTTTTTTCCTTTTACCGGGACGAAGAACTTCATTAAATGAGAATTAAAATACAGACACTGTACTGAAGAAAGAAAAGCATCAGAATAATGTCTGTGTCTATTAAAAACAAGAATTTATCCTCACTCATTTGTTTCCGGTGGTAATTATAAAATATAATTGATTTTTTAGAGAAATTAAGGAAGTTAATTAAATTATTTTATAGTATTTTTATTTTTATTTTTTTCTTCAAACTAATTAGTTTGACTAATAAATTAATATATAATCTAAGAATATCTAACATATAAAATAATTAAGTAACTTATTTAACTTCCTTAATTCCTAAAAAAAAGGTCAACTTTGTCTTATAATTAGGACCGGAGGTAGTAATATTTTCAACTTTTTCATGGGCAAAACAAAGAAGAAGTTATTTTCCATTTTTTGTATCCGCCTGCTGAATTTTTAGATAACTAGCTTTGGCTATATATGCTGGGTGTGTTACAGGAAAGATGCCAAAACCTCAACAGATAATGTTTGAAGTTTGAACTGAATTAGGAAATCACTATGAAGCCACAAGAAATAGACTTGACTACTTAAAAAAATTCCAATGACAACACATCACTTATCATTCAGATTTCTTTATAATTAAATTTATTCTTTGTGACTGCATTGTAGTTCCCTGGCTAAATTTTTTTGGGTACAGTCCCCAACTAAAATTAGCAACTTGTATTTGTTTCAATATGTGGTATTATGTGCCAACTAATTCCAATCAATTTCCTACTTGTTAGGCATAAGGCATAAGTAATGTAGGCATCTCTCCTTATAAGGACTCGAATGTTTTCGCTCTGTCGTGAAAAATTAGCCTCTTTCACTAAATTCATCCTTTAAGTTTTTATTCCCCACTCTGGCCAACAGACCAAGGCCTAGAGAAAACCGATTCATTACATCTTTTGAAGGGTTTACCAAAACAATGAAGACACAAAATGTATTGTTTTGATGGAAGGGGTTAATCCCTTATAACATGACGAATCAATATTTAAATTTTTGTTGAGAGAGGTACTTACATTTAGAATATGTTTGGAAGGAGCGAAATATTTTATGAGCTGGTTTTTAAAAAAATTAGAGAAGTGGAGTTATAAAATTTTAATAAAGATAATATGCAAAATAAAATAGTAAGAAAAATTAACTAAAAACTTTCAACTCTACTTCTCTAATTTTTTAAATCCAAATCATAAAAATTTCCTTCTCCTCCAAATCCCTATCAAATAGTTCTTTAATGTTTAACAGTGTCTTAAATAGAATTACTTTTAATAGGAGGGTACCTATACTTACCAGTAACAACTAACAAACCGATGGAGGCTGAAAAAACAATGGAGGCCCATAGATAAGTCATGGGTATCATGGGCCAAGCAGTCATCCAGCCCAATAGTATGCTTCCCCTCCCATCTACAAACCTGCGAGTCGATTTAAATCCTTGTGGAGTGCACCGATATGAATATTTTGAATTTGTATCAATCAATATCCTGGGATCATAAAAATAAATGTTTTTTTTATACATATAAGAAAGTTTTGGAGGGATTCCACACCAGTCCCCCACCAAGGCTGGGGCACGGCCCCGGGCTCTACGAGCACTCATAAGATCGTCTATCAAAGGAGTCTCAGCGACGATAGAGGGGATCAAACCCACAACCCAAAAGCCTAATCCTGGATCCCTTACCATCTGTGTCAACTCTCATTGACAAATAAATGTTAATAACACTACAAAATATAAACCTATAAAAAATAATACCGTTCATAGCCCATCAAACTTCTAAATATCATTTGTATCTCCCAATGTTTTGTTAGCCTCCATTTTTTATGTGTACCATATGTACATTGCATGGAAAATTAAAATTAAGAAAGGGGAGGGGAGAAAAGAAGTAGACTAATCCTTATCCATGGGGTTGAGTGGCCTTTTCATACTAATCCTTATCCATATGCGTTGACCCATCAGCACACCTTTTTCATGGAGTCGCTTAGTTTATAATGATTTCGCTATAAGAAGGTGGTTTTGTCACTAATGGGTTGCAGCCGCTCATCTTGCCACTACAAGCCCATCCAAGAAATCCATCTCATGGTGTTTCTTAATTCCGCCCAATTCTTCCATTAAATTTTATGGTTAATTATTTGTGATATATATATATATATAATCGGTGTTTGTCAAATAACTTATTTTTAATTTTATCTTTTAAGTTAAAAAATTTAAATAATCATCAAACAGTTTTAATTTTTTTTTTAAAAAAACTTCTTTTTAGCTTTAGCTTAAAAATAATTAAAGTTATTTAGTAGGTTGCTAACCAACTTTTTCTAAACATCACTTATATTATACCACTGTGGCCCATTTGCTTTTTCTTTTCTTGTTTTTTTAAATATTAATAAAGTTAAATAAATTATTTTAAAACATTTATATTCATATTTTTTTTCCAAACTAATTTATCTAACTTGTAAATCGATATATAATCAAATGATACATAATATATATTATGATTAAATAATTTACTTAATTTGTTTGGTGTTTCCAAAAAAATCAATTAAGTCTTATCTTAACAGCTACCCCTTGTAGTCTTTATTATAAAACATCAATTAATAATTTTCACAAACCAATAAAAACAATTAAAGTTATTAAAATTGCGCTAAAATATAAGAAATTTTCAATATTACCCCATTAAACTATAATATTATAATGCTATGGTCCTATTTATAAGTTTTTTTAATTAAATCACACATACAAATGAGAATGAGAAGTAGTTAGCTCAATGATTATGAGGTAAATTTTTAAATTTGTCATCATTTATGAATGATTATTTTTTAAATATTTTCTCTCTCTTTATTTTTATTGGTACAATTAATATGGACTCACAATCTCATTTACTATTATAAAATTGGACTTATAATTAAGACCAATTTTTTTTTAATCAAAATGGATTTACAAATAGAATTAGATTGGTATTAATTATTATGCCCACCCACTACCATTATTAATTATAAGCATACACCGAAAAATAATTAATGCTTCTTAAAAATAATCAAATTTCTTATAAAAATGACCAAATAACTTATTATTTGATGTTTTATAATAAAAATGGGTATGAGTAAATGAAGTAATTTATTATGAGAAGACTTAAATGAGGTGTTTTTTCCTTTTAAAGCCACTCAAGCGCCCAAGTGCAATACACTTCTTTTTAGGCTATGTTTGGTTTGAGGGAAGGGTGCAGGAGGGAAATTTTTTTTTGGAAGTACATTGACCAAATTGCTATTAATGAAAAGAATATTCTTTTTTGTTAAGAGTATATTTTAGAAATATTAAAAATTTGCCATGGGCAATTTTGTAAAGATGAGAGAAGTTTCCACTCCCTCCTACACCATTCCCTCAAACCAAACATAGTGTTAGTCACTTGGGGATGGCTCCCCTAGGGTCCTCATTAAGAGGGTGGGATGATGTCATGTCAGCCAAGACTATAAGAAATAATTGATATTTTTTTAAAGATGATGAAATTAAATAAATTATTTCAGTATATACAATTATTTTTATATTAAATTAATTTATTTAACTTATAAATTGATATACAATCAAATAATATATTGTATATGTTTTGATTAACTAATTTATTTAATTTCTTAAAAAAATCAACTATATATTATATTGCCTCCGGTCCTAATTATAAGACTATGTTGACTTTTTCTAGAAAGATTAAGAAAGTTAAATAAGTTATTTAATCATATGATATAGTGTTATCATTAAATTATATATTATTTTATTATTCAAACTAATTATTTTGGAGGAAAAAATAAAAATAAAAATACTCTAAAGTAATTTAATTAGCTTCCTTAACCTCTCTAAAAAAAATCAACTTGATCTTATAATTATGACTTAAGGGATTATTAAGAATTGGGAAAGTACTTCTTTTTACGGTAATTTTGATGAGATAATCGTTTATACTCCTTCTAGTTCTTTTTATAAGGCACCAACTACAATTTCTCATAAATAAAAGAATGAAAGTTAAGTCATTAAATTACTCCAAAATTGATAAATATTTCTAATTTTATCTTTATTTTAATGATGTGAATTTAAAGATTTAATTGAAAATGAGAATATAATAAGAAAATAACAATAACTCTTAAAAGTAATCATAGTCTTATAATAAAAATTAAAAATTATAATTAATGCTTTATAATAAAAATAAAAAAAAGACTCAGAGAGTATGAAGGTTTTTTATAGGGTAACGGGTACCAAAGTCACATTAGAGTTGGTGTCGTTTTTTCCGGGATGCATTATTGAATTTGGTAGGCCGGCCAGGGACATTTGAGGGCTTCGCTTTAGGTGACCAGTCTCCATCCCTTCCTATTGATCAATCTCCCCATTTTATTAAAACCTGACAATTCTGACCTTTTGGTCATGCCTGCCCAGGTCTCCATTTGCATTACAGTTAACAGATTGAGCACATATTATAATTTTAAGCACACATCAAGTGTACAGCCATAATGCAACCCCAAACATTACTTAATTCTGAGGGTTAGGCGAGAAAGTGACTCAATTTTTATTCAAATTAATGTGCTTCATGGCTATATTCTGAGGTTTTTAAGGAGAATCAAATTTAGTTTCTTGTACTTATGTGCCGATGTTTATTTAACGAGTTTGAGAGGGAGGAGCTAGTAGCACCTAGCTAGTTACTCCTTCTGGTCTTTATTATAAGACACCAACTACTAAATGTATTTCGTCCTATTTATAAGATACTTGCTTGTTTCCAAGGAGCATTGATTATTTTTTTCCATGTATGCCCATAATTAATAGAGGTAATAGGTGAGAGTAATAATAATATTATATTAGAGTTTAGAGTAAATAGTAGGGGTAATATTGGAAATTAATTAAATTATAGGACAATTTTATTGACTTTAACTGTTTTTATTTATTTCTGTGATTTGTTAGTTGGTGTCTTATAATAAGGACCAGAGGGAGAGAGAGTAGCTTGCAGGGCTGAATTTGATTTATTTAATTAATAATAAAAATGAGTAGACTAGGGGGAATGGTCCCCACATAGGAGAGAAGGTTTTGTTTTGGAAGGGAGTTGAGCCGCTTCATTAAAAGATGGAATCTTGGTGGGTCCCATTTTTTACTTGTCAACCGAGGTTCGTATCATAACTGATCAGGTTACTCCACCCTCCGGTTACCTACCCGCACGTCCCATTCACAACCCTATCGAAGTCTCCTACACGCCTTATCTTCAATTCATACATTATATTTTTGTTTTAAATCATGACCGTGAATTTAAAAATTATTTTTTTAATCAACGATATTTATAAATAAACATTCTTAGTAATTGGATAAAATTCAAATGGTGAAATAAGATTTATATTTAAATTGGTTGTTGCATAAGTGACTTTTGTGAAATTAAAGCTTGTTTGAAATAATTTATGGATAAGTGACTTTTGAGATAATTATAAAAAAAAATCAAAATTATCAAATATATTAAAAATGTTAAATTACAAAATTTGGCAATGTTAAAATACATAATTTGATCAAATAAATATTACATAAGTAACTAAGAGCTTATGCAAGATGCAATTTAGCATCTAATTGTGTCACGAATTTTGATCAATTTTAATTGAAGATGAATGATTTATTTGAGTTGAAGATTTCTTAACAAAATCAGTCGATGAAGACTTTTCATCTACACTAACATTCCCATTTTTAGCTTGCATAAAAGTAGCATCTGATTGAAATAATAAATAAGGAGCTTATAGCTTTTCAATAGTCAGGAAATCAAACCTTTCAAATAAGCTACTTTTCACTCATAAGCACGATTGCCTAAGCCTAATTTTTCATCCAAAAGAAAAATTTAAAAAAAACTCATAAGCCCGATTGAACTAATAAACAAGCTCCAAAAAACCCTCTTTAGGATAAGAGTATTAGACAGCACCACAACGCCATAAAAAAATCTAGCAAATTCTAACTTGCTCTATAGTAATTGATTTATTATTTATATGCAATGAAAATTGTACGTTTGTAGATTCTTTGTTTGTTTTGTTGGTTCCCAAACACAAAAAACATCATTGTCATGATCGCCAATTATTTTTGGGCCCACTAGAGGAGATGGGGTTGTATATGCACCCAAGTCATCGTCTTCACCTAACCACCCTTTCTCCACCTGAGCCTGACTTCTCTTTCCTTACTTCACTTTACTATTGTATTGGATGAAAATTTCAATTGTCCAGATTTTAAATTTTATAAAAATATTATTATAAATTTAGTTAAAAATACATAAATAGATTTTCATTGCTAAAATTTGTTCTGAATAATTTACATCTATCTTAAAAAAAAAGGAAAGAAAATTTACTCTATAATAATAATCTACTTATTTTTTTTATCAATTTTTAATAATCTAAATTTATTAATGTATTTTTTAAATAAAACTAATGATATTTTTATAAGATATAAAATCGGGACAATCGAAATTTTTATTCAAGAGTGGAGATGAGAAAAGGAGGGCAAAGAGGCAAAAATGAAGAAAAGGGAAAATGATAGATAACACTCCCTACCTCACTATGGTATTGGTGGGGTCATCCGGATACTGTATTGAATGCAGCCGCTAATGATTTATAAATACTAGTAGCATATATATTTTGACGTTTTTATAAATTTTACGTGACACAAAATGTTGTATTATTTTCAAAGAGGAATTGACGTTTTAATCCCTATAAATTACCCCAAAAAAAACGTGTATTTTCATATACTCCTTTTAAATAGAAGTAAAATGAGACATAAATAAATAATAATAAAAAATTGACATTTTTCTATTTTACTGGTTCTCTCTCTCTCTCTGTATATTTATCATTCTTATTCCTCATCACGCATTAAATACATAATTAAGTTGTTCCCATTGTAGCACCAATTAAATGTCGAGGAGTAAAAGTCAACAACGTCAACCTAAAAAGGGAAACAAAAAAGAAATTGGAGCCAAGTTGGAGTGGGGTCGTAGGCGGTTTGGTGAGTGCCTGGTGGGTCCAACCCGCAATTATCCAAAAAGCCCAAGTGGGCCACTCTAGTGGCGCTCCTTTGATTGTCCGGACCTATTATGGACCATACTAAAAACCTAGTGCCTAAATGCTGGATTGATCTTGACCCCCAAAAACAGAAATGCCTAATTGATTACTCCCTATAAACAACAAATGCTCCAGAAAACACTAAAAATAAAAGGGTAAAGGTGCAAAAATGCCCATGAGCTTTGCCTTTAGGAGCGTCCAGCACCATGTGTTTTTTTTTTTAGCAAAAGTACCCATGTGGTTACTAAATGAGTGCAAAAGTCACACTTGCAGTTAAAAGCAAAACGTTTGACTATTAATTTGACCTACAATTGCTGACTCCTAAAGTATCTCCACGTGGCGTTACTACAATGGTCAGAAAAATGGTCACCTCTTGGACTATTGGATTATGTGGCACTCTCCTACCTCGGTCCACGCGCTTTGTCTCCTCTTCCATCTGCGATCTGTCTCTCTTCCCTCTTCCGTCCACGTCTCTCTTCCCTCTTCCTTCCGCGTCTCTCTTCCCTCTTCTCCGTCCACTCCCAAACGAACCCTCCGCCGAAGAGGTTCGATTTCTTCCATCCACACTCTGTCTCTCTTCCCTCTTCCGTCCACTCCCAAACGAACCCTCCGCCAGAGAGGTTCGATTTTGTCATGAGACCTAGGATCGACGGCTTGATGAAGAGTTTCTATGTGTTGAAGTGACCCTCTTCGAATTTCTTTAATCTCAGATGGGTTGAAGACCTGGCCTTAAGAATTCTTTTTAATCTCAAATCTCACACCTCTTCACATCTTTTTCTCTTCTTCTTCGCCACAAGCCTTCAACTGTGTCTCAGAATTGCCATCACCGTCTTCTTCTTTGAACTACCTGCAGGCCGCCTATTACCCAGGTATGAACTCTCACATTCTTTAAAGATCTAATTGGGGTTTCTATTTTCATTTCCTTTAGGTTTACAAACACTGAGATAAGTTGGTGATCATTATTAGTTCCTCATTAATCTAAATGAAACCAGAGTGTATTGATCGTGATGGTGGGAATGAATTTTATGCTTTATGTTTTTTGGTTGGAAGAAGGCTATGTTCTGTTGCTTGAACCCGATTTTAGACTGATGATTTTGTGTAGGACTTGTTTCCATTTTTTTCCAGTGCCTAGTCATAGCGTTTTAACTGTATAAGAATTCATGTAACGGGGGCGTTAGAGTTGGAATAAGGAGAGTGGAGCAATGAGACAAATCCGGTGGACGACAACCAGGAAGGAGGTCGGAGAGAAGGAGGACTGGAGGTGAAGGTGAGCTTGCCATTGAGAAATGCACTGGAGAAGATGATGTGCGAATCTGGATAGATCCCAAGAAGATGATGTGCTGCGAATCTGGATAGATTAGGCTTGGGATATTTTTTAAAAAAATAATGAATTAATATTAACACAAACTGTAATTCCACGTTGATCGTTTGGTCAACTAACGTCAATGTGACTTTCGCACCCATTTGGTAACCACGTTGGTACTTTTGCTCCAAAAAAAAGTATATGGTGTTGGACGCTCCTGAGGGCAAAGTTCATGGGCATTTTTGCACCTTTACCCAAAATAAAAATCCATGGGGGTGGGTCCCTTTTATCAAAGAAAAACAAGGTTGAGTGCACTTGTGTAGCTGTGTTGTGTTCACCTTTAATTTGCACACATGCGTTTCCTTGCTCCAGATCCCCACCCGGACGTTTCTCATCTTAAATGGCAATACTACCCCTGAAGCTCAAGAAAGAATTGGAGGGCCTGTTTGGTACACATAAATTGATTTCAATGGAAATGGAACAAGGGTAAATATGAACAAAGAACAAGGGTATAACAGTGGTTATCAATCCAAAAGCAAACAGACCATTTCCAGATGTGGTCATTGCTAAGAAATGGCATACAACTGCAACAGCCGGGTTTCACTAGCAAAGGGATCGGACACTCTCTCTAAAAGGAGGGGGTTCGATCCTGGAGTTAGTCAAGGCGCTGGGGGAGACATTTTAACTCCTAGGAGTATAGGTAAACGCCTTAGGATAATAGACGGCTTGCCTTTCCTAATATTGGTATCACCTAGGAAAAAGGGAGATTTCGCCCTGCCCTTGGATCGTGAGTGAATCTAACCTCTTCCCTAAGATTTGTGTGTGTGTGTGTGTGTGTGTGTGTTTGTGTGTGTGTGTAGAGTTAAGTAGTAAATCTACCTCGGAAGTATACATTGAAGAGCAATGCTGCTCTAGAAGTTTTTTCAAGTTCAATTTCACTCCGGAAAGTCTAAAAGTGGAACAATGTTGTCATTTTCCTTTAAAAAGTTAACAGTTAATGTTAATTTTTTAACGGTCAATGTTAGTTTTTTTAATGGAAAAGGGCAACATTGCTTTACTTTTAGATTTTCGAGGTGAAATCGAGCGTCAGTGTCAATTTTTTAACAGTCAACGTTAGCTTTTTAACGGAAAAAGGCAACATTACTTCACTTTTAGACTTTTCGGGGTGAAATTGAGTTTAAAAAAACTTTCAGGATAACATTGTTCTTAAGTGTATATTTCTGGGGCGGATTTACTACTTAATACACACGCACGCACATGCGCGCACACGCACACACAACAACCTCATAAGGAATATGCTAACAACAATTGAGAACTCAAACATAGAAAACACTAATAATAATTATAGAAAATGACAAAAAAACATAACTTAAATTTTAAAATTTTGTTGACAACAATAATAAAAGAATTAGCAAGAATAGCAAAACAACTGATAACTTATTTTTATTTTGTTGGGAAATCTCTTATTTAAGATTTTTAAATTTAAATGGTGTTTTCTTGAAATTTTCCCTAATATTTACGTAAGAACCAATGTACTTTATTAGTTATAATATCTTATGAATAACTTATTAACTCATTTGTTATTTTCAATTAAAAAAACTTGTTTATGATTTAAGATAAATATTCCTCTTATATTAAATATAAGATATATTTGATTTTTTTTAAGAGATTAAAAAAATTACTTAACTAATATCAAATGTTGTGCATTATTAAATTATATATCAATTTAGAAGTTATATAAAATAATTTAGAGAAAATATTTAACTTCATCTTATATTTAAGATCAGAGGAGTAATAAACAACACTCTCATGAACTAAAAACATAGAAATATACAAAATGGTTTTAGATAAATTTTAACCGAGCTCTCAATATTTGTAACTATGATTCAGAGTTTTGTTTTCTATAATTATAATACTTTTGTGATTCAGAAGAAACACTTCTGATCAGAGCATTTTCATTAAAAAAAACATTAGTAAAGTCATCACTAACTATTAACTACTCATTATGGGTTGAATAAGGTGTCATCTTTATCCCGCTCGTCGTCTGGTTTGCGGCTTCTTGTTCTCATCTCAGATCTCTACAGCTATCGCTTAATTCCCAAGTTTATCCTTGGCAGTTCTGACTTCCCTCGTCTCCATCCTGTTATGACAACAGTAAACCTCCGACAAAACATAATTAATTTGAGTGCTCTCTCTCTCTCAGAGCCCCGGTGCACCCTCGGCTGGCCACTAGCAACAGTAGCCGAAGCTCCGGCGACGATTTGGCTCGTCCATGGAGGTTTCTGCCCGAGGCAGTCCCTGGGACGATGTCGTAGAAATGATCAAGGCCGCTCAGGGGAAGGGTTGTGACCCTTTAAGTTGGGCTATACAGATACATTCACTTCTGAACTCAGCTGGAGAGTCACTGCCTTCGTTGGAGCTCGCCGACGTTCTAGTATCCTACATTTGCTGGGAGAACAATGTTCCCATTATGTGGAAGTTTCTGGAGAAGGCCTTCATGTTGAAGATCGTGCCCCCTATGCTTGTTCTTGCTCTTCTCTCTGTAAGGTTTGTGTGTGATTCAATTTTGATTTACCAAATTCACTTCTACTTTCCTGATTTAGCAATTAGCGGTGATCAATTTGCTGAGTCGTTTCTTATTGCAGTTTCTTCTGTTCCCCTTTGTATTCACTACTTTATCATACGAACAGATTGAAATGGCGTCTGCATTTTGGGTTCCCTAACGCTTTGCCTTTTTGGGCATTGATGAGCCATATTGATTCTTCTATCATTTTTTTTTCAGGGTTATTCCTTGTAGAAATTTTCAACCTGCAGCATATAGGCTATATTTGGAGTTCCTCAGAAGACATGCTTTTGAGCTTAAATCTCTATTAAATGGGCCAAATTATCCGAAGTAAGATTTTATTTTATCTACGAGAAATTTAATGTATTTCCTCACCTTATGCCTTTAATGTCTTCCCAATCTTTATCTATCTCTCTCTCCACACACACACACACACACACTAAACCTCGTTATTCTTAAGTCATGAACGGGGTGACTTATTTCTTGAAGTGCAATGCATGGGACTCACTCTCGTTATATATTAAGTCTTTGGTGCTGCAATCATGTTGCTCTTTGACATTCTATTCAATATGTTCTGCACCATCAAAGCTTGATTGCTAAAATATGTTTTGCACTTGTGAATTATGTATCACATCAAATCTTGTTTTCGTTATCACTAAAGTGATTAGCAATCTGTTTCTCCAGCTTGTGTGACCAGTTAACCTTTTTGCTGTTAAATTGAAGTCTTAGTAAAAAAAGACTTTATTTTTATCCATCATGTTTCTTGTTGGTTTGGTATAAGATAATCTTAAGTGTATATCAAATATCTCAATGACGGGGAACTTGAACAGGTTATTTCTATGATTAAATAGGAGGGGTTGAAGAGATCAATAGGGTGATTACCCTCGTGGGTAAAGAGAACTCCTTTCTGTATTATGAGGCTGGAAGAAACAGTTCCTATCATTTTGTTTAACTGCAAATTAGATTTTGCCCCATTTTATGTCAAGATTGCGTGATAAGGTTTTGATTGTTTGAGAATATATTGCCGATGCTAGTTAAAGTATGAGAGAATTTTATCTTAAAATTGTTGTCATTCTTGATGCACTAGTTGCTTACACTGGTGATATTGATAGGTGATTTTGTTCAGTGAGGTGGTTTCTTTTATCATCTAATTCTTTCACTTCTGCTTTGGACAGGGTCATGAAGACAATAGATAATGTCTTTCATCATTCCCAGATATTTGGCCTTACACAAAGTGAGCCTAGCATTATAGTGGTTGAATTTATTTTTTCAATTGTCTGGCAGTTGCTTGATGCTTCAATGGATGATGAAGGGCTATTGAAACTTACTCCTGAAAAGAAATCCAGATGGGCAAATCTGTATCAAGAAATGGAACTGGATATGCATGATAGTTGCAATGATAAAATGACTGAACATCAAGAGAAATTGCAGAATTTAAATACTATTACGGCTGTTGATATTATTGGGCAATTTCTGCTGGATAAAAAATCTTCAAGGATTCTCTACTTGGTTCGCCAAAATATGTATGTGCTTGCACTCTTACACTGCATTTCTTCTGAAATATTATTGTCTAAATGCAGTTTTGATTATGAATTCAATCATATCTGAATTATTTATGATGGCATATCCTACTTTTTTTGTATGCCATAAAATTTCTGATTTTCCATGCACTTATTTAGTTATCTTTTTGGGTTACATTACAATGGCTCCCTTGAAAAATGGCTTAATTATATGCCCCTCCCCTCTATTACAAATTCTACATTGTTTTTTATTTAAACCAAGAGGTATCCTACATATAAACACATTCTGTATAGAATACCGTCAAATTTTTTTAAGAAAATAATTTCTTAAAGTTAATTAAATTAATTTAAAATCATTTAATAAAAATAATTTGTTATTAAAGACAAAAGAGCATATTTTAATATTTTTCTTATTGAAATCTACCCAGTTAATAGGAAATAATTGGTGATTTTTAATTTTAACAATAAAATATGTGCTAAATGTGTGTTATTAATCAACATAAACTTTGTTATAAAAAATGACTCTTAAGAAAAGAACTGAATTTATGATTTTAAACGCTAAAAAGAATTTGCATTGGAAATGATTTTTAAGAAAGCTGCATGATGCTTAACGTATATAGGCAAAATGGTTTTAGTTGTAGGGTTTTTACCCCTCCCCTGCTTCCAAGGGACATCAGTGTAAACTTTCATAAAAGAGGGGAAAACAATGTAATTAAGCCACGTCTTGAGGGGAGAGAGAGTAATTTACTCTATTTGCTTCAATGAAATGATGATTTAATACTAATTCTATGTTGCATTTCTTGAACTAATGATCTTTAGCTTCACATCTTTTTTTCACTTTATCAGGCCTATACACTGGGGAAGTTTCATCCAGCAGCTGCAAATTATGGGAGCTAATTCCTTAGCTTTGAGGAAATTGAGAACTGTAAGTCCTGAGGTAATTCTCCAATTTGCCTCAGATACCGATGTAGCCTTGTCTGACAAACGAAAAATGAGCTCACAGCAAAAGTTCCAAGCAGTTTTGGCTTTTGATTATCTTTCCTCGTCTGCATCACTCTGCCATGGTGCTAGTCATTCTGCCCTCTGGATTCCTCTTGATCTGGTATTGGAAGATGCCATGGATGGCTATCAAGTTAGTACAATGAGTGCTATTGAAATAATTAGTGGTAAGACTTAAATTAGCTCATAAAGCCTGATGTAAATGGTTTATAATATCTCTTTAACAATACATTCATGTTTTTTCCAGGCTTAATAAAGACCCTTAGAGCAATAAATGGCACCTCTTGGCATGATACTTTTTTGGGTCTCTGGTTAGCAGCTCTCCGTGTCGTTCAGAGGGTTGGAAACACTTCCTCTACTAATTACTTTATTTTTTTGTGAAGTTTTGTGTGTCATATACTTCTAAAATGGATTTTATGTTTGAAGTTTCTCTGTTCGTAGCATCAGATTGTCTCTGATCATAATTTTTCCAGCCAAATTCAAGTCTGTTCATATGTAGTTACGATTGCGTCACAATGTATATTCTTTTTGATAAAAATTTCCATGTACTTGTAGGAAAGAGATCCTATTGAGGGTCCTATGCCTCGTATTGATACCCGCTTATGCATGCTCTTATGTATTATTCCTCTAGTCATCACTGAGTTTATTGAAGAAGATGAAATGACACCAATTCATGAATCAGACAGCGGTCCAATGGATCACTTGAAAGACAAGAGGGTTCCAGGAAAGTGCCGCAGTGAATTAGAATCAAGTCTACAGGTATTGGGTGATTATCAGAGTTTGCTTGTCCCACCTCAATCTATTGTTGCTGCTGCGAATCAGGCTGCGGCCAAAGCAATGCTATCCGTTTCTGGTATCACAAAAGGGAGTGCATACTTTGAGTCCCTTAGCATGCAGGAGATGCCAATTGACTTTTGTAAGTAACCTATGCTTCAGTGTAAACCACACGATGTGTATATATTTTCAACAATGATTGCAATATCTATTAATTTCAGCGTTGTTCTTGAGGCATTTGTCTGCCATTTGTGGCTTTCTGTGAATACAAACGCACATATGCATCTTCACATGTTGAGATGAATTCCACCAACCAAATAGAAGTATTATAACATAGTTGAGGTTCTATGAAAATGCAATCTGTAATGGATACCAAGGTGCTCTTAGGCTTTGGACTTATCCTCAGGTCCAAGGTTCGAGCCCTTGGGTATTTACTCGAGAGACAAATCTCTCATAGAGGAGGAGGACAATTCCTGCACTGTGAGGGGCCGGCCAACCACGGGTGTAAGCGGTGCGCCGTGAGGGGGACGAACCAGGTCCTTACCTGTGGGGGGTCGTTACACAATCTTTAATTTAAGTTAATGTGAACATTATGTGATCTTTGGAAATTATACTGATTGTAAATATTGGGAATACCAGAGACAGGAAGTTGTTGATTGGCACTTGACTTTATGCAGTGCCCTAAATATACTGTCTTATTTGCTGCACTTTGCCTGCGTTTCAGATTTTGTTTGAAGTCCATCAGGTTCAATTAGGTTCCCTGTCAAGGTTTTTGAAAGAAGGTCATCCTGTGCAAAATTTGAACCTGTGGAAACTTAAATGTAGTGAAGACAAAGAAGCCTCCTTGAACACTACAAAGGTTACCCATATCATCCTTGGAAGACCATAATATAAACACTAGTAAGAAAGCATCTATGGCTGAACATGGTGTTGTGAGTAAAGGAGGGAAGGGGGGGCTGTATTGTGTTGTAGGACCTGGAACCTTTTATATATTTGTGTGTATTCCTTAACTTTTTTAGTGTTTGCTTTTCCTAAAATCAAAGATTCTACATTTGATTTTTGGTTATTTACTTTAAAAGGAATATGTATTCTTCCTTTCACTCGTCAAATATATGCAATTTTTTAATTGGGATAAATATTTGAAATGCCTTTTTGTTAAAAGGTTTAATGACTTTGGATTTTATTTTTCAGCTGGGAACATGCGGCATCTGATAGTTGAGGCTTGTATTGCCCGAAATCTGCTTGAGACATCTGCGTATTTATGGCCAGGTTATGTGAGTGGACGCATTGGTCGATTACCTCAATGTCTGCCAACTCAAGCATCTGGATGGTCATCATTTATGAAGGGAGCAGCACTTACTCCTCCTCTGGTAAATGCTCTGGTTTCAAGTCCTGCCTCAAGGTAAGATCTCTCTTTATTTAGTTAATTGGTTGGTATTATGGTTTTGGTAGTGCATCCTTGAGAAGTTCTTGTAATGTCAACCTCAGGGCATTGCTGTAAAGTATTTGCTCCTCTGTGTGGAGGCCTCTAGTTAAGAACTAATGATCTTCATAACATTGTCCATTTTGGAAGCTTGTATGCTGTGTCATAATTTAAGAAGAATATTCTTAGTTGATTATACTCATGCCCTTTACAGCTGACATATAAGATTTATGGTGGCTGTAATCGGTAGTTTTTAAATTTTAAAGGCCTGGTCTTCAGTTGTTCTTTTTCTTTCCAGAATATATGAGATGCTCTTTTTTGTAAATTTACCCAAAGGTAAAGCTACTGAATTTATGCTCCTGGATTTTATGGAAGCTTAGCAGAACTGGAGAAAATTTTTGAAATTGCTACCAAAGGATCAGAGGATGAGAAGATATCTGCTGCCACCATTCTTTGTGGGGCATCCCTACTTAAGGGATGGAATATACAGGTAATGGAGTTGGAACATGTAGCTTATAGAAACTCTAATCTTTAGTTCCTTTTTTAGTACCATGAAGCATTCTTTGTAAACTCTTTTGTGCAGGAGCACACTGTTCATTTCATTATTAGGTTATTATCTCCCCCAGTTCCTGCAGAGAGCACTGAAGGCAACAACCATTTGATTAATTATGCTCCAATTCTTAACGTACTCATTGTTGGAATTGCACCAGTTGATTGTGTTCAAACATTCTCTCTCCATGGCCTGGTAAGTTTTATTACAAAATTAAAGGTGTGGGTCTAAACTTATTCTTTCCAGAGTTTGGATTTTTACCAATTTAAGTGATGCTTGTTAAGTAGAATTTGCTTTCAATACCTTTAGATAAACTAGAGGTGTAGAATAAGTGTATGGAGCTGGCTTGGCAATGTCCTAGTTTTTGGACTGGGAAATTTGCTTTGAATTTATTTGCATTATATAAGTAGATTGAAAGAGCAAGTAGGATGGGAGGATCCAGCAAGTACATTCAGTACTAAAAATTATTTTAAATCCCTAAGGCTAACTGTGATTCACTGATTTGTAAAGCTTTATTATGTCCTGTAGCATTGCCAGTGCGTAGTCAAGAGGTGAATTTTAATGGAAAAAATTAACTTTAACCTCGTAAATTAGGTCTAATAAACAATTTGAAGCTATATACTTTTGACCATTTTCTAAATCTTGTCTTCATCTTTCTGCTTTTTATCCTGGGAAGAGCCAGAACTTGGGCAGTGAGGATTTATCTTATTTTGATTAAATGCAATCTGGAAATTTTCCATCAGGTTCCACAGCTTGCTTGTTCATTGATGCCAATCTGTGAAGTTTTTGGATCATGTGTGCCCAATGTCTCATGGACACTATCATCAGGGGAAGAAATATCTGCTCATGCCGTGTTTTCCAATGCTTTCATTCTGCTTTTAAGGCTCTGGAAATTTAATCGCCCCCCTCTTGAACATGGAATTGGAGATGTACCCACTGTTGGTTCTCAACTAACTCCTGAATACCTATTATTAGTGCGAAACTCCCACTTGATGTCGGCTGGTAACATTTACAAAGATCGAAACCGGAGGAGACTCTCAACAATTGCTACTTTATCATCCCCTAATTCTGTATTCGTTGACTCTTTTCCAAAATTAAAAGTCTGGTATCGGCAGCATCTAGCATGTATAGCTTCAACTCTCTCTGGTCTTGTTCACGGAACACCTTTTCATCAAATTGTTGAGGGGATTCTTAATATGATGTTTAGAAAGATCAATAAAGGAAGCCAGACTTCTGTTCCATCTGCAAGCAGCAGCTCTTCTGGACCTGGAAATGAGGACCCCTCAACAAGGCCAAAATTGCCTGCTTGGGATATTCTGGAAGCCATTCCCTTTGCAGTTGATGCTGCTCTCACAGCCTGTGCGCATGGAAGATTTTCTCCTCGTGAGTTGGCAACAGGTAAGTTGGAAATCCATGCGAACATACCAAACAACTAAAATTATTTTTTCAAGGAAAATTTATCTTCTTCATTAGTTTAACCTTTTACAATTATCCTTGGTGTATTTGACCTCTGCATTTAGGGCAACAATTAAATTCCATATGGATGTCGATTTATAGACATGCTTGACATTATAATGCCTGAACGCTTTTCTCCATATCAGGGCTTAAAGATTTAGCTGATTTTCTTCCTGCATCTTTGGCAACCATAGTGAGTTACTTCTCTGCTGAAGTAACTCGGGGTGTTTGGAAGCCTGCATTTATGAATGGAACGGATTGGCCCAGTCCTGCTGCAAATCTGTTGAATGTGGAGCAACAGATTAGAAAAATTTTGGCGGCAACTGGTGTTGATGTACCAAGCCTTGATCCAGGTATTTTTTTGAGTGTTTGGTTGCTTTCATTAAAATTTGAATAGAACGCAAGTTCATCCTCTGTCTGTATTAGTACTTGTCTACCAATTAAGTCCATCCTTTACACGGCTTTCATTAAGTATCCAATCGATGTTTTGCATGTCTTCCATCATTATTATTTAATAATTACTTTAGTGTTATGAAAAAGAGGTCCTCATTTCCACAGGGGGAAGCTCTCCTTCCACACTTCCGCTTCCGTTGGCTGCCTTTGTAAGCCTTACACTAACCTACAAAATTGACAAAGTATCAGAGCGTTTTCTAAATTTGGCTGGCCCAGCATTGGAGTCCCTTGCTGCAGGTTGTCCATGGCCTTGCATGCCAGTTGTGGCTTCCCTGTGGACCCAAAAGGCAAAGCGTTGGAGTGACTTTCTTGTTTTCTCAGCATCTCGGACTGTCTTCCTCCACAACAGTGACGCTGTAGTTCAACTTCTCAAAAGCTGCTTCACAGCGACCCTTGGCATGAATAGCTCTCCTTTCTCATGCAACGGTGGTGTCGGGGCCCTTCTCGGCCATGGATTTAAATCCCATTTATGTGGAGGGATCAGCCCTGTTGCTCCTGGCATTCTATATCTACGTGTTTACCGGTCATTGAGAGATGTTGTCTTCTTGACAGAAGAGATTGTGTCCATCTTGATGCACTCTGTGAGAGAAATTGTATCAGGTGGGCTGCCAAAGGAGCGGTTGGAAAAGTTAAAAGCAGCCAAAGATGGCGTTAGATACGGGCAGGTTTCTCTTGCTGCATCAATGACTCGTGTGAAACTTGCAGCTGCACTTGGGGCCTCTTTAGTATGGTTATCTGGGGGTTTCATGCTGGTTCAATTGTTAATAAAGGAAACATTGCCTTCGTGGTTTATAGCTGTTCACAGATCTGACCAGGAAGAAGAGTCCTATGGAATGGTTGCAATGCTTGGTGGATATGCACTCGCTTATTTTGCCGTTCTTTGTGGAGCTTTTGCTTGGGGAGTTGACTCTTCATCATCGGCATCAAAGAGACGTCCGAATGTTCTGGGCATCCACATGGAGTTTCTTGCTAGTGCTCTTGACGGTAAGATATCACTCGGCTGTGATTCAGCAACTTGGCGGGCTTATGTATCAGGGTTTGTGAGCCTTATGGTAGGTTGCACACCAAATTGGATTCTGGAAGTAGATGTAGATGTGTTGAAGAGATTGAGCTATGGGTTGAGGCAATTGGACGAGGAGAAGCTTGCCCTTGCTTTATTGAGTGCTGGTGGCTTGGGTACGATGGGTGCTGCAGCTGAGCTCATTATTGACAATGAAATGTGACCATTTTTTCTCTTTATAATCTTCTAGAGTTCAGTGTTTGTATTTTGTACATTAGTTTCTTGCTCCTAAGCCGTGCAGCTATAAGCTTCCTCTCTCTGTGAATAGTTCTCTAGGAAAACTATCACCCACGAGAATGAAAAATTTTGTAGATGTCCATCTCAAGCTGTCAAGTTTATTATCTTTCAGTGGTGATATTAATTGATGACATCGCTCCATCAAATCACATGGTTTTTTCCAATCTGTGTCATGGCGAGTTAGCAACAGGACACGGATCAACAGGACACGGATCCGGCTTCCATCCACTTACTTTCTTATCATTTTTCATCTTCTTCTTCATCTCAATCGTTAGATTGAAATATAAACGGTTCAGATTTCGTTTTTATAAAAATATTATTTTTTAAATTTTGAATATTTTATTAATATGTTTTTAAAAATAAAATCTAAACCATTCATATTTTAATTTAACAATTGAGATGAAGAAATAGATAGAAGAGGATGAGAAGGGAAGTGGATAGGAGCCAAATGGACACACACAAGTGGTAGCATACAAGAGTCATTTCAGTTTTGAAAGAGTTTTAAATCTATAAAGAATATCAGTAAATCTGATTCCACTTGCATTAGGTGAGAGAGAAAAAAAGTCCAACGGCACAGTGATTTAAACCAAACGGATAAAAACAAACTGTTTGAAAATTGAAATAGTAGGGCTTATTTAAGAAAAGTGACTTCTTATAGAAGTTATTTTTTTTAGCTTCTGAAAAAAAAAAATGTTAGGGATAGGTGATCTTATAATTAATGTACTATTAAATATATATTTGTATGCATTCTAATATATATATATATATATATATATATGTCTCTTGCGCGTGCGTGAGACTTTTAGAGCTCATTTAGAAAAAAGTTATTTCTCCCATCGTCATTTTTAACACAAATTACATTTACAATATAATTTTTATCTTATCTTATTTCTACAAAATTCATATTGCAAATAAATGATGGGGAAGAATTTTAACAAAGAAATCGAAAAATGTGTTGTGAGAAACTTGTCCTAGATTCAAGTGAAAGTGTGTGATAAAAGAGAATCCACTTTATCTTACAAAACCACTACAGCCAGGCATTCTGTGAATTTTCTGGCTCTGCATGACTCTCCTTACCATCGATACATCCTCCCACCGTCCGGCGTCTGCGTATATGTTCGATATCAGAACTTTGCTTCCGCCATGAGATGGCTCCAACGCCGCCAAACTTCTTGCAGCCCTCTCTCCTATTTCCATGTTCCCATGAGTTCTACATGCTGCCAATAGAGTTCCCCATATCACGGTATCAACCTTCATTGGCATGCTCCTCACTAATTCCTCAGCTTCTTCTAACTGTCCTGCTCTCCCTAAGAGATCAATCATACAACCATAATGCTTTATGTTTGGCTCCAAATCATACACACTCTTCATGCTCTGAAAAATTCTCCGCCCTGAATCCACCAACCCAGCATGGCAACAAGCACTGAGGACTCCTATAAATGTAACTGAATTGGGTTTAACGTGATTTCTCTGCAGGTCAGAGAAAATCTCTAGACACATATTTGCATGTCCATGTGTGGCTAACCCACAGATGATTGCATTCCATGGTGACACAGTGGAGGTTTTGTCCTTTATCTGATTAAACAATTGTAACGCCTTGTTGATGGTCCCACATTTTGAATACATATCAATCAGAGCTGCCCATAGATTGTCATTCAAAAGAATGGAGTTGTTGTGTATGTATTCATGGACCCATCTTCCTTCCTTCAACACGCCTAAAGTGGCTATTGCAGAGAGCAAACTCAACATTGTGATTTCATTTGGTTTGATCCCACTAGCTACCATTCCATGGAAAAGTTCTAGAGCCATATTAGGTTGATCAGTCTGTGAGTAGCCAGAAATCATGGTACTCCATGAATATACGTCTCTTTCCGGCATCTCGTCAAAAAATCTCCTTGCTTGATCTATCATTTCGTGTTTAACAAATCCTGCAATGAGGGCATTCCATGATTCAAGGTGATCCTTTACACCCACCTTGAATTGCAAATAGGCAAGGTTCATCATTCCACAAGCTGCATAAAAATGGATAATTGTGGTCTGAATAAAATCACGACAATCGAAACCTCTCTTAACTATTGTTGAATGCAATTGTTTCCCTTCACCAATTGCCACCATCCGACCACACGCTGAAACCAAATCTACGAGCATGACTTCATTAGGTTGCAGCCCAGTGCGCAACATTGCACAGTACATTATGAAAGCTTCATGTAAACATTCTGTTCGCACATAACCATCGATCATTGTCCCCCAAGAAATGACATCTTTAGTAGGAATTTTCTCGAACAATTCCTTGGCCGTATCAACAAGGCCTGCCTTTGAATATCCATTTAAGATCACATTCCAAGAGACTAAATTCCGTTCTGGCATCCTATCAAAGAGTGTTCTTGCTTCCTCTAGACCTGAACAAAGACAATATGCATGCATCAAATTGGTCGATACACGAACCAATTCCTCGATGTTTAATTTGGTAACCAAGGCGTGAAGCATGCGGCAGTTCCAAATCTGGCCTAGGTGTGAAAAAGCAGAGATCACATTCACCATGGTCAACTCATTTGGGATAACACCATTGGACCTCATGTCCTTAAAGACCTGAATGGCTTCATTCCAACAACCATTTTGAACAAGACCCATTATCATGGTGGTGTAAGAAACACAACCTTTACCGGGCATTTTGTCAAACAGATGGCGAGCATCATCTAATCGACCAGCTTTCACATACCCAGCGACCATAATGTTACAGGACACCGGATCCAACTCAAAAAAAACTTCAAACAACAATCGGGCATCATCGATGAAACCACATTTTGCATACATATTGATCAAACTGTTCCGAATCAATGTGTGAGAGTGGAGCCCGGATTTCAAGACCAAACAATGCAATTGTCGGCCCTGAAAGGAGGCTAAGAGGGAGGAACATGACTTGAGTGCCGAAACCAATGCAAATGTGCACCCAACATGTTTCTGCTTCTGTCTGGCATCGAAGAAAATTCGAATGCAATCTTCGAGGTTCTGAGTTACCGCAGGGACTTTGGGGGCAGTCGTAGAAACCCATCGTATATTGGGGAGTAGAACTGGAAGAGGAAATGTTAGACATCGAGGGGAAATTTTGGGTACAATGAACATTGAACGTGGGACGCGACCATTAAAGCTCCAGCAGTTCCGAGTGTAAAACGAACCCGCCTTCCTTTACATCACTCTGTCGAAGACCTCTCAAGAAATTTATGTCTGGGAGGTGAAAAGGGTTTTCAAATAAAAATTCTTTCGTTTACTCAGGTAAAAAAAAAGAAAGAAAGAAAAGAAATCTCCAATTTATCATAACCGAAAGAAGACGGAGATTTTAATCATTAATTTGATTTTTCTATAGAAATATCAGTATTATTAATTTTAATCAAAATTTACATATGAGGAAAGTAGAATTTTTTAGAGTTATACAGTCATAATATAATAATACAGGAGAGGAAACAAATTTTAAAATATTACTCAACCATATAGATACATATTGACCAAAAAAAAAATGCAGCTACATAACAAAAAGATAATTTTCTTACATACAAAAGCCTTAAATAAGAAAATAAAAAAATCCCATCATCCATAATTCCATATTCAGTTTAAGTTAATAATTAATAATTTTAATTTAATTTACAACTTAATTTGAATCATATATATTTATTTATTACGATATGTCAGGACAAATGGAATAGACGTCATCAATTTTGCGCCAATCCCATTCAAGGCAGACCGAAATTTAATTTTGAAGCATTTACCTTTAAAGTAATTTACTATTTACTTCGACTGAGTATTATAAAATGATCTCAAAATCTCATATGGCTTAATAAATGTGCACTGACCCAGATGGGGAAAAGATTACTCAAACACCCATCCATAATCCAAAATCCTACACGGCAATTCCAAATCAATAATGTTAAATTCTAATCCGAAAATTGAAATAATTTATGGCCCTCAACACTTCGGATTTGGCTTACCTCCGCTGCGTGATTCTGTCTGCTGCGTCCGCTGCCTTATACAGCGTCGTTTTGGCGCAGAAATCCTCAAGCTCTTGCCTTTTTTTTTAAAAAAAAAAAACAAATATTTTAGAATACTGACCAGTCCTAAAAAGATGCTTCAGGATACTGAAGCTTTGCTGGAAAGATACTTCATGATCGTGAAAAAATATTTTAGACACAAACTGTAACTAAAAAAATATTTTAAGATACCGACTGTTATTGAAAAAAATACTATCTCAAGAAATTATTTAAAGATCTTTGAAAAATATTTTAGGGTATTGATTTATACTAAAATGATACTTCAGAATACTGACTGGTATTAAAAAAAAAATATTTCATGACATTTTAGGATCTTAAAAAAATATTTAAAGGTGCTGACTGGTATTAAAAATATACTTTAAGATATTTTTTTAAGATCCTAAAATATTTTTTCACGATCATGAAGTATCTTTCCAGATCATGAAGTATCTTTCCAGCACCAGTCAGTATCTTGAAGCATCTTTTTAGGACTGGTCAGTATCCTAAAATATTTGTTTTTTTTTTAAAAAAAAAAAGGCAAGAGCTTGAGGATTTTTACGCCAAAACGACGCAGTATAAGGCAGTGGACAGAATCACGCAGCGGAGGTAAGCCAAATCCCAACACTTCTGTCAACAATTTATCAGATAAAAATATGTTGTTTCACATACTTATTGCAGTTTCATTTCCCATAATCCCTCCAAAGCGGATAGACAAGTCTCCAAGATGTGCAGACTCGGACCAGGGAACAATGGCTATAACCAGATTATAATTTTTCTATTTCTTAAAAACAAAAAGGTTCTAACCAAGATTCTGTATTACAGTAAAAGAGGAACCATGAAAACATTAATCATATAAAGACGACGCAGGCTGGAGAAACATCAGAAGCAGTCAGCGATGATCTCCTCCTCCATTAAGAATTGTACACGGCAGGGACCTGCTCAAATCATTAAAATAAGCTATCATTTAAAACATCACAAAGATAAATTCACATCAACCATTCAGTAAAAATGAAAAATCATTGGACTTTTTACTGTAGAGCACAACTGCATCAATTCAGGACAAGTGGATGGCCAATAACTTCGAAAGCAGGTTATGATGAAGATGAACTAACTACTATTTCTGTCATGAATATTTGATTATGGATGTCCCAAATAGAGTGAATGGGATATCAGATGTTTGAACAGCAAAGTTTATGATGGGAAATAGAACAATAAATGTAGATAGGGAGCAATGGTAGGTAGGCAGACTACATGGGCAAAAGAGGTCAAAGTCATGATGCTACAAGAAAACCACAAATAAACAGTCACACAAGAGAAACAAAGTTGAAGGTTTATCCTCTTCTTCAACACAAATTAAACTTGATACCAATACCAATACCAATCACTACTCGAGTCCTTAATATAAGACACATTTAGGGAGTTGATCTTGATCCTCAATATAAGATAGTCTTCATATTTGTCATTCTTTTCACAATAATTAAGGAAGAGAGGGAATTAGGGAAGATGACGAGGGTGTTTTAAAACACATGTCATATTAACTAATTCAACTAACTTCTTTAATTTAATCAAATTAGGTACATATTTCTTATATCAAGGACCGTAATTAAGTCACAGTTATGTGATGTCACCTGCAGTCCACCGCTATTTAGCTGTTGCTAAGTTTTTATCCCCTTATTCTTTCTAGCGCCATGTGTTATGCTAGAAGTACAAAACTGCTACAATGACTATGTCTATACTCAATATGATCAAAATTAACAACAATTTCACCATGCTTACAACCCAAGCATGGCATTACTCGGATTAGGGTGCTTGCCCATCATTATTGTCATGTTTGCGAAAGTACACTCTTTTCTTGGATTAGCCCAAGGTCACTAGCCCTTCAGCACACACTAACCACCAATAACTGCATTGCTGATTCAGCCAACTGGCAATGAACAATCAAAAAGGCCCTTCTAGGTTTGCTTTACATCCAAGAGTTAGATACAATTCACCACAAATTAAAGGGCATGTGTGCCATCAGCTAATATAAAGCAACTTCTCAGAGGCATCGCTGCCCATAATCTGGGTCATCAGCATTGGTAGATACCTAGAAAGAAACCTCACATATCTTTTACCTAATTTTTCAACATATCCCACTCATAGATTTCAGCAAGATTATCTCGTCTGTAATACATTTGTGAGCATGGCACTTCATCAGGATTTTATATATTGAGTTACTGCCTTATGCTTAATAATAAAGATTACATCTTTATCAGGCCTTGAGATCGACACAAACTAAAATGACTACCAAACTGTCCTCTTAAAACGACAGAAGAGCACAATGCTAAGGCAACAGCAAAAGAAAAACAGTGGTGGCGAGCAGAAACCATTATATAATCTGAATCGCAGATGTCAAAACAGATTATGCATGATTACACTGTCTACCGACATTGCAGTAATTACCGATCACAATGAGAATATTAAACAACCAGATATTGCAAGTTTAAGCTGTATACAGAGCCGATTCACACAGCAGTCAGAAACTAGCCAGCATAAGATAATCACAAACCATCCATTCACAACTCGCCAGATCGAGTTAACAAGAGATCAAACTTACTTTTTATGCCGTTTTCCCTTTCTCGGTCCCCATCCCTCGAGCTTAGCAACAGGGCACCCACACTTCTTTCGAAACAGCAAAACGGCACGCCCATTAAGTGGAGCCATATTCCTGAGCTCGGACCTCAGACACTCGTAATCGGGATTGTTCTCACTCCCACCCTTCCAAGGAAGCTTATCAATCTCATTAGAACCAGTCCTGAGAGACTCCTCCGTTTGTAACTGCAAATCAAATTCCATAGCTTTCTTGAGTCCTTTGCATCCGGGCTTGCCACACTTACGGGATCGAGCACCACAGCAGAAATCAACCAATAAAATCGAAATGACAAAGAAGGAGACGAACCCTAGAATCTCAAGGATCGGGAATTGATAGAGCTGTGGTGTGAAATGAGAGAGAAGGAGGGAAAGGGAGTTGAAGATATAAGAGAAGTAAGAAGAAAGAAGGAAAGCACCGGAGAAGAGGACGAGAATGAGAATGAGAAGGTCAAGGGTGGCGGAAGGAGAGTGCCTACAGGAGAGGGAATGAGGATTGCAGTTTGAATTGTGGGCATGATTTGAGGATTTAGGCTTGGAATTGGATGATGAGGATGAAGAAGAGGAGGAGGAAGAAGAGAGCATGGCGGCGTTGGTGTCGGCGGTGGCGAACAGAAGGTGGCGCATGTTAGAGAATCAGAAATGTGGATTTTTTTTCAAGAAAAATAAAATGTTAATTTTAACAGAAGTCTGGCATTAGAAGGAACAGCCAAAGGAGAAGGAGTGTAGAGAAAGCTTAGAAAGAGGAAGGAGGTTTCTTTTTGGGAGCCACCGCTGAGACCATGACCAAATCCCTTCACATGCCTCCCATGTACTCTTTTTTTGGCCGTTACTTCATATTCATGTTGGCTGAATAGATAGTTAAAACCTTTGAGCAAAAAAAAAAAAAATGTATATATATATATATATATATAGGGAAAAGTATATCTGCCTTTGAGGCAGAAAACTTTTTCTGCAGCAACCCAAACGACGCGGTTTTGCTTTTCTGTTTTTTTTTTTTTGTTTTTTTCCCTTCTTCTGGAGTAAACTTCACGGTGTTTCCTTCCTCGTAACCAGCACTGAAAACATGGAACAAGAAACACAGCACAAGATCAATTATAACAAGCGGAAGACAGTACGGCACAGAGGGAGCCTCCACCGTGGGCGCTCCAAACAACGCACGTACAACCTATCACAGAACCCAAATCTTTGTTTTCAGAACAAACAAATCGCAGAACCAAAGTGCAGAAACATGCTTTTCCGGTTAACAAACAGATCGAAAGAAGAAATACCAGAGATGATGCAAATCAAACCCAAAGTCCGGCGAGTTTGAGGATCAGATAGCTTGAGCCCACGAGTTTCAACGGCGACGGAATGAAGATGAGCAGAGGAGCGGCTGAGGTAGCTCGTGGTGAGACCTGAATGCAGAAGTAAAGTAGTTTAAACTCCTTTATAGCAGCTGAGACTTTCAGAAGGTGGCTCGCATGGCAGGAAGAGGAGGTGTGGGAATTGACAGCGTCTTCTTGGCTACTCATAACTTTGTAGTGTAATCGTGGAGGTTTTGAAGGTGGATAGTTTGCTCATCTTTGGAACCTCTTCTCAGTAGGCTGCCAATTCTAAGTAGGAATTCTGAGTAGGCTGCCATGTAAATAGGAATTCTGAGTAGGCTGCCAATTCTCACATTATGGTCATATAGGTCACATATCCAATACTTGGTAGGCCTGGATTGGAGTGTCTTGAGAAAAGAATCGTGAAAAAGGGCATACTTGGATTGAGGAGAATGGTAGAGAAAATTTGATTGAAATATTTTCCCCACTCAACAAACCTTTCTTTCTCCTTCATTCTCCTCACTGCAAGATAACATTTTTCTTACAAAAATCCCATGTGCAGCATATCCCTGTCAGAATTTGTGGTATTTTTGAGTATTTGTGATTGAGTTCATCAGAATTAGGACATAAAAAGAACATGTTTGAAGGAGTCATGGTGGTACTTGAATGGTAAACAGTATTCACATGTTAAGTTATCTAGCTTAGTCCATCAAAATTCAGCTTTGACCGAGGAGCTTGTGAGGGGGGCTGGTGTTATTCCCGTAAACGCGCATACGCAGTGAACGGACTTACTTTGTAAACTAGTAAGCTACCCACATTTTCCCTTATTTTTCTCGGCATATAAAGTCACTATAACCTCAACCTTTGGTTCTGTGATTTGCTTGTTCTGAAAACAGAGATTTGGGTTCTGTGATAGGTTGTGCGTGCGTTGTTTGGAGCGCCCATGGTGGAGGCTCCCTCTGTGCCGGCAATGGTGGCAGCATCGCTGTTTGTTTGTTTTTCCCCTTGCCGTACTGTCTTTCGCTTGTTATAATTGATCTTGTGCTGTGTTTCTTGTTCCATGTTTTCAGTTCTGGTTACGAGGAAGGAAACGCTGTGAAGTTTACTCCATCAAAGAAGGGAAAAAAAAAAAAAAAAAAACAGAAGAGCAAAACTGCGTCGTTTGGGTTGCTACAGAAAAAGTAGTTTTCTGCCTCAAAGGCAGATATGCTTTTCCCATATATATATATAGAGGTTTAATGTTTCTGCCGGCAGAAATATTTTATATGTCTCACTCACATAAAAGCGAGTGGGCCTCATTATTATTTTTTCTCTCTTCTCTTGATAGTGGGACCCACTCACTTTTATGTGAGTGAGACAGATAAAATGTTTCTGCCTCAAAGACAGAAACATTAAACCATATATATATATAGGAAATATCATTTCTGCCTTAAGTCAAAACTATGTCATTTTGACTCTTTTTTTGTTTTTGTTTTTTTTTCTTTCCCTTCTTTTCCTTTTATCTCTTCATCTTTTCATTTAAAAAAGAACCAAAACGATGTAGTTTTGGCTTAAGGCAGAAATGATATTCCCATATATATGTATATATATAGGGAAAAACACTTCTCATATTGTAGGAGAAGTGTTTTCTCATGTTACACACACATGAAATGGTGAGACCCACATATACATATTACATATATGTATTTGTGGGTCCTATCATTTCATGCGTGTGTAGAAATCTTAATTTTTTCATGCAACATGGAAACCCTATATATATATATATATATATATATAGTTAAAACTCTTTTGACCGAAATAAAAAACAGAATAGTTAAAACTGCCTCCTTAGTCCTTCCTTTTACTACGGAGTATAAAAGCTAGATAAAATGGAGAGATATTGTTCAAAAAAGAGATAAAGTGGAGAGACAAACTATGCATTAGCTTTCATAAAAATATTATACTTTATTATGATTACCTTAGATAAAAACTTCTTAATATATGTCTTTATGTATTAGCTCTACTTTAAATCGTGATCTATAAAAAGCATATTTAGTTTTAATGTCATTTTGTTTTTAATAAAAAAAAGAACAGAGAAAAATTCACATGAAAGCCACTCAATACTAGTTAAAAATGAATTGAGGTATGCTATGGGTAAAGATTGAGGGATCCACTTTCCCTACCCATCCTTGAGATGGGTACGGGAAGCTTGTTCCATCTAAATCATCTAGATTTAATTTTTTTTTAACTTTTTATTTTTTAAAAAAATTGTTTTAATGGGTAGAGAATCTAAAATAAAAATAATCTCTCAACTAATATATTTTTAAAAAATAAATTTTTCATTTAAAAATAACAGTTTAAAAAAAATTAAATCTGGACCGTCCAAATCTCATCTGGACAGTCCAAATGGGACAAGCTTCTCCTACCCATCCTTGGGATGGGTAGGGAAAGTAGATCCAAAGATTGAGAGTATAAAGCCTCCAAATATGATAAAAAGAAAATGAAAAATGTTGTATTCAATGTTCAAATTTAGAATTTGTTAAATGGAATGAATAAGACAGATTCATCTATTTTTTTTGAAATTGTGAAATTTTAAATTAAGTATTTTCTAAAAAATGAGTTGTGAATTACTTATTAAGTTTCGTATTCCTTTATCAACTTTTGGCAACAAATTTGTTTTGAATTTTTTGTAATTTTAAAGTTTTTTTCTATTATTTTCTTTGTTAAATGCAATCAATCGTATAAAAAATAGAAAATATATTCTATTCATATTTGTGAGTTACTTTTCAATGTTTTTTTTTAATAAACTGCACAAGTTTTTTATGGTGAACCTGTCACACCCCCCTCCTGAAACCAAATGCAGAAACTAGGTAGGAGATGTGGATGGCAAACTAAAAAGGAAGGTCTGAGTTGAGACATACATGCATGTTTGGATTAATGGTAAAAACTGTTTTTTCAACAATGTAAGTGTGTGAGAATACTTTTTATCTCAATTTATGTGACTATGCTTTTTGAACGTGAAATCAAATAAACAAATGCAAGAGTGTGTAGGTAAGACGCGAAATCAAATAAACACATGCAAGAGTGTGTAGGTAAGACGAAATTATAACATTGATGGCGGAGTCTTGAAGAAAATGCTCTACAAAACTCCACCTTTATCTATGAACACAAAATTCACTTTTGTATTAAATAAATAAAAGTGAAAACATTTTGCCCCTTATGAAATTGATTGTCTAAAAAAATAGAAAATATATTATTCATATTTGTGAGTTACTTTTCCATGTTTTTTTAATAAATTGCACAAGTTTTTTATGGTGAACTTGTCACACCCCGCTTTGGAAACCAAATGCAGAAATTGGGCAGGAAATGTGGATGGCAAAGTGAAAAAGGAAGGTGCGAGCTAAGACATTCGTGCATGTTTGAATTAACGATAGAAATTACTTTTTCAATAAAGTAAGTATATGGGAAGAGTTTTTATCTCAACTTATGTGTGCCTTTTGAACACGAAATCAAATAAACATGTCCAAGAGTGTGTCAGTAAGATGAAATGGTAACATTGACGGCGGAGTCTTGAAGAAAACACCCTACAAAACTCCACCTTTGTCCATGAACAAAAAAATCACTTTTATATTAAATAAATAAAAGTGAAAACATTTTGCCCCTTACCTGCCCACAATTTTTAATTCGTCATCTATGGGTTTTTCCTTATAATTAAATCTTTTAATTGAAAATCATTGACTCCCTGTAATTTTACTCTATTAGCATGGTTAGCAACTATGCAGCAGCTAACTACGCCAACAAAGCAAATGTAAACATTTACTTATAGCTTGATTCCGTGTGAGAGGATTAATACTCCTCAACAGACCGATTTCAACGTTTGATTAGACATATATAATTTAAATATGATCACATTTTGTAATCTATATTACATCATTTGATATAATCAAGATTACACAGGATTGATGATGTGGATACAAATATCTTGTAATTAAATGAAAAAGACATTATTGCCATCACAATTTTTGAATTGATCAAAGTGTCCACCCGTAAACATTGTTAAATATTAATAATTACAACTATCAAATATTAAAAAAAATAATTAATAATATAAAATTTTTGAAAAATTCCCCATTAAAAAATTAAGAAAATTTTATTCCTTTATTATAAAATATTAAAATATCCCATTAAATAATATCCCTACCATTAATCATTAAAAAATTACCATGAACAGACTGTTGCATAATATTTCCACTATTAAATATTAAAAAGTTACCAGGAACCAAACCTGTACAATGCACAAAATGAAAAATTACCATGAACTTAACGCGTATATTATACATATATATGAGAACATAGGTAATTTTGTCTCTTACTACGTTATTCTTATATATTTTCATGTTGGATAAAAATTCAACCAAACTTTTTTATGCATCATTTTTCCTTAATGATGAACCAAACAATATCATATAATCATCATTACATTACATTGCATTACGTTCCTTTACATGACATTGATTCCGTGAATCTAACCTTTACATGACATCTGCTTCCGTGAATCTAACGGGTACTTAAAAAATACATAGATATTAAATTAGAAATTGAGGGAAAGTATATATGCCTAAAAAATGGTTTTCCCTAAATAACATGTATCAAAAAAATGTATAAAGTATATTGAAATTGTTGGAAAAGAAGAACATATTGAAATTGTTGGAGTATTAGTAATTTGGAATATGGATGAATTTATTTTTAATTAGTACCAAATAACACCATTTTTTTATTATAATTCTAATTTTATACAAGCATTGTCCTAGTACATAATTATTTATAACTATATGTTTCCTCAGCAAGTACTATGATAAAGGATTATTAGTTTACTATTCTGAGTTTAATGCTTAATTGTGGATAAACATTAATGTATTTTAATTTGAACATCTAGTTATGAATTGTTTTAGCAAAATTTTCTTTAATTTTTTACACATTCTTTAACGTATATGATTCAAATTTCATGAATGCTGGTTCGGCAGTGTTGAATCAATGCCTTGATTGGTTTAATCATCACTTGGGTTTCAAAAACATTGACCAAGACAATTTTATTACCAAGTAAATAAAATAATATCTCCGGTCTTGATTATAAGATAAAATTGACTTTTTTTAGAGTGATTAAGGAAATTAATAAGTTACTTAATCATTTCATATATTATGTATTTTTAGATTATATATTAGTTTATTAGTCGAACTAATTATTTGAAGAAAAAAATAAAAATAAAAATACTCTAAAGTGATTTAATTAGCTTCATTAATTTCTCAAAAAAAGTCAACTATATCTTATAATTAGGACCGGGGGGAGTAGTACATAAGAAAGGCTTCAACAATGAACTAATGAAGGTAAGAAATCGTGAAGCCACAAACAGAAAACAACAAACAATATACATAGAAAACTAAACTTACTAGAGATACACAACCACCAAAAAAAATAACAACAACAAAAGACGGAAGGACGCAGCGCTGCAAGATGGACTTCGAAGTGGCTGCTGATAAACTTAAAGGTCCCAAATAGAATCATCCACATGTGCTGAGCTTTTTTTTTTCATGGGGGGAAAAAAATTGACCAAGACACCATAAAGAATAAACTAGTACTACTATATCTTTACACACTCCAGCAGAGGAAAGATTCAAGATTGAACTTGTCATCTTCGGCGTCATTCTTCTATAGTCCTAGTATTATAGTTTTCCCAGCAACAACCAACATTCTATATGCAGACATGGAAGGTCATCGTTACTCACTGATTACAATACCACATGCATCTAACAGATCCACTGTATTGTAACTTGCTTACAAGGAGAGCTTATACTACATACTATATGAGGTACACATGAGAGAAGTTTTGATGTTTCCAAGCACAACCTTAAGAAAACTCACGATCAGGAAGGAGCAGAGGAGCTACAAGAGTCCAAACATATAATGCAGCAGTGACCCACTCGGTGCAAATGCGAACCCAAACTGATGTCCATCCAACGTCAATCAATCCTGAGGTCTCGGACGAGTTTGTCCATCCAGAAAGAAGCATAGCTGAGTACATGCTGGCCAGAGCAAATATCAGGTGGAAGAATGAATATGAGTAGCTGACTGGCTCTGATTCTTTTTCCTCCTTCTTTCCCTTCCCTTCTTCCACTTCTGCTTCAAGCAAGGGTTTCTTCCCACCTGAACAACGTATAGTTGCTATTCATGAGACTAAGGCCAAACTTACTTCAAGGTAATAGTTGAAATTTAGTTGTAATGTTGAGTCCTTAGTTGAACATCCATGCATTATATTTAGATTAATTTTGCAACAGATAAGTGTAACAGAGATTCTCTAGGGTTTCAATCGTATTGCTGTTACCTGATTTAGGTGAGGATAGCGGTGACATGAATGATGTAGAAGATCCAGCACGCAGAGCAGAATACAGCACTGATAACACTGTTGTAAGCAACCCAAGAACAAGGGTACTAATGGTGACAGCTTTGGAATGGCCGATACCATTGCATACGTAGTCATAAGGTTCACTGGAAAGGCCCGTGTAGCACACATAAGCACAATAAAGGGAAATCACAGCTGCAGGCAACAAGCTTCCATTCACCTGTTAGGGAAAAAGGAAAAAAAAAAAGTATTCCTAGAATCATTAGATAAGCGCTCTAAATTAAAGCTGGGTCACTAGAATTACCATCTGCTAATATCATCTTCCATCAGAGGGAGAGAACAATTCCGCAAGTTCCTTTCATGAGATGATTCAAAGGAGTAAAATAAGACTAAACTTCATGCACAGATTACTGGATCTACCTTTGCCGCCCACCTCAATTATCTTTTTGCACATGAAAGTTAATCCTTGATCATATCATTTTCAACTCGTCAAGAAAAACTAATGAGACAAGGAGAAAGAGAATGGTTCACTTTTGTCCTTAACACTTACTAGTATTAGATTACCATGATTCACCAAGTTTGCCAAAGCCAAAGCCAAAAAAAAAAGATTGGTGCATCCTCCAAATATATCTTGAATAAGTGAGATTAAGAAGTTAAGACCATATTATCCAACAGGTCATATCTCTGAGCTAAGATGATAATATCATTGTCGTTTTTCAATTATATGAGTAACAAGCCAAATTAATAACTTAGAAAGAAAAGAAGAAAAATATAAATTTAACAATACTTATTTCTTGCTTTCTGTTACAGGGGGAAAAAGCTAGTGTAAGTAATATGTTTCTGGCGGGAGATAGGGGGTTGCCGAGTTGTAAATATCAATCATGCCTTCCCAGTTGAACAACTTCTATAATAAAGTATCAACACACCCCAAGGTTATATGCAAAAACAAGTGGGGGAGGAGAGATCCAAGAACAATCTGATAATCTCATTTCACCCCTCAAGAGAAGAGTCACACAGATATAGCCACAAAAATGCTATTGAAATTTTAGGTCTCCATTAATTATACAGAAGTGAATATATTACTGAAACTAGCACCATTAATTGCTCTGTTCAGATTTCTCCAACACTTCACAATCCACATTCCAGAGAAGAATAGAATATATTGCGATCAAATAAATAAAGGCATTCATATGCTTTACCTGAGGATGTAGAGCAATAATTCCAATTGCAAATGCAATAATCATGGTCATGACAAGGAAGAAGATGTTTAGGCCGCAGTCATGCCCAGAAGGGTCGAACCAAATAAAAAGAATTCCGGACAATGTAAAAGCTCCTATATAGCATCCAATAGACACAACAAGCAAAGCAACATACCTAAATATGCAAATTTATCAAGATCTCAATCACAAACAGAGATTCATTGTTTAAAATAAAATCACATAAAAATATTGAGCATACCACTTCTGTTCATCTTTCTCAACCCATGCATCATTCCAAGAATGTACAAATTCTAGTAGAAGTATCATTTGAACTAACAAAAACAACCCTGCTCCAAATTTCGATAGGAATCCTGCACATATCAGATAAGGCAATGTCAATTACTCCTTTGATCCTTAACATAAGACATATTTATCTAATGTGATTAGATTAAGGAAGTTAATTGAGTTAGTTGATTTGACATATGTTTTCTAAAACACCCTAGACATCTTCCTTAATTCTCTCATTCCCTCTTCTTCTTGATTATTGTTGAAGAAGTATCAATATGGGTAAATTAAGAAAAGATTGACAAATACAAAAACTTTGTCTTACATTTAAGACCTAAGATCAACTCTTTAATAAATATGTCTTATATTAAAGACCGGAGAGAGAGTATCAAATAGGCTTCAGCTTCAACAGGAATGCCCATCAACAGAAAAAAGAACATTTTTTATTCAGAAACTGGACCTCACTTGCATCATTTTTCTCTTTAATTCTTAGATCCAGGGGATTTTCTACTCCAAGGTCCACAATTTAAGGGCCAATACAAATGCAAAATTGTGGAACTGAAAAACCAAGTTTGAAGACCCAATCAGATTAATAAATAAACTTTACATCAGTTTTACATTGTCATAAAACTGGTCCTCACATATAATTTCCAGGGTCATTTACAAGGCGAGAAGGACTGATAAAAACAACAATAAATTTCAAAAACTAGAAACCAAGTAACCATAAATTTTACTTAATTCTAGCCTTTGACAAGGCTGACTTTTTTCTTTCCATGAGGTACCAATGTGGAACAATTGTGGACACACAATATTGCCCCAAACATTAGACAAAATATGGCACCCGAAGATCTGTGCCAATGATCCAATTGTACACTGTACTGACAGATACACTGGCCTCCTGAAAATGTGGAAGTTCTTGGGGGGAAATGAACAATCTCAACTCATAGACAGATGAACCAACAGATATTCAACAAGCATACAAACAACAACCTATAGTTCTCTGTCAAAGATTAGGAAATATGGAAACCACAAAAGCGATGAGTAGTCTGAATTATTTTCAGAATATTGATAAACAATCCCCCATAGCTTTAACATGTACCCGATATGAATAATTGATTTATTTATGCTATCTTTAAACCAGATTTCTCTGCCGTGTATATAAAAACAAATTATTTCCAATGAAAATTTAAGGGGTGAAAAGAGAATTCAATAACACCTGACTTAAGACTCTAAATTTTTGTTAAAGAAATAATAGAAGAGTAATTGTGAAGGGAAAAGAACAGACCATAGATTAAGATTACAACATTTGGAAGGAAGAACATAAGGACCACAAGCAAGACCCAGATCGCCATCTTTGCAATCCATCCACCATGGTGCCACGAATCACGGCTATCACTACGGTCCTTCACACCAATCATTATTAGGGCTAAAATAGAGAAAAACAAGAAACTTCCCAAGCTCACACGAAGAACTGCTTGAACTTGAAGAAATTCCTCTGAGCGGGTACCGGAAGTGTTTATCCCTGTTAGAGGGAATTCATAGAAAAAAACCATGATATCATATTATCAATTCAGCAGCAGTTACCATAACAATGTTTGGTACAGAAGCATTCCCTAAACTTTCCGCAAATCAGGAGAATTAAAATCATCCAGATAAGAAATAACAATCTGCACTACACCCTCATCAAACTCAACTAATTATGCAACAATTTCAGACCAACAAGCCAAGTATATTATTCTTCCGCAAACCCAAACGGGAAAACATTCTAAAAGTCAAAAGGTAGGGTGAACTTACATGAAATTTTCTTCAAAAGGGGTGTTGCTACTTCCCTGAGAATCCAAGAAGTAATGAGAGAAGCGCCAAAAAGACCACAATAAGCAATTCTAGCCGATCTTTGTGTGATTCCAGATGCCACAGAAGTACAGAGACCGCAGGTTAAACTTGTGCAGCAACTTACGCAGCAAGATAACAAAAACGACATGGCTTAGTATCTCCCTTCCAGAATTGAAGTTTCAGAGAGTTATGATCCGTCGAGAACTCGAGGGGCTCGTGGTGGCAGGGATCGTTGAACTGGAAGGTTAGCTGCGTCATCTAATAACCCAAAAAATATATTTATGTTTTTAAATTTGACTGAACGTGCAAAAATATAAATATGATTTTTTAAAAGTATATCTAATATCAATTGTTTTTTTTTTAAAAAATGACTATTTAGTTGTTAAAGTGGTATTTGTTATGAATATACTTATTATGTGGATGTCCATTAACTCCCGGTCTCCAAATATTACAAGATGACATAGGACTCACGCATAGTACCATGCATAGTATCATACATAGTGATTTACTATTTGATGGGACCCGCAGCCAATTATAACATTCACGGGAATGCAAATCCGTGAATGAATAGTTTTGTATTTTGGGGAAAACTACACCAATGACCCAGAGGTGGAAATTACACTAAAGTCCCATTTTCCTTCTATAAATAGAAGTCTTCTGTAACTATTCAAGATACAGTTGAAATGAGAATTTCTCTCTCTACTTTCTCTCTCTATAATCTCTTCTCTTATTCTTATCAGTTTTATAACACGTTATCAGCACGAAAACTCTACCAAGGTAAGATTTTATCACCATCTTATTTATTATATGTTTATTTTATCTATCTGGGATAATCTTAACCATTATATAGAATTAAAGTTCTACTTTTACCGATTATTTTGAACATCGGGTTCCATGGTTAAGATTTGAAATTATTTAGTATTTACTATTCACAGTAAATAGTAATTTTTACTATTCATGTTAATTTTACCTTTTTCAGTAATTTTACATTTTTATTCATTTTGACTCCTATATGGAAGTATAGATTTAATCTTTCAGTAATTTTATTTTATTCACTATTTACAGTGAATAGTAATTTTTACTATTCACGGTAAATTTACATTTTACTATTTATAGTAATTTATTTATGTTTATATATTCTTCTCACTCCCTATTCATTTATTTCATGGTGGCGACATTAAGCTCTATTTGTAATTTAATTCTAATTCTTTACTTACTGCTTTATTTATTTTTCATGGAAGCAACACTAATATTAGTGGGCTCCAGTTATTTGTTTTATTTTACATTTATTTTTCTTTCATGGCGGCACACTAGTATCTATTAGTGGGCTCTATTTATTTATTTTATTTAGCGTTTATTTATCTTTCATGGTGGTGACACTTTATGGGCCCCATTTATTTTATTTTAATTCTTTATTACTTTATTTATCTTTCATGGTAGCAACACTAGTATAGTGGGCACCATTTATTTTATTATTTACTACTTTATTTTTCATGGTGGTAACACTAATATAGTGGACTCCATTTATTTATAATTTATTTACTGTTTTATATCCCCCTCCCTTTTATTATTTATGGCAACCACACTATTAGTGGGTTCCAACTATTTATTTTATTTATTTATGCTTATATTTATCCTGACGATAAATTGTTAAAAGGCCACGGAGATATGATGTATAAAATTGGCCTGAGACCATGAGGAGGCATAAATTGGTTAGAAGTCAAGTGATTAATTAGTCTGAAGCTAATGAAATAAGTTGGCCTGAAGCCGAGAGACAAGTTATGATACAAGGCTTGATCCATAAATTTTGTATGTCATCAATTGTATAAAGGCCTCAAAATTGTATATTTGACATCTAATACTCCCTTAAATTATGAGACAAGGGATTGTATGATCATGGTTGATTGTAAATAAATATATCCAATTTGCTCTTGCAGTAGCAAAATTGTGATGAAGTCAAGAAATATTATGGATTAATTGTCATGATCAAATAGATCAGTGAGTTATAGATCATGAATTTTATCCAACTTCATTCCCTGAAGTGAACGAAGCAAATATATTATTATGGTTGTTTTGTGTTTTCTATGATTATAATAATTGTTGTGAATATAAGAGAAGAATATTCATAAACAAAATGATTAAACAAAAAGCAATATTATTTCAACAAAGTTTAATAGCGAGTGGCTCAACTCCATTACAAACCTTAATCATCTCATTTTGAAGATATTTAATGTCTTCTTCTTTTACTTCTCTTGAGATGGGATCCAGATGAGGCAAAGTTCTTTGTAATATCGAGATTTGCATCATAAGTTTCTTAAGCTTTTTGTGTGGCCACTCAATTAACCCTCCTTTTTGATAGATCTTTTGTATGGTGTGAGTAGACATATTTAATTGTTTACTCGCATCATCTAGGGTTAAGTGAAAATAATCACTTAAATCATGGTGCGTTGTTTTCTTTATTCTTTCTCGTTGCTCCATTGTTAATTTATATAATTCACCCTGATTAAGGGATGATATATCATATGGAATATTAACCGCGGGGTGTTTTCCTTTATCTAATGGATTTTCAATGTTGGTTTGAAATCAACTCCGCGGTAGTTCATTTGGGTTTTTAGCCCATTCCGAACCAACACAAAGGAAAGGACCTCATGATAGTCTAATACAGGATCACGCATCAAGTTATATCCTGATGCTTGTAAATCTATACAATACTGTGTCAGAAAATGTTTGATTTCTCCAAAATTTTTATTACTAAAATCAAACATTGGAAGCCTGTCAGTATTGTAAGATTTATCCTGTACATTTTTAAATAAAACAGCATGGGAAATCATACCTATCTTCCTTCCGTGAACTTCAAGTTTATGATATTGAAGTCCGATGGTATGTATAATTTCCCGTAAAACATGACAGCAACTACATTCCAATAAGCTAGTAGTTGCTAATTGGCTTGTAGTTGTTGGCTGGATGATTGTTGCTGGCTGGCTTGTAGTTGTTGGCTGGATGATTGTTGCTGGCTGGCTGGTGGTTGTTTGCTGGCTTGTGAGTGCTGGCTCATTGATTGTTGTGACTATTGGTTGAACTTGACTGGTAGACTCCATCAGTTCAGCCATAGTTCTACACCTTTTAACAGGCCTTCTTGATGAACCTGCTTCAGTTGTACCTTTAATCCTTGTAGATTGAGGAAAAACACTTGTTCTTGGGAGAGAAGTAGGTACATTTGAAGCAGAAAGAGGAATAGTAGAAGGAGGAATAAACATCTCAAAAGGATTAGGAGATAACAAAGAAGTAAATGACATGTTGGGCTGATCATCATACAACAAAGCATCAGGTAATGCTGTTTCAGATGTATCAGAAACTGGGATAAAATTGCTAGGTCCTGCCATGGCAATAGAATTTAGAGAAATATGTGAGTATCTGGTAATTGATATTATCAAATGCTTGTGTGTTTGTGAGGCATGTTCGTTTGCCTTATTCTATTTATAGCCGAATTAAATCCTACTGAATCTTTGCAGATTTGCGCAGTCCTGTTAAATCTCTGCAGATCTGCTCCCTATAAAGCACGAGCTTAGAACCTTTTTGGCTTTAAATGCATACGACAATTCGAGTTGTTGCACCTGTGATTCCACAGTGATGCATCTGTAATTACACAGTATTGTGCTCGTGAATCTGCAGTGATTCATTTGATGATTTTGTATTTAATATATATTTGTTTGTCGATTCTGGAAAATGAAAATTTTGTTACCAGAAGTAACAAAATTATGCATTGATAATGCATTAAGAAATCTGTGGAATTTTAATGAAATAGATATCATATATGCCATTATTATGGAATATTGTATGAAAATTCCATGAATTAATTTTTAAGGTCTCACACTTGAGGGGGAGAATGATATATATCAAGTGTGAATATTTTTGTGATAATTCTTTGTGAATATTTTTGTGTTGATTCCCCCAAAATGAATATTAGATTTGATGATAAATCATATGGATGATAAATTATATGGAAAGTTGGCATGACTTGTTTGATCATCCGAGTCATATATTATGTGCTGCTTGTTCTCAGATAAAAATAATTATTGGAAATGGATCTCTGGAAATATATCAAATTGAAAGATTAGATGTGAGATTATAAGTCTGCAAAGTTTGCAGTGATGTTTGCAACTAGAAATTTGCAATATATTATGCGCGCAATTTTTCAGATTGAATGATCCAGAAATCATATATGAGTAGATCAATGATTATGAGAACATTGTTTGTATATATTTGCAGTAATTATATAAACCAACAAAATTCTCCCTGTAAAATTGGCTTTTGGTCAGGAGCCAGATAAATTCCATTTTAATAGTTTTGAATGTGCAATAATCCACTATAATGCACACAAATGGATATATACTGCATGATTTGATTAGGGGAGAAAAATAAGCAGATTGGGTAAAAGAGATAAAGTGGAATGAATTATCATTGACTCATGTTGATCCTCATACAAATAAATGTGTACTAAGAGTTTAAAATGATAATTCAGTTGCAGAGTTTACTTAATCGAATGCCATAAGCATTCACTGACCTAAAGAAAGTGACAAAGTCACATGTCCTAACTGCAAATGCTCCTATATGAATTGTTATAAAGCATATCAGAAGTGTTGCAGGTCCATCAATTTTAAAGATAAAAATCCTCGAATGAGAAAAGGAGCTATAAGAATATAGATGATTAAATCGAGGATAATTAAGAAAAGCTCCAGAAGAGCCATCTCCTGAAGAGATGTTATTTCTAGAATTGAATATTATGGTCCTAGAAGAGACCTAGGAACCTAATATATGTGAATATAAAGAGATCTCAATAAATGAAATCCGATGGGACTGAAAATGATATTGACGTTGATGATATTTATGTTTAAATGATAGCATATGTTGTAATAAATGATAATGAGGATCATGAGCCATAATATATTAGTGTGTGCCAGAAGTACATGTCCTTGAAGGACGTAAGGCGCCAGAAACATATGTTCCTGAAGGACTAAATATGCCAGAAGCATAAGTCTTTGAAGGACTCAAGATACTAGAAGCATCAAATTTTCGAGAATAATGATAAGTTCATATATTGCCAGAAACAATTAGAGTGTGCATTTTCATGAACATTTATTAAAATTTTATATGCACATGTATATTTATGAAATGATTATTGTGACTTTACTTGAAAGAGTTAGATTTTGCAAGTATTCAATGATTTATCAAATTGGACGTTTCTATAATTGTTCTATAAGTGAACAACAGAATATTTGATGACAGAAAGAGAGTTATGTTCAGAAGACATTAAAAATTATTTAATCATCAAGGGGAGCAAAACTGATGTAATCAAGAGGGGGAGATGATACACACTGCACTCTTTTTCCCTTATCTAGGTTTTGTCCCATTGGGTTTTCCTAGAAAGGTTTTTAATGAGGCAACACTGGATAGTGTATCAATGGATGATATACTCTTTTCTTTGGCTAGGTTTTTATCCCACTGGGTTTTTCCTAGTTAAAGTTTTTAACGAGGCACATTCATAAATGGACATCCAAGGGGGAGTGTTATAAATATACTTATTATGTGGATGTCCATTGACTCCCGTCTCCAAATATTATAAGATGACATGGGACCCACGCATAGTACCATGCATAGTACCACGCATAGCGATTTACTATTTGGTGGACCCGCAGCCAATTATAACATTCACGGGAATACAAATCCGTGAATGAATAGTTTTGTACTTTGGGGAAAATTACACCAAATGACCCAGAGATGGAAATTACACTAAAGTCTCATTTTCCTTCTATAAATAGAGGCCTTCTGTAACTATTTAAGATACAGTTGAAATGAGAATTTCTCTCTCTACTTTCTCTCTCTATAATCTCTTCTCTTATTCTTATCAATTTTATAACAGTATTCATTGGTTGTTGGTTTAATTTTTTGTATTTTTAAAGTTGTGATAGACCATGAGCCAGCTCTAAATTTTGATATTGACCATAGAAATGATAACAACTTTTGACAGTTCATTTCTGGGACCTAATTGTAATTTCTGATAAATTAATTATATTTTGATCTTAAATTTGTAAAATATTTTATTTAACATTAAAAATGTTACTCATGGTGATATTCCTTATCTTACCCTTCATATCAAGCTTGTCCACTTCCTTTGTCTGTGCGTTAACGGGTTTTTCTCCTCATCTTTTTCTCATTATCCCTCATAATCTCTAAATCATATCCATCCAATCAATACAATACTACTTTTACTTTTCTCTCACTTTCTCAATCAACAGCCCAGATGTGGCCAATGAGAGAAAATGAGATAAGGAAAAGATCTCCTTTCATGCGTTAACAGAACTCAGGATTCTTCTTCATCAATTCCAATTTCAACACGTTTAGTATCTTACTAGTTTCTAACACTATCCTCCAGTCAAAGTTTCATCCCTTATTTCATTATGTTTAGTACTTTACTTAAGACAGTAGTTTATGATAAAATAAACAGCTAATTCCCTTGCAAGCGATAGAATCGGCATAAAGATTTAAAAAATATAGAAAAATACCATTTAAATTTCTTTTTCGTATGAAAAATGAAGCTTAGGCGGACGTGTGTTTTGATAGAGGTTCCCCTTCCTAAGTGCAAAACTGAACAAAACCCAGTGATAGAATGGAACTAAACTGAGAACCAAAAAAACAAAACAAAACAAAAAATCAATCACAAATAAGATTTCATTCAGTTTTCATGATGTCAAAAGCCATTAACTTGATTCGACTTTTTTGTTTACTTCTATGAACTCAAACCTTTCCTTTTATAGTTTTTATGTCTAATCCATACCCATATATCTTTACCGCTGCACAATCATAAATTCATTAAGGGCCCATTTAGATGGGCTTTTAAAAAAAGTATGTTTTTTTAAGCTTTAAATTGGAGCTTTTAAAAAAAACAGCATTTTGATATATTTTTTTTGTGGCACTTGTTTTTTTTTAAAAAATATTATTTAAACACAAATTATTTTTTTACATTAAAAAAATGCTGTTTTTAATGAAAAAAACCCATCCAAACAGGCCCTAACTCTCTCTTATGTTTCTCCTGTATTACCTAGCATAGAATTTGATATCCAGTGCTTAATATAAAATCTAATTTTTTTGTATGCACTACAAACTAAAACTAGATCTTAAATTAATATTTGGGGTTGTATAAGTTTAAACAATAGATGTGAATTCAAATGTAATTTAGCAAAAGTTACAGTGACACACAGTGTTGTTAAAAACGTACGTGTTGACGTTTTCGGCCGGAAAAACGCAGATCGGTGGTTCAGACGGAAACTATGCTCAAACGGTTGAGACGACGTCGAGAAACGGTAGAAACGGTCAAAACGGCGACTTTGCCGTTCTGAAATTTTTTTCTCTACCTCAAGCCCTCGACTTTCCTTTCCTCTTCTTCTTTGATCGCTACAGCTGGACGGCAACGCTATTGGTGTAGGGAGGATGCGTGGTTGTAGCGACGGAGAATGAAGAGTGGGAAATCGCCGGTGCTCTGACTCTTCGCGACGATGAGATGGTCTCCTCTGTTTTTTTTGTTCGGAATGGTCTCCTCTATTTTGTTCAGTCGATAGAACGAAGGAGATAACCTAATTATTCCTTTGGTCAAAACGTGCGTTTTGACCAAGGGACTAAAATGCAATAATTTAAAGTTTTGAGTAGGGACTAAACTGAAATTGGTTGAAATATTTTTGGGGCATAACTATATTTTCCAAAACATATGGATCATTTTATGTAATTTTTCTCTGGCCCTTTTCTTCATTAATTTTTAGTTTTTAGAAATTGTTAGGGCTTTTCTTATAATTTTCTCCAGTCTTCAAAACATTAATTCTGACCCTCAAAAATCTCAATTTTCTTCTTAAACACCTACAATACAAATTAAAATACAATGTAATAAACTCTTACGTTTCGTTTACGTTTTACGATTTTAGGTTTTTGCTTACTCTTACCGTTTCTACGTAGAAACTACGTTTTACCAACATTGGTGACACAAATAAATCCAAACCAAATGCAACGAACATAAAAACAGAGCCTAATTAACTTCATCTCAAACCAAATATGAACACGATAGTACCAAATCAATTGATTTGGTTTCGTTTAGTTTTTGCGAACCAAACCAAATGTTTTGAACAATTATTCCTAAGTAAAAAAATAATAACGTATTATTAAAGGAAGATCTAACAAAAAAATTAACATCACATTCCATAATGCTGATACAAAATGCAGACCCCTTCATTTGGGAGGAGGGATCAACCCCTATTCGAAGGAGGCTCTCCAGAAGTTACTTGTGATCTTGTCGAATTCAAGATATCTTCAGCAGATTTCTTTGGGGTTGGCCCTTGCTTCGTTTGACCTCCCTGGATTACACAATAATTATTCAAGGTGGAATTTGTACAGAAGCAGCATAAAGAAATAATTCTCAGGCAACATGAGTACGCAACTCTCTTATTGAAGATTTGTTAGAAGTTAAAAGAAGTTCGTGTTATGCTTGTAAGATTTGCAGGAACCAATCATGACAGAAAAAAGTTTCCTTCTTCAGAGTCGCGTTATCTTGATTGTTGAGTACATATTTTTTCACGTATCAAACGATGAGTAGTGTCAAAATTTAGTTTTATTGCCAGAAAAAAAAAAGAGGTGATGATGGCATGATATGCACTTGTACTGATACACCAAGCAACATAGAAGGTTTCTGACTCAAAGCAATTCTATAGAGTTTTCAGAGTAACAAGAATACAAACAGGGTCGTTACCTTTCTCAGTCTCTTGAATTTCAAATCTATGTTACAGGCAGAATATTTTATATGCTAATGACAATAATTTCTTCCACCATAAGCAAGTTTCTCTATATTAAGGCTCCTAGTTCAAATTAGACTCTCATGGATCATATTCATACCAACGCTAGTTCGAATGGCTATCAATGCCAATGCATTCAGAAAGTATAAAGAGAAAGAAAAATACACAGGATTAAGCTACTATGGAGTATGGTTGATAAGATAAGCAAATCGACATGATAGAGAAAGTTAAAAAAGAAATCTCTTACTGCTGCCTTCTGGCTAGTCAACTTCCGGACTGATGGAGCCCGTGCCACTGAGGAAGCAGCAGCAGCAGCAGCCACACGTATTCTGCAAAACGATGATAACAGAACATCCAAATTGAGATTTGTAACAATTTCCTTTATTTATGAACCTTTATCTTTTAAATTTTTCTTTACTCTGTTACCTCTTGTGGACATCAACATATTCATCTGTCTCATCTACAATCTCCTCCTGCATTATTGATGAAATTAGTCAGTCTTGAAGATAAAAATATGAACCCCAGAACTGAATGAAAGAAAAGAAGTATTGAGGACTGTTATTTTACCTGCAGAAGTTCTTCAAATACATCTTCTAGAGTGATAATACCAATCACTTCACCATCCTCAATATCTTCTGGAGCATCACCACGTTGCAAAGCAGTTAGCTTATTATAGCTGGCAGGCCTTGAAGGCTTGTCAATGTCAACAGCAACACTTCCTGAATTCTCATCCTGCTTCTGTAACAATGGAGCAGTCAACGGCCCATTCTCACCATTAATCTTGGACTCTCTATATTTCTCTCGATCAATTGTTGGTGGAATGATCTTGCCTTTTCCCTTGGCCTTAACAACAGCAGCCATATGACTGCCACCTTTTTGGAACTCATTTAGGATATCATAAAGAGGCATATCTGATGGAACCCTGTAGAAATACGCCAGCACCCAACCTCTATATCTTACAATAATATTTGAAAGTGAATGACAAGAAAATGTGTTAATAAAGACAAGCGCACCTTGGAATTCTCCTGATGGAAACAGCACTGACAGGGGTCTCCGTTTCTGGGCGCACAGTGAGGAGACTCTTGACCTATTTAAAAACGTAAGATGGTGAACAAGAGAAATTCCAAAAGAAACAAAAAAAAAGTGAAATTCTCCCAGAGACACCCACAAGCAGCAGCCCGATAATATTCTTAGGGTTTCCAGAATAGACAGGAACTCGGCTATGACCCCGGGCAAGAATTTTCCCCATCGCCTCCCTGATTTGAGAAATAGCACCGTTCGTTTAAAAAACCAAAGCAAAAGAACATGAGTATACAAGAAAATGAAGTCAAGTGAGTGAAAAATAGCTTACACATTTTCAAGAAGTCACAGTATTTGATCCAGTGACTAATGTTTCATCAGAAGCAAAAATAATACAAAGAATGACTTCCTCTTCTTAGAGATAGAAGCCATTGTTGAAATATATTTTGCTTACATTTCTGAAAACTGCTATAGATAACAAATCACTGTTTGTACTCCCTCCGGTCCTAATTATAAGACATAGTTGACTTTTTTGGAGAGATTAAGGAAGCTAATTAAATTACTTTGGAATTTTTTTTTCCTTCAAACTAATTAGTTTGAATAATAAACTAATAGTCTAATATATAATCTAAGAATACACAACATAAAAAATGATTAAGTAACTTATTTAGCTTCCTTAATCCCTCCAAAAAAAAATCAACTATGTCTTATAATTAGGACCGGAGGTAATAATAAAATAAACCTTCAGGTACCATGTAATGCTTGTCAGTTTTTGCATGTTATCACCGACTGGTCTATACTAGCTACTGATCATTAACTCATTATTTATGTGTATCAACAACAAAGAAAAACTTTCAGAACATGGTCTCTCCAACACATTGTTCTAATTGCATGGGCCTTTTGAGCAATTCCTCAATGAGTGGGAGGTATTTTTGTTCCAGGCACCTAGGTGCTGTCAGTTTCAGTGAAAATTTTTTCCAAGGAAATTCTTTAAGGGGGAAAAAAATTCTTGCGTTGATTAAGTTAAGGAAAAATTCATCACTACTTCAAATTTTCAGGATAGTATCAATCAAGAAAACTTACCAGTCCAATTTTGAATTCACATCCAAAGAAAAGGTTGATTCAATAGGAGTCATGGCCTCCTCAGCAGTCTGTTAAAGATGAAACAAAAAACAAAAGGGTAGATTTTAAAGCAGACTACAAAATGGATGCATAAAACGTGATCTGTATTATGGAATAGTGGAATAGAAAGTGGCATGAGACTCATGATTATGAAAATAACTGAGAAAAATTTGAGAGAACGACAGCATGTTATTTAAGGAGCACAAAACAACTGGACCTAAGAGAATTACTTTGACTTGCCTCATAAAGAGAAAGGGAGGGGTCAAGAAATTACAATAGGACTTCTGTTCATCATTTACCAGGTTCACAGAATACCATCGCATGTTACCGATATACATTGAAAATTGGAAGTGAAAAATTGTAAGAAATTTCAAGCCTATAGCGCACATTGTATTGCATTGAGATTTACACACAAAATTAAATAAAGAAACAAGAAGAGCAGGAAACATAAATTGAAATCCGCACCTTCTCAGTCAAATCAAGTGCTCCACTGATAATTGTTGTCTCATCATGGGTAAGTTCCCCACCCTTCCCAGCCTAAAAAAGCAATTTCTTATATATAGATATAGATATATAGTTAAGCTGTTATTTATAAAATTCCAAGACTTAACAGAGATAACTGGTAGCTTCAGCAACCTCATAATAACTGGCTCTACCATCCAAGTACTACAACTTGATTGACAGAGGTAGTATTCCTTACCTCCTGGCTGTGGATGGAGACAAGAGCTTTTAACTGAGCACGCCTAAATAAAGCCTCATTATGCCCCAATACCCAATCCAGAACCTAGAGAGAACGTCCAAGAGGGAAAATTGCATGGCCTTGTCACAAATAAAATTCATTGTTCTGTTGCAGAAAATAAGAGGAGCTCTACACTAATAGGGGTGAAAGAATATAACTATATGGAGGTCCTCTATACAAAGAGGAAGCATCCTAAAGACAGGAGCAAGCTTCAGACAGTAAAATCAACGGCCAATGCCATTTAACATGTTTATGACAGTATCATAACTAAAGCAATTAATAAGTTGCGCTAACATCAAAATCGGGAGGAATAAGACCTCAATTTGTCCATATATCATACATCTACTGACATGCTTGTGTACTTATCTTTCATTCTTTTAACATCTGGCTAAATTCTGCCTTTTTCTCTTTACAATCACAATAATCTCGTTACATAAAAAAGAAAAGAAGGGAATACATATGTTGTTACATGATTCAACTATATTAAAAGTTCATATACCAGAGAGATATAAAATTTAGCCACTGTAAGAGAAGTCACCTTTCCAATGGGGTATGCGATTGGATAACAGACTATCATTAAAATCCGCACAAGCCATACAAAGTTGGCACCTACAGCAAGACCATATCTAGTACAAATGGCTTGTGGAATAACCTGAAATTGTAGAGGGAGAAGGAACAGAATAAAATCATGACATTCACTGGGTCAAAAAGAAAAAGGTAAACCAATGAACAAGATAGGCAAACAAATGCATACCTCCCCAAAAGCTAGAACAAAAGTCACCGAGAGAATGATAGCTAAAAACTGATTGAATAGTTTATCAAGGTATATTGGAAGAGCCTGAAAACGGGAAGATTGACAGCCAAACGCTGTATAGAAGTTAGGCAGTATTTATGGATCACAGTATGAAGATTACTCATAGTCAGTATCAAGCAAAAACACACATATTACATAGCCATAGAAACAAAGTTAATTATAATGTGTTCGTGACCATTTTCAACATTATAATGATAGTCCAGTGGGATATACTAAAGAATTCGGTTTTTAAACGAATTATATTATACGTTACAAAAAAATTACCTTGCTAGAAGTGCTTTATAAAAGTATTCTATCAATATCTTGATAATGCTTTCGTGCGGAAGCATAGTGAGACTCATACCAATATTCGAACTTCTAACGTCACAAACAAACTAAACCACGCGACCCTAACGTGAAAGATCGCCGAAAAAAGAAAGAAAAGAAAGAAAAAACATACATATGACGCACTAACCAAGTAAATAAAGAAGATAAATAAGTTTATGTATCATATGTGTGTGTATCCTTATTTAACTAAAAAATATATATTATATATCCTTATATTATATATTAATTTATTAATCAAAATAATTAGTTTAAAGAAAAAAAAAATATAACTATAAAAACTCTACACTAATTTAATTATATGAAAATGAGCATAGCAACTGAATGACCTCCATTGCAGCAGCATTACAGAGAAGCAGAGTTACGAGCAGCTGGTGTTGCTTTTGAACCACAGGAAGTATTGCCGCTGAATACACCCCGAAAAACAGATCGTTAGCCATCTTCATAAACAAGACGATTAGAATGAAAAACAAACAGAACTTTCCAAATTCGATTATACCAAGAGATTCAAAGCAACCAAAGGTACGAGACTTTTTCAATTGAAGTAAAAGCGTGGTCGAGTCTCAATGAAAAAGACGAATATCAAAAGGGGATAAAGGAACCTGCTTGCTTTTTCTCGGTTACAGTGCCACTGCGCTGAAGAATCTCGAGGTCAACGAGGCCGAGAGACATGAGACCAAGGGTTAAACCGGACATGATTCCAGCAAAGAGGACGAGCAAACAGGAGATCCCAGCATAAATAAACCACCAGGGTGAGCCGAAGGGAATACCGCCGCCGATGAACTCATCTTGTAGGCCAGGGTTCCGAGTAAGCATCCGACCCACCATCACCGCATTCAAAAGATGCATCGTGATCGTGACTGGATTCTCCGGGCTTCTTCTTCGTCACCCAATTCTCGTCTGGCGGCGAAGAACGGAGTTTTGGGGGCATTTGACTGCAGACTGCTTGATCAACAGAGCCAGTGAAGACGTTGGAACATGTGTCAGAATCTTCAAGAGATGATTCGTCTGATGCGTGGGTCCCACTGTTACGTGTCGTAGAGGACGGTCAGATAGGATCCACGTCATTTAGTAATGCGTCCAGATTGGTCCAATTTGGATGCCATGAAATCCTAAACGGCCACTATCTGCCCCCCTGATTCTGAATGTATGCACGCAACAATGCATTAAATCTGTACATTCCCATTTATATTCAAGATGCACTAAATCTAGTTGAAATCTTAAAAAGCAAAATAAAAATTAAATGAGCATTTTATAACTTTAACTTAGGAAAATTAACAGAAAAATACCACTTAACTTCCTAATCCAGTCAACAACATGAATAATGAGATTAACAAAAATAATAAAATAACATACAACTCTTTTTATTATTAAATCATCTGTTTGAGATTTAAAAGTTGAAGTGGTATTTTTTTAAGATTTTCCTTTTAACTTATCAAGTGTCAAAAATAACTAAAGCAATAATAACTAATTTCTAAAAAAATCATGGTTAAACATTAATAATAATTTAACAAGTAACAATTTTAATTTATTAAATAATGTTATGAGAATATAAGAATGATCAAGTAACTAAGGTGTAGAAAACTATTGTCACTTAAGACAGGTTATTTTCACACAAAACTTGATTTCAGATAATGGAAAAACAACATCAACAATAAACCAATATCTCATTGAGATTGGTTATAAGGATTGCACAACTTCTTATTATATTCTATCCAAAACTAGATTTTTGGAGATATTGGTAACCAAAAGATCCCGCTATATAATTTTATTGAGTGTTCTATTAGGTTTTCTCTACCTCTCTTTAACGGATTTTTTACTACTTAGTTGACATTCCTCGTTGATGCATGCAATGATCTTCTTTGAACATGTCCAAACCAATTTAAATGATTTTTTACCATTTTCTACTCAATAGTCTTTAAAAAATATTATAAGAATTAAAGTCCTTCATTTTGAAATATCCAATAGTTTCATTCAAGACACTAGAGGTGTTCATGAGCAGGGCAAGATCCTTGTCTGATGTCCTACCCGAAAGATCACTGGGTAGTAAAATGTTGTCCATTGCCCTGCCTTGCAGAATAGAAGCCCTAATATTTTTGGGCAAGCCAATAACGGGCTAGGCAGGGTGGGCCTCCTTTGCCCAAATGACGATACCTTGCTACACTTTATGTAGAAAAAACAATTTCATTCATACCTAATAAATAATATTATAAACTTCAAGTGAAATATATAATTTTATACTTTGAAATATTTTAAAATAAATATACATCTTGAGTCTTAAAATTAAAAAGATAATCATATGTCTTAACAAATAGTCAAATACCCATAAGTGAAAATAGAAAATATATAATACTATTGTATCAAACAAAATAACAAAATATATAATATTATATATACTACTAGGCAGGGCTAAATGGGCAGGACGACATCCTCTGCCTAATGCCCAGCCATATGTGTAAAAATGCTTAGCTCAATTATACCCAATTTTTTTTGAACTGCTTTTTCTTAAGCTGGGTAGGATGATTTTTTTGCGAGCTCAGCGGGCACACAGGGTCGGGTATGATAAAGACCCCTACAAGACACTATCGGATTACCATACATTTTAATTTGAGGAAGTAACCCCTCTCGATTGGTGGTCCACTCGGATATTTTATAAATGTCGAAAAGGACATGATAAAGGCCAATGGGCTGTGTTAGCGGATCTGGGTTCTGGCCCATTATTTTTCTATACCGTAATAGAATAAAGCCCATGTATTGGCTATGCATTTGAGTTTGATCCAAAATAAACAAATGGAAACTTCATCAGTCATCAACTGCCTATCAAAAAAAAAAAACCTGCCAGTCTGCCACCAAAGATGCAGCAAGCAAAATGAATATTGGAGAACTGACTCCAGTTGGTTACAGCAGAACTAGGAGAGACTTAACTTCTTTTAAATGAATTTGAGGGCTCGATTTCTCAAAAAAAAAAAAAAAGAAAGAAAGAAAAGAAAAGAATTTGAGGGTTCAAATCTTAAAAATAAAAATAATTATATTGAAAGAGTTTCGATTTTAGTTTTATTTTTTCTCCCTCACACACAAACATATTCTTTCGTATGCCGTTTCTTGAGGCATTGATTTTTAAGTTCAATTTTCTGTGTAGCGAAAAAGTAACTTTGAACTAGTGTTTCTGTGTAGGCAATACGATAAGATAAAATCATGAACGACTTATCAGGTCTGCCTTGTTAAATTAAAGCACATGGTTGTTAGAGTAATATTGTCTTATTATCGTGAGTGGAGATGAACATTAACATACAGACAAATTAATTACCAATTATCAACCACTTTATCCATTAGAACTTTATTAAAATTAAATAGGTTTGGTTTATTTTCATCCAACAATTCTTTTTAACTATTTTGACAGAGCTCACAACTCAGATCAATTTTTTAGTCAATAAACTCATACTACCTTTGGTTCTTAATATAATTTTTTAACTCAGATTATTGTGATTTAGTACATCAATTTTATCAGACAGAAAAGAGTGATTTTTTCCCTTTAATCTTCAGCTAATATATCGGATTCAGGCTAGTATTCAATCAAACAGATACGTAAGTGATGATGAAAGAATGGTGTACACAAAACGTTACTTGAACCACATGATAACAAATACTAGTTATGTATTTAGTTGACTGACAAGGGTATTTACTAAATCTCTCTGCCGAATCTGATCTCGTACAAGCTAAGTTGCGGTTTGTGATAAAATTACGTTTGAAGCCTTCAAAGATTTTATTATGCATATCTTCATCTGTGATAAATAAATAAGAAGTATGCCGCAGGCAACTATTCAGGAAGAGTTGAACAGACTATCACCACGTTTTTTATTTTTATTTTTTTTAATTATTTATAGAGACGCAAATCTAACATGATTGTCCAAAATGAATATCTCTAACACGAAGATGTACTAGAAAAACTACCTCAAGATCTCATATCCCAAGGAGAGATCCAATCTTGATATCGAAGTCTAAGTGTAAGATATAGAGAGGCAATAATAGATTAGATCCAGTAATCTCCCGGCCATATCAAGCGTGACAAATATATTTTAATAGACACAGAAACTGACGGCGTACCAAATACACAACACTTCACACACACACACAAATTATAAACAAGCTTATATTAGCTTACCTTGACTAAACAATATAACATATGGTTATATAAAATAGGGTTTCTCAATTTAAGATTCCGTCACTAACATATACGTCCAAGCGCCAAAACCGTGTAAACATGTCTCAGGGAAACTAATAGTAGTGGCTCAGGTTACGCGTTTCTTAGTTGTGAATCAGTTAATGTGGTCTGAATACAGCATATATACCACCCACTCCTCACATCAACAGACAATATAATACATGAGAAGAAGACCCTAGGAAATGCTATCTACTACAATTAATACAAAGTCAAAGGACAAATCAAATCAAAGTGACCGATGATATAAGTTTCCCCGAAGCTATGATGTTATTTCGGAAACGGCTTGGGTTCGATGCATCGGACCTTTCGCTACAAATTTTGCACTATTATTTTTTTGTAATGTTACTTCTTTTTTTTTTTTTTTGGTAGTGTCACATTTTATACTGGGAAATGTGCAATGGAGAGTCTGACACATGGGATCCAAACCGCTTCCTATTAATTCAATGGGAGAGATCGAATGAGAGAAAATAAGAAGTAAGGGGAGACAATTACATGGACATTGAAAAGCTCACGATGACAAGAAGCTACGTTAAAAGTGGTGGGTTCAGTGATCAATTATTAATAATTGCAATATTGGAGAGTACTAGTTTGGAATAATCGAGGACAAAGGAGAGAGCAAGTGCATGGAATTGGACATCATATTATATATATTGGAAGCTATTGTCATGAATGATGATGATCTGATTTGGCAAGAGATTTTTTTATTATCCCTTTTTTTAATGATGAATCCGTCTAAACTATTAATTAAGAAGATGAGAGAAAAATTAAAAAACTATAATTTGATAACATGACATTGATTAAATGAATATTATTTAGAGATTATGAAAATGATGAGAAAATAAATTATGGAGAAATCAGCCATACCCACGCATTCAACTTTTTTTTGTCTGATTTACGTACTGACATTATTATTTGAGGAGTGGGATCAGAGACGACCAGACAGGACAAGACTCATGCATGTACTGTCCTGCACTATTACTGTATATTTGCACCGTCGTCCCTCTTTGATGATATATGTGCACCTTCGCTTGCGTTGATAATTAATTAGAGTGAATAGTAACAGCTCACAGAATTAAACAAGCCTATGACATAAACATTGATATTTTAATATCACTTCATAATTTTATGCCTTAGAAGTCATATTCATATTAGTTTTATATATTTTATTCTGAGATAATAAAATCGGTCCTTCAAGTTTCTCTCAGCTATCAATTGGGTCTTTAAAGTTTCTTTTTTATCAATCAAGCTCCTAAAGTTTCATGCACAATTTTATATTCTTATTTAATTTGATTTCAACAGACTAACAATCTTCTTTGCAATCCATGAATATATATGAGATACTTAATTGGTTAAATATGTTTGCGGACTATATAATATATAATGAAATTAATATATAGGGAAAAGGGCACTATTCTTAATGAATATGTGTAATCATATCAAATTAGGCTATGCCTTTTGACTTTTGAGTGCCTTCATGTGATTATCAGTCAAACGAAAGACTGAGCAAACTGATGAAAAACAACAGAAGAGACTAAAGGAAAGTAGTCCCTGACTGTCTTCATCTTTCAGAGCTTCATATATTTGTGATGCGTGTGTACGTTAACATTTTTAGTCGAAGTGATGATATTTTTCCCAAATTATCGTCGATAATCTTAATTAAGTTATCAGTATTTAATGATATAAGTGAACGATATGTGTTTGTAATGTAATAATGATATGACAAACTTTGTATCAAGTTAATGCGATAGGATAAGTTTTAACGTTTCCTCTAACACGCCTAAATCAAAATCCAAAGAAAGCTTCATTAGCAATGAATTATCATCTGAGCTTTAATCAAACAGAAATATCAAGGTTTTAGTAATACTGAAGCATGAAAATTTGAAAAACAACATAACAAGGGATAACGTCAAACACTTGAAGGAAAATTTGACTGAAGAAATTAGAGCCTAGCTACCTTGCTAAAGACTTGAGCATTATCTTGGATCATGCATGCATGTATTATACGAAACGGACAAATGTGTTAATTACTTGACATGAAGCTCATTCGAGTGATTTCTCTGGGTTTTATCGATAGAGAGCCAATAAGCTTTTTGGCACGTAGATTTTCTCATGTTACAAAGTTAATTAGATGAGAGGAACTTTTTTGTTTGTAGAAATGCGCAATAATGATGAAGTATTGTCGTATATAGAATGGACGAAAACGTCACAATAACACAGTATAATGCAAAGAATTGATGCTCCGCGATGAACGAAGAATAATTGTCCTTGTGTGCAGTGGCAGACGAGATTTTTTGTTTTTTTTTCTTAGGCTAAAAAATAAATATATTGAACTATTTATTAAATAGTAGTATTACATAATATTGAAAATATAAATAAATAATAACCGACAATTATAAATCAAAATAATATATAAGACTAACATTTTTAATAGGTATGTCAAATAAGAATCTTATTTTCTTCTCATAGTTAAATAAGTAATAAATCAAACATTTTTCTTATAAAAAAGATAAGAGATTAGCTAGGATCAAATTATTAGCCAAAATAAAATATCATACAATAAATATATACATATATACTAACAAATTTTAGAAGGTCAACTACAGCCAAGGTCCTAACTAGCTAGGTCATGGTTCCCTCGTTGCTTGTGGGAACATCCAATTTGGTGAGTAGTCACAATGCACTAACAATGATAATTACACACATAGAGGACAGTGACTATATATATAGAGACCCTTGATCTTTATACTCATTTAGTTACCCACAAATCCTTTGACCTTTATACAGTCTTCTTTGTTAGATGGAAAGCAATTTGATGATAATCATTGTTGCAAACACATGTATTCCTATATATCCCAATCAAACTTTAATTCTATCATCATCACAAGGGAATAATTTATGATAAACAAGAAAAAGCTGGACAAGAAGCTATGGCGGAAAAAGATGTTACTATTATTATTGCACAGCAATTCTTTCGTTTTCCCTTGTGGTGGTTACCGTTTTGTCCTGTTTCGTTGTATTCCTTACCGACAAAGACTTAACGAATCTATGCATTTTATTATTCTTATTCAGAATTAAAGTGTCGATCAGCTTGGTGGGTGGGTTTGATCTATCTCTAGCTAGAATGCCAGCATGTGTATAAGTAGAAACTACTATGTTTTATCAGAGATATGTAGAACTGGTCAGAATTAGTTTGAGTTTGAGTCAGAATTATAGTCTGTTATTATTTCAGCCACATAATTAATGTCGAAAGACGAGTCACGTACGTAAAAATCTTAATTAATATGGATGACAGTGTGAGAATACCCAATAATTAGCAGCATATAAGCTGTAGGGCAAAAAAAAAAAAAAATTGTACTTCTTTTCAGTTTTCACCTTTCTTTCCCATCAAGCATCTTGCAATGCATGCAGCTATTAGTCGTCTCTTCAATCTGTAAATAATAATTAATATTTAGCACTTGTTAATTTCCTTTAGTTTAGTTTTTTTTTTAATTATACACAAAATATACCGGTGGACTAAAGTTAATTAATGATTAATTCACACACACGTTCGTATCTATGAATATATGCAAGTTTTGATACATTTGAGTGGCATAATGCTTATCTTCGATCACTTTTAACCGAAGAATTAAAAGGGAGGGGTTGATATATGTACGTGGTTTCACAAAGCTGAGGGTATGTTAGTTATATATATACATAACATGAGTTTTGATTAGTGTAACTATGGATATGCAATTTTCAAAATATTATTGCTCATTGTACAGACGCACAGAGGTCACTTGTTGCGAACCCCATTGGTTCAACATTGACAAACACAGATAGCTAGGTATATATACTATGTGTTAGTTGCAATCTTTACATATAATATTTCACAAATATCATGCAAAAAGGAGGCCATATATAGAGTAAACTCGCACACTTGAGTTGTTTATATTATTAAGAAGTGACTATTTTACGGAACCGATAAGAACAGAAACTATAGACTTTAATATTCTTAGCATTATATTACTGTCTTGTCTGGTAACTATTTATAAAGGCAGCTTGTTGGCGAAGATATTCTATTTACGTTGATGTGGACCAAGATGCTCGAGTGATGGAAATTAAAGCATTGGGGGGAAAAATCGTCATTTCTCCTTTTTATCTTTTTTCCTTTTTATGTGAGATGCAAAGCCAAGACACTTTTCCCCACTCCTTACTAAAGTTGATTTTGACCATACATGCAAATTTTTTTATTTAAAAAAAAAAACTATTTTACCCATGCATATATGTTCCCTTTTCCAATTTTTTGCCTCTATTTTAGATCATTGGGGATTTTCCTCAATAACACTATTAAAAGATGAAGGACTAAAACGTATTACGAATCTAAAGGGAAAAACAGAAAAAGGAAGGAGAGCAGAGAGTACAAAGATGAAAGAAGGGAGAATCGTTCTTCAACATTCTATCTCCAGTATCTTGAATAGTTACAGGAGACCTCTATTTATAGAAAGATGTAAATAGTAAATTACTATGCGTATAGACCATATCATCCTGTATTTGGAGATTATGGGTCAATGGACATCCACATAATAAGTATATTCATAACACTCCCCCTTGGATGTCCATTTATGAATGTGCCTCGTTAAAAACTTTAACTAGGAAAAACCCAGTGGGATAAAAACCTAGCCAAAGAAAAGAGTACATCATCCATTAATTACATTATCCAGTGCTGCCTCATTAAAAACCTTTCTAGGAAAACCCAATGGGACAAAACCTAGATAAGGGAAAAAGAGTGCAACGTGTATCGTCTCCCCCTCTTGATTACATCAGTTTTGCTCCCCCTGATGATTACATAATTTTTAATGTCTTATGAGCATAACTCTCTTTCTGTCATCAAGTATTCTATTGTTCACTTATAGAACAATTATAGAAACGCCCAATTTGATAAATCATTGAATACCTGCAAAATTTAACTCTTTCAAGTAAAATTACAATAATCATTTCATAAATATACATGTGCATATAAAATTTTAATAAATTTTTATGAAAATGCACACTCTAATTGCTTCTGGCAATATATGAACTTATCATTATTCTCGAAAATTTGATGCTTCTAGCATCTTGAGTCCTTCAAAGACTTATGCTTCTAGCATATTTAGTCCTTCGGAGACTTATGCTTCTGGCATATTTAGTAGACTTATGCTTCTGGCATATTTAGTCCTTCAGGAACATATGTTTCTGGCGCCTTACGTCCTTCAAGGACATGTGCTTCTGGCACACACTAATATACTGTGGCTCATGATCCTCATTATCATTTTTTTACAACATATGCTATCATTTAAACATAAATATCATCAACGTCGATATCATTTTCAGTCCCATCGGATTTCATTTATTGAGATATCTTTATATTCACATATATTAGGTTCCTGGGTCTCTTCTAGGACCATAATATTCAATTCTAGAAATAACATCTCTTCTGGAGGTAACATCTCTTCAGGAGATGGCTCTTCTGGAGCTTTTCTTAATTATCCTCGACTTGATCATCTATATTCTTATAGCTCATTTTCTCATTCGAGGATTTTTATCTTTAAAACCGATGGACCTATAACACTTCAGGCGTGCTTTATAACAATTTATATAGGAGCATTTGCAGTTGGGACATGTGACTTTGTCACTTTCTTAAGGTCAGTAAATGCTTCTGGCATTCGATTAACTAAACTCTGCAACTGAATTATCATTTTGAACTTTTAGTGCACATTTCTTTGTACGAGGATCAATATGAGCCAATGATAATTCATTCCACTTTATCTTTTTTACCCAATCTGCTTATTTTTCTCCCCCTCATCTAATCTTGTAGTGTATATCCATCTGTGTGCATTATAAATAATCATTGCACATTCAAAACTTTTAAGATGGAATTTATCTAGCTTCTGACCAAAAGACAATTATACAGGGAGAATTTTGCTGGCTTAAATAATCGCTGCAAATCTACACATATAAACAATGTTCTCATAAACATTGATTTACTCATATATGATTTATGGATCACTAAATCTGGAAATTGCGCGCATAATATCTTGCAAACTTCTGGTTGCAAACATCACTGCAAACTTTGCAGATTTATAATATCACATGTATTCTCATATCATTCAAATTGATATATTTCCAGAGATCCATTTCCAATCATAATAAATAATATTCTCATAATCATTTTTATTTGAGAATAAGCAGCTCATAATATATGACTCAGATGATCAAGCAAGTCATGCCAACTTTCCATCAAATCTAATATCAAATTTCGGGGGAATTAACACAAATATTCACGGAGAATTAATACAAAAACACTCACACTTGATATATATTATTCTCCCCCTCAAGTGTGAGACCTTAAAAATTAATTCATGGAATTTCCATACAATATTCCATAATAATAGCATATATGATATCTATTTCTGCAGATATCATTAAAATTTCACAGATTTTTTAATGCATTATCAATGCATAATTTTGTTACTTCTGGTAACAAAATTTCCATTTTTCAGAATCAACAAACAAATATATATTAAATACAAAATCATCAGGTGTATAACTGCAGATTCACGAGCGCAATACTGTGTAATCACAGATACATCACTGTGGAATCACAGACGTAACATGTATTACTGTGGGATCACAGACGCAACAACTCAGATTGTCGTATGCATATAAAGTCAAAAAGACTCCAAGCTCGTGCTTTATAGGGAGCAAATCTGCAGAGATTCAATAGGACTGCGCATATCTGCAGAGATTCAATAGGATTTAATTTGGCTATAAATAGAAGAAGGCAAACGAACATGCCTCACAAACACTCAAGCATCTAATAATATCAATTACCAGATACTCACACATATTTCTCTAAATTCTATTGTCATGGCTGGACCAAGCAATTTTATCCTAGTTTCTGATACATCCGATACAGCATTACTTGATGCTTTGTTGTATGATGATCAGACAAACATGTCATTTTCTTCTCTACTATTTTCTGATCCTTTAGACATGTTTATTCCTCCTTCTACCATTCCTCCTTCTGCTTCAAATGTACCTACTTCTCCCCCAAGAACAAGTGTTCTTCCTCAATCTACAAGGATTGAAGGTACAACTGAAGCAGGTTCATCAAGGAGGCCTGTTAAGAGGTGTAGAACTATTGCAGAACTAATGGAGTTTACCAATCCAATTCAGCCAATAGTGACAGCAATCAATCAGCCAACAATCACAAGCCAGCAAACAACCATCAGCCAGCCATCAACAATCAGCCAACAAACAACTATTAGTCTGACAGCAACCTACAACCAACAACAATCATCGAACCAACAATAACCAGCCAGCCAGCAACAATCATCGAACCAACAATAACCAACCAGCCAGCAACAATCATCGAACCAACAATAACCAGCCAACCAGCTATAACCAGTCAGCTAGTGACTACCAGATAGTTAGCAACTACTTCCTTATTGGAATGTAGTTATTGTGATGTTTTACGGGAGATCATACATATCAATGGACTTCAGTGTCATAAACTTGAAGTTCACGGAAGGAGAACAGGTATGATTTCCCACGCTATTTTATTTGAAAATATACAGGATAAATCTTACAATATTGACAGGCTTCTAATGTTTGATTTTACAAATAAAAATTTTGGAGAAATCAAACATTTTCTGACACAATATTGTATAGATTTACAAGCATCAAGATATAACTTGATGCGAGATCCTGTATTGACCTATTATGAGGTCCTTTGTGTTGGTTCGGAATGGAGAAATAATCCAAATGAACCCCGCAGGAGTTCATTTCAAATCAACATTGAAAATCCATTAGATAAAGGAAAACAACCCGCGGTGAATATTCCATATGATATTTCATCCCTTAATCAGGGTAAATTATATAGATTAACAATGGAACAACGAGAAAGAATAAAGAGAACAACGCTCCATGATTTAAGTGATTATTTTCACTTAACCCTCGATGATGCGAGTAAACAATTAAATATGTCTATTCACACCATACAAAAGATCTATAAAAAAGGAGGGTTAATTGAGTGACCACACAAAAAGCTTAAAAAACTTATGACGCAAATCTTGATATTACAAAGAGCTTTGCCTCATCTTGATCCCATCTCAAGAAAAGAAAAAGAAGAGGACATTATGTATCTTCAGAATGAGATGATTAAGGTTTGTAATGGAGTTGAACCACTTGCTATTAAATTTTGTTGAAATAATATTTCCTTTTATTTAATTATTTTGTTTATAAATGTTTCTCTCTCGTATCTACAAAAATTGTTATAATTATAAGAAACACAAAACAATAGTAAAACAACAATAATAACAAATTTATTTCTTACTTCATTCACTTCTAGAAATGAAGTTGGATAAAATTCATGATCCATAAGTCAATGATTTATTTGATCATGACAAGAAATTAATCCATAATATTTTTTGACGTAATCACAATTTTGCTACTGCAAGAGCAAATTGGATATATTTATTTACAATCAATCATGATCATACAATCCCTTGTCTCATAATTTGAGGGAGTATTCAATGTCAAATATACAATTTTGAGGCCTTTATACAACTGATGACATACTAAATTTATGGATCAAGCCTTGTATCATAACTTGTCTCTTGGCTTCAGGCCAACTTGTCTCATTAGCTTTAGGCTAATTTATCACTTGACTTCTAGCCCATTTATGCCTTCTCATGATCTCAGGCCAATTTATTCCTCATATCTCCATGGATTTTTAACAATTTATCTTCAGGATAAATAAAATATAAACATAATAAAATAAATAGATGGAACCCACTAATAGTGTGGTTGCCATAAACAATAAAATGGGAAGGGGATATATAAAGCAGTAAATAAATAAATGAAAATAAAAGGGAAGAGGGATATAAAGCAGTAAATAAATAATAAATAAATGAAGTCCATTATACTAGTGTTACTACCATGAAAAATAAATAGAGCGGTAAAGAATTAAAATAAAATAAATAAATGGAGTCCACTAATATATACTAGTATACCACCATGAAAGATAAATAAAGTAGTAAAGAATTAAATTAAACAATTGGAGCTCATTAATATATAGTGTTGCCACCATAAAAGATAAATAAATATTAGTAACAATAAAATTAAATGTTAGTGGTATAAAAGTAAATGCATAAAAGTAAATGTTAGTTACATAAAAATAAATGTTAGTATAGTTAGTAACAATAATAAAATTTTAAACAATTAAAATAAAAGATTAATTCTAGACTTTCAGTATGGAGTCAAATTAATAACAATAATAATAAAGATAGAGTTGAAAAATCTACTTACCTTGGATTGTCAATATCTTTAACTTCTTGACCTTGTCCGCAATTTTTTTTTTTTTAACTGTCGGTAGAACAGTATTATTATTATTATTTTTTATTTTTATTTTTTTTTTCGGGCAAAATACCACCAATAGGAGCTCCAATAGTAAATAATCAAATAAACACCATAATAATTAAAAAAAACATACCTCAGTATCTTGAATTTTTAAACTTTTGTATCAATCATGAAACTTCCCACGACCTACTAAAATATATAATCTAATAATTCTAAAACTTTCATACTTAAAAATGTCGGCCACAACACTTGCTACCCTCAATTATCTAATGATTATTATAATATATATATTATAATTGGGGAGTTTGGACGAAGCAGACAATAGAGAGTTGATAAAACATATGGACCCACAATTGGACTCACCTTTATTTTTCCTTTCTTTTCATCTCCCCCCCCTCAATTATTAATTCTCAAAATCTCCACTCTCTCTCTCCGTCGGCAAGGAGCATCACTAATATATATATATATTTTAACTTTTCTCTTCTCTTTACTGTGCACTCATCCACTGGGAACAAACCTGGTGAAGATGATGGATGAGAACAAGGACGAACAGGGAGAATGACAGAAAAACATGCAAGGCTTCTTGTGCCAAGTTGAAGAGCAGTTACACTACCGATGAGAAGAAGCCAAAAACAAAAGCAAAAACAAGAGACAAGAAGCAATCGAAAAGAAAAACTGAAAAAGAAGACAGATCTGGAGGAGTATGAAAACAGGAAATTGAGAGGAGAAACGAAGACAGATGAAAAACAATTCAGATCTGGTGAGCTTTGCTACGATCGAATGGAGAAGATGGTGACAAGGGAGTTTGGCCGTGAAAAGAAGCTTGCAAAGAGTAGGATAAAGAGAGAAAGTGTTATGGTAGATTCAGGCCAGTGCAGGCGTCTATTGCAATTTTGGCTGCGAGAAGAAGCTCGCAGGAGAGAGAAAAACAAAATTTGGAGAAGAAAGTGATAATGAAGAAAGACAGAGGCTGTACCCAACCGAATAAGAAGAAGCTCGCTGATCTGTCAGAAAAATGAGAGGAATTAACGCAGGGAGTGTGTAGGATTTGTAGAGTGAGAAGAAGATAGAAGCTATCAGCCGAAGGCGATCGTGCTGATATATTACGAATCTGAATCTAAAGGGAAAAACAGAAAAAGGAAAGAGAGCACAAGGAAGAAAGGAGGGAGAACTGTTCTTCAACATTCTATTTTCAGTATCTTGAATAATTACAGGAGACCTTTATTTATAGAAGGATGTAAATAGTAAATTACTATGCGTATATACCATATCATCCTGTATTTGGAGAGTATGGGTCAATGGACATCCACATAATAAGTATATTCATAACAACCCATGCATATATGTTCCCTTTTCCAATTTTTTGCCTCTATTTTAGATCATTGGGGATTTTCCTCAATAACACTATTAAAAGATGAAGGACTAAATTAATCTAAAGATAAAAAAGTCTGTCTTTTTTTTTTTTTTTAACTATTACACAGGTATCTTTTTATTTGGAGACAATTATATTTAAGGCGCTATTAAACACTGAATAGTGATAGATTAGTAATTAATACAAACATCTTAGGCTAGTGCCTTGGTGGTGTAGTGGCGTGGAGGCTATCCTTTAATGGCAATTAATAGGGTTCAATCCCGACTTGCAAATGATGCTTGGCAAAACAAATTAAAAAAAAGAAATATAAACATCTTAAGATTTTTAATCATAATGAAGAATTTCATTCATGAATGCTTAAGAAGCTTCAGACTTACTCTATCTTTTAAGAGATAGACCCTATAAAAGAGACAAACCATTTCGTTTTTTACAGTTCGGAATGCGAGAAGGTCCTCATAGATCACTATGGATCGTAGCAAAAGGCTTGCAATTGGCTCCTGAATGACATTCTCCCTCCCGTATTTGTAGCCTGACATCGATGGATGAACGTTAAAAGCTAAAAAAATAAAATAAAATATAAACCGTTGCATTTTTATTTTGGTTTTTCTTAATTTAATTTAATTTTTAAAAAAAAAACAAGGAGACGGATGGAATGGCCAGATTTCATAATTTCATATCTCAAAATTCATATCTCAAAAATCAAGTATAATTTTAAAAACATAAGTTTTAAGGATTAATAACAACATCAAATTTTACACTAACAACTTCACTTTCATGTATCACAGCTTAACTAATATAACAATTTAGTCATATTGATAGAACTGAAAATCTCATATTCTTATTTTAGTTTTGACATAAGATTTTATAAATTCACAGCACCAATTCATCTTTTTCCATTTTTAATTATATTTTTCTGAAATTTTCCTTTTTCTTTCCCCCTTCTTTTTCCCAGTTTACTTCTTTAACGCCTTTTCCCCCTTTTCAATCTCTAAAAAATCTCATCAACCGTATGTCAATTTTACGTATATTTATACGTATGTAAATATGTAAAATTTTTAAAAGAATGAATAGAATTACAACAACAAAAATTAAATTTAAAAAGTAAATAATATAATATTATAATCAATAATTTGATAAGATAACTAATAATAATAATTAATATAAGATAATTAATATATTTTTTTTATTTTTTGTTGCATTCATAGTTGGGGGTCTAGGCAAGCATTTAAAATAGTTGTATTTTTTGTGGATTGCACATAGACTTTTTTGTGCTGAGCGCTCTTAGAATAAAACTTTTTTGTCTTGGGCGTTCCTAGAGTAAAAGTTCGTTGGCCAATCTACACCTTAAATAACGGACGTTATCTTTTTCTAACGGCGTTGTGCTAACTGCACATTTTTAAAAGTGTTTTGGTTTTTTTTGTCCACTTAAAAGTTATTTGTACCAGGTACTCCTAAAGTAAAAGTTCGTTAGCTAAATTGCTCCTTAACTCTTTATAATAAAATAAACAGCTAATTCCCTAACAAGGAATATGATTGGCATAAAGATTTTAAAAAAATGACAAAAAAAAATACTATTTGAATTTCTTTTTTCTTTTTCCTTTTCTTTTTTTTTCTTTTTGGTTTGGAAAGTGAAGCTTTGGCGGACATGTGTTTCCATGGAGGTTCCCATTGATAGAATGGAACTAAATTGAGAACCAAAATACCAAACAAAATCAACCCCAAATAAGATTTCATTCAGTTTTCATGATATCAGAAGCCATTAACTTATACCAAAAAACAAAAAAAAAAGAAGAAGCCATTAACTTGATTCGACTTTTTTTGTTTACTTCTATGAACTCAAACCTATCTTTTTATAGTTTTTATGTCGAATCCATACCCATATATCTTTACCGTTACACAAACTTAAATTCATAACTCCCTCGTATGTCTCTCTTGTACTAACTACTATTACTTAACATAGAATACAGTCCTTGCTATAAGATCTAATTTGTACTACAAGTTAGATCTTTTATTAAGATTTTGGGTAGTATAAGTTTAAACAATAGACGTGAATTCAAAATTTCAAATGTAATTTAGCAAAAATTACCGTGACACAAATAAATCCAAATCAAACGCAACGAACATAAAAACAGAGCCTAATTAACTGCATCTTAAACAAAATAGGACCACGATAGCACCAAATCAATTGATTTGCTTTCGTTTAGTTTTTGCGAACCTAACCAAATGTTTGAACAGTTATTCCCAAGTGAAAAAATAATAACGTATTGTTACAGGAAGATCTAACAAATACATAAACATCACATTCCATAATGCTGATACAAAATGCAGAACCCTTTATTTAAGAGGAGGGATCAACCCTATTCCAAGGAGGCTCTCCAGAAGTTACTTGTTATCTTGTAGAATTCAAGATATCTACAGCAGATTTCTTTGGGGTAGGTCCTTGCTTCGTTTGACCTCCCTGGATAATACAATAATTATTCAAGGTGGAATTTGTACAGAAGCAGCATAAAGAAATCATTCTCAGGCAAAATGAGCACGCAACTCTCTCACTGAAGACTTGTTAAAAGAAGTTCGTGTTATGCTTGTAAGATTTGCAGGAACCAATCATGACAGACAAAAGTTTCCTTCTTCAGAGTCGCGGTGTCTTTATTGTTGAGTACATTTCTTTTCATGTATCAAACGATGAGTAGCATCAAAATTTAGTTTTATTGGCCAAAAAAAAAAAAAAAGATGATGGCATGATGCACTTGTACTGATACACCAAGCAAGGTAGAAGATTTCTGACTCAGCAATTATATAGAGTTTTAGGTAAAGAATACAAACACGGTCATTACCTTTCTCAGTTTCTTGAATTTCAAATCTATGTTACAGGCAGAACATTTTATCGTATGGCTTTCTGCAGATAATGCTAATGACAATAATTTCTTACACCAAAACCATGTTTCTCTATTTTAAGGCTCATAGTTCAAATTAGGTTGTCATGGATCATATTCATACCAACGCTAGTTCGAATGGCTATCAATGCCAATGGCTGCACAGGATTTAGCCACAATGGATGATAAGACAAGCAAATTGACATGATAGAGGAAGTTAAAATGAAATCTCTTACTGCTGCCTTCTGGCCAGTCAACCTCCGGACTGATGGAGACCGTGCCACTGAGGAAGCAGCAGCAGCAGCAGCCACACGTATTCTGCAAAACGATGATCATAGAACATCCAAATTGAGATTCGTAACACTTTCCTTTATTTATGAACCTTTATCTTTTAAATTTATCTTTTACTGTTACCTCTTGTGGACATCAACATATTCGTCTGTCTCATCTACAATCTCCTCCTGCATTATTGCATTATTGATGAAATTAATCAGTCTTGAAGATATAAATATGAACCCCAGCACTGAATGAAAGAAAAGAAGTATTGAGGACTGTTATTTTACCTGCAGAAGTTCTTCAAATACATCTTCTAGAGTGATAATACCAATCACTTCACCATCTTCAATATCCTCTGGAGCATCACCACGTTGCAAAGCAGTTAGCTTATTATAGCTGGCAGGCCTTGAAGGCTTGTCCATGTCAACGACAACACTTACTGAATTCTCATCCTGCTTCTGTAACAATGGAGCAGTCAACTGCCCATTCTCACCATTAATCTTGGACTCCCTATATTTCTCTTGATCAATTGTTGGTGGAATGATCTTGCCTTTTCCCTTGGGCTTAACAACAGCAGCCTTTCCCTTGGCCTTAACAACAGCAGCCATATGACTGCCGCCTTTTTGGAACTCATTTAGGATATCATAAAGAGGCATATCTGATGGAACCCTGCAGAAATACGCCATCACCCAACCTCAATATTTCACAATAATATTTGAAAGTGAATGACAAGAAAATGTGTTAATAAAGACAAGCGCACCTTGGAATTCTCCTGATGGAAACAGCACTGACAGGGGTCTCCGTTTCTGGGCGCACAGTGAGGAGACTCTTGACCTATTTAAAAACGTAAGATGGTGAACAAGAGAAATTCCAAAAGAAACAAAAAATAGTGAAAATCTCCCAGAGACACCCACAAGCAGCAGCCCGATAATATTCTTAGGGTTTCCAGAATAGACAGGAACTCGGCTATGACCCCGGGCAAGAATTTTCCCCATTGCCTCCCTGATTTGAGAAATAGCACCGTTTGTTTAAGAAACCAAAGCAAAAGAACATGAGTATACAAGAAAATGAAGTCAAGCGAGTGAAAAATAGCTTACACATTTTCAAGAAGTCACAGTATTTGATCCAGTGACTAATGTTTCATCATAAGTAAAAATAATACAAAGAATGACTTCCTCTTCTTAGAGATAGAAGCCATTGTTAAAATATATTTTGCTTAAATTTCTGAAACCTGCTATAGATTACAAATCCCTGTTTGTAATAAAATAAACCTTCAGGTACCACGTAATGCTTGTCAGTTTTTGCGAGTTATCACCGACTGGTTTATGCTAGCTACCGATCATTAACCCATTATTTATGCATATCAACAAAAAAGAAAAAGCTTTCAGAACATGGTCTCTCCATATTGGTCTAATTGCATTGGCCATTTGGGCAATTCCTCAATGAGTGGGAGGTATTTTTGTTCCAGGCACTTAGGTGCCGTCAGTTTCAATGAAAAAATTTTCCAAGGAAATTCTTTATGGGGAAAAAAAACTCCTGCGTTAATTAAGTAACGGAAAAAATCTTCACTACTGTAAATTTTACTTCCAATTTTCAGGATAGCATCAATCAAGAAAACTTACCAGTCCAATTTTGAATTTACATCCAAAGAAAAGGTTGACTCAATAGGAGTCATGGCCTCTTCAGCAGTCTGTTGTAGATGAAACAAAAAATAAAAAGGTAGATTTTAAAGCAGACTACAAAATGGATGCATAAAACATGCTCTGTATTAGGGAATAATGGAATAGCATGTGGCATGACTCTCATGATTACAAAAAATAACTGAGAAAAATTTGAGAGAACAACGCCATGGTATTTAAGGAGCATAAAACAACTGGACCTAAGAGAATTACTTTGACTTGCTTCATAAAGAGAAATTACAATACGACTTCTGTTCATCATTTACCAGGTTCATAGAATACCATTGCATGTTACCCATATACATTGAAAATTGGAAGTGAAAAATTGTAAGAAATTTCAAGCCTATAACGCATATTGTATTGCATTGAGATTTACACGCAAAAAAGTAAATAAAGAAACAAGAAGAGCAGGAAACATAAATTGAAATTCGCACCTTCTCAGTCAAATCAAGTGCTCCACTGATAATTGTTGTCTCATCATGGGTAAGTTCCCCACCCTTCCCAGCCTAAAAAAGCAATTTAATATATATAGATATAGATATATAGTTAAGCTATTATTTATAAAATTCCAAGACCTAACAGAGATAACTGGGTAGCTTCAGCAACCTGATAATAACTGGCTCTACCATCCAAGTACTACAACTTGATTGACAGAGGTAGTATTCCTTACCTCCTGGCTGTGGATGGAGACAAGAGCTTTTAGCTGAGCACGCCTAAATAAAGCCTCATTATGCCCCAATACCCAATCCAGAACCTGGAGAGAATGTCCAAGAGGGAAAATTGCATGGCCTTGTCACAAATAAAATTCATTGTTCTGTTGCAGAAAATAAGAGGAGCTCTAAACTAAGAGGGGTGATACAATATAACTATATGGAGGTTCTCTATACATGGAGGAAGCATCCTAAAGACAGGAGCAAACTTCAGACACTAAAATCAACTGCCAATGCCATTTAACATGTTTGACATTATCATAACTAAAGCTATTATAAGTTGGGCTAACATCAACATTGGGAGGAATAAGACCTCAATTTGTATATATATCATACATCTACTAACATGCTTGTGTAATTATATTTCATTCTTTTAACATACTGCTAAATTCTACCTTTTTCTCTTCACAATCTTAATAATCTGGTTACGTACAAAAGAAAAGAAGGGAATGTTAGTTCTCATATTATTGTGTTTTGATAATGACAAATCTTGATATACAAAGCATAAAAAGTTGACTTAGTGATTCAAGTCACTCAAGTGAGTTTTTAAGCACTCGAGTGATAGAGCTATATTTGAAGTAATCTTGAATCAACAAGTCACTCAAGTGAATATTCTTCAGTTGGGATCACTCGAGTGGCAGTCGATGCACTCAAGTGATGTATTTTTGCTTCCAAAAATTATGCAAGTCACTTGATAAAATTATGAAGTTATTCAAGATCACTTGAGTGATTGGGTAAACACTCGAGTGATTTAACATCACTTGCAAGCATTTGCAAGTAACTCACAAAGTTTTCGAAAGTTGAAGCAAATCACTCGAGTGATCTCAAGTGATATGCTCAAGATCACTCAAGTGATGTGGTGATCGCTCAGGTGATATTGCTAACTTGCGAGTTTCAGCAAGGCACTCGCAAGTGAACCAAAAGTGATATGATCTCAATACTCGAGTGATATGTGATCACTCGCAAACTCTTGCAACTGATCCATAAAATCACTCGAGTCACCTAGTAGAGTCAAAACTTTTTCGATACAACATAAGATCACTCAAGTGACAATTAAGGAACTCGAGTGATGGTCTTTTTCAAACACTTTACTACCAGTTACCAAGATCATTCAAACACTTGAGTTACATTACAATAACTTGATGACAAGGTATCACTTGGGTGCATGTTCATTGTTTTCACAAACCAACGTCTAGATAGTTTTGATGCCTTGATGAACATTCTGACTAAACTCTATAATCACTTATTCTACTACTTAATGATACTAACCTTATTTATATATAAGTTTCAGGTGATTAAAGCTTGAATTAAGTTCAAATTCAACCAAAAGAAAAAATTTGTCGGATGCATTAAATGCATAGTAGAGCAGAACAAAGAGAAAGCGACAAAAGCATTGAATTCCATCAACAACTACAATTACTCTCTAAAAGACAAATTCATTACTATCTGACGAATAGATTTGAATGCTCGCAACGGTCACCTATAAATATCGAAGCATTCAAGATGGAGCACTAACGAAGCCAACGACAAAATTCTGTATGTTACTTGCTCTGTTATTCTCTGACATCTTCTTATATTCATTCTGTTCTTTAGTATTTGTCTATCAACTCTCTAAGAGAGATTACCCAACCTTATTCGATACTTTTGTAAAGAAAATCTCAAGGGAGTGGGACCTTGAGTGAGGTCGTCAACTTACAAAGTATAAGGACGAGTGAGTGTCCTGTTGAGGAATTCTCTTGTACTGTGGTGCCAAGAACCCATCGAATCTTGGAAATATAGTGAAAATCTCAGAGGCATTATAGGCATTATGAGGACGAAACATAGGTCAAGAGGCAAAAGCCAAACCAATATAAACTCCAATGTGCATTTCGGTAATATTTCTCCAACTCTTATCTTTTGATTAAGTTTTAACTGCATTTAGTTTTAAATTTTTAATATCACACATTTCCCTCACCCCTCTTGGGTGAAACGTTGGCACTAACAGGGAATACATATGATGTTACATGATTCAACTATATTGAAAGTTCACATACCAGAGAGATATCAAATTTAGCCACTATAAGAGAAATCACCTTTCCAATGGGGTATGCGATTGGATAGCAGACTATCATTAAAATCCGCACAAGCCATACAAAGTTGGCACCCACAGCAAGACCATATCTAGTACAAATGGCTTGTGGAATAACCTGAAATTGTAGAGGGAGAAGGAACAGAATAAAATCATGACATTCACTGGGTAAAAAAGCAAAAGGTAAACCACCGAACAAGAAAGGTAAACAAATACATACCTCCCCAAAAAATAGAACAAAAGTCACTGAGAGAATGATAGCTAAATACTGATTGAATAGTTTATCAAGGTATATTGGAAGAGCCTGCAAATTGGAAGATTAACAGCCAAACGCTGTATAGAAGTTAGGCAGTATTTATGGGTCAGTATGAAGACTACTCATAGTCAGTATCAAGCAAAAACACACATATTACATATGCATAAAAAAAAAAAGTTAATTATGATGTGTTCCTGACCATTTTCAACATTATAATGACAGTCCAGTGGTATATACTAAAGCATTCTGATTTTAAACGAATTATATTATACATTACAAAAAAATTACCTTCCTAGAACTGCTCTATAAAAATATTTTATCAATATCTTGATAATACTTTCGTGGAGAAGCATAGTGAGACTGGTACCAATATTCGGACTTGCAATGTCACAAACAAGCTAAACCACGCGACCTTAATCGTGAAAGATAGCCAAAAAAAAAAAAAAAAAAGAAGAAGAATAAAAAACACGCATATGACCACACTAACAAAGTAAATTATATGAAAATGAGCATAGCAACTGAATGACCTCCATTGCAGCAGCATTACAGAGAAGAAGAGTTACGAGCAGCTGGTGTTGCTTTTGAACCACAGGAAATATTGCCGCTGAATACACCCCGAAAAACAGATCGTTAGCCATCTTCATAAACAACACGATTAGAATGAAAAACGTATAGAACTTTCCGAATTCGATAATACCTAGAGATTCAAAGCAAGTATAGGTACGAGACTTTTTCAATTGTAGTAAAAGCGTGGTCGAATCTCAATCAAAAAGGGGATCAACGAACCTGCTTGCTTTTTCTCGGTTACAGTGCCACTGCGCTGAAGAATCTCAAGGTCCACGAGGCCGAGAGACATGAGCCCAAGGGTTAAACCGGACATGATTCCAGCAAAGAGGACGAGGAAACAGGAGATCCCGGCATAGGTAAACCACCAGGGTGAGCCGAAGGGAATGCCGCCGCCGATTACCTCATCTTGTAGGCCAGGGTTCCGAGTAAGCATCCGACCCACCATCAACGCATTCAACAGATGCATCGTGATCGTGACTGGATTTGCCGGGCTTCTTCTTCGTCACCTAATTCTCGTCTTGGGGCGAAAAACGGAGTTTTGGGGGCGTTTGACCCGAGACTGCCTGAGCAACAGAGCAAGTCCAGACGTTGGAACATGTGTCAGAATCTTAAAGAGATGATTTGACTGATGCGTGGGTCCCACTGTTACGTGAATCCTAAACAGCCATTATCTAAGCGGTTTTTTTTTTTTTTTGGTTCAAATTCTAGAGATATTGATTTCTGATAAAACTGTATTACATGAGGGGGCAAACAATATGCCAAGAAGAGTTACACACAGAGGGAGGAAATAAAACGTAAGGGAAAAGGGAACACATGGACTAGATAAAACAAACTACTGAAAAACTAATAGAGAGACCAAAACAGGTCATCCAGGATCCTCGTGTCTGGGTTGAGCCGAGGTTCCCTTAGACTGATCTTTAGTGCCCCAAGAATCTTCGTCCAAAATAAGTAACAAAGGAGGTAAGGGTATCTCAACCCATCCAAGTGGACACACCTCTTTATTTGTGGATGCAGCAAGGAAGTCTGCTGCTTTATTCCCCTGGCGGGGAGTGAAGCTGGCCGAAAAGGTGGACTCCGACTGGAACACATTTAGAATGTCTTCTAGGATCCCTCGAGCTTGCCACTGTCCAAGGCCTGGTTGACGCTTCTCCAGGCAGCACATGAGGATTTGACAGTCTGTTTCAAAAATAATATTCTTATTGCCTAGGTCCTGTGCTATCATCAAGGCTCTTTTCAAGGTTAGGGCCTCCGTCATGAGTACCGAGATGGATTTGATTTTAATGACGAAAGCCCATTTCATAGTACCCATATGGTCTCAACAGATGATTCCAAGAGCAGCATGTGTTGCTGTTTTCTGAAAAACTCCATCAACATTGATCTTCAGAAAATTCACGGAAGGTGGAAGCCAGGTGGCGATTGGCTTTGAGATTTTGTTATTGTCTTCAATGGTAGCGTTAGGCTTTTCCATATTTGCCATAGTATCCAGCATATGTGAGCGACATCTCGGCTAGTGAAAGGACTGTGAGGGCACATGATCTCCATCCACCAGCTTCTGAAGGAGCGGATATACCCTAAATCCAATTTAAGAGAGAGGCTACACCCAAACCAGACACATCTTACTTAGCTACATTGGAAAAATAGATGCTCAACTGTCTCAACCTTGGTTTGACAGATAGGGCAGGCAGTCGTACTTCCTATCTTCCTGATGGTTAGGGCCTCATTTGTTGCGATTGCGTTGGAGAGGGCTCTCCATATAAAGTTGATTATTCTTGGTGTCGTCTTGATCTGCCACATTTTCTTCCAAACTTCCCTGGGTATTAGAGTTGATGTGCTGGCTTCCTGGAGAGGTATCTTGGTATTTGTCATTGTTAGGTGATACCCTAGCTTGACTGTATAGGTTCCGTCAAAGGAGGGAGACCACATTAGTTTGTCTTCTGCGGGGGCCCTTGGCAGTGGGATGGCCTTGATAGCATTGTTGGCTTCTTCATCTATATCGTTGCTTATCAGGTGGAGATCCCAAGTGTCGTGGCCACTGTTTAGAAGGGATGCCACTGTGAGATTCGATTGCTTTTGACTTTCATTGGTTATTTGTAACCTGCATGAAGGTAGATTTGGGACCTACTTATCATGCCAGACTCGGACTGAATTTCCATTGCCAACATGCCAGCATAGGTCCTCTTTAATAAAGTCCCTTCCTTCTATTATGCTTGACCAACACCAGGATGCTCTATGGCCTTTGGAAGCTTCTAGAAAATTGCCCTTTGGAAAATAGAGGCCTTTAAGAAGTCTCACCCACAAGTCATTAGGGTTTTGGATTAAGCGCCAGGCCGTCTTTGCTAGTAGGGCGTTATTGAATTTTGTGAATTCTCTGAAGCCCATACCCCCATCAATCTTTGGTTGGGTAAGTTTATTCCAAGCAACCCAATGCACTTTGTTTTGCCCTCCCCACCAGAAATTGGCCACCAGACTATTGAGTTCCTTGCATGTTTTAATTGGGAACTTGAAGCAGGTCATAGGAAAAACTGGGATTGAGTTTATAACTGCCTTGATCATGATCTCTTGTCCAGCAAATGATAAATGTTTGCTACTCCATCCCAGAATCTTCTTGCTTACTCTTTCACGAACATATGCTAGAGCTTGGTGCTTGGTTTTCCCCCATATACTTGGGATGCCTAAATATTTGCCTTGGTCAGTGCTTTCTTCAATCCCCAGGATGGTGCAAATATTGTGTCATAATGTTCTAGGAGTATTGGCTGAGAACACAATGCTTGACTTGTCTAGGTTTGCTAGTTGTCCTGATGCTAAGCAATAGCTTTTGAGGATATTTGCCAGGACTCGACAATTCTGGGCATCTGCATTCATAAAAAACAAGGCATCATCTGCGAAGAAAATATGTGATAAAATTGGGCAATGTATGCCAAGTTTCATCCCTGTGAGTTGTCCCTGAAGCAAAGATTTGTTAATCATGCATGAGAGAGCTTCTAATGATAAAATAAAGAGATAAGGTGATAGCGGGTCCCCTTGGCGGAGACCTCTACCCAGGTTTATTGAAGCTATTTTTTCTCCTGCAATGCAAAGATTCAAATGTATTGATTCAACACAGATCATGACAAGATTAACCCATCTAGGGGAGAAGCCAAAACTCAGCATGACATTCCTTAGGAAATCCCACTCCACTCTATCATAAGCCTTACTCATGTCCATTTTTAAGGCAAATTCATACTTATGACCAGTTTTCTTTCGCCTTAAGTAATGAAACACTTCATGGGCTATGATGATGTTATCGTGGATTAACCTTCCTGGAACAAAAGCACCCTGGTTAGAAGAAATAAATTTGTCAAGGCAATTTTTCATCCGATTGGCTAGGACTTTGGATATAATTTTATAAGAGAAATTAAAAAGTCCGATAGGTCTAAAATGGGACACAGATTCAGGTTTATCTACCTTGGGGATAAGAGTAATATTGGTTCCATTAATGTCATCTAGAGGTAGGCCAAACTCAAAAAAATCTTTAACCATTTTAAAAGTTGTTTCACCTACCTCTTGCCATGAACATTGGTAGAATTTACCTGAGAAACCATCTGGACCCGGTGCCTTAGAGCCTCCTAATTCAAAAGCAGCCAGGCGAACCTCCTCTTTTGTGATTGACCGAAGTAAGAGTTCATTGGTGGCTTCATCATTTTTTTTCTCCACCATATTGATAGTATCTGAGATTTGTCTTGGCCCTGAAGAAGAAAAGAGATTGGTAAAAAAGATGTGAATAAATTGTTAATTTTACATTTATCTCGAGTCCACACTCCATTTTCATCTTTAATGCTTAATATTGTATTCCTCCTTCGTCTAATAAGTGTGGAGAGGTGGAAAATTTTGAATTTTTGTCTCCTAGTTGGAGCCATGAGATGCGGGAGCATTGCCTCCAATAGTATTCCTCTTGATCCATCAGATCCTCTATGTGGCGAAGAAGGTCAGATTCCTCCCGTTTGTTCTCCATATTTTGATGTGCTTGTCTCAACAAAGCTAAATGGGATGTCAGCATTTCAATTTTTTTTTTCGGTTAGGGAAAGACTGTTTACTCCAGTTAATTAGCTTTTTCCTACAGTTATTAAGGGATAGGGTAAAGTGGCGGATAGAATTAGTGTTAAGAATGGTACCATTACCCCAACTATTATGCACAACCTGCAGAAAGTCATTATGAACAGTCCAATAATACTCAAACCTGAATGGTTTTATTTTATTTGAAGAATTGTGATTAAAGTTAACATACAGGAGGTGATGGTCTGAACCCAAAGGGTCTATATGGAAAACTTGTGCAAAAGGAAAAGCATAGCAAAAGGAATCATTTCCCATAACCTGGTCAATTCTTTCTTTAATAGTGGCCTCTTCTTGTCGTCTATTGCACCATGTGAACCATGATCCATTAAAGCCCAAATCAATGAGAGAGCAATCCGAGATGAATTTCTGAAAGTTGAGTATTTTCCGAATGGCCCTTGGGTTGCCTCCTTGCTTTTCTTGGTGAGATGTAATATCATTGAAGTCTCCTAAGCAAATCCAACTCTCTGTTCTGCATAGGGCAAATTTTATGATGCTTTAATATACCATCAGTCGGCCAGTTTCAGTAGGTGGGCCATAGACAAAAGAGATGTAATGAGGGAAATTTGTCGAAGGATTGTGAACAGAAGCATGGATGACATTGCTAGATGATGAGATGATGTTCACTATGGTGGTGCTATCCCAAAATAAAGCAAGGCTGCCACTTAAACCATTGGGGGTCAACAACTCATTCCTCGTCAAAACCACATTTCCTCCTGATTTTGCTAACATATAACATGTTCTTCTTGGTCTCCATAATGAAGACAATGTGAGGTTTTTGTTTATTGCATACTTCCTTTAGGAATTTGACTGTCAGGGGAACCCCTAACCCCTGACAGTTCCAGGATAAGAGACTCATGGTGAACCGATGGCCGCTTGGTGGCAGCCATCGGCGGTAATCAATGTTTCTGAGCTTAGATGAGAGGAAGTTGAGCTGTTATTTCCATTACCAGGAAGGTTTGTGTGGATGGGCTAATGTGGCTCAGATGATGGAGGGGGCCTGGCTGTATGGGCTACGTGTTTGGTGGTATATTTTTTTTTTCGGATGGCACTTTTTATTTTCCTGACATTCCCATGTTGACTATCCAGGCTGGTAGGTTTAAATGGGGTATTAGCCAAGTTAGCACATGCAGGTTCCAGAAAGAGGAGGCGTCGTTTTTTGGGGGGGGGGGGTCGAGCTCTGTTCTTCCTCGCTAGGGTTTTGGCCTCTTTTCAATTGGATTTTATTTAATCTTGTAGTAACGACGGAGATTGGGGACAGGGTAGCATGAGGATTAATGGGAGGCTATATTTTAGGCTCATTAGGAGGGAATTCTACCTGATAATAATGGTTACTTATGAGGGAGGCAGATTCTAGGCTTGTGTTTAGAGTTGGTTCCAGGAAAGACGGGTTAAGGTTATTGCTTGGAGGATTTGTAGTCGTTTCCCGTTTAGGCAAAGGCATGGATGAGTGAGAGGCTCGCGGGATGTGGGATGGAGGGGAGGTGGGGTTAAGGATTTCCATGATTATGGGGCCATCATTATTATTAGGCGCGAGATTGTCGTTTATAAGCTTAGAGCCATTACCTGCGCTGTAATCCTGCGATTTGATGCCAGCTGATTCTTCGCCCAGCATGGTAACGGTATCTTGATTTAATAGTATGGGTTCCTGCATGATTAATGGATTTTTATCCGTTGGAGGCCTGAATGCAGGGATTTCCGTGATTCTGAGCTCTGTCTGATTGCTTTGCATGACTGTATCATTATTGCCATTTAGGTTGCCTTCCACGTCAGCACCATCAGTTGCTAGGTCAACGGTGGTTTTGCCTTGACTTTGGGTGTTTCCAGTAATAGCACTGCCTCCGATCACCATCTTGCCGGAGGATTGTCTAGTCACCGCCGTCATCTTGTCTTTTCGTTGTATTGCCTCTTCCCAATCATTGTCGACCACCGCCAGAGCTTCCTCTATCGTTTTCACGTGAGGAGTGCCAAGCATGTTGCCATATCGCTCTTCTGGTTCATCCTCGTCAAATTTATCATATTGGAATTTGCAGTTGCGTGCCTCGTGCCCGATACGACCACGGTCATAACAATAGTTTTGAAGGCGTTCATACCTCACAGTCACCCAGATCAGATCTCGATGAGTTCTAGGGACCCAGAGGCCCTTGATGAGAGGTTCGCAGATGTTGACTATGACTCTGGTTCTGATGAAGGTTCTCGTGAGCTTACTCTACATCCTCGGTGCTTCGAATAGCATTGTCTTTTCCACCGAGTTTCCCAATAAGATGGCATTTGTATTATCAAAAGTGATATGGGGGAGGCCATGGAATTGGATCCAAAACGGGCACCAATTGAAGTTCACTTCCTGGAATATTGAGTAGTCGTCCCAATGCTGGAGGTTTAGTAGGACGCCTTGTATTGACCACGGCCGACCCCTCAACACTCTCATATAGTCATCATTTTTTGTGAAGCGGAACAGAAAGGAATTTTTGTCAGGCATATCATGGATTTCCATGCCTTTGTCGAGGCCCCAGCCCTTTTTGATCATTGAGACAACGATACCCTTATTCAGATTCTTATCTGTCTCCAGGCGTCCTACCAGGGCTCGTCCCTTATGCGGATTAACAGGAACAACCAAGTTCAGTTGTACCGACTTTGTTTTTTTGTTCCCACTGCTACCAGATCCTTTCTCCATTATTCGATGCAATATAGGTACTAGCGGGGATGTTAACAGCAAACACACTCGAAATGACACTAGAGTAAGGAAACGGGTTGAGATACTGGTATATTGGTGGCAGGGAAGGGTTTCTGCCGAAAGTGTAGGAAGATCTCACCCTGGACCGAGGAGGGATAGCTCTCTCATAGAGGAGAGGGAAAAAATTTTAACGTTTGATAAATCATATCTTCTTGGGCTCTGTGTTATTATTATCTAAGTGGTTGATTACTTGATTATGAATGCATACACACAAGGACAAAACAATACATTAAATCCGTACATTCCCATTTATATCCAACGTCCGCTTAAATCTATTTAAAATCTTAAAAAGCAAAATAAAAATTAAATGAGCATTTAATAAATGTAACTTATCAAGTGCCAAAAATAACTAGAGCAATAATAACTAATTTATCAAAAAATCATTGTTGAATATCAATGATGATAATAATTTAACAAGTAACAATTTTAATTTATCAAATAATGTTATACGAATATAAGAATTATCAAGTAACTAAGGTATTGACAACTAGTTTTACTTAAAGACATGTTATTTTCACGCAAAACTTAATTCCAGAATAGCCCAAAAACAACAGCAACGATAACAAACTAGTATCTCATTAGCTGGGGTTACTTATAGAAATTGCTCAACGTCATTATACTTTATCCAAAACTAGATTTTTAGAGAAACTAGTAATCAAAAGATCTCGTTATGCAACTTCACTAAGTGTTCACTTTGCTCTTCTTTGCCTCTCTTTATATGATTCATATTGCTTGATTGATCATTCTCGCTGATTTATGTAATGACCTTCTTTGAACATATTCAAGTCACTTTAAACGATTTTTGATAATTTTTTCTTTAAATATTCTTTAAGAAATATTATAAAAATTAAAGTCTATCATTTTGAGATATCCAATAGTTTCAATCGAGACACTATCCAATACTATACATTTTGAGGTACCAACCCCTCCTATTAGAATTCTTTTAAGCATGGGTAAGAAAAACATATGTTTTTTAAAACCTAACCCATGAGTATACAGTTCAGGGTCGGCTCTGCAGGGCTAAAAGTTATTTTTCTAAATTTTAAATATTTTTTATTTTTTCTTAAAGAAATATAATTAGTAAATTACCATAGTTAAAGCTCTAATTTAACAAATAAATGTTATAAACATTAAGATCTAAATAATACACATCATACAACAAACAAACATAGTTACTAATTTATAATCAAAAGTAAATTATTGTCCACAAATAACTCACACAAACCATAAGAAGCTATCTCTAAACAACATGAGTATAATAACTATCATTTTCATCTTCTTCGCCACTATCATCAATTTCAAAGACATTTAATTTTGCTTCACTTCAAGTATTAGGCTTTCATTTATAGGTAAAAATATCAAGAATGTCCTTTTTTACATCATGAATGTATCCATATTTTTTATCTACAACAAATAATAAACAAAATCATAAAATCAGAGCATAGTCATTATGTCTTTGTAATTAAATAAATAAATAACTCTCTAACATATATACAATATATGTAAATTAATGACTTTAGGGTTAGGTAGAGGCATGGTCAGTCGGTCAAGGTCCTAGACAGGGCAAGTTAAGGGAAAAAAAAACTAACGGGCTTAATGAGCTCGCTCTCGACCTTGCAGGTCAGCATTTTTAAGCCATCAACCTTACAGAACTAGCCGTTTTAGACTTGACTTTCTTTAGATGCTCAAATTTATATGCCAGACCCTTGACTTAAAAGGGCTTAAACAAACCAACCTAAATCAGCTTTAATTGCTATTGGTGACTCTTGAGACATCTTATAAATCTGGAAAATGACATGACAAAGGCCAATGGGCTTTGTTAGCGGATCTGGGTTCCGGCCCATTAGTTTTCCATACAGTGCAAGAAGAAAGCTCGTGAATTGGCGACGCGTTTGAATTTGATCCAAAATAAATAAATGGAAACTTCATCAGTCATCAACCACCACCAGAGATGCAGCAGGCAAAATGAATATTGGAGAACTGACTCCAGTTGATTACAGTATAAGTAGAAGAGACTTAACTTATTTTAAATGAATTTGAGTTTTCAATTTCACAAAAAAAAAAAAAAGGAATTTGAGGTTTCAAATCTTAAACATAAAAATAATAGTGTTGAAAAAGTTACCTTTGATTCGACATAAAATATAAAGAATTTATATTTTGGTTTTATTTTTTCTCCCTCACACACACCCATATTCTTTCGTATGCTTTTCCTTGGGGCATTGATTTTTAAGTTCAATTTTTATAACCATTCCCCGAATACAAACACAAGTTTTGGAGCACACGGTATCTAGAAAGTAACTTTGAACTAGTGTTTTTGTGTAGAACATCGATAAGATAAATCATGAACGACTTATCTGCAGGTCTGCCTTGTTAAATTAAAGCACATGGTTGTGAGAGTAATATTGTCATATTATTGTGCGTGGAGATGAACATAAACATATAGAAAAACTAATTACCAATTATTAATTAACCTCTTTATCCATTAGAACTTTATTAAAATTAAATAGGTTTGGTTTATTTTCACCCAACAATGGGTTGGGATTCTTTTTAACTATTTTGAAAGAGATCACAATTCAGATCAATTGTTTAGTCAAGAAATTTGTACTACCTTTATTTTTTAATATAAGAGTTAGTTAAAGATTGTGTTTAGTCCTATATATAAGACTTCAATCCACCATCTCTCCCAAATTTATAATTTTTCCTAAAGTATCTTTATTGATTGATTGCACACGCTAAGGGATTTATATTTAATAGTAGTTATGATAAAATATAGTGTTTTAGGAAAATCAATCTATACTTATGACAAGTAACTAACAAAATTAATTTCCTTAATCTATCCGAATTAGTCAACTAAATATCTCTTATATTAAGGCAAGAGGTATTATTTCACTTCTTTCACATAAGCTTCTAGTCTAGCTGTGTTTTTTTTTTGGGTGATTAGAGCCTAGGTGTATTTTTGCATGCTGTCGTTGGAGTGTTAGTGTTCAGATCAAAAAAGATTATTGTGATTTAGTGCATCAATTTTATCAGACAGAAAATAGTGATTTTCTTAATCTTTAGTCAATATCATCAGATTCAGGCCAGTATTCAATCAAACAGATACGTAAGTGATGATGAAATAATGGTGTACACAAAACGTTACTTGAACCACATGATAACAAATACTAGTTTTGTATTTAGTTGACTGACAAGGGAATTTACTAAATCTCTCTGCTGAATCTCATCTCGTACAAGCTAAGTTGCGGTTTGTGATAAAATTACGTTTGAAGCCTTCAAAGATTCTTATTATGCATATCTCCATCTGTGATAAAGAAATAAGAAGTAAGCGGCAGGCAACTTTCTGGAAGAGTTGAGCAGAATTATTTGCATACACTGTCACCACGTTTTTGTTCTTTTATTATTCATTGAGACGCAAATCTAACATGGTTATCTAAACCGAGATACGATGAATATCTCTCATCCGATCGAAGATGTACCAGAAAAAATGCCACAAGATCTCATATCCCGAGAGATCCAATCTTGATATCAAAATCTAAGTGTAAGATATACAGAGGCAATAATAGATTAGATCCAATAATCTCCCATATCAAGAGTGAAGAAATACACAACACTTCAAACACACACAAATTATAAACAAACTCATCTTACCTTGACCAAATAATATAAAATATGGTCATATAAAATAGGGTTTCTCAATTTAAGATTCCATTAATAACATATATGTCCAACCACCAAAACCGTGTACACGTCCCATGGGAAATAATAATAGTGGCTAAGCTTACGCGTTTTCTTAGTTGTGAATCATTTAATGTGGTCTATATATATATATATCAGCCACTCCTCACATCATCAGACAATATAATACATGCGAAGAAGACCATACCCTAGGGAATGCTACGTACTACAATTAGTACAAAGTTAAAGGACGAATCAAATCAAAGTGACCGATGATATAGGTTTCCCCGAAGCTACGACGTTATTTCAAGGGGAGAGATCGAATGAGAGAAAATAAGAAGGAGAAGAAGACAAAATTACAAGGACATTGACAAGCCGACGATGATAAGAAGCTACGTTAAAAGTTCTGGGTCAGTGATCAATTATTAGAGAGTACAAGTTTGGAATAATCGAGGACAAAGGAGAGGGCAAGATTGGACATCATATTATTGGAAGCTATTGTCATGAATGATGATGATTTGACTGAGCCACACCCACACATGCAACTTTTTGTCCTCTGATTACCTACTGGCATTATTATTTGAGGAGTGGGATCAGATCGAGACCAGACACGACAAAACTCAATGTAACAAGCATGCATTATTACAATATATTTGCACCATCGCCCCTCTTTGGATGCTATATGTGCGCCTTCGCTTGCTTTGATAGTTAATTAGAGGGAATAATAACAGCTCACACAATTAAACAATCCTATGACATAAACATTGATATTTTATTATCACTTCATAATTTTATGACTTAGAAGTCATATTCATATATATTAGCTGTATATTTTTTTCTATGAGATAATAAAACTTTTGATCCGTCAAATTTATCGATCTCAGCTATCAATTGAGTCCTTCAAGTTTCTTTTTTATCAACCAAGCCCCTAAAGTTTCATATTTTATGTTCTTATTTGATTTCAGCAGACCAACAATGTTCTCTGCAATGCAAGAATATATATGAGAGGCATGGTTAAATGTTTGAGGAATATATATATATATATATATATATATATATATATATATATATATATATATAAAATGAAATTTATAGAAAAAAGGGCACTATTCTTAATGAATCTGTGTAATCACATCAAATTAGGCTATGCTTTTGGAGTGCCTTCATGTGATTACCAGTCAAACGATAGACTGAGCAAACTGATGAAAGCCAACAGAATAGACTAGAGGAAAGTAGTCTCTGATTGTCTTCATCTTTGAGAGCTTCAAGTATTTGATGCGTGTACGTTAACATTTTGAGGTGAAGTGATATTTTCCCCAGATATTTGATCATTGATAATCTTAATTAAGTTATCAGTATTTAATAATATAAGTGAACGATATTTGTTGTAATAATGATATAACAAACTTTGTATCAAGTTAACGCGATGGGATAAATTTTAACGTTTCCTCTAACACGCCTAAATCTAAATCAAAAGAAAGCTTCATTAGTAATGAATTATCATCTGAAATTTTATCAAACAGAAATATCAACGTTTTAATAATTCAAGCATGAAAATTTGAAAAAAAAAAACATAACAAGGGATAACATCAAACACTTTGAAGAAAAATTTGACTGAAGAAATCAGAGGCTAGCTGCCTTGCTAGGGACTTGAGCATTATCTTGGATCATGCATGCACGTATTCTACGAAACTAACGAGTGTGTTAATCAATAGAAATGAAGCTCCTTCGAGTGCTTTCTGTGGGTTTTATCGATAGAGAGCCAATAAGCTTTTTGGCACGTAGATTTTCTCATGCTACAAAGTTAAGTAGATGAGAGGAACTTTTTTGTTTGTATAAATGCGCAATAATGATGAAGTATTTTCGTATATAGAAAGGACAAAAACGTCACAATAGCACAGTATGATGCAAAAAAATTGATGCTCCGATCCGCGATGAACGTAGAATAATTGTCCTTGTGTGAACATCCAATTCGGTGAGTAGTCGCAATGCACTAGTAATGATACATTACACACATAGAGGACAGTGATGACTCATGTAAAGACCCTTTGATCTTTATACTGTCCTTTAGTGACCTACATATCTTTTGACCTTTATACTGTCTTCTTTGATAGATGGAAAGCAATTTGATGATGATCATTGTTGCACACACATGTATTGCTACCTATCCCAATCAAACTTTAATTTTATCATCATAAGGGAATAATGATGATAAAAAAGAAAAAAACTGGACAAGAAGCTATGGCGGAAAAAGATGTTACTATTGTTATTCCATAGCAATTCTTTCGTTTTCCCTTGTGGTGGTTACCGTTTTGTCTTGTTTTGTTGTATTCCTAACCGACAAAGATTTAATGAATCTATGCACATTTTATTATTCTTCTTCAGAATTAAAGTGTCGATCAGCTTGGTGGGTGGGTTTGATCTATCTCCAGCTAGAATGCACGCAAGTGTATAAACTAATATATTTTATTTTATCAGAGATATATAGAACTGGTCACATATATGGTTAATAATCCATGAAGTGTTTTAGTTTGAGTTAGAGCCAGAATTATTTTCTGCTATTACGTCAGCTACATAATTAATGGAGAAAGATGAGTCACGTACGTAAAAATCTTAATTTTTTTTTATATTAAAAAAGTTTGAAAGGGTTCGACACCAGTTCTCCACCAAGGGCAGGGTACGGCCCCGGGCTCTATGAGCACTTATTGGGGATTTACGAGATCGTCTACCAAAGGAGTCCCAGCGACGGCAGAGGGGATCGAACACATGACCCAAGGGCCTAATCCTGAATCTCTTACCATCTGTGCCAACTCTCATTGGCAAAAATCTTAATTAATATGGATGACAGTGTGAGAATATCCAATAATTAGCAGCATATAAGCTGTAGGGCAAAAAAATATGTACCTCTTTTCACCTTTCTTTCCCATCAAGCATCCTACAATGCATGCAGCTATTAGTCATCTCTTCAATCTGTAAATAATTAATATTGAGCACTTGTTAATTAATTTCCTTTAATTTAGTTTTTTTTTTAAATTTGATTTTCATGTGTGTCTCATCCAACAGAGAATTATGCTTAATTATACACAATGTATACCGGTGGGCTAAAGTTAATTAATGATTACTTTACACACACGTATCTAATAAATGATTATATATAAGTTTTGATACATTTGAGTGGAATAACGCTCATCTTCGATCACTTTTAACCGAATAATTAAAAGGGAGGGGATGGTATATAAGTACGTGGTTTCACAAAGCTGAGGGTATGTTAATTATATATATACATAACATGACTTTTAATTGGTGTAACGTATGGACATTCAATTTTAAAATATTTTTACTTATTGTACAGACGCACAGAGATCACTTGTTGCGAACCCCATTGGTGCAACATTGACAAACACAGATAGCTAGGTATTATACTATGTATTAGTTGCAATCTTTACATATAATATTTCACAAATACCATGCAAAAAGGAGGCCATTTATAGAGTAAACTCGCACACTTTGAGTTATATTATACTCCCTTCGATCCTAATTATAAAAGTTAGTTGATTTTTTTTGAAAAAATTAAGGAAGCTAATTAAATAATTTTAGAGTATTTTTTTTATTTTTTTCTTCAAACTAATTAGTTTGACTAATAAAATAATATATAATTTAAGAATGCACAATATATATTAAGATTAAGTAACTTATTTAATTCTTTTAATCTCTCTAAAAAAAAGTTAATAATTGGTCTTATAATTAGAACCGGCCGGATGTACTATATATTATTAAGAAGTGACTGTTTTACGGAACCGATAAGAACAGAAACTGTATACTTTAATATATTCTTAGCATTATATTACTATCTAGTCTAGTAATTATATGAAAAGGCAACTTTTTGGCGAAGATATTCCATTCACGTTGATGTGGAGTAAGATGCTCCGGTGAAGGAAAGCATTTTTGGGGGGGGGGGGGGGGGGAATCGTCATTTCTCCTTTTTATCTTTTTCCTGTGAGATGCAAAGCCAAGAGACTTTTCCCCCACTCTTTACTAAAGTAGATTTTGACCATACATGCAATTTTTTTTTTAAAAAAAAAACTATTTTACCCATGCATATATGTTCGCTTTTCCAATTTTGGCCTCTATTTTAGATCATTGAAGATTTTCCCCTATGATATTAAAAGAAGAAGAACTAAATTAATCTATAGATAAAAAAAAGTCTGCTTTTTAATTAATACACATATAGATCTTTCTATTTGAAGACAATTATATTTAAGGCACTACTAAACACTGAACAGTGATAAATTAGTAATTAATACAAACATTTTAAGCCAGTGCCTTGGTGGTGCAATGACATGAAGGCCATCCTTTGATGAAACTCAGGCCCTGTTTGGTACACGGATACTGTGGGGAGGGAAAGAAAAATTAGTAAGTTTTCCTGTCTAGTAAGCATTTTGGATCAATCTTTTCGGGAATTTGAGTTCCCAGGCCCACCAATCTTCCCTCATATATAGGAAGACTAAATCCTACCAAAATTGGTGGGATTTCAAGTTCTCACGTCACTGTTCACACTTTTTGACAAATTTACCCTTCAAGTTCAAACTTGGCGGGATATTCGAACTTGGTGAGAAGGCTTGAACTTAGTGTGAATTTTTTTTTCACAAATTTGAACTTTATTAAATTATAATTTTTAAAAATATATCTTAGCAAAAAAAATATTTTTTTAAAATTTTGAATTAATTACTTACTTTTGAGGGTAAAATAGACATTTTCTATTTTTTTACCCACTACCACCCTTTTATTTTCTTTCTACCAAATAACTTCACTTCCCTCAAGCCATCTTTCAAAATCTTTCTTTCACTTTTCTAAATCCCTTTCCCTCCTCAAATCTTCCCCGTACTAAATGAGGCCTTAATAGGGTTTGATTCTGACCTGCAACCGATGCTTGCCAATACAAAAAGAAAAATGAAGTATAAAAAATATTAAGATATATTTAAAATATGAAAACAAAGGGGGTGTTTAATTAAGATGAAGAAATTAGATGTAAGATTGTGATTAGTGGAAAAAGTGGGGCCATGTTAATTGAAGGGGAGGGAGGTGGGGCGGTGAGTGGGGGTATAAAGGCGAACTTGTGTTATATATTTGGTTGGAATCATGTGAGATGAGACGAAGAAGAGGAATCGAGGAAGAGGTTTGTTTGGGCCCACCGATTTTTTTTCATAAAACTGCTCCTTTTTTGTGTACTTGTGTCTTTTTCAAGATTCCCCACAAACCATAGGAATCAGAATATCTCTAGTAATTGCAACTCCTCCCCATTTTACCCCTTCGATCTCTTCCATCCCTCTTAATTCCATTCCCCTAATTCGTTTCTATCGATCAAATCATCACTTGGAATTGATACTACCTGTGCAAGTGAAGTGTAGCAATACACTTACCTCTTTTATATATGCAGCACCACCTTCATCTTCAATCAACACGGCACCAAGTTCCTGAAATGGACACCCACATTAATCAGCTTATCACTAATGGTACACAAAAAGTACTGGTATTTGTATTTAATTAGATCTTTTTGTCGAATAAAATTTTCAAACAGATATTTTTTTTAATTGAGCTTTTAAGACAAATAGGATTAAGGTATTATGCTTATATATCAGTAATGCAAACCCCACCCCTAGCTCATATAATGAAGAACAAAAGAGTATTATTCCCCTCTCAGCTATTAATTAGCAACATTTTTAGTCGACTACATGTTACTGTGTGTGTATTATAAATTGTGCCTTTCAAACCTTCCCAAATGTGTATACCTCATTCATTCGTCCAACAACAAACACACACACACACAAAAAAAAAAAAAACAATTTGTTTGTGTGTGTGTGTGTGTATGGGCTCATCACTCACATCCACACACACACATGGGTGAGAATTAGAACAACTAGACTTTTAATTAAATAATCATCGGAACAATGAACACAAAAAGGTAATTAAATAATAATTTAGTAGGCATTCATCACATACAATATCATTATTTTTCAAGGATAAGAGGGTGGCCCCCACTAGGGATTGGGGCCATGGCCATGCATCGCACTCTATATATCATATTACTTTTGATCCTAAATATAAGATAAAGTTAATTTTTTTTTGAAAAGATTCAATAAGTGAAATTAACTAAATTACTTAATTATATATATCATATATTGTGTATTATTAGATTATATATCTAATTGAGTTAGTCAAAATAGTTTTGGAAAATAACGATAAATATGAATATTTTAAATTAATTTAATTAGCTTTATGAATATCTTAAAAAAATCAACTTTATCTTATATTTAAGACTGAATGGAGTATAAACAATTACTGCCCATCAACTTATTGGCTGGAAAAAAAAATACTGCTCAACTTGTTTCTTTTGCTTTTTTATATTTTGTCGTGGAATCCAATAATGGAAAATTTTCCTTTTCCTCTGGCCAATACCATAAGAGGAATATTTATAGTAAGCACACGCGGCGAACGCGGTGTTGTTAGGCACAAGTTTGATAAACAGACTATATTGCGGGTCAAATCCCCTAAAAAATTATAAACAAATGGTTTGATTAAAATTTTAAACCATATATATAGATCAGTCTAAAAATATCCTTAAGAAAAATAGTTTGAATAGATGATATTGTTTACATTTTATAATATATAACCGTTAAAATCAACATGTACAGGTGCTAGTAATAATTGAAAAGGTTTTAACTAAGGTTATTAAATATAGATCGGACTCTAAACCGATTGAACATGATGTCTCAAATTTGAGTTTGTGTAAATAAGATGCCTCTAAGAGGGCTATTCTCAATTGAACTTAACAATAATCAAATATTGCCCTAAATGTTTATAAAAAAAAAACCTCTAAATGCTTCTTTTAAATAAATCTCCAATAATATTTAAGAATAATAAACATATTTTTACCAAAAAAAGAATACTAATAAACATTTGAATATTTGTGCTTAAAAATTTCATTTGTTTAGATTTATTATATAGCAGTTGGTCACTTTTTCTCAATGATCTGGATCGATCTGTGGGGTAAAGAATTAAGCTAATAATGTTAATTAAAGAGAAGTTAGCAGTGGAATTCACTACTTGAGTGGGAGCAATAACATCATAGGAAGTGGGGTTTATGGAGTATCTATCTTGTTCACATAATAATTTTATATTTGGAAGATTCAAATTCCTTTACATAATTAAAGACCGTCCGCATCTATGAGCAGGGCATGCCCATGCCCCAATTTTAGGGTTAAGGGCCTTTTTTTTTTAATTATGTATTCCTATTTATTTATATTAAATTATTGTTGCCATCTAGAAATATTTTTCACATCAAATATCCCAAATTAATTAATTTTTAGTCTAATAATCAAAAATACTTTTCTTATAATACCATTGTCCTAAAATATTTTTCTAGTAACACTAAATATATGAAATATTTATTCAGCCTCTAATATCTCAAACTAATTAATTTTCCACTACTTAAAGATTTTTCCGAAACAACTTTTTTAAGAAAAAATGAAGGGAAAATTCCATTCAGGACCTAAGGTAGGAAAATATTGTCAAAAAAGGCCCTAAGAAAAGTCAAATATCAAAAAAGGTCCTAAGGCCTTTTCTGATATTATTTCACAAAAAATTGTATGGATATAGTTGTTAATGACTACTGATATAGTTATTAATTATACTGATTTAATTGTTAACAACGACTGATATAATTGTTAACTGCTACTGATATAGTTGTTAACGCTTTCTGAAATAATATCAGAAAAGGCCCTAGGGCGTTTTTTGATATTTGACTTTTTTTAAGGTTTTTTTTGATAATATTTTCTTACCTTGAGTCCTGAATAGAATTTTCCCAAAAATAAATGTGGGTTCCCAGACAATGAAACAGTAGCAGCAAGCAGCTTCGGCACGGATCTCCAGATTGCTCCTTATCCGTACACGTTAAATGTAACCAGAGTTAACGACCTTAAATTTTCTTTGTCCCTAGTGAAATTCCACATGTAAAATTCCGAAGGGGAAAAAAAACGGCGGGGCAAAAAGAAAGAATGTAAAGTAGCCACTTTTAGTCCTGTGAAAATGACGTTAAGGGTCAAAGTGGCCACTCTAAATAACCATAGGCTCTCTAAAAAGTGACATTAGTAGAAGTAGAGATTTAAGATCGTCTCATTTAAAATAGATAAAGAGTACAAGGTCTAAAAAATATAACCATAACAATATTATAAATAAAAAGAATTTTTTAAACCAGTTTCTATAATATGAGAGATCTAAAAGTATAATTTACAACAGATTCCTAAATAAGCGGTCCAAAAAATTATAAATATAAAATGTCGATTACTTTTAATATCATTTATGTTTAACCCGTTTAAAAAATGAAACTTTTAAGATCAATTTTTAATAATAACCAGTCTAAAAGATAAGAAAATAAAAAATAGATTACTATTAGTTGTTAAAAATAACCGACATAAAAGATAAACTCTTACTAAATTATAATCGGTCTAAAAAAATGAATCTTTCTTTTACCACACGCTAAAAAATGAATATCACTCGCAAAATCTGTGAATTTCTACTGTTTTCTCTTCGAAATCTGTGTGAAGTCGATATTATTCTTGGCTGTTCCGTAATTCACTGAATTCAGCAGCAACGTTGACGGAGTGAAGCTCTAAACCGGAGATTGTCGTTCTTCTTCTAAGCCCGACGCCATTGAGAATTCAAAAGCATAAGCTTGTAGATCTGAGAATTCAGATTTGGTGTTGCAAGGAAGGCAGACAGATATGAGATTTCTAGTCCTTTGTCTCTACCAACCGCAGTATACTGGGGGGACTGAGTAGAGAAGAGGAAGACATGTCTAGTTTGAGCAGCAGCGGAGGCAGAGGTTTCAGGGCCGGAAGGAGCTGGAGCGAAAGGAAGAAATGGTTTAGAAAGAAGTTCACGCCGAATTGAAGCAGAGGGAGAAGATGCTAGCATTTTCGAAAAAGGTTGGGTGGAGAATCTAGAAGCATGACGAACCGGCAGCGGATCAATTCTGCACGAAGACTGGTGTTAAGAGATAGATACTCTCAAGGTTCAGATGCATAATAACAAAAGGACTCTCAGCAAGAAACCCTAATTTCAATTCTTTCTTTTTATTTTTTAGTCCAAAGGAGATGAGTGAGGATAAATATTTGTACTGTGAAATTTTATTAATGCTAGGGTTCTTACTCTTGCTCATTATTTCTGCTTTTGCCTAAGTATTGATATTAGTTCCATGCCATTTGTTTCATGGTCTTTTAGCTTTATTTTGGGTTGATTATGATGATAATGACTTCCGATATGATATGTGTGCACAACAAGCTTGAGCTAGCTGCAAGCTTCACAAGAGGTTTAGAATAACAGGAAGAGTAATTAATAGCCAAATTTCAGAGAAGAGAGACAATAATAATAAAAAAAAAAGGAGTACATAGGAAGTTATGGAAGATTGAATGAAGAAGGTCCTATGGTCCCTATAACTCTCTTTTACGATGCAAATTGAAAATCATCAGGAAGAGGATCGAATGCAAAGGTGGCCGGAATCTTGAATGCATTCTCCGATGAGTCAGGGTGGTGGGGAATCGAGCAATCAAGGCACTAATCACATTTGGATTCTTTTTTTTTTTATTATTATTTTGAAACACTTTTAAGATCAGCTACTGTTTCGCACAACTGGTCTTTAAAGTATCCTAATTCTCAATTTTAAAACTGGTTATTTTATACAACTGATTTTAAAAGTGGTTTTTAAGATCAATTGAGAAACCGATTTTAAAAGTAACATATTTTTTAGACCTACTGTATTGAGGTTGGATCCAGAATTGATTTGAAAGCGATTTTCATATAGTCTGAAAAACAATTTTTATAGTAGTGTGAGTTGTAAATGTTAACGTAGTAGTTACCCACAATATTCTTAGTTGCGCAAACATATCTAAGATAAAGATGAATTGTACATTAGTGGTGCGGATAGAATATATAAATTTCTACCACATAATTTAGTTTTCTTGTGGCAATGATATATATCGTCTTACCCAATGTTGTTAAAATTGAGATCCTATATAAGATCGGAAGAGGGTGTGAAGATCGTAGATTGCGGGATCGATACGGATCGTAAGATCCTATTACCTAAGATATAAAGTTATATTCGATTATATATATGCATGTAAAATAACTAACATCAATTATAAAACTCATAAATATAATATAAAACTAACCATAACCAACATACTTATAAATAAAGTACCCATAACAAATAAAAGTTAAAAAAGTAAAAAAACAAAAAACAAAAAGAACATAGCCCAAGCCAACCATTAGTCCATTACTATGTGATGTTTAGACCAAGGATCATGCAATTGACGGTAGTGGTTTCTCAACCCTTCAAGCCCACCAAATTCACACACAAACACCTAATCCCCTCTGAAAAGAAGACCTACTTTCTCCAAGCCCCACCACATGTCACCCTTTCCCCCTTCCACCGCACCACCCCTTTCTCCATTGTCCCTTTTCTTTTCTCGCCCCACCTTCTCACAAAAATTCGAAGCCAAACTCTCACTCTTACTTTCTTATCAGAAGACAAATAGGAAATAGCATTTGGGAGTTTCCACTTTCCACCTAGAAAAGACAACAGTAAAAAGGCAGTGGCAATTTCCATCAACAAAAGACAAAGTTTGCGCAAGGAAGAAGGCTTAGAACACACCAGTCACAGTCGGTTACCACCATGGTTGATGCACCAGTTTGTACAAGGAAGATGGCTCAGAAGATGTCGCAAGGTACAGAAAGTATTGAAAGCAGAGGTAAATTGCAAAATTAGGGTTCTGAAATTGTTTCTATTCAGTTTTGGGTCATGGGTATTTGACTATTTGGGCTTTTTTTTGTTGATAATCTAATTAAAAAAGTGAAACACGATCGTGCGATTTTAAAGATATTACGAGTTACTCGTCGATCCTATTGTTCCAAAGCGAATTACGATTTCTGTTAAAAGCTGGCTCATTTGGTGTCCAAATATCGTATAATCGTGCGATCCTACGTTTTAAATCTAGATCTTAATAACAGTGGTTACCTTTTGTTAAATGATGATCGACAGCTGATGTGAAAAAGAGTATATTTTTAGTCTTTTTAAATGCCTAATTGTGTTTCAAAATTATTGAATCATCTTACACAAAAATAAAACATTACTTGTATAAAATTGCTATTCATCTCCTAAAATGTATATTCTAGTACCATATTACAATGGTCTAAAATCTTTTTTTCTCTCTATATATTGAAGTGTTTGTTTAAAGTTATTTTATCAAAAATATATTTACACAAGTTGAAACAAAACTCATTTTAGATATTTATTTTTGAATACTGAATGCACCAAAACCCTTTTTATATCTAATCGTAATCCTCCCATTTTTTTTTTTCGGCAAATGCAAACTGCCAAGAACTGCATGGGCTAAGGTTCACTTGTTTATTTACCCACATGTGATTGCGTGTTTTTGTTTCAATTTACACAAACATACTTCTGATAAGTAACTCTAAACAAACACTTCAATATATATAGAGAGAGAGACAGAAAGAGATTTTAGACCATTTTAGTATGGTACTAGAACATACATTTTAGGAGATGAATAGCAATTTTATCCAAGTAAGTTTTATTTTTGTGTAAGATGATTCAATAATTTTGAAACGCAATTAGGCGTCTAAAAAGACTATAAAAATATAATATTTTTCACATCAGCTGTCGATCATCATTTAACAAAAGGTAAGACGATTTTTTTTTACTATATCACTGCCACAAGAAAAGAAAACTAAATTTTGTGGTAGAAATTTATATATTCTATCCGCACCACTAATGTACGTACAAGAGAAAAAGTCACTGTAACAAAAGAAAGAAGATGCTAGCATCCAAGTCATAACCACGAACGTGTTCTGATGAAGCAGAGACGATGAAGAAGGATTCTCGATGGCAACTCCTCAACCCACTTTTTTCCCAAATTCTTTGCTGCTCAAAACATCAGCTCCTGTTCTTCTGTACGTTGCATCAATGCAGAAGATAAATTTGTGCCATGGAATAAGTAGAAAAAAGGAAATTAAATTGTGGAGTGCCTTATGCCCTGTATATAGTAAGTCACTAAGTCTTATCGGAGGTGTCTCAATCTCATCGATGGCTTACGTTTCTAGATTCTCTGTTTTGCTCGGCCTCGATCTAATGACTAGCGGTGGCCATCGCCACCTGCTTCGGCTGCGGATACGGCGTCACCGATGACATTGCCGAGGCTGCCGGAACCACCGGACTGTCGTCGTAGAGGAACTTATGTACAATCCTCTGGCTCTTGGCAAGCACTTGAGTTTCCCACAGTTGCTCTGCCTCGTCCCCGGATTTTTTGAACACCTCTGCCGCGTCGAGGCGATACATGTTTCGCTTCCACATGTTGTAAAACCGATGAATCTTCTGAAGCTGTCGACGAGCCAGCGAGCAATTGTTGGCTTTAATCTTGGCAATGGCTGCCTCTAGTAACCTCTTCTTGGTCTCTTCATCGGCGGTGGCCTCTGCTCGAAGAAACTCATCAAATTCAGGGACTCCAATGGCTTTTCTGATTCCGGTAGTGTAATCCCGGGCCGGGTCGAAAAACTGACGGACCTCATCCAACTGACCCGCTTGAATCATCCGATCGACCCGCTTCGAGAGGAATGGATCAAGGGCGTGCAGGGGAACGTCCACCCAGAGAAAGCAACACTCGTACTTCACCCGAAACGCAGCGTCGTCTTGGACGAGGGCTTCGATATAGGAATTGGAGCCCCCGGCGATGATGGGAAGGCAATCACGGTGGACGATGGAATCAATGGCAGCGGAGGCATGGCGGGTGAAGTCATCGGCCGTGAAATTGGAGTTAGCGTCGGTGATTCCCAGGAGGTGGTGAGGGACGCCGCGGCATTCTTCGTCGGTGACCTTGTTGGTGGTGATGTCGAGGCCCTGGTAGACTTGCATTTTGTCGGAGTTGACAATCTCGGCGGGAGGGAAGGAGGAGGCGAGGTCGATGGCGAGCTTGGACTTGCCGGTGCCGGTGGCGCCGAGTATGACGACGACCTTGTCTTTACGGAGGTGGCCGAAGAAAGGTTCGATGGGGAGTGCCATTTGGAAATTGACTAAGGGCCGTACTTGTTGGCAGACAGAAAGCGAGACGATATTCATATTGGAAGTGGTGAGAGAGAAGACAAAAGAGGAACCTGCAGAGTTGACCAAACATATTTTAATGAAAACCCAGCTCACATATGTATTAGACTAATAATAGTGAAACCGTGAGAATCTAACAGAGGAGGAAGGATCAAAAAGAAGAAGAAGAAGAGTTGAGATTAGGAACGGGGAAATCAGAGTTATGTGTTGCAAATCCAAGAGTTAAAGAACAGAGGAGGATGAGATCGATGAGAGAAGATGGACCTCAAGTAGCTTATACATATATAGACACACACACGTGTGTTCAGAAGAACATAACATGTAAAGGACGTACCTTGAATATGAAAGACGCGGCGAACGAACTGATGAGAGATATGAAATAGCTTGAACAGAGAGAGGAAGAGAAGTACGAGATGGAAAGAGAAGAGATTATGAGTTTGTTTTGTGTTGATGAGGAGTGTGAGAGAGGAGTCGATGGGCAGAGGAAAGAAAGGCCACGCTCTATTTATAGTACAGGCGAAAAGGCTCCGGCATCTTGTGCCACGTGTGCAAGCATTTGCTAATGATCTCTGCTAGTATTTTAGCAAGCGTACGGATAGAAAAGTTTATTTTTCTTCTACCTCTATTTTTTTAGTAAAATTTCACCAATCATCATTTCCTTATTATCTTTAAATCATGTTCATTCAATCAATCTAAAAGATCTCAATATTATTTTGATTTTTCTCTCATTTTTTCAATCAACGGTTTAGATTAGCTGATGAAAGATAATAAGAAAAATGATGAGGAGAGAATCTTATTACCTTTTATGTATTAGTAGTAATTAGTCAATTTTCTTCTCATAGATTCTAAGATGTGTCTTGGAATTAAGTGCCTCCTAATAATTAATTAATACCTACAGTTTTTGTGTTCGTATATTGATCGCCAGGTGCTTTAAACTAGTATAATGACTTCATTAATGTCTAATTAATCCACAATAACAAAGATGTCTAATACTATGCTAATGATCATTATTTGTTTACGAGATTAGTTGATAAATCATAATTTTATTAGGGAGAATATGAAGATTCTACTACGCATGCATGGTCCTACTTCCCTAGTTCCCTCTAAGAGCGGTGTTACTGGCCCTTAATTCTTTAATAAGGAAGGAGTACTACTAAATAGTTTTCCCATATATATCCATATTTGATATAAGGGTACATGGGGAGATAATATAAATTAATATAACGCTATAGTTTAATTACTATAGTTAATAATTAAGTGTAATATTGGCAAATACTTGAAATTTATAATAAATTTAATGTTTTTGACCTATTAGTATTATTATCAATGCACACCAATCAGTTAGAAAGTAATGAAGTATATTTGGGACAATATAGGATCGAAGTATTTGGTTAAAGATTTGAATTTTATGCCGTAATTGGAAAGAGTTAAGGATCCATTTTCTTGTCTTTTCTTTTTATAGGCACCATTTACTCATATCATTTAGATCGTTCATATGGGACTGAATGATCCATATTTTATTTTATTTACTTTTTATTTTTTAGAAAAATATTATTTTAATCAATAAAAAATTTAAAATAAAAATAATTTGCCAACTAATTATTTTTTCAAAAAATAATTTTTTTTATTTAAAAATCATCAGTTTAACAAAATTAGATTTGGATCATCCAAATTCAGATGAGATCTAAATGGTCCACATGGGATAGACAAATGGTGTCTATCCTTTTAGATAGACATCAAAATTGGTTCCAAAGAGTTAAAGGAGGAAATGAAAGAATAAGACCAGCTGGCTACTTAATTATCCCGAAGTATATATGTGTTATACACTCTATAAGGTCCTTAATATAATAGATGTCTAGATAATTGATTTTGGTTATAAATATAGCATATAACTTTTCACTACAAAAAAAATCGATTTTTGCGACGGAAAAATTCTGTCACAAAATGACAATTTTTTGTCACAAAATGAAATTGTGATGAAATTTGTCTGTCGCAAAAAACGCGTCACAATTGTGACGGAAATCTAAATTTCCATGGCAAATTGCGACGGAACTCATTCCGTCGCAAATAATAAAAAAAAATTAAAAAATAATAAAATCTTAAAAAATAATTTTAATAAAAAAATATTTAAAAAATTAAATTTAAAAAAAAGCGTAAAACATATTTATAAAAAAATAAAATTATTAAATATATATAGAAAATTGCATAAAAATTATAAAAATCCAAATTTCAAGATAAATTTTGCATATAATAAAAATTTAAAATAAAAATCATACAGAATTTTTTACAATATCAAAGTCAAAATATATAGGTTCTAAAGTTCTGAACAACAAATACTGAAACATAATCTATAAAGAAGCAGCATGATCATCATTATCGTCACCAGGATGGTCGTCATCATTAGGCACTGGCAAAATACCCTTAGACTGAAGTGCAAGCTGAAGCTGTCTCACCATGTCATTTGTTCGTTGCTGCTCTTCTCGTTGACGCCGCTGCTCTTCTTGTTGCTGCCGTATCATCTCGTCTTGTGCCTCCACCAACGCCCTTAGCCTCCTAACCTCATCTAAAAAAAACAAATTTGCAGAGTGAGTTATTTTTCTCTAATTTCATTTAAAAGGAAGAGGGAATGGAAACGTAACAATGTAGAAGAGTGTTATAATGTTTACCTGGATCAGCACCTTTACTGCGCGGTAAGGACTGCTGCGTAGGCTTCAACAGGCTCGCAGAGGCACCCATCCCGAAGAGTCTCCCTTTCTTGTCAAATCCTCCTACAACTTGAATGAATAAACTCTCGTTATCAGATTGAGAGGATGTGCGCTCGCCCTGACTCTGGGTGTCTCTCTCCTGTGTCAGCATCTGATAGGTTTCCTGCAGGAAAAAAAAGATCACAGATGACGCACGTGAAATGAAATAAATATGTCGCTGCCTGACATGAAAAACAAAAGTAATAAATATCTCACTGCAAATTGCTGCGACTTGGCGTTGATCTAGCGGTGCCCACTACCATCGGTAGACTCCTGTGTATGGGTCCGCTCAAAGGTAGCTCACTCAACATCATCTGCAGGAACTTCCCCAGACACTGCTTGCAATCACAAATTATGACCGCCAGTTAATTAATTCAAAGTACAAGATATCAAATACTGAAATAGAAAATGACTGTGCTCACAATTTTTCGTCGATGCTCGCTGTATGGAATGGAGCCCCCAGTATAAGATGGTCCATCCATATGGGCCCTATTTGATTTATTTTTCACAATCTTCTCTTGAAATTTGGGATCGGTGTTCCATTTATGACGTAATTGATCTAAAGCCTCAGGATGAATCCAATCAGTCTTGCCTAGACCTTGTCGTAATTTATAAAACCTATCAGACAACCATCTTCTTGCCTTGTGATTGTAAGCTTTTTTCAACGTATCTCGATGCTCAGGCAACCACCTAAACTGACCCTGAAAATCAATTATGGACAATTAGTGCTCCAAATTATAATGTACCTTATCAGTTCGCATTTGCATAACAAAATTTACAAAACTTACCAAGAACTCCTCGAACCAAGTATCCCGACGAGTCTCAGGAATGTCTCTCCAACTGGCCCACGGCTGATTGAAATTGCGGAATATTTGAGCCGAGACGAAATCTGTGACCTGATTGTAAGGCTCAAATCTTGATACAAAGGAAAAGACGTAAATGTTAGCATACAAAATAAAAGTAAAAACCTCGTACCATTATCAGTAACTTTACATGACTTACTCTAGATCGCCGTGAGGACAAATCCACACCCGTCTTGTCTCAGGATCAACAATTCCCCACACTGGTGCGGCCGAAGAGGAACTAGCTTCCCCGAACTGACTGTGAGGAGACGCGGTGTGCTGAAGGACGAAATGATATTGCAACATTTTTACTACACAGTTACTTAAATAAAAAACAAAAGATGTAAATCAATTAGATTTCGTAAACTATACCTGCTCTGCCCCTTGCTGTGGATCAGGGGGATTGAAAGGCATACTTGCACCTCCCATAATAGAGTCGATAGTGGTCAGCGAAGACGACAGATGAAATGGTGGAAGCTCTGGAGAAGAGCTGTACCCTCTGTCGTAAGACGGATCCGATGTCGTCGCCCTACCACCTCTGATAGGACGAGCCCGGCCTCTACCACTACTCCAACCACTGCCAGAACGCCCTCCTGAACGATCCATCTATGAACACCCGCAAACATTATGTCAAAATGTAAAAAAAAAACACTTAATATCACTATCAAAGTAACGGATTATATCCACTAGAACGGACGGTTATAAATAGCAAACTAACATAAGTCAGCCGGAAGATTCCGTTTCCTCCACCTCTCCTTGCTCCCCTTCCTCATCAGTCTCATAGTCATCAAATTTAGACTCACTATCAGAGTAATTATCTTCCTCCTCGTCATCTAATTCCTCGTCGACAATATGGATAGGAATCAGTTCTAACTCCCCCATGCGGCTCGTCAAAAATATTGCTTGGTACTTCATCATCGACAACAAGTACGGGTTGTACCTGTTCCACATCAGCTTGAAACGGTTCATTCATAGAGTCATTTGATTCTGATTCTTTCGAGTTGGGTATGATATTGCGTGCTTTGGTTCTGATAACTTCCATCCACCCTTGACGGGATGTTGGATACGACGTATAATAAACTTGTTCCGCCTGTTGAGCAAGTATGAATGGGTCATAACCAACAGTGTACCTCCTCGATCCCTGGACCTCAACATTCCCATATTTATCAACTTTTGTCCCACGAGGAAAGTTATCAAACCACTCACATTAAAAGATAGTCACGGACTTGTCCCACTTATAATCCAGCTTAATTATGTCAGTTAACATCCCGTAGTAGTCGACCTCAACTCCATTAACCAGGCCACCTCGGCAACATACGCCATAATTGCAATTTAGTGTATTCTTGTTCGCTTGTACTGTTGCAAAACGATACCCATTGATTATATATTTCGAACACCGGGTAACAACTATTGCAGCTCCGCAAGATAAACTCCACGCAACATCATGTGGAGCTGATGGATTTTCCACGAAGAAGTATTTGAACCAGTGAGGAAACTCAGCAATCTTGAATTGTTCAAGTTCAGAATCCGATATTAATGGATTTTTGGATCGAACCCAATCGAAGAAAAAGTTGTACAAAAAAATCTCACTAATATTCTTTAATACTAACCGTAACAGTAAAAATACAGTAAGTCTTACATTAAGTACGGGGTGGCCTCTTCACAGTTGTTTATAATGTACCACTCCACCACTCGCTTATCTCTTCCTTCCAAAGTTGACCTCTCACGTTTGCCCATGACCCGACCTGGAAAATTAAATATAGATATCTGATCGCTTGTACTGCCTCCATCCTCGTTGCGAGCTACCCCTCTCCATCTTGATATATTTCCAGAGGGATAATAGTATGACGCAAATTTAGTGACCTCTTCCACTAGATACGCTTCAGCAATAGATCCCACGACCCGACGTTTGATTTTTGATCTTATGCTTGAGAGTGCGTAAAAACCTATAATGGACAATCACGGGGTATTTAAAACTTTACGACCATGAGAGTCAAATAATAACAACAAGAAAGATAAAGATATATATGTATATATTACCTCTAAAATGGATACATCCACCTATATTATTGCGGACCTTCAACTCTTGCCTCATAGGCCAAGTGAACAGGTAAATGCTCTATTGAGTTGAATAAGGTCGGAGGAAACATCATCTCTAACTTGCATAGCGTCAATGACATGCTCCCCTCCAGCTGTCGTAACTTGTCAACGTTAAGTTCAGAAGCACAAATTTCTCTAAAGAAAATGGAAAGTTCTGTCAGAACACTCCATATATGTTTTGGTAGTGCTTTGAAGGCCCACAACAACAATCTCTGGAAAAAAAACGTGACAATCATGAGTTTTCATATTAGATATCTTCACCTCATCTATTTTGACACATCTAGCCATATTTGATGCATAACCATCCGGGAGTTTCAGATTTGAAACCCATTTTAACATTTCCAAATTTTGCTCTTTGTTGAGTGTGTATGGCGCTCGAGGTTTAGAAGTCCGTCCCCTAGCATCCACCACCAAATGCAAGTCAAGCCTTCTACAAATCACTTCTATGTCCTGTCTTGCGTAGATTGTGTCCTTCGTCAAGCCTATGATGTCCATTACGGTGTACAAAATATTGCAGAACACATTCCTCTCAATATGCATGACATCGAGGTTGTGTCTCAACAGGTGATCTTTCCAATATGTCAGTTCCCAAAAGATGCTCCGTTCCATCCAATGATAATCAACCCCATATCCATCAGGTTCGTTGAATGCAACCCCCTCTCCAACACTTGTAATGTGCCTGATCCTGTCCCATATTTCTTGACCACTTAATCGACGGGGTTGATTTTCTCGTTCGACAACATTCCGTACAAAGTCTTTTCTATTTCTTCTAAGCGAATGATCAGGGGGTAGGAATCGTCGGTGCCTGTCAAGCCAACAAACCTTGCGACTATTTTGCAAGCTAAAGCCCATGTTCTGCTCAAGACATACTGGACATGCAAGCTTTCCCGACGTTTGCCAGCCACTCAACATCCCATAGGCAGGAAAATCATTTATCATCCACATTAAGGCAGCCCGCATGATAAAATTCTGGCTCAATGATACGTCGTACGTGAGAACCCCGTCACTCCACAACATCTTCAACTCATCTATCAAAGGCCTGAGGTACACATCTATATTCTTTTTTGGGTTGGATGGCCCGAGGATTAACACGTTGAGAAATAAGAACTCTCTTCTCATACACATAGAAGGTGGAAGGTTGTATGGAGTCACAATCACAGGCCAACATGAATACTTCCTGCCCGTCTGGTTGAAAGGAGCAAACCCATCCGAACATAATCCAAGACAGACATTACGGGGATCCGAAGCAAAGAAAGGATTCACCTCGTCAAATTTAAGCCAGGCTTCAACATCGGATGGATGTGTCACAAATTTTTCGTCCCTGTAATGCTCCCTATGCCATCTCATGTGAGCGGCTATTTGCTCTGACAAATACAATCTCTGAAGCCTGGGCACGAGGGGAAAGTACCACATCTTGCTGAATGGTAGACAGTCTGTTTTCCTCTCTTTAGTCACAGGTTTGTATCTGTTATGTTCACAGAATTTGCATTTGGTCAGCTCAGCATCATCTTTGTAGTACAACATACATCCATTGGGGCAACAATGGATTTTTTCACAACTAAGCCAAGCTCTTTAACATTTCTTTTTGCTTGGTAGAAATCCTTCGGCAAATTATTGTCTTTCGGAGCAATCTTGCTCATGATCATTATCATTTCGTTATAATTCCTCTCACTCATATGGTGATCAGTCTTCAAACTTAGTGTTGCTAAGGTAGCCGACAACGAAGAGTGCTCACTACTTTCAATGTGTTCGCAACCTTCCCATAACGGTCGTTGCGCATCTTGAAGCATTTTGTAGAACCTATAGGCTTCCGGATTAGGATCCTCTCCCATATAACATGTTGATTATGCGTATCGATCTCCTCTTGCGTGTGTGATGATTCAACATGAGTAAAAGGATCAAAATATTGCCCAATCAATGGTCTCGCGACATCCATCACCAACCGTTCGTATTGATTAAGGTTGCCTCGATGACTACTGCTCCCGTAATATCCACTTGGTGTCTATCGGACTTCGCCATGATATACCCAACATTCATAATCGTCCATAAATCCTTTTTTGCACAAATGGATTTTGACCTTGTTATACTCTTGAAATTTTAAACACTGGCATGTGGCACAGGGACATAAGATGTGTCTACTTGAATTAGGTGAATGCGCCAAAGCAAATTGCATGAACTCTTCCAGACCGTCCAGGAATGCTCGAGTTATTTCTCTTTTCTGAGTTAGACGATTGGACATCCAACTCCTATCACGATGATCGTCCATACTTCTACAACTTAACCCTATGCAAATATATAGGGTGGGGAGATACCCCAGTCGACAAAACAACATGAATCATATATTAATAAGGGTCAATACAATTGGCCACTCATGTCAACGCATTGCCATTAAATTAAAGCATTTGGTTATAAATAATTTAATATGGAAGTAATGTTATTTACGATCAATTCAAGCTAATTATAAAAAAGTGTAACTAATTTAATGTCAAAAAAATAAAATTGAACAAAGTTTAATCTACAAGAATAAAAATTAACTTTGTAGATTTAAATAAAAAATGTTACAAAATTCACAAATTATCCATGCATAACTATAACTTGTTAAGTATTTTCTCACAAATATATATAAAAAGAAAAAAGAAATCTAAAATATGACATTCATATTATAATTATATTTTTAGAATTCTACATTATCTATATGAAATTCTTAAATAAAATAAAAAATTATAATTAATAGAATATATATTCTATAATAACAGAAATACATATTCTATATCAAGTAGTTGATTCTACTGATTTTTAACATACAAATTTATTTACTCTATAAAGGCACACATTCCTACTTCTACTTTATATCAATTATTAATTAATTGTCTTACTCTTAAACATCATTTATCAACACTATACTCTTCACATTTCAACATCTTCCTATTTATAGATTTATGTATCATAACCCACCAATGGAATATCAAAATTGTGTTACACAATTTTTTCATTACAAAAAATTAACCATAAAAAACAATATAATAGAAGATGAAGAAAATTCATCAATCTCATTAATAAACATGAAGAAAACCCAATAACTGAAAAAATCATGGAATTTTATCCAAACAATAATCATAATCCAAATAAATAAGCAAATTATGAATCAATATCATTAACTTTTTGTTTATATATATCACTATAAGTATAATGTAGAGTTATGACATTGTCTTATATTTTCTACTTTGAAATATCAAATAGTAAACTTCCTAATTAATTTTCCTATCTATAAATATCACTTTTCAACAACCATGTCATTTCTAATTATATTTATGAGCAAGATAAATTTCAAAAATTAATAGACATTATCACATGAGAAGTATAAAATTTCAACATATAAGATAGACATTATCACATATAAGTATTGCAACAAAATTTACACAAACAATAGCCTTGTATTTTCCATATAATGATTTTGAAGGGCAAAATGAAAAGAGAAAATAAATCAATGTAACCTGAAAATGTCGCCGGAAAAAAGGAGAAGAGCTCACGAGGAGGAGGAGGAGGAGGACCAGCAGTTCAGAGGCTTCGGGTGTCTGGAGGGTCGCCGGATGGGGGACTGTGGGGGGGGGGGGCGACGGATGGAGGGGTGGGGGGAGGGTCGCCGGGTGCTTGGGGGGGGGGGAGTGTCGCCGGAGGAAGGAAGGTGGGGGGGGGGTCGGGTGTCTAAAGAAAAAGAAGGAGGAGGAAGGAGGCAAGTTGGCGGACCTTTAGTCCGCCAACTTGCAACAGATGGAGGTCCGTCACTGTCCCCCTCGGGGGACAGTGACGGACTCGGGTTTCCGTCGCTGTCCCCCGCGGGGGACAACGACGGAAGCCATTTTTCATTGCTATATTTCGAAAAAATTGTTTTTTTTAATTTTTGTTTTTTTGCGACGGAAACTTGTTTCCGTCGCAATTTTTTATTTTTTTGCGATGGATACATAATTCAATCGCAAAAATCTACAAATTTGTGACGGAAAAAATTCCGTCGCAAAATTTGAATTTTCTAGTAATGTTTGTTCTTTTTTAATGACAATTAAGTTTCTATATTGGCAAAAAAAAAGACAATTTTTATACTTTTCAATATTTTTCTAATTTGTCCCTATTGATACTCCTTCAACAATAATCAGCTAGAAGAGGAAATTAAGGAAGGTGAGTAAGATATTTTAGAAAATACATGTCATATTAATTATTTTAGCCTGGTGAATTTGAGTGGAAGTGAGATTATGTAAAAGTATGGCATAGTACGTGTATATATATGCTTGTGAGGTCTCTGCCTGTATATAGAGCTGTAATTGGAAGGTGAATTAATTAGATGGAGGGTGAAGGGTGAGTTTCATATCAATGGGGCAAGAGATCGAAGTGAATGCTGTTAAAAGTGGTGGGGAGCCGCACTAGAACAGCAGTGGAGTTGGCTTTTAATTTGGCGCAAACATGACACAATCTGGTGCACATCAATTTCTTTTGGATTTCAACACTCCGAAATTAAATATACTGTATATATATGCACTAGTGTGTGTGTCTATATATACATACATCACACTCCGCTACCAGCAAAGGTTCAATAGCTTGGTTAATTAGCTTGTTCGCAAATCCTCAGGTTTCATCATTGATCAACTTCCTCGTCATCATTATTATCTTCCTTACCTCTTTTCTTACTCTTTTGAATCTTCCATTTTCCATGATAAACCTGCATTATGAAAAAGATAACATTACCTTTCATCATATACATGCGAATGCGATAGCTTTGCAAGGTATATCATCAACCACTTACTGATGCATTTGTTCAGCTCTTAACTGTAATAAACTAATTATAATGTGTGATTATGAATATACCAAATATAAACAAATTAAACGCTGTTAATTATTGCATCAAATACATTATTTTTTTAAAAAAAGAAATCCATTGACTGATTCTCGTCACATGTATACAAAATCTCACGTTTTTTTTGTTTCAATGGTTGTAAATAATTATAATAAATCCATTGACAAGCTGTAAATCCATGTGTGTATAAATACACTATAATTTATTTATGGACTATATAATTTAGTGTTGTCACCTGATCTAGATTCTTTAGAATCTAGATCAATGTTTCTTTCATCTTTAACATAAAATATATTTACTTAATTTGATTAGATTAAAGAAATAAGTTAATATGACATATATTATCTAAAACATCTTAGTCATCTAGCTACCTTATTTCCCCCTTTCATCTCCTTGTTGTTTATTAGCGAATGAGCTGAGTATCAATAGAGGTAAATTAGGAAAAAAAATGATAAATATGAAAACTATCTCTTATATTTATGATTAAAATCAACCTTTTAAATATATCTTATATTAAGTATAAAAGGAAGTATATGATAGGAGAAATACTTATGTACTCTTAGAGTACCACTTCATTTGAATTTTGACCAATAAAAATATAACAACTTAGATCATTTTAATTTTGGTTGACAGGTGATTCATATAAGAAAATTCAAATTCAAAATTTGTTTTCAAGAAAAATGCACATCATAATTTAAAAATTGAAAATAAAATGACAAACTCATATTTTTCTTGAAAACAAATTAAAATTTGAACTTTTTTTCATATAACTCTTCAACTATAATTAAAATAATAAGAGTTGTTATATTTTTATTCTATAAAATTCAAATGACATTGTATTGTTGGAGTATGTAAGTGTTTCTGGTATGACAGAATATTGTTGCGGTAGCAAGGAGGTCATGCAAGCGCTTCCACATGTTGCCTTCTGGGCTCAATCATATCCGCTGAAAGCAATATGAGCAAGAAATATTATTACTCATTCCAATCCTAACTAAAACATAAATTTGATTTTTTAAAGAGATTAAAAAAATTAATTAAATTACTTTAGAATATTTTTATTTTTATTTTTTTCTCTAAATTAATTAGTTTGACTAATAACCTGTTATATAATCTAAAGATACACAATATATAATATGATTAAATAACTTATTTAGCTTCCTTAATTTCTCTAAAAAGAGTCAATTGTGTCTTTCTATAATATATATAAGATTAGATGAATTATTAATTAGGTACTTTCTATACCAATGAGGAGTGACACAGTTAGCTAAGACATCGTTCTTTGCCTAAAAGTGAGGAGGTTTGATACTGGTTGATGTAAGGGCCTCGTTGATAGATGATTTGTAAGTACCTTTATAATTGCTTTTTGAACCTAAAAACGTACCCTAACCTTGGTGGGTTACCGGTGTCTATCCCACCTAAAATTTTATATATATAAAAAAATTAGGTACTCTTTATATATATATATATATATATATATATATATATATATATATATATATATATATTAAAGTATACTTTTAGTTCTTTAACTTTATATACAAAGTATATTTTTGGTCCTATATTTTTAACACTGTTAATATTACTAATAAAAACTATTGACATAAAAAACTCAAGTGATGATTGTATCGTTAACAAAGTATTTTTAATTTTTTAATATAATATATTAGATTATTAAAATTAAATTAAATGACAAATAATTGCAAATGAACCCGATTTTTTGTTATTTATTTTATTAAACTAATATATTTAGATTATTAGACTAATTTTTTTTCTTAATATAGTCAAGGTTTTAATATTGACTGCTTTATTAGGTTTTTAGATATTCTTCAATCTATACCTTTAAATTTAATATTAATAGTATTTAATTACACAATTATCACTTGAATTAGTTGCGTCAACGTTTTCTGTTAGTAACATTAAGTGTGTTTGAATTATAGGATTAAAAATATACTTTATAAAGTTAAGGAATCAAGAGTATACCTCATGTAAACTTAAAGAATTAAAAATATATATACTTTAATCAATATGTGTGTGTATTTATTTTTTTATGTACAATCTGACTAATTAATAAAAGCATTTTTAATTATATTAATTATTATTTTTCACGTATCATTACACACACACACATATTCTATCGCCTCAATTCAGCACTCCTTCCTTTTATTATTATCTTTTTACACTTAATCCAATTTTATTGGGCGTATATAATAATTTCTTATGTCAGCTATGGTAGGGGAAGCTGGTAAGGTTAATGGGATGACTAATTAATATTATACTGATTGGGTATAGCTCTTCAAATTAAGCTCAAACATACTAAATCACTCAGTTAGTTTCATTGTATCTTTGGCCCACTGTACACCGACACATTATTTTGCAGCCTTGTGCTCTCCATTATATATATATATATATATATATATATATATATATATATATATATATATATAAATGGATAGTATATATGTATAGGCAAGTAAAGCAATGTCTCTTGCCCTCTATCAAAGAAGCTAGCTGTATATGCGAGTCTGGCAAAGCCTATATAAAGCACAGTCTTTTTAGGTTGGTAGTCAAAGCTTAGGGAAGAAATATGGTGGACTAATGGGATTAGGTTCAGTGGAAGAAAGAAACTATATTCTCTTATAAGTCAATATTTGAATTTTATAGTAGGTAATTATACATTAGTCATTAGTGCTCATTTGGATTATTTTTCAACATAATTTATAATTTATAAGATATTTATATGAGATGAATTTTATCTCAACTTATATGAACATATTTTTTTTTTTACCTCAATTCATACAGATATATAAGTATCTAATTGCCTCCAAAGATAGAATCAAAATTAATAATTTTTTAAAAATATTATCATTATGTATTCAGTTTAAGGTTTGTGGTTGTCTTTCTCACTACAAATAGTTTTTTTTTAGACTCGAATTTAAGACTTAGAGGAATCTAACAAGCTTTACAGTATTACATCAAGTGACCGACTCTTATTGATTTTAAAGTTAAAAACTTTAATTATACGAAAAGTGATTGAATTTTTTATATCCATTTCATCTTTCTATTTTTGTTTGACTTTCTCTTTTGTTATTCAAAAGTAGCTCGCTTCAGGCAACTAATAACTGTTTATTAATATACTCCTTGGTTCTAAAAACTAGAGTTAGATAATTAATTTATAAATATTAAAAAATTAGTTATTTGTAAAAAAAAATGTTAATCTTTTAAAAATATCCATATCCATACTTCTATGGATGTTTTACATTTTGAATCAAAATAAATCCCTCAACTAGTTGATGCATATGTAGAGAGGGGGGAATGGGAGGGAGTAGTTTAGTATGGCTCATACTTTTAATATTATAAAACCATAAATTAATTTATAGCCTTAAAAATTGTTAGACTGGAAATTGAAAACTGTACTCCACATTCAGAGATAGTTCCTAAAAATGTATAAAATGTTCGATTATTCATATGTTCCTCTTGTTTTTGCTTTTTCTATTTTGAGATCAAGCGTGCGAAAAAAGGAAGCTTCATTTGCTGTGACTAAGTGTTGTTTAATTACTAGTGTGTAATAATTAAATTATGTATCGTCTTTATTCCCTCTGAAAAATATTTTTTAAAAAAATCAAAGAACCTTCACTACCAACAATTTTTGGTGGAGGAAGAAGCTAGCTAGCTAGTTGTTTTCAAAAAGCAGTGGGCAAAACGAATTTTCCTTTTAAGTGGTTTTGATACCTAAATTATTATTATAATCATGATAGGACAAGACTACTAATCTTTGAATATTTAACATTTTGATCAGACTAATTATATTCATAACTATAATATAGATACATATATTATAAGTTTGATGGTCATAATCATCTAGCTAATTAAGTTATTATTATGAAGTTTGTACCATTGCTTCTTTAATTTAGTCGGTGTTTTTAATGGTGACGTGAGTGCCTCGTTGGTTTTCCTAATCAAATTAAAGGAAGTATCCTACGTGTTAGGTCGGCGATAATGGGAATTTTTTGTTTTATAATTATAGTGTTATACCTCTTAATGTCATTAATTTAATTTTTGTGTCATGAATGAATTACTCTTAAAATAAATAATAAAGTAAAATAATGTTTTATATATACTTAGTAATTTCTTTACTAATTAAACTTGAAACTCGTTGTTTATACCAAAATAGCTTAAACGATTAATTAATCTAATTAAACTTGTATATGTTTGATTTACTTCTCTTTTTTTTTCTCCTGATACATATGTTTGATGTATTTCTAATCTACTATATGAGGCTTCAAAGAATTTAAACCCATGATCATATGTTGTTATTTGTGCTGACCCGCTTTTTTAATATGGCTTTAATATTATTTTTTATATTGTCAAATTAATGATCAGTTACCGTTAATGTCTTCATGATATTGCTCGCACGGCATGAATCTTTCTTTTTAATTAATTATATGAAGAGGTCACTAGAGACTATATATATGACTGTAAGTTTCTTCTTTCATGGGGTTCTGTATAATTTTCTCAATTTATTATTGATGAAAGGACCTCTTTGTTGAACTTCTATGCTCAACTTTTGTTATTGGAACTCATTCTTGTTCTTGATTTATAAAAAGAAACCGAAAAGCATATTAGTTTTCAATGCCAGAATCAGATGTCTCTACTTTTGTTTCTGTGACTCTTATTTAAAATATATAATGGAAATATACAGACACACACGTATATAGTTTATTTAGTTATATATGTGAGTGTATGTAAAGTCTATTGATCGTTTTAATGTTTTATTGTGTCTGAGCCAATGTGGTTTTAACATGAGCGTGTTTGTTTTTGGCAGGCTATAATGCAAGAATCACACTGACATAAAAGTGGAGAGAATATATAAACTGATAACACACACACAGTGTTTTAATTTTATTTGTTTTTCACATCACAGAAGGGAAAGAGAATGAAGAAAAATAGAAAGGAAAAGGAAAGATTCATTAGTATCTTCCTATAGTCAGTATAGAGTCTATATATAAAGCCAATTTTATGATCGGACATGACTTATTGATTTTGATTGATCTTACAAAGCTTCATACAAACACAACCTTTCAATATTATTTTCTCTTTATTCTGCGCATGCAATACGACTTTTAATTCTCTTTTATAGAAAAACTAAAACCACAAAACTAGGATGAGAAAGAACCGTAATTAGTTAGACCACTTTGTTGCCTGAAAATTTCATGTTCTGAGTTCTGACTTGAGCTTATTAAGCTTGGTTCATTTTCCTACCCTGTACAGTAATCAAGTTACTTTTTGTATTTTTTTTTTTTTTGTACAGATTTTAATTAATGAAAGGTAATTTGATTTATATGTATATATATTGCATAGTATGCTTATTACTCGGTCTCACACCCAAGAGCCATGCGTCTATTAGCAAGTTGCATATATATAGCCTTTTTCTATATAATCTTAATATATTGGAGCACTTAGTTGTGGTCGCAAAGGACAATTTCTTCTTCCATATAATTATATTGTAATCAAATAAAGATCTAACTCTTGTTACTACACTTGTCAGAGCTTAATCGGCACTTAAGCCTAATTAATGACAGTTCCTGCATAATCTCAAGTATATTATAATTATTCTGTCACTGCAGATAAGAAAAGCTAAGCACTAAAATTGAATGAGTTGGTCATGATACCATTCTATAATAATCATTAGGGGGAGAATAATTAACATTATCTGAAGGGTATACCACCTTTGTTTATTAGCTTTATTCTAAAGATTATGCTATATAATAAATTAAATATGTGTATGATTAATGTCAAAACCAGGTGACAATTAAGTCGAAAGCAGGTGGTACTCACAAAAAGAGTTGAATTGTTTTCTTATATATCTTTGATGATCAGATCATGATGGTGGGGCAAGCTTTAATTAGTGTTGTGTGTGCGCATTTGAAATTTGCAATAAATATTGTGCTCTCCTTCTATATATATCATATTCAAATTAAATGGCAGCCGCACTATATGTATATTGACAGCAGAATATATAAAAAGACACACACCATGATCATTTCCATACACATATATTTATATTCTACATCTTTTTGGCTTTTTTCTATATTCTGGTTTAATTTATCTTTTGATAAAGCTCAGTCACATCATCATGACATGAAGGCGTTTTAATTAATAGCGATCATATCACTTGGGGGTAATTAATAAAAAAATTAGTCTATATATTATAAAGCAAATTAAAGTTTCATGAATAGTCAATCAAGTGTGTATATATATTGCACACTGATCTTGCAGACAAAACCTAGTTTTATCAAAGTCAGTAAGACTAGCAGCAACTAATTAGTCGTTCCTTAAACTTTATGAAAAGCTTGAAATATTAATAGTGTTTGACATTCGAAGAATTATTAGATGCTTTTGTTTGGGCGCAGAAGATTGATAAATGACTATATATGGGGCCTAGCTCTTCGGTCATCTGCTACTGTACGCACGTGCATGCGCATAAAAAAGAGAGTGATTTGCATTTAATTTGCAGTTAACTTGCACCACATAAAATGATATGAAGAACATATATAAATAATATAACCCAAGTGTATGTAAGAGTGGTAATAATTAAACTCCATTTATAGTCCTTAATGCACAAAAAGAAAAAGACTTTGAGCACATCATTGTCCAAATATTTAGCTTCTATCTAATGAGGAACGGTTTAAGTGATCGACTAGATCATTCACTTCAACATCCAAATCTTTCACAATTAATATAATCTTGTGAGCATAACACATTAATTATTGAACAATGATGATCGTAGAACCTTTTCACCATTAGCGTCCATCCAAATCAAATAAAAAACCACTATAAACTGTCGACCCCTTCAGGCTTCAAGTTTAATAATTATTAAGAAACTGTTCAAATCAATGACTGTGATTAAAAAGAATCGCCATAGTTTCTTAGCATCCTGACAGAACTGAAACTTAAAGGTGCATATATAGACATGTACAACAAAAAACAGGGCCGACCCGTGCGATAACCCATTATATATACAGTGCATAACAGGTGATTAAATAATTAGTGGCCGTTAAAGAGGATGGCATATTCACATTATTAATTAATAATTAATTGAAGGGACGCTAGCTTCTTGATTTGGGCCACTTTGATTCCTAACGACCCCACAAATGTTTCAGTGCATTCATCCTGGCACTAGAGTTCTATTTCAGCTACTTCCATTTGTGTCTCTGCCCATGGTCCATATGTACACATATATTATTATATACATGATCAAACATTGTTAAAAAGTTGCAGAACTGGTTTTTGAGTATATAAAAACAATAACTCTAGAAAACCAGTGAGCACCAGACATTAATTTGTGTTTAAGGATCATTTTCTATGTCAACTTGTGCAGATTCCTTGTGCTTTATTGCCTTGTTGTTTGGTTTAATCAGTGTCGTTCTAAAAAGAAAGAAAAGAAAAGGGGAAATTTAATTCAAATAGGAAGAAGAGTAAGACTATTACAAGAATCTTCAGAGTTTGATGTGTATATTTATATGGTGGTCAACGCCTAGGTCATGTGCTAAAGGGTTAGGTCTTAAGTTATATAAATCAATTAGCAAATATTTTATACTTTATAATGCGCAGGTGAAGCTGAGGTTCTGGTATCTCTCTCTCTATATATAAGATCTAAAGTCATACTTTCATATTCAAGGCAATTATGGTAATGATCCATTGTATGCTACAAATTAATTAAGTCAAATAGGAAAATATATAGCTCCTTGGTAGATGACGTACATGGTGAGCGAAATTTTTTCAAATATTTTTTATTGTGATTTAGTAAAAAGGAAGATCATATACTGAATAGTAAAAAACATGCATGCAAAAAAATTGTTTGTCACATGTGATGAGTTAAGTATAATTGGCAAAGCAGGTTATATTCTCTTTTGGATTGTAATTTAGTACTCTTCTTCAAATAATTTTTCTAATTTGTAATATCAATCATTTAACTAAAAATAACTTTATTATGCTAGTCATTTCCTTAAGAAGAATCTAGCTACATTTCATCTCCCTAGTATAAATATACTACTTAATTATTAATTGGAGCATGTATTCAAATGGATATATTGATATGTGAGTTTTTTATGAATAGTTGTTATCAATAGAGCACAACTTGATTAAAGCAAAAGAATATCCTACTTTTTATGCATTATTATTTTATTTTATTTTTAAAAAGTAGACCACTGAGTCAGCTTTGGTGATGGTCTATAATAATGAAGCTTTTAATTAATATTAGGATTCATTTTACATGGCACTGCACTGTGTGAGAGATATATGGAAGTAGCTAGGTTTCTGTGTGAGTCATTGCTTTGTGTGTATGTTTTCTTCTTTATATACAATTTGCTAATTAAGCTGGTTTGTTTTGTATATATCAATTAGAAGAGAGGCAATTTGATAAGGTCCAGAGAAGTGTTGTTCACAGCTGGTATATCACACACACACACACACACATATATTGATCATTAATTAACTCTCATGCTCTCATATTGTTGAATGCATTATATTGCTTTTAGGGAACAGCCTCACCTACCATTCACCTTCTTTGCATTGTGTGTGTGTCCTTGCTCTCGTATTTTATTTGCTTGTTACTTTTATAGGCACTATTTTCAGGAGGATCAATCATTGATCTGAGAAGTCATTTATTATATGATTGTCTGTCGAATGAATAAAGTATATCTGTAGCCTTAATTATTATTTGTTACCACCAAATTTTGACTACATATATAGTCAAAATTAGGCCTCAAGAGGTGATAGGAGTTTCGATAGTATTGTCTCTCTTAATTTGTGCATTCTGATGGGAGACAACAACACCACAATAGAGTGTAACTTACTATATATATATTATGAGGTCTACATTCATTCCTTTGTTTAGTGTCGATAAATATTTTAGAAAAGCGCGTACACACACGTATATATATACATATAGGTGAAGCTATGGGCCGTGGTTACTGTTGGAAGAAGGTGAGCTGCGTAGGGGTAGGATTTAAAGTTCGAAACCAGCTGTTTGAGGGTGACACGCACACACACTTACATATATATCTGTTGGCAAGCCTTGAATATGAAGTAGCAAATGCTAGGGTAGGATTTAAAGCTGCTTTGAATTGTAATGATAATGCTGACTCTCTCTGCTGCTTAATTGATTTGCTTTGGTTCATCGATAAGCGTGGGTTTTGAGGACCAGTGGTAGTGGGATTGGTATGCATTATGTATTTAGTGGGGATTCAGTTTCGGTGCGATACGCACCATATGCCTATCTCATTCGGATCGTTTAAATGAGATTTGAACGGTTTAGATTTAATTTTTTTTAAATGGTGTTTTTTAATTAAAAAAATCAAATTTTGAAAAAATATTAATTAAGAAATTATTTTTATTTTAGATTTTCTACACATTAAAATAGTTTTTTTTGAAAAAATAGAAAGTAAAAAAACAATCAAATATAGACCATCCAGATGAGATAGACAAATGGTGTCTATCTTTAAAATAGGCACCAAACCTGGATCCCATTTAGTGGGGAGCTACACACTTCTTTCATTCTCTTGTTACACACACACTTACATATTAACTGTGTGTGTATACTCCTTTCAGCTGCTTAACATGCACTTCTTCATTCTTTAATGTAAGACATATTTACCTCTTTTGATTAGATTATAAAAGTTAATTGAGTTACTTAATATGATATATATTTTCTAAAACATTATTGTTATCTAGCTTCTTTAATTCTCTCATTCCCTCAACTCCTCATTATTATTGAGCAAGCTCGTCAATAAGAGTAAATTAAGAAAAAATTAACAAATATGATATGTCTTATATTTAGGACCAAGATTAACTCCTTAAATATGCCTTATATGAAGAATTATATGAGTATTTTTTGAAACACCTTAGTCATTTTCTTTGATATTCTCATTTCCTCTCTTCTTTGAATATTATTGAGAGAACATCAATAAAAATAAATTAAGAAAATATTGACAAATATGAAAAATATGTCTTATATTTAGGACCATGGTCAACTCTCTAGACATGTCTTATATTAAGGACAAGATGGATCGGAGTATGATATATCTTTTCCAAAACACGCTAATCATTTTCCTTAATTTTCTCACAAACTCATTATATGTTAAGGGAATGTCAGTGGGGCTAATGAGAGAAAAAATCAATAAGTAAGTAAAATATGTTATATATATATATTTATGATCAATATCAACTATCCAATTAAATCATATATTAAGAATGAGAGAAGTATTTTTTAGGGCTTCTTTGAAATGGTTATTGAAGCATTTAAAAATAATTTTTTAATCTATAGTGTACTAATAAGTAAATATTTGAGATGAGTTTTATCTTAATTTATTTAAAAGTGCTAAGTATATGATAAGCAACTCCAAACAATCATTCCATCATGGGTGAGTAGAGTAATAATTAGCTCTTTGCCAATTTTAATTACGCCTGCCAAATTGGGTTTGTGACACGTAGCATATGATTTTATTAATAGCGAGTCTCCGTATTCAGTGTTAGTATATAGGCTCGAGCCTTTATCCTTTTGTTTAGGGAAGCACGCTAGCATGCAGGGGTGAATCTTAGGATAAATATATTGGGGGGCTCAATGCAAGAACGGATATGGAAATTTTATTAATGGTGGATGTTAGTGGCGGGGTATTCAAGGGTGCTGCCTCGAATTTTTTTTTAAAAAATAAAATTTTAAATGTATTAAAAAACAAAAAAAATATAAACAAGAATATCAAAAAAAATATTTATAAAATCAAGTTAATATTGATGATGTAATAAGAGAAACAATTATTTTACAAATCTATCATTTAAAAAAACAAGGCTAAGTGCTATTAGAAATGTAGCTATATAAATTACAATGAAAGATGGGCATTCAATAAATTCAAGTACATATGTTTTAATAACAAAAGTATATTACAATAGAAATAATTACAATGTAATCTTTATAGGCCTTATTTTTTGAAATTCCATCATAATTGTCGTGTTATCAATGCTATCAAATACATCTTTTTCAATATAAGGCACTAAAATCTTTTCAATATAAGGCACTAAACAATCATTCAACCATTCATCTTCATCCGATTACGAAGTTCAGTCTTGATGTATTAAGAGTTGGCAATCATTCAAACATGTATTAATTTTTTGTAAAAAAAAAAATCCTCAAATTCAAGGGTGGGCACTTAACCCCCCCAATCTACTACCTGGATACGCCTTGGCCAAATGTCTGCCCATTAACTAATTTTTTTTAAAAAAATATATTTAGGGGGCCAAATGTATAATAAAATAACTTTAACAAGTTTAATATATAAGATAACATACATTCTTACATTATATTCAAAACATTTTTAAAAAAATCTAAACAGTTTTTTTTTTCTTTTGGCCCCCCATTATATACACTAAGCTCCGTCTCTACTAGTGTGGGTTTGTGACATAATTTTTGCGTGATATATTTAATCACAAATTATTGCTAGGCTTAAATTTATTTAATCTATCTTTACTATGGTTATTAAATCCTGACCGAACCAGTCGATTTAGGCTGGAAACTGACAAATCGGTCGTAAAACCGGTCCGGTCTGTCATTGAAACCAGGGGCTAAGTCTTTTTTTTTTTCAAAAACATCGATTGAAGAGTGAAGATGCTTACAAGGAGAAAAATAGAGAGAGATGGAGAGAAAGATAGAGAGAAACAAAGCCGATGAGAAGCAGTGATAGCAACAAATCCAGTGAAAACAAAGTTGGTGTGAATAGATTTAGTGAGAAGGGATAACACCAAAAGAGGAGAACGACATTGACAGGCTGAGGAGCGAGGAAACGAGGTCCACAGCATGTGCAATCACGGGTTTGAAACTTTTTTATGCGAATAGATCCAGTTTTTTTAGATCCATAGATGCCAACCACGGACTCCAAGCAAGTGGGGTCCAAGTGTTGGCTAAGTGGAAGGCCCGAGTTGATTTTTTTAAGCTGGACAAACATAGTTTTGAGAAAGAAGAGAATATGAGTGAGAGAGAGGGAGAGATCGGAATTGAAGGGCCGGGCAAAACTAAAAATGAAAGAACTCAAAGAAGATAGAAAAGAAGATTATAGTCTAGGAGGCTAGGACATTATGATATAGGTATCTAGTTTCAATTTTCAAAAGCATTGGTTGACCAAAAAAAGAAGTTTCAAAAGCATTATGGAAGAGAGAACAAAAGTTGTTCCTTGCACGCTATTATCTAAGAGCCTAAGAAGTTTCAACAATCAGGTTTGCAGTTAAAAAGCACCACTTTTCTCTATGTAAAATAAACACTTAAAGTTTTACTTATTTTATCTTCTTATTATAATTTTATATTAATAACATCAAATCTTCATTTCTTCCTTATCGGTTTAGTTTCAGTTTGACTCCAGTCTGACTCATTAACCCTTAATTAAATACCTCGACCAGTTCAGTGACTAGTTAGAGTTTAATAACCTTAGTTTTTATAGATTAAGAAGTACTTATATAAAGTTTTTCTGAGCTCGATCCCTTCCACATCAGTACTCAATGGCCAGAATACACTCACAAGTTTTAGATAATCTGAAACTCTTCATCATCAATTTGAATAATAGCCGGCCTTGAAAGTACAAGACAATTAAAACTCCAACATTCTCTCACCCCTTCTCGTCTAGATTTCCATTATTTTTGTTGTACATTTTTTTGATTGTTATCATCTGAGAGATATATAAATAAATTGATATCAGTTATAGTTCTCTCGGGCATGATTATATTATTGACATTTTTTAGAGGGAGTGTGTAGTGCGTGTTTCAAAGTAAAATCACAGGGTAGGTCTTCAATCCCACTCAGTTTATACTTTATCCTTCTATTACAAACTTATCAACATATGCAATACTCATTGACTCTTCTCATCATTGCTTAGTAATTGCATTTTCTATTATATTTTATTTAAATGCATAAAATATAGGGAGAAAGATAGAAAAGGAACTTTAAAATTGAAAAATCAAGTATTTTCCATAAAATAAGTTGTGACTTGTGTAGTAAGTCTCGTTATTACTTTATCAATTCTTGATAACAAACCTAATTTGTGATTTTGCAATTTTAAATTGTTTTTCTTTCATTTTCCATAAAATACAGTATTTATAGTTACAAGATTGCTTTTATTTCATTTTCATTGCTATTTTATTCATTATTCATGTCAAAATAAAATAAAAGGGAAAATACAATGAAATCCCAAAACATCAAATTAATAATAGTTAAGTTTCCAACAAAATTTTCAGAGAAACGACTTGCAAATATCGATTCTTATTTGCAATTAAAATCCCTCAATTTACAATTATTTGAATTGATATTTGTATTTTTTTTTTTTAAAAAAAATGCCAATTACCTTACTATCATTAACTCACCCCTTAGGGCCTTTAGGTGTGCATAGGAGTATAGACCCAAGCAATTTTTTTTTTTAATATAAGGCGAGGGGAGAGGGAATCGAACCTAGGACTTAAGGGGGAAAATGAATCTCAATACCACTGCACTACAAGTAGTGCTGGTTAGACCCAAGCAATTTTTTTTTTGATAGAAAAAAGTTTTGGAAGGGTTCGACACCAGTCCCCTACCAACGTCAGGGCACGGCCCCAGGCTCTATGAGCACTTATTGGGGACTTACGAGATCGCCTACCAAAGGAGTCCTAGCGACGGCAGAGGTGATCGAATCCACGACCCAAGGGCCTAGTCCTGAATCCCTTACCATCTATGCCAACTCTCATTGGCAACCCAAGCAATTTTTTTTTTTTTTGGTAAAACCCAAGCAATTTTTAAGTAGAGGAAGAAGAAGAAATCCTCCCTAACAACTAGTTTGAGTATACTGAGCCCAAAATGAATTATCCACAGTTAGGACCATGAATCCCTTAGGCCCAAGAAAATATAGTATCCAATCAAAGAAGAATCTCACAGGCCTATGAAATCCTAGATGATCCGTAAGCCCATCAGGCCCAAATCCAAACAGGATCCGAAGATCGACGTGGCGGGAGCGCGTGCATTGCACATGCTCTGACTTGGACTTCATAGCCCTCTTCCGACGGCGACGCCCCGGCATGACTGCATGATCTCAAAACGAGCATGCATTATCATCCGTGCCTACAATTTCTGGAAATGATAGTGATGAAGTAGGGAATTAAATGGATCCTTCTTTATCATCTGCGACTCGTTCCTCCGCCTTGTCCCCTCCATCTTCTCCGTCGTCGTCCCCAAAGTCCTGGTTCTTAGGAATTGTTCGCAGCCGTTCGAATAAGTCAGGTGGCTCTAGAATGGCTGCTGATTCCGCCACCGTCACTACGGGTGATTGCCAAAGCCCCGTCGTTCGGAAACATCAACTCCGAGGGGTTCTATTCAAGTATGATTCAAATGCTATCCATGAAATGAATCGCAAAGCACCATGAAGGACTTGCTGTCTCAAGGACTTCAAATTAAAATGATCGAATGAGAGCTGTCACGTAACCGTGTCACTCTAGGAGAAAAATTGTTTATTTTTGCTACCAAATTCTAGGGAAAAATACTTATAAATCCTCACTGGTTTGTTTATGGCTCTAAGGTTCATGTCTTCCTGGATTACATTGTGTTTTATTTTTGAATAAACAAAGAGGGGACAAATAATGAATGAATTTTTACACTTTTTATTCTTTTGAAGTAAAGTTAAATTCACAAATAATGAAAGTATCATAAATTTATAGTCATTTTAAAAAAAATCTTAAAGGGTATATTTGAATACTACTAAAATTATTGTGCTGGTGTACTCATAATTACATCATTATTGACATCGTGACTTGCCATTTCATATCACACACACATATAAAAGCATAAATGTATATTGAACATCATTCACCTTTTTGTGCATGCTTGGTATAAAATGTTAGAAGTTGGTTAACAGGGAAATATACAAGGCCTGTTTGGAATAGCCTATAAGTTGGCTTTTTCTACAAAATAAGCTAAAAAAGTCAGTTTTCTAGAAAAATAAAACGCAGGCCTATTTGGTTAGTGCAGTGCGTTAATTGGGCTTTGGTGGGTGTGAGCAACGCAACCGAACTTCTTTTTAATCTTGATTTTATTGCTTTTTGAATAACGTAACGTAGCGGCCTGGTTTGTTACCGTTGGAGAAGAAAACGCAGGCCTCTCGTTCGTCTGTGCTCACATTGATTAAATCCCTCGTGCTCCTCTTGTCCGTGCTCCCTCTGCAAGATTCGACCCTTCCACTCATCCAGAATTCTCGGATGCTGAATCTCGTGGTCTCGTCCTCAAATTTTTTTGTTGTGGTCTTGCAAATTTCAATAAAACGGTTTTCCACTTGGTTTAAGTACTTGAGTAAAAGCAATTGTACGTATAGGAGAGCTGGAAACGACAAAGAATTCCAATTGTTCGTCTTATATTTCAGGTAGCATTTAGGACTGGGGACCACAAACGTCAAGTCATATTTATCGGTGGATTATCCAACGGCTTTCTTGCCACTGCGTAGGATTGATCATTTCCCAGAGATTCTCTAGCTAGATGAAAATGAGTTTAGATCTCCTGTACTATTTGACTATCAGCCTCTTAAATCAATTCGAATGAGATAAATTTTTTTTTCTTTCCGATTTTAATTATTTTTCGGATATCTTCCATGGACATGGACGTGATGTAAACTGGCTATTGCTCTGGACCGTGAAAATTGGTCGCTTGTTCAGTTTCTTATGTCATCTTCATACAGTGGATACGGCAACTCCAGCTTGCAACAAGTAAACAATATTTACATCTTTATGCGCACTGTTTCTCTCGTAATGTAGTGTTGGAACACATCATGGTGAAGATAATCGGGCTTACCTATTATGTTATATAATGATCCTACTTTATGTAACTAATTGATCGTCTTGATGTTATAATGATGTTCACGCTCAGAAAACTATTTACAGCTAATCCTTACATAATGTTGCTATTGTTCATTTGAATTTTTTTAGTAATTTTGTTTACTTGGAAGTATGTAGAGAACTGTTTCTCTTTTCCTTTCAATAGTGTATAAATTGTTTTTTTGTGAAACCTTGCAGTGATGACATAAGATAACATATTTGTGGTAGCAAGCATTTTGCTAGCATATTTGTGTTGGTTTATTGCCTTAATAGCATACAAAAATAATAATCTTGAAGCCATTAAATAATGTTAACCAATTCAAATCGGAGTGAGTGGTAGGGGGCCTTTTGTCACTTAAATAAGTGGTTGGAGATTTAAATCTCAACATTTATGTATATAGCCAACTTAAATTGGTGTGAGCGGTAGGCGCTCTTATCACTTAAACAAGTGATTAGAGGTTTAAATCTTAACTTTAGTAAATGTAGCAACTTAGTTGGGAGAAATCTACGCTTTGCTCTTACTACAAGCACCCCGAGGAGATAGCCAGCGGGCTCTACTCCTTTGTGCTCACAAAAAAAAAAAAAAAAGGAATGAAGTAATTTGGAAGGATGCTATCTTGAATTGCTTGATGTTAGGGTTCTAATATTTCATGCTGAATTCATGTGGAAGGATGCTATGGAGTTGGATCTGCTTGTTAATTATTTAATTGACAAAGAAGATTCTGAAGGTGTTATACTGCTTGGACACAACACTGGCTGTCAGGTTATAGATCATTGCATTTAAATCCAGAACTATACTTTTGTTACTTCTACTTGCTTACCAGCAAGTGAATTGACCTTTCGTGTTGTTTGAACATATCTAGGATATTATTCATTACATGAGCACAAATACTGCCTGCACCCGAGCTGTTCATGCCGCTATCTTTCAGGTATTCACTTACTACTATTATATCCCTTTCACATATTAAGTAGAGTTAAAGAAGCATGAAGAGTCTGTATTAATGTCAGTACTCATCGGAGTTCTCTTTTTGTACGCATATACCGAGAGTTGCCAAATTTTCTATGTAGTTAGTTTCTTCATGAACTTCAAAACAAGGCCTAAATGTTGGTATAGTCATGTGGCCTTAGTAATTATGCACTTTGTTTGGCCATCCTAGTGTCACATGTGGTTCAGTTAGTACTAATACAATTACATAGGCTACAGTAGTTTCAAGGCTTATTTTGTTCCATGGCAATTCCATGCTATTGTTTCTGGTGGATCTCTCACTGAAAGCTTTCCTTATTACGCCATTAAAAATTCAGGCTCCAGTTAGTGACAGGGAATATCGTGCTACCCTTCCTCATACTGCTTCTATGACTAAATTGGCTGCCAAAATGATAAGCGAAGGCCGAAGTTCAGGGTTGATGCCAAGGGATGCAGATCCTAATAGCCCAATAACTGCCTACAGGTCAGTTTATTTGATCCATAATAAGCCTGAATAGTAACTGGGATAACAAGATATAAAATCACTTAAAATGAGCTGATCCAAATAAGCGCACCATCAATTTCTCTCTGTCCAGCCCTGAAGAACCCTGTCTTTTGCAGGTATAATTCCCTTTGTTCATATGATGGAGATGATGACATGTTCAGCTCAGACCTGAGTGATGAGCAGTTGAAGATGAGACTTGGGCACATGTCTCGCACGCAGTGCCAGGCAAGGACATCTCGTTGTCACAATATATAGTCCTTTTTTTGTTTGGGTTATTAAGACCCAAAAGTCTTTAGCTGGCCGTTGGTTCGAAAGGATAGATGATACTATGGGTGAAGCGATCTGCTGTCATTTTGATATGAGGCTTGTCTTTGCAGGTTATATTTTCAATGTCGGATGAAAATGTGCCAGAGCATGTTGATAAGAAATTAATGGCGGAAAGGTAAAATTTACAGTGCTAGGTGGTGCCAATTTGTGAGATATACATGATTAGTGAATGCTGAATGAAGAAGATGCAGATTATGCAGGGCAATGGGAGGAGCAGAGAAAGTGGAGATTGAGAATGGGACTCATTCGTTGAGTAATAGAGTTGAAGAAGTTGTTAATGCCATTATTGACTTCCTCAAAAGGGAGGGGCCTCAAGGCTGGGACGATCCTTGGAAATAATAAAAGTGAACCTGTGTCTTGAGAAATAAATCCATTTTCCTTAAACAAGAGCTTTTGGTAGCAACGAAAGCAGCAGTAGTCAGGGCATATTTGTTTGGTTAGTCCATGAGTTGTAGCGTAGCAGTAGACACGGTTAATAAGTAATTTTATCCCAAAAGATTTTAGGTAATTTTGCATGAAAATGTGAAAAATGAAGCAATTTTTCCCTTAAATTTACCTTAAAAATTTTAAATCTAACTTTGAAAAAAAATTAAGTAAATGATACATGGACTTCCGACATAAATTTACACCTTAATAAAAATGACGTGGATGATATATGGATTGTTGTTAACTCAGTACATTTAGTCAACTAATGATCAAAATTAAATGAGATAATGGTCATTAAAAAATTGCTTCCTTTTTAACACCTTAAATACAAGATTGTCCCTTAAAACCTCCCCGTACAATTTTTCCTGGGTGAAAGCTTTCAAGCAAAATTACTCCGTACCCCTTGATCATATGAAAAAGGTATGATATTGGCTTTAGAAGCAAAATTGGGGTTAAAGGTGAGTAGTGAGTACCGATTATTATGTAGTGGAGTTGGCAACTATTGAGCTCAAAGCAGCTAATTTCCTTTATGTCACTACCTCCAGTATTACGTATAGAAGTTTTGCACTACAAACTAGAGGAGAATTAACCTTTATAACACTTCAATGAACCGCATTTGCTCATATATGCAAGTTTAATTATACAACTGTCACTAAAAAATATATTTAATCGATCTATAAGTGAAAATATTTTGTACGCATAAAAGTATAAATTATAGTTTGAATTCATACAAGTTATTCGATCTATAACTTACATTTCAGATATTCACAATAAATTCATAAATTGTTTGAATTTTGATGACCAACTCTAAATTTCATACGGGTTAGATACCATTTTTGTCATGAAAGTTTACTCTGATGAGCACTGGTTATCCGGAAGTTTTTTTGGTATCATTTTTATCTCAAAAGTTTAAAAACGTAGCAATCTTGCCCATCCGTTGATTTTGACCATTGAATTGTTGCTCCTCTTTATAAACTTCTAAGTACAAAATTGCTCCTAAAAAAAAACTTCTGGGGCAAATCTGCTCCTAAAAAACACTTTCAGGATATATTTGCTCCGTTTTATAAACTTCCAGGGTAAAAATAAGATAAAAAAAACTTTTTGGTGACCAATATTCCTTAGGGTACACTTCCATGACAAAAATGATATTTAATCCATTTCATATTGATGACAAAAAACCTTATAGCCGTACTATGGATGTTTTTCTATAAGTGAGAGATTGTATGTTCAATTTCATTGATAGGGCAAAACTTTAAAGCCTATAATTTCGCAAGTGCACGGGCCGTATCAAGTAATAAAGATGAGTAAAGTATCGTTCCCACAAGCACTTATTACCCACTACTTCAGTTAATAATTAATCTTGCACTTTTCGTTTAAGTTGAGTAATCAAATTTAATTTGACTAAGAAAATAAAACCAAAATCAAACAAATAATCTACGCAATAATCAAACGGGCAACTTAGAGGCACTAATCCCTTATTAATTCCATAAACATTTATTTCACCAATTTAATTAATCTTAATATTAATTTTGTCAATCTCGAGTATAATAGTTATAAGTGTCTTTCGGTCCACTTACAACCCTCTCTTAAGTAAAAGCTGTTATGCCTAACAAATTTACTCTAGAGGCAATTTAATCTGGACACACTCTTCTACAACTATATGGGGCTATTAGGTATATTCATATTCTAATCGCAAATTAAATTATAATTTAATCCCATATTGCTTAATCTAGAGCTTAATTAAAATTCCCTTTGCCAAGGTAAATTCTAATTCTTAAAATCCTATTTAAAGATGGTCAGTTAATAAATAGTCAAAACTAACTAAGATTTAAACAACCAAAATCAATATTAATCATAATTAAACGATGAGAAATAAATCCTAATCCATTAATAAGTTCATAAGTCCCTAAATTGCAAAATAAAATTAGCCAGACATGGCTTCAATCCAGATAACATAACAGCAAGATCAAAACTTAGGTTCAGATTCATGGAGAAGGATAAGAAATTGGAATAGGCAACACCAAGAGCAAGAACAAATAAAACTAGCAACCTCCTCTTTAAATTAATGGCCGTCAGCGTCACTGCTCCTCTTGTTGTGCCGAGCATCTGCGTGTTTCTTCTCTTTCTTTTTCTTCGTGCGTCTCTGCTTCTTTATTGAATTGCCGTCCAGTTCGCTTCTCTCCTGCTCTCTGAAATGCCAGCCGTGTGTTCTCTCCTCCTTGAATTAATTGCTGCGTCTTGTATCTCTCAATTGCCAGCCGCGTGAAGCTTTTGTTTCTCCAGGTTGTCAATTAGCCGCCCGCCTCCACTAATTCGTCCAAACTCCCTTTTTTTATAGATGCAAGTTTAGGGTTTCTTTTTTTCTTCAATTGCATTGGGCCCCACGTCTTCAAGATCCAGTGCTCTCTTTTTCATTCATTAAAGATATCTCCAATTCTCCACCATATATTTCGGTTGCATCTTTTCTTTTCTTTTCTCACATGGGTCCCACGTCTTTTTGTTTTGTTTTGTTTGACTTTTTGACTCATGATATATTGCTCTTAGATCTCATGATATCTCCTACAAGATAAAAATAGGATACCAATAGATTTTATATTAAACTTTCTTTTTATCCTATAATTAATTAAATGATAAAAGAATATATAAACTATAATTAAATAAGTATAAAGTATTAATAAATTCTATCTAATATGTCTCAAAATCTATACTTATTTAATTATAAAATCTATACTTATCACTCATTTATAACCCAGATCATTAATATGTATGTCCTTATAACTAAAACAAATCCATGTTGATGTAAAAAATTAACAAATAAAGTTATGCAAGCGATAACAATGAGTGAAGATTTTAATAATTCAATCTCTAATTAGATGGCGCCGTGTTTTTAAAATAAAATACCAAGTTATCTGAAAAAATGAACAAGTGCAAGTTAGACAAGTGACATTGTGAGGAGAGATTGGCTTGTTATTCTGCTTTTCTAACTAGATTATCTTTACAAAGTAATATTGTGAGGAGAGTTTTGTGTCGACTAATGTAAATATACTTTTCAAACACCAACTCAAACTAACAAAATCACATGTATGAGGATTTTTGGCACAAGTGAATAGTAGTTAAAATCTCGATTTATTACTACAATTTTATGTTTTTACGATTTTTTTCTCATTAAAACGATTTTTCTAATTTTCTAAACATTTTTATGTTTTTACGATTTTTTCACATTATGATTTTACGTTTTACGATTGTTTATCTCTCTTCCGATTTTACATAAAATCTTGATTTTAACTACCTTAGGCACAACAAGTTTCAATCAACCAATTAAGCTTCTACAATTAACAACAATGTGTGCAAATTGTCATTAGTGAATATGGGGATGTATAGTAAATAAAGACATGGAAGAAGGCTTCTTATACAGTTATGCCAAAGTTCAAACACTTATTGTTACTACTTTAACACCTACGAATTTCAAAATTATATAGTTCAGATTTTTTAGCATAGTTGGTCTTATATTGAGAAAAGGAGAAGCATATATATGTTTTCTTAATTTAAAATAGGGTAAAGGAGCAAAAATACACATGAGCTTGTTCTCCAAGAGTGTTCAGCACGTGCTTTTTTTGGAAGCAAAAATACACATGTTGTTACCATTTCAGAGTAAAAGTCATATTCTACCATTAAGTTATTGTTTACTTCATCTCTTTCTCTTTTATCACGGTGAACAGTAACACAATGGTGAGATGTGACTTTTACTAAAAAATGGTAACCACGTACGTATTTTTACTAAAAAAAAAACGTGGTGTTGGGCGTTCCTAGAGGAAAATCCTATGTGTATTTTTACTTTTTTACACTTTAAAATGCTGAAATAAAAAGTACTACCGGCCGGATTATATTTTTATCACTGGCGATCAAGATTAACCATTCGACCGACACTGGCGAGCAAAGTTTTTTGTCGCTGGTGAAAAAACAAGAAGTCAAAAACTTAGCAGGTTGGATCAGCTGAAATAATAATAATGAAGTATTACTATTACTGTGAATACCCTGAACTATTACTGTGAACCAAATAGTAGTGTTCCTATTGAGCAGTCTGAACTGTGAAGCAATCGCATATTTGCCATGCACATGATTGAGGGGACATCCCCTGATTCTTGTATGTTTCTTGTTCTTTCGCCGCCTCTACTTTACCATATACAAATAACCAAAATTAGATGACGCGATGCTGATGTGATGCTTTGCTCTATTAACTCAGGTCAGGTGATGTTTGGCAGGGAGTGGAAAAGAAGAAAGGATAAAAGGTAAGAATAGGATGAAGTTATGTACTGGGATTGGGTTAATGGTGCAGGCCTTAGTTGTATTTTTGAGCTCTGAAAAGGTGAATGAGGAAGTTGTGATGGGAAGAAACATTGTGTAGAAAAGATGCTAAATTATTGATCTGAAGTAATGCTTTATGCGGAAGAAAGTTAAATAATGCAAGGACTGAAGCTAATGAATGAAAATGGGGGCAGATATGTTTTTTTCCAGTTAATAATGTATTGGATTTTCATCCCATACCTCGGCGTATTAAATTTTGACAATTTTTATATCAATAAGTGATTTCATGAATAAAAAAATGATTTTTGTGTGTCTATATTAGAAAAAATATATTCTTGTTCTGGGGTATAATGGGGAATGATGAGTCTTTAAGGGGATAAGAAAGTACTATTATTATAATTTAAAGAATGCTTAGTGCAAGGTGGAGCCCAAGGTTGGTGAGGCACATGTCAGGTCTTACGTACTGCTCCCCATGGAGTTTGTCCCCATGAAACAACGAAAAAAGAAAATCTAATGTAAGACACACAAAAATGGCAAGGTCAAGATTTCCTCAAGTGAGTCAATTGGCACTTTCTGATATCCATCTCATCTGCAGAGACTTTGCCTACTAATTATCAGAAGAATATTCTTGAGGTAGATAAATATTAAGAATATAAAATGAAATTATATTTTATCCGCACCACTAATGTACGTACAAGAGAAAAAGTCACTGTAACAAAAGAAAGATGATGCTAGCATCCCAGTCATATTCTGATGAAGCAGAGACGATGAAGAAGGATTCACGATGGCAACTCCTCAACCCACTTTTTTACCAAATTCTTTGCTGCTCAAAACATCAGCTCCTGTTCTTCTGTACGTTGTATCAATGCAGAAGATAAATTTGTGGAGTGCCTTATGTCCTTTATGAGGTTTCTAGATTCTCTGTTTTGCTCGGCCTCTAATGACTAGCGGTGGCCATCGCCACCTGCTTCGGCTGAGGATACGGCGGCACCGATGACATTACCGAGGCTGCCTTGAACCTCCGGACTGTCGTCGTAGAGGAACTTATGTACAATCCTCTGGCTCTTGGCAAGCACTTGAGTCTCCCATAGTTGCTCTGCCTCGTCGCCGGATTTTTTGAATACCTCTGTCGCGTCGAGGCGATACATGTTTCGCTTCCACTTGTTGTAAAGCCGATGAATCTTCTGAAGCTGTCGACGAGCCAGCGAGCAATTGTTGGCTTTAATCTTGGCAATGGCTTCCTCTAGTAACCTCTTCTTGGTCCCTTCATCGGCGGTGGCCTCTGCTCGAAGAAACTCATCAGCTTCAGGGACTCCAATGGCTTTTCTGATTCCAGTCGTGTAATCCCGGGTCGGATCGAAAAACTGACGGATCTCATCCAACGCCGCTTGGATCATCCGATCGATCCGCTTCGAGAGGAATGGATCAAGGGCGTGCAGGGGAACGTCCACCCAGAGAAAGCAACACTCGTACTTCAACCGAAACGCAGCGTCGTCTTCGACGAGGGCTTCGATATAGGAATTGGAGCCCCCGGCGATGATGGGAAGGCAACCACGGTGGACGATGGAATCAATGGCGGCGGAGGCGTGGCGGGTGAAGTCATCGGCGGTGAAATTGGAGTTAGGGTCGGCGATTCCCAGGAGGTGGTGGGGGACGCCGCGGCATTCTTCGTCGGTGACCTTGTTGGTCGTGATGTCGAGGCCCTGGTAGACTTGCATTTTGTCGGAATTAACGATCTCGGCGGGAGGGAAGGAGGAGGCGAGGTCGATGGCGAGCTTGGACTTGCCGGTGCCGGTGGCGCCGAGTATGAGAACGACCTTGTCTTTACGGAGGTGGCCGAACAAAGGGTCCATGGGGAGCGACCTTTGGAAATTGACCGAGGGCCGTACTTGTTGGCAGACAGAAAGCGAGACGATATTCATATTGGAAGTGGTGAGAGAGAAGACAAAAGAGGAACCTGCAGAGTTGACCAAACATATTTTAATGAAAAACCCAGCTCATATATGTATTAGACTAATAGTAGTGAAACCGTGAGAATCTAACAGGGGAGGAAGGATCAAAAAGAAGAAGAAGATGATGAGTTGAGATTAGGAACAGGGAAATCAGAGTTATGTGTTGCAAATCCAAGAGTTAAAGAACAGAGGAGGATGAGAGAAGATGGACCTCAAGTAGCTTATATATATATAGACACACACACGTGTGTTCAGAAGAACATAACATGTAAAGGACGTACCTTGAATGTGAGACTGATGAGAGATATGAAATAGCTTGAACAGAGAGAGGAAGAGGGAGTTTGTTTTGTGTTGGTGGGGAGTGTGAGAGATGAGTCGCTCTATTTATAGTACAGGCGAAAAGGCTCGGGCTTCATGTGCCACGTGAGCAAGCATTTGGTAATGATCTCTTCTAGTTTTTTAGCAAGCGAACGGATACCAAGGATTTTAGGAGTATTTCTTTAACTTCGGTTTTTGGATGAGATTTCTCTCATCATTATATTGTAATAAAATAAAGATCTGACTCTTGTTATTACACTTGTCAGAACTTAATCGGCACTTAAGCCTGATTAATGACAGTTCCTGCATAATCTTAAGTTTATTATAATTATTCTATCACTGCAGATAAGAAAAGCTAAGCACTATCTGAAGAATTAGGGGGAGAATAATTAATTAACATTCTGAAGGGTGCCGCCTTTGTTTATTAGCTTTATTCTAAAGATTAGACTATATAATAAATTAAATATGTGTACGATTAATGTCAAAGCCGGGTGAGTGGGTGACAATTAAGTCGAAAGCAGGTGCTATTGCTCATAAAGAGAGTTGAATTGTTTTCTTATATATCTCTGATGTGATATGGTGGGGCAAGCTGTAGTTAGTGTTGAGTGATATGCATTTGAAATTAGGGAAAATTGATTACAGGCATAAGGAAGTAAAATAATTATAAAAAAGGTTTAAGAAATATTCACATACCAGAAAAGGCCCTCAAAAAACGTTAGCAACTACATCAGTAGCGATTAACAACTATATCAGTCCTCGTTAACAACTAAATCAGTCTAATTAACAACTACATTTTAATAACTACATCTGTAGCAATTAACAACTACATCTGTAGTAATTAGCAACTATGTCCCTACACTTTTTTTAAAAAAAATGTCAGAAAAGACTTTATATGTGAATGTTTTTTAGGTTTTTTTTATAATTATTTTACTTCCTTCAACCCTATAATCAATTTTCCCTTTGAAATTTGCAATAAACATTGCGCTCTCCTTCTATATATCATCTTAAAATTAAATAGTAGCCGCCCTATGTATATTGACAGAAGAGATATATGAATAGACAGAAAACTTTTACACACATATATTTCTACATCTTTTTGGCTTTTTTCTATATTCTGGTTTAATATAATGTATCTTTCGATAAAGCTCAGTCACATCATCATGACATGAAGACGTTTTAATTAATAGCGATCACATCACGTGGGGGTACCAGTCTATATATTATAAAGCAAATGAAACTCAGTCACATCATCATGACATGAAGACGTTTTAATTAATAGCGATCATATCACGTGGGGTAGTTAATAAAAAAACCAGTCTATATATTATAAAGCAAATTAAAGTTTCATGAATACTCAATCAAGTGTGTGTATATATTGCGGCTTTTTTTTCTTCTATAGTACCTCTTTTTAAGAAACTATTTATCAAAATGCCCCTATTTTAAAATTATTTCCTATTATACCCTCCTCTAGAAACATATTTCTAATCTACCCTTTTTAGTCGACTAAACCAGGGGTTTAGTCAACTAAATTTCGAGGGGTTCAAATTTTTTGAATCCCCTCAAAATTTAGTCGACTAAACCACTTGGTTTAGTTGACTAAATTTCGACGGTGAGGGTTTTTAAACACCCCAAACGCCGCTAATCGACTAGATCTCCCCCCGAAACCCCTCCCCCATCTCTTTTTCGCCAAAATCTCTCTGAATCCGTTGGTGGGTTGCGAAGAGAACTTCAATCAACTTGCATTTGCATCAATTTCGGTATGTTTTCGTCCCATTTTCGGAATTCCACCGTCGACATTGTGTTATTGCAAACCCCATTTGTGTTTTACTGTTTTGTGCTTAGATTTGATGGTTTTATTGTGTATATATGATTGATTTGAGTTTTTCATTGATACATATAGAGGAAAACGATGAATGTATATGTTTATGATAATTTTTTTGCGTTTATGCGAATTTTTTTATTTTTGGACGAATTTATCTTCGTTTTTCATCAAGAATTGGTGGTTTTGTTGTGTATGTATGATTGATTTGAGTTTTTCATTGATATTTATGGAGGAAAACGATGAATGTATATGTTTATGATAATTTTTTTGCGTTTATGCGAATTTTTTTATTTTTGGACGAATTTGTCTTTGTTTTTCATCAAGAATTGGTGGTTTTGTTGTGTATGTATGATTGATTTGAGTTTTTCATTGATATTTATAGAGGAAAACCATGAATGTACATGTTTATGATAATTTTTTTGCGTTTATGCGAATTTTTTTGTGTTTATGAGTATTTCTTGTTTATGTTGAAAGTGTTTGTTAGTGAAAATGATGAATGTAAATGTGAAATTGAGAATGATGAATGTTTCTTGTTTCCTGATTGATTGTAACGTCCCTTTGTAGGTCTTTGTTCTCATCATGCGTCATAGACAAACTCCTGCTGACACCGGCAATGTGCGTGGGAGACGGATCAAGCACCGAGCATCGCTCGGGGCATCCTCCTCTAGGCAACAGCATGCACCGGAACCTGAGCCTGAGCCCGTTGTTGACCTCCCGTTTGGATATTTGTTTAAAAATAATGAAGCAGAGCATGAACGATTCATAAGGGATTTTACTTCCAGACCCATCATTAAGCCGAAGTCATTAGACATGACATTCTTTGCACGTGAAGGCCTTGACATTGTGCCGTTGTTGGGAACTTCGCATTTGGTAGGGCTGGCGGAGATGAGTTGTCCCTATTCAGAGGTTATGGTGAGAGCTTTCTACCATAACATGATCTACATTCATGGTGATCTGCAATCTCGTGTCTGCGGGGTTGACATTCTGGTGACGGCTGACATGTGGACGGATCTTCTTGGATTTGATTTTGATGCTAGTGATAGATACCAGTTTGATGGGGACACCAATTTTGTCATGGAGGGATATGTTCGAGATGAGGCTGTGTATGCGTTCAGGAGGCCAGGAGGGTATAGACCTATAGTGACTGTGGGACAACTGACTGTTAGTTCTCGGATCCTCTTTTACGTCATCACCCACATATTGTTCCCTTGGGCCTACAATCATTCACGAGTGTTGGAGGGTGACATCCCCATTATGTGGTCCATTCGGAATGGCATTGAGGTTAATTGGAGACATTATATCTGTTGGCATATGTATAAGGCAAGACATAAAGGTGCACTCCCATGCGCCTACTTGGTTCAGAAGATTTTGGAGAAATTTGGTGTTCCTATGGACGATAAGGTGATGGTGAAACAGGAAGCATGGAATGCCATCTTTGGACAACGCCTCCTAGAGCAGTGCAAGATCACCAAGCATGGAATGCAGTATCCCGTTTGATTTTCATCATTTTCATTTTCCCTTCAAATTGAACACCTTCGGGACCATCAAAATACCTCCCACTGTGGTAGATTATAGTCATGTAAGTGTTTGAACTTGAACTCATTTTTTACACTAGAATTTTAGCTGCAAAATGGAGGGTTTTAGCTGACCAAATAAAAAAATTTATGAAAAACGAAGTGATATTCTTCAAAAAAATAAAAACCACTCAACCGATGTAAATCTTTCCACTTTCACATGTATATTTATTATTTTCCTCCATAAATAGGAATGAAATACTCAAATCAAGCAAAGACACACAACAAAACAACCCAATCAAAACACAAAATGCAAAAACGCAAATGGGGGTTCGCATAAACACATAAATGACGACGGAAATCTTAAATGGAGATGAAAACATACCAATATCGACACAAATTCCACTAGATTGAAGTTCTCTTCGCAACCCACCAACGGATTCAGAGAGATTTTAGCGAAAAAGAGATGGGGGAGGGGTTTGGGAGGGAGATCTAGTAGATTAGCGGCGTTTGGGGTGTTTAAAAACCCTCACCGTCGAAATTTAGTCGACTAAACCAAGTGGTTTAGTCGACTAAATGTAGGGTGTGGGCTTTTTAACGCCCACCCTCGTAATTTAGTCGACTAAACCACTTGGTTTAGTCGACTAAATGGGTTTAGTCGACTAATCCAAGTGGTTTAGTCGACTAAATTTCAAGGGAATTCAAAAAATTTGAACCCCTCGAAATTTAGTCGACTAAACCCCTGGTTTAGTCAACTAAAGGGGGGTAGATTGGGAATATATTTCCAGAGGAGGGCATAATGAGAAATAGTTTCAAAGTAGAGGCATTTTGGTAAATAGTTTCCTAAAAAGGGGCACTATAGAAAAAAAAAGCCTATATATTGCACACTGATCTTTCAGACAAAACCTAGTTTTATCAAAGTCATTAAGACTAGCAGCAACTAATTAATTAGTCATTCCTTAAACTTTATGAAAAGCTTGAAATATTATAAATAGTGTTTGACATTCGAAGACATATTAGATGCTTTTGTTTGGGCGCAGAAGATTGATAAATGACTATATATGGGGCCTAGCTCTTCGGTCATCTGCTACTGTACGCAAAAGAGAGTGATTTGCATTTAATTTGCAGTCAACTTGCACCACATAAAATGATATGACGAACGTATATAAATAATACAACCCTAGTTTATGTAAGAGTGGTAATAATAATTAGACTCCATTTATAGTCCTTAATGCACCAAAAGAAAAAGACTTTGAGCATATCATTGTCCAAATATTTAGCTTCTATCTAAAGAGGAACGGTTTAGGTGATCGACTAGATCATTCACTTCAACATCCAAATCTTTCACAATTAATATAATCTTGTGAGCATAACACATAAATTAAATTATATTATTGAACAATATAATGATGATCGTAAACCTTTTCACCATTAGCGTCCATCCAAATCAAATAAAAAAACCACTATAAACTGTCGACCCCTTCAAGTTTAATAATTATTAAGAAACTGTTCAAATCAATGACTGTGATTAAAAAGAATCGCCATAGTTTCTTAGCATTCTGACAGAACTGAAACTTAAAGGTGCGTATATAGACATGTACAATAACAAATAGGGCCAGCCCGTGCGATAACGCATTATATATACAGTACATAATACATAATAGGTGATTAAATAATTAATGGCCCTTAAATAGGATGGCATATTCACATTAGTAATTAATAATTAATTGAAGGGACGCTAGCTTCTTGATTTATTTGGGCCACTTTGATTCCTAACGACCCCACAAACGTTTCAGTGCATTCATGCTGGCACTAGAGTTCTATTTCACACAAAAAAGGGACCAATGGTCCGGGCAGGGTTCGAACCCTGATACAAAGGCTGGATAACCCAGCGTCATACCACTGCACTACAGTAGTGCTTGGTAGAGTTCTATTTCAGCTACTTCCATTTGTGTCTCTGCCCATGGTCCATATGTAGAAACCAGTGAGCACCAGACATCAATTTGTGTTTAATTATTAAGGATCATTTTCTATGTCAAATTGTGCAGATTCCTTGTGTTTTATTGGCTTGTTCGTTGTTTGGTTTAATTAGTGCCGTCACTAAAAAGAAAGAAAAGAAAAGGGGAAATTTAATTTAAATAGGAAGAAGAGTTAGGACTATTATAAGAATCTTCAGAGTTTTATGTGTATATTTATATGGTGGTCAACGCCTTGGTCATGTGCTAAAGGGTTAGGTCGTAAGTTATATAAATCAAATAGCAAATAGTTTATACTTTATAATGTGCGCGCACACGCATATAGATATATATGTATCTACATGTGTGTGTATTATGAGCTAGTCATACTTTTATATTGAATGTGTGTGTGAGCGTGCGTGTGTGTGTGTGTGTTATGAGCTAGTCATACTTTCATATTGAAGGCAATTATGGTAATGATCCATCATATGCTGCAAATTAATTAAGTGAAATAGGAAAATATATAGCTCCTTGGCAGATGACGTACGTACATAGTGAGCGAAATTTTTTCAAATATTTTTTATTTTGCTGCTTTCACTCACTATTAATAAATCACTATAAGTATGATTTAGTAAAAAGGAAGATCATATATTGAATAATCAAAAACATGCATGCAAAAAATTTGTTCGTCACATGTGATGGTTAAGTATATTGGCAAAGCAGATTATATTCTCTTTTGGATTGTGATTTTGTACGTTTCTTCAAATAATTTTTCTAATTTGTAATATCAATCATTTAACTAAAAATAACTTTATTATGTTATTCATTTCCTTAAGAAGAATCTACCTTTCATCTCCCTAGTATATATATACTACTTAATTATTAATTGGAGCATGTATTCAAATGGATATATTGGTATGTGAGTTTTTTATGAATAGTTGTTGTCGATAGAGCACAACTTGATTAAATCAAAAGAATATCCTCCTTTTTATGCATTTCTTCTCTCTCAAAAAAGTAGACCACTGAGTCAGCTTTGGTCATGGTCCTATAATAATGAAGCTTTTAAAACAAGAGCCAGTACCTTAATTAATATTAGGATTAATTATACATGGCACTGCACTGTGTGAGAGATATATGGAAGTAGGTTTCTGTGTGAGTCCTTGCTTTGTGTGTATATTTTCTTCTCTATATATAATTTGCTAATTATAGGCACTATTTTCAGGAGGATCAATCATTGATCTGAGCAGCAGTCATTTATTATATGATTGTTTGTCGAATGAATAAAGTATATCTGTAGCCTTAATTATTATTTGTTACCACCTAATTTTGACTAAATATTTAGTCAAAATTAGGCCTCAAGAGGTGATAGGAGTTTCGATGGTATCGTCTCTCTTAATTTATGCATTCTGATGGGAGACAACAACACCACAAAAGAATGTAACTTACTATATTATGAGGTCTACATTCATTCCTTTGTTTAGCGTTGATAAATATTTGAGAAAAGCGCGCGCGCGCACATATATATACAGCTGAAGCTCTGGGGCGTGGTTACTGTTGGAAGAAGGTGTACTGGGGTAGGATTTATTGTTCGAAACCAGATGTTTGAGGGTGACATGCATATAGTATTAGTATATGTTGGCAAGCCTTGAATATGAAGTAGCTAATACTAGGGTAGGATTTAAAGCTGCTTTGAATTGTAATGATAACGTTGACTCTCTGTGCTGCTTATTATTATTATTATTATTATTTTGCTCAATCTGTGCTGCTTAATTGATTTGCCTTGGTTCATGTAGGTTTTGGGGCTTGTGGGGGTGTGATTGGTATGCATTACGCATATAGCTAGCGGGGACTCGGGAGCTACAAACTTCTTTCATTCTCTTCTTTTATATATATCTATATATTTATATATATTAGCTATATGTGTGCACTCGTCTCAGTTGCTAAGCATGCAGTACCGATTTGGTTTTTAATATAAGACATATTTATTTAATTTGGTTAGATTAAGAAAGTTAATTGAGTTAGTTAATATGATATATATATTTTCTAAAATATCATAGTTATCTTCCTTAATTCTCTCATTCATTTTCCTCCTTGATTGTTGTTGGGGAAGAATCAACAGGGTAAATTAGAAATAAATTTGACAAATATGAAAACTAAATCCTATATTTAAGATGAAAATCAACCATTCAAATATGTCTTATATATTAAAGACCAGATGAGCACTTTCTAAAATATCTTCATCATATTCCTTAATTCTTTCATTTCCTCTCTTCTTTGAATATTATTAAGTGAATCAATAGAGATAAATTAAGAAAAGATTAACAAATATAAAAAATATGTCTTACATGATGGATCAAGGTCAGCTCCCTAAACACGATCAATATTAAGTAACAGAGGGATCAGAGTATGATATGTATTTTTCTAAAACACAATAAGCATCTTCTTTAATTTTCTCACAAACTCTTTGATAGGAGACCAGTGATTATTTGCATTTTATGTTTTATTTGTGTCTTATGTTAAATGTGATAAGTATCTAGTGTTGGTTATTGTCAGTTTTATATGGAGAAGATAATGTAGCTATTTTTAGTCTATATATATTAGCCTATAAATATTATATATGTGTTTAACCAAAATATGGATGAATGAAATCATTATTGAGATGTTTATTTCTTTTCTTTTTCTAGAACTCAGATCTTGGTTCTAGTCTCTCCCATCTCCTCTCTTGATTAAAGTTTCAGATTCTAGCTCTAATTTCCCTTTCTCTCTCTTAATTAATTCCTTAAGTTCTATCATTTTGGTATCAGAGCCTTTCATTTTGGGCAGTGGGTAATCAATGGCGATCACACATCAGTCCTCTCACAGCAATGATCTTATATTGCCTAACACTCATCCTAAACCCAACCAAGCACTCCGTCCACCCAATGAAAATAATAACCCATCACCAAAAGGCCTCTTTTCACAACAACTAGGTGCAATTTTATTCAACTTAAATCGTCTAGATGCAGACCTATTCAAATTGAAGAAACAAAAAGAGCATTCATCTTCCTTTGGTCATCCCAGTGAAGCCAAAATTACAATGGCAGACTTTTAGACGTTTTTTTTTAAAAGGAAAATTTGGGGTCATGTGTTTCTAACAACAACTATGATTAAAAAATAAAAAAAAGAAATTCAAAGGCAGTTATTACCATCAGTTATCAGTCAAACTTGGGCAGTTACCACTATACAAATTTCTGAAATTGACAAGTACAATTACACAAAGATAAAGAGTTATGCTTCAGTTGTGATGATAAATTGATTACTGGTCATAAATGCAAAACTACCTCCTTTGTTCTTTCTTATTGCCTTAAAGACAAGAGGGTATTGATAGGAAAACAGTGATTATTTGCATTTTATGTTTTATTATGTGTCTTATGTTAAATGTGACAAATATCTAGTGTTGGTTATTATCAATTTTATATAAATAAGATTAGGTAGTTATTTTCAGTTTATGTGTTAATGTTTAAATATCACATGTGTTCTGCAAAAATATGGATGAATGAAATTATTATTAAGATGTTTATCTCTTCTCTTTCCCTCTGGAACTCAGATTCTGGTTCTAGTCTTTCCCATCTCCTCTCTTGACTAGAGTTTCAGATTTTGGCTCTAGTTTCATTTTCTCTCTCTTAATTTTCTTAAGTTATATCACTCTCCTACTTGATTATTGTTAAAGGAATGTCAATGGGGTTAATTTGAAAAAAAATCAATAAATATGTAAAATATGTCTTATATTTACTTGGGATCAATGTCAACTATCCAATGAAATCATACATGAAAAAAATATTTACAATGTACTAAATAAATATTCAAGATGAATTTTGCCTTAACTTACTTTGAAAGTGATATATGACAAGCAATTCCAAACAATCATGTCATGGGTTAGTGAAGTAATAATAAGCTCGTTGCCCATTTTAATTAGGCCTGCCAAATTGGGTTTGCATAATCTATGATTTTATTAATAACAAGTCTCCGTATTCAGTGTTAGTATATAGTGTCGACACTTTCTCATTTTGTTTAGGCAAGCAAGCATGCTAGCGTGGGTTTGTGACATTTTTTGTGTGATATATCTAATCACAAATTATGCTGGCCTTAAATTTATTTAATCTGTTTTTATAGATTAAGAAGTACTTATATAAAGCTGTTCTCATCAGCTTGATCCCTTCCTGAAGAACCACGCATCTAATTAATCGAATTAGCATTTCCACAAGCTTCCTTAGCCAGCCGGCCTTGAAATTACAAGACAATTAAAACTCCAATTACATTCTCCCAGTCTAGGCTTCCATTATTTTTAATGCACATTTTTTTTATTGTTATCATCTGAGAGATATAAATAAATTGATATCAGTTATAGTTCTCCCGTGCATGATTATGTTATTGACATTTTCTAAACGAAGTGTGTAGGGCGTGTTTCAAAGTAAACTCACAAGGTAGGTCTTCAATCCCACTCAGTTTATTCTTTATCCTTCGATCTATGTATTACAAACTTATCAACATATGCACTACTTATTGAAAAAGAAAAATCATTGCTTAGTAATTTCATTTTCTATTATATTTTATTGAAAATTGGTCGCTTGTTCAATTTATTGTGTCCTCTTCATACAGTGGATACGGCACTGGTAGGGCAACTTCGGCAAGTGCACCGGTCGTTACAAGTAATAAAGTAGTGAGAAAGTATCGTCCCAGGAGGAATAGTACTCCAATCACTAGTTCGCTATTTACGCTTTAGTTAGATGAATCAAGTAAAAAGAAATGAGTTGTAATCAAACAAGAATTTCAAGAATTAAAGAAAGAAAAGAATTCAAGATCAAGATTCGCAAGAGAATGTTTAGAAAAGATAATCAATCAAGAAAAACATAGCTAGGACTTAGAATCCCCCTATGCTTCTTCAAGAATTTGAATTGAATCCTTAATTAATTATTAATCCCATGATTGACGATCGATTCTCTAAGGTTAGACTAAGTCTCAATGTCTTGATGCTACCCTAGTCTATTTTATCTTTAAAAACAACCTAATGTCTTAGTATTGTCTAGAAAGATAAGATCTTGAACCAGAATCCCACGATCGCATAAATTCGTAAGCCTATGTTTAGGTCATGCAATTTTATGATGAATTAACAAGTTCTAGTTAGATGCACCAACATCTCTATTGTCATACATCAACCTATGGACAATCTAAAAGGTGATCAATCTTTCAAGAAAGCTTTAAGTGCAGAAAATTCATTCAATCAAAGAAACCAAGATTCAACCAAGAATTCAATCAAATACTCAAAGTTGTATAGGGTTCATCATAGCCCTAACTACAAAAAGGAAATTAGCCAAGCATGGCTAGATTAACAAAATAAAAAAGAAAAGATGAAGAGAGAATAATTCTTCAAAGGTTGGAGAAGGTTGATCTCCACAATTGCTTCGATCTTCTTTCTCTAATGTCGTAGAGTAGTTTCTTGTGCCAAAAGTTCCCACTTTTCTTGCTAGGGTTGCCTCTTTTTATCTATTAGGTCCAATTGGGTTTCCAAATCTCAAAAATCCTTAATTTTCTTACCTTTTTCGGGCCCTAAAAACTTTCCAAAAATTAAAAATAAGAATTCTCACACTTTTGGTGCTCTAGGCGCTACTTTCTAAAGGAAGGTAGAAAGTTGGCGCCCTGGGCGCCAACTTTGCATTGAGTTGGCGTCCTGGGCGCCAACTCCTCCTGGTCAACCAGAAAGTTGGTTTTTCTTCTTGACTTTCTCCTGAGCTCTTCCAATTAGCTTCTCTTTGTGGATAAAAACCTGCAAAACAACCGAGAATACTCGTGAGGGTATGTTTAACATCAAATCCATGTTTTTAATTTATTATTCTTAACCGTTTTAATCATATTAGATCAATTTCATGCTAATCTTGTGCCTTAAAACATGGTAAATTTACGGCTCATCAAACATTCCCAAATTTAAATATTGATGTCCTCATCAATAAACAAGAATAATCAGTATGATGCAAGATAGTGATCTTGAGAGAAAGCACATTAGATGTAAGCATGACATTGCATTGACAGAGTGATTAAGAACAACTGGTCAGAAGAATACTATACTAAACATGAACGAACTGTTGTCTTGAAACACATGAATAACATTTTTCAATTTATAGAGGGACATAGCATCTAACTTGAGTACTCCTTCCTGGAATAAATATTTCACTCATCACTCAAGTGTTTAGGGAGGTATGTACTCAATCCATCAGTGTAGCAGTACTACTATAGGCTTGATCCTATTCTCAAGTTCCTAAAGATGAGGAACACAGACAACATGCAAGATTGATCAAAAGGTCTTTTCAAGGTTGTAATGTGGTCTGGTTTAGGGGTAGGAATATTTAGGAAGTAGCTAAAATCCATGTATGAGATTAGAAAACGTAAGTTCTATTTGAATTCAGCTACTCAATACAACTGTTCCTAGCCCTTCTCTTTATTTGACCAACCTCCTTCTTTCAGGACTTCTCTTTTTTTTTTTTTTTTTTTTTTTTTTTGCATTTGTCATCCCTCACAACACTTATTTGCAATTTTTTTTTTGTTTTTTTAAAGCAAAAAGGGATGGCTTTTTGAACACTCTTACCTTTTCTTTGCTTATCAGCCCTTTTTTTTATTTTTTTTTCATGTCGTTCGTCTCTCCTTCTCATTACTTGCCAAAATTCTTCTTTGAACTGTGAACTACAAACTATCTTCCAATCTCATTCAAAAGTAGTATTGTTTGTGATCATGGGCTAAGTAATAATATAGGGTGAATAGGGAAAAAAAACAAGTCTAGGCTCAAGGGGCTAGCAATGGAATATATTCTTTTAAGGTGGTCAATTTGGCCAAATGGGTATTATAAAAAGAATGTCTTTGTCTTCCCAATCTATGCATGCATCGAAAGAGAAACAGAGCAAGTTCTAGAGTCCTACCACAATGAGGTCTCTCAAAAAGCAAGTTTTTATTGTTTAGGCTCAAATCCTCACATGGCATTGACTCAAGCTAGGACACTATTTCCAGATTTATCATTCAAATACTATCCAGATATTCACAATTCAACAGCTAATCCAAACAAGCAATCATATTCTTCAATGAAATTCAATGCAACCTCATAACAACAATATAAATATAAAATCTCAAATGATCACTGGTGCTTTATACAGGCTATTCAGGTTTAATAATAATTTAAGCTCATGTTTGCTCAGAATTAGTTACCTAACAACCATGCAAATCTCCTACAAGAGTAGCAAAAATAAGAGGACATAGATAAAATTAAGATCTCTTCCCTGGTATTTGCAGATTTTGGCCACCATTCCCAGATTTTAAATGTTGTTGTCCTCAACAATTAACATAAAGGTGGACGAATGCTCAGTCAAAAGTCCTCGGAGTGGTCATCTTCGTCCTCTGGTGCAACCTCTTTGCTCAATATGCTCTTTCACCTGAATATTTTTTTTTTCAAGTATGGACCTTATAACTTGATCCATACTTTTTACACTATGAATAATGACTAAGATTAAATAACAATGAAAAGAAAAACTTATTGGGTTGCCTCCCAATCAGCGCTTGTTTAATGTCTTGAGCCTGACGAATGTCACCTTAATTCTCAACTTCTAATGCCATAGAGGTTCTTCCTCTGTCAATGGGATAAGTGTCATCCTTCCCTAGAAAAACATACTTTAGATTAGAAGGAAGCTCCTTTAGTTCCACCTTAGGAGTAACAGGTGGCGCATCATTTTTTCCTTCCTCTTCAGCTCTTCATCCTGGAAATCAGAATTCTCATATGCAGAAACCTCTTCTTCCACTTGCAACAACTGAGCAATATCACCCTCCAAGGACTCATTTGAACCTTCTTGAAAAAGAACCTCATGAATGGCTTCATCAACTACATCAATTTTGAAGCAGTCACTATTATTAGCTGGGTATTTTATGGATTGAAACACATTGTAAGTGACTTTCTCATCATTCATTTGGAACTCTATCTTTCCTGCAGCAACATCAATTACCGCTCTAGCTGTAGCCAAAAAGGGTCTTCCCAAGAGCAAGGGAAGTTCTGCATCTTCCTCCATGTTAAGAACCACGAAATCCACAGGGAAGATGAATTTGTCCACTTTCACCAGCACATCTTCAATGACTCCTTCTGGCTTCTTTATGGACTTATCCGCCAACTGTAACGACATCATAGTAGGCTTCATCTCTTTAATGTCAAGAGCTTTCAAAACAGATAAGGGCATCACATTTATACTAGCTCCTAGATCACAAAGTGCTTTGCCCACATTGACGTTCCCTATTACACAAGGAATGCTAAAGCTGCCCGGATCTTTAAGCTTCGGTGGCAACTTTGTTTGAATAATGGCACTACATTATTGAGTCAATGCCACTGTTTCGGCCTCTTGCAACTTATGCTTCTTGGAAAGCAGATCTTTCATGAATTTTGCATAATTAGGCATGTTTTCAAGAGCTTCTGCAAAAGGAATGTTAATTTCCAGTTTCTTAAAAATATCCAAGAATTTGGCATACTGTTGCTTCTGAACCTGCTGCTTCAACCTTTGAGGATAAGGAGGTCTTGCATAAGGAGGAATAGGAGACTTCTTTATAGCTATCTCCTTTGGAATCTGCTGCACATTGTCATTCTCAGCCTTTTCCTCCTCTTCTTCAGACTTTTCCTTCACCGGAACAGATTTCTCAACTGGTTGAATCACTATACCACTCCTTGTAGTTATGGCCTTACAATACTCCTTTGGATTGACCACAATATCACTAGGGAAGGACCCTTGGCTCTTCTCGGCAATTTGCTTTGATAATTGACCAATCTGATTTTCCAAGTTTCGGATTGAAGCTTCCTGATTTTTTAGAGAAGACCTCGTTTCATTTCGGAAAGCTTCTGAATCCTATATGTATTCGGTGGTGGTACGAGTCAACTGTGCCAAAGCCTTTTCTAGATCAGTGGTGGTGGTTTGATGGAACGGTTGAGGTGCTGCTTGAGGTTTATAGGATAAGTTTAGGTGAGATTTCCAACCAAGATTGTACGTATTGCCATATGGATTGAATTGATTCCTAGGAGGATTACCCATGTAGTTAACCTCAGCTGTTTCTCCAGTAGTGACAGCTGCACATTCTCCATTAGCGTGGTCTCCTTGGCAAAAATCACATGGCAAAAGAGGCTGAAACGAGATAGATGAGACCTGAGAAGAGGCAAGTTGTTTAGTGAGGGCGGCTAATTATTGTTGGATCAATCTATTTTGTTGGGCAAGGTTTTCATTGTGAGCCAAGAGTGTATTATAAGTATCTAATTGAAGAACTCCCCTCTTTGGCTGTGGAGTAGCTGTTTCATTCTCAAGGGAACCCATATCCTCAAACAATTCTAATGCTTCCTCTGGAGTTTTATTTTTCAATGAATCACCTGCTGCAACATTAATCATCATCTTAGAAGATGGAAGCATCCCATTGAAGAATATTCTCACTTAATCATAGTCTTCCAGATCATGTTGTGGGCACTTCCTTAGCAACTCCTTGAATCTCTCTCAAGCTTCACAATATGACTCCCCATGGCCTTGATTAAAGCAGCGAATGTCTGAAAGCAGCTTCGTGTACTTGGAAGAAGGGAAAATTTTTTCAAGGAACTTTATGGTGATGATTTCCCAAGTGGAGAGACTTCTAGTAGGACAAGAGCGAAGCCAAGTGCTTGCTTTTCCCGTCAAAGAGAAAGGAAAGAGCCTCATATGGATAGCATCTGCAGAAACCCCATTCATCTTAATGGTATCACAAATATGTAAAAACCGCTCAATATGCTGATTAGGATTCTCCAAATCACTTCCACTAAAAGAACTCTGTTGAACCAAGCTTATGAGGGCTGGCTTGATTTCAAAGTTGTTCGTATTGACAACAGGATTGACTACACTAGTTGCAGCTTTGGTAGAATTAAGTGTCATGTAGTCACCCATAGTCCTTCTTGGAGGAGGAAGACGAAGATGATTTTCACCATTCTCTGCCATTATGATCAATTCAGTCTCAGTACTAGAGCTAGCTTTTTCTTTTCTCTGTTTAGCAAGTTTCCGGTTCTTCTTTGCTGTCTTTTCAATCTCAAGATCAAATTGAAGCAAATTCCTGTCCGTGGTACCTCGCATAAACAAAGTAGAAAGAGTAAAATATCAAAAGATAAAGAAAAACTCAATCTAGAGTTTCAATAACTACTCTTAGTGTTGAAATAAAACTATTCCCCGGCAACGGCGCCAAAAACTTGGTAGGGGTGACTTCGGCAAGTGCGCCGATCGTTACAAGTAATAAAGTAGTGAGAAAGTATCGTCCCACGAGGAATAGTACTCCAATCACTAGTTCGCTATTTACGCTTTAGTTAGATGAATCAAGTAAAAAGAAATGAGTTGTAATCAAAACAAGAATTTCAAGAATTAAAGAAAGAAAAGAATTCAAGATCAAGATTCATAAGAGAATGTTTAAAAAAGATAATCAGTCAAGAAAAACATAGTTAGGACTTAGAATCCCCCTATGCTCCTTCAAGAATTTGAATTGAATCCTTAATTAATTATTAATCCCATGATTGACGATCGATTCTCTAAGGTTAGACTAAGTCCCAATGTCTTGATACCACCTTAGTCTATTTTATCTTTAAAAACAACCTAATGTCTTAGTATTGTCTAGAAAGATCAGATCTTGAATCAGAATCTCGCATAAATTCGTAAGCCTATGTCTAGGTCATGCAATTTTATGATGAATTAACAAGTTCTAGTTAGATACACCAACATCTCTATTGTCATATATCAACCTATGGACAATCTAAAAGGTGATCAATCTTTCAAGAAAGTTTTAAGTGCAGAAAATTCATTCAATCAAAGAAATAAAGATTCAACCAAGAATTCAATCAAATACTCAAAGTTGCATAGGGTTCATCATAGCCCTAACTACAAAAAGGAAATTAGCCAACCATGGCTAGATTAACAAAATAAAAAAGAAAAGATGAAGAGAAAATGGTTCTTCAGAGGTTGGGGAAGGTTGATCTCCACAATTGCTTCAATCTTCTTTCTCCAATGTCATAGAGTAGTTTCTTGTGCCAAAAGTTCCCACTTTTCTTGCTAGGGTTGCCTCTTTTTATCTATTAGGTCCAATTGGGTTTCCAAATCTCAAAAATCCTTAATTTTCCTACCTTTTTTGGGCCCTAAAAACTTTCCAAAAATTAAAAATAAGAATTCTCTCACTTTTAGTGCTCTAGGCGCCACTTTCTAAAGGAAGGCAGAAAGTTGGCGCCCTGGGCGCCAACTTTGCATTGAGTTGGCGTCCTGGGCGTCAACTTCTCCTAGTCAACCAGAAAGTTGGTTTTTCTTCTTGACTTTCTCCTGAGCTCTTCCAATTAGCTTCTCCTTGTGGATAAAAACCTGCAAAACAACCGAGAATACTTATGAGAATATGTTTGACATCAAATCCATGTTTTTAATTTATTATTCTTAACCGTTTTAATCATATTAAATCAATTTCATGCTAATCTTGTGCCTTAAAACATGGTAAATTTACGATTCTTCAGGCACCTCCAGCTTGCCTCAAGTAAACAATATTTACATCTTTATCTGCACGGTTTCTCTTGTAATTTAGTGTTGGAACACATTCTGGTGAAGATAATCTGGCTTATCTGTTCTGTTCATAATGATCCTATACTTTATGTAACTAACTGATCATCTTGATGTCATAATGTTCACACTCAGAAAAATATTTACAGCTAGTCCTTACATTGTTTCTATTGTTCATTTGGATTTTTTTAGTGATTTTGTTTACTTGGAAGTATGTAGAGAACTGTTTTTCTTTTCTTTTCAATAGTATATAAATTGTTTTTTTGTAGAAGTATAACCTTGTATGGTGATGACATAAAGATAACATATTAGTGGTAGCAAGCATTTTGCTAGCATATTTGTGTTGGTTTATCGCCTTATTAGCACACAAAAAAATAATATTGAAGTTATAAAGCAATGTTAACCAATTCAAATAGGCATAAGAGATAGGGGGCTCTTGCTACTTTAATAAATGGATGGAGATTCAAATCCTAACATTTGTGTATATAACCAACTCAAATTGGCGTGAGTGGTAGGAGCTCTTGTCACTTAAACAAGTGGTTGGAGGTTCAAATCCCAACTTTAGTACATGTAGCAACTTAGTTGGGAGGAGTCCACCCTTTGCTCTTATTATTAGCACCCTGAGGAGATAGCCGATGGGGTCTACTCCTTGTGCTCACCCAAAAAAAAAAAAAAGCAATGAAGTAATGTTGAAGGGCTCTGTCTTGAATCTTGATGATAGGGTTCTAATATTTCTTGTTGAATTCATGTGGAAGGATGCTAAGGAGTTGGATCTGCTAGTTAATTATTTAATTGACAAAGAAGATTCTGAAGGTGTTATGCTGCTTGGACACAGCACTGGCTGTCAGGTTATAGATCATTGCATTTAAATCCAGAACTATAATTTTGTTACTTCCACTTGCTGGTGATCTTTCGTGTTGTTTGAACATATCTAGGATATTATTCATTACATGAGCACAAATGCTTCCTGCACCCGAGCTGTTCGTGCCGCTATCTTTCAGGTATTCATTTGCTAATATTATATCCCTTTCACATATTTTGCAGAGGTAAAGAAGCATGAAGAGTCTGTATCAATGTCAATACTCGTTGGAGTTCTCATTTTGTACACATATACCGAGAGTTGCCAAATTTTCCATGTAGTTAGTTTCTTCATGCACTTCAAAACAAGACCTAAATATCGGTATAATCGTGTGGCCTTAGTAATTATGCACTTTGTTTGGTACTAATGCAATTACAGGCTACAGTAGTTTCAAGGCTTATTTTGTTCCATGGCAATTCCATGCTATTGCTTATTGTCGATCTGTCACTGAAAGCTTTCCTTATTACGCCATTCAATCATTCAGGCTCCAGTTAGTGGCAGGGAATATCGTGCTACCCTTTCTCATTCTGCTTCTATGACTGAATTGGCTGCTAACATGATAAGCGAAGGCCGAAGTTCAGAGTTGATGCCAAGGGATGCAGATCCTAATAGCCCAATAACTGCCTACAGGTCAGATTATTTGATCCGGAATAAGCCTGAATAGTAACTGAGCTAACAAGATAGAAAATCACTTTAAATGAGCTGGTCCAAATAAACACACCATCAATTTCTCTCTGTCCGGCCCTGAAGAACCCTGTCTTTTGCAGGTATAATTCCCTTTGTTCATATGATGGAGATGATGACATGTTCAGCTCAGACCTGAGTGATGAGCAGTTGAAGATGAGACTTGGGCACATGTCTTGCACGCAGTGCCAGGCAAGTACATCTTATTGTCACCTAATATAATCTTTTTTTGGTTTGGGTTATTAAGACCCAAAAGTCTTGAGCTAGCCGTTGGTTCAAAAGGATGAAACTATGGGTGAAGCGATCTGCTGTCATTTTGATATGAGGCTTGTCTTTGCAGATTATATTTTCAATGTTGGATGAAAATGTGCCAGAGCATGTTGATAAGAAATTAATGGCGGAGAGGTAAAATTTACAGTGCTAGGTGGTGCCAATTTGTGAGATATACATGATTAGTGAATGCTGAATGAGGAAGATGCAGATTATGCAGGGCAATGGGAGGAGCAGAGAAAGTGGAGATTGAGAATGGGACTCATTCGTTGAGTAATAGAGTTGAAGAAGTTGTTAATGCCATTATTGACTTCATCAAAAGGGAGGGGCCTCAAGGCTGGGACGATCCTTGGAAATAATAAAAGTGAACGTGTGTCTTGAGAAATAAATCCATTTGCTTTAAACAAGAGCTTATGGAAGCAACGTAAGCAGCAGTAGTCGCGGCATATTTGGCTAGTCCAAAACATGAGTTGTGGTGTCGGGGTTAGGTTTATGGTGACCTGACATTTTATTGCAGAATTAAATTGTCCCAAAATTTTCACCTAGGGCAATTTTATCATTGGGAGTTCACAGTTCATATATCATCTACATTTTGTTATTGTTAAGATATAAATTTACTTTAGAAGTTTTAAATCTGATTTTGAAAAATGATGAACTAAATAACACATGGAATTCTAGCATAAATTTTCACCTTAATAAAAATAATGTGGATGACATGTGTACTATTATCTCAATATATTTAGTCAATTAATAGTCATAATTAAATAGAATAATGATCAGAGCAAAATTACTCATTTTTCAAACACTTATGATGTAAAATTACCGGTGAAAAACTTTTGGGAAAAAAATTGCCCCTTAACAATTTATTATATAAAAAAAGGTGTGATATTGGCTTTAGAAATTATTGAGCTTGAAGCTGCTAATTTCCTCCTATATTAGGATATCGAAGTTTTGTACAACAAACTGTATCTTAGGTTTATAATTAGAGGAGTATTAACCTTTCATAACACTTCGATGCACCGCATTTTTTCATATATGCAAGTTCAATTATATAACTGTCATTAAAAAATATAGGAAAAATATCACTTCAATCTCAAGGAAGTGAAAAAATATCAAAAAAGTTCTTAGACATTCAACAATATTCAAGATGTAAAATTGGATTAAACATTTATATAAAAATCAAAAGCTAAGAAAAATACACAAAAATCAGTTTTTGATTAAAGACAATGTGAAATTGTTAAGAGATAATAGATTTAAAATCTGATGAATCAGTGTTTTTTTTTCCCAAAAAAATAAAAAAGCAGGCCCAGGGCATGTGATGGGGGCATGTGCTGGTGCCGACCCTCTGTCCCATCACATGCCCACCCGGCTGCTCTCAATAAAATTGTATTTGTCATGTGGAGGATAATTATGGCATCTTAACTTCATATAAGTGAAAATATTTTGTATGTATTAAAGTATAAATTGTTTGAATTCATACAAGTTATTCTATTTATAACTTGCATTTCAGATATTCACAATAAATTCATAAATTGTTTGAATTTTGACAACCAACTCTAAATTTCATATTGATGATTAAAAAACCTTTATAACCTAGTGGTATGAATGTTCTCATACGAGGGGTCAAAGGTTCGATTCTACTTATAGTTCAGGTTATTAGTGCATATCCTTAAAATAAATAAAAAATCCATATTGATGTAAAAAATTAACAAATAAAGTTATACAAGTGACAACAATTATTACAGATTCAAATAATTCAATCTCTAATTATATGAGGGTGCCGTGTTTTTAAAATAAAATACTAAGTTATCCTAAAAAATTAACAAGTGCAAGGTAGACAAGTGAGAATTGGCTCGATTAAATTAGTGGTAGATTATGTTTTTTTAACTTGATTTAGATTTATAAGATAAATATATAAAAAGAATTTTATATTGGTCTGTGTAAACGTATTTTTCAAACACTGACCCATATTCTCATCACTTGTGCGGATATTAATGTCTCACATCACATGAATCCATGAATCCTCCTATCGTATCAGTATCTCTCTCTTCCCACTTTCTTATTCTATTACTCCCAATTTTCTGTAAATGATTTTGATCTTTAATATAAGATTTATTTATCAAATTTTATCATATTAATAAATCTAGTTTTTTTTTTGAAAAGCATTATGTTCATATTTAATTCTCTTACTCTTTCTCTTATTTGATTATTATTAAAAGAGCATAATAGAAATAAATCAAAAAATATTGATAAATATGCGCATTATATTATATGTTTATGACAAAGATCAATTCTACGATTGATTCTTATATTAAGAAGAGGAATGAGTACTTCATTAACCTCCCTATGCACCATCACCTCTATATTCTATACTCCATCCGCTCCTAATTATAAGACATAGTTAACTTTTTTAGAGAGATTAAGGAAGTTAATTAAATTATTTTAGAGTATTTTTATTTTTATTTTTTTCTTCAAACTAATTAATTTGACTAATAAATTAATATATAATCTAAGAATACAAACATATGAAATGATTAAGTAACTTATTTGGCTTTCTTAATCCCTAAAAAAAAGTCAACTTCATCTTATAATTAGGACCGGAGGTAGTATTATTCTTGATCCACAGCTGGATGCATCCATCAACATGCACTCTTTTGAAGTTTAATCCCAAAAAATAAAAATGATAAATTTTTATTAATTAGTGCATTTCATTAGATGGCATTGTATTATTTTTCTTATTAGATGAATGATTTCCCGACAAGGCTTAAAGGATAAAAAGTTATCATATCTCTCAATAAATGTGATTCTTAATAGTTTTACTCCTGATAGGGAACAATAATTTTTACCACCTCAATCAATAACTTATTGATAATTGGTATTATGGGTGTCACCAAATTGTGTTTCTATCTATATAATTAACTGTATTCGTATTATATTATTATTTTGTCTGCATTCACCCGAATAAAAAAAATTGTCTTCTTACATTATCCAATCAAATTATAACCATACATCAATGATCAATATATAAAATCGACGCATGAGTTTCATAGCGAATATCTGCTACCCTTATTGTTCCTTTGGGGGAAAAAATCATTTTGGTCATAAAACAAATCATAAATATCCGTTAACCACCTTTTCAAGATTATGGGCAGTTGATAACTGCCTTTTTTAGAAAAGAAAAACTCATAATCACCATAAAAACATGGAATTTCAGATTAGTTTCACTTACTTATCTTCTCCCTATTTTAACAATTTTTTTCTGGGATTTTCCTTTATTATACTTGTGTCAAAGGAGGAGGAGACCTTCCCGTTCAAATTTAACACTCCAGGACTGGCCTCTGCTTAAGCAAATTCGTCTCCCTATTTTAACAATTTTTTTTTTTTAAAAAAAAAAAAAACTGGAAACCTTCCCAGTGGAATATCTGTGGTTTTGCATGGTGGTCCTACCATTTTCAATTGTGATAAGTATCTTTTCCCCTCGAAAATTTATAAAGCGTAGTAATTTGCCTTGCTATCTCTCAATTTTAAATTTGACTATTAAGTCAAATGACACACATGTCATACTTCTTCATTATCCAAATCACTTAACCTTACATGACGCATCACACCTCGTCATCTCTTCCTTGTTGAAGAAAATATTGGTATTGAGGGTATCACTTAGCCCATTATGACGAGCATATGAAGAAATGAATTCAGAAAGAGGTCAATCTCATCTTATTAAAGGAATAAATTGATATTGAGGGAATTAAAAGGATAAATAGACTTAATAAGATTGGACTAAATAATATAGGAAATCTTGTCTTCTTTAAATTGCTGAAAGACGTAGAGCTAGGAATCGTTGGGGTGCAAAAGAAAAAGCCAATCTTGGAAAGATTGAACTTGGAGTCAAAGAGGGAGATCCTTAAGACATTAAGCTCAAGGTAGTCTGAATTTGTGAAGCCCATTTGGTTAAAAGGATTGAAAGATCTGTCATAAAATTGATTTAGGGAAATGAAACATAAAACAAGATATAAATTGTCTTGAAATTGGTTCATAAGACAAAGCAATAATGATAGTATTTACCTTTGTATAAACCCTCCCATAAATTGTTGGAATTATTACATTTTATTAACTTTTAAGACAAAATTATAAAAAAAAAAACTTTCAAAGATCTGTCACTCCTTCCTTAGTGAAAAATTCCAGAACAAAAATAATATTTATCCTTATTTTGATTGATGAGGTAGCAAGCAAGCATTACGTATGTATATCAGTCAAACTTAACCATTAAAATTAATGAAAGGCCAAATTAATGTGTTTTGTTAATTTCTGAACAATTTTACAAAAAAAAAAAAAAAACTTTCTACCCAGTGTTCGTCGGACAAAAATTGCCGGACAGAAATGTCACTTCGCCCTTTCCATTCTATATAATGTACTACTTCTGGATTTTACCTCCTCAACCCCTTTCACCTCTGAAGCATCACCGACATTGGATTACACCCTGTGAACAATTTTTTTTCCCTTTTTATTATACATTTGTTCTCTTCGAGAAAATCGACATTTGTACTTCTTTTTATCGAGACTATCCCCTGTGTTGTCCCAAGGAAAGGGGAAAAGAAAGAAGAAGAAGAAGAAGGAGCAACTTTACGGCCTCAGATTTCGTCCCTGCAATTTTTGGTGTGCTGATTCGTCTTGTTTTCTGATGTCAGTGAGGGTGCCTATTTCGAAGTCGGCCAATCAATGGCGTACGGCTGTCTCTCCTATCCTTCATTGGCGTTATGGGTTGCTCACAGCTTTGGTTATGGTTGGAATAGTCTTGGTTTGGAGTATTGATGCCTGCACTATTAGGAACTTCATTCAAGCTTGGAGGTCTGGTCAAGATTTGCCCCTTTTGACTGCTCATATCCCTAAAAGGCCACTAGTTAAGGGACATTCAGGTTGGATTTGTAGTGAACTTGAACCCAACTTGACCTCTAATCTTCTAGCTCGATGGTCAGCTCGTGGAAGAGTGCCTTGTGAAGATTCAAAGACAGTGGAAATTGCTATTCCTAGCCTGGATGATGGGAAAATAATAATAGAGCTTTTGGCTGGGGATGTTTATGAGTTTGTCTTTCATGCATTGGATGATTCTGGAAAACCTCGGTGTTCAGGCGGGGATTATTTTGAGACTGATCTGTCAGGCAAATCGTGGAAATCTAGACCTTTGGTGAAGGATTTCAACAATGGTTCCTACTCTATTTCACTCCAAGTTCATCCAGATTTTGATGGGGTTTACAATCTCACTATAATCCTGCTCTTCAGACACTTTGAAGGCCTGAAAATGTCCCCATCAAGATTTGCTTATGATCGAGTGCTTCGCAAGATTCCCATCAGATTCTCCAGAAGCAGGGCTCAATTACCAGAGCTGCTAGCTTGCAAAAAATCAGACTTTTCTAGGGATGTCTGGAGTGGAAGGTGGACAAGGCATGGGAAAAATGATGACTGCCAAATAAGTAATGATGGTAGGTATCGATGCTTAGCACCAGATTTTGCTTGCAAAGCTCCATGGTGTAATGGTTCTTTGGGGATTTTGGAGAGCAATGGTTGGGTGTACTCAGCACACTGCTCATTCAAAATGTTTTCAGCTGATTCTGCTTGGAATTGTTTAAAAAATCGGTGGATTTTCTTTTGGGGTGATTCTAACCACGTTGATACCATACGAAATTTGCTCAATTTCATTCTTGATCTGCCTCAGATACGCTATGTCCCTAGGAGATTTGATATGAAATTTTCAAACCCAAAAGACCAGTCTCAAGCTGTTAGGATTACAAGCATCTTTAATGGCCATTGGAATGAGACACGAAACTATCTAGGATTGGAATCTCTGAGAGATGAAGGGTTTCAGAATTTGCTGAAGAAGTACTTCTCTGAAGATACAGTCCCAGACACCATGATCATGAACTCTGGCTTGCACGACGGTGCTCATTTTCGTACCTTAAGAGCATTTTCTGCTGAAGCAGAGAAGGCAGCCTCATTTTGGGCAGGTGTTATGAAGCAAGTGAGGCAAAGAGGGTTGGCATGGCCAAAGGTGTTTTACAGGGCCACAGTTGCAACTGGTGGACTTGCAAGAACACAAGTATTCAATCCTAACAAGATGGAGGTGTTCAATCATGTACTACTGGAGAAGCTGAAGCAAGCTGGGGTTGTCTCTGGCGTGATTGATAACTTTGATATCACATTTCCATGGCATTATGATAATCGGCACAGTGATGGTGTTCACTATGGAAGGCCTCCGGCGAAGATGAAGTGGCGAGATGGCCAAATAGGGCATCAATATTTTGTGGACCTCATGTTGGCTCATGTTCTGCTTAATGCTATGTGTGCAAGATAGGGATGAAGGTTTGAGTCATAAGAGATGGCCATTTTTTATTTCTTTCCCTACGAGTTTGGATCCTTATGATTTTTAGGGTTGTCATTCTTTCTTGTTCATAATGTTGTTAGCAAAAGCTCTTCACATTTCATACACACGGTTGTCTCACTTGTAGATTAATAGAGAATTTTGAACTTTTGGGGACACGTTTTTACTATTTATATTTATGATCAATGAAGTTCAAAGATGATTCTTTATTTTCACTGTGCAGTGCGCACTTCCCATTTAGCAAATGTCTTGCTGGTTGAAAACCAATAGGCTTTAAAAGCTTATGCTTTTGACACCATATACAGAAGGCTTGTGGTTGATTACTTGGGTTGAGAAGATAAGTTAGATATCTTCTGTTCTTGATAGCAGGAAATATGGATATGAGTTATCTGTCCCTTTGAAACTGTTGCTTCAAACAACCAAATTAATAAAGTTTGGTGTTGAGAACAAAAGTGGGAGTTTAAATCTAACCTGCCTGGTAGATTCAATTTAACTGAGCTCCTTTTCAAAGCTTCTGGTAAGAATTGTATGTGCCCCTTTATAATTCAACTTAGACTGTTTCTACCAGGAAAGCCATCACTGATTGATGATAATTGCTAAAGAAAACTATGAACGACGACGACGATCCAAATGCTCAGCTGCGAGCAATGGATCTCTAATAATAACAGAGGAAGCCAAATATCCTCCTTTTGCTAACATTATTGTTTTGCTTCCTTATAAAAGTAAACTTTCAAGCCACTCTATGAAGTGTTACCAACAGCTTAGGAGACTCCTGCAATTTTGCAGGTTCCTTTGAGTTTCTTCTACTCAAATCATTAACCAGTACGCAATTTTTTTTGACATCATTATCATTAGTTACCTAAGAAAGAGATTACTTAACAATTCTGGACAAACGGTGAGAATTAGTCTATTAAAATAGACATAAATCACTTAATGCACTCTCATTGTAAGAAACTATATTTAAACTGTCTTACTCGCTTGCAGTGTAATATGGAGGTTTTTGTAGGATTTCAGAGCAGATCTATGCTCTTTAATTATTACAAAACATGTTGAGTTGAGTTGAGTTGCTCTTGGGGGAGAAGGCAAGAAGTTGTGGCTATGGCAATAAACTATGTATGCCCTTAAATGAAGACAACATGGCAATATTTGTCTTGAATTGGAAGGAATCTTAGGTCCTTGTCTAAATTTATGGCGGGCATAGTTTGTATCCCCTCCTTTAATATTTGAAAATGCTAATTTATATAAAATTTTAAAATCATATACAAATAATTTTTATGATATTTAAAACTTGATCAACCCTTTTGACAATGTTATTGACATGCATTCTCATAAATTTTCTTCGGTATTCATAACCCTTTTAACTCTGATATATGCAAATTAGGAAATAAAATAAGGGCGGGTGATAACACCTAGAGTAAAATAAATATTAATTATTACTTTTTTAGTTCTTAATATAAAAAATATCTACTAAATTTGATTGAATTAAGAAAATTAGTTTAGTTAATTAATGTGACAGTATTTTTTGAAATACCATAATCATTTTTTTTAGTTCATCGTCTCGTTACCTCTTAAATTATTATTAAGAAGGCATCAATATAAATAAATGAAAAAAATATTAATAAATATAAAATTTATGTTATATATTAAAAATTAAGATTAACTCTCGAGAGAGGGGGTATTAAAGATCTCAACACAAGTGTTCATTAAATCAATTTAATAATAAGATTTAAAAAATAATACATTTTGCAACACATGTAAAGTAAGTTTATGAATTATAGGCAGATATATAGGATAATTTCATGTGTGTGTGTGTGTATTATTCAATAAAAAGTACCACCCGTATTATATTTTTATCACTGGCGATCAAGATTAACCATTCGACCGACACAAATTTTTTTTGTCGCTGGTGAGAAAACAAGAAGACAAAAAATGAGGAGGGTGGATAAGCTGAAATAATAATAATAATAATGAAGTATGGAGCGAAATGTAAATAAGGCTCAATGATGTTCCAGCGCATTGTCCCACGCAAACAGGTAAAAGAAGGCGGGATATAGGTGTCACGGAGGAAGATCTGAATCCGTTTGATGGGCTTAAACGCACGCTGCATTTGGTTAACCGATCAGCGTACAAATCTGGCAAACCTTGGAGGATTCAATTTAAGGGCTCGCTTATCCCTTAAGCAACCTTCTTCTGATTTCCACGACGACGAAGAGGAGTGCAGGCCTTGGCGTCGCCGCCTTACCATGGCTTTCACCTGGGGTTCTGCTCTCAGGATTACTCTCTTGCTTATCCTTCTTGCTGCTATCATTCTTGCTTGCTTTACTCTCCCCGTTGATAAGGTACGCTCGGATTTTTGTTTCTTGATCCGTTCTTCGGACATTTCCGTTCGCTTTAAATGGCCTGGACGCATTTTTGTTCAAATCGGTTGATTGTCGGATACACACACTTAGATCCTATCTGATTGCTCAAATTTATTCTCTGATCATTGGTTTCATGGATCCATTTCCTAATGAAATGGTGTTTGTTTATATCCTTTAAATCAAATGAGCGTCTGATGAATCTGATGTGCTAGGCTGTAATTTTTCTTAGGTCGTATTTGCATACAGATGCTGGAATTTCATTTGATGGAAACTGTTGGCGGCATTTATCCTATCTCATCAGTTTAACAATGGAAAAAATATATATATGAGAGGACGAATTTGCGAGATTTTAGCTTTCCTATCAAATGGTTTCAATAATTTACATTTGCATTTGCTTCCCTGAGAAATGGCCCAAGCATCCTGATAACCACGGAGTGCCTTTTAACTATCGGACATTTATGATCTGCAGATACTAAAGAACTTCTTATTATGGGTTCATGAAGATCTTGGGCCCTGGGGTCCACTTGTCCTGTAAGTCAATTTTAATTTTTTACTGCTTTATGTCCAATTTTCCATATAGCCACCGTCTCTCTGGGATGCTTGCAATTTCCACTATAGTTTATTTCTTTTAATCTTCACAATCTCTAACTTTAATGTAAATAGAAATTTAGGGACTTAATTTGTTGGAAAGGAGCTTAGATAATCTTTTGATGTGCTGAGCTTCATCATCAACTACATTCACATATTGCAAGTTTACCTAGTTGGTTGCCTTTATTTATTCTTAATATCATGACCTGGTAATGTAATTTCTGGATGACATATATGGAAATTAGTAGCAAGATGTCAAATAAGAGCAAAAATATTTGGAAATAAAATTATGGTTCTACTGAGGAGAGACTTTGTTTTGTCAGCTTCAGGGGAGATTGTCTCTGTGCTTTTGTAGTCTTGCAAATTTTGTCTTATTCACGATGCAATGGAAAATAATTCAAACAAACCACACCATTTTTAATGCGACTCTTTTTTAGACTCTCTGCATTACACAAGACCTACACTAATTTTTCAAATATAAGCTGGCGTTTTAGAAAATTGCTTTGGTTCTAAGTTATTGCGTGGGCATTGATTGACTTGAATGCATGAATTTGTGGACTCATGTTTATTTTGTATTTTGGTAATCTTCAGGGCTGTTGCTTACATTCCTTTGACCATCTTGGCAGTTCCGGCTTCAGTACTAACCGTAAGAATCATGAATACCATGAATTATTACTGTGCTCATAGTTTCTTTTTAAAAGCAGTTTTCAAGTATTTGTAATCATCACCCCCTGCATTACTGCATTTGCAGAGATATTCAGGTTAGAGTTATTACAGGTCAACTTGATATTTTTGAAACTCTAGTGAACTTAATTACATTGTCGTGTAATTGTGTTATACCGTTGTTTTTTACTGCAAAATTATACTTGTTAATTTATTTATTTTTCCAACTATATAACTGAGTCTAAATCTTTTGACTCTGAATATCAGAGGATGGAATTTGGGGTGATTAATACTAAAAATATTGGTACTCCATTTTCAGCTTGGTGGAGGATACCTTTTTGGTCTTCCAGTGGGCTTTGTTGCTGACTCTATTGGCGCAACTGTTGGTGCAGGAGCTGCATTTCTTCTTGGCAGAACAGTAAGTTCATCAATTCTTGAATATATTCATAGTTGTCAACATAAAAATAATCTTTGGTCAACTGCTGGCCACCGATGAATTAATTTATGTTAGGTTTTTCTTGATTTGTATAATATTATTTTTCTTCTATACATGGTCATTAGCTTTCCCTTAGCCATCTAGTAGGGTTTCAATTCAGTCTATGATTGTGGTATGCTTCTGTCTTCCCTTGAGGTTATTTAGCCATATTATCGTAAATATATGCAGATTGGAAAACCATTTGTTGTTTCAAGGTTGAAGGATTATCCGCAGTTTAGATCAGTTGCACTTGCAATTCAAAAATCTGGGTTTAAGGTATGCGTCCTTCATATTGGTAACACTGTTTCAAAAATTCTTCATTTTTTTTTAAATTTTTTTAGAAATCAAGAAATCTCCTTTCTGACCTTGATTTGTTACTAATATTCTAGATGTTGCTTCCTTTTTACATTTTTTCAGCTCGATAGCTTTAACTTATTATGGTCTTCCTAATGTCTACACAGATTGTGGTGTTGCTTCGGCTTGTTCCGTTACTACCATTTAACATGCTTAATTACCTTCTGTCTGTGACTCCTGTTTCGTTAGGGGAATACATGCTGGCTTCTTGGATAGGAATGATGGTACTTTCTTCATATCTTGATCAATTAATGTCTGGTGCTTGGTCCAAACTCAACAATGAATCTGTGTTGTCATGCTTTAAAATCCTCAGAACTGTTTAGTGATTATCTGATCTCCTTGTAATTATTTCCTTTGCATGCTAGAAATGGTTATCTATAAAGTATTTATTTAGTATTTACTGTGCATTAGATTGATGAAAAACTGTAAACACCTTTGAAAAAGGCTATCTGAATTGTAAGAAAAAAAGATTTGTTCCAGTAATTGTCTTTGTTAACATATTGAACCTGGAGACCTCATAATTATGTGTGGATGTGCACATTATTAACACGTTTTCGCTCTTTGATAAAAAAAAAATGAAAAATAAAAATAACATGCCATCACTAGCTGCTTCCATCTTGGGTAGAGAAATGGGCTTTGAAATACATATCTTGCTATAAAAACACTTATACATGATTATCTGCCCCTCTTCTGACTCTGAAATCAGGTTTCGGGAAGTACATATCTTGCTATAATTACCTAGTTAATGTGCCTTCCCCTAATCAAATACATCCTTAAGCAATCAAACTGAAACCCCATCAAAGGTTTTCTGTTGTTTATGCCATTTCCAGTTGATGAAGTACTCTTGTATCATCAGAGTGGTACTGACATGAATTTAAACTGAAGTCATTTTGTCGCTGCTCACTAAATGATGTTCCAGCTACAATGTTGTGATACTTCCGTCATTATCGCTGTTATTGCAGCCAATTACACTGGCACTTGTGTACGTTGGAACAACTCTCAAAGATATTTCTGATGTAACACACAGTTGGGGCGAGTTCTCGAAGACTCGTTGGGTAAGAGATGACATAACTTGCATTTCTTATTTTGTTTTTCATTCTTGGAGCCTGTCAGCTTTACTCTCTTTTATAATGCTTTATGCTTCATTTCACTTTTATTTGTTTGCGTCAACTCAACTGATGTCTGAACTGGAAAAATAGGTGTCAATCTATTTTTTTCCATTAAATATAACTTGTGTCTCTTCATCTTGTGGATGCAGGCATTTATCTTTCTTGGCCTTGTAATATCTGGTAAGTTGCGCTGTTTTCACAAGTAATACATATCTCATGAAAACAATTTTGGTGGATAAAATGCTTTGTTTATGGGAAACCGTTTTAGCGGAAGATGTTTGCCTATCTGACTTATAACATGGAATATGAATTTCTAATGTACTTATTGAGTAACTGCATTGGGTAGCATGCAACACGGACTGTTGGCACTGCAACCCCTGTTATTATATCCTATTGCCAATGTGCCATATAATGCATGCTAACTTTTATTTCATTAAGACGGTTTAAACCCTGAATCTCCGCTCACACCCCACCCTAGCCATTTGAACTCAGTTGGCATGTAATGCATGCCATTTATGCTGCATGTTACTCACTGGGAAATATTGAAACTATGTGGGACTCTAAAATTGTTTCAAACGTTGTCTTATGCATAAGATAGATGTGAAGACTGATGAGCTATAACTTGATGTGAAGTTTTTTATTTGTTTTAATTTAAAGATTATTGTTACTTTGAATTATTCAGTTTTGTTAAACATTTACTGCAAGGATTGTTGTGCACCACAAGTAATTGTGGGTTGGTGTCTATAGCTAACTATACTTTATCATGATAATCAAAGAGCTTGAAGCTTAGCTAGAGCTGCAAGCATATGCAAGGACACTTAAGTTTTTGAATTATCGCAATTATCTGACTATGGAGGCTGAAATCCGAGTTAATTTGGGTTATTGTGCAGTGATGCTGATTGTATGCGTTATGAGAGTTGCCAAGTCTGCGTTAGATAAAGCATTAGCTGAAAATGAAGACGTAGAAGATATTACAGGTTCATCCCCAGGGTTACCAATTGTTTCAGAATCTCCAGTAGATCTTAACGAGCCCCTCATAATCAAAGTAGAGCCTCCTGAAGAAGACAATCATGAAAAGTAAAACCCCTGTTCTGTAAATTCTTTCCCTTCCTTCTTAAAGCTTATGCTTTCTACATTGATGTGTAAGCTGTAGCTGCTTGCTCCTTATTTATTTGTGATTTGTACAGTGTTAACTAGGATTAGAGTCCTTAGTTTTGGAGTGGTGGCTAATCCTACAATCACGATCTGATTATTGAATAGGCAGCTTTTGTCTTGACGGCAGAGAAGTTCATTTGAACGATTTCTGAGTCTTTCCTACGACTCCATTCTTCTATGTTTTTTACCCACTCTGAAGTCTAACTTGACGTTGCTATTCTAATATCAGAAAAAATTAAAACTTTCGAAATTGGAGCGTAATGTTATATTTTTTATGGTTTTATTTTTGGTCGAGGTTATTCAAAAATGCCTTGGCCTTACATGCAAAAGACGTCAGAGATTCTAATTCAGAGCATTCGGTGTTGGTCTTAACTTTGAAAAATAATATCCGTTACGTTGAAGTAACAGCGAATCATTTGAATTATAAATCACAAACAGATTTGTATGGTGGGGTGGGGCAATATTGTGCTAATTTTTCGGAGAAAAGGAAGTGGCTATTTTGTAGTTGTAAAGTATGAATCAAATTTTATCTCGATTCTCTCTGTTGTTGATGTGATGATTGGGTTGTTAGAAAAAGCAGGCACGATGTAAACAAAATCCATGAATCAAGTATTTTTAATCTCTTCTGAAAAACTCGCTATACAAGTTTATACATGGTTCTTTAAAACCAATTTTGAGTTAAAATTTTCTTATCCGGGAAACAAGTTGCCAGTGCCACCTTTTTTTAGTGGCCTAAGTTAACGCCTTGTCGAACATCATTGCTTGCGTATTTGGATTAATTATTTGATATTATATTCTTCTATATCTTTCATTGGTTGATTAACTGTTTAATTTATTTAAGATTCGGATTCTCATCAATTGAAATATAAAAAATAATTTATCTTCGGTATTTACAGTTCAGTCTATTAAAATGATTTGGCCTTTAAAAATTAAAGACTAAATATTTTTAATAAATTTAAATTAGAAACCAGTTAAGCAATCAAAACTTAAAATAATCACCATTATCTTGATTAAGAGAGTTCAAGTGATGGGCATTTTTATTGAAGTCATATTACAAAAATTATCTACGAGCAAAAAAATCAAATGGTAGATATTTAGAAGGAACGTTATTGGGACTTCATAAGTAGCTCAAAGTGTTCATTTCAAATAGATGAAAGCCCCATGGCAGCAACTAACGGCTGCTCATTTCTTCATCAAACTGTTGAAACCAAATTGGCCATTCACATGCTGCTTCCTCTGCTTCATCCGCTCAATGAGTGACAGTGAAGTACAGTCCAAAATTTTCAGGAGCTCAACGCACACCCAATAAACAAAGAAAGAACAACTTTTCTTATTGGACAAGAAGATTATACGCTTTGAAACTTGGATTAAATCAAAAGTAAACCCCACCAAACCCCAATTTGTTAAATTTTTTTTTTTTTAAAAAAAAGGTGAAGCAGCATCATATGATGTCCATGATGAATCTTTGAATGTGCCTTGTGTGGGTGCTGCCAATACCCCTCTTTTTCCTTCCCAAACAAACAAAGCAAAAGTCACCCTTTTTCATTTCTTCTTCTTCTTTTCTTCTATACATTTTGCTCTTTGTTGCTAAACTTTTTTTGTTTTGTGTTGAATTTTTGGCCTTTAGTGGCCCCACCATTTCCTTGATGGAAGGCCTAACCCATTATTCTACCACTTTAGCTCCCCATATTTGGTTGTCTGATCTTTAATGACCCCAGCTACATAAATCACTTATCCCATCAAAACTCCAATGGGTGCGCCTCACCACATGCTATTCAAGCCCCTCCATTTTTAATAAAGACCTCAACTTTATTCCATCAAAATTGAAGCTTGTATTGCACTAAAGGCAAAGCTGTTGGTTAAGGCGGTGAAACTTAGAAGGAAACTTAAGAGATGAGCAAGAAGCAGAAGATCAAGTCTCTGATAGACAAAGTCCAAGACATGAGGCTACTATCTCTTGGAGGTTGCTTTGATAGCTGCAGAGACCATTCTCAAGCTTCTGGGTTGGGAACAAGGATATGGAATCTGAGTGATAGGCCAGTGGAGCTGCAAATAAGGGTTGGTTCAATACTGAAGAAGGTTCACACTGTGAAGCCAGGAAGCTCCAAGAGATTGAAATGCAAGAGCATATATAAGGCATACATGCCTGGCATGAGTAGCAGTAACAATGGGGAAGGGAGTGTGGTGGGAATGAAGAGCTTGCTTTATTACTATGACGAGACTTGTCATCCTTATGTATGGATTTCAGACACAGGCGGTGATTCTTTGAGGATGGTGAAGCAGCAGTATGTTAGCCTTGAGGATCTGAGGGATTCTTCTGAGATCAGAATCTTCAGGGATCATCAGAGAGGTTGCATTTCTGTTCGCAAGAGACCAAGGCCCGATTTCTGCTGAATTCACTTTCTTGTTCTTCATCATCATTTTCAGTGTTTGCTACTTGATTCTGAGATCCTCTCGTTCTCTCTGTTTTTTATTTGTCAGTGTGTGTAGGTAATTACAGAATGCGACGATCTATTATATATGAATGTTTAATTTTGCATTTGTTTGTGAATGGAGTGATGTTACAGATGCAGGGAGCTATTAGGTGTAATCGACAAAGAAACAAAGTTTTAATGTTGTTTCATAGAGCTCAATCTTTATGGATATTTGCTCATTGAAAACTTATTCTCAAAGTTGCCGTATGTTTGTTTCTCTTCATCATATAAGACGCTTTAGTTTCACTATTTTATTTTTTTTTTGGGTCACCAACAGCAGAAGCAATCCATTAAACCCCAAAAAAACCAATCCAAAGAACAGAGATAAATTAATAAGAAGGAACAACTTAAGAGAGACATATATAATATTATGAGTCCCGAATTTTTAATATTTTATGGAGATTGCAGTGATTTGATTGTCCCTTGTTTAGTGTGTTTGTGTAGATGTAATCTTTAGAAAGTGTTGGTGGTGGGAGTGATGATGATATTCTAATATTTGTTTATGATGGTATTATGGTAACATGGATTATGGAGACTAAGTTGACCCTGATGTTGAACAACATGATGACAGAATATACATCGGACCTGGATTGTCTCAATAGCTTTTTTTCTCAGAATCTCTCAGTATCTGATCACAACCGTTGCGGGAGAGAGATAAAGAGATGTTCAAAATAATATGCTCCATCCAACGGTTGTGATCAGATACTGAGAGATTCTGAGAAAAAAAACTTCTGAGATAATCTGCTTCCAGTAAACAACACAGCAGCAGTCATATATTGCTTTGTATCGTGCTGGCCGAAAAGTGATATTCCTCTGATCCGCGATTAACTAATTTGAGTAGGTGAAAGATATTATTTTAACTAATTAATATAACATGTTTGTATTAAAACACTCTAATCATCTTATTTAATTATATCTCCCTTTCGTATTTAATTATTATTGAGAGAGTATCAATAAATTTAACCTGAAGAAAAATTAATTTATATGTAAAATAGATTTTACATTTATTACTAACATCATCAGAGTTTTATATTAAAGATTAGATTTTTTTTTTGATACAAAAAAGTTTTGGAGGGGTTCGACACCAGTCTCCCACTAAAGCCAGGGCACGGCCCCGAGCTCTATGAGCACTTACTGGGGACTTACGAGATCGCCTACCAAAGGACGAGATCGCCTACCAAAGGAATCCTAGCGACGGCAGAAGGGATCAAACCCACAACCCAAGGGCCTAGTCCTGAATCCCTTACCATCTGTGCCAACTCTCATTGGCTATTAAAGATTAGATGAGCATATTGTATGGAGTCATTATTAGATTTAGGCCACATGGATGATGAGCTTATTGAAATCATGACAGGTAGCCAACTGGGCTTGGGCTCCAGTTCCAAAGCCTCCAAGCCCAAAAAAGATTGGACTAGTCCAACTTTTATGTCTCGCAATGGAAGATGCCATATTGCCATTGTTAGTTACATAAAATTTATAAAGGATTAAAGGAAATTTTCTGAGTTGTAATTTCTTTTATTCAAAAAATCAAGTAAAATGGCCAGAGGTATAGACCGGATCAAACTCACAATGTTTTATTTACAGGGAAATTCCATACTAGGCCTAAAGGTCATTGACATTAATATTGAGTTTTTTTTTTTTAAGGTTTGCTTTGGTTCAGACTCAACGTTAACTGTTGGGTCCCAGTTGAGAGGACAAGGACTTGTACACATGCAGTGCGTGTGTGTTCAGAGACAGATATTAGTTTAGCTATGTTGAAGGAACAGTTCGATTGCATCTTTTAAAAGATGTTGTTGTGTTTTTTTTTTTTTTTGGCTAACAGAAAGATGTGGTTATTTTCCTGTTCAATACTGTGCTTTCATAATAAAAAATATACCACCAAGTGTTGGATATACTTGTTCTGATTCCTATTATAAGGCACCAATTATCAAAAATTTTTTATCCTTTTTATAAGGTATCAACAACCTTTAATCAACTTATTTATTACTATTTTTTAATTATAACTTTATTTTTAACTAACTTTTTACATTCAGATCATTAAAGTATGGGTATAGTTGAAAATATTTATCAATTCTGAACCAATTTAATGACTTAACTTTTATTCCTTAATCCGCGAGAAATAGTGATTGATGTCTTATAATAAAAATAATATGTGTTCACTAAATCATGGAAACCAGCAAGTTTAACTAATACAAATTATTAAATACTGCATACTAGTGATTAACAAAATAATAAACATCAGAAAACCAAACTTCGGCATTTGGTAAGAATATAATGATGTGTAGGAGGCTTTAAATGCTTAAGATATGTGTTGGCAACCTAAGATATGGTAACAGTGAACTGTGTGAAAATAAATCAGATCGCAAAAAAAAAAAAAAAAAAAAAAAAGATCCTTTAAAGAGAAAACTGTGTCACAAATAATATGTTTATCTATATAATTGAGATCAATGACATTGTCCATTTTCTTATCTGCTAGTTGGTCTTATGTGGATGAAAGGGATTGAAAATCTTCGAGGTTTCTTTTAAAAAAAAAAGAAATTTCAATCACGTTTATATTTGACATGGATGATGATTATCTTTATCTAATCAGGTTTAAAGGAAACTAAAAAAGAATTGAGCTTCTAGAGTTTCGTAGATGATGTCATTTATTTTGACGATGTCTAATGAATAAATTGAGTTTCCATCAAGAAAAGGATACGCGGATCATGACTGGGGAATAGTCAAGCGGTATATTCCTGGCCCAAGAAAAAACAAAAGATAACAACTTGGAAACCATCATCCAAATTCAACAACACCTCAGTTTTCTTAATGCCGCTAGAAGTGCCAAAGACAATGACTATTGACATAGATAACAAGGGGTTTGTTTAAGTCTAAAGAGATGTGCGTTCGTTCTCTGTTGCCGTTGTTGAAACTCATTTGGTAGGCAATTTCGTTCTTTACTGTTATCGTTAGGACTCCTTTAGTAGGTGATCTCGTAAGTTCCCATTAAGTGCTCAAAGAGCCTGAGCCGTGCCCTAACTTTGATAGGAGACGAACCCTCCAAAAGTTTTTATTATAAAAAAAAAATGCCGCTAGAAGTTCAAGCAGAAAATCCCATGTATTGAAGAAAACAAGAAGAAGAAGCGTGTTTCCATTGGCAGCAAGTCCCGTTTCCTTAAAAATGCAGAATTTTATAAGCTTATGTAATCTAATATCATGCAATTAAGTTGAATTAAATCTGTATACAAATGGCATTAACATGTATTATTTGCGGGGAAATGATTGGGAAAAAAAAAAGATTAAAATAGTAAAATATCGAATCAAATATTTTTAATAAAATGAGTTGAAAATTATTTGTTGATATTTTTATTATTTTTACTGATTTTTATTAAAAAATTATTTGGGACATGAGGAAGATATTTCTGAATCTCTTCCTTCAACTGCACTTCACCAGAATTACTTTTTCTCGCATCTTCCGTTAACTATTACTCTTCCCAGTCATCGGAAGCTTTCAACTTTCTCGTTTTCTGATTGTCACTGCTCTCTTCAGATCCTGCAATTGAAATGGGAAATCTATGGAGTGGCAGAAGAAGAAACAATTACTTTCACTATCCACCTCCACCTCCACCTCCCCCTCATCTGCCACCTCCTTATTACTATTCCGCTGATTCCCATCTTCCTCCTCCGCCTCCGCCACCGCCACCTCAGCCGCAAGGCTATTATCTGACCAATTCTTACGGCAGCACGCCTCCTCTGCCACCGCCGCAGCCTCATCCTCACGCCCATTCATTCAGTCACTCAAATGGCCACAACTATTGCCCCAACTATGGCAATTCTATGACGGGTCGCTATCAGTACCAGCCTTATTATGTAAATCAGGGTACTGGTAATTGGCCTCCGATTCGTCCTCCTCTTGCTCCTGCCAATCTCCCACCGCGCTATGTCGATCATCAAACCGCCAAGACGGTCAAAAATGACGTCAATGTGCATAAAGATACTTTGCGGCTAGAGTTGGATGAGCACAATCTTGACCAGCACTTGGTTTCATTTGTTTTCGATGCCTTATATGATGGGAGGTATGAATTCCCCCATTTTCTCCCCTTTCATTTCTGAATAATTAATTTCGCCTGACTGCAATTTAATACTTCATTCATTTCACAATGATAAAGAGGCACACGGAGAAAGGGCCTGTAACTAGGAAAGAACAAGTTGAATAAACATTCATGCTACTGTAGGCTATTTATCAGGGTACATTTCAATTATAGAAAACCGTAATTGCTGGATTGGTTTGTACTCCCAATTATTTTATACTTCGTGTTACAAATAGAGTGACACTGCAATTGAAATGAAAATTACTGTTATGATGCCATAATTCAGACTAGTTTTACATTTTGGGGGCCAGGTGGGGGTGGTTGATGATAGACTAATAATGGTTTCAACTTGGGAGATACAAGTTTATATTTGACTGGAATGAGTTAAAGTTCACAGCAGCGGGACTGAGTTGTTCCAAAACAAATTAACATTGTGCATTTGTTGTCTTTGCTTTCTGGGCTCAAGTTTTGATTAAGAAGTTTTCTGAAATTCCTTTAAATTTTGTTATGTTTTCCTTGCATTATGTGACCACTGCCAAGAAAATTCTTGTTTGCTGTTGTTTGCCTGGTCCAGTTTCTTAGTCCAGCCTTGTGGAGCATTAAACACATTGTATGGCCTCATTCCATTACTCACATATAAAGAGGCCTGTCTTATCATAATCTGATTTTGTGGGCACATGACAAAGGGATGTAATAACTGTTCCTTTTCTCTGCAATGTATCGTATCTAATTTCCAGATATGTATTAAAGTTATTGGCTCTTTGCTGGATACCTAGCATAAGCTGCCTCAGTTGTAACAAAACATTTATCATTCAGCATCATTAAATAATCTATGCATATTTAATTACTATTTCATCACGTGTGAGAATGATATCATACGCTAACACAAAGTTTCATGCATTTTTACCTCTCCAACTGTGATGCTCTCCTCTGACCACCTTTTTATTAACATTGTAGGCTACAACTATAGTGGTTGCATTTAATTAAAAATCATACTTTTATAAACGTAGAAGCCAAAAAATTGTTTTGTCTTCATCGCTGATGTCCAAAAGTTGGGGGGTTGGCAAGCAAATTATATATGCTTGGAGCAAAGCCAATCCGTTGGCTCACAGTTATTTATGCTCCAAAATCTTTGTTTAGCATAGTCTAATTATGAGCAATTTCATTTTTGAGCTTACGAATCAGGTTTTCATGGACTGACCTATCCCACTGAATTCAAATGCCATTGAGAGAGGAAAGCACAAACCATCATTTATTGGTTTAGATATTCATTTAGTTTTATTTGTTTATTATGTGAATTCGTTGCTCTAAAAATAAGATTTGAAGCTTGAATTTTCTTACATCTGACATGTTTATTCTCTGTATTTCTAATTGGCAGCATTTCTATAATCTACTTTGCCAAGGAAGTGGAAACATGCAAGTTCATTCCACTTTTTCCTGAGATTGAACCAATCAAAATCCCTTTCCAGAAAGGAACCGGACAAAAGTTTTATCAGCCTTCAGGAACTGGCATTGACTTAGGCTTCTTTGAGTTGGATGATCTCTCAAAACCCTCACAAGAAGGAGACGTCTTTCCCCTTGTGGTATGTGCTGAAACATATTCAAGAACTCCTCCAGCGGATGAAAAATTTGGTGATTCAGTGGCTGATGTGTCACCTAACAGGCAGATAACTGAAGCTGTTATCGAGAAAAGCAATGGTAGTGGTTCTTTCCAGGTAAAAGTAATTAGGCAGATTTTGTGGATTGATGGAGATCGTTATGAATTAAGAGAGATATATGGAATTGGAGGCTCAGCAGCAGCAGATTTCAATGACAATGATCCTGAGACGGAGGAGTGTGTGATATGCATGACTGAACCAAAGGACACTGCTGTCTTACCTTGTTGTCATATGGTAAGATTTTATACAAACAAAAACAAAATAATAGCTAGAGCCTTGATAACTGTGGATCTGAATATGATAGTTTAGATGACTCATTTAATGGCCTCTAGGGATTTATTTCTTCATAAATTTGTGGACTTTAGTTCCCTTAATCCGTTTTTTTTTTAATTTTCTTAATGCATTCTGCCATCCAGCCTACGATGTCTTTTTTGGTTGTGAAGTGAAATTTACAATTTGACCTGCGCCTTCAAAACTTTAGGAGAGCAGTTTCACTATTTTATATGTTTGTTATTCTTGAATAATTCATTCATATGTCAGATGTCGTCAGAATAGTTTTATTTAATTATTTATTATCTAGAGCCCTTTTATTTTTTGAACATAGCCACCTCAGTCCAGCACTCTTCTAGTACCTCTTGACTGCAAGGGGGATCTAGCTTTTGGCATTTGACTTGCGTGTGCTAATAATAATAGTAATATGAGATTATGCCTTTGACTTTTGCTCAATTCTGTGGATTATATCTATCATCATTTCTATCTGAAAGGAGGATTTCTGATCAACATTTAACAGCATTGTTAAATGGTTAATCAAAGTTGCTTCATATTTGTGAATTGATTGCCTGCTTTTCCTTATGTTAATTTACTTGGGTTTCTTTTTTTCCTCTGTTGACACCTCTTTTTAAAATATGGTTCGTAAGTTCTCTGCTTATTGAATATCTTACAATTTTGTAAGTACCATGTAAAACAATATAACAGAATATTATACGTCACGCATTATCTTTAATATGTTCTGTGAAGAAGATATCTTCTTTCTCACAAGTAGGGAAATACATTAATTGCTTGATTGAGATCCTTAGAGATGCTGTTGTTTTACACCATAATGCTGGGGGGATATTTTTTTTTGTAGTTCACATTGAGTTCATTTTCTGCTCCCATTATTCTCACATTAAATATATCGCATTTTCCAGTGTATGTGCAGTGAGTGCGCCAAAGCTTTGAGGCTTCAATCAAATAAGTGCCCTATATGCCGTCAATCCATTGAAGAACTTATGGAGATCAAGATAAATAATGGTCACCAATGAAATTGTTCCTCTTGATGTCAAGTCGAATCACGTGGTATTACCACCAAACTCCTGCAGTCAGGTGATATTATATCACTGATTTTATATACGCATTGTTTTCTTTTCCTGTAAATTTCAGTTAATAATCTTTGTTCTTTAGTTCTTCTCTAATATGTTAAAAGGAACTATCACCATCAGGTTTTTCCAGGCTTTGAACTACATTTTGGTTTTGTCTATATGGTACAGGTGATGTAAGTTTTCTTAGTTTTGTCCAAGTGACATTTGACAGAAGATCACTTGTCAAGTGTTATAAAGGGAAAAAGGCCACCTTGTTTGATCGCTGAAACCTGCTTTATGTATCTTGGGTGTACGGATTCCCTCATGTGATAAACCTTGTTGGAAACCATAAAAATGTGAACATATAAATCTGCAAAAAGGGTTCAATATGCTCTTCCTTTATCCTATTTTCACTTTGTTGGGTTAAAAGTGTACTCAGCCACCTTGGCTGTAACACTTGGTTTATTCTGACGAATGTGATATATAAAGAGAAAGACAAGGAGTTTGTGATGTTTTCTCGTGTTTTCCCCTCTCCTTTTCTTCTTTATGCTACTAATCAGAAGCAAGTGGCGCGGGCTTATATTTCAATACGAGGTAGCACTGTTGTTGGACAAATTTTGAGTATTTCTTTTCTTTCTTCTTCTCTTTTTTTTTTTTTTTTGGCTTTGGCCCAACTGAAGACATATATGAATGCCATTCATCAAGAGGTTTCTTCTTGTATCAAAAAAATCAAGAGATTTCTTACCACCCCCAAAAAAAATCAGAGGTTTTCCTAAAATGGCACTCGCTGTTTGATTTGTTACTGGGGTTAGTTACAAAACATCTTCCATTGAGATTGGCGACCCACACACATGATATTTAACTAGTATTGGATTACCTGAGCATTTAGAAATCTTGTTGGAAAACAAATAGTGTTCCTATTGAGCAGTCTGAACTGTGAAGCAATTGCATATTTGCCAGGCACATGCTTGAGGGGAAATACTCTGATTCTTGTATGTTTCTCATGCTCTCCCCACCTCCACTTTACCATAAATGACCAAAATTAGATGACGCCGATGCTGATGCTGATGTGATGCTTTGCTATGGTAACCTTTTTTTTTATATATGAAAAAGTTTTGGAGGGTTCGACACCACTTTGCTATGGTAACCCTATTAACTCAAGTCCGGTGATGTTTGGCGGGAGTGGAAAAGGAGAAAGGGAAAAAAAGTAAGAATAGGAATGAAGTTATGTACTGGGATTAGGTTAATGGTGCAGGCCTTAGTTGTATTTTTGAGCTCTGAAAAGGTGAATGAGGAAGTTGTGATGGGAAGAAACATTGTGTAGAAAAGATGCTAAATTATTGATCTGAAGTAATGCTTTATGCGGAAGAAAGTTAAATAATGCAAGGACTGAAGCAAATGAATGAAAATGGGGGCAGATATGTTTTTCTCCAGTTAATGTATTGGATTTTCATCCCATCACTATATATTAAATTTTGACAATTTTTATATCAATAAGTGATTTCACGAATTAAAAAAATATGATTTTTGTGTGTCTATATTAGAAAAAAGATTTTTTTTTTTTTTTTTGTCTTGGGTATAATGGGGAATGATGAGTCTTTTTTTTTGGTCGAAAGAATGATGAGTCTTTAAGTGGATAAGAAAATACTAGTATTTTATGTAGTGTAACGCAGGCTTTTTCAAAAGAATGCTTTAGTGTAAGGTTATATGATGAGTTTCGAGCAAAAAAAAAGGTTATATGATGAGAAAAACATGGAGGTGGCAAATAGTACAAGCTGATTTCGAGGTGGAGCCAAAGGTTAGTGAGGCACATGACAAGTCTTACGTACTGCTCCCCTTGGAGTTTGTCCCCATAAAACAACGAAAAAAGGTTGAAACTTGAAACCCGAATATCTGGGTAAGGTAGCTATACGATCCCCAACTTCATACATCTAATGCAAATTTCAAGGCACCGACTCGTTTTTCTCTTTTGGTATCTTTTCACACACACAATGAAAAAGAAAATGGCAAGGTCAGGATTTCCTTAAGTGAGTCAATAGGCACTTTCTGATATCCATCTCTTGTGTGCAGAAACTGCAGAGACTTTGCCTGCTGATAATCAGAAGAATATTCATGAGGTAGATAAATATTAAAAATATAAAATAAAAGTTTTCATTGGGGTGGAGTGCGGTCATAATCAAAACTCAATTATTAATTTCCCTTAAGATGCTAAAATCCAGGGCTTTCAGAAAAGAGAAGAAGCGGAGAGCATGTGTGAGTCCTGCTAGAGCCCTAGTCGTATAGGTGAGGGCTCGCTGAAAATAATTAGTTCTTTCCTTCTTCTTCCTCAATATTTGTATCAATGACTATCTAGAACGTTCACCCATGTGATGCCCCCTCAATTTTGATGCTTCTTTCCCTAGTAAGAATGTCATTATCTGTGTCCCAACCCAAGCTTGTGTGGCCTTGTTCACCTCTCAAAAATCTTACCCTTCATTCCTTCTTCACCATTAAAATAGCTGTACCAGTCACTACCATCCCATCCTTTCTTTTATGGTTTCGTTTGGTGTTTGTGGACGGAATCAATCCTCCATCTTATCTAACCAGTCAGTTTAAACCCACTTCCATTAGCAAAAGTCTCATCACCCAAATGTTCATCTAAACCAAGGTGCAAGTGACAGAAGCTCCATATTGTAAGGGATAAAGTGGAAACAGAAGGGACAAACCAGAAGAGAAAGCACCAAAACTGAAGTTAAAACTGGAACGTGATTCATCAAAAGAGAAGGAAAAAGGGGTTAGTTTTTGGGTTGCTTTTTTTTGCTACCTAATTAATGACTTGATTGATTAAACGAGGGCTTTATTTTCCTTGAAATGTCAAATAATGAGAAACGCAGCAATTTGTTATTCCTTTCACAGAGTTTCAATACCAACAGAAAGTGAGCGACCCCCATAATTTCAGGCAGTCCCACAGAATTCCAAAAGCGACGGGTTCTTCCTTCTTTTCCTGTTTTTAATCAGCTTTTGAATGTATATGAAAGGAATAAATAATAAATATTTCTGCTCGTGGAAGAACGTGTTAGTGTCCTGCATATATCAGGGTTAGGCCAGCTTTTAGCTAAAATAGGCAAATCTCTCTCTGTTTTTTCTTTTTAATTCTGTAATCCTCATAACAAATTCCCAACTGGACATGTGATCAAAACCCTGCCCCAAAACCAACCCTTCACATCTCTCTTAAATATCTTAACCCACTTGCTCAGCCCTTCCCAGAAATACATGATTCTGGTAAAGCTGTAAATATTAGTCTCTCTGCACAAAAATAAAAAGGGCTGGAGACTTTTATTGAATTGAATTAATTGAAATGAAGAGGAACACTGAAATCTGAGGGTCAGCGAGCATATGAAAGTTTTTGAGTCTTGTGTAATTAATTAGTGTGTGTTGGTTTGGAAGCTGAGGGATTTGGAAATTTAAGTGGACATCTGAGAAGGAAGATATTTTTTTTTTCTTTTGATAATAAAATTTTAGGAAAGGGAACCATAATCAAAGACAAGGCGAAATCTCCTTTCTTTCTAGATGATATCAATATTAGGCAGGGTGAGCTGTCTATTACCCTTAGACGTTTATCAAGGTAGGATGATTCTCTCAGCACTTTGACCAACTCCACGATCGAATCCTCTCATACCCCTTTTGAAAATCAAGGGTCTGAGAAGGAAGATAATAACAACAAAGGTTTGAGTATAAAGTCAAAGGGCAGGCCCTCAAACCTATCTCACTATAATTTGCTCGTAGCTCGTGCCCCTTAACTATCGTCATCATTATGTTGGGAAAAAAGAAAAGCTTTCTTTTTTCCCTCTTCAATCTTCATCCACCGCTTCAAAATTCTACCTTATCTCTGCCTCAAAAATATAATTTACTCTTCATATTAAATTTTATTTTCTAATTTAATGCATTTAGAAACAAAGATAAAATAGCTACTAACTCATTACATTTTGCACGAGACAACTACTGTGCACCTGCTCCATACTGCCTAATCCATCTCTTGTCTCCCAAATATAGGATAGTTTTTAATAGTGGGCTCACTAGTTTATACTAAATAATTACTAAATATCCAATCTAATTAAGTAGGAAATGGGGGTTGTGATTAAAAAATAAAAATAAAGAGGAATTTTAGGACTAGTTGTGTTGGAGGGTGACTAAAGTGAGAAGAAAGCCCATGGGCCCAATATATGTTGGTATTAATTGTATACTCTTTTTTGGAATTTTAGAATCTGACACTTTTCACTCACTCTCTCTCCTCCTCATTACGTATTATCCTCTCTTCGATATCTTTCTACACTCTCTTTATCATTTAAAAGAGGAATTAATCTTTCTGTTTCTGTGCTTGCTGTATAAAAAAAAAAAAAATCAAATTTAAATATAAATGATTGGATCTTATTAATATTTTTTATCTCTTCTCTTTGTAACTGGACATATTCACTTTTATGTAAGTGTAACAAAACAAAAAAATTTCCGGTAGAAAATTAAACCCTTTAAAATATTAATTATTATATATATATTTATAGTTTATAACTAAACTATATTTATCTTTGATACCTAAGAAAAATGGTAAAAAGTCAAATGCATACACTATATGAATTTTTTTTATAAAGTATAATATATGCATTTTAATCATACTGCCTATGTTTAATATAGGAGAAAAATTGAGATTTTTAAAAGAAAATTAAAGGAGCTAATTAAGTAATGTTAAAGTGTTTGAAGAATTAATTTACTTGACTAAATTGATAAACATGTATAATTTATAGTTAAGTAATTTATTTAGTTTTATTAATCTTTAATAAAAACTCAACTGGATTTTATATATCAAACTCAACTGAATCTTGTATATTAAAGATACGAGAGAATAAGATAGATAAGAAGGTAAATTCCGGGACAAGCCAGGCAGGGTTAAATTGTCAGTCACAAACTGATGAGTGATGAGGAAGAAGATAGAAACAAGCCTGCACAATGCTTCACAATAAATAAAGACACCAAACAGAGGAGTTACGCTTAGAACAAACACCACTCTCTCTCTCTCCCTCAGTCTGAAACAGATAATTCAGAAGCAGCCAGAGACGTTTGATTTTAATGTCTACCCACCACCTCTGAGAAGAAGGCCCATCCCTATCTGTCATTTGCTCTGTATTTGGCTCGAAAACCTCCTCCAGATATTCCCACAGCAAAAACAAGCTCCCTTAGCTTCTTGCAGGCCTTCCTGTCCTTTTTCCCTCAGATCTATTACCTCTTTCCTTCAACCATGAGTAAAGAAGAGTTCTTGAAGATACAGGTGCTTCCTCTTTCCCTTTCCCCACATTTTCAGGGCCTCTGCTTTGTCATCTCTGTAATCAATGCTTTTCTGTTTCCCAATTTTAGTTTCTCTCCCCTGTTGCTCGCACATTTCTGATAAAGTAACAAGCTTTATCCTATTATTTAGTCTGTTCTGCTCACAATGAATTTCTTTTTTTTTCCCCTCTTTCTGTGTATTTTTGTTTTGGATTTGCGGCTTGCTTGTGCATGCAGAAATCTGTTCTTAAAGTGAACATACACTGCGATGGTTGTAAGCACAAAGTGAAGAAAATCTTGCAGAAAATCGACGGTACCTCCATTGGCACATACTTGCAGAAATTATGTGTGAAAAAAAATATATGTATCCAAGTTTTTATAGGCGAATCTTAAATGAAGTGAATATTGTGGTTGACAGGGGTGTTCACGACGGAGATAGATGCGGAACAGGGGAAGGTGACGGTGTCTGGGAATGTGGACCCCAACGTTCTCATCAAGAAGCTAGCGAAATCAGGGAAGCATGCACAGCTCTGGGGTGCTCCCAAATCAAACAACAACCAAAACCAGAATCACCTCGCTAATCAGGTGAAGAACATGCAAATCGACAATGGAAAGGGCAGTGGAAATAACAAGGGCCAGAAAGGCGGAAACAACCAGCCCAAGGGCGGCGGTGGCGGCAGTGGAGGCCAGCATGGAGGACTGACGCCTCAACAGCTTCAGCAGCTTCAGAGTCTTAAAGATCTGAAGCTTCCTCAATTCAAAATACCTCCAGGTCCTAACCCGAACCAGAACCAAAAATCTCTCAAGTACGACTTGCCGGAGGATGACGACGATTACAGCGACGACGAGCTGGATGATGATTTTGACGACGATGATTTGGACGATGACGAGTTTGACGATGATGGCCTGGACGAACCCCCAATTCCCCTGAACAAGATGAAACATGCTATGGGGAATGGCGCTCCGATGATGCTCAACGGCATGAATATGATGAACCCTCCCAAAGGTGGGAATGCCGGACCAGGTAATGGTAAAAAGGGTGGCGGTGGCGGAGGAGGAGGGGTGCCTATCCAAGTTCACGGTATGGGCGGCGGAAATGATGGTAAAAATGGGAACGGGGGAAAGAAAGGCGGAGGAGGAAATAACCAGAGCCAAGGCGGAGGGAATAAGAATAATGGTGGGAAAAATGGGAACAATGGTGGCGGTGGAGGAAATCATAACAAGAACGGTAACAATGGAGGTAAAAAGGGCGGCGACGGTAGCGGTATGAATGGGATGATGGAAGGCGTTCAAGCTATGAACAAAGGTCCTCATCACATGGGTGGTGCTGGTGGGGATGGGAACAAGAGTATCCCCATGGGGAACATGCCGATGGGTCAAATGGGCGGCGTCCCCGCTGTGCAAGGCCTCCCGGCAGCCTCCATGAACGGAGGCGCCAGCGGATACTTCCCAGGCGGTGGTGGTCCGGATGTTATGGCCGGGAATCCTTACAACCAGCAGCAACAACAACAGTATTTGGCTGCTCTAATGAACCAGCAGAGAGCAATGGGGAACGAGAGATTCCAACCAATGATGTATGCGCGGCCACCGCCGGCGGTGAACTACATGTACCCGCCGCCACCGTACCCATATCCTCCTCAGCCCGACCCGTATACGAGCTATTTCAGCGACGAGAACCCATCGAGTTGCAGCGTGATGTAAAATAGAGAGGATGGGCAAGACAAGAACATTATTATAGAAATGGAAAAATGAGGTTTATTATGTTTGGTTTTTGTGTAATGGTAAGTTAAATGGAGGAGGACGAGGATGTTGGAATTAAATTAGCATAAGTATGAGTTAGTTTATACAAGTTTTTGGGAGGGATTAATGGTGTTTGGCGAGGGTTGAGGCCTCCCTCCCATGGGATATTGTCTGTATATGTTGAAGAAGGAACAACAATAATAAAATATTTTATTAATACTAATAATCCAGGTTTTGTAATTCTAATTCTGATTGAATCTGCACTATATTTTTCATAGTATCTCTGATTTGTGACACACATAACAGAACTACTAGGAAGTAATATCTTCCATTAAAGAAGTGTTAAGATGTAAAAATACACATGAGTTTTTTCTCCAGAAACGTCCAACACCACGTACTTTTTTTTTAACAAAAATACACATGTAATTATTCTTTTTGAGCAAAAGTCACATCTCACCATTAAATCACTGTTCATTGTCGTTATTTTTTTTAACAAAAATACACATGTAATTATTCTTTTTGAGCAAAAGTCACATCTCACCATTAAATCACTGTTCATTGTCGTTATGTTACTGTTCACTTCATCTCTTTCTCTCTCATTATGATGAGGAGTGATTTAATGATGGAATGTGACTTTTGCTTTAAAATGGTAATCACGTGTGTATTTTTGCTCCATTAAAAGCACGTAAATACACATGTGGTGCTAGGCGCTCCTGAAGAAAAAACTCATGTGTATTTTTACACTTTAACCCATTAAAAAAAGGCGATGTGTATTAGGTATTAGCATTCTAAGTTCATATCAATAATAGTAAATTAAATTGGATGCCCTTGTTTTTGGGTAATAGGATGACCTCCTTTTTCAATATGATCGAAGTCCTATCTTAACTTCATGAGAAAAAAAAAAAAAAAAAAAGTCTTGTCTTAACTACTCTTTTCAATCTTTAATATAAAATTTTGAAATTTGCTAACTTTTATTGTGAGAGTTTCAAAAAGTACTCTTCAGTCTTTAATATAAAAATTTGAAATTTGCTAACCTTTATTGTGTGAGAGATTTACAAAGTTAAAAAAAATGTTATTTAATTATATTATGTATTATGTATTTTTAAATTATGCATTAGATTATTAATCAAACTAATCCATTTATAAAAAAATAAAAATTTGAAAATAATTTAATTAGTTTTATTAATTTCTCTAAATAAATCAATTTTAACTTATATATAAGAATGAAGAGAGTAGTTAGAAACAAAGGCATCCAACTTAATTTATTATTATTGATATAAAATTGGAATGCTAATGCCTAACGCACATGACCTTTCTTTAATGGAAGATATAACATTTCTAGTAGTTGTCTTGTGTGTGCCACAACAGAGATATTATGAATAATTAAGTGCAGATTCAATCAGAATTACAGGACCAGGGTTGTTAGTATTAATAAAACATTTTATTATTGATGTTCCTTCTTCAACATAGACAGACAAATATCTCATGGGAGGGAGGCCTCAACACTCGCCTATCACCATTAATCCCTTCCAAAAACTTGTATACACTAACTCATTCTTATGCTAATTAAATTCCAAACTCCACCTTCATTTAATTTACCGTTACACAAAAACAGAACATTATAAAACTCATTTTATTAGTAAAACATAATGCCCATAGGAGTTTGAGCCCATTAGAGTTAGCGGCGGGATGAGAAATTTATTTTCAATATGACTTTTACTAAAGTAAGATAGGATGAAAGTAGAATTATAAATGTGATTGGCATTTAGATTCACATTGGAAGAAGTGGTTTTTGTCCAACAAGAGTCGTGTTTGAATTCTTATTTAAAAAGCCAGTTAAGATAAAAAATGAATGAAAATGACATGAATTTTATTGAATACTATACACACATATATATATCTTAGTTGTATATATTACGATAATTGAAGATAAAAATTTAATTTTGAAAAAAAAAATATTTTTAAAAAATTAAGGGTCAAGGTGCAATTTTGGCTGGTGGCGGCAGGTCGCCGACTTGGGGTGGCCGGCGATGGGGAGGCCGGCCTCCCCTTAGTTTCTTTTTTTTTGAAAAAAAAAAGTTGCCAGAGGTGGTCACCGGCTTGGGGTGGCTGAGGGTGGGGAGGCCAGCCTCCTCTTAGTTATTTTTTTTAAAAAATAAAATTCGCCGGAGGTGGGGCGGCGGCCGATCGTCGGTAGCTGCTGCTAGTTGCCGACGGTGGGGCCCATTTGGTATTTTAGTTTTTTTAAAAAAAATTAAACTAAGAGCAAAAAAGTAATTTTATCATGGTTAACTGTCAATTAACAATCAACTAACGTCTGTGGTATTTTTGCTCCTAAAATGTAACCACATATGTATTTTTTGTCTAAAAAAAAGCATGTGGTGCTGGACGCTCGTAAGGAAAAAACACATGTGTAAAATTGCACCTTAACCCAAAAATTAATAAACAATAAAGTCTTAAATTAAATATATTTAATGAATAAAATTGTGTGTGTGTGTTTGGTTGCACATCCAGATTATCAGAACCTTCAGTTTAAACTCATTCGAATTCATCTTGAGTCAGGCCTACAGTTGTGAGGAAAGAGCTTGAACATCATTTTCTTCATTCCCACACCTCAAAACGAGGACATGGTTAGTTAAGGGAGAGCAAATCCCTTATCACTTGCTCTCAATGGATGTTGGTAAATTATATATAAATTATAATGCATACAAATATTTTTTTATAAGTTAATGCTAAATAATACTACCTCTGGTCCTAATTATAAGACATAGTTGACTTTTTTTTAAAGAATTAAGGAAACTAAATAAGTTATTTAATCATTTCATATGTTGCGTACTCTTAGATTATATATTAATTTATTAGTCAAACTAATTAGTTTGAAGAAAAAAATAAAAATAAAAGTATTCTAAAGTAATTTAATTAGCTTCCTTAATCTCTCTAAAAAAATCAACTATGTCTTATAATTAGGACCGGAGAGAGTAGTAAATTGTTAATTGAATTACTTATCTTTAACAAGTTGACCTCTAATTCTATTATGAACAGATTCATTCATGTTAAGATAATGAAGAAATATTTGATGAAGATGCTATATTAAATAAATCATTATTATCTTCATCTTTCATATTCCCTCATTCTCTAAATAAAAAATCACATTAGTTTGGAAATTTCTACAGATAAGATTATGTATAATCATTACTACACAAACTATGTATGCTGGTTTTTTTGTTTTTTTTTTATGAGTGGATATTTCCTCGTTCCCAAGATTATGTATGACTTCAATTGGATCGGGTCTAGTAGTCCTTTTGCTTCACGACTTCCTTGATCACTCGCCTCCCTTGGCTATCGAGCCATCACTCATGATCTTCGTGGCTATGGCAAGGGATGAAGCTTGCAGTCAATATTTGGAGGGGCCAAATATAGTGAAGGATTCACAAATTTTATGAAGAGTGGGCACTAGTGCCGGGGGGATTTGGGGGTTCGGGGGCAGCGCTCCAGAATTTTTTTTTTAGGGAAAGTTTTAAATACATTAAAAAACAAAAGAATATGAACAAGAAAAGAAAAAAATATCAAAAAATATATTCATGAAATCAAGTGAATATTGATGATGTAATAAAAGAGACAGTTATTTTACAAACATGTCATTTAGAAAAGCAAGGCTAAGTGCTATTAAAAATGTAGCTATATAAATTATAATGAAGGGTGGGTGCTCAATTTAAGTACATATATTTTAATAACAAAAATATATTATAATAAAAAATAATTACAGTGAAGGGTGGCCAAATATATACTCATGAACTAAAAAAATATTTGGGAGGCCAAATGTATTAGATAAAATATATTTTTACATTATATTAAATTTTATAAAAAAATTTCTAAAAAAATTTTTGAAACACCAAAATTTTTGAGGGGGCCTTGTCCCAATGATGTTCCGTCCTTGCCTATGGCGATACTGATCAACGCTCCATCCTCTCCATCTTATACGTCGTCGGCGACATTGTCGGACTTCTCGGTGCTCTGGTCATTGAACAATTTTGTTACCATCATGACTTGGTATTGAAAGGCCCGGACATGTGAATGAATGACTTGGCCAACTTGAGCCCTTCATGCCCCCAAGATTGAAGCCGCAATTAATTTCTCAAAGAAGCTGAATTGAAAGGGACAAGAGAGAAGGAGCTTTTTTCTACCCAACGCTGAGCGTCTGAACAAAATATAAAAAAGGAGCGTGTTTTTGCATAAGCCTAGTGAATAATAACTGACCCAAACACCTCTAAATCAGGCTTTTTTTTCAATGAGCTTTTTTCCTCCTTCCATTGGTTGTTTTTGGCTCCAACGTTTACCTGAACAAGTTCTTCATCTCCTAATAATTTCTGGTGCCGCTTTACTATTTAATGTTGTCTCACTAGTTTACCAGCAATTCATAATTTATAATGAATTGTGAGAAACATAGGGAATAAAAAGGTTAAGGTTTAAATTTGTTTCAAATTTTTTTTTCTAAGAAGTAATATTTTTAAGTTTAATATTGCCTCAGAAGAGTTAAAATGGAATAATATTTACCCCATTTTCATTTAAAAGTTAAGGGTTAATGTAAAATTTTTAATAACCAGCATTAATTTTTTAATAGAAGAAAACAACATTGTTATATTTTAAAACTTCTGAACTTGAGAAAACTTTTATAACAATATTACTCCTCATCGAAAACTTCTAAAGCAGACGTGCACTTTGGATTAAGGAAAAACATAAGGAAAATTGTATTTATAATTTCATATTCTAGGTAAGACAAATTACTATTGGAACATCCTTTAAAATCTTTGAATTGTCATGAAGTCCCAAAAGACTTAAGGGTAAGAGATTCCATTTGTAAAAAGACTTGATTGCCCTTGCACTTCTTCAGTTGTAATTTCATGCTTCCTAATTTGTCAATTCATACTTCCTCACTTATTAATTTATACTCTTTCAATTGTCATATAAAACAAAATTATATGGTGGTCATGATATTATCTACCATATAATTTTGTTTTGGTTTATATATCCTAAGCATACATGAGTTCAAGGAAAGAGAAGGTAATTAAATTTAAAACATATATTATATTGTAACCGGTTAACAAGTGAAAGAGCATCAATTAACAAATGATGGGATATGAATTAACAAGTGAGGTAGTACGTAATGACAAATGAATGAGGGTAAGGATAAGAGCTTAATTTTACAATTGTAATATATTACTCTTAGGTCCTTTAGGGCTTGCTAGTAATCTGAAGATTTAAAGAAACCTTATAATAATAATTTATCTTCTTTGAGACCTAAATACAAATTTGCCAAAAACATTTGGTGATTTGTCATGAACCAAATTATTAAATATATATGGAGCATAGGCCTTAAAAAACCACACTTCAAAAATCAATTGTTGGATTTTAGGAAATCCAATGTTTATAAAGCCATTCTTTCAAAGAAACCTTTCCAATGCATCAGTCACACAAAACTCAGAGCAAAGCCTTGAAATGATGCTGCTCTTAATTCATTATAGGCTTCGGTGGGGCTCCTAGTGTTAAATAATGGTAACACATAAATGAATGAATTTGGTGTGTAGGCTAAGGAATTCAATGTAATAATAATAATAATAATAATAGAGTGGGGAGACATAGAGTGCTAATACACCTACCCACGTGATTCTGTAAGTTGTGCATTTTTTCCAATTCCACATTATGGATGCTTCTTCAGTGCGCTAATTCCACCAACCTGCCTTGACCACTTCACAGTAATTAACATTTTTAATTTGTTAATAATGAATAATTAATTAACTTGAATCATTCCGATCGAGATTATAAATAAGAATTAAGATGATGGCCTCTGCAAAATATCTGCACCTAAATCCCCTCGTGAAATCAAAAGTAAGGGAGGTTCTCTAGAATACGCGTCTGTTCATGTTGTTCATCATTTTCTTCTCATATTCTTTTTTATAGTGTCCACGTCCAATTAGCGAAAGTACAAACAATGATATTTAGATCCAAAAACATAGATGAAGTGATCCTTTTTGTACTGCTAAATATAGCAGCTTCACAGTTAACTTACAGAGATAAGAAGAAAAAAAATTGTTAAGTAAATTATTTGTAAGAAATGTGAGTTGATTTCTTAAAATCCGATTTAATAACTCCAATCGAAAATTACTTGTTCGATGGATCTTCCCTTGATAAATGCAGTGAATAATCATTTATTTAGGAAACAAGTTACATATCTGAGAGGCAAGTAAATTGGTCGTTTAGGCTTAAAATCAAAGCAAACCTCTTAATTAGCTTCTATATTTAAGATCAGGGGAAGCATTAGTTAGGTTTTAAAAAATTTTGTTAAAAGATAATTAAATTGTAAATATCAATTAAATTAATTGTAAATATGAAAGTTTTAGTGCTTTTCTGATGTGTTAAAAAAATGTTCTTGGAAGTGTAAGAAATTAAGCAATTTTGTTCTCACCATTACTCTAGTTAATCTTGACTAGTTGAACAAATATGTTAAATTAAAAGTCTACATGTCATCTATATCATTTTTGTTAAAGTATAAATTTATTCTGGAAGTCAATATGTCATCTATTTCATTTTTTTTTTCAAACTTATATTTTAAAATTCTGAAGTAAATTTACACATTAACAAAAATGATGTGAATGATATGTGGATTATCAACTCAACATATTTGATCAACTAATAATCAAAATTAATTAGGATAACGATTTTGAAAAAATTACTCCATTTTTTATACCTCTGATATAAAATTATTCTTTGGTGAAAACTTTTAAAACAAAATTACCCCAAAGCCCGTGAAAGGAGAGGGGGGGGGGGGATAGTTTTAGTTACAAATGAATGGTTGTAACTTATAAGACTTCCATATCTGATTTGCAACTATAATTTTTAGGACCTAATTATCATTTAAATTGTTTTCATCGTATCAATACAATTATTTTTAAGACCAGACCTTAATATAAATTTAATTTTTAAAAACAAAAAACAAAAAAGCTCTTCCAAATAGAAAGGTTTTAAAGAAGGTGAAGTTGACCTAAATAGTGTTGCATGGATGGGTGAGGTAGCATAGTCCTGGACAGGCTTGAGTGGGTTACACTTTGAAGGGCAGCCTCACAATTTGACTTGCCCTAGTTGGGAATAGTAGCGGGGAGAAAAAAAGTCTAGCGTTACAGTGATTTAAGTCTAGTGAAAAAAAATGGATTGTTTGAGATATCGATAGTCTCATATAGTTAATCTAAAAAAAGTGATTTCTGATAGAAGACATTTTTTTTAGCTTCTGATATGATTTTTTTCACCTTCTAAAAAAAAATGTTTGGAATAGGTGATCTAATATGCTATTAAATATATATTTGTATGCATTTTAATTTATCTATTAGGATATATTTAATTAAATACTTTAGAATTTTTAAATTTTGTAATAATAATTTAAATTCTTTTATCAATTTTTTTAAAAAAATTTAAATTAAATTTTTATGTTCAACTATATATATATATTAATTATTCAATAAGATTTGTGTCATTTTTCATTTTGAATAATCATTCAAACAAGAAACCATTTGAAAAAAAGTCATTTCTCCCATTATCATTTCAAAAATAAATCATATTTATAATATTATTTTTATCCTATGTTGCTTCTGTAAAATTTATATTACAAATAAATCACTTCTGTTATCCCAAACAGGCAAATTGTGTATCTTTCCCATGTTCATCAATTTAAATTAGGGTTAAGGTACAAAAATACATTTGTGGTTTTTTGCAAAAGTGCACTTAACACCAAGTGGGTTAATATGTATTTTTGTAACCACGTAGTTACTTCTACACAAAAAAAAAACATTTAGTGTTAGGTGCATTTTTAAAAATCATATATGTATTTTTTCTTATATCCAATGTGTAAGAATATTTATAAGCTTTTCATATCAATAAAATTTAAAAATAAAAGAAAAAATGGCACAACTATCAAGAATAGTGTTGTCCGTTAATTTTTGTGGTAGGACCTACAGTCTTCTTCATCTGGAAAACAGTAATCTTTATGTGTGTGTGTCTTTTTTTTTCAGTTATAAATTTATGATATTTTTACATCGTAGCCCATTATACAATCACCCTATATATATATATATATATATATATATATATATATATATATATGGGTAAAGGTGCAAAAATACCTTTAAACTTTGCTCTCAGGAGTGTCCCAGCACCATGTGTTTTTTTTTAGCAAAAATACCTACGTGGTTACATTTTAGGAGTAAAAATACCCTTCTCCATTAGTTGACCGTTAATCTAGTGAAATTACCATTTTGCCCTTAGTTTAAAATAATTAAAAAAAAACAAAAAACCCCACCCCCACCTCCCCTTGCCGATGGGCCCCGCAACGCCGGCGGCCGCCCACCGCCAGCGACCAGACGCAGGAGAAATTTTTTTTATAACTATTTTTAAAATAAATAAAAATAATTAAAAAAAACAAAAATACCCACCCCCACCTCCCCTTGCCGGTGGGACCCACCGCCGGCCCCCTCCACTCCGGCGGCCGGAGAATTTTTTTTTAATAACTATTTTTAAAATAATTAAGAATAATTAAAAAAAACAAAAATACCCCACCCCCACCTCCTCTTGCTGGTGAGCCCCACCGCCAGCGGCCGCCCACTGCCGACGACCGGCCGTCGGAGATTTTTTTTTATATAACTATTTTTAAAATAATTATAAAAAAAAATACCCCACTCCCACCTCCCCTTGCCAGTGGACCCCACCAACGGGCCCCCCACGCCGGCGGCCGCCCATTGCCGGCGACCACCTCCAGCGACCGCCCGCCGGAGATTTTTTTTTTAATAAAATAATTAAAAATTAATAATAAGCTTTGAACCCAAACAAAAATAAGCTTTTCAAGAGATGAATTGTTTTTATCACACTTTGAACCTAAACAAAAATAATTAAGACAAAAATAATTTTTCTTTTATTAAAAAAAATGTTGTCAGCGGCAGGCAGCCGTCGGTGGTGGGGCCCACTGGCAAGGGGAGGTGGGGGTGGGGTATTTTTTTATAATTATTTTAAAAATAGTTATAAAAAAAATCTCCAACGGCCGGCGGTGGGGCCCACCAGCAAGGGGAGGTGGGGGTGGGGTTTTTCGTTTTTAATTATTTTAAATTAAAAGTAAAATGATAATTTCACTAGGTTAATGGTCAACTAACGGTCAGCTAACGGAGAAGAGTACTTTTACTCATAAAATGCAACCACGTAGGTACTTTTGCTAAAAAAAAAGCACATAGTGCTGGACGCTCCCAAGGGCAAAGTTCAAGGGTATTTTTGCACCTTTATATATATACACACACACACTGTGCTAATTAGTGTGCTTGCTAGCTAGCCACCACTGTCTGAATCATGCACACGCACTCAAATTTCTGAAAGGACGATGCATTATACATAGGTGGGTAAAACATAAGGCGGTGCACAAGTTTTTGTGAAGTGAGAAGAATAAACAGAGGCTCCTATCACAGTATTGATTTACTTTATTTCTTTATTACCATAAAATTCATATTTATGAATATACTCCCTCTGGTCCTTATTATAAGGTACCAACCACTTTTTCTCACAAACTAAGGAATGAAAGTTAACTCATTAATTAGGTTCAAAATTAATAAATGTTTTCAATTTCACCCCTACTTTAATGATGTAACTTTAAATGAGTTAGTTAAAAATGAGGGCATAATAAAAAAAAGTAATAAATAAGTTAGTTAAAGTAAGTTGGTGCCTTATAATAAGGACAAAAAAATATTGGTAGTTGGTGTCTTATAATAAGAACTAGAGGGGGTATCAAAAGACTGTGAGCTTAATGGTTATCTTAGACTTCTGTGGCGTCTTTATTTGCCATGTGAAGCCATAGTTTAGTACTATCTTAAATATAAATGGTCGGAAATCAATTCCACGAATAAAGTAAATCAATCAAAGACAAACACAAACACTTTTTGCTTTTCATGTTTTGAGAGAAATTAATCTTTACTGCCGCTTGTGGACAGCCGAGGCTATTTCTAGCACTAGAAAAAAAGTTCCTAGGATAAATTAAGAAGGATCCACACCCCTAATGTTATTTCTAATGCCATCTAATACCCTAAATTATAATTAAGAGGCTAAAGTAGACTTTTAGTCTTTTAAATTTATATGGCGTATAGTTTTAGTTTCTTAACTTTATAAAGTATATTTTTAATTTTATAATTTTAATACCATTAATGTTACTAAAAGAAAATACTACTCAACAAGCCCAATTGGTGACCATGTATGTTTAAGTGCCCGTTTGGAAACCTTCCAAAACCTATGTTTTGCGTAGTACGAGATAAGTATGTGAGAGGAGTTTTGTCTCGACTTGCGTGAAACCTAAATTTTGATGGATTGCCAAACAGGCACTAAATGTTGATTGTGTAATTAAAATCTATTAATTTTAAATTTAAAATATACATAGATTGAAAAATATCTAAATCCCTAATGAAGTAGTCATTATCGAAACCCTGATTATATTAAAAAAATTAATTTAATTATCTTAATATAAAAATTTTATTTTAATAATCTAAATATATTATATTTAAAAAATTAAAACTTAAATATGTTTAGTCAGCTGCACAGTCGTCAATTGAGTTTGCATTGTTAATATTTTTTGTTAGCAACATTAACAATGTTAGAAATATAGGATAAAAAGTATATTTTATGAAGTTAAGAATATACCTCATATGAGATTTAAATGATTAAAAGTATACTTTAGCTTAAATAAGATTAAGGTACTGCAATGCAAGTATCACAAAACTGACATCAATGCGGCTAAATGCACTATGAATAATATTAGAGTGTTTGATTCTACTAGAAAATTATATCAGGGTGTTGGAGGTTGTTCCACCACAGTTTCTTTTAACTAAAAAAAAGATGTGCCTATTTATTTGCTTATAAAAATGATGTATTATTGAAAATGTTAAAAAAAATTAATTATTTTGAGACTAAAATTTTTTATGCGAGTTAAACAAAGAAGAAGCTAAATTACCGCCTTGACATATACTACCTCTGGTCCTTATTATAAGACACCAACTACCCAAAGTTTTTGGTCCTTTTTATAAGGCACCAACTACATTTAACTAACTTATTTATTACTATTTCCTATTATGCCCTTACTTTAACAAACTTTTTTAAATCTATCTCATTAAAGTAGGCATAAAGTTAGAAACTTTTATTAATTTTAGGCTCATTAATGACTTAACTTTCATTTTCTTAGTTTGTAAGAAAAGATAATTGGTGCCTTGTAATAAGGACCAGATGGAGTATATAACAGTAAGACATCTGAGGACAGAGACATGACCTTTGATTAAACTCCAAGAAACAATAATCAAAGGATCGAATCAGGAAGATGTGATGATAATTATGTTTTGGGTTGATTTTTGTTGTTTTCCGAGTAGTAATCTTGAGTACTTGTTCATTAATTGGTTCACGGGATTCAGGATTCGGCAGAGAGATAAGATGGCACTACATAATTAATTGAGATTAGTTAGGAAAAAGGTGAGGCAATCGAATATAATTGAACATGTAGCTAGGCTGCTAGATTGAGAGAGCAAGTTTTGGAATCATTCACTTGTATCTGTGGATTCTTGTCTGATTTAATACTTTCCTTTTTTTTAATTCTAAATGTAAAATAAAGTTGATTTATTTTTTTGTGTTATTAAGAAAGTAAATAATTAAACTACTTTAAAATATTTATATCTATTATTTTTTCTCCAAACTATTTTGCTTTACATATAAACTGATATATAATCTAATAATCACAACATATAATATGATTAAGTAATTTATTAAAATTTTTTAATCTTTCTAAAAAAAGAAAAAACAACTCCGTCTTATTTTTGAGACACAAGGGAGTAATATATAATCCATCTGTTTCTTATTATAAGGTATCAATTTATAATTCTTATAAACCAATAGAAACAATAAAAGTCAATAAAGTTTTTTATAATTTAATTAATTTTTAATATTAACCTTAATAATTGCACTAAACTCTAATATCATATTAATTATTACTCTTTGCTACTACCCTTATTAATTATAGACATATAGAAAAAATAATAATAATTAATACTCCTTATGAACAAATAAATACCTTATTAAAATGACCAAATAAACTTACCAAGTGTTATAGTTATAATAAACAAATGAGTATGTATAATATTGGTGATCACGGAGATAAAAGAGTGTTGTTGTTGTTGACTTTTTTATTGTTGTGTGCTGAGAAAACGGTCAAATTAATTAGAGACGAAAAAGCAGATCAAGTGTCGTTAATCTTTTGTGTTTTGGTGTTATATGGGATGGTCAAAGTCTTCAATTCTACGCCACAAATCACTACTACTAATTGCTCTTTCATATCTTTCCGTGTGTTACATCAATCTATTTTTATTTTATGTCACCCTTGATTAATCAATGCTTTTGTTAACACTAAAGTTCATTTAATTAAGAAAAAGTTCTCACAATATAATGGATCATTGTGTCAAGTCATATGATTATGAAGTGCCAATGATGCTTTGAATTTAGGCGTGGATATGAAATTTTTATAAACTCAAATCTTTTAAATAAATAGTTAACTGGCTTCCTCGTCATGCTGACACTTCCTTCCTTTTTATTGTTACATTTTATGGATTTATCTGTTGTATTATTAGATAATTAAGGTACATATTGGCTTAAATTGGCCTGCTGCCGCGGGGGATAATGTCCTTAATATAAGAGCTAATTATCTAATTTAGGAAGATTAAAAAATTTAAATAAGTTAGTTGATTATAGTGTAAATATAATCTTTCTAAAATACTTATATTTAATTTGTCATTTTAAATTATAATTGGTTTATAAGTAAGACAAATTAATTTGAAAAAAAATGATAAATATAAAAGAAAAAATAAAAAAGAATCTAAAATTTACTATTAAAATTCGTTCATTTATAAATTACCTCTTATATTTAAAACAGGAAGTAACAGTATTTACTAGGAATTGAAGTTGGTTGCTTCCATATCATCTGGATTGATGATACTAATTCATCAAATGATCTTCCATATATTTGTGTTCATTTTTATTCTCTCTTTTCTTCAAAACAATTTTATAGAGCATGATTATTATAGGAGCGCTACAATAAATACACACTAAGAGTATATGAACCGGACCCCCCGCCCCCCCCCAAAAAAAAAAAAACTGTATCTCACATCCAGTAATATTGTTGGATTTAATTTGAGTATAATTGAACTCAATTAGTAATTACTTTTCATTTTTGCTTCAACTCATAATATTCTTATTCTGGATGAAAATATCCAGCCATAATAATTAAGTTAAATAGTGATTGTTCATTATATATCCGTGACCAGTAATTGTATAGGTGATCGGTCATACTTTGGGGTGAAAAAAGGTCAGGGGCCTGTGGCCTGACCTATTAAAAGCCTGGTTAGGCTTGGCTTGTCAGGCTAAAAGATCAGGCCAAGGCCTCTTAGGAGGCCTGTTTTCTCTTAACAGGCTAGGCCCAGGCCTGATAGGAGGCCTTTTAGGCTTGTTAGGCCGGCCTGTTTATATTATTAGTATTAATTTATGTAATTTTGACTTGTTTTTATACTGTTTAAAGTAGACCTGTTTTTTACCTGTGGCCTGTTATTTATATTATTAGTATTAATTTATGTAATTTCGGTCTGTTTTCGGCCTATGGCCTGTTAGCTTAATTAAATAAAAAAAAAATTTTAAAAAATAAGTTTTTTTAAAAAAACACAGGCCTTAACAGGCCACAGGCCAAAAAATAGGCCTGTAACAGGCCACAAGCCAGGCTCAAACCAGTATGTTACAGAACAGATTTGACCTGTTAAAAGTGAAGTCTAGCCTGCCCTGATGTTTCCACCCCTAGTCACAGTGATGTACTGTGTGCTTATTGCTGTGACGTATAAAACACAAAAGAGCTCTTTCAGGTATAGTTTTGCGTTTATATCAGTTCATTTAATTAATTTTGTATTCTATCAGCAGTTAAGTTACGTTAAAGATTGAAGTTGAGAATATTTCTTTTCCTTTTCTTGGTTGAATTGAATTTAGATGTTATGTTTAGGGCTTGCGTATAAGTTATTAAGTCCCCGTTAATCATTATTATTGAGAATGAGTTCAGTTGCATCATAATTAATTAGGTGAAGCATCGTGTTTATCTGGGTTGATCAAGTATTAGTAGTATATGGTTTAATCGCAATCTAGCTATCTGCTCAATTATAATTAAGGAAAAATTGAATAAGCTTACAGATATACAGCATCTCTCACATCATTTTCTCTGCAATAACACAATATATCCATCATTAATAACCTGGAAAAGCACAGCATTAGGGGGCGTGGATTAGTCATAAAATGATGCTTTTGATGAGAACGAAATTTCAATTTATTTTCCCCCATTATATATATGTTTTATGCACACAAATTTAAAATATATTTCCAACTAATTAATGTATGAAAATCCTTTTTTTACATTTTTCAACAGTCTTGATTTATTTTAATATAGTGAATCTTATTTTTAAATTTTAGAATTTTAAAACGACTGGCACGATTAATAAGAATCAATACTATCTCGAATTTTTTAAAGAATGTATAACAACAACATAAAAGTTTTTCAAACAGATTAATAAATTTAAAAAACGAGATGCAGGAGTTTAGTCGACATTATTAAGAGCCGCTGTTGAAAAAAGTTAATTTAATTATAGCTCTCCACAACCATCCAGAAGGAATCAGTGTTACTGTTTATCCCAATGATAACCACTAATAACTTTTCATCACAACCATTCATATCTAATTTAAATGGTTTGGATTGAATTTTTTTAACTCCTACTTTTTTCTTATAAAAAAAAAAAAATTAAAACAATATCTTAACTGTAAGTTTTTCAAAAAATGATTTTTCAATTAGAATATCATTCGGAAAAAATCTTAAATCTAGCCATTTAAAATTTTATTAAAATTGTGTAGATCCCATTAATAGCTCTGAGTGATTATCATTATGATGAGCACTGAAACTGGTTCCTATCCGAACAGGGAAAAAGGCTTCCACATAATGATTAACTAACATCACCATAATTAACCTTTATATAATTGCATTCCTCCGTTACGTTTTTATGATAAGATTTCTTCAATTAAAAACTTTGTCATATATATTCCTTAATACAAGATACTCGTATTTACGAAAAATAGAGAAAGATTTATATATTTTCTTAAAGAATATTCTTCATGGATCATTTACAAATATTCATTTATTTATAATACCATATGATGAAAAGGGAGAACTGTAAGTACATGTTAGTGGGAGTTAGTACGTAGTTCATTTTTAATTTCTGTGTTGCTCTCAATTAATTAATGAATTAATGAGATGGAGACTTAGGATCCATAAATATATGTTTGAGGTTAAATAAGAGCTGAGATTGTGGATGAGGATCAAGTTAATTAATTATTCATTATTGGGCAGCAATGAGTAAAGGGTGGTCGCTAATACTCATTCTCTTGTCACTTTATAAGTCCATTTCATTTCGAATTAAGAAAATCTTTAAATTTTATTAACCATGGCTTAAAATTTAATATAATACTCCCCCCCTTTAGTCCTTAATATAAAATATATTTACATAATTTGATTAGACTAAAAAAGTTAGTTAATGAGTTAATTAATATGATATGTATTTTCTAATATACCCTAGCCATTTTCCTTAATTCTTTCATTTTCTATCCTCCTTGATTATTGTTGAAAGAACATCAACAGGGATAAATTAGGGAAAAAATAAAAATTATATTTTATATTTAAAATTAATATCAACTCTCTATATATGTCTTGTATTTAGGATTGGAGGAGTATCACTTTTCAACTTTATTCATATTTATATATATACTTATCAAGAAAATAATAATTTTATACTCCAAGTAAAAAAAAAAATTTTTTACATAATAATAAATTAAGGACAAAAGTGTATATTCATATAATTTTTTTTTTAAAAATGTTCATGTTATGAATGTAACAGAAAAATTTATTTTCAACCAGTGTTAGTATATTTGGTATAGCTATGTCCTTCAATACATTTATAATCTCGATTGACATATTCTTTTGGTTCTATTTATAAGATAAAGGTGTAGAGAGAGTTTTTTTGGTCTTCTTTTATAGTCCCACAATTACATTTTTATATGAAGGTATAATTTTACATTTATCACATTAATCATTATTCTATCCCACTATTCGTATTACATATGAGAATATTTTTTTAAAAAAATAATTTAAAGCTCATTAAATATTAGCAAGTGGTCTATAAAACCGACAAAAAATAAAACTACTTGTTGTTAGTGCCTTTTAATAAAGAACCAATAAAATACTAGTAAATTTTAAGATAAAATTAATGAGATTTACTGTTTGTCTTCATTTTGGTAAACATATTGAAAGTAGAAGGGAAATATTATTCCCCTGATATTTGTTTATAAGATTCATATTTTTGAATTGGTTAATAACCCTTTTTTATAAAATCCAGTTTAGGGTTAATTGATGCATATTTATCAATTTTACTCCTAATTAAATTTTATATTCTCTTGTTATCTTACTCCCACACTCTCTCTTTTTATTTTTCTTGCCACCATTCTCTATCTTATTTATCCTCTTATAAATAAGGGCACATTAAAAAATATTTTTTTATATATTTATTACTATTAACTAATGTTAACCAAAAAAAATTTAAAATGCTTAATTTGGTAAATTGGAGGGAGTAAGATATAATGAGGAAATTCTTGATGCTACTCGAATGCGCAATGACTAATGAGAGATGGGAGGAATTCGAGGTTGAGTTGGAAGCACGAGAAGTGGTGGGCCCCTCCCTCTGGCGGTGCCCCACCGCATGCTCTCTTCCCCAGTCGCCGCCGCCGCCGCGTGTCAGGGGTTCCTCTCCCCAGTTGCCTTTCTCTCATACCTACAAGTGTTTGATAATATACTCCCCCACACTCTTTTCACCAAAGAAACAACAAAGTGATTGGTTAAAATAATTAAGTATTTGATAACATGAATCCCTCAGTATTTACTTGTAATTCTTTAGAATTAATTGGCATTCATTTTTAGAGGGTGCTGATTAATTATGTTCCATAACTTTGGTGGCCTTTTTAAGCCAAAATTTTAAAAGATAATGTATTCATGCTTAGGGAATTAAATAAAAGGCTGGAGGTTTGTTGGTGATGAGAAAAATGCAGACAGGCATATATAATACAAGTGTTTGAATATTTTGTCACTTTTTTATTGGAGATATATTTTTTTTTCTACTATTTTATTCTCCTCTTGCTTCAATTATATACTCTCTCTCTCTCTCTCTCTCTCTCTCTCTCTCTCTCTCTCTCTCTCTCACACACACACACACGAGAGCGGCTAGCTAGCATCCTCTGCCCTTAATAATCACTGTCGTCCTCTTCCCTTCCCTGAAACTGTACCATTTTGGCACAAAATTGTGAAGAATGATACTTTTAAAAAAAAAATTAGGGTACTGACAGGTACTTAAAAAAATACATTAGAGCATTGAAAAATACTTCATAATCTTAAAAAACTAGTTTAGGATCTTAAAATTTTTTTTAGGCTAGTGACTGATACTAAAAGGATACTGATTGATACTGAAAAAAATATTTCATGATCTTATAAAATCATGAAAAAATATTGCAGGGTATTGACTGGTACTAAAAATATACTTTAGAATTTTTTGAAGATCCTAAAATAATTTTTCAAGATCATGAAGTATTTTTTTTTTTTACCAGTCAGTATCCTAAAAGTATATTTTTAGTACTTGTGAGTACCCTAAAATATTTTTTAAGATCCTAAAATACATTTTTAAAATTATGAAATATTTTTTTAGTATCCTAAAATATCTTTTTTAAGTACCTGTCAGTACCCTAATTTTTTTTTTTTAAGTATCATCCTTCCTAATTTTGTGCCAAAACGGCATAGTTTCAAAGAAGAGGACGACAGTGATTATTAAGGGCCGGGGATGCTAGCCCCTCCCCACACACACACATATTTAAAACGACGTCAGAATGAGGATGCCTATTTCAAAATATTCCGCCCTCTGATCTAAATACGTCTCATTCCCCTATTATTGAAGACCGCCCCTTTGGTCCTGTGTGAACAGTAGACACTACCTTTTTTTTTTTTTTTTTTTTCCTTCATGAGCATTTGATATTTTAAATCTATCTTCTTTTAACTCATAGTATTTACAGGGATCAAGACTAATCCAAATCGAACAGGCTGGTCACAAGGGCGGAAAGCAGAGTTCATTTTTTAATTATTCATAAGTTATATTATTAAGGGAAAATCTCTCTCACGAATAAAGGCAAAAAAAAAAAAGGTTACATGTGAAAAAACATTCTAAGATCTTTTTTGGTATTATTTCAAAAACATTAACAATTATATCAGTACACAATTAACAACTAAAATAATCTAGTTAACAACTACTACTCTGATCCTATTTATAAGTCTCTTTTAACTAAATCACACATACCAAAGAAAGATAGTTAGTTCAATGATTATGAGGTAAATTTTCAATTTTGCCCTCATTTATGAATGCGTATCTTTCAACTTTGTCTTCTTTCTCTATTGTCATCGGTACACTTAATGTGGGCAAAATTGTCAAAATCTCATTAATTACTTGAAAGAGGACATATAAATAGAACCAAATTTTTTGATAAAAAAGGACTTATAAATATGACCAAAGTGGTAAATCAGTACTCGTTAACAACTATATCACTACCTGTTAACAATTACGTTTTTCTGAAATAATATCAGAAAAGTCCTTACAACTTTTTTTGGCATATGAATTTTTTTAGACATTTTTTTGATAATATTTTAATTATTTGAGCCCTGATAGAGATTTTCCCTATTATTAATTTTTTTACAAGAATGTATGTATAGTACTTGTAGATTAGTGATCTATGAACTTCTATGTAGGAGAAAGGTCATAGATGGTAGCATCATGAAACTAATACCCCATCTTTTTTTTAAAAAAAAAAAAAAAAAAAAATCTATCAGATCTTATTTGATCAAATTCTATCAATTCCCTGCTTTGCCTTGGTGTTCATCTGAAGCCCATATCTCCCAAACAGGCTTCTATTTGGGCTTTTGTCATGACATGATGTTTGTTATTAGTCTCTAATTTGAAGATGAGGGAATAAATTTTTGAAGTCGTTCTCGTTGAATCAGGTGGGAGTAGAGATCCTGTAACCAAATTCAAAGGCAATATAGGTCAAATAAAAAGAGTACAGTTATGGAAAAGGGGGCAGGCACATAAGAAAAGGGTACCTAAAACTCGTAAAATGTTCCCATCGTGGGGGGTCCTCATTCAATTAATCTCCCTCACTAAAGTCACTTCCCTCCTTTACCCCCCACTCGTGTCCCTATACATCCCGTACGGCTTCAATATGATCCCCTCACAGTGCTATGCTTTTCCTGTCCTATATATTTAGCCTTATTCTCAAGGGTTTAAGAGGCAGAAACATTGTTTCTGGTACACTCATATATAAGTGGGTGGGATTTATAATTAAAAAAAGAGAAAAAAAAATAAATAAGTCACCTTTATTTACATATGAGTACGACAAAAAAAATATTTCTGTCTAAGACACGAGATAGAAATATTAAACTTATAACATTGTTTGTGGGTCCCACATCCCAACCACGCCTCGCTTCATAATTACCCACGATACCCTCCCTCCTCGCCGCACACACCCATTTGTATTTTAAGAAATAAAAAGGGAATGATAGCGTACAGCAGTCGCAGCGGGGCCGTCCTTTACTGACCCTACACGTGCCCCCCCACTCAATTCCCGGTGGTCCCATTCATGCACTGCCAAGTGCTGCATAGTAAATACCAAATAGTTTCACAACCCCCACGCACCAAAAACAAAAAGTAAATAGTTAATGGAATCAAGAGGCAAAGTCATGCAGTAACAAGCAATGAGTGCACAGTTCAGCTTCATCATTTGATACAGTTTTATTCGTACTGTATTTATCTGACTTGTTTTAGATAAGTTAAAACCCCATGAGATTCTTAAATACTCACAGATTTTGGCACCATAAACAAAACCTTTCACCCACAAAATCCTAAACAATAATTGTACTTGATATATAACGATGGGAAGGGGAGAGTCTTATTTAACTTAAAGAAGTTAATCTTTTGTCAGCATGAGAGTCAGTATTGTTTCAAATACTATTAGTAAGAGAGATTTTAGTCACTTCAACACTTAAGTTCAAGCACATCTAAATACAGAAATGCATTTAGGAGGGTTAGTTAGACATGACAATTCTGGAATATTTATAAACTAAATGTAAATTCAACAAGTATATGTATAAGATGTACGTAGAGCAGAAAATAATGGTGAAAGCCCCATGCTAGGGTGCACCCATCACCGCACCACAATACAACTAAGATGAGAGCTGCTTATTATTGAAGGAATAAAGGGATATATTAAAAGTGTGATTAATATCATAAATAAATTTATTAAGTCATGTTTGAGAGGGAATCATAATAGTGAAAAGGTGGATTTGATATGACCTGACAGTGATAACCTCATGATTAAGTGCATTTGCTTCTTAATCATTTCCATGTGGCTTCTTCAATTAAAGCTGCTTGCATTCCAGAAATTCCTCTAATTATTATTATTTCATGCATACGCCTCATCAACATCTTTTTCCCATTTCGCATCATTTATAATATATACATACTTATATTAAAGTAATCCTACATTTCAAAATTTAAATATTTAGATTTTGTTGGAAAAAAAAAAGAACAAAGGTAGATGAATGATGAAAGTTTATGTCGACTTGGGACCTTTGGTTGCTTACGCATTACTCCACCTGCTACATTATATGCATACATTATTTGCCATTATGTCTGTTTTCCTTTTCAAATTTCAGAATCAAGCACGTCCATTTGATTGCATGATTGCTTGCCTGCAAGTCAGTACTACTCAAATTGATCATCAACACATGATTTTCTGCAATTCAATCCATCTATTTTTGTGAACTATGATTCGGGCCAAGATATTTATGGCAGCACAAAAAATATTGTGAGCATTATAAGCTGGCCTGGCTTTAATATTAGTAGCCTATATCTTTTAATCACAGCGCAAGGTCCAACTATTTTTTTTTTTTTTTATATAAAAATTTTAAGAAAGGGTCAGGCTCACTCAAAATTTAATTAATAAACTGATGTATCTATCTCATTTTTCATTTGGTAGGTCCAATTTTTCAGAACATGATGATCTCAAACTTCACAGTGGTATTTCTTTATTATAATTCTATTGTTTGTGAATTTAAACCTTCATCAAAAGGTTAACCCAAAAAAACAACAGTAGCGGGGGGATTACTAATGAAAAAATGAAAGTAGAGATTGAAAACGATATACTATACTATATTGAGAGAGAACCTTCATATATTTGAATACCAAAAAAGTACAATTTCCGTCAGGTAAAATTATAATTTATCACACTACAGAAAACGATTTCTGATAATTTCTTATATATTATTATTGCCATCATTTTCTAAATGGAATCTATTATCAAGCGCTTAATTGGTGCAGTACTACTGGTAACAGCATCTGAGAAGCTGCGTTGCACTTCCATTGCTAGCTCCTCCAGGCTTAGTTGACAATCCAGTCCTATCTGCAACGCAGAAACACACAGAAATTAAAAAATGTATAAAACCTGAAGTCATTTGAATGTTGCGTCAGCTAGAAAATACATGGTGCCACTCACTCAATCGGGTGATATGATAACTGTTCGGTATATATTTTTCTCAGGAATTATGTCCTAGATCCAAATCTTTGTCCAAAACTATACATAAATTATACGTACATAGCAATATGAACTAACATGTTAACTGATGCACCAGATGACTGGAAGTGCATATGTGTTTGACAGTCTCAGCGCGCTTAATTACAATCGGAGATAATGAAGAGAGAAAGTTAATCCATATTTAGCCGTTTTCTTATCCATCATGGAAGTTAAACCAGCTTATGAAGTTGGAAGTTGATCATGATTAAGTAAATCGTATAAAGATCAAGAGGAGGAACTCAGCTTCGAAATTAGTGGGCACACGTGTGAGCCAACTTCAACAAATCAAGCTCACGTCACACATCTTTATTCTTGTAACTGAGATACTAGAAAATTGAACAAACCCTAATACACAAGCTTGAGCGTAAATATATGTGCTAGCTACAGATCACCAACTTGATTACAGTTTCGATCGTGTGGGCGTGAGATTATTTATGCATCTCATTCTATATATATATGTATGAATTCCTGGCATGCATTGATATTCTTGAATCTCTTACCTACTTTAAATTAAGTGTGAATTTAGTTACGTTGCAACTGGACCAACAAAAATCAATTGCAATATATACTAGGACAAAATTTAGGTTAGAATGAATCAGTATCGGGAATAAATAAAATTAAAAACAATATAATAAATTAAGGATGGCCACCAATAAATAGGTTTTGGTAGGCGTGATGTTTTACCTTGACAACAAAGTGGTGAAGAACTGTGTAGTCCATGGTACTGATGTTGAGATGAAGAACTTGAAAAGAAAGCCTTTCTAAAACTGCTATGATCTTGACAAGCTGACCTGGAATCCTGTGAGAGATCACTGTCACTATCACATTGGGGCCTTCGATTTTGACTTCCACGTCAGCAACTGAAGAGTTGCACCTAACTGCTCCTCCCATTTCCTTATTCAATGAATCGGCAGATCCAAAGGGACTATCAACAACTAGATCATGAACTAGTGTTATAGGAGCACCACCACGAGGGCTAGGGCTCACGCTCTCCCGCCTCCTTTTCTTGGATTCCAACACTTGTACAACTTGGTGTAACTCCTTTATGAACTCTATCACTCCCCCTACTATAGATGCTTGATCTCCCTATATATATCAACAAAGAGACTGTTATATAAGCACGGATCATCACACGACAACAAACAAACAACAGTATTATATTTGTGTAAGCAATCAGTTATGCCTAGTCTTGAGGCTAGCTAGCCATTCCTATATAATTTCCTGTTAAGGTAACAATAAGAAGAAGGAAACAGTATATATATACCCTCTTGATATAGAAACGTGGGGTCAATGATCTTAAGACTTTGAGATGTTCATTCATCTTTCTTCTTCTGTTCCTCTCCACAGTTATGTGGGACATGTATGTTTTATAGTCAGACGAGGGTGGGAGGCCTTTTGTTTCTGTTTTCTGGGTCGACAACTACAACCTTAAGAATCACGAGACAGTCTACTTGGGCTCTCTTGGCTCTATTTATATGATGAGACACACAGAGAGACAGAGAGAGATGGAGATAATATATTATATGGGTCGTATTTAATGCTGTGTGTTGCTTTCTCGTGAAGAAGTATTGTTGTACACACTCACACCCATACATGCATGTATAGCCGTATTCACTCACTCTCTCTCCCTATATTGCGTATACACATTACGCGTCTCACGTTTATGAGATTGGGTCAATTACGTGCCCACTCGTGAGTTAAAATGAAGGTATGATATACAAGAGATCGAGTTATTGACCTCTCTCACCTCTTCCATGCATTTTTACTTGTTCTCTTATATATATGCCTACCTTCTTCGTTCATGCTTTACTTGCTGGTCTCTTCATCGCTGATTATTATAATTTGCTTTTTCATAAACATTTCGCTGTTACTTTTTGTGACCCTTCTATACTAAATATATGCTATTTTCAGGGTAACTAACTTTATCTTGTTCGCGTTCAGGAATCAGCTTTAGTGTCAAAACCCTAATCACTGGTTCGATGCATATTGGCAATCACCAAACCCTGTAATTTATTTATGAACAGTACCTCAATAATGCCAGTTGAGACAGTGATCTAGGGAACTGGCTGTGCATTAAATTTTCTTTGTACTCACTGAAGGCAAGGTTAGCTACATAACTGCCTTGAATCTGTAACTTTTATAGTTTCACGAAGAAAAAATGTGATATATATATTATAACTATCGTCATATTCTTCACCAAAACTGTTTTTGGTTAGATGTCTGATAGTTTCCATTTTAGTTTTATTTTCTTAAAGAGGAATTTATTTACTAATTGTCTCGCTTTATCTTCGATGAGGAGAGTTTCTAGATTCGAAAGTACTAATTTATATTTGTAGTTAGCGGATGTTTTCTTAATAAACTGTAGAAACCTTATCAAGTCAGGGGGGCAAAAAAAAAAAAAAAAAACAGAAATGCAAAAGAGTACTTAATTCAGACAACGTCATCGACCACCTCCTCTCTCTAAAAAAAAAAAAAGAAGTGTAGGCTGATCAATGGTATACAAACAAAAATCAATTCCTTAAGAAAATTTTGCAAGAGCATCATCATTCGAATTTTATATTATAGTTTATAATTATTAGCTACAACTAAAGGACATTAGAAGTTGAAGATGTTCAGTGAGAACACGCGTCAAGGTAATTTAGGGGTTGCACATTTGATTATCTGAAAGCAATTTCTTTCTTGAAAAAAAAAATAAAAACAAAAATACTTGTGTAGAGAACTATTATTCGTGTCTAAAAATAGGAAAAATTTCATTAAAGGACTACACATGACAAAAATTTCAGTCAAGAACCAAAACATTCTGAAATTTCACTGTAAGGCCCAAATGAAAATAAGTATTCTTGAATAAGTGGCAAATTCTTCATAAACAAGTGAAAACCTCATTTGAATCATGCAATATACTCAGAGCTTCGGTCGTTCAATGAAAGAGCTGCTCTAGTCGTCTAGCGACAATCAAACATTTTTTTCTAAAAAAATAAAGCATGGGGCATTATTGTCTTTTTACTTTTAACATTTATTTTCATTTTGATCATTGCTCCTAATGAAATATTAAAATGTTTTGGTCCTTGACTGAAATTAATTTTGTCCTTAAATCCTTTAATGAAACTTTCCCTTAAAAATAAGTGAAGACAATATGTAAATGAAATTTTGGAACAGCATTTGCAAGCTCAAGTTTGAATCAACTCTATTTTGTAGACTTAATTTTGGTTAAAAAAGAGATTTAAAATGTCAGCCCAAGATATGAGACGGTTGAGCCAAAAACAGAAAGAAAGAAATAACAGGTGTTTCAATTTTTGATAAAGAAATAGGCACAGTTTGATTTGTATTTAGATATATTTATCTAAAAAAATACTGACAAAAAGAACCAATTTGGATGATATCAATAAAAAAATGCTTATGTTTAATTATTGAAAAGCAGGGTCATTAGTACCCCCACCACCAAAAGCAGTAGGAGTACAAAGGAAGTCCATAACGCTTCGACTCTCACTTGGATTTCTAGATGACAAGAAGAACTAATGATCCTAGCACTTGGATTCGTAGAAGAGATGTGATGAACATGACAAGAAGAATGGAAACCGAACAAGCTGCATTAACAATCTCTTTCATTAAAACATGCGTGGGTCTTATAAACGGCAAACCAAATATGGCCTTAATGATGGTGAAGGCAGACATTTGATGGTACAGGGATATTTGTGGGTGTATCAACTTCACTTTTGTTACCTAGTTTAGGCATCGATTCTCCTTCGAAACCAAACTACCAAGGCACCAAAACGAAATACAGCACTTCATGTTCCTTTCAATGGCTGTAATTATGATGAGCCAGAGATATTTGTCATAGCCAATCCATTAGGATCACCATATTAACGCATTATATTTGTCATGTTCCCTTCAAGTCAGAACGCTTTCTTTTAATCAACAAGAAATATTCCAACACAACACAAAATATATTGAATCCGAAACTCCAGTATCAAGATCAACAACAATCCAACATGCAATACCGTCAAGGTCGGTCCTTGGCAGCCGAAAGGAATCAAAGGACTAATGCCCTGCTTATTCCACCCCCTCCCTGTTTTGGCTATAACGATTGTCATTCTGATTCTCAATCCATGCCGTCTCAATACTTTTTCTAGATATTCACTAAATCTTTACCTACCTCCATGTTTACAATGAATCATCAATCGCCAGTGTTTTGCACCGGGACTCTTGATTCTTGTATCCGAAAGCAAATCAGAACCAAATTCGAACAATCTTCTCACTTTGCAACTGTATAAAGAAAAGAAATTGTGGAAAGAGCAATTAATTGGAATGTCATTCAGTAGGGACTAGGGAGAATGAAAGACGATCACCCAGACACCCGACATGGAAAAAAGAATCTTCCAGTAAATCACAACATGACAATTCAAAAAGCCTGCCCTTTCAATACGTTGCACATTTTGGTTTTATCAAGCATTTTCCAAGTCAGTTTCAGCCATTTATTTTTTGTGTGCCAAATGATCTTCTGTGCATTATATACTTCTGCTCTGCGGTTTCGAAGGTGTATGGTTACAGGTTTGCTGATGCCAAAATCTATACAAAGAGCGAGGCTAGGCCACAATTCTAAATAAGGAAGGTCCGAATTTTAAACATGGTTAGCCAAATTCAGTAGGCACCTTGAAGAGATTTTTCAAAGTCCTCCAGCTGTCGAATGAAACCAGAGTTGGGTGATGCCACTGGTCGTCTGCTCTTTACATGCTCCAGGGCTTGAGATAAACTCATTCCGTGAGTCTTCATCAGATATGCAACCACTATAGTCACACTGCAAAAAGAACATATAAAGGCACATTTTGTCTGGTTAATATAGGGAAAAGGAGAAAGAGAAACGGAATGTTGGAAATGTGGAGTATTTTAACTTCTAAGGTCAAAAGCTGCTATAAGCTTCCTATAGAAACGAAGTCACAGGCTCAAAGTAAAGGAGGAAATGAATTTTCATTTTAGAAGTGCATTCTATCCCCACACAGGCATTGTTTCCTAACTATTCTTTAGTCTACGTATGTTACGATCTTGAGGTCTAGTTAAGCTTCTGTGTTATTCTAGAACACAAGATCTCACCTGAGCCAAGATTCTTTTTTCCATGATGAAGACATAAATAGGATTCCAGAATCAATCAACACACACACAAACACACACAAAACATTTAAAGGAAGCCGTATTCATAAGTTGTGAT